>OX352764.1:62958035-65358035 GCA_947095585.1 Nephrocerus scutellatus | reverse complement strand
CGGATATTTCGGTATTTTGTTACATTTTCAACGATCAAAAATGTTTTTTAGCAAAAAAATTAAAAAAAGATGATATACATAATTATTTTTTAAACAGTTAATTATTTTTAAAAAACGTAAAAAAACACATAAAAATTTAGGTTAGACAGATTAAAATCCAATTAATGACTAAATATATTAATTATTTTTTGATATTGATAATTTTATCTAATGTAATTTTTAATTATATTGATAAAATTAGAAAATTTTTTTACTATCTAGTTTAGAATTAACAGGATTCTTTGACGTCGAAATATGACAAGAGACAAGCTTCTTAAAACAAGCGTTTATTTTTCTTTCTTTCATATTCTAAGGTGATCGTATTTGCATAATTAAACTCATCTTTCTTTTTATTACTATGTTTCACCGAATATGACCTATAAGTTGTGTGCGTAACATTTGTGTTATTTTTTAGCACGAGTCAGAAATCTTACAAAATATTTTATTAATTAACCCATCTCTCTGATCTTCTGGTATTATCTCCTTTAATTTTGTGTATGAGTTTTCAGCTTTATAAAGAATTTTATTTGCAAATAAAAAGAAGAATTTGAATTTGTTTGAAAAGTTTCTTTAAGTTTTCAGTTAATTTCTATTTAGATAAGTGTATAACGTATTTGTTATTAATTTTTCTGAGTTTAACTGGATAGTTATTATGAATTAAAATGATCTTTATTTTTTTATGTTGTTTTTTCTAAATTTCAAATCAGTAAGGTATTGGACTCTCTTAATGAAAGAATGTGCGACGTTCAATTTCATTTGATTTGGATGTATAGATATAAAGTTCAAAAAGGTATCGCATGCTATTTCCTTCTAATACCATTTAGTTTCAGTATTCTAAGTCTAAATAAAACAATTCTCTCTACCCAAAACTATACTGAATTCCACTATAAATGCTGAAATATAAAAACATACATACCAAGCAATGCAACCCAACAACAAAACAACCCCAATCGTAAAGCAAGCAGCGCTGCGCACAGTGCACAACGCACACAGAACACAGTCATTATAGTATGAAATGATCTGCTCCCGACCCCGCGGCACGATCAGTCCCAAATTAGTAGAAAGTATTGGTATTGTCACACGAAACATACATATGTGCATAATTTCAATAAAATCGGGCGTTAGGAAGTGGGTTAAAAATTTATCACAAGATCTGAGCAGCCAGCCAGCCAGTCCGCCAGCGACGGGCACGCGAAGTTAATATAGAGAATTTAAAAAGTGGTTTCTTTTTCTACAGTAAATTCTAATTCATTATGAAACGAATTAAATTGTAGTTTTATGTTATTGATATTAAACTCTGATGTGGCTAAAATATTTTATATTATTTATTGTATTTTAAATTTTCAGTTAACTTAAACACACAAACTAAACTTAGCTTACGAACTATTATAATATTGTTACGAAATTTTGGCTTTCGAGTTCGTAAATTAAACACAGCTTCCAGAAAATCCCAATATTATAGACAGAAATGTCGAGAAAATACCAGAAAATTGTAGCCTTATTCCCTTATTTACAACAATATGCAATGAGTCATCTTCTAAAAATAAACATGTTCTTTTGCAAGAACCGGGCAAACCGCACAAACCGGTTTGACTACATTTTTGACCAGTACGTAATGATTCAAACTTACATGCGGCTATAACTCCGCCTTGTTTTTCCGTCTAGTGGGAGTAGGAGTGGTCTCAGAGTTGGCCACAAAGCGTGTCTGCTCACTCCTGAGAGATGAGTTGGAGCGTTTTCTGGTCAATAGGACGAGTCGACTACCTCTCACAGCGCGGATACAGCATGCCGGTCCCAAGCCCGGGTAAAGGAGGAGGGTGTGGGGTAACGGGGCAACCCTATCCTCAATAAAATTAAGTGGAGGAGAAAACCTCGACAGACTAAAAAATCCTAAATCCAGTGGTGAGACACGTGCGCCGAGGGATGTATGGCCATGAGTTGTTGGTCGCTAGCACGGGACTACGGATACCTGGCAACCTCCGTTTTTAACCGGTCTTCTCATGGTATACCGGGCTCTGCCATGGGTGACTTACTTTCCCGGATACTCGTGGGAATAATAGATTATCCAAAAAATAAAAATGAGACCGATGCATCTCCAATGGCATCAACCTCGGTACCTGCGTATGAGCGGGCCGTTGTAGTGTCAGAGGCTTCTGTGCCAATGACAGTCATCCCAGTGATGACACATACATCGAGAAGTGCTTCTGAGCCACTCGTAACCTCGTCAGGATCTGATTCCCTTCCGACGGTCAATAAAGTGTTGACAACAGACACGGAACCTGCTCAAATGCAGACCGGTGTTTCGTCGGTGGGGGATAAGATATCCAGGGTCAACCCCGTGTTGACAAATACGCCACTTTTAGATGTTGGCAACAAGGGTGTGGATTCGGATACATCCGAGTCTTACACATCCGAAGTTGTCGACACCATTAGCGTCATCTCGGAGAAATCCGGTTGCTCCTCGGTTGGGATCGCATTAGGGGGAATGCAGATCCAACAACAGGCTTATGTAAAGCTTACTTCGAGGGAAAAAAGACGCTTCAAGCATGCATTACGCATAGGCAAAGACAGAGACAGTGCTCTTGTTTTTGCCAAAGCAGCGCCTCCCACTAAGAGCGTTGTCAAACGCGTCAGGTCGGAAGACCAGACACCGCCCTCATCGACTGCCAAAAAGGCCAGAGCAGGACCGTCACCAGACACTCCAACTTTCAGTCAAGTGACCAGTGCTGTAAGACTGGGAGTTGTCCCGACCGACCTGTCAAAGAAACCGCTGACAAAGGAGCAAATCGCTCAATTTCAAGAAGCGGTTATCGACATCTCGATCGAGATGATCGGCTGTGGAGTTTGGCCCCGTTTCATCGGAACATATCCGAAATCTGGATGGATGATCTTCATCTGTCAAGACGGCTCTACTGCCGGTTGGATGCGCTCCAACTTCCTAAAAATAAAAGTAAAAAGTGGACTGGACGTGATGTTGGTGGAAGAGGGAGCTTTCCCGAAGACACACATCGTCCGTGGGTTCTTTCCACAGAGCACTGAACTCCCTTCAGAAAAGGTTCTGGCCACAATCGAGGCCCAGAACGAAGGTGTGAATGCCATATCATGGAAGGTGTTACAGAGTAAGAAGGAAGGTGCGCTCCTTCATCTCGTAATGGCGGTTGACGACGCCTCCATGACAAGACTTATCGCCAACAAAGGCGTTATAGGGTACCGCTTTGGCCAGATTAAGCTGATTCTTAAGAGCACCGACAAGAACTCTGCATCTGACCAAGGCACCTCTAATACAGAAAGCTCGGTTCAAAACACCACTGAGCCAGCTAGTCTGAGCGGCTCCGACCCAGCGACAGCGGTACAAAAGGCCGCCTCTTCGGTCACCAGCTCTTCCGGGCAGGTTGACCACAGCGGGTCCGGAACCGTAACATCCAAGCTGGTAGCACGACCAGCCTCATCCTCCAGCAAGGCTAACAAGCAAACTGGTGCAATCCCTCCCAGAATGGGTAAAAAAGCAGCAAGAGCTGCGCTTACCCCCAGGAGTAGGATAGACAACGGTAGACCAACGGGTCAACCGAGCCAGACTGCCTGCCGCAGGGGTAAGGGCCCCAAAAAAGCTGTGCTAATAAGGCAGGCCCTTTCTCAGAAGGAGGAAGGTTGAGCACCATAAAGGTGCTACAGGCGAATCTGCATCATGCTAAGGGGGCGTCCGCTACACTTAGCAAGAGATTCGTCGAGGAGAACATAGCCCTTGGCCTCTTACAGGAGCCTTGGGCTATTAGCGGACAGGTGAAGGGTCTAAAGGACGGGAAAGGTAAGTTGATAGTAAAATGTGGGGAGGCAGTTCCAAGAGCGGCCTGCCTTATTAGATCTAATATTAACTTCCTTCCCATTCCAGAATTTATAACTAGGGACCTGGTAGCCGTTCTGGTGGAGGTTCCGACCGAGAGGGGAAAACACAACATTGTATGTGCCTCGGCATACTTCCCAGGGGATGAAGATACCATTCCGCCTAAAGAGGTACAAGATATTATCACGTACTGCAAAGATCGAAACATCCAGTACATCATAGGATGCGATGCCAACGCGCACCATGAGGTATGGGGAAGCAGCGGTATCAATAGAAGGGGTGAGTGTCTTTTAGACTATCTTATTAGCAATAATGTAGATATCATAAACAAGGGCTCAAAACCAACCTTCGTAAATGCGATTCGCGAAGAGGTACTAGATCTCACACTCGCGAGTCCTTTTATCTCAAACTCCATTTCTAACTGGCATGTGTCCGACGAGGCATCGCTGTCAGACCACCTACACATCAGGTTTGATATTCCAGGCCCGTTGGAGCATGCCTCTACCAGATATGATCCTAAGTCTACCGACTGGAATCTTTATCGAGGAATAGTTCTCTCCAAATTAGATTTGCTTGTCTCACCAATTGACTCAATAGAGGTACTAGACGAGGCAGCTCACCAAGTTAATGATTTACTGCTTACTTCCTACCATGACAGTTGTGTCGTCAAGGCTAATCTTTGTAAACGCAAGGTTCCGTGGTGGAACGACACACTGGCCAAGCTCAGGAGGAAAGTAAGAAAACTCTTCAACTCTGCTAAACGCACGAAGAGCTGGGACGAATATAAGTCCGCCCTTACAGAGTATAACTCTGAATTAAGACGATCTAAGCGGGCCACGTGGAGGAAGTGCTGCGAAAATATCGCTGAACTGCCTGCAGCTGCGAGAATCCACAAGGCACTCGTTAAAGATCAGACAAATACTGTGGGTCTGTTGAAAAAGTATGACGGTACCTACACGATGGACCGGGAAGACACACTGAAAACACTTCTAAATGTTCATTTCCCCGGCTCGTACAACAGTGTACCACACACAAACTCGAACACGATTGACCGAAGGGTTAGCATCGCTAGTAGAACCAATAGTTTATCTGGTAAGATATTTGCCTCAGATAAGGTTAGATGGGCAGTAGGCTCCTTCAAACCATTCAAAGCCCCTGGGGGGGATGGCATCTTTCCCGCTCTTCTACAGAAGGCGATCGATGCTATCCTTCCAATCTTAATTTTATTATTTAGAGCAAGCTACAACTGGGGGTACATCCCGATCGCCTGGAGACAGGTAAACGTGATTTTTATCCCCAAACCAGGCAATAGGCCTAGCGAGCTACCTAAATCATACAGACCTATCAGTCTAACATCGTTTGTCCTGAAAATCATGGAGAGACTCATCGATGTTCATATTAGAGGCAGACTAGAGATATCTGCTCCTCTGCACTCAAGCCAGTATGCATACAGAAAAGGCAAAAGCACAGAAGGTGCCCTCCACTATCTGGTTAAAAAGATAGAAGGAACTTTTAGATCCAAGGAGGTTGCTTTGTGTGCATTTCTGGACATTGAAGGCGCCTTCGATAACAGTGGCTATGACTCTATAGAGAGAGCTATTAGTCATAAGGGCATCGAAACCTCGACCAATCAATGGATTAGGGCTATGCTCGAGAGTCGAGATATCACATCTTCCTCAGGAGGAGTGTCAGTGTCTGTGACCGCAGTCAAGGGATGCCCCCAAGGAGGTGTCCTCTCTCCCCTTCTGTGGTCAATGGTCATAGACGATCTCTTGGCCAATCTACACAGATTAGGCTACACTGCCATAGGCTACGCTGACGACCTGGCAATCATAATAAGAGGCAAACACTGCAAGACTATCTCTGCTGTCATGCAATGTGCGCTTTTAACAGTTTTAGACTGGTGCAGCAGGGAAGGGTTATCCATCAATCCTTGCAAGACGGTTCTAGTGCCTTTTACTAAAAGAATATTGATTGACTTAAATCCAATCATCATTAAAGGCACCACTCTTACGTATTCCAGCGAGGTCAAATACCTCGGAGTTATCCTTGACAAAAGACTTAACTGGAATGCTCATATTAAGTCTGCTACTAAACGCGCTACAAGGGCCCTATGGGCCTGCAGGAGACTTTACGGCAGTACTTGGGGCCTCAATCCTAAGATGATACATTGGATTTACACGTTGATGGTGAGACCCATAATCTCGTATGCGGCCATAATATGGTGGCCCAAGGCACTCGAGCGTAAAACGGCAAACGAGCTTCAGAAGCTCCAAAGGAGTGCCTGTTTAGGTATTACAGGTGCTATGCGTACCTGCCCAACGACAGCATTAGAAGCTATCGTAGGTCTTTCGCCCCTTCAGGCATTCATTAGGAAGACGGCCGCTAGATGCGCTATTAAGCTGCAACTAGAATTTAAGTATAAACCAGGCGACCTTGTGGGACACCTGAGTATTCTCAACTCAATTCCTGAAAGAGACATGTTCTGCACAATACCGGACGTTATGGTCAGGGAGTACTGTTTCGGAAGGTTATTTGAAGTTGAGATCTCAGACCGCGCAAGCTGGTCAAACGGTGCTCCGACACTAGACACTAATGGACTGGTGTGGTTCACTGACGGATCTAAGATGGAATCGGGAGTCGGAGCCGGTGTCTATGGACCTAATACAAGGGTCTCGATACCAATGGGAGACAGTCCAACGGTCTTCCAAGCCGAACTCCATGCCATAGAGATCTGTGCCAGGTTAAACCTTAGCAAAGGCGTTAAAGTCGTTAGAATATATATTTATTCAGACAGTCAGGCAGCAATTAAAGCTCTATCGTCCAACTCGATGGACTCTTTAACAGTAAAAAGCTGCTACGAAGCGTTGCAATCTATGGCCAGACACAACAGGGTTAAGCTCGGTTGGGTACCAGGTCATCGAGGCATCGCAGGCAACGAAGCCGCAGATGAACTAGCTAGAGCAGGTTCGGAGGCTGCATTCATAGGACCTGAACCTTTTTGTGGCGTCAACTGGTGTGCCGCCACGAAGGTAATAAATAGTTGGGAGGGCGAACTTCGTCTTGCTCATTGGGTTAACGCCCCGGGGCTTAGGCAATCCAAACAACTGATCAGACCCTATACATATAAAGAAATCCTTAACTTAGACAAAGGTAGCAAACTAGCCGGTTTTCTTACAGGCCACTGTGGCCTTAGATATCATCTTAACAAAATAGGTGTGGGCTCTCAAACAGAATGCAGATTCTGTGCGGAGGATGAGGAGTCATCCGAACATGTTCTCTGCGATTGCCCAGCACTTATTTGGTTAAGGAAACGCATCTTCCATAAGGAAATATGCTCAACAGTGGAGTTGAAGAACTCTGCTACTAAGGATATATTATCTTTCATCAGGAAGGTAGTATGTCTATTAGACAACTAATGCCCTATCGATACAATAGATCTTTCAGGTCGCGGTGTCAGTCACTTGGACTAGGGTCTTCACAAAAAAAAAAAAAAAAAAAAAAATACATGCGGCTACATTTCAAATTTAAAATAATCGAATAGTCTTACAGCCTAAAAGTATGCTACATAAAACTGCTTATTTTTAGTATGCACATTGCAATTTATCGTAGGATTCGAATTCTGTTATATCAGCTACTAACTACTTTTCGTAACAAACAATATTGTACCGTCTACAACCGTCTACATCGGAAAATAAAGAAGTGTCAAACATGGAAGCAATGTTTAATGCCCTAATACAACAAATTAACTGTAATTTTGACCAGCATAGTAAACAAAGTAAAGAGTTAAGAAAAGATTTGAATTTACTCTGCAAACCAAAGAACTGAAAATTAAAAGCTGGATGTTGTTCAAGAAAAACTAAGAGGTGAAATGAGTGAAATTCAAGAAACGCTCGAAACGGAGAAAGTTCAAACTACTCTAAAAGGTGAAATGAGTGGAATTCAAATATCGCTCAAAAGTGAGATAAGCGGAATTCATGAAGAAGTGAGTGGCCTGTAAGGCAGAATTAAAGAGTTTGAGACCCGGCTGGACAATCGTACCCAACTCTTCAGAGAAAACACTCAACAAACCAGTATCAGAGTAATTCCAGAATTCCATAGCAACCAGAAAGGATTATTAAAGCCTCCTGCGTTCGATGGTGAGACAGCATTTGAAAATTTCAAAGTCCAGTTTGGAGCTGCGGTACAACATAATGGATGGGGCGCTGAAGAACAACTAAATTCTCTAATCCTGGCGTTGAGGGCAAGGCGGCTGATGTATTGCAAATGATTCCAAATGCCGAGATGAGTTTCAGAAGAATCTTGAAATAGTTGGACTTGCGTTATGGACAGTCTCACACACAGGAGCTAAGCAAAATACAGCTCCCGATGAAGAAACAACAGCGAGGAGAACGTCTTCAAGAATTGGAGCGGGGAATAACTAAGCTCACATGACAAGCCTTTTGTGGAGTGTCGGCTGGTATGTTGGACGGACTAGCAGTGGATGCGTTCATCATACTGTTTCGATACTGTTTAAAACGACGAATTAAAGTTTCATTTGTATACAACAGCAAGATGAAAAACGATGAATAAAGTATTGGCATCGGTATTGGACTACGAAGCAGTTAAAGCCAGTGTGTCTTCGGATTTTTTTGGACTACCCAAGTTGAAAACGGACGACATCGCACAAGTGAAGCACACATTGATGCGAAGATCAGAAAATCAAAGACTGGACGGTTCCAGAACGATAAAAATTCAACATCTAGTTCCCGTCCAAAATGCTTTAGATGTCAGAAACCTGGACATTTCATTCGGAATTGCAAGGAAGTGAGCACTAGAAACATGATGAGACAGCCTGTGAATGGTGTCAATAATCTGGAAAGTTTACGGCGGATAGATGCACACCATTTGAATAAAGTGGAGCGATTGTCTTGTACCAGCTTTACAGGGTAAAGGCTGAAGCAGACAAGGGAAGGGACAAGGGTCACAATCCGCATTACAAATCTTGGAAAGTTGTGTCCCCGAGTACAAACAAAGTGGAAGACCAGAAAACCAGAAATGCTCAGTTGTTTCACGAATTACGGTCCAGCAGATAAAAAATCATTTGACCCCTCACTCCGATATCTAAATCGGAGTACATTCTCTGTTACCGTACTCCGAACGCCAGAATAAACTACCTTAAAATGGCTCCCACAAAGGTCTAGTTTTTCAATGATTCTAAGAAAAACTAATATTGACTAATTAAAACACAATTGGCGCTATCTAAATAAAAGTTGACCAATCTGAATTACAATTATAATAATATATAATAATATTGGCGAGACAGACCATGCGGTCCAAGGCCTGGCTTCTCGCAACCATTTGTGTTGAGCATGTATATTTTTGCACACAAATGGAGGGACCTACAATTTAATGCCGGATCCGAACGGCGAATTGAGAAGCTTTCAGTGACAAGTTATTACTCTCGGACGTTTCTCAAACTTTCGCGAGAGGTGGGACACCGTGAAAAATACTTTGGTGTTACTGGGATTCGAACCATTCGAACCATTAGCAGTCCATGCTCCTATCCACTGAGCAACGGCGCCCACAATTACCGCTATCTAGATTACAGTTGACGAAACTGAAATATTGTTCTATATTTAATATTTTTGTATTGCCAATACTGTTGCCGCTATCTGAATTACAATTGGAAAAGCTGTAGTCTGTAAGAAACTAATTCAATAAATAAACAGAATATTAGAATTTAGTGTTTCCACTAGCTCACTAGAAGAAGGCATACAAGAAATCGCTGTACAGCCTTGAAGAATAATCAATTTGTAAAAGCGGTCCATGGCATACCTTCTTGTTGTTTTGTGCGTTATATGTGAAAGGGCGAATGGCGAATTGAAAAGCTTCCGTGACAGCAATTCGAATCTCCCGCTCATAAGTCCAACGTAATAATCACCAGAGCCACGGCACCCACTACTAGTATAATATTTTGTAGTCTATTGGCTCCAATAATTATGTATTAATATGTGTAGCGCGCAAACATGCAGGTTTTTTAAATTCTTATCTCAATGCATTCATTGTAAATTGATTAAAACCAAAAATGAAACCAACGTTAATATTCCAGGCTGGTCTGGAAAGACCACGGTTTTTTATATCGCATTTACATACATAAATATTATTTACAAAATAAAGATTTTCAAAGAAAGGTTATTTCTGTTTTTTTTAAAATCTTTAAGACTTACAGCCTCGTCGATTTTGTGTGTTATAACAGGTAAGTTTTTAAATCTGGTATTTTAAATATCTCGAGAAAGAAGCATCCATCGAAATTAAAAGTTAATGATTTTAATTTGTTTCAGAAGTGCTTCAGATGTTTCAACTTTTTTAAGTCGTTTTAACAAACTTTCACACATGTTCTATACTTTTGAGATATTTGTAAAAACTCGAAAACTGTCCAAGTAAGCTGTCACTTCCGATTGGCCGATTTCCGCCTTTTACTATGTAAAAGAAATTTTACATAGTACATAACATAGCACAGAAACATAACAGGAAATTGCAAATATTGCAGAGTTAAAAAACGGTGAAGATTGAAGATAAAACATTTTTGACATTTTTCTTAGGACTCTTTCAATTAGCTCAAACAATAACCGAAGCAATACCCACGCGAAGCATTCAAATTGACAGAGGTTTCGTGGTTTTTGCGCAATGCAAATAGAATGCCGACGGGTAGCAAAGTTACAGTGTCGGTTAACTTTGCAAATAAAACGCACAGTAAACAAAAACAGTTTGCAAATAGAACGTCAAACCATAACCGCGAGAGAAAGAGAGAGAGATCTTAACTCTATCCTGCAAATTGTGCAAATCGAAAGTGCTATTAATTAACAGGCAAATTTTGTAGTCATCGCAACTTCAAATTACACCAGATGGTTTATTTCATTAATTTTTTTTTTCATTAGCAAAAGTCACTCATCACTAACAAAACACTACCAAAGTCTAGTTTTCGATTTTCATATGAAACAAAAAACAGCGAATAATAAAACAAACCATAAAAATTAAAATTTTTCGTGTAAATTCTCTAATAGCTACACAATGTGCAGTTTGAATAAAATCGGCTAAATTTAAAAACAAAAATGTTTAGGAACCCCTATCCCGATCACTCACATTTTTACAAATAGTGTTCCCATAGAAGATACACATGTGTATAAAAATTGAGGAAAATCTAGCAAATTTTTTAAAATTTTGTATGGGTGCCCCCCGACACCAGTGCCCGATCATTTCCAAATTTTTATAAAAAGTGTTGTCCAACGGAGTTGCACATGCATATAAAATTTGAAGAAAATCGGGTGTGAAAAATTAAAATTTGAAGAAAATCAGGTAGATTTAAAAAATAATTGTATGGGATAGTGTTGTCGATGCGTAGAAAAATTTGAAGAACATCTGATACTTTTTTTTATAAAATTTATATAGGTGCCCCTTTATCCCGGTGCCCGATCACTTACAAATTTTTACAAGGCGTTTCAACGGTATGCTCGGCAACGGTATTTTTAACCATTTTTAGATAACGTTGCATTTAACGTAATATAAACTGATCGCGATCCGCTAGAATTGAGCCACGTCCTTAAGAATAGCATGGCTGTGTAGACCTAATTATCACCTTACATTTGATACAAATATTTTGCCTCACCCACTTTTAGGCACGCCCCTTTTTACACTTTTATAGAAAAGTCTGTTTTTTGCGCTTACTCCGTCGAGGGGGGTTCTATTGGCCCCATTTTTTTTAAAGGGAAGGTATTTTTATTAATTTTCGTATGATACCAATTAACCCCCACAGCTCCTTATAAATACTTAGAAAAATGCATTTTTCTAAAAAAAAAACTCAAAACTTTGGATGCCCCTCCTACCCAAAGGGGGCGTCTCACCCAAACAAGATGGAGATTTTCG
The DNA here is from genome assembly GCA_947095585.1 of Nephrocerus scutellatus. Classification (NCBI taxonomy): domain Eukaryota; kingdom Metazoa; phylum Arthropoda; class Insecta; order Diptera; family Pipunculidae; genus Nephrocerus; species Nephrocerus scutellatus. The sequence continues at coordinate 65,346,250 of OX352764.1, read as the reverse complement.
CAATCTGCTCAATTAGGACTTTACGGTGAGGGGTGTCAAGAAGGCCAAATCGAATGCCGGACGTACCGTTGTTTAGCCTTTTACAAAAACCTTATAATCGATTTTGGTTTTGTTTGTACGTTTTTTAGAAAAATCAGTATTTCAGAGAGGTTTGAAATAAGAGGGTGGTTGTTTGGTACCTATCAAATGAAAGGTAATACAGGTACCTTTCATTAAAAAAAGGGGTTAATCGACCCTCTTCCACGTGAGGGCAGAAAAAAATAGGTAAACTGTACCCCCCAACCACCAATCACGGCAAAAAAAAACCAACAACTAGCCCTTTTGTTACTACATATATTGCATAGGGCGGCCCGAATTTTTAAAGGGAATTTTATAATCCGTAAAAACTCGGTTAATTTTTTTACTGTATGTTGTGTATTTAACTCATAAATAATCCTGAAAAACGATATTAATTAAGACTATAGAGCAATACAAAATAATTAACTGTTCTGATAACTCCAAATGTTCTCTGCTTACCATGTAAATTGATAGTACAAGTTGTATTATTGCCACGATCTAAAACAACAACACTTGTAGCTGCTGCTGCCATTATTATTTTATCTTTTATTTTTCTTGAGCACTAATAGATACTTTTCGTGTTTTCTCTTATTTTGGCAATGAAAACATTTAAGTTAGCGTCACAATTCTCAAAAAAAGGTATTTGATACTAAAATAATTCTTTTAATTTTGCACAAAACAATTAATAAAAATAGCTATACATATAAAAATGTTATTAGATTAAACAAGTTTTTCTAACATTTTTAGCTTTAACAAACATTTTAGAAACTGTGCACGATTTAAAGAAGTTAGTCTATAATAGGTATATTTCGCATTTAGGTTACTTTAATGCATACAAACTGTTAGTCGAAACCAATTGTTTTTCACAGAAAGAGCTGACTAGCACATGACTACACCGCCCGATAAGCCAAGAGCCAACTATATCAATGTCAAAACAACAAAATCAAATTAAGAACTGTCTGAGATCTTACGACTACGAGATTTGAGCCGCGGCCGCCATGGTAGGCGCTTTAGAAAGATATGTCAAATATTTAAAACCAAATAGCGCGAACACAATTAGTAGTTGTGGTAGCCGCGAACGCACTGCTGTGTTACGCGTTGTTACAGATTGCACAAATTCTCACAAACTAATATCGTGTTTTTTCTATACACAGCTCAGATTTCGTCTAGGTAAATCGAACAAGAATAGCGAAAATCTTTTGTTTACATTTGCTATATTGCTTTCAACAAAAAAATTAAAATTACAACGGCAAACACATTGGATAGACCAGAAAGTGGTCAAGCGTTAACCAAAAAAAAATTTTTGGTTAAGAATATTTAACGTATAGCGATCACTTGGATCAATTAGAATTATATTTGAGTTAGTTATTAATAAAATTAAAGGATAAAAATTATAACGAGTGTGTGACAATCAATTGTGTGTTGGCGATTCTCAACTAAATTTTCAACATTGGTGCCAAAACCCGGGAAGACAAGATTGATACACGTGTTACAAAATTGCAAAAACCATCGAGCGCTTCGCTTATTTAACAGAATTGAACCGCTACAAGGATTTGCAGTTTAGCATTCAATTTTGTCGCAAACGATTACGGGATAATTAAATAAATTAAAGCTACAGCAAGGAAACGCAAGTGCCACCGGGCGTTTGCTATACCACTCAATTGAACCGCAACGAGAATTGCATCATGCCGCTAATTTAATGCTAACATCAAGGGGAAATTATTCCGTAAGCCGAAAAACTCATTAACCGCTAATTAGTAACACTATTAAGGATTACATAAATTTGCCAACAATTGTTCACCATACGCTCGCATAACCCAACTTTAATTTTTTTGAAAGCTAATACTTCCATTTAAGATAATATGCAGCACGCTTAGAGATCATACGTTGCAATTTTATTCAAACCTAAATTGAGTTCTATCAAACCGAGCTATACATACAGTTCCTGCTCACTATATAACTGTTATCGAATAGTCTCACCGAATTGAAACGGAAACGTGGGTTCGCAAAGGCGGCATTGAGACGGGTTGAGAATCCATTGAGGAGTACGCAGTCGAAGAACTATACGTGCATCTGGAATTATTGGAAACCATGAGGGATGTAAGCTTCAACACCACATCTAAGGAAGAAAACTTAAAGCTTCCAAGACTACAAATTCCCTCATTCGATGGAAATAACTACGATGAATTTCATGCATTCAAACACCTGTACGATACTGCGGTGCACAAAAATCCATCAACAACCGATGTTCATAAATTTCAACATCTGAAGGGACTCTTGACAGGAAAGGCGATCAAAATCATTATGCATATTCCGCTATCTCCGGAAAACTATGACGAAGCATACAAGAAGCTATGCAAGCGATTTGACAAACCTGATCAAGTTTACAAATCACTCATCGAGATTTTTATGAAAATTCCGTCCGCTACTAATGAATCTGCTTCTAGTATCAGAAACGTATGCGATACCGCAGAGGAAGTCATACGCGGTCTCAAAATATTAGGAGAAAAGGCTCAAACTAGAGATCCTTGGCTGACACACACACTGTTATCAAAACTTAAGGAAGTTCCATCGGCCAGGAAATATACACCAGAACAGCAATATTGCGAGGACCTATTCGCTATTTCACACACGAGAACTCCAGATGGATAATTCACCGTTAAATTGCCTTTTTTCTATCAATTCACCTCCTATTGGAAATTCTCTGGACCAAGCCGTTTCACGATTTCATTCTCTCGAACGCAGTTTACAGCGCGACGAAGCTTTAAAAAACGAATATAAACGAGTCATTCATGAATACTTACGGCTAAATCATATGTAGGAAATTGACTCTAAAAACTTAAATCCAAACTCCGATCATTTCTATCTACCTCATCAATCGGTGATCAAGCTCGACAGCACAACAACGAAGGTTCGTATTTTTTCAACGGTTCAGCGAAAAGTTCAACATCTATATTTCTCAGTGATAAACTTCTAGTTGGGCAGACCATTCAATCTGATCTCATCGACATTATAATGCGATTCCGGTTACACAAGGTAGCATTCACCGCGGATGTCACACGAATGTATTGAGAAGTTCGAATCGCTCATGAAGACTGCAAGTATCAGCGAATATTGTGGCGCGATTTGGAAAACTTGCATTGGAAAACAAGTTGAATTTTGCCTAAGCGTCCGAAGCAATAATAACCGATCTCCTGACAGGCAGTACCAACATAATCGATGCGCAACGTCTAGCCATTCAAATCATCAATATTTTGAAATCTGGAGGATTCTCGCTTCATAAATGGGCATCCAATTCACCACAGTTACTAGCTTCTACCTCTATGGAAGACAAAAACGAAACTTTAGTTGATTTGTCCAAGGATTCAGAGCACAAGGTATTGGACACGGATTCTCAGACGCGAGTAAAGTGGCGTACTCGGCAGTAGTATACATTCGCGACACTGATTGTAATGGGACCGTACATGTTATTTTAATTGCTGCAAAAACTCGAGTCGCTTCCATTTCCAAACCAAGGGAACATGTCCGATCTACAGATAATCCCGCTGATTGTGCCTCCAAAGGAATTCTTGCAACTGAACTCGTCAGTCATAAGCTCTGGTGGCATGGACCATCATGGCTACCACGACCAAGAGATACTTGGCCACAAACTACAATCAAATCATTTTCAGAAGTCATGAAGCAGCCTGCAAAGGTCAAATGTCACGCCACGCAAACTCATCCCTGCTTATTCGACCAATTGACAACACGACACTCTGCCTACAATCAAGTACAGCGAATACTGGGCTTCTGCTACAAATTTATCATCAACTGTCGCTTTAAAACCGGCAAATCAACAAAAGGCGGCCATGCAGAGTCAAACATAGCAAATATCAGACTGACTTTGAATGAATTTAATATGGCTGACGAATATCTCTGGAAGTTGGCACAAAGGAACGAATTCTGGGAAGAAATCCAAACTCTGTCCGTAAAGAAGCAAGTGGTCAAAGGAAAGCTATCGTCACTCGCTCCATTTCTGAATGACAGAGGTGTTATTCGACTCGGTGGGCGACTCACTAATGCAGTATGCTCATATGCACAAAGGCATCCAGTGATTCTTTCATCGCGTCATGTCCTGAGTGTCATGATCTTAACTAACCTCCATAAACGTTACCACCATCCAGAGCCCTCCCTATTGTCCCATCTATCAAAACTCTCCTACTGGATTGTAAAATCCAGACCATTAGTGCGAAAAATTACTAATAACTGTTCTATCTGTCACAGATTAAAGAGCCATCCATCTGTGCCAATGATGGGTGATCTTCCTGCTGAACGAGTATCGCCATCTCGGGCATTTAATCATACTGGAGTCGACTTTGCTGGTCCAATCCAAATCGCAACCAAGAAGAGCCGAGGAGCAAGATACGTCAAGGGGTACATACCAATCTTCGCCTGTATGACGTTTAAGGCAGTTCACTTGGAGCTGGTTAGTGATCTCTCCAGTGAAGCATTTATCTCAGCATTCACACGTTTCACCAGCAGAAGAGGTGTGCCAGCGATCATGTACTCCGACAACGGTACTAATTTCGTAGGGGCAAAACGACGACTATCCGAGATGCAACAGCAATTATCATGTGACAACGTACTTGCCCACATCACAAATCTCAAGATTGAATGGAAATTCAATCCGCCTTCAAGGTTTGGCGGACTCTGGGAAAGCGCCGTCAAATCAATGAAGCATCATCTGATTTGATCGACAGGCAACTCAAGGCTGACTAATAAGGAGTTGTCCACTATCATCACCCAAATTGAGGCAATACTTAATTCTCGGCCGCTCATTCCCACAGACGACGATGAACGCGTTCTATTTGTACTGACACCGGCGCATTTTCTGCTTGTGCATCCGCTACTGACCATTCCACAACCGAGCCTTTTAGATGTGCCCGACAAAAGATTATCGAGATCGCAAGATGTCAAAAAGCGTGTAGACAGATTTTGGGCGCGCTTCACGAAGGAATATTTACACAATTTGCAGCAACGGCGAAAATGGAAATCTCAAACCCACGAAAATTTGCAAATCAATGACGTCGTCTACATCAATGATGATGCAACGCCACCGCTCAGCTGGCTGTTGGGATGTATCCTAGATGTTCATCCAGGGGAAGATGGAATTGTTCGTGTTGTCACGCTCAAAACAGCACGAAACATAATGAAGCGACCAGTCGCCAAATTAATAAAGCTCAACAATCTCGTTAATTGTTAAGGCATACATTCCTTAACAGGCCGCCGGCATGTTCACGCCATCGTAAACATCAACATAAAAAACAATAAGATTGTGTATATGGATAGTTTCTATTATATTAATTATTACATTCATTATATTTATTATTTAAGCAAAATATTTTAACACAATACTTACCCATGAGTTGAATTGCAACTGCGTTACCTACTGCATTACTATAGACGTTAGAATCCAAATAAAACTGACATTACAGACTGCAATTCAACTCATGTACTTCTAGATAAAATTGGCTAAACTACGTTCTTTCTGGTTCACTAAAAACTTTTCCTTTAAGCGATCACTTGGATAAATTAGAATTATATTTGAGTTAGTTATTTATAAAATTAAAGGATAAAAATTATAACGAGTGTGTGACAATCAATAGTGTGTTGGCGATTCTCAACTAAATTGGCGCGAGGCCAATATGTCGCAAGAAAAAGTTGAATATAGCGAGGGAGGCGTGAGCAGTGACAATTCTTTTAAAGGTAGTACCGTATCTCTAACAGCACAAGAGGTAAAAAGCGTTGCATCCAGGGAAGAAAACATTAGTAAAACAGTTAAAAGTAGTAACGTACCACGAGCAAAACAGGAAGAGACGACAAATACAACAACAGAATAAGCAAAAATAGACCAGCTGAACTAAAAATAAATATGGCAAACCATTTATTTCAAGATGTTGAGAGTACATTGGAGAGTTTCGATAGCGAAAGCAATAAAAGTTGCAAAAAATGTTTGGCCAGAGGTAGCGGCAGTGTTTCAATGGAGCGTATGTTGTTACAAGGAGTTGCAAAAATAGCCGTGGATGCAGAAAACAGCTGTATTACATGGATTTTTTACAAAAAGAATTTAGTTTGGAAGTGTCTAGCAAATTCATCAGCAGCTAACTACTTTAAAAAAAGATGATAAGGAATCACTGATAAAATATTTTTATAGAATAAAGAAAATCAGCAGCGTGGGCGATATCGATGATCGAGGTGGAGTAAATCATAAAAGGAATTAATGACCCACAAGCCAAAAAGTCTATGTTTTAGCTAGCTAAAACTAGTTCAGAAATAAAGTCGCTTTTTACAGCATATGAGAAATGAAAATGTAAAGAATTTTTGTCTCGAAATGGACACAAAATTTCACGCAACGGCAGCAATAACAGCAGCAGCAGTAGCAATAACAACAGCAACAGTAATAGCAACGGCAAGCAATATCAAAATCGTCAATGTTTTAATTGTGACTTTAGGGAGCATAATAGGGCAGATTGCGCAAGTGAGACGAAGTGCTTAAAATGCAATGAAGCAGGTCATGACTCCAAAAACTGCACTACTACACAAGCAATAGGAAATGTCAATATAGTGTGCTAAAATAACAACACCAAGCGTTTAGTTAATTAAAATAGTACATGCATGGAAGCATTAATTGATACCGGTAGCAATGCAACGATTATTAGAGAGAGCGCCGTGAAAAGAATTGAAACGATAAATCGAGAATTCAAATTCAACAAATTTGGTGGATTTAGCAATGGGCCAAATGGATTTAATACTCGGAAATGATTTTGTCTCAAGCTTAAATTGTCGTGAACAAAAATGGAGTAAAATTTCGTAATATTATTAAATATAATGATGACCTTGAAAGCTTCAGTGATGAATATTCAAGTTGAAGAGAATTCTGGGTCGGGATGTTGTTCTTTCGAATTTTTGAAAATCGAACAGATAGTCGATGGTATGTTGTAAAATTATTGACTCGCGATAATTTTTCTATCACTCACTCTATCACTATCACTCAAATAGTTTCAAGTGCATTTATATGCATTTAATTTCAATAAATAAAAAATTTAATTATAATTTATTCTAATTATAGAAAATATGTCTGGCGCGTAAGTATATAAATTATTATTTGTTAATTATAATAAATTTTAATTTTATATATTTTTATATGTATATATTTTGAAATTTTCTCTTTCTCTTATATTTTTATATGTATATATTTTGAAATTTTCTCTTTTTATTGACATAACTTTTAAAAATTATGTATTATTATTTTTTTATTCCAATGATTCCAAAAATATAAGCAGAGATTATCGTATTTAGACACTTGTATTAACAATCATATACATTCTAATTAACTTGCTAGGTTTGACAAATCAATTAAATTATATAGATCGCGTAAAAACCTTCTTTCTAAACAATAGTTCACACTATTTTCACTTTCCCTCTGCGGAGAATCATTACCTCAACCTCTTAATAAGATTGCTATAGCAATATTCATTATAGTTTTTATTAAAAATATAGGTTATTTTTAGCAAACACGTATTATCTTGCTATTTTTTGGTGCACAAATGAAAATCGTTTGATGTTCGAAAAAGTGTTGCCACATTGGTAATTCCATCGCATTCGATAATATTACAACATGCCAACTTTTAATATTTTGGAATCGACTATCGAAATTCGATTCGAACGAAAGTGATGGTACGGCATCCCAGCCCTGAGCTAAACGTGCCACCAAAATATAGTAAGCAGATCGAAAGATTAGTGAACGATTACAAGCCGAATACAAGTTGTAGAAATCCAATAAATTTAAAAATTGTTGTTAAATAGGATAAGTCGATATCATGTAGACCCAGACGATTACCAATAATTCAACAGCAAGTCGTGCAACAACAAGTAGACCAGCAAGAAGATATAATCACACCGTCAACATCCGAATACAGCAATCAAGTAGTGGTGGTGAAGAAAAAAGACGGAAATTCAAGAGTTTGTATCGACTACAGAAAATTAAACTCCTTGATTATTAAAGACCAATTTATGATGCCTGTAATTGAAGAGCAGCTTGATAAATTGGGCGAAGACAGAGTTTTTTCAACGCTCGACCACAGAAATTGATACTTCTATGTACCAATTAAAGAACATTCCAAAAAGTTTACATCATTTGAAACATATCAAGGCCATTTCGAATTTAACAAAGTTCCATTTGGGCTGAAAATTTCTCCAGCCGTGTTCTTCACATTTATCAATTTAATTTTTATGGATTTTATACGAAGTAATGAAATTAAAATATACGTGGGCGATGTTATTATACCGTCGAAAAATGAAGAAGAAGGAGTTTTAAAATTGGGAAAAGTTTTACAACATTCATCGAAAAATGGAGTAAACATTAAATGCCAGTTTTTGCAATGAAAAGGTGAATTTCTGGGACATGTGGAAAGTCAGTCGAAAAAAACAAAAGCCGTGCAAAATTTTCCAAACCCAAAGAACGGTAAGAATGTTCAATCATTTCTTTGCTTAACTGGATATTTCCGGAAATTCATAAAAGGATATTTAGAAATAGCAAGACCGCTGACAGATTTACTTCGCAAAGATGTCGTTTTCAATTTTGGATATGAGCAACAAGCAGCATTTCAAACTTTGAAGAATATGTTAAGTTATAAGCTATATATAAAAAAATTTAAGACAAAACGTCAAAGCAGAATTGCATACGAACGCAAGTCAGAAGGGATATGGTTCAATGGTTTTGTTAAAGGTGAAGATGCAAAATTACATCCTATATACTATATGAGTAATTAAACCTCACCAAGCGATGTATATTATTTAGGTATGCATTTCAAACTCGTGACGTACTGTCAAGCAATAGTGGCAACAATAGCAAAAGAAAATTTACCAACAACAGTCTCCACTTCATAAAAGCCGATATTATATGTACAAAGCAGGATGGGCGAACGTTGATCGTGGTACCAAAAAGTATGGAAAAGCTGATTATACTTAACAAACACAACAATGGCCATTTTGGAACAACAAAAACGGAGTTTGCTATTGATACCGAATTTTTTATACCCAATGTGAAGAATAAAATTCATTCAGTAATCGATAATTGCGGGCATTGTATTTTAGCCAACAAAAAAGCCGGTAAGCAAGAAGGTTTCCTAGAACCATTGGATAAAGACACAAAATCATTACATACCTTTCACATCGACCATATGGGGCCAATGGATTTAAACAGCAAGCAAAACAAATATATTTTTTCAATTATCGATGGCTTTTCCAAATATGTATGGTTATGTCCACCGAAAACACTAACATCAACTGAAGCAACTAAAAAATTAATGGACCAAGAAGCCAAGAAGAATGGAAACCCAGCCCGAAATATAAGTGATCATTGTTCAGCATTTACGTCAACAGAGTTCCCGAATTATTGTACAAATGAACAAATAAAACATATATTGGGGACGACTGGAGTACCCCGCGGAAACGGTCAAGTAGAGCGACTTAACCGGATCATTCTGAATGTGCTGACGAAAATGACATTAAATGATCTCGGAAAATGGTATAATCATGTGCCTCAACTACAACAAACACTAAACAACAGTTTTCAACGAGCAATTCACAATACTCTATTTAAAATTATGTTTGGCGTTTCGATGAATTAAAAAAACTTGCAATTATTCAAGAGTTGATTCAATTGGAAGTGGTGGAGTAATTTAATGATGAACGTGATGATATTGTACAAATGAACAAATAAAACATATATTGGGGACGACTGGAGTACCCCGCGGAAACGGTCAAGTAGAGCGACTTAACCGGATCATTCTGAATGTGCTGACGAAAATGACATTAAATGATCTCGGAAAATGGTATAATCATGTGCCTCACCTACAGCAAACACTAAATAGCAGTTTTCAACGAGAAATTCACAATACTCTATTTAAAATTATGTTTGGCGTTTCGATGAATAAAAAAAACTTGAAATTATTGAAGAGTTGATTCAATTGGAAGTGGTGGAGCAATTTAATGATGAACGTGATGAGCTACGTTTTGATGCAAAGCAACAAATCAAGAAAATACAGCAGGAAAATCGCAGAACGTTCAACAAAAAAAGACAAGAAGCAAAGTTATATACAGTTAATGATTAGGTTGCTATTAAAAAGACCCAATTTGGAACCGGACAAAAGTTGTGTCCAAAATATTTAGGACCATATGAAGTCATAAGAGTTGGACGTCATAACCGGTACACAGCGAAGAAAGTTGCAGATGGCGAAGGGCCGAAGCAGACGGTGACAAGTGCCGATAATATGAAGACGTGGAATCAACCATCAAGTGGATCTGATGATGATGATACGTCGGAGACCGAGCGAATGTAAAAGGGCCGAGTGTAGGAGTACCAGTTGACAAGGTTGCTAAACTCTGCAACGTTTCAGCTAATAGTTTACATAATAGTTTTCTCTTTATCATTTGCTATTATATAAATGTTAAGTATGAGTATGTTGCAGGCAGTTGCCGTTTATCAGCCGCGTTGTGTAGCAGTACAAGAATGCGTGAAATGTAAAACTTTATATGTGAAACTTTATTGGATTTTGAATTTGTTTTTAATTATTTAAAAATAAACTACATTAGTATTGTTAATATTTGAAATTGCTTGTTCGCATGTGTTTTATTTAAACGAATTTAAACGGCACTATTATCACATAAATTTTATAACAAATAAATAAATATAATTGTTTTGTTGTGGTAATATTCTAAAATAATTACTGATTTTTGGCAGTTTCTAGAGTATGCTCTAGAAACGCAATAACAATTCTTTTTGGGCAGTTGTCGCGTATTTGCCCGATGTACACTCAATTTCAGAAACTATGTAAAAAAAAACAGACAAAATATTGTTTTATTTAAATTAAAATATACCTAAACAACTTAACATACTTAATATTTATAAGATATAGCTGGCCCGACAGACGTTGTCCTGTCCCACTTTCAATAAATTTGTTTGTGATCGTTTTGTGAACTTGTGAAAAGCTATTTGTTTTGCGATATCGCGTCACAGTGTTAGTCACATCAGTATTAGCAGAAATACCCGGCGTTTCCCGGCTGTCCCATCCCTGTGATCCCCGCCCACTGACCTCCCGCCAACTGACGCCACGCCCACTTACACCCGCGTTTCCCGGCTGCCCCATCCCACTGACCCCCGCCCACTAACACCCCTCTAACTAACCAACTCACCAATCCAGAAAACTATAGAATCGACGCTTACACAGGCAAAAAATGTACACTTGTTCGAATATTCTTTATATGAAGATAATATACAGGGAAAACTACATTTTCCACCCCAGCGCCACCTATCGGGTCCAAATTGTCAACGACTTTCTTTTTATTTAAATATTATATGGTGTGAATTTGAGCGGAATCGTTCCATAAATAAGAATTTTCGGAAAAAAAGACACCTAGCGGGTTTTTTAATAATTACTATGCTATTCCTGGCGGAGACAAATCCAACAAAACAAAAATCATAAAAATCGGTCCAGCCGTTCTCGAGTTATAAATGGTGTAACTAACCCGACTTTGTTTTATATATATAGATGATTAATAAAAACTGTTGGTCAGCCACCAGCAGAATAAGGCGAATAACACAGAATGCTCCAGAACTGCAGGTGCCCGTAACTATCTCTGCCTGGTGGAAGTGCGATTAAACCTCCACGTGGTGGCCGCCGGTAATTTCCCTCCAAATACAGGAAGAGCTAAATGATCGGGCTAGTCCCTTCAAAGTAAGGTTGGGGCAAGGCCAATAAACTCGCCCATAAAAACCTTTTATTACGGAACCCACAATCAGCCTCGGATACACTGATGAACGTCGACGACCACGGCAACGAAAACACTCACTGTATAGAGCTCGAGCTGCACAACAGCTAGCCGATACCCTGTCCAAATATAATGCTGATATAACAGCAATCCAGGTCATGCGGTGGACGGGGAATGGTGTCTTACAAAAATCAGAATATGACATATATTACAGTTGTCATGCAAGACATCAAGTGCTCGGGGTGGGGTTTCAAGTCAGCAAAAGAATGAATCCCAACGTTATCGGCCTTAAAGCAGTAAATGAACGGCTTGCACCCTTTGCTTGCGGGGCAGATTTAAAAACAAGCCTCATAAACGTTCACGCACTAACAGAGGATTCCCCAGATGATGAAAAAGAAGAATTATTTAAATTAGTCGAACGGGAACTCCATGCCTGTCCTCAGTATGACGTTAAAATCATTCTTGGGGATATGAACGCCAAAATAGGTAGGGAGCCTTAAGAATACTGTCATTAGTACTGCTGACTGCACCTTAGGCAGTAGTCGTAGAGACTAGAGATCGGAACGATTGGTTCGATGACGAATGTAAGTTAGCGACTGAACGTAAGAATGTTGCGTACCGAGCGTTGCACATATTGCATCTTAGAGCGATGGGAGCACTTTCATGAGTTGCTAAATGGTCAGCGAACTGAGGAATGGGTGACTCCACTAATGACCGAAGACCACACCATGCTGCCGCCAGCAAGTATAGACGAAGTTAGCAGAGCGATAAAACGGCTGAAAATATTAAGGCCCCGGGATCAGATGGTATCCCAGCGGAGCTAATAAGCTCAGGAGGGTCCGCAATACACCAAGCAATTCATGAACTAATATTGCAAGTATGGGAGGAAGAAGCGATGCCAGAAGATTGGCGAAGAGCCATCCTGTGCCAAATACATAAGAAAGGAGTTATCACAACATGCAGCAATTATCTTGTTATAACGTTGTTGAGTACCGCGTATAAGATTTTCTCCTCAATCCTACAAGACAGGATAGCCCCATACGCTAAAGTCATCATTGATCCATACCAGTGTGGCTTCATCCCAGGCAAATCAACAACTGATTAGATTTACACCCTTAGGCAGGTAATGAAAAAAGGTCTAGAGTTTCAAAACTCACTACTACATATAGCCAGAGTAGAACTTTATAAAGAGAATTCGGCATCCCAAATAAACTGACATGACTATGTTGGTTGATCAATGTTATAAGTAAAGTAAAAATATCCGGATACCAAGCCCATTCAACATCTATAACGGGCTCCAACAAGGGGATGGACTGGCCTGCGTCCTCTTCAGCCTGGCTTTGAAGAAAGTGATCCGAGACCCTGACGCAACTGTAAGAGCAACAATTCTCTATAAGTCCATTCAGATACTGGCTTACGCAGATGACATCGACATCGTTGGAAGAAACCAAAGGGCTGTACAGGAAGCTTTCATCCAAATCGAGCTGGCGGCACAAAATCTGGGGCACATAAATGAGAGCAAAACAAAGTACATGGTGGGCACGTCTGCGAATAGAAGACCCAACATTGGTCCCGCAGTTAAAATAGTGGAGCGCGAATTTGAAGTAGTGCAATCCTTTAAATATCTCGGGCCAACTGTAGCAGCCGATAACAGCATGGAACAAGAAATACGCGCACGGTTGCTCAAAGCCAAGAAAGCCTACTTTAGTCTGTCAAGACTCTTCAAATCCTGGAGTTTAACCATAACATCCAAGCTGCTGGTGTATAAGAAAATGGTCATACCAGTACTTACAAATGGATCTGAGACTTAGGTGCTTAGCAAAAACCATTCTGACCTCTTAGCCGCGTTAGAGAGAAAAGTCTTACGGAGAACTGTTGTCCTCGCAGATGAGGAAGCCCGATTCCAGAGACTTAATGATGAGATCTACGAGCGTTACCGCGTTGTCGACATCGTGAAGAGAATTAAGTTCGGTAGACTCCGGTAGGCAGGACACCTAGCTCGCGTGCCTGATTGGATGACATCGGCTTGAACTCACAACAAATTGTCATTTTATAGCATATATATAGAAATTTTATTACAAAGTCACGAAAAATTGACAAGTTATTACTCTTGGAAAATAATCAGACTTTCGCGAGAGTTGGGACACCAAGGGATAACACTTTACCGCAGTTATATTTTAAGGTTAATTTTAGTGACATTTCTCATTTTGTAAATATTCTTAAATAAACAACACAGACCATAACCGCTTGTATGTGCACGTTTATAAACGTTTATAAGAAAAAAGAAATGTTGTTTAAACTTTTTTTTTAATGGATGTGTATCTATTAAATAGAACGTTAAGACGTAAGCAAAGAAAGTAAGTACCATTATAAATCTATGTATTTTGTGTGTTATATAAATAAAATTATATACAAAAATGTAGTATACAACATTTGTTGGTATGTAATTCGATGGTGTTCTGTAAAAACAAAAATATATTTTGTATATAAATTATTTGATTCTGTGACTGCATGAACTTATATATATAAAAAACATATATATAAATACATAATAAATATATAATAAATATATGTAGTATACAACATTTGTTGGTATGTAATTCGATGGTGTTCTGTAAAAACAAAAATATATTTTGTATATAAATTATTTGATTCTGTGACTGCATGAACTTATATATATATAAAACATATATATAAATATACTTTAAGTCCTCCAAATATTTTCTCCATTGCGAACTGTTTTAATACCCCCCCCCCCTCCCCACAAGCCGATAAGGATAAATTTTCACAGTTCTTTTTTAAGTAAGTAAGTAAGAATCCAATCGAGAACTAATATTCATATGCATGTGTAGGTATTCAGTATGCATATGTGTGATACGAAAGCGCAAAGATGAAGTTATTTGGAATGAGACAGAAAGCATCTCATGGTCTTATAGTACTATTCAGTTTCATAGCTCAAAATACGGACGGACATCGGTTATTTGACTCGGCAATTGATGCTGATCATAAATATAATTTTTCTATGTTACATGTTCAGTCATGTATCAAACTTAAATATCCTATGGGAATCTAAAGAACTTTTATTCTATGTGCTTCTATGTACATAATAGTATTGACAACATAATTTAATATACATATGTAACATAAACAGATATGTATGTATTTTAAAAAAAATAGATGTCTAAATACTGTACTCTCAAATGTAATACCATAGCTTTCTTACTATGAGAGATACCAGTATTAGTGATATTTTCGTATCGGTTAAGATATTATAATATTAAATAACGAATATATTCATATCAGGTGATATCTACAAATATTAGTATTAACCCATGCCTAATAATAACATATATATAAATATAATTTTTTTCTAGCGGTAATATTCTTAAATAATTTTTGGCAGTTTCTAGATGAAGCTCTAGAAACGCAACAAAAAATTCTTTTTGGGCAGTTGTCGCGTATTTAGAGTCCGATGAAAAAGAAGCTATATTAAAAGCAGACAAACTACTATTGTTTTATTTAAATTAAAACATAAACAACTAAACGTATTTAATATTAATATAGAAAATTGGGATTTGTTTTGATATACCTCCTACCTCATAAAAAGTAAAATATTTATATTTTCTTTATTATTAGTACATAGTATGATGTTAAAATACTATAACTACTTTTGTTATCCAGTTAACTTTATGATGTTTCTATTTTTTGTGAATAAAATATTTTTTATCTTTTACAAAGGAAATCTACTTTAGTGCGGCCATTTCACTTGTGTGTTGCACGATTTTTAAAAGGAAAATTTATATTCTGTAAAATCATAAATAAAAACTTTATTAACTGGGTAATTAATAATAAATAAATAATAATAATAAAAATACTTTTATTTTTTCATTACTTTCTAATCATACCACAATCGATAACAGCAGCCAAACGGTTCTAAACAATCATCATTTTTTTAGCATCTGAACTACTGCAACCCTGCAGCGAGTCTCAACTCTCAATTGTCAGATTAAAAAATTTGACGTCAATTTGTTCTTGTGCTAAGCGATTGGGTTATATTATATTCTGTTAAAAGTTGATTTATAAACAATAATGAAGGTAATTCATTAATTTCAGTACCATTTTTGTGTAAAAATTTGTTTAATGTTTTTTTAAAGGTTGCTTTAAAAAACTTTTAGAAAGGCAAAGTTTTTGTTTATCAAAGAATAATATAAAAATGTATTTTTAGTATGTTTTCTTAGTACACATACTATTTATAAAATGTGTAACTGGATTTTATGTGCCAGGAGTTGCTCCTGTCGAGTTTGTTAAGGGCCAAAAAATCGATGTAAAAGCTGTGAAAATGACCAGTAGTCGAACGCAGTTGCCATTTCAATACTACTCACTACAATTTTGTTTACCAAAGAATGGGACATTGATTTATAAATCAGAAAATTTGGGAGAAGTTCTTCGTGGCGATAGGATTGTTAATACCCCTTATGAAGTACGGATGGCAGAAAATATAAATTGTAAATTACTTTGCAATAAAAAAGATCAGCCAATGAATTGGGACAAGTACCAGTCCGCATTGGTGGCTGAACGAATACGTCATGAGTACTTTGTGCACTTGTAAGCAATATTATTAAGTTTCCACATCTGGCTTCCCATTTAACTAATTTCTTTGTTGTTTTTTAGACTCGTTGATAATCTTCCGGTCGCCACAAGAATTGTAAATCCAAAAAATTCTCTGGAAGTTAGTTTTGAGCATGGCTATCGTTTGGGTCAAGCAGAGGATGGGAACGTTTACATTAATAATCACCTCAAGTTTATTCTGTCCTATCATATGCACATAAAGTAAGATCTAAGCTTGAATTTTTGAGTTCTAAAGTAGAGTTTCTAGCCAACTCTTTGTAATAATTGTATTATTAGAAATAAATATAGAGTAGTTGGATTTGAAGTGGAGACAGCGTCTGTGAGTTACAAGGAAATTAAATTCGAAGGAGATACATGTAATTTTCCAGATAACGCACGTCCACAATTGGTAATCATTTTTAAGGTTTAATATGTAAAGAAAGTTTGAGGTTGTTCTGATTTCAGGTTTCACCAAACTCAAATACACAGTTGTATTTTAGCTACTCTGTTGAATGGAAGGAGTCAAAAGTAGGCTGGGCATCCCGATGGGATATATATTTAGGAATGAATGACGTCCAAATTCATTGGTTTAGTATCATTAATTCACTTGTTGTCGTATTTTTCCTATCTGGTAAGTCTCATACGTAAACTTTGATTTTATGTAATGGGGTTTTTTTTTTAAATTGTAAAAAGGTATTTTGACCATGATTATGATACGCACCTTACGTCGAGATATTGCTAGATATAATACTGATGACAATATAGAAGACACTCTAGAGGAAACTGGCTGGAAACTTGTTCATGGTGATGTTTTTCGTCCACCAAGAAATACGCGATTTTTCTCAGCTGTTATTGGAAGCGGTATTCAAATTTTTTTCATGGCACTTATCACAATCTGTACGTAAAAATATATTTTTAATTGTTAATATATTTTCTATAAAACATGTTTTTATTTATAGTTTTCGCTATGCTGGGTATGCTTTCGCCATCTTCTCGTGGAGCTCTTATGACATCCGGTATATTTATGTACGTTTTTATGGGGACAATTGCCGGTTACTTTTCTGCCAGACTCTACAAAACGATGAAAGGGCGTGAGTGGAAAAAATCAGCATTTCTTACTGCTACACTTTACCCAGGAATAGTGTTTGGGTAATATTCACAATCAAAGGTTTTTCCATAATAATTTTAAGGATATATATTCTTCAGAACTGGATTCTTTTTAAATTTCTTTATTTGGGATAAGCACTCCAGCGGTGCAGTTCCTTTTAGTACAATGGTGTCATTGCTTTTGCTTTGGTTTGGTATTTCAGTGCCACTTGTGTATTTAGGATATTATTTCGGATACAGAAAACAACCTTACCAACATCCAGTGCGAACAAATATGATTCCAAGGCAAGTACCAGCCCAACACTGGTACATGAATATTACTTTAAGGTATTGTAGCCACGCCATTTATCCTTATATAGGTAAATAAATTACTCACTTTTTGAGCAGTACGTTGATGGCTGGTATCTTGCCGTTCGGAGCAGTCTTCATTGAGTTATTTTTTGTTTTTACTGCCATTTGGCAGAATCAATTCTACTATCTTTTTGGATTTTTGTTCTTGGTATTCTGCATTCTTGTCGTTAGTTGTGGGCAAATTTCTATTGTAATGACATATTTCCAATTATGCGGAGAAGTAAGTATTCTTAAAACCTTTCAATATTTTTTAAATTTTAATTTATTTTAAGGATTATCGATGGTGGTGGCGAAGCTTTATTGTATCAGGAGGGTCTGCTGCTTACGTTCTTTTTTACAGCATTTTTTATTTTTTTACAAAACTGGAAATATCAGAATTTATCCCTACACTTTTATACTTAGGTTACACAGGTAAATAATGGTTGAGAATTATTTAAACAATATATTTATTTTTCTTAAATTTTAGGACTAATGGTGATCACATTCTGGTTACTAACAGGGACGATTGGCTTTTTTGCCGCTTATAGTTTTATAAGAAAAATTTACGGCGCCGTAAAGATTGATTAGGTATTTTGAATTTCGAAACTGCCCCATCTTATAATGTCTTTATTTATTATATAGTCTATAAAATTTGGCTTTGTTATGAAATTTTGAATTTATATTATAATTGAAATCTCCCAAGTTATTTTTTAGATTTGTTTTGATATAGCTCCTACCTTATAAAACCTAAAATATTTATATATTTTTAGTATTACTACATATCCATACATAGTTATCCAGTTTACTTTGATTTTTCTATTTTTTGTGAATAAAATAACTTATTTTTCCTCTTTTGCAAAGGAAACCTACTTTATTGGGGCCATTTCACTTTTGTGTTGTACGATTTTTAAATGAAACTAATAATACTTTTATTTTTACATTGTATTTTTTGGTTATAATCGTCAAATTATGTTTTTGAAGTAGGAGCTATTTCACAGTTTAACCTATTTTTTTATCTTAGTGTATACTAACTATAGTTATTTATAATATAAAACAAATTTAGCTTGACTTTTTCTATTCCTTTTTAATATACATAAAATAGTTACTACACAATTAGAAATGTTTACTACGAATGAAAGGTAAATCTGTAGAATAAAAACACATTTTGGTTATAATTATCACAATACAATGCGGAATACAGTTTTACTTTATTATTTGTATAATTTCTCATTTATTTGTAAATAAATCCAAATTTAATTTTCGTCTATAACTAACCATCGCATCTATCCTCCTTTTTGAACCAAACATTTTGAACCTCCTTTCTCGCCCTGAATCCTTGTTGTACCATCCAATCATCCTGCTTTCCCAACGAAATATAATTTTTTTTTTTTGCTTTCAAACAACAACAAATTGACAAAAATACAACCAAACACACACAAATGCTTCGTTATGTGTAGCCACAACGTTCATTGGCATGACTTTCATTCCCATGCCTCTGTGGCCAGACTCTGAGAGAATGGTAGTGTGTTCAGCTCTTCTCTGTTACGTGTACATATTAGTTTGCCGCAAGGCTGACTGTGGTGTCACAGACACCTATATTTATCGAGACCCAGTAATGTTTTTGTCAATGTGTGTATTGAATTTATTCCTCATTGAATTTCAATCAAAACCACTCTATAGAAAGCCCAACTCTACGCATACTAATGCTGTAAACCAACACCAAACGCATGTGTGTTTGTGGGATGTGAATACAGTGTACAAAAAATAAGTAGTCGCAAAGAGCGAGAAACGTAAGATGTGGTAGTGGGAAACAGAAAAATTTTATATGGATTTCGCTCTTTAGTTGATTACTAATACAAATACGTTTGGTCTCAATCTAAGCATGTATCTGTGTACGATCGGAACAGTTGGGCTTTCTATAGAGAAGGTTTTGGTTGAAAGTCATCTTGATGAATATCGGTGGATTTTGGGTGCAATCAAGCTTTCTCTCTAACTAAAAACCTACCTTTTTTGCTGGACATGACTTTTATTCCCAAGCCTGTGTGGCCACGCTTTAAATTTACGTTCTGTGCGCGTCATTCTGTTTCTTCGTGTCATTTTTTTCGGGCCCTGAACTAATTTTTTGTCTCGATGTGTATCTGTTTGATTGCAAAAATCGTATCATGTTTTCGTGCAACTTTATCTGCGTCATTTGCACGAGAGAAACTACCACATGGAAATCGAAGCAACGATTGCAGACGCTCGAGAAAACACTGCAACTGGACTGGCGCTTCATTCCATTTTATTCGCCATGGATAGAGCTTGGGAGCGTCTGATTGGATACATAAAAAAGTTATCAAATTCTGCTTGGCGGGCGAAGTGCCGAGTGAATCCGTTCTTAGAAACGCGCTGATCGAAGCTGAGTTGATAACCAACAAGAGACCGTTGACTCACACTCCGATCATTCCGGAAGATGAAGAGCCCTTAACTCCGAACTTGGCATTGTTCGGCAGTCGAGATGCGCCGCAAGCGCTTTGCCCAGTCAATGTGTTTCGTTCACATCAGCCATGAGCCATCTTTACAAACTTATTTACAAATCCCTTTGGGCGTGTATATTTTTTGATAAATAAACTCATCTATTTTTATTTTTACCTAAGAGCTAAGAATTACTTTAGCTGCATTTTATTTGCCGAGCGAGTTCGGAATTCGAATGTCAAAACCAGCCAAACAGCAGGTTTTCACAATTCCAAAGAAGGAATTCGACAGTGCAATTGTTGTTGTTCCTCGGCAAATAAAATTTTGTTTTAACGGTAGCTGAGCAAACTACACCATATTTGCACCTCGATCCTTAGTCATCTTTTTAGCATCAGTATAATATTTTATCAAAACATTTTTGTGCTAGGTATTTTGTGTGTGTGTGTGGATTTGATGAAACGTCTGCGGAGCATCCCGGACTCATAAATTTTTCACAGAGCTGAGCCCACTGCTCCCACATTTGCCGTTTAACTCAATTTTTTTCGCGTTGTATTATTAAAAGAAATTAATTAGATAAACGAAGTGAGACGCCATCTTTCATCTTGCCAAAGCGTAAGCTCACTGGACACTCATCGAAACATCTCTGCCATAACTGCAAAATTGTGGAAGCCAACTGGAATTTGCTGTGATTTATGTGATTCTTGGTTTGATCTCAAATGTGCTGGCTTAGATAAGACTGCTTATGACTTTCTATCTGTTATAATATTTTAATTAAAAGAACTTTAACATTAAGTTCATATGTTTTATTGATACAATAAGTATGATTTTGAATATATAAAAATAATATGTTATTTGGAATTGTCTTTGTCTTGTTAGGTGTCAGTTCAACGCGTACTTAAGAGTAAAGCCGGAACTATAATGCAATTTCGTCTCTTTACGCTAGTGTCAAAACCCGACGATGAAATGAGCGAATACAATGAAATTGTATGCTGCGCCCATAATTGCGTTCGCAATAGATTCGTTACTTTGGCAATCGATAAGATGTGCGCTGGCGAGCGCATTTTCTTAAGAAAACTTGACAGTTGGCATATGTTATTTCATTGTCATTGACAAAATTACATTATGGTCGGATGAGAAACTTTAGAAACTTTGGAAAGCATTTCGTCGGATTTTGACTTTAACGTAAGGGGGCGAAATTGCATTATAGTTGAACCTTAAGACTAGAAGTGTGCGGGTAGTAACTAATCGGTATTCAATACCCGTTACATGCAACTACCCCAAGTAACGATTACTTTAATGAAATACTTATCGTTACTTTTTAGTCTTTTACGAGTGTATCATGTTGCATGGAACGAATATTTATTGTTATGGTTCGTGTAGTGACTATTGGTACGTAGGAAATTATCCAAGCTGAAGAGAGAACTACAATAGACGACGATTTTCTCTCGTCTTCCCGTGGAGTTGTGAAATGGCCAAAAAAATTACAAAAAAAAGAGATAGAACTACGGGTAGATTGCTACGAGAAAAACGTATCAAAAGTATAGTACACAAGTTCGCACTGCTAGTCATTTCATTTCATTGTTAGAGAAGAACAAAGATTGCACGGCATTTAATTTTTATGGTGTGAAAAGAACAAATATATACAATATACAATCCTTTGAAGTATTTGACATTTGATGTTTTGGTAAAAATAAATGTGTTTAGCTTTCAAGCCTTCTTAACTATAAATTATTCGTAAAATTAATTATTTTTTTTTTCTTCTAGTTAAAGTATTAAGTTTTGTTGTCTGTTTAAGTTTGACTTTCTATAACTAATTATATACGTTTAGTTTCGAACTAAATTCAAATTGCTAACAGGGAATGATTTAAAGTTTGTGCCCGTTGCACTTACCATTTCTGATTGTTTTTAAAATGAACCGAGAACGAAGTGATATTTGGTTGCATTTTACAACAATCGATGAAAACCATGCCAAATGTGATCCTTGCAAAAAATATTTTTCATACAAAGGCGGTTCCACTTCCAACTTTAAAAAACATTTAATGCAAAACATCTTGGTGTATATATTGAACCAGCGCCAAAGCAATCAAATATTTCACAAACATCTGTTTCTGATGTATCAAATATACCTAAATATATATATAAATATACATTTAGCACTTATATTCACTAGGCCTTCAGCGTTAAGAGATATAGAATCCGCAGCTGTAACTGAAAATGAAACTTCTGTGCAAAAACCTTCAAGACAGTTGGACATGAACCAATATGTTATGCGGTCCCCTTCAATTACACGACAAAAAAAAACTAAATAATTTAGTTTTAAAAATGATAATAAATATAATTTAATTGTTACCAAGCCAACATTTTTGGATCCTCGATTTAAAAAGCGGGCCTTTTCAAATATCGAAGCTTATAGCAAATTAAAAGATTCAGTAATTGCTAATATAACCGAGATGCTTCGAATGGACCAAAATAATCAAACGCCACCACAACAAATTCAGCCAGCATTAAAGGTTCCTGGATAATTTAATTTAATATGGGACGATTTTGACAACTGAAATCAAACAATTGCAACACCGCAATCTTCTGCAATAATTGAGGTCCGTCAGTATTGTGAAGAACCGAATATAAACCGGGAGAAAGACCCCTTACAGTGGTGCAAACAAGGGAGCTGGTATATGCACGGCTACCAAAATTAGCCAAAAACCACCTTTCAATAGTGACAACAGGCACAGAAGCCTTCGGGAAGAATACTTTCAAAAAGTGGGCAAATATTTTCTGACAGGCGTTGTCGTCTTAAATCCAAAAATTTTGAAAAAATTATTTTTTTGAATACCAATCAAGATTTTACCTTATAATTTTATTAAATTTTTTTAGCTAGTCTTTGAATTATGCATGAATCGATCGTAATGAGTTAATTCTTTGATTTTTGATTTATTTTACCTAATAAGATGAATTAATATATATCGCATAATAAAAACATATTTTGAAAAATAAGTCTATTTTCTTAATGAAAGTGTATTCCAAATTCAACATTGTTATATGAGTTAGTCATATATACAAATTCACCAATAACTGTTCTCTCTTCTCGTTAAAAAGTGCATGATTACTTTGTCGGGGCGATCTCACAATGAAAAACTTAAGACTTAAGATTTACAAAAATGTATGAATTTTGGTTTTGGCAGAACTAAATACAGAATGAAGTTCGCAACATTTTGAAACGGATGTGGAATATATTTTGTTGTTGTTATTGTACTGGCAAAATTAAAGGCAAAAATTAAAGGCAAAAAGGCAATTATTAAATAGTTAAATTTATTGAATGTCAGACAATGACTGCGAATGTTAAATGATAAAAATGCGAATGATTAAATGTTGGCGAACGAATAATAAAATGGCTGCGTATTTTAAATGTGCGTTGTGTTGTGTGTTTCACAATTGTAAATTGTGGTATGGCTTGTACGGTTCTCAATTGGCGACTGACTGTTCATGTTCATCTTTGACAGCTCTCCTGCACAAGAGAAATACTTAAATGCAGGGATGCCATTTGCACAGGGATGCGCTAACACTCCTCCCCCCGTGAATCACCCGGGGATTCACCATCAACAGTGAGGACACCGAGTTTCGTTGTTGGACGGCGAAAGGATCCATTGGCTGTTTTTACCTCAGCAAATCGAATTTGCCCATCTTTGGCAGGAAAAACTTGTGTAACACGACCTTTCTGCCATTGGCTACGAGGTAGATTGGAATCGCAAATGATGACCAGATCATCGATTTTTAGTGGACGGACTTTGTCAAACCATTTCGGGCGTTGAAAAGTTGTGGCAAATACTCGGTGGTCCATCTTTTCCACATGCGGTCTTTGAGGTTTTGTGCTATTCTCCACTGCTTCCTAAGGCATATCTTCTCGTCTACCGGATACGGTGTTTGTGTGGAGTTAACACATCCTAGCAGGAAGTGGTTTGGCGTCAGTGGCTCGTCATCTTGCATTGTAAGTGGAATTTCCGTGAGTGGGCGGGAATTGATAATGTTTTCGGCTTCTATTAAAACACTTCTTAGCGTTTCTACTTTCGGAGCTACTTCGAAAAGCGTTTGTTTCATCAGGCGTTTGACTATTCGAATCAGGCGTTCCCAGCAGCCTCCTGAGCTGGGGTTTGCAGGGCAATTAAATATCCATTCAATGTTACGGTTGGTTGCTTCGTCATAAATGCGGTTAACATCTAGCAAACGCTCGTTTTCCTTAAGTTCTTTCTGTGCACCAATAAAGTTGGTGCCGTTGTCACTTCTTATTTTGACTGGCTTTCCTCGACGATTGATGAAATTGCGTAGGCACACAATGAAAGCATCTGTTGATAAATTTTCGGCCAACTCCAGATGGGCTGCTCTGATTGTGAGGCATGTAAAAATGACTGCCCATCTCTTTTCCCGTCGGCGACCAATAGCAACACTAAAGGGACCAAACAGATCCACACCAGTATATGTGAACGGGCGAATGTATGGAGTGACTCGATCAGGTGGTAGTTGACCCATAAGCGGCTGAAACGGTTTGACTCTGTCAATCTTGCATCTTTGGCAACTACGTTGTACGGCTTTTAAAACGGCTTTAGCATGTGGAAACCAAAACTTTTGGCGAGCTTCGTTGATTGTAACTGCTGCGTTCTGATGATGAAGTCGCTCGTGGTACTGACGCATGATGAGTTCAGATACGGTGTGCTTTTGCGGCAACAAAATGGGACGTCTTGCTTCGTATGGTAGGCAACAGGCTTCGTCGATACGACCTTGAACTCTTAAAAGGCCGTTTTCGTCCAAGTACGGCATCATTTGGTAAATTGGGCTGGTTTTCAAAATCGGGTTTGCAGATTGTAATGTGGCGATTTCTACGGCGTACTGCTCCTTTTGAACTAATTGACATATGCAGTTCTCGGCATTATTTATTTCAGACACTGTCAGTGGCACTCTTCTTGCTGATTGTGAGCTGGTGTTTCGTTGGCATCGGAATTTGTTTATTGCACGTAGTACCCAGGCAAAAGTTCTTTTAAGCCTGGAATAAACAGAAAAACGATTAAAATCAATAACAATGTTATCTGACGGCACCTGTAGCATTAGACAAGGTTTAATTTTTTCTTCTACATGATTTGGCGTCGACTCGATATCTGTGACAGGCCAGCACTCCTCAGACCATTGGGACGCTTCAGTAGTCGTTAGAATTTCAGCAATGCGATGACCAACAAAGGCTTTATATTTCCTTTCAGATGAATTAATCCAGTAAAGTACTGTTCTTGAATCCGTCCAAAATATTGTTCGAGAAATGTTGATATTATGATGACGGACTATTATTTTACTAAGTCGTGTGCCTAACACGGCCGCCTGGAGCTCCAACCTGGGAATTGACATTACTTTCTGTGGTGCTCCACGAGTTTTTCCAAAAACGAAAACGACTTTAACTCCTTGGGCATGTGTGATACGGAAATAACCCGCAGCAGCAAAGGCTACTTGACTGGCGTCCATAAATATATGTAGCTGGATTTCATCTTGTTGGTATGGTGAGTAGCATCGTTGGACCCTAAAGCAGTCGACTCTTTTGAACTCCTTCCACCAGGCGATCCATCTTCTATTCATCTCAACTGGGAGTAGGTCATTCCACGTAATGTTAGATTTCCAAGTGTCGCGGACTAAGACTTTCAAAAACAGCAGAAAGTCGGCTAATAACCCATATGGGTCAAAAATGGCCATGACGATTCCTAAGAGTTCTCGCTTGGTTGGCGGGCGTGTCTCTTCCAGAACTTCTTTAGGGATACGATGAAATTTCGTCTTGAATTCAAATATGTCGGCTGTAGTATTCCAATGCATTCCGAGCACTTTTTCGGAGCTGATTTGGCGTTCCATACTAACTGTGTTGACTGCTCCTACTGACTCTCTATTCATGATTGCCTGTAGATCAGCTGAGTTTGATGCAAAGTTTCTTAGCTCAAAACTTGCCTCCGCGTTTACTTTGACAACCTCGGTACAAATTCGAAAGGCTTCTTCTTCGGTTTGGAAACTTATGACGAAATCGTCAACGTAATGTCTGTTTACGATTGCAGTTGCGGCGTCGGGATACTGATTGGCAAATTCTTCTGCGTTTCTGTTTTTGATGAACTCAGCGGTGCATGGTGAGCATATAGCCCCAAAGATCATGGAGACCATTGCGTGATGTTCCAACTGGTTCGTTTCCTCATTCCTCCAGAGGAATCTCTGAGCGTGTTGATCCTGTGTTCTTATATGGATTTGAGAAAACATCTCTCGAATATCGGCTGCTACTCCTATGAGACCTTCTCTGAACTTAAAAAGAATACCAATGAGTGGCTTAGCTTGCTCAGGTCCTTTTAGCAGGGCGGAGTTTAGAGAGGTTCCGTCTACTGTGGCTGCGGCGTCGAAAACTATTCGCATTTTGTCGGGCTTATGTAGATTTTGGACGGCAAAGTGGGGTAAGTACCACACTGGTTGGCTGGTGTCACGAACTTCTTCATCGGAGAGTTTTCTTGCGTACCCTTTATCAAAATACTTGAGCATTTCGTATTTATATCTTTTGGCGAAATCGGCATTCTTTTTCATCTTATGTTCAATGCCGAAAAGGCGGTTTTCGGCCATCGGCCATTGAAGCTATTTGACAATGCAGGTGGAAAGCTCTTCCAAAGTAGGCCCGTTTCAAATCTCTTTCCCTTGCGGTATGTTGTCTCCAGTAGAATTTTGCGAGCGCGTTTATTGTCTTCTGAGTCAAGTATTGTGGGCGATTTATTTATTCCAAAGTTTTCAGAAGAAAAGTATTCTTCCATCATTGTGTGTAGTTCGTCTCTTTGCTGCTTCTTTTGGATGTGAAGCACAAACGGCATCGATGTTGATGTTACATTGGTCGGCCCATAAGCGACCCATCCCAACTTCGTCTTTACAGCAATTGGATTTTTGGTACCGGACTGCACCATGATGGTCGATACCCCCAAATGAATGTTATCGAGACCAAGAAGTATCGCTGGCTTGATATTTGTATAGTCTTTAAGTTGTAGGAACTCCAAATGTTTAAAATTCGACCTTTTAAATGATTGACTCGGTAAGTCCAGGTTCCGAAGTGTTCTGATATTTCTTAGTGAAAACTTGGTTGACTTGTCATTTTCAGCTATTTCCAGGTTGACGGATCTTGATGTCTCTGTTGTTACTTGCTGACCATACCATCGAAGTACTAACGGTTTTGGCTGACCTTTGAGTCCTAACTTGTTGGCGATTTCTTCATCAATAATTGAAATAGCTGACCCTTCGTCGAACATGGCGTATACTTCAACCATTCCATTTGGACCGCACAAGGTGACTGGTAATACCTTAAATAGCTGGCAACTCTTAGAGCTGTCTGTCCTTCCGTGACCCATGAATGTCTGGATGGTAGCGTTTGGTGTTGTTACAGGAGCTACTGATGTTTTGGCAGTTGTTGACTCGTCGTGCAGGCTGCGATGGTGATGACGTTTGCATCCGTTTACACCACACATCTTTTTTGAACGGCAGTTCGCAGTATTATGTCCCTTTCTTAAACATGAGAAACATAAACGTTGAGTTTTTACTCTTTGCCATCGAGTCTGTGCATCAAGTGACCGATTGAAGACGTTGCAGTCACAAAGTAAATGTGCTCCACCACACTCATAGCACTTGGGAAACGGTTGTCCATTCTGTCTCGCTGTGTCCGCTTCAGATGTATGCATAAGGCGTCGCGGCTGTTGCGATTGAGCTGTTGAGTTCATAGCTTTAGTTGAAGCTGCTGATGGCGGCATAAGGCAAATTATCCTGGCGAGATCGCTCAGCCAATCGGAAAAATCCGAAATAGTTGGAAATGGCTTGATGTTGATTGAGTGCTTCACCCAATCATATTGTCTGTTCGGTGGTAGTTTTGTCACAAGCTGCTCCAGAAGCGTTGGGTTAGCAAGATGGTGCTGACAGTTAGCAGATGTCAGGAAAGCGACGACGTTTCGCACCTTTGTTGAAAACGAGAGTACTAAATCTACTTTGTTCTCGGCGATAATTGGATACTGCTGAATTTTTATAAGCTGGTGACGAACAATTAAGTCAGGCCTACCAAATCGAAACTCTAACTCATCCATGGCTTTCGAAACATCCTGAGGATATATTAACATTGAAGCTACGGCTTCTTTGGCAGGTCCAACGAGACACTTGTGTAAACGCATGAGGTTTTGACGGTCATTATATTTGAAGGCATCAGTTGTGTCTTTGTAGTTACACGAGAATAATGGCCATTCTTCAGCATTGCCAGAAAAAGTCGGCAAATCGTATAGTTTCACCGTAGAGTTCATCATAGTTTGATCTGAAGAATCTCTTGTTATTGTCGTATCACTTCGAAGGCGAAGTTGCTCATTATAAGTGGAGGGAACAGAGGCGACTGCTGCTCCATTTGGCATACCTGTTTGAATTTGTCGATTAAGTCTTTCTAAATCCCTTTGGCTTTCAGCTGTACTGGAACTCAATTGTTCCACTGACGTCTTTAAGGCGTTTATGCTTGCTAATATAGTATTAACTTGATCCAAGTCCATGGCTGGCGACGAATCTTTTATTGTTGCTTCCAATTCTGTGTCGGATTCACTCGATGATAAACTTTCCTCCCTTCTAGCAGTCCTTAATTTCTTTCCGGTTTTTTGGCTTTCATCCGACATGGAAGGCAATGAAAATTGAATTCCACTTGTCCGATATCAAAAATATAAAAGTTTTTCTCCTTGAAAAATTGGCGTCTTTTTTCACAAACGCAATTTTCTTATTGGCTGTTCACAACCGGTATCATATGCGTGGCAGACTATAACAGTATAACGGCGACGGGCACACACACACGAATATACAAGACACACGAAATTGTGAAAACGAATGTACTGGCAAAATTAAAGGCAAAAATTAAAGGCAAAAAGGCAATTATTAAATGGTTAAATTTATTGAATGTCAGACAATGACTGCGAATGTTAAATGATAAAAATGCGAATGATTAAATGTTGGCGAACGAATAATAAAATGGCTGCGTATTTTAAATGTGCGTTGTGTTGTGTGTTTCACAATTGTAAATTGTGGTATGGCTTGTACGGTTCTCAATTGGCGACTGACTGTTCATGTTCATCTTTGACAGCTCTCCTGCACAAGAGAAATACTTAAATGCAGGGATGCCATTTGCACAGGGATGCGCTAACAGTTATTATGTCTGCAATATAATAACATTAAAGCTTGTTACAATTTGAAACTTTGCTCTCACAACCTAAAACTTTATGTATTCATTGTGCGAGCTCTTCTAAAGTTCAAGTTTTAAGTCTTAAGTTTTTAATTGTGTGAGCAGGGTAAGGAATAAAATGTAATTGGTATTTGCATCAAAAGTAACGGGTACTCGTGATTACTTAAAATAACAACATTTGCTGTTTTGCTTTGGCTAATCCAGCTTGGCTTTACAAAATCAACATCTTTTGGCTTTAAATTGGCTTTAAATGTTCGATGCATTTTAATTGTTATGGACCGAATTTATTGTTGTTATTACAACTACAACTCATGCTATAGCAATGGAATATGGTGGAATGGAACGTTGTAGCAAGCCTTGTAGTCATCAAAATCCATCACTAAAAGCATTGCTTTTAGTTATAGTTACGTCTATAAATACGGACCTATGTATGTTAAACAAAACACCGCCTTACGGTGAGCGCTATAACTAAAAAATGGCTTTAGTTATAAATTCTTAAAACTTTTTGGATTTATTTTCGGCTTTATGCTTATGCTATTTTGTTGTAAGCCAAGCTGGATTAGCCAAAGCAAAACAGCAATTGCATATCGCTATTGCAGACTGACAATCAGTGTTGCCATATAAACGTATAAACCAACACGCCTCCTTACACTTATATTGCAACACTGATTACATTTACAGAATCTTAATTTTATACTTTTATATTTAACATATCTCTTAATTTTATGAATTTAACATTACCCAATGCTGTAGTTAATATGTCAGCGACATTATTTTCTGACTCTGTTTTAAGAACTTAAATTTTTCTTGTATTAACATTTTCATGTATAAAATGGTAGTGTACCTCATTGTGTTTGAAATTTTTTTTGTTAAATTTCCATATTTAGCTACTGCGACTGCACCTTAGTTGACTTAATATATTTAAACTGGTTTACAAACTTTGGTAAAGATATTATTTACTAAGCGTATTAAAAAATTAATTTCTGATACTGCGTCTGACAGTTCAATATATTACGCAAATATGGAAGATTTTGTTATGCTTTCTGTTTTTAAATTCTCTATATTAACTTCGCGTGCCCGTGGCTGGCTGGCTGGCTGGTCAGATTTTCTGATCAATTTTTAACCCACTTCCCATAGCCCGATTTTATTGAAATTTTGCACAAATGTATATTTCCGGTGACAATAGTTTCTGTTAAAATTTGGGGGTGCCCATATAAAAATTTTAAAAATTAACCCGATTTTCTTTAAATTTTATACACATATGTATCTCCGATGGACAACACTTTTTGTAAAAATTTTGGATACCCCCGGGGTCGTGGGGCCCCATAAAATATTTTTAAAATAATTAACCAAATTTTCTTCAAATTTTATACACATGTGTATCTCCAATGGACAAAACTTTTTGGACATTTTTTCAGCGAATGGGCCCTGGGGCCCGAGGGGTGCCCATATAAATTTTTAAAAATAAGCCCGATTTTCTTCAAATTTTAGATATATATTTATCCCGATGGGCAAAGTTTTTATAACATTTTTTGGAGCGAATGGGACCTGTGGCTCGGGGGCGGTGTCATAATTTTTTTTTTAAAATTGGCCCGATTTACTTTAAGTTTTAAACATATATTTATCTCCGATAGACCGAACTTTTTGTTAACATTTTTGAATTTTTGATTTGAATTTTTTCCCATACAAATTTTTTTTAACACATGTGTATCTCCAGTGAGAACAGTTTTTGAAAAAAAATTGAATTAAAGCGGGCTGTAATATTAATTTTTTTTCAAATTAACCCGGTGCAAACTTTGCACACATTAGAAAATTTACATGAAAAATGTTTATTTTTATGGGTTGTTTTTTTTTATTTCCAAAAGATAACATTTCCAAACACACTAATTACAATTCCAGTGGTGGACTTCCTATCAATTATATATCCTGCCCAATCAGCATCAACTAAGCAATCCAATACGTCAGCATTATCATTTTTATAATATTTTAACTTTAGGTTTTTTATCAAAAATAAATATTTCAGCACTCGTAATGTATATCCAAAATGTGTCTCATTATAGCAATTTTGAAGACGACTTAGAGATAATTTACACAAAAAGATTATGTCCAGAGCGAGGTTGAAAGAAAACGATGTTGTCTTTACAAGTGAAACAACCAAACAGAAAGAATATATTTCAATATAATAGTAATGACAGATGACAATATGGAGTGCGTTCATAGCTTAACAACACTCTCACTTGTTGAATAATTAAGTTATAAAAAATTAACATAACAAAAATTTTATTCATTTATAAAACAATTAAAAGTTAATTTTAATTATTTAAGATTCTTCAACATAATCCCATAGCTTTGACGCAAAAATTATGTTTGTCCTTAGTGACTGCTTTAGTTAAACTGTCCGCAACCATTTCATCCGTTGGAGTGTAGCGTATTGTTATGATTTTGTCGTTAACCTTTTCTCGAATATGATCGTGTCAAATATCAATGTGCTTGCTTCTAGGTCGATAAGCATCCATCTCAGCTAAACATATTGCACTTTGATTGTCACAGAAAATATTAACAGGCTTGAGCAATTTGGGATCGAGTTCATCAGCCAACTGCTTCAGCCAGATGGCTTCTTGGGTTGCTGAGGACATTGCCATATATTCGGCCTCAGTGCTAGATAATGCGATGGTTGGTTGTCGTTTACTGGACCATGTAATAGCTGCATTTGCTAATTTAAACAGGTAACCCGTACAAGATCGATGTTTGTCCACGTCCGATGCCCAATCGGCGTCACTAAAGCCAATGATTGAATAATCATCTGTCTTTTCATACCGAATTTTATAATTAATTGTACCATGTAGATATCACAGGATTCTTTTCACTGCCTTCCAATGCGCACTACCGAAATCTGAATTGACACGACTTACATCATTTACTGCAAAGTTCGTACATCGTCTCGTACATTGCGTAAGGTATTTTAAGCAGCCCACAGCTTGTTGATACGGTACGTTGTGTAACTTTTCTTCTTTGCCATCTGACGACATACTTATTGAAAGTTTTTGATTCAAGTCACTGGTTGTGCCAATCTGCTTACAATTTTTCATTCTAAAACGAGTTAATATTTCTTTGATGTACGAGGATTGGTCCAGCTCAATACTCAATTCCGTGTCATTATCTAGATCTTTCATTTTGAATTGCGTGCATAAAAATTGCTTAAGCTTGATTAAATCTTCTTCATTTTTCCAGAATATCAACAAGTCATCTACATAACAAGCTACTATTAAATTCAATTTTCGATTAAAATAAATGCACGGATCCAATTCGGATTTTACTAAACCAAATTCCTTTAATGCAGTTTCTAGTTTAATATTCCACTGGCGTCCAGCTTGTTTGAGTCCATATATAGCTCGATTCAGTTTACATGCTCTATTCGTTCCATCATTAAAACATTCCGGTTGCTCAATATACACATCTGCATCAATGTCGCCTTGCAAGAAAGCGGTGACAGCGTCCATTTGATGTATTTTCAAACCATTTCCACTGCTAAAGCCATCAAAAATCTTATCGAAGCATAGCGAACCACAGGCGAGAAAGTTTCATTGTATTCTACACCATATTTCTGTGAGCAACCTTTCACGACCAAGCGAGCTTTGTAACGCAATACGTTGCCATCATTATCAAATTTGCGTTTGAATACCCATTTTGTCTTGATAGCGTTTCTTCCAGGCGGTAATTTGATGAGACTCCAAGTTTTGTTTTCTACCAACGATGCAATTTCTTTCTGCATAGCACACTCCCACTTTGAAGAATCATCACGTGCTTCAGCTTCTTTCACTATTTGAGGATCAAAATCGTTAATATTATTTAATGAAAAATAACTTACATAATCATTGAATTCTCCAAGCTTTGGTTCACGCGTAGATCTTCTCAATACAATTTCAGGTGTCGCAACATCTTTTTCAGGTTGATAATCTCGATCATCAACATTATCAATTTCATCAGTATCAATCAAAGTAACATCAGTTTCAAACGATGAATCTTCAGTGTTCTCATAATCTCTCACTTCAGCTGGACTCACATTGTTATCAGTTGATAACGTCACCATCAAATCACAATTTTTTTCATCTCACATCTTTACTTATTGTTAGTTGTTTCGTTTTTTGATCAATGCAACGAAAACCTTTGGTATTGCTGTCATACCCCACGAATATCATATCGCGACTTCGAGTCGAACTTCTTCCTCTTTTGTTTAGGAACATGTACCATTACAGCGGATCCAAAAATGTTCATATGAGATACATTTACTTTGATGCCCGTCCATAATTTTTCAGGAGTTTTGTTCACCAAAATTGTTGAAGTTGTTCTGTTGATAATGCCATTGCAACCGCTTCAGCCCAAAAACTTTTGTCCAAATCAGCATCGAACATCATACACCTTGAACGTTCCACAATTGTTTGGTTCATTCTCTCTGCAAGACCATTTTGTTGAGGAGTGTACACATTTGTAAATTGATGATGTATACCGCGTTGTTTAAGGAAACTCTCAAACTCTTTGGAACAATATTCAGTGCCATTGTCAGTTCTGAATTTATTTATTTTGCGACCAGTCTGATTTTCTACGTACGATTTGAAATCAACAAATGATTCAAAAACTTGAGATTTGGACGACAAAAAATAGACAAATAGTTTTCTTGAACAATCATCAATGAATGACAAAAAATATTTTGCGCCAACAATTGAATTTTTCTCCATCGGACCACAGACATCAGAGTGGATTAAATCCAGCACATTATCAGAACGCTTACCACTAGGCTTGATAGGGAGGCGCGATTGCTTTCCCATTGCACAAACTTCACATTTCAAGATCTTCCATCTACTACATTACGCATGTCACAAAGTGTTTTGTAATTTACATGACCAAGACGTCTGTGCCATGTTAATGCACTACTTTCTTTGGATTTTGTCAACATACATTTATCGGTAGAGGTTGAAATCCTGTATACACCATCCTGTGACTGACATTGCGCAAAAAAATCACCATTTTTGTCCATCACTATCAAAAACAATTTTATTACCTTTTTCGATAATTTTACTGACGGATAAAAGATTAGCAGACAGATCAGGAACATGTAAGACTTCTGCTACTGGTATTGTATAATTTTTTATTGATAGAACAGTTTCACCAACACATTTCACTGGCATCTTCATATCATTTGCTGCTACTATTTCAGCAGCTTCAGTTGATCTTTGATTTTTCAATAAATTTGCATCAGGCGTCATGTGACTCGACGCACCACTGTCTAAAAACCAATCGGATGATTTTGATTGTTAGAATAAAGATACACCTAATGCTCTTTTAGCCGATTCACTTTTATAGCTTTTAACATTATTCTGACTTTTATTCTTCTCACAATTAGACAATGACTTCTGCTTCTCTTTGATTTTATTGCATTCAAATCTCTTGTGATTTTTACCATCACATTTGTTATGGACGCGTATGGTGTTGCAATAAACAAAAAGTGAAACTACCCTCAAATGCATGAAATAACATTTACCATCAACACTCACCTGTTGGGTGCATAACTGGAATGCTCCTTGCCACAACCTTCGTGATCTTTTTATCTTCGTCTATTCCTGGAGCATACCTTGCTATTGAGCAGATGATCAGAGTTTGTGTCACCTTTAGTGGCACCGATATCTTGTACGCGGGCCACACTTTTGGGGGGGTCAAATTACCTTAAATTTATCCGCGGAGGAAAGAGGCATTTGTTTTGATAAGTCCCATTACTTTGTAACGTTTGCTGCTATCACACAATTCCAGAGATTTAATTCTCATGGCTAAGTGTGCTACTTGTGTGTGATGACTTAATAAAAACTCATTATGCAGGATGCTCGCTTGTATGAGGCAGTGAAGTGCAGCTCGATGTGGTTCAACCGGTGTTCGTGCAGAAGCACAGAAATTAAGGAACATTGATTAAATTAGCAACAAAAGTAATCATTTTCTTACCTTTTACGATTTATACACATGGCAGTGGTTGTGAGAACTCTTGACTGCAGCCTGCTGCCTGCCTGCTGGTTCCGGTGTTTGACTTATTCACCTGTTTCATGTACCACTCATTTTCCCAGGTGCTTGCATTGCCTGTCCAGGACTGAAGAAAAGCTTCCAACATGCAGCAGTAGCAGTGTGAAGTTGTGTTTTGTGAGGCAATTGCGTATTTTCACACATCAATCATCCAATCCATTCACTCATGTGGCAAGTTGAATGTTGTTTTATTTCTTCGGATAATCCATAGAATTCAATTTCAGTCATATTAAGAAAACTTATATGACACAAATATACAAAAAATACTTAAATACACAAATAACAAAACTAAGATAGTTTGACGTCTATTCTTCCAGACAGAAAAACAGAGTAGCGATTGTCTGGCTTAACAAGCGAGCTGGGGTGGATGAGTTCATTTCGGGTTTCTGAACTATGTAGTTCGTTTGGTTCGTGTATTGAATAATATTCGAAGATAGTTTCCCATTCACAATAGAATGTATTAATACATAGGTGCAATAAGTGATCGTTGTAGGTGTTAGGCTAATAATATTCATGTTTTATATATAGGTGCAATATGTATTAATACATAGGTGCAATAAGTGATCGTTGTAGGTGTTAGGCTAATAATATTCATGTTTTATGTCCATATCAATAGTATTCATCTCTTATGTCCATACTAATAATATTGATGTCCTATGTCCATACTAATATTATTCATGTTTTATGTTCATCGGTGAGGGTGATAAAATTTTAAAAAGGGACGGGATGAGGAGTTTGCATGTAGACTTTAAAAGGAAAGACTTAGTATTTTAGAAAGAGACTTTCACACAGAATAAAGAAAAATTAGTTCTAAAATTTTTGAGAATAAGCGGGTAGTTTCGCCAGCCGACGTAAGAGCAAGAAGAGGCAGTTGGAATTTTACCATCAGCAGCGACAGTCGATATAAGTGCTCCATAAATCGAAAAGTACTAAACTAAGCAGAATTAATTCTAGTGTTCGAATCAATGGCTAACTATTGAATTAAAAAGTCAAGTGTTCGTCTCTGAACAAAAAAAAAGTAAAAGATCACCAATTTTCAAGTGAACTAGATTTAAATCAATAAAATTAAAAATTCAAGAGCTTGAATCAGTCTGAATAGTGTCGAGGCGCTAACCAATTTTTTTTGAAAGCGTCGTGGAAAGAACCACAATTTTTTTTAGCGAACCAAAATTAAAGCTAAATTAAAATTCAAAAATTTCAATTTGCATTAGCAGTGTTAGTGCGTTATATCAATTTAAAAAGGCGCAGCAACAAAATCCGCCATATTCTAAGTGAGCCAAATCAGAGTAAAAATTAAAATTCAAAAGAATTGCAATTCGCATTAGTAGTGGTAGTACGTTAGACGAATTTAAAAGGCCGTGACAAGATCCGCCATATTCTAAGCAAGCTAACCAAAGTTAAAAATTAAAATTCAAAATTGCGGAAACAGTGCCAGGGCATACCAAGTGGAAAGGCCATATATTTTGCCAAAGGAAAGAAGGAATAAACAGATTTTTAATCCGACAAGGAAGCATCATCTTATCAACCAATTGCCAAAGGTAAAACCAAGCGGATTTTCATTTTACAAGCAGAAACACTGAGAAAATGGGTGCCTAAAAGCATGCAGAAAAATTATTATAATAGAACTTTTGAAAGCTTCTCAAAGAAAACTAACTTTTAATTATCGCAGAGCATTCTGTAAGAAGTTCAAACCATTAATTGCAGTGGTTGTAAAACCTCCCCTTTTTTGAATATTAATTTTTTTAAAAAAATTTCAAATTTTCATACAAATTAAAAGAAATAATAAACCTTTTTTTTACCATTTTTATCTTATTCCTTTTTAACTTGTATTTCAAAATCTTATCAAATTACATTAAAATATTTACTTATTTTGTGAACTACATTTAGTGGCCGTAGGCGTGGCGGCAGGACCCGCATTTAAAAGAGTGGAAAACCAGGTAAATGTCTATAAGTAAATATACATATTAAATTAATTAACGGCTACTAAGGGTAGTAGAGAAAATACTTGCACATTCAGTCTTCTTTACAAATTGTTTTTGGTTTTCTTTATTTTTTTTTAAATCGGTTTTAATAATCATAAATACTTACATAATAATCTTTGAAAAGGAATTATTATTGAAATATCTGAAAATTTTTGAATTGTTTCCTTGAAATCTTTCTTTTTAAAGCTTATTATTCTAATAAACTTTTATAACGTATGATAACCAGCTGAGGTTTTAATGTCTTCACCCGGTGGGTTGAAGATACCTCATTTGGAGGCCCGTCTTTTCTTGGTACTCCAAACAAGTTTAGCAATAATGCAGGGCTAATTTAAATTAGCATGGTATGTGGCTGGGATCAGTGATCCCCGT
Organism: Nephrocerus scutellatus; assembly: GCA_947095585.1. Taxonomy (NCBI): domain Eukaryota; kingdom Metazoa; phylum Arthropoda; class Insecta; order Diptera; family Pipunculidae; genus Nephrocerus; species Nephrocerus scutellatus. The sequence continues at coordinate 65,308,225 of OX352764.1, read as the reverse complement.
GTAAGTATCCGACGTTCCGCCAAAAATTACTGTAACTGACTGACTGACTGGTGACACAGACAGATGGACAGACCTCAGTCGGTCTAGTCCTTGACGATTTTGTGAGGCTTCGGTACAGGTGTAACGAGGTCATTCCTTCCTTAGTTTTAGTTTAGATTTAAGAATTCCCTTTTTTTGTGAAGTACAAATACTTTATACAAAAAAAAAAGGAACATACCTTTTTTTTTAAATTAGTTTTAATACAGGAATAGTTTAGCATAAGTTCCAAAGAAGGAATGACCTGCTTGCACCTGAATCGAAAGACTCTTCCTTGTATCCATTCTTCCTCCACAAAGTTTCCCTATTAATTCCCACCCTTTTCCTACTTAACCGGTTCCCTTTTTTTTACCTTTTTTAGTCGACACGAAATTGTTTTTGTTCATGTCGAGGTGTCACTGGTAAGTGACAAGGACCACCCGTCCGACGAGCTCAGCCGAGCAACCGCGAGCGTATCGCGACGTCCTTGCCAGTGGCAGAACCCCTAGTGGGACCTCCCTCCATAACAAATGGCGCCCAACGTTTGATTAGCTTTAGCCTTTCGGAAATTCCTGTCCTTTGAGAAACGATGGCAGTAGCATTTTTTTATCTTTTTTTTTATCCCTTTTAAAGTAGCTTACATAAATTTTATAACTTTTTTTTACCCTTCTTTTAGTTTTTAATAATTTCCCTTTAATTAACTCTTAAAATTCCTGCACAGGCAAACGTGGGTTCACTGCTCCTTTTGTGTGGAGGTTCTTCTCATTCTTGGCGGTTCGGCCTCGCCACAAAGGCTCCAAGCCAGTGCTTTGAGTTGCGATCCGCCGGAATGAGACGAAACCTCTACAGACGATGAACGACTTTCCGCAAAATCGTCAAGGTAACCGATTACGACTTGACTTACGAGACTATAGGGAACGGAAGCGTTGGATGTGTTCACGGGGTAAGGGCCCTAGCATACCAGTCTATTAAAAATTCTAATTAAATTTTTTAAAACAAAAACCATTTAAGGAAGTAAAGATTAAAACTCCAATAAATTTGTTCTCCAAATTCAAATCAGAATCCAAAACAATCAATTCTTTTTAAACTTGTTTATTTAGAATAATAATTTTACGGTAAAGAACAAGCTGAGTTTTCCTTTCAAAATGCCTAGCAATAGGAAAACTGGGGCTATCCCCAAAGACCTTCCTGGCATAGCGGCAGGGCTTGCGAACGAGGCAAAGGAATCGTGAGCTCCTGGATCATAGAGACAGTCATGATCAAAACTGTAGCCAGTTAAATAGGCAGGGAACAGAGCGTCAGAATGAGTTAGCGCTAGGCCAAAATGAGGAGCCTGCAGACGAAATTAATCGCCGGAGAATAGCTCCAAGCTCAATAATTGGCACAAGACTCAATGAAACTACTTTAAATAAAAGCAGGCAAATAGACGTAGGGCAAGGCAATGGAGAGGGTAATTTTAATAACCTAATTGATGAAAACAATTTCGACATGGAACATGGCGATAAAGAGGCTACAGCAGATCCAATCCCTGGTAAGACTCAAATAGCTGTAGCGCCAGATGTAAGCAAGGATCTGGTGAATCTTAGGATACAGTCTCGGGCGTGGTCCAAAGGGACCAAATAAAATTGAGTTCCATCTTCACAAAAAAATTGGAAGAAATAAAAACCAGTCTGAACGAGAAGGTAGAGATGTTGTCTCATAAGGTAGAAACACTAGAATTACAACAAAATTATGGTGATAATATGCGCGCTCCCCAAGGGTCTACTCCTAGAGACCAACCACCAAAGAGACACTCCCAGACCCAAAACGACAGGCTACCGATAAACGAGAACTCCACCGGCATTGAACTTCCACGTCCAAAATGTGACCTACACAAGTGGAACATAAAGTTCGATGGAACTAACAAGTCGATGCCTGTGGAGAGCTTCATTTTCCGCATCGAAACAATGCAGCGGAGACTGAACGTCTTTGAAGAACAAGTGTTCAACCAATTTCATTACCTTCTGTCCGGAGTAGCCGAGAGATGGTACTGGCAGTTCCTGGAGGAACACGCCGATGACCACATCCTGAACTACTATGACCTAAAAAGGGAATTATTGCGGCAATTTAGGGCATCGGGCTCAGACCATGAAATTATGAGGGAAATCATTGATAGGAAGCAGATGCCAGGCGAGACATGTGACGATTTCTTCACAAATGTGAAGTCTCTCGTGTTTCAAATGCGAAACAAGTTACCTGAGAGAGAGCTCGTAACCATTCTCAGGCAAAATCTCCGCGACAGAATTGCTACTTTAATTTTTGGCTGTTCTCTATTTTCTCTTTCCGATTTACAATCAGCTTGTCGGCGAGCGGAGAAACATTTCGACGCAAGGGAAAATCACAATAAAAAAAATATGTTAACGAGATACATAATGAAACCAGGGACGACGAACGTACTGACCGAGACAACATAGAGACATTTGGGGATATATGTGCAGTAAAAACTAATTACCACAAAAATAGAGTAAATACAGTTAACAACAAGAATACTAACGGTAAAAACAATGTGTGTGGTGATGGCTCAAATCCTTGTTCGTCCAGTTTTCACTCTTTAGTTTGTTTTCAATGTGGCCTGTCCAATACATCAGTGTTTGTATGTCCTTCATGTAAAGCCAAAGCGGAAAACACGCTGATGGGCGATGCATCCGGGAACATCCGTCCATCAGACAAGCTCCCGGAAGACAAGAACCTAAGGCAATAAAATTTTTAAAACGATTAGAATTAGACGACAAGGGAAAGATAGACATACGGACAGTTCCGACCAGAAAGAGTCTCCACAGGCGTATTCTAGAATATGAAGAAGCGCGTAGAAGGATCTTCTTTGAAGATCCAGAACTAGATAAAACAAAAAAGGAAATTTTTAGTAAAATTAATACAAACAGACGACGATAAACGACCATAAGCGAAGGTCAAATTACTAGACAAAATGGTGTTAGGTCTTTTGGACAGTGGCGCGTCTGTAAGTTGCTTAGGGAAAGGGCCTATAAAATTTATCGAAGACAATAGTCTTCAAATCAAAACAATTAACAGCAATATGCGGACAGCGGATGGAAAGAGACAAAATATAATAGGCACAGTGACCATTCCAATATCTTGGAGGAACAGAACAGAACATTTAGAATTTTATATTGTACCGTCCCTACTCTTTCTCGGAGTGGACGGACTTGATGTTGACCTTGGCTCCCCGCAATTTTCTTCGGAAGAATGCGAGGAGCTAAGGAAAACAATAAAAGAAGGACAAGATAGATTTCCCGACGTATGCATCTCAGATAATTACGTTTATAAACGAACAAATATTCGTACCGGGGACGCACTTCAAGAAGACAGAGCGTGGAAGCTCTGGGTACCGTCGGGTTTGCGACGGAGTCTTATGACCTCGGCTCATGACTCTCCAGCTGCAGGACATGGAGGCATCCACAAAACACTATACAAGTTAAGACAGAAAAACTTTTGGCCCGGAATGACAATTGATGTTAACAATTTTATTAAGGACTGTGATACATGCAGGTGCAATAAGACAACAAATAGAACAAAAAGACCTCCAATGGGTACACAGACATTGACGGAAAGACCATTCCAAAGGTTATATATAGACTTTCTGGGACCCTATCCTAGAACGAAAAATGGCAATACCCAGATCTTCGTTGTACTCGACCACTTCAGCAAGTTTGTGTTCCTTAAACCCATAGGGAAGGCAACCTCAGCTGCAGTGGTCCAGTACTTAGAGGAAGCCATTTTTCATGTGTTTGGGGTTCCAGAATATGTACATTCTGACAATGGAAAGCAATTCATTTCCGAATTGTTCTCGAAATTTTTAAAGCGCTACGGGGTAAAACACGTGAGGACTGCGGTCTACTCGCCGCAGGCCAATGCCTCAGAGCGTGTGAACCGTGTGAAGCGTTGCACACGAAGCTACAAGTTTAGAGCCGTATTATGCTGTCTTCGGCTTCCAAATGGCACAGAACGGATCCGCTTTTGACATCATACGACGGTTAAACGACATTAAACAATCGACGTCAGAATTTTAGAGACAAAGGACAAACAGCAAGTTATAAGGGACGAAATATTTAGGAATTTAAGTAAGGCTCATGACAAAGGAGAAAAGGCTTATAACTTGAGAAGCCGAGAAATTAAATATAAAGTTGGACAAACTGTGTACAGACGCAATTTCAGACAGAGTGACAAGACAGCAAGCTATAATGCTAAACTTGGACCAAAGGCTATCAGAAGCACTGTCCTAAAAACAATCCGGAATTTCTTATACGAAGTAGGAAATATGGCAGGGAAGAAAGTAGGCATTTTTCATGCCAAAGACCTCTTTGCCCGTTAGTGACTGTAAGAGTCTAAAAAACTGACGATCTATATTATATATATTATATTTATTTATTTATCTGACCATTATTTATTATTTATTACTATTTATTTATTTAATTTATATTCATTTTTACTTTAGTGACTGTATAAAATTCTGTGATATCTAGACCCTAAGATTATGTGCAATATTTTATATTAGGTTCATCTGTGATATTTTTATCTAACCTTGACTATTTATTATGTTTATATTATTGACTAAAAATTTTTCTTTATCTATTGACGTATTTACATATATAGTTTAGATTATTTATATTCTTTGTTTTGTTTTGTTTTTGTTTATATGTGTACATGTATTTATATATATGTTTAGATCAGCGTAAGAAAGGAATAGAGCATGAGTTCAGGGGGTAGGCCCTTGCCCCATCTAACGTGGGGCTCGCTCGCGGAGACTCTTTCCTGAAGCTACACAAAAAAAAAAAAGATGGAGCAAACAATGAACAACATCTTGACTTTATACGCTTCATGTTCTTACGTGCCATTTCACTCGCGACCACTCATGTAATGGAGACGAGCCTGTTATGGACGCGTATGGTGTTGCAATAAACAAAAAGTGAAACTACCCTCAAATGCATGAAATAACATTTACCATCAACACTCACCTGTTGGGTGCATAACTGGAATGCTCCTTGCCACAAACTTCGTGATCTTTTTATCTTCGTCTATTCCTGGAGCATACCTTGCTATTGAGCAGATGATCAGAGTTTGTGTCACCTTTAGTGGCACCGTGACAAGATCCGCCATATTCTAAGCAAGCTAACCAAAGTTAAAAATTAAAATTCAAAATTGCGGAAACAGTGCCAGGGCATACCAAGTGGAAAGGCCATATATTTTGCCAAAGAAAAGTAGGAATAAACAGATTTTTAATCCGACAAGGAAGCATCATCTTATCAACCAATTGCCAAAGGTAAAACCAAGCGGATTTTCATTTTACCAGACAAGCAGAAACACTGAGAAAATGGGTGCCTAAAAGCATGCAGAAAAATTATTATAATAGAACTTTTGAAAGCTTCTCAAAGAAAACTAACTTTTAATTATCGCAGAGCATTCTGTAAGAAGTTCAAACCATTAATTGCAGTGGTTGTAAAACCTCCCCTTTTTTTGAATATTCATTTTTTTAAAAAAAAAATCAAATTTTCATGCAAATTAAACGGAATAATAAACCTTTTTTTTTTCTTATTTTATTTTTATCTTATTCCTTTTTAACTTGTATTTCAAAATCTTATCAAATTACATTAAAATATTTACTTATTTTGTGAACTACATTTAGTGGCCGTAAGAGTGTCGGCAGAGCCTTTAGTTTGCCCCCCTTTTCTTTTAATTTTATCTCCCTATAGAGGAATTCCCCTTTTAGCAGCAACTTCTGCCAGCAGGACCCGCATTTAAAAGAGTGGAAAACCAGGTAAATGTCTATAAGTGTATATACATATTAAATTAATTAACGGCTACTAAGGGTAGTAGAGAAAATACTTGTATATTCAGTCTTCTTTAGAAATTGTTTTAGGTTTTCTTTATTTTTTTTAAATCGGTTTTAATAATCATAAATACTTACATAATAATCTTTGAAAAGGAATTATTGTTGAAATATCTGAAAAATTTTGAATTGTTTCCTTGAAATCTTTTTTTTAAAGCTTATTATTCTAATAAACTTTTATAACGTATGAGAACCAGCTGAGGTTTTATTGTGTTCACCCGGTGGGTTGAAGATACCTCATTTGGAGGCCCGTATTTTCTTGGTACTCCAAACAAGTTAAGCAATAATGCAGGGCTAATTTAAATTAGCATGGTATGTGTCTGGGATCAGTGATCCCCGTGTAAGTAGCCGACGTTCCGCCAAAAATGACTGTAACTGACTGGTGACACAGACAGATGGACAGACCTCAGTCGGTCTAGTCCTTGACGATTTTGTGAGGCTTCGGTACAGGTGTAACGAGGTCATTCCTTCCTTAGTTTTAGTTTAGATTTAAGAATTCCCTTTTTTTGTGAAGTACAAATACTTTATACAAAAAAAAGAAACATACCTTTTTTTTAAATTAGTTTGAATGTAGGAATAGTTTAGCATAAGTTTCAAAGAAGGAATGACCTGCTCGCACCTGAATCGAAGGACTCTTCCTTGTATCCATTCCTCCTCCACAAAGTTTCCCTATTAATTCCCACCCTTTTCACAAATACAAATACAAATACACAAATTTAGAATATTCACCAAGCCAGTCTCTCATGCCACTTGAAGCTACTATGGCACGAAATGCTTCCACCCAAGCAAAGCAAATCCGAAAAGACTCTCTCATGCCACTTGAAGCTACTATGGCACGAAATGCTTCCACCCAAATCCGAAAAGACTTTTGTGAAACAATTTCTCAAATTTATGAATAATTATTTAAAATTAAAATAAACATTTCTTGTTTGTAATTCAGTATTTTTATTAGTTTATTTAATTTTAATTTTGCTTATTATACATAATTGTCTTCGATATTGGAATACTCATCGATTTCATTTGTTGAGGTCGTTTGTGGTGGCACTGGCACAGCAAACATACCATTTGGCAATTGAAAAATATGCGAAATTGTTTGTCCTGAGGCCAGTGTTGATGGTCTTGTAAAAGATGCTCCGGAAATGGTTATAGAGCTGCGTGACTGAAAGGTAATTGTTGAATTGGAAGATGGGGGCGAATGTGAAACACAATTTATTGTCAATTTTTCCAATTGTCCGAAAATTAATATTTCCTATTAATAATTGGCCTTTTTTGCGTAAATTTTCTGTTCAGCAGATATTTTTCGGAACAAACACGCCCAAGACTTGGCGTATGTTTCCGCATCGTCAGATTCTTTCTGGGAATTTGTGGATTATAAGTGCTCCACTGCTTTTCGTAGAAATTCGGATCGTTCTTGGGATAGATTTTGTTTTTTTGGGCGCGAATATTTTCGTTTTGATGCTTCCTGCAATTAGTAGGTATGAAATTTAAATTTAGAGTTATAATAAAGTTCAATATATCCAAAGTGCAAGCTACAAACATAGCAGCGGACTTACCGAAGTATCCAGTGTGTCTTCATCATATGCATCAACATCTAGATTGGTTATAGCTGTTGAAGGCGTCATGTCGTCCTTTAAAAAATTGAACACCTCGCAAAACCAAATCGACGGTTCATAGACATTATCGAGGGCACCTCCTGACATTAGGCTTTAGTCCACTAACCTCAATTCACGACGATATTGCGTCTTAATATTATTCATTTTATTTTTAAGATTTTCTAATGTTGCATTAGGTACAATTTTGTGGTAATGTGTCAATAATTCATTCCACGCCTTCCGCTTTAGGTATTTGTTTTTATAATTTTCGTTACTTGATTGCCACAAAATCGGTATACTTTTGTACAATTCAAAAAAATTTCGCCATTGCTCATTGTCCAAAACGTTAACAAATCCATTGATTTTTTCCATATTAGTTTTTAACTATATTTATTTTCAAGTTTTAAAAATATTTATCTAGGTAAAAGGTAACTAAAAATGTATTTAATTTTCTATTATTTATTGTAGTACTGCACGTTACACAAATGAAAATTTATGAATCAATAACCTTACTTTATTTCTTACAAAAACAATATTAACAAATTATTGACTCCGCCTCTAAAAACCAAATTTTTTTGATTTTTTGCGACAGCGAATCCAGACTGTCAAATAAGTCTGCAGACTTCTCCACACACGGTACGATTTTATTACGACTGAACTCAGTTGTACAACTAGTCTTAGCGTGTATGGCCGCATTAAAAGCACAGGTGAGTAACTTGATTTTGTTGTCAAGTTCATTAGTGCTTAGGGGGGGGGGAATGCCTGTGGATCATAGTGATGTGGGTAGACAGAGCTTGGCAGAGCATTCCAAATACGTGTTGTACGGCTGAAAAACGAATCACTGAACTTAACTGTACGTTCGAAGAAGGGCTTAAGGGTAAACAGATGAGCATTTAGAGCGCCATGAGTATTGCGGTTGAATTCAAGACGAGGTGGCAGGCAACTGGCTATTTCTCTTGAGAATCGCTGGTGGAAAAAGCGATTAAACAATAACAAGCACTAAACGTTCCTACGGTGTTTAAGCGAATCCATTGATTTCGCTATATCTAGCTGCAAAGTAGGTTTAGGGGCACCAGACAAGATATGGCAATTGAACTCAAGTTTAGGGCGAATAAAAGCCTTGTAAATAGTAGCTAGATCAAAAGGAAGGGAAATATTTTTAAATCGTGTTAGAAAACCTAAACATTTCGCAGCTTTTTTGGCGACGGTTAATAAAATGGTCATTCCAACGGAGTTTGTCGTTAGCGCACATACCGAAAATTGCGAGATTTTCAGTTTCCTCGATGCAAGTGCCATTCATGGATAATGGCATGGGATTTGGGATTCGCTTAGACGAAAGGAGACAGCATTGGGTTTAAGAAGCGTTAGATTCTACTCGATTGTTTTCTCCCTTTTTTATTATGCTGTCTAGGTCAGAATTTAACGTGCTTAACATACAAAGTTGTTTGAGTTCCACATGAGAAGTGGGGGAACGTTCCTCAAACTTATATCAGAAGCTGAGAGTGCTGTCGTCAGCGAAAGAGTGAATTGGATTAGAAGTCACAGATAAGAGATCATTAATAAAAATGAGAAAGAGTGTCGGGGACAGAACAGAGCCCTGGAGAACACCAGCATTTATGTGGTCTATTTCAGACTTGAAACCGTCCAAAACAACTTGAATTGAGCGGTCCAAAAAATAGTTTCTTATCCAATGAAGTAGTTTTTCATTGACTCCATAAGCACGCATTTTGGACAAAAGAGCTTGATGCCAAACCTTGTCAAATGCTTTGGAAATATCGAGTGCAACAGCTTTGCTTTAACCAAAATGATGCAAAGACCGGTTCCACTGTTCGATGAGATATACCATCAAATCACCAGTGGAACAATGCCCACGAAATCCGTACTGCCGGTCACTAAGGATTTCATTGGTTTCAAGATATTTCATGAGCTGAAAATAGATCAGCGTTTCCATGATCTTGGAAAGAATGGATGTAAGTGCTATGGGTCGGTACGAAGAAGGAGACGACAGCCTTTTTTGGGTATGGGCTGTACAAAGGACGTTTTCCAACTTCTCGGGAAGAGTCCAGAAGAATAGGATAGATGGAAAAGCTTACGCAATGGTAACGCCAGCTTGGAAGAACACCTCTTCAAAACTAATGGGGAAATACCATCTGGCCCAGCGGATTTGTGACTGTTGAGATCGTTTAAAACTCTAGCAACTGCATGAGTACGAATGAAGATCTGTCCCATAAAGTGTTCAATACTCGGGGGTGCAGGCGGCAACAATACACAATCTGGAAGTGTGTAGCTGGCTGCAAAATGTGCAGCCTTTATAAATGAGCGTTGGAATGGACGACGAGGCTGTATTTTTGATTCTTTTCGCGAATGACCAAAAATGCTTACTACCTTTGGGACATTGTAGTATTTTTTTCCTCAATTTTTGGTCGTAGGCGAATTTGACTCGCCGAAGATGAGCATTGCAATCATTTCGGGCTCGTTTAAAATTTGTTCGGTTTAACGAGAAATTAGCTGATACAACACAATGGTCAGACGAGCATAGAGGCGATAATACATTGACGATAATACATTGACGGAGAGAGGTAAGGCAATGTCAGGTATTCTTGTAGGTTCATTTACAAGCTGAGTAAGGTGATTTAATTCAGCGAACAATTCAACATTCCTTCCTACGGGTGTTGTCTGGCCATAATGGCGAAGCCACCCAGAATTGTTTACATTGAAATCGCCTGCAATAACCATTTCACACGGACACACACACTGCACTTTGCACTTAGTGATCGGCCGATCGCGGATCGCGCGAACCGTTTGCTTGCACTTGATTATTATTTTTATTTATTTGTGCGCAAACACACAACACTATACACAATGTTTATTTTTTTTATTGTTTTCGCGTGTGCTGGAGAGCAGCACGACCGTGCACAGCGGCGATTGGGAAACAACTGGTTCTTGGATTAGGACGATGTCTTCTCCATCTTTGAGCAGACGGAGTAAGAGGGAGGCCGAAATTTTTTTAGAGTGTTGGAAGTTAATCTGAACTTACTGCAGCATTTTTGTTGCAATCAGGGAGAGAAACCTCCACCACGGTGTTCTCTAGATCTAGACGGATGCTCCAGGGTCGGCAACTATGAGCTCAGAGTCTGAGGGATGGGGGGAATTGACCTGCCTCCAGCTCATCGTTCTTGTAGACTCGAAGGGTGATGTGATCCCATCGAAATCTTACCACGTCTTTGGTCTCAGCCAGTGGAGCAAGGATTTCCTGGTTGTTCAAAACAATCGCGGATCTGTAGGAACCTCTTTACTCCTCCAACTTGGCGACTTTCCAATCGTGGGTCGTAAGTGAGGGATCGGTAATTTGGAGGACTTGGAGTATTTCATCCGCAGCGAAGGGTTCAGTTGGGATCCAGGTGTGAGATCTCGGTCGACTTGGGATATCCTCCCTCGCAATGACCTCGAGCTTAGCGCCCGGCCAAACCTCTCCTAGACTGCTAATGGAACAATTGCTTAACAAACCAGAAGAACTCATACGCGTAAGACAGGAAAATATGCAGAGAATAGAAAATAAACAACAAACAGAGTATCACAACAGGAAGAAAGACCCTGTAATGTATAATGTATGGCAGGATCGCCATATAATGTATAAAATTGTAAAGTATATGTTTTTGGTAATCGTCATTACTATTGACTGTATGGTCGGCAAAAGTGGAAATAACGACGTAACTAAATAGAGCGGATCTTTGCTGGGACTGCAACCTATCCAGTGCTGCGAATGTTGTAGATACAACAGGCAGCGCTCTAACCATTAAAAATTGAGTACTACTCCTAATTAAGGTTTAAAGAATACTGATTACTTTTATTAAAATTTCGTTCCTTTTTATACACAATTTGTTATACTAATGTTTTATGTTTTATTCTACTTATTCTATCAATTTTTCTGAGTATTCAAATGCATTGGGTGTCTATCATAAAAAGTGTGATTTATGAGTTATAAATACTGTGGCTTATCGCTAATGCTTACTTTTAATCTGTCAACAACTGGTGCATGTGCGTATGTCTATATTTAGTGTGCATGGAAAATTTATACATTTTGGAAAATCCTTTTAATAGTTTTCTTAGCGTGGTGTGTGCTATGGTAGGTATACACTACAACCCTATAAAAAATTATTCTTTGGAATTAAATATAAATTAGAATTAGTTAAGGAAGAAATCGTAAACATTGCATATGCAATACATTGGGCCAAAGCCAAATTTGTAAATTCGTTTGTACTTTCAAATAACAAAATAAATATAACAGAAATTATAATTAAGCAAGAACATATTCCATATGTTAATCTAGACGAAGCATAAGAATTTGCAAATAACGCCTTAAGCCTGAAACAAAAGATATTCAACAACCCATTCATTCAACACCAACAACTATAGGTATCGAAGATATCCCCAATCTTCTAAAATCGAACGAGGACGTTCGAACCTAAGGATAGAGGAGTTAACGACAATCAGATCATGACAGATGACACCATCAGCGACACGCGCAACATAGGTTCACAAAAAGGCGTCAGCAGATATGCAATACCTGGAATTGCTTAGAATCATGAATACGAAATGCACCGTGGGAACTATGCTGAGCGAGCAGTTCTGGCTAGGTTTCATTCTTATGTCGAGTTTTTTTTTTAAAAAAAATCTGCCGTAGAGTGCTTTTTTGGCTGTCAAGTTGTTCGTTTATTCCAAAAAACCAATCTACGGTAGATTGGATTTCCCCTCAAACAGATCTTGATATTTTGGGAGATTTACCCCTCTTTTACTAACACCAACAACTGATGGTAAAACACATCACACACACATGCAACACAACAATGTAAACAAAAGATTCTCGGCTTTCGTGTTCGTTTTTTCGAGAAAAAATCTACGCTCCACCGCAGATTGCTAAAACAAAAAAAAACTCGACATTAGAGTAAACACCTTTGTAAATTAGTTATTAAGTGGCCGTGAAGGCATAAAGTAATAAAAATTATTTTTTATGATCTTTAAGTAATAAATTGTTGATTTTGTACAATCGTCATTAGTCGTAACTTCAATTCCGCTTTTGCCCTTTTTTTGCACTTCTTCTTTAAGCTGAACTAAGTTAATTTTATCCACTGCACCACACCAAGAACTAGTGTTGGGCATAATCGAATGATTTGTATAATCGATTATCATTCGAATGATTTACAAAAAAAGGAAGTACTTTTTATGTATACATTTATAACATCTAAAAACAGAAGATAGCCATATGGATAGTTGTAATTCAGTCTGAATTATCTTAAAAGCACAATAGTAACCATTTAATTCACAAACTTCCAAAAAAATTTAATGTTTTTACACGCGTCACACGCGCCATACTCGCCTCACGCGTCACAATTGCTTTAAAACTAGTCCCATTATATTTTGACTGGAAGAAGCCGAAATATATACGAGTTCCTACCAAAAACCTTTCCACTACTATAGACACAAGAGCTATTGTATTCTGCTCTACAAGTCACTACACACACCCGTGTATGTATAGACTGAAAAAACCACACACCCCTGAGACGCGCGACACGCGTCACGTCAACGCAAGCCGAGCGCTTACCAATTGTTTTAAAACAAGTCCCATTAAATTCTGACTGGTAGAAGTCGCGATATACAATCGGACAAACGTACAAACTGTACTATAGCCTATAACCTTCTCCTACCATTCAGTAATAACCACTGAAAATTTTATAAATATTGGTTAAAAAATGGTTACTATAGCCTATAACCTTTCCCCACCATTCAGTAATAACCACTAAAAATTTCATAAAAATTGGTTTATAAATGTACAATCATTCGAATGATCACTCGAGAATTCGGTCTCGCTAGGTTGCAAAATCATTTGAATGATCACTCGAGAATTCGGTCTCGCTAGGTTGCAAAATCATTTGAATGATCACTCGAGATCTCGGTCTCGCTATGTTGCAAAATCATTCGAATGATCACTCGAGAACTCGGTCTCGCTAGGTTGCAAAATCATTCGAATGATCACTCGATATCTCGGTCTCGCTAGGTTGCAAAATCATTCGAATGATCACTCGAGATCTCGGTCTCGCTAGGTTGCAAAATCATTCGAATGATCACTCGAGAACTCGGTCTCGCTAGGTTGCAAAATCATTCGAATGATCACTCGTTATCTCGGTCTCGCTAGGTTGCAAAATCATTCGAATGATCACTCGAGATCTAGGTCTCGCTAGGTTGCAAAATCATTCGAATGATCACTCGAGTTCTCGGTCTCGGTATTATTATTTCTGTTTTCTTTTCTCTCGCTGTAGCTTGTTAGTCGCACTACGCAGTCGTAAGCGCAAGCACATCGCAGAAGCAGATCGCAGTCTCGAGATATCTCGAGACATTTCAATAATCGATTATAAATATCATTCGAATGCGCCCAACACTACCAAGAACTGTAGCCATGTCGCTCACACCAACTATAAGAAAGTCAATCTGAAGGAGACAACATTTCTGAAATGTTTCTGAATGTTGTTTTGTGTGGACGCTCAATTTCCCATTCGTGATGGAAACTTTTTATTGTTTCTCAGTTGTTTCAGTCTGAATTGTTGTTGTAAAAAAGCGAATACTAAAACATGTCGAAAAAAGTGTGGAGTAATGAGGATACAAACAATTTAATCAAATTATTTGAAAATAAAAGGATTTTGTGGAAAATTATAAATATAAAAACAAAAAGCTGATGCTTTAGCAGAGCAAATCTGAGGAAATCAAATGCGAAAAAAAACGAAGTGGAAAAGAAGCTTCATACACTCAAAGTACAATTTAGGCGAGAAAAAAAGGAAAAAGAGGGTTAGGAAAAAAAGCTCCCGAAATCAAGTCATTTGCAACATAGGCTGACCGAGCGTAATGTTTCCTACTTAGATCTAAAATGACATTATCGATTCTTGACACTCCCGAAGCATCCAGGAGTTTCTTATTCGATACATAATGCCTGAAATCGAAATGTTCGCTCCTATAGATGTTCAATCACGCTCTTAGGCAATTTCTCTCGAAGTTTTTCCAAATATGAGGGATCGATGTTCCACCATATTGGACACGCATACGTAAGAATTGGTCTTACGAACGCCTGGTAGCAAAGAACCTTCACCTCCCATCTCAGATGGCGTGAATAAAGTTTATTTTTTAGAGCCATAAAAGCGGCCTTTCCCCTTTTTACAGCGGTATTTACGTGTTCATTGTAATACAAAAATGTATCCAAGTAAACACCTAAATACCGCACTACCGTCTTTGTTGGAATTTGGAAGTCATCTGCACCAGTTATCTGCAAGTTTTTCCAATTGCGTCGAATATCGTTATTTCCGCGTCTTAAAGGCGTGCGAAACAGTATAACTTCGCATTTTGAATAACAAATCTTAAGTTTCCATGTTTCGCAGTATGCCCAAAATTCATCGAATTTGAATTGCAAATTTCCTTCAATTTCCTCGACTCGTATACGTATAGCATAATGTCGTCAGCATAAGCAAGGGACGCACCTATTTCCTTCAGCACTTCGGAAATAAAAATATTAAACAGAATTGGCGCCGTTACTGCGCCATGTGTAATACCGTTAGCGGTGTTGAAAACCCTAACTGTCGTGTTTTTTTTATATGTTACAACAAATTTCTTCCCGTATATCATAGATACAAACATTTTTACTAAATGATTTGGAAACCCATATCTTATAATTTTATAAATCAACGCCTCCCACTCCACTAGATAGGCAGCCGTATTCCTCTTATCATTTAGATGCCAGTTGACATCTGAAATCAATTTGGTCATCACATGTACTGTCGAGTGGTTTTGTTTGAACCCAAATTGGTTCCGCGGTATTATTTTTTTTTCGTCGCACACGTTCAAAATTGACTTGCTAATAACCACTTCTAATAATAGGCAATAGATTAATTGGCCTATAATTCGTCTGATCAGAAGGATCTTTATTTTTTTTATTACTGGAAACCTTCGATGTTTTCCAACAACTTGGGAAGTAGTGATTATTGAGCAAGTTGTTAAAAATTACGCAGTATTTCCGTATAATATCGACCGAAAGGTGTTTTAACGCGATATGGGAATGTTATATAAACCTGTCGAGGGCTTGTTGTTCAGTTTCCTGAAAATGTAATCAAGTTCAGTCATCGTCGAGAAGAATTTTTTTTTTCCGAGTAATTCTCAAGATTATGAAATCCGTGCAATTACTCGTTCGCTATATCTGTAGAATTACTTGGGAGATTTCCTATTTGATGCACCGTTTCAAAAAGTGATCCAATAAGATTAAGCTTCTCAAAACCATCGCCGACAACAAAGTAGTTGTTGACGACTGGTGTCGTTCTGCTATCAATTTCCGCCTGAGAAATAGCTTACCTGACTCAATTGGTATCTTTAATTCCGGTACAGTAAGAACATTACGAGGCTTATAAAATCTTTTTATTTTCGGGAACATGTTCCTTAAGTCAGACTTTATAATGTTATCTGCTCGGTGCTTCCAATAATTGTTAATACTGTTCCGGAGTTGTTGTTCCAGTAGGGTTTTCACATTTCTCAATAGAGACTTGAGTCTCATTAGATCACTGTTGCCTACTAAACCAGGGAGCTGCCGTCGCATTCTATTGATCTGAGTGACCAGAAAACTCTTGTGCCTCTGCAACGTACGAATTTCACGGTTCAGATAACACTCGTAGAATTTTTGCTTTTAATTTTCGGGACTGTCGAATTAATACTCGACAGAATCACCGAATTCAGTCTTTCGATGCAGAAATCACACTGACGGACTGTATAATTTCAATTTATTGCAGACTTGGTTGTCATCAATAAAGCGCATAAGGAAGCTACCTCTTGCGTTCGCAGATGAATCCAACCAAGCCTGATGTCTCGCGTTCAGATCTCCCGCTAGGATGAAATAGTTATTTAAACTATGTAATCCTAGTGTCTCGAATAATTTCTCGAGCTTGACGTTAAATTGATTATCTGCTGGCGGCGCATATGCAGATATTACAACTATTACTTCGAAGTGGCAGCGAAATAATAGTCGTCTCTAGACAATTAAAGTTTGCAACATCACTCTTATAAATTGTTTTGAAACTTCGTTCTTTCTGTCCGTCCGTATAAAGTCGTAGTTCTTAAATTCTATGTTGTGCCTTGCGTTAAGCTTCGTCTCATTTAGAAGGAGAACGTCCGGTCCGGTTATTATGTTTATTGCTGTTTTTTTTTTCTATTTCTTTTATTATATTTTTCACTTCTGTTGAATTAGACGAAGTATGTCCAAATCGCTGACAACGGTGACATGGCAATACATTACTTCGTCTAATTTTTTTTTCAAAGCAACTACAATCGCGAGATAAAACGCTTAACTGATCTGAACTGATGATTATTTTTAAACACACTGCAATCACTGCCAAAATTATTTTATCCGCTTCTGACATTGTGGTCTGCACGTCAAGACAGTAAACGAAAAATTAATGATTGAAAAGTATGCAGTAACGTGTCGGTGCAAACGTACTGCACACGTACATGAGGATGATTTAAGGAATGCAGTAACGTGTCGGGGCCGCTTTATAGCTTCATCATATTTCACTTTGCTTGCCGAAGCAACCATATCTATTGACTCTCCCCCCTCTAGAGGCGAGAGCGAAATCATTTTGTTTTTTCCTGTGTTGTGTTAATTGTTATATTTATATATATTTAATATTTTATTTTCCAATGCACTTTTTATAGTTATTATTATTATGCACTTATTATTAATTAAACACTTATTGTTAATTTAAACTATTTTTTTACTTCACTTCTGTCGGTATGATCTTCAGTCATTTAAGACACATGTGCATCACCCCGTCTTGCGACAATGTTATATATTTGTCATACAGGCGTTCCCCAAATTTGAACTCCGTACGTCCATATTGGTTTTATTATAGTTTTATATATTAAAAGTTTATTTTCTGTTAATAACCTTGAATTCTTCACTAGAAGCAAAAAAAGTTGTCTGGATTTGTTTATTTGGTTTCTTTTATAGATTATATGTTAATTTTTGTCATTTGCAAATGTAGCTAGCATGGAATTTATTGGTTTCGGTATGTCCGCTGCAGAGAGAAGATAGAGCGTTGGTTCTAAAACACTTCTTTGGGGGATACCTGCATCTATTTGACATAATTCGGAGCACTCATCGTTGTATTGAACGTAGAAGTGTCTATCATTCAAATAGCTTTTCATTAGTTCGAAGTAGTCCGGTAGAATATTGTTTAATTTGAAGAGAACTTCTCTATGCCAAGCACTATCGAAAGCCATTGCAACCTCTAGATAAACGGACACACAATATTTTTCCTCTTCCAAGTCACTAAACATTTTATTGATTACTCGATAAACTTGTTGTATATTCGAATGTTTTTGTCGAAGGCCCAATTGGTGGTCCGTGATAAGATTTTGATGTATTATAACATTTTCAATACGGTCAAGTAAAATCTTTTCGAATATCATAAGTATAATTGGTAATAGACTTATCGGTCTATATGAAGTAGGCTTCGTAGGATCTTTGCCAGGTTTAGGAATGGCTATTATTTTAGATAATTTCCAGACTTTAGGATAGTAATTTGTCGTATTACAGCGTTAAAGTTATTCCTAAGGTATAAAATGACATTGTCAGGTAAATATTTTAATAGTTTCTCAGTTATCATACCATTTTATTTCTCTGGTGGATATTCTCTTAATTCTTCCAATGTAGTTGTGTTTTTTTTGTGGGTGTGAAATATTATGTCTATTAATTGCAATGGTGAATGTTGTTTTGAAGTTTTCAGCTAGAGTTTTCGCTTTGTCCTGGGGGTCGATTATGTAAGCATTTCGAGTTTCGAATGACGTCACTTTTGTCGCAATTACGACTAAACGCGACTATTGAGTCAAACTACTAGTCGTAGTTTCGACTGAATTGTTGATGTTTCAGTCGAACACCTATTTAGATTTCGACTGGGAAATAAATGTAATTAAAATTATTATTTCTGTATGAAATCAACCGCGTAAATAACTTTTAAGTAATAATTTTTAATTTTTTTTAATATATTATGCTGCTATATTCATTTGAATGACGCGAGCAGCGACGACCTTTTAAATATTCAAAAACACCAAAAAAGTAAATAAGTATAAACAACAACAAAATATACATTCGAAATGGAGCTATCGGGCAATAATTTTAGTTCGAAAAAATGTTTGTCGTACATGCTTACACAATTGCGATATGTCGAAATTACGACTTTGAGGATTAAGACCAGTGCTGTCGAAGTGAGAACGATCGGAGTATTGTACTACTTTCGACTAGCCTGTACTCCGCTAATCCATTTTGTTCTCCTCCCGTATATTTTCAACATTTCTTTTCAATATTTTAAATATTTTTATCGGGCGTAAGATTATAAAATATTTTATACATATCTGATTATGTTTTGTTAGCAGAAACTGTAACTGAACTGTAATTTAAGTCAGCATTCAGCAAGTCACTTAATTGAACGTGGCAATGGCAACACGATTTATTTAAAATTATAAATGGTTTTTAAAAAAAAAAAAATTAGGCAGCTGGTTTTAATTTTATATGAATGCACAATATATACCATTAATTGCTTAATACAGTATTATTTACGGAAATGATTCCACGAGTGAATTCGCTATATCCAATTTTCCATAACTTTTTTGAATTTACACCATTTATGTATTCAAACAGCACTGACGCCTTTAGCAAAATTGCTACTTGAAATTTCCAAACCGAATATTGCTTAGAATTTTGGAGCTTTTCTATTTTCAAGGATTCGGTTTCCATTTTAATACTGTTAACGCGCACAATATTATTTAATTTAAAATAAAACGAACTTGCGTGCTTGCTTGCTAACCAACAATCTAAAACATCAAATCAAGTGTACTGGGCCCATAAGCTGTTGAGCAAAACGGATCGAAGCCAAACTAAGAGATAACACCGTCTCCGAGCGTGATTGAAACAGAACAGAACTTTATTAAGAAAGAAATTACATGACAGTGTTTAGTGAGAGTTCATTTGTAAATGTTGCCATTGTGCAATTACAATATTATTCAAACCTTTTTTAACAGAATTAAGGGTGATGCATTTTTTCTTTTTAATAAAAAAATTTATGTATAAGATGGTTTTTATTTCATATGAATGCACAATATATACCATTAATTGCTTAATACAGTATTATTTACGGAAATGATTCCACGAGTGAATTCGCTATATCCAATTTTCCATAACTTTTTTGAATAAATCGCCAGATATTCCAGCAATTTCGCATTCGATGTTGGCTATGAGAGCTTCTAAAGTCTGTGTCTTATTGGAATAGACATGTCCCCAAAGAAAAAAGTCTAAAGGCGTTAAATCCCACGACTGGTCAATTTCTGGAGATAGCATACGGCGCCGTCCTGCGGAAACCACATCTTGGCCAAGTCTAACACTTCCAATTTATCCCACAACAAACCAGTCAGCATCATGGTAACGGATTGAATATGGATCAACCATGACTACAGAATGAAATTCACACAAAACAGCTCATTTTTGCGGATGTAATGCCGTTTCGTGAATGGCTGAATTGTCCAAATGTGACAATTTTGAGTCAAAAATGGACTGATAATAATTAGTGTTTAGCGCACGTAAAGTTGTCGCAACAAATGACCAAACGCTAAAGCCGGAACTATAATGCAATTTCGTATCTTTACGCTAGTGTCAAAACCCGACGATGAAATGAGCGAATACAAAGAAAATGTATGCTGCGCCCATAATAGAGTTCGCAATAGATTCGTTACTTTGGCAATCGATCAGATGTGCGCTGGCGAGCGCATTTTCTTAAGAAAACTTGACAGTTGTCATATGTTATTTCATTGTCATTGACAAAATTAGATTATGGTCGGATGAGAAACTTTAGAAACTTTGGAAAGCATTTCGTTGGATTTTGACTTTAACGTAAGGTGGTGAAATTGCGTTATAGTTGAGCCTTAACTCTGATAAATTAGATAATTTTTAAGCGTTGTTGAATCGTGTATCCACGATTAAGTGGTAGAAACTAACGAGTTGAAACGTTCAAAATAAAACCGGAGTAAACTCACGACATACACCAAAAAATGGATTGCTTTAAAGCCGATTTTTTTTTATTTTATACTAGCTGTTCCCGTAAGCTACATTTTCCGGGCAATTTTTGAAAAAAAATTTCCGTAAAAACCATATTTGGACTATTATGAACATTTTAAATGAGCCTAATCGGTCCAGCCGTTCTTAAGTGATGCGCTTACCAACGAATACCAACTTTTGACTTGAAATACTCCCCTAAAATTTGAAACGTGCTACTTTAAAAAAATTTTCAATCGGAGGTACACATGTACCGACCCTGGGGCTCGAACACTTCCAAATTTTTATTAAAAGTGTTGTCCATCGGAGATACACATGCGTGTAAAATTTTAAGAAAATCGTTTAATTTTTTTATAAAATTTGTATGGGTGCCGGCCCCCGATCACTACCAAATTTTTACAAGAAGTGTTGTCCATCGGAGATACACATGCGTATAAAATTTTAAGAACATCAGACACTTTTTTATAAAATTTGTATGGGTGCCCCCCGATTCGGGGCCCGATCACTTTCAAATTTTTAGAAAGTGTTGTCCATCGGAGAGACGCATACGTATTAAATTTTAAGAAAATCGGGTAAATTTTTTAAAATATTTGTATGGAATGGATAAAATCAATCTTTGGGAAGAGGGTTAAAAATTTATCACAAAATCTTATTTTCTTCAAATTTTAAACACATGTGTATCTCCGATGGACAACACTTTTAAAAATTTTTGAGTCCCTGAGGACCGACGGGTGCCCATATAATTTTTTTAAAAATTAACCCGATTTTCTTCAAATTTTAAATACCTCTGTATCTCCGATGGGCAAAACTTTTTTTAAAATTTGTGGAGTAATCTTGCACTTAGGACCGAGTGGTGCCCATAGAACAATAATATATAATATTCGGCGCGACAGACCATTTGGGTCCAAGGCCTGGCTTCTCGCAACCATTTGTGTTGAGCAGGTATATTTTTGCACACAAATGGAGGGGAACTACAATTTAATGCCGGATCCGAACGGCGAATTTAGAAGATTTCCGTGACAAGTTATTACTCTCAGACGTTTATCAGATTTCGCGAGAGGTGGGACACCGTGAAAAATACTTATGGTGTTGTTGGATTCGAACCACGAACCCCCTGCTCAGAAGTTCATGCTCTTCTCCACTGAGCCAAAGCGTCCATATACATTTTTTTAAAATTAGCCCAATTTTGTTCAAATTTTAAACACATGTGCATCTTCGATTGAGTCCCGAGTGGTGGCCATATAAATTTGTTTAATTCAAATCAAAATCAAATCACAAAGTTTTTATTAAAAAGGAAAACTTTGCACACTTTTATTTTAATTTTAATGATTATGGGTTGTTTTTTTTACTTTTTACTAAAGTTGTAATTTGTGAATTAATAAACTTGTGTTGTAATTATTTGCAAAATCCTTTATGAACTCGAAAGCCTAAATTTCTTAAAAATTTTATTAATACGCAATTACATAAAAGGACAATTTTTTCAGTTGATTTTTAGGATTTTGAATATATACTGCACAAAGGAAACGTCGTTTTATCTGGTTGATTTTTGTAGAATATTTTAAGGCTTTTGTATTCAGTTGATGTAATATGTGAAATAGTAAAAGTATATGTACTTAATCACTATCCGCTCGTTAACACACGTTTTAGCTATCACATGAATAGAGAACTTGTCCATTTGATAACTTTTCTTATTAAAAAACATATTATTTGTCTATATCAAGCTATCCATCAATTATCAATTAAAGCACGGCAACACTCCACCGAACTTTACAAAAATTCATATTTCTGCAGCTGACACTGAAATTAGCTCAATATTTTTGTTATATTTTTCTATTAGACCGGTTTTTGTCATGACAACGAACTTCATATGAAATGTATGTTAAAAACTTATCCGCTCCTTATACACAAAATTCGGTGAGTTAAGTTATCCTCTCGTTGTTAAAGCTAACACACATTTGTTAATGAAAACTACCAGTCCTAATCCTAACACACTTTTTTAATTGATTTTAAACTATTTAAACTTCCAATTGAGGTAAACTTGTAACTTTTAATATAGCTCAGAACTGGATGAACATTGAAAAATCACAAAAAAAAAAATAATTCAACGCGAGTTTTCAATTTGTTTCAAATCAAAGCAAACTAATACGCACAATACTCGTTTTAAACGTTTTAAATTAAAAATGTATTTTTTAGCTAACATGTTTATAAATATTTTATTGTTTAGTCCAATATATATATACCCAGAAACTTGTAATATACTCCCTAAAAAAATATAAAACGGAAGCAGTGCTCATGAGCAAAAGAAATTACGCGATTGCGTTAAAAATCATGCTACTACACACAACATCTACCAGCACTACAAACTTGAGCTTCTGCATGAGGTTTTGCGACCAAAATCGTTCTTCTAAGCTATGCTCGGCAGCCTTCAATATGTCCTTAGCGTTATAGGCTCTTTAGGATAGATACTTGAGCGCGGCCTAAAACAGTATAATACCAAAAAATCTGAATGTACGTCATTTAGTATAACATTGTATGACATATACCATCGACTACCCTATAATATATGAGCACAATATGTGGACAGCCTAACACTTGAAAGACGCAGTAAATAAAGCAGTGCCTCCAATCAAATCAAGTATTAAAGAAACATTCCAAGTATTCCTGGCTGACATTTTCGACTTTATTTAAACATATTTAGTTATCACCGAATTCATCTTTTCTGGGACATTTTAGCTTCGTATGACCTTCCATTCGACATAGACCGCATTTTCTCTTTTTAGATTTTCTGTTAGCTGCAAAAAAAATTTATTTGCTGGAAATGGAACATTTAATTTAAAACAACATTTACCATTAATTATTGGGCTATTTTGTTCATTGGCTACAAATATTAAAATAAAAAAAATTATTAGATAAAACATAAATTTTGTATAATATTTACATCCACGTTCGCCTAGGATATCTGAATCGCCCCATTTAAAGAATCCACATGTATTGTCTCTGTTGGCACAGGAATAAAATGGTCTTCCCTTATTTGGTCCTTCCTTGCGAACAGTTAAGCTAAAATATTTTGTAATTATTAATTGTCAAATAAAAAAAAGTACAAAAAGACTCGGGGGGATTGACGAACTCAAGACAACACTCTACCCCTAAACTCCAGTCCAAACGTCGACTTTTTGCACGCTTTTTAAACTCAACCGTATAATACAGTAACTGTATATCAGTGAAAAATTTGTGCGATTTTGGAAATCGAACCAGATATCCGGAGTGGCAGCCAACTGTTCTACCACCTACACTGATAAACTTTAAATTTCTGACGACGATAAGAAGGTACAACGGCCGATCTTAGTAACTCCAAAATACTGATTGTCTAACCTAATAATCAGAGGAAATATGGGTAGTAGATGGGAAACTGAGTGTAAAACCTCGTTTGGTTCTATTAGATCTTTTGGCACATAAATGAGATCTGCGAATGGTTAAAATTGTTATTTTGTCGTAACAACGGCGCATGAATCGAGTTAGACTTTAGGTTTTAAGTTGTTTGTTTAACAACGGTACTTCAACCGAGTTCAATGCAAAGTTGTAGTAGGTTTGTTTGAGCAACGGCACTTTAACCGAGTTTAATGCGGAGTTGTAGTAGATTTGTTTAGACAACGGCACTTTAGCTGAGTTCAAGTTCGCTATGAATTAAAACACCCAACTCAATTGTATTTAACTAATAACGTGCTTAAATGCAAACTTGACAATAATGTATAATATAATACATAAGACAAAGACAACAATTTTACGTTGCATTAAAAGTTGGCACAGTTCATATTAGCAGATCATGTGCACCGCAGCCGAGCAACGGCCAACTGGCTCTTGTAATTAGAATCCCTATTTCACGATCACAGGTAATTGCATCAAATGAATGCAACGCCACATGCTTGAAGTGCAACAACTTTGGCGGAATTGCTGAGCAACGACCAACAAGCTCTTGTAATCACAATACCTATTTTACGATCACAGGTGATTGCATCAAGTGCCTTTTTTTGCTGGTTAAAAACAGGCTGTTGTCTATTATAAGTTCCCTCTCAGTGTGCTCGAAGATATTGATGGTTTCAATGCAAATCTCCCTTTTCTGCATCAGTTGGCATAAATGACGTAATGCAAGTGTACCTGCTCCTATATTGTCAAAGTGTATGCCATGATTTGGACTCAGGTTTTCTACCCTGATGGGACTGCTGAGAGCCACTGGTAACATCAAGCAAGCAATAAGCATTGTCTTGTATGCCTGTTTGGAGTCATCATTGATGGTTGGATTTATTTGCTTTTCTTTTCTTTTTGCTGAGCTATGTTCATTATTATCTTTTGGGAAGTCATGTTTATTACCAATTTCTGGTGCTGCTGATGATTTATTATCCACCGGAAGAGGTGCCAAACAATGAATGGCTCGTCGTATAACTCCCTTCGATGTTTGAATATCTGCAACGCGGACGAAGCAATCATCGCCCATATGGGTGTTAAAGATTTGACCAAGCGGCCATTGTATGATAGGTAGGTTGTCGTCCTCTATAATGGCCATCGTGTCTGGTTAGACATTTTGACACTGTAAATTTCACTTGTACCTGCATTGGAGTTCATTCAGATATTTCCTCGACCAACGCTTCCAAAAGTTCTGTTTGACCTGTTGAATTTGTTTCAATCAATTTAGTAGGTTGATGTTTGGTGGTAGGCTCTCTTGATCGACATGAGCTGTCAGCGGCTCACCAATAAAGTGTCCCGGGGTAAGGGCTGCTAAATCTGCTGGATTTTCTTGCATGAGAGTTCAGGATGGATTCATTTTCTATGATGGCTGTTTCTAACTTCTCATACGTGATAGATGCAGTTAAAACGCTTTAAAGTAGCAGATGTTTGGCTGACTTTACTGCAGCTTCCCACGGCCCCCGATGTGTGGTGCTCTTGGTGGAATCGTTTGGAAGGTGATTCTCTTTTCACTACAAATTTTTAATATTTGAGTTCGAGCTCGTTCAGAATATACGGCTTCATTGAGTTCCACGAGCTGATTACTTGCTCCTACAAAATTGGTAGCATTGTCACTGTATAGATTTTGAGAATGCCCTCTCTGCCAATGAAACATTTTAAGGCACCGATGAAAGTGTCAGTCGTCCAATCACTAGCAAGTTACATGTGTACAGCCTTTGTCGCAAAACAGCAGATTTGGCCTTTTGGGGTCCACAAAAATCTACTCCCGTGTGAATGAATAGTCTCTTGGACTCTTGTGAATTGTAAGTTGCCCATTATTTGATTTTTGGTTTGGCCCTTGGGCCTTTATGCTGAACGACTGATAGCGTTATTAGTTTCTCTTTTAGTGGCCAAAATCTTTCCCTCAAATGTGCTAGCGTTGTTTGTGGTCCCCAATGCATATGCCGTTCATGCACTGACCGCATTTTCAGCTTTTTGCGTGCATCTTTGAAAACCACCTCTTGCATGGTGCGTACAACGTTAAACAGGGCGTCATCTAATTCCCTAGGTGTTGGCACGAGCTTCACTTCGCACCTTGGTGTAGGTAATGAATCTTTTTATGTAACCGACAATGTGGTAGCCTTGTAACGGAGTTTCCCAGCCGGGGTAGAACTCAGTGTGACCAGGGTTCGATTTAAATTTGGTCGTTACAATAATAAAATTTGTTTTGTTAAGGGTTTGGAATCTTCTCTTTATTTATTTTAATTCTATTCAATATTTAATACAAGATGATGATATACAAAGATGATTGATTGATTAGGAAATTAAGGTTTATGTTATATAACGTTTGATAATTCTCCTGTGAAAAGAGGTTAGGAAGTTAATTGTTCATGTTATATAAAGTTTGTTAATTCTCCTGTGAAAAGATATTAGGAAGTTAATGATTATTTTACATAAAGTTTGCTATAATGCTGTGAGGGCGGATGATTGCACAGCGTGTAGCTTCAGCGGTAATGGCAATGTAAGCACTCTTAAGCCACTAATGTGAGAATTCAGTCGACGTCGCAGCGTTTATCTGCAGCGGTAATGGCAAGGTAAGCACTCTTAAGCCACTAATGTGAGAATTCAGTCGACGTTGCAGCGTTTAGCTTCAGCGGTAATGGCAAGGTAAGTACTCTTAAGCCACTAATGTGAGGGTTCAGTCGGCGTCGCAGCGTTTAGCTGCAGCGGTAATGGCAAGGTAAGCACTCTTAAGCCACTAATGTGAGAATTCAGTTGACGTTGCAGCGTTTAGCTTCAGCGGTAATGGCAAGGTAAATACTCTTAAGCCACTAATGTGAGGATTCAGTCAACGTTGCAGCGTTTAGCTTCAGCGGTAATGGCAAGGTAAATACTCTTAAGCCACTAATGTGAGGATTCAGTCAACGTTGCAGCGTTTAGCTTCAGCGGTAATGGCAAGGTAAGCACTCTTAGCCACTAATGTGAGGGTTCAGTCGGCGTCGCAGCGTTTAGCTGCAGCGGTAATGGCAAGGTAAGCACTCTTAAGCCACTAATGTGAGGATTCAGTCAACGTTGCAGCGTTTAGCTTCAGCGGTAATGGCAAGGTAAGCACTCTTAAGCCACTAATGTGAGGGTTCAGTCGGCGTCGCAGCGTTTAGCTGCAGCGGTAATGGCAAGGTAAGCACTCTTAAGCCACTAATGTGAGGATTCAGTCAACGTTGCAGCGTTTAGCTTCAGCGGTAATGGCAAGGTAAGCACTCTTAAGCCACTAATGTGAGGGTTCAGTCGGCGTCGCAGCGTTTAGCTGCAGCGGTAATGGCAAGGTAACCACTCTTAAGCCACTAATGTGAGAATTCAGTTGACGTTGCAGCGTTTAGCTTCAGCGGTAATGGCAAGGTAAATACTCTTAAGCCACTAATGTGATTCCGAAAGGAACTCAGGAAGACTGCCCTGTCTATCGAGCTGCGTGCTCCTTTTATACTTTTCCGTTGATGTTTTTCTTCGGTTTTCCACTGTATAGTCCGATACAGATTGCCATATATTGTTGGCAATATACATGGTCGACTTGTTTTGAAAACATGTTTCATGTTTGGTCGCATTGCAATATACATGCAATATACATGTTTTTGACGTATTGGAATATACATGAAAGATACATGTTTCGGTTTTAATATACGCATGCTCTGCCATATGCGTGTAGTGTATTTGTTTGGACTTTTACTCATCTCTGCTGACGTCATTTGCACATTTCGTTTTGAAAACGGTTTGTGTTTTAAAAAGTTTCGGTCATCGACCCCATCAGCCGTTTGTCTGAAGTTAGTGCTGTGCATTGGGTTCCGATCGGTGCGTAAGCGTCCACTGCCGCCTGGGTGCGAGTGGGACGGCCGTATTTTCGGGCGAATTCAATACTGCTCCTGTCTTGTGCTGCATATTCTCTTTTTTTTTGTCTCTTCTATTATCTTCTGTTCGCCTATGACTCCCATTAGATCAGTTACGCCGGATTGGTCACTGTGGTTTCGCTCTACTCGGTGGTAGTTAGGTTCACCGGCTGTGGTTGGTTCTCCTCTTAGTATGTGCCTATTTTTATGAGAGAGCGAGAGTGGTGGATATTGAGTCATTTTCGTGTTGTATTAGGTGCTTATCGAATATAATTTCCACTCTTCTTTGGTATTGAGTGATTTTTTTTTTTTTATTTGTTTTGCTTAGTGAGATCACTGTTTACATACATTTGATTGGTGCTGCTTTATTAATTCAATAATTCATGTATGTATTTAGAACAAAGTTTTAACAAAGAATAAGAAAAATGAGAAACAAAATATGATGGTGATGGAATGATGAGGTGGTGGTATACATAATGCGTATTGTGTAGGGAAATTCTTCGTTCTGCGCGGAATTTCCCTTCACAGCCTCTCGAAGCTATTCTCATGATTCATTTTATACAACCAGTCATCGTCATCGTTTTTCTTCCTGGGTAATCTAGTTCCTTGGAGTATGGCAGTGGCCAGAGTGATTCTTTTCTTTGAAGAAAAAGGGGCACATAGTACCATATGCTGCATGTCGCTATTCTTTCCATGGTCGATCCTCGTGAAAGTATGTCTGCAGGATTGTCAGGCAGGATGCTACATGATGCCATTGTTGAGCTGATGAATTTTCTTGAATTTTACCTACCCTATTAGCAACAAACATTTCTTGCCTCTTTGCTCCTTTATTAGCCAGTGCAGCTTTGGAGTTTATCCAACACAAACCTATCTCTGAATCGGACTAGAAGAACGTTGGAATTTCCTCGAAGAGTAATGCTTTTTTAACTCGCAAGGTTAAATCAATTGCTAGTAGCGCTGCACATAGCTCCAGGCGAGGTATAGTCTGACGTTGAAGTGGGGCCACTATGTACTCTTCCTTCTTTGTTGATAGAGCGTAAGTAGATCGTTGAACTTAAGGCTCATGCACTTATAAAGGCTTATGCTTTTCAGAAGCATCAGCGAAAGTGTATAGCTGTGTTGTCCTTGGAACTTCATGCTCAAAGACGTGGCAAGGAACACGGACACAGGATCAATTCATATTATTGATCCTGCGGCTGACTAAGAATTTGCCGGTACAACTTTTCAATGTCAATGGTGAAGACAAATATCGTTATGCGAAAACGAAATAAGATGAAGAACATTCGCTTTGCACAATCGGTCCTGTATGCAGAAGGTCGTTGAGAGAATACTCAGTTAAAGTTATGCTTGATGCATCGAAGACTACTCGTAGTTTAGTGAGCGGCTGTCGGGTTTTTGGACGCAATGGTGTGGAAGAAAATAGTGCGGTGATGGAATGTTATGTAAGTTCAGTTCCTTCATGTGGTCCACGGCAAGGTACTCCTCCATGAACTTAGAATATGGAGAATATATAGCAACAAACCGATCGAGAACGATCTGCTTGGATTCTTAGACCTCGACATAGACATTTTGAATCATCCCTGAATGGTAGTGCTACAATAAAGCGACATTTTTGTCCCTATTAACTGACTGGTTAAACTGAAGTTAGCATTGCTTCTCGGCGACTGTTGCATTGGCTTCCAGCGGGCCTACTTTAGATTTAGATTTTATATTATATATATTTCTTTATTTAATACAAACATAAGAACTAAATAGATTACAATAAATTTATTAAATCATTACTACATTAAACAAAAAATAAAATTAAAATTGTATTAAGTTTTGATTAAATTAAGATGAGTACATTACAATGTTAAAGAACATGTGGCGAATGTACTACAAATGAATCATAAAGATAAAAATTTACAAAGTAGTAATTACTTACTTACTTATGTCCTATATCCCCTTTTGGGTCCTAGGGCCTCTACTACGCCTACGCGCCATCGCGTGCGGTTCCTGGCAATGAGCTTCAGCTGTCTCCAACTCTTCCCCAATTGCCGTGACTCCTCCTCAACTGTTCTGCGCTATGTGTTTCTCGGACGACCCGCTCTTCTACCATCCTAAGATAACAAATTCATTGCGTAGTCAATTCCGTCGTTGGATGGTTGTGCCTATTGGCTCCTGACCCGTATCATGGAAATTATTCCAAACATTGATTTTGCTTTGCCGATCCTGTTGACAATGTCCTGTTCGGTTCCACCTTCGGTCGAGACAATACTCCCAAGATATTGGAAACTTTCTACTCTCTCTACCGGCTGTCCAGCAATGTTAACTTGAGTTACTGAGTTAGTGCCAAGGTTGATGATTTTGGTTTTGGCAGTATTAATCTTCAAACCCGCAACATTTGCCTCCATTTCCACATTAGTTGTCATTGGGTGCAGCTCCATAATCCTGTGTGAGAGTAAACAAACGTCGTTAGCGTAGTCCGGATTTTTGAGTTGAGATGTAAGAGAGTCCAACGAATTCCTCCGTTTCCAGTAGATAAAGCTGCGCGAAGTACATCGCTAATCACCAACAAAAAAAAGTATCGGCGAAGAATGCAACCTTATCGTACCCCACTTCGGATCTTGAATTCTTCTGACAGCTTTCCTCTATGCAGCACATGACATTTAGAGCCATCATAGGTTGCTTTAATAATAGCTATTAGTTTATCGGGTATACCTCTCCTGCACAAGGCGAGCCAGATAAACTGTCTGTTGACACTGTCAAACGCCTTTTCAAAATCGATGAACAGCAGGTGCAGTGGTGACCGGAATTCAACGAGCTGTTCAATAATGATCCGCAGGGTGTTTATGTGGTCTACATAGGAGGATCCAGTGCGGAAACCTGCTTGTTCGGCATCGAGTGTATCTTCCAGATGTTCCTTAATTCGCTCAAATACTACTTTGGCTATTACCTTTGCAACTGCAGGAAGAACGAAAATGCCTCTCCAGTTTTCGCACTCCATAAGACTACCTTTTTTAGGGAGCTTGACAATCATCCCTTCTTCCACCTGTCGGGGAAACTTTCTGCCTCCCAAGCTCTCTCTACAAGAGAATATAAAAGCTCTGCTGATGTCGTTGGAGCGGCGCGCAGAAGCTCTGTGCATATCGTTGGCGAATATACGGTTAAGGACCGTAGCAAAAGGCTCATTCTATCGCTTAAGCTGATCCTCATCTGAAACGAGTACGGCACCACCTAGGCCTTTCACCGGATTCTGTAAACGGTTCTGCTATCGCACCTGCTCGCTGCTTCCTCTGCTTCTGAGGCCAGCTTGTTAATATATTTACGTTTGTCACGTCTTACACTACGCTGCACTTCTCTCATTTTGTTTCGATACTGGGACTCTAGTAGTAATTGCATAATAAGAAAAATATATATAGGTGCAACGCAAAAAATAACTAAGATGAACTTAAGCTGAATAATTTAGTTAAACCATAGGAAAGAAAAAATCCTCTATGGTGACGTGACTGTAATTTAAAAGCCAATTTTTAACTTTTTCAAAGAAAACTGATTGTAAGTACTTAAACATACGTTTCTGGTGTTTACAAGAAGGTTATAATTATCATGAAGCCGTGCTGTGTTATATCCTGACTTTTCAAAAAATATTTTTAATACTTAATAAAAATATAGATGCCTTAAGGGAAGTATTTTATGGCCAATGAACAATTCAAAACTAGGTGTTCTACGATTAACCTTTCGTAAAATACGAACTGCATGTTTTTGTTTGAGTAACAAGGGTTCAATTTTGTTGAAATATGTACCACCCCAGCAATATATCCCATACTGAAGTCTCAATTTAAACAAGCCATTAAATACAATCTTTAAGATTGGCAAACGACAATACAGACTAATGTGATGAAGCTGCTTTACAACTCTATTCAAATATGTCATCAAATACTTAGTATGGTCCTTTCAACTGAGCTGATGGTCCAAAATAACTCCTAAGTATTTAAAGTTGTCGACTCTTTTTCGACTGTTTCAGTTAAAACTTTAAACTTTATATCAACAATACCAGTAAAGCTAAAAAGCACGAATATTGTTTTGTTGCTGATTACTAATCTGTGATTTTAAACCATTTCCGCAGTAATTCTAAATCATTATTAACATCGGAAACTAAGTTGAAAAGGCTGTTTTTAGAATATGATAAAGCAGTGTCGTCAGCAAATGACGAAATTTTTCCTTTAAAAGATTTTTTCTTTAAAAGGTTGGATGAACAATGAATTAACATAAATTAAAAAGAGTATAGGGCCAAGAGCAGATTCCTGTGGTACACCCATATTTATACAATTTTGAGAGCTGAGACAATTCTTTATTGTTACTCTTTGCTTACGATAAGACATAAGAAATGAACCATTCGTGCCAAAAATATCTGAAGCCGGCATGATCCAGTTTATTTAGTCGCAACGAGTGCTCCACCATATCAAAAGCCTTTGAAATATCAATAAATAAAGTAGCAGGTATTTTAGATACATTAAAGCTATTATAAATTTCGCCTGATAACATTGTTGAAGTTGTCATCTTCACTAGATTTACCACTCCTAAAACCAAATTGAGAATCACTAAAAGTGAAATTGGCGATAAATATTAACATTATTCCACTCTATAAGAAAGGTGATACCGTACCTTTCTTATAGAGTGGCATAATTAGTGCTGTTTTAAGAGATTCAGGAAAAATGCCTTTCATGATGCTAAGATTGAAAATAAAATATAACACATCTGGGATCTGAAAAGAGATGTTTTTATAATATTACTAGATATGTTGTCATACGATGAGATTTGAGAGATAAAATAATTTTATATATTTCCATCGAAGTAAAATTTTAGAAGAAAAAACTTTCCGTTTGGAAATTATCTTTGCCAGATTGTGTATCCACATTCGCATAAAGTGTTATTATTTTTTCGGCAATCTTGAAATAAATTTATATTTGAAAAAAAAAAATCATTGAATATCTCAGCTATTTCAAAAGGTGCTGCAGATCGAACGAGAGGCATCAGTCTCATGAGCAATGGCGACCAAAAAAACACGCTCATGTTTTACCATGCAACGTACTCATTTTAAATTCTCTATATTAACTTCGCGTGCCCGTGCCTGGCTGGCTGGCTCGTCAGATTTTCTGAAAAATTCAATTTTTAACCCACTTCCCAATGCACACATGTATATTCCCGGTGACAATACTTTCTATTAAAATTTGGGGCCCCTTCAAATTTTTTAAAAAAATTAACCCGACTTTCTTCAAATTTTACAAACGGGTATACCTCCGATGGACAACAATTTTGGTAAATATTTTGGAGACCACGGGCCCCGGGGTCGTGTGGCACCATAAATTTTTTTTAAAAAAATTAACCCGACTTCAATTTTATACATGTGTGTTTCTCCGATGGACAACACCTATTGTAAAAATTTTACAGACGCCGGGCCCTGTGGTCATGGAGCCTCATACAAATTTAAAATAAAAATTAACCCGATTTTGGTAAAATTTTATACACATGGATGGACAAAACTTTTTGGACATTTTTTGAGCGAATGGGCCCTGAGGTCCGAGGGGTGCCCGTATAAATTTTTTAAAAATTAACCCGATTTTCTTTATATTTTAAACATATGGTTATCCCGATGGACAAAAGTACAAAAGTCCATTTTGGAGCGAATGGGCCCTGGGGACCGGGGGCGAGGTCATAAATTTTTTTTTACAATTAGCCCGTTTTCTTATATTTTAAAAATATGTGTATCTCCGAAAGACCGAACTTTTTGTATAAATTTTTGAGTTTTTGATTTGATGTTTTTTCCCATACAAATTTTTTTACACATGTGTATCTCCGGTGAGAATAGTTTTTGAAAAAATTTTGAAGTAATGGGGGCCCTAATATTAATTTTTTCCAAATTAACCCGGTTTAAACTTTGCACACATATGTATCCCATTTAAGAGAATGTACATGAAAAATTTTAATTTTTTTGTATAATTTTCTTTTAACTATTTTTCCATAGTCCTCTGTTTACGCGACTCCCAAGTAATAGCTCCACAGGCGAGGATGGAAACATACCCATATACGAACGTCTGTCATTCGGGCAATGGCCCCAATCTGCACCCACCATACCTGTCAATCTGGCTTCCGATGGTGCATACATCAAACCTATGTTTTTGGTACCCTGGAGATAGCGCAACACTCGCTTGGCGGCAACGCAATGTTCCTATTTGTGGCTATCGTTAAATTGGCTTAACCAACTTACAGCATAAGCGATATCGGGGCGAGTACCCATGGCCAGGTACATAAGCTATCCTACAAGTTCACGATATGGCACCTTCCTCTAATCATCGTCGTTTGCCTCCAAGTTGTACTTGTTTGGTACGCCGACACACATCGGAGTAGACAAGCACGATAAGCATGTCTGCCCTTAAACCACGAACGTATACACAAGCGTCAGACTTCGTTGGATGTAATCCAATTCTTTATTATGTCTCAGCATCGTCCCGCCTGACGCACACCGTAAAGCAAGCCTAAGTTAACTTACCTTGTTGCCTTGTCGAATTTTAGAAAGCATACTTTTTGCTTTGTTTTTAACCGAAGCATCCTTTTCGTTCCTTAGGATAAATTGAAGAGATTCTATGGTCATGTCAGGAATTTCCATATAAATCTTCTCTGAAAGTTGGCCATTCAAGTAGGCTCAATCGAGTCTGGAGCGAATATTTCCTCAAAGTCGACACCAGGATGTTAAGCAAAACCTCTTGTAACGATTATTGCCTTTATTCGCTCTAGAGTTCCATCTGGTGAGTGCTTGTTCCTAAGCACCATCCTGCTACACCAATGACTTTGTCTGCTAAGGATCTGTCAACAATCTCCCATGTGTCACTTGCTATGATACATTTAAATTCAGCTGCCATAGCATCGTACCATTATCTGGCATCAGAACCTGAAACGGTTAAATCAAGGTCTATCTCGGCCAGCAGGCTGTGCTCAAAGGTAACATTTCTTATCTACCTGGAACTCTTTTGATTCACCAGGTTGTTCCTCTGCATCGAAAAATTCGGAATCATCTGAGTCAGACTACATCACTGTCTCGTCAGGAACCTCCATCTGAAGATTGAGAACTGTGTTGTTACTGCTTACTCAGCGTCAATGGCAACTCCCCCATTTGTTGTTGGCTACTACAAGGAATTTTCTGTGAATGACTCTCCAAGAACTTGACATCTCGCGTAATAACTACTTGGCGTTTATCTGGTATCCATACCCTGTACCCCTTATTCTCATTAGGATAACCGAGAAACATACCTTCGTCAGACTTGGCGTCAAACTTAACTTTATTTGGTACTCTTTCCAGAACAAACACCTTACAGCCAAACTCACGAAGAATACTAATATCTGGACGTTTACCAAATCGGACTTTGTATGGTGTTTTCCCATTAAGCGACTTCGAGTGACTCCGATTTCTGATGTAATTCGCGGTTGCGAGAGCATATGTCCAAAAACTGTATGAAAAGGCACCTCGCCATTTCTACGAGGGTCCGATTTTTGAGTTCGGCGACGCCGTTCTGTTGAGGATTATAAGCCACTGTCAACCGTCTTCGAATACCTTTAGAACTCAGGAAACAGTCAAACGAGTTGTTTTTATATAGTCTGTGCCATTATCCGACTGTAGACTCTTGATAGAAAATCCGCTTTCCTTTTCAAGCAACGCCTTAACACTTGGGAACTCAGAGAGAACCTGACTTTTCTTTGCAAGAAAACGTACTTTACACCACCTCGAATTGTTTTCTTACGGATAGCCTCAGATAGATGTTTGAAGTTATGGTGTCCCAGACGACGGTGCCACAGCTGCAAATCGTCATCGCTGAAGACAATTCTGACTTAGATTTTGATGAGCATGTCTCGCCACTGGAACTGGCATGAACGAAGTAAAGTCCATCTTCTCTTTTTGCGGTTAAAATAACACGCCCATCTCTGCCAACTATCTTCGCAGATTCCTTGTCAAACAGCACACGGTATCCTTTGTCAGTTATCTTCCCCACTGACAACAAATTGGTGCGTAGGTCCGGTACCAAGAGAGCATCCGATAATTCCATCTGCTTAGTTACTTCATCGTCTTGTAGTTAAGTCGATACTCGTCCACGGGCTTTAATTTCGGCTGTAGCAGCTTCCCATTCACTTCCTTCTCGATGTTTAAAAATTCGTTTGGATTCTTGCACATATGAGAAGAACATCCGCTGTCCAAACACCACGACTGACTCTGGGACTTACTTACAGATTGGAATGCATTCTGTGGATCATCTTATGAGAAAAACAGAAAATTTTCTGCATTCTCGTCTTTCTGTGGACACTCAGCTCTTTGTGGCCAATTTTTCTAAATCTGTAGCAAATTATTTTAGAATTGCTTTGCTGCTCGGAAGTAGTTCTATTCTTGTTTTTTGATTTTGGTTGACCTTGAAATCTCTGATGAAACTTCCGTGCTACCATTGCATTCGATACGTCCTGCGATTCGCTCTTATGTGCCTCAGACTCATCGATAATTTTTACACGTAACGTTTTTGGCGACGGCAGGTCATCTCAAGACTCGTTGGCGCAACGAAAGCGGGCAAAACCTGATGGCAAACTATAGAGAAACATTATTGCTAGTAAATCGGAATTTTTTCCACTTCCATGTCATGGAGTTTGTCGACTGCATCGAAGAATTTACCCAAATGCCCACGAACATCTTCACCTACGTACATACGTTGAAGAGTAAGCTGCTTCAAAAGTTTTGCTTTTCGGGCAGGTACGTTTGACTGAAAGACACTTTCGAGTTTCAACCAAACATCTCGAGAAGTCGCACATCCTTTTACTTGTTTCACAAAATTATATCGGACTTCGCCTTTTGATCACATTTATACCAAATTGAGTAAGCAGGCTTAGCACCACTGACGTATTCCCAGGCATCATTTTTGATAAAGAGTGCCTCCATATGCGTCCCCCAGGTATCATAATTGCCCCTGTTAAGGGTTTCAATTTTTGTTATGCTTGTTGCAATTATTTCGTGTATTTTATATATCGAACAAAATGGAGCATATTAATGTCTGGAGAATATTCTAATTCGAGCAATCCACTGGGCCTATAATCTATTAGAAATTAGTATTCAATCTGAACAGACGATCAACATTAAATCCAAAGCCACATATGACCACCGTCGGTACACATTGGAGGCAGAACGATTTGGTATGGTTAAGGATTCAAACTTTTTCTACAATTATTTCACTCCAGGTCATGCAACACGAGCGTGTTTATCCAAACGTCGATGTGGAAAGTGTCAAGGAGTAAACCATCCAATTTTGTGTCACACTACGACAACGAACCAGACTGAGACATCATCTAGTACGACGGCGGCTGCATCCGCAGCATCACGACCACCACGACCACGAAACGGTAAGAATTTGGAGGAGGCTTTTACGCGTAAGTCAAAATGATCAGCGGTGGCAACTCATACTATGGCGGGAGAAACCAACCGATCAGCTACATACTTATCGGCTTACAACAGTGACGTATGGTACACGCTCTGGGCCATACTTGGCAGTACGTACATCAATGTGCTCGAGATAATTGCACAATCATAGAGAAAGAGACTGAGACAGCTGATGCAAGGCGCAGCATCGAGAAGGATTTCTACGTTGACGACTATCTTACAAGTGCTCCGAATCCAGCGATAGCAGTTCTTCGAGCAAAGAATGTTGCTATTATTTTGCAGCAAGGCCACATGCGTCTACGGAAATGGCAATCGAATATTATCATTACACAGGCAATAATCGGCAATAATAAAGGTATCAGTTAATCCAATGAAAACTTCCGTTATAGGCGATGGAATGGAATAGTGAGTCCGATATATTGTCATTTGAAATTACTTTGGACGAGGCAGTGACACGCACAAATCGAAATTGTCTTAGCGACATAGCAAAGCTATATGACCGAACAAGACTATTGGCACCAGTCGTCGTTAAGGCGAAAATTTTTATGCAGAAATTATGGCTGGCTGGCATTGGATGGGATGAAGAGATTTCTGACGAGCAGCTACTCAGGGAGTATCGAAAAGGTTTGTTCCAACTTAAAAATCTAGAGATCCCACGCTACATTGGCATGCATCCGGGACAGCAAACTACGCTGCACGGGTTCTGTCTCTGTGATACATCAATAAATGCGTATGCGGCAGTCATCTATGCGCGAACTATTAATGATGCAGGCAAGGCGACTGTCCGATTAATCACATCAAAAACACGAGTGGCGCCGGTCAAAACAGTATCAATTCCGAGGCTAAAGCTTAGCGGAGCTCAACTGTTGGTAACTACCATGAAGAAAATAGGAGAGGCAATGGACATTTCGACAATAGAGTGTTTCTTTTGGACGGATTCAGCGATCGTATTGGCATGGCTACGACACTTTCGGGTCTGCTTCAAAGGCACCAGTGTAGGCATATTCATGTGGCCGAACAAGTCTACTAATGACAAGGCGACGAGACGGTCAGGCGATTAATTTACTCGATCGTTCAAATTCTCTCACTAAGTTAAAGCAAATTATAGCACGAGTAGGAGGCCGAATCAAGCGAGAACCATTGGATGTGAATCAAAAGCACCCAATCATCTTATCAAAGGGAACCAGGCTGGCGTACATGATTCTTGCTGAGGTACATAAAGAAACATTGCATGGTGATGATGCTGCAAACCATACGACAAACACATTAGATTATAGGAGGCCGGGCACTCGTGAAATCATACATCAACAAATGTGTCACGTGTCGCTTACAACAAGGTACAGTGGTAAGGCAATTGCGGGATATTTCAATGTACACAATTCTGGGTGGCTTCGCCATTCCGGCCAGACAACACCCGAAGGAAGGTGTGTTGAGTTATTCGCTGAGTTTAACCACCTTACTCAGCTTGTAATTGAGCCTACAAGAATACCTGACATTGCAAATCATTCCGCAAACATTCTTGACTTGTTCCTTAACTCTCGTACTGAGAAATACTCTGTCAATGTATTAACGCCACTAGGCTCGTCAGACCATTGTATAGTATCAGCTAATTTCTCGTTAATAAACCACGTAGTTAGAAAAAAAACTCAAAAAAAAAATATAGTATGGCAATACGAGAAAGCCAATTGGGACGGCCTTAACAACTTCTTTGGGAGAACTAACTGGTCGCTATTTTTTCGTGATAGCAACGTGGATGCCGCCGCTGATGCAATCACAAACATCATTGTTATTGGTATGAGAAAGTTTATTCCTTTCAGGAATAAATCTATCAAATCAAAGAAAGATGGATGGTATGACTTGAGCTGTAAAGAGGCTTCTAGGATTAGAGAGGTGTGCTTTCTGTTTTACAAAGCAAACCTTACCGAGGTAAACCGAAAAAAATTTAAACGAGCAAGAAATGATTGCAATGCCCATCTTCGTCGAGTCAAATTCGCCAACGACCGAAAATTAAGGAAAAAAATACTACAATGTCCCAAAGGTAGTAAAAATTTTTGGTCCTTCGTGAAGAGAATCAAAAATACAGCCTCGTCGTCGATTCCAACGCTCATTTATAATGACATTCCAGTTGTCAGCTCTATAGACAAAGCCAATCTGTTTGCTGCGCATTTCGCAGCTAGCTCTACGCTTCCAGATTGTGCATTGCCGCCTCCTGCACCTCAGAGTATTGAACACTCTATGGGACAGATATTTATTCGTACTCGTGCAGTTGCTAGAGTTTTAAATGATCTCAACACACACAAATCCGCTGAGCCAGATGGTATTTCTCCATTAGTTCTGAAGAGGTGTTCTTCCAAACTGGCATTACCATTGCGTAAGCTTTTCCATCTATCCTTTTCTTCTAGACTCTTCCCGAGAAGTTGGAAAACAGCATTTGTCCAGCCCATACCCAAAAAAGGCGAGCCGTCGTCTCCTTCTTCGTACCGACCCAAAACACTTACATCAATTCTTTCCAAGGTCATGGAAACGCTGATCAATTATCGGCTTAAGAAATATCTTGAAACCAAGGAAATCCTTAGTGACCGGCAGTATGGATTTCGTGTGTGTGTGTGTGTGTGTTTTTTTTTTTTTTTTTTTTATGGCTGTGCCAGAGGTGGGGAATCTTCTAAAAGATACCAGTAGAGCCCTCCAGGGGTACTAGCATGCACGATTCGTAAACCTGAATGTTCGTACCAGGAATTACGCCTACGTACTAAACCCTCCTTACACACTTCAACCACTCTCCCCGCGGGACTGCCGTTAGGTATTACATCACGGGGCTGGTAAGCAGATTACTCTATGCCTTCTGCATCTTCTGCTGCTGCTGATCGCCTTATCTTTTCGATTCTTCGCAGCTCGTTTTGCACATTCGTTATGAATACACACACTTCTGTCCACTTACCCTCAGATCTCAGCATTTCTTCTAACAGGACTTGTGGACTTGGCAGGCTGCTTCTCCATTCTCTGAAGCGTCCGCATTGGAAAATCGCATGCTCCGTATCTTCTTCCAGTTCCGGACAATCTGGGCAAAAAGGTGAGCTATCGTGTCCAAATCTATAAAGATATCTTCGATAGCCGCCATGGCCTGACAGAAACTGCGTAAATTGGTAATTGCAGTTACCGTGAGATCGGTTTGTCCAATTCTCTATATTCGGGATCAGTTTGTGGGTCCATCTTCCTTTCAAACTTATGTCCCACCTGGCTTGCCATACAGCCATTGAGGTGGCCTTTTCTTCTTCTTTGATCATTTTGATTGATCGTTGGTCCGGATGTGATAAGGCTCTTCTATTGTAGATCCTAAGCATTTCATCTGCGAGGATGTCTACTGGAACCATTCCTGCTATAACGAGGGCCGCATCATCGGAGATCGTTCGGAACCCGCTGATCGTCCTTAGTGCACTGAGTCTGTATATAGACGAGAGGTTTCTTCTTATTTCTTTAGTCACCAGTGCCTCCGCCCAAACTGGGGCTGCGTACAGGAGGACTGAGCTAACTACTCTGGACATTAGGACCCTCCTTGGATATCCTGGTCCTCCGACATTTGGCAGTATCCGAGATAATGCTGCCTGCATCTGCGACGCCTTTCTGCTAGAATAGTCCACGTGTATTTTAAAACGGAGCCTATTGTCAAGCATTACTCCTAGGTATTTGACAAAATCCTTTGATCTAATAGTCTGGTTACCAACTCGTATATTTATGTATTCTATATTTTTCCGGCTGGTAATCAGGACTGCTTCCGTTTTATGGTCGGCTAATTCTAAACCGACGGATACTAGCCATTTTTTGATTTGGCCAACTGCTTCATTCGTGGCTGACTCTATTCCATTGATTGTCTTTGACACTGTGACAACGGCGATGTCGTCAGCGAATCCAAATATTTGTACGCCTGGTGGTAATGCTAGTCTTAGAACTCCATCGTACATTATATTCCATAGAAGGGGACCCAGCACCGATCCTTGTGGGACTCCTGCGGAGACGTTATAGTACTTTGTACCCTCATTGGTTTCGTACCTCAACCTTCTATAACTTAAGTAGCTTGACACTATCTTCCTTATATAGTATGGTGCATCCATTCTGGCGAGTGATCTTCTTATTGAGGACCATTTTGCAGAGTTAAAGGCGTTTTTTATGTCCAGTGTCACTACTGCACAATATTCCTTTGTGCCCCACCGCCATCTTTTTCCTTCAATCGCATTCTTTGCTATATTGACCACCGCCTTTATGGCGTCGACGGTCGAGCGCGATTTTCGAAACCCGAACTGATGATCTGACAGTGCTCCTTTATTATCCGCTATATTAAGCAATCTGTCATATATGATCCGCTCGAGTATCTTTCCCATTGTATCTAGTAGACATATTGGGCGGTACGATGATGGTTCGCCCGGTGGTTTGTTTCCCTTTGGAAGCAATACTAAATGCTGCAGTTTCCAAGGTTCAGGGAAAACTCCTTCATCTAGACACTGTTGCATGCATGTCATGAACATGTCCGGCCTACTTCGGATGGCGGCTTTCAATGCTTTATTAGGAATGCCATCGGGTCCAGGAGCTTTGTTGTCTCGTATTCTTTTACTTGCGTTCACGAGTTCATCAACTGTTAGCCTTGGAATACTTTCTGTGCTAATTTCTCTTATTATGTTGCACATAGTATATGGTCCTTTCGGAAATAGGTGTTCTACGATGGACCTAAGCTTTGTTGGGCATGATATTTGCGGGGTCTTACAGCCTTTTAGCTTTGCCATAACTATTTTGTATGCTGTGCCCCAGGGATTGATGTCCGCCTCGTCACATAGTCGTTTGAAGCACTTCGACTTGCTTTCTTTGATTGCATTTTTTAAATTTCGTCTAGCTAATCTTAGCATATCAAGACGTTCTTGAATGTCTGATCCCCTTCTTGATCGCTGCACTCTACGTCTGGCTTGTAAGCAGGCAGCTCTCAGTGCTTTTATCTGCTCATTCCACCAGTAGCAGTGTTCACCTCTCTTGCTAGGTCTTCTCCTGGGCATAGCTGCGTCGCACGCTGTAGTGATTATACTGGTAAGTTGTTGCGACAGGATCTCAGATGTTCCGCTTTCGATTAGGAAGCTTGAGTTTATGATTTCCTCAAACATTTCTTTATCAAGGAACTTGTCTTTCCATTTAGGTCCCCCTAATTTTGGGCGTTGCACGGCTTTTTTTTCTTTAATTTCCATTACAATCGCCTGGTGGTCGCTGTGCGTATAGTCTTCGCTGACGCGCCATTTTATCATCCGCAGGAGGGAACTGCTAGCGAAGGTAATATCGATGATCGATCCCCTTCCTGCTTTGCGATACGTATTTGCTCGTCCCGTGTTAGCTATGCCTATATTTAATGAGGCGAAAGATTCTAGCAGATAATGTCCTCTGATATTAGTAAATCTGCTGCCCCAGTCTGTTGCCCAGGCATTGAAGTCACCGCCTATAACCACTGGAGCTCTTCCTCGAGCATCGGCCGTTAAATTTTCTATCATTGCTGAGTATTCGCTCATCGTCCAGCTGGGTCTTGCGTAACAACTATAAAAGTTGATTCCATTTATTTTTGCCCGTACGAAGCCCTCCGCCTGCCCGTCTACATCTTGGAAGGCATGTCTCCCGCATGTGTGTGTGTGTGTGTGTGTGTGTGTGTGTGTGTGTGTGTGTGTGTGTGTGTGTGTGTGTGTGTGTGTGTGTGTGTGTGTGTGTGTGTGTGTGTGTGTGTGCGTGTGTATCCGATTAGAGAATTTACAAGAAAAATTTTAATTTTTATGGGTTGTTTTTTTTATTAATGATCTCTTATCTGTGACTTCTAATCCAATTCTACCAAAGTATCGCGTAAATCGACATCGTCTATTTCTCATCACTGGAGTGTATTATTGTGGACCATTTCTGCTTCGCTTAGGCGCAACACGGTCACGCACAACGACCAAAACGTATGTGGTCATGTTCGTACGTTTGGCAACCAAGGCGGTACATATTGAGTTGGCCATCGATCGCAAGATGATTCGCAATATTTACTGGCAGGCGAGGTCCATGCGAGCAGCTTCACTCGGACAACTCGTACAAATTTTCAAGGCACAAATCGTCGCATGCAAGAGGACTTGAAGGCATGGTGTAACGAACACGTTGGAACAATTAGCACATCGTGGTACGTAATGGCGTTTCATACGACCAGCAGCGCCGCATCAGGGTGGCATCTGCTAGGTTGCTCTAAAGTCAGCGAAGAGGCATATAGTACCAGTTGTTGGCAATAACACTATGAGCTATGAGCAATTCAACACATTGCTCATCCGTATCGAGGCTTGCTTGAACTCAAGGCCTTTCGTAGCTATGTATGACGATCCAGAGGACAGGCTAGCGTTAACACCAGGCGATTTTCTCACGGTTGGTCCAATCATTGCACTACCCCAGCCCTCATTGATGACATTACCAATGAATCGCGTCAAGAAGTGGACTTTGGTGCGTCGATGGACTGAGGATATATGGCAACGATGGCAGAACGAATATCAGGTAACGCTGCAGCAACGTAGTAAATGGCGAAAGGTATAGGAGAATCTGAAAATTGGTGATATATGACGAGAATTTGCTACCGACGCATTGGTGTCTCGGTCGAGTCACTGCTTTGCATCCAGGCCAAGATCAATTGGTTCGAGTTGTGATGACGCAACATTACGACAGGTCCATCATTTACCAGTCTGCGAACGATACAAAAGTTTTGCATTCTTCTGTCAAATGAAGATTCAAAAACCCGAGTTTCAGATGAGCCCGAGATGTTGCAGCTCGAACGAGAGGCATCAGTCTCATGAGCAAAGGCGACCAAAAAAAACACGCTCAACTTTTACCATGCAACGTACTCTTTTTCTATACTCTTTTTGTATACTCTTCATTTAACTCTTTTTCTATATACACAAAATATGTGCTTTGTAATTATTCATTTAAGTTCAGTCTATAAGTTGCTAGAGCGTAGTTCGTCTGTTTAACTTCTTTTAATTTTGTTTAAATAAAAACTGGTTTATGCTTAAGCCTACAATAATTTTGTTTTTCTAGGTAATTAGACAATTTCACTGTTTTAGACGTTTCATTTTGTTGCTATTTCTAATTCTATTTCTAAAAAAAACTACTTTCACATTAAATTTCAGCAGGGGGCGTGTTCAAAAGTGGGCGGGCCTAAATATTGGTATCAAATGAAAGGTGATAATTACTTCTACACGACCGTACTTTTTAATGGGTGTACGCCAGCTAAAACGGAAGTTTGATCAAGTTGTACCTTGTTCATGTAGTTTTTCATATATTTGAGTGAAATATCATATGATTGAGTTTTTCCCATACAAAAACATGTGTTATATAGCAAAGTGCATTATAGGCTTTACTTGGTTACGACTTTCGGACACTGAAAGCCCTTATTGAGCAGACCTGAAAAACTGCAATCTTGTTTGGAAGAGACGCCTCCTTTAGGAGAGAGTCTTCCAAATTTTGGACTTATTTTTGGAAAAATACATTAATTGGTTTGCTGGATATTAGGGGATTAAATGGTATAAAATAAAAGGTAAGTAGAATACATTT
This sequence comes from Nephrocerus scutellatus, assembly GCA_947095585.1. Classification (NCBI taxonomy): domain Eukaryota; kingdom Metazoa; phylum Arthropoda; class Insecta; order Diptera; family Pipunculidae; genus Nephrocerus; species Nephrocerus scutellatus. The sequence continues at coordinate 65,263,248 of OX352764.1, read as the reverse complement.
CATCGTATAAAAAACTGGGTTTACTCAACCCGCATCGACAGAGTTATAGACAAAAATCAGACATTAAAGTTCACCAGGGGGCTTATTTAAAAGTGAATGGGTCTAAATATTGTTAGAAAATGAAAGGTTAAAATTACTTCTGCACAGCCATACCATTTGCAATGGCGTGGCCCAATTTTCTCTTTAAAATTTATATAATAAGATGCCAAATGCAATTTAGTACTTGTGAGATATAGATAAAACGAAATTTATTTGAAATACAAATAAACATATCTAATATGGATAAATTTGTGTTTTAATTTATATTTAGATAGGAGCTTTACACAGCCATACCATTTGCAATAGCGTGGCCCAATTTTCAATTTAAAATTAATATAATAAGATGCCAAGTGCAATTAAGTACTTGTGAGTATGTTATAAATCAAACGAAATTTATTTGAAATACAAATAAACATATCTAACATTATTTAATTTTTTATTTAAAGCCTTTTCACCCTTGAGTAAGCTTAAAAATGGGTTATTTTTTACATGATATCCCCAGTAGGCCTAATGCATGAGTTCTGAAAAGATTTTTTTATTTATTTTTGGCTTTTATGTTACCATTAAAAAAACTCACATTTCTTTTTGTGCAGTACGAATAGTATCTGTCGACATAATTCCCTGCCCTGAAATCATAAAACAAAGCTTCTATTTTTTCACTTCACTGAAGTTAAACGTTTTCTTATCATTAACTCCAAACCCTGGAGTGAAATTCCGTTCAAAAATGCAAATGTTGTTACTAATAAGTAGTCTAAGTACGAACCGTCGCTAAAAAACGCCTGTACTATGAAGTCAGGTACTCTGTTAAAACAGCACACATCGTACCTGTTTAACAGCTTCTTGCGTGCCGCTAAGCGATTTACAGCAATACGTGCTTTCTGTTCCGAATTCATGTTATGTATAATTAAGATAGCATTTGCATTTTGAATGCAATTTAGAATGTAAAACAAAATACTTCATATTGTGCAGTAAGCATCTGTTTTTTATGTGTGTTTTACTTTTGTTATTTATTTATTTATTTGACAACGAATTATAATTATCACGTTGGCGTTGCAATGAAGCGAACTCCCAAAATTTTTTTAATAGTTCAAGTATAAAAAAAATTATCAAGTATACGGGAGTGATTGTTTGTTTGTTGTACACACATCTTTATATATATAATTCTACTGTACGTGTGTATGTCACTGAACTCCTCTTAAACGGCTGGACCGGTTTGAATTTTTTTGTATGCGTATACATTTTTTGCCTGTATAAGTGTCGATTCTATAGTTTTCTGGATTGATGAGTTGTTTAGTTAGTGGGGTGTAAGTGGGCATGGCGTCAGTGGGCGGGGGTCAGTGGGATGGGACAGCCGGGAAACGCCGGGTATTTCTGCTAATACTGATGTGACTAATACTGTGACGCGATATCGCAAAACAAAAAGCTTTTCACAAGTTCACAAAACGATCACAAACAAATTTATTAAAAGTGGGACAGGACAACGTCTGTCGGGTCAGCTAGTAAAATATAAATTATGTAAAACAACACAAAATCATTTCTTTGGAATAAGAAAACCTGCTGTTATGCTGGTTTTCAAATTCTAATTCCTTATTCCTCGGCAAATAAAATACGCCTAAGATATCAACTTTATTTAAACGCTAGTATTTATTATAAAAATAAAGTCTTCAACGAAGTTTTTACCCTTAGTACTAACAGAGCTGTTTCCGATAACATGGGTCAGGGTCCACTAAAGTAGGTTTTTTCTTCAATCCTCAAAAAATAATGTCAACATTGAAGATAGACCTTTTACTTATGTTAATTTTTTTTCGTAAAACTCTGCCCCAGATTTTTCGTTTCGTTTCCCCTTTAAAATGCCTCTACCGTAGAGCTAAAACAGCTCTCGATATTTTGGGAGATTTACCCCTCTTTATACTAACACAACAACAACACATGCAGCAAAAAAATGTAAACAAAAGATTTTCGCCTTTCATGTTCGATTTCCTTTTTGAAAAGTTCTGGGGTCGAGCGCGATTCTGGGGTAGAGTTTTACGAAAAAAAATTTAACATTAGAATACACCCAAGAATCATTTCCCTAATTATTGTGCACGATAAAGGGCTACCCAGTATATAATTAAGTCTGTATGGGTTTTTTATTTTTACAAAATACAATATATTATGTATAATAAAATATTAATATTATTAACTTCTTGTTAAGTTTGAAAGCGGTTCTATTCTTCTTTTGTGATACTGTGTGTGAGTTGTAATAAATATCAATTAACTGTGACTGTGAATTGTGCCGACTTCGTTAATACCGAAGATTTATTTACGTGGAATAATAAAAACGCGGGTTCAAAATAAGTAAACTATCTGCAAATCAATGGGGCAATTCCAATGCTATATACATAATTGCCCAAAAGGACATGGTCCAATGGTTATGAAAAAGTACGATGGGAAATTTATATGGGTGTGTAATGGTGTTATTCCACTACCCCATCAAAAAATAAAAACAAAAAGATGCAAAATAAAAATCTCCGTCCGTAAAAACACGTTCTTCGACAGCTCCCATCTTTCTATGCTACAAATATGCAAACGTATCGCTAAAGTGCATACAAAAACAGTGCAGAATCAGAAACCAACATTCCTCAAAGGATTGGGCTTCATTTTGCCGTGAAGTCATTATTGATTGGGTAAGTCAAATTACTATAATTATAAATATTAAATTATTTATATTAACTTGGTGTTCATGTGTGTTTTTATTTGTTTGTGGACCATAGCAACCATATCGAGGCATCTTGGGGTGCAGCCAAGAGGACTATAAACTCCTCTGGGCGAAGAAAAAACTTTTTTGCTCGATACTTGGCGAAATATATGTTATTAAAAAAATGTATAGTAACCAACGTGGATCCATTCGTGGAATTCATGAAGGCAGCAGGGAAGTTATACAGCCCCTTAAATCCCATCCCCAAAAAATTTCCATCGGCTGGTCGGAGAAGAAGAAGAAGAACAAGAAGAGGAAGTGTAAAAAAACAACTAAAAGTTCTTTTCAGAACTCATGCATTAGGCCTACTGGGGAGAGCATGTTAAAAAACGCATTTCTAAGCTTACCTCAAGGGTGATGCGGAAAAGTCTTTAAATTAAATAATGTTAGATATGTTTATTTGTATCTATATATATAAAAGTGGAACTTTGTATGAATGTATGTCCGGTATAGACTGCCAAACCCTTTCACCAATCGCGTTCTAACTTTGCATATGGGTTTTCTACCATAATAGGCACTTAATAGGCATATTTTGAAAGTGGTCAGACGCCTAGGTCAAGGGGACACCATACGAATTTTTTTTTATTGTTTTTACAAATTGCATGTTTTTATGAATCGATCGCGTTCAAACTTTGCATAGGGGTTTTATACCATAATGAACACATAATAGGCATATTTTGAAAGTGGTCAGACTCCTAGGTCAAGGGGTCACCAAACGATTTTTTTTATTGATTTTACAAATTGCATGTTTTTATGAATCGATCGCGTTCAAACTTTGCATAGGGGTTTTCTACCATAATAGGCACTTAATAGGCATTGTTAATACTTAGAGTAGTAAATTTCATTACCTAGATTAATAAAACTTAAATGCACACATTGCACATATTTCCTTACTTAGATTAATAAAACTCAAATGCACACATTGCACATATTTCCTTATCAAATAAACGTATAAAATTCAAAATAGACACATGCACATGTAACAGTATATTTAGTTACCAAATTGTCTTTAAATTTGTTCACACGACCAGCGAAATGTGCTGACGTCTTATTTTGCAGTATTCTTGTTCCCACGATCAGTGCAATGTGCTGACTTATTCAGTAGCATAATTTCTTATCACACTTTTTGTCATTTATTCCCACGTTCGGTGCACACCTCTGACGGGTGCATTCATATAATATTTTGTTACAAATCTTAGTCTAGCACTTTTTCATGGGAAACATCCGTTCGAGTTGTCTGGGCTATGCTAGCACTGCACTCAACGAATGCATGCTTATGATAAGAAATCATATTATATAAGCTATGAATAAACGAAATAAATTATCATTCAATTAAAAGGTTCGTAAGAGTTTACTTTAAATCGTCGTTCATTGTTCGCATTCTTTGCATTCACTGGGTAACACAAACAAACGTTGCAAGTCTTATTGGTGATACTGGTTTATGTACCATTATCATCAACTATTGTCAAGGTATAAGAACCTTGGTCAATACTAGTAGACACATCTACATACAAACATTTGGTGACCTCGACGTGATAGCAGCAACGTTTAACAATTACACTGTGAAACATACCCTGCAGCAGCACTATGGACCAGAAGGCGGAACTGCAACGAACCACTGCATCTGGAATCGAGCGAATCATTTCAAACTATAAGAAGGACCCCGTCACTAGAAAGACAGTCCTATACTACAAAGAACGCCTTCAAAGGCTTGAGGAGCTTTGGCAGGGCTTTGATGCAACACATAGCGACATCAAGTCCTCCCATCCAGACCAATTGGATCATCTCTACTTTGCGAATAATTACTACGATGCCATAAAGGCTATTCGCGATCGATACAAAGACGAATTCCAGATGAACATATCTTCCCTTCAACTAGCCGCCGCTAGAGATGTTACAGCAGAATGAACAAAGGGGACGTTGTCACAGCATAAATTACAAGATGACGCCTCTGCACCACAACAGACGTCAAACGAAGTCATAACCACGATCAGGCGGCAAGAAGCCCTGCAGCGTGCTCTAGACAGCCTGCAGGAATCGCAAGCGACATCAAAACAGTTTTGGGAGCTGAAAAGAGAGACGATTACAAACTTTTGGGTACAAATTGAACGCCTTCAAGACAAAATTTGGGACATGACAGATGACCCACAAACGGCTGGCCACGACCTACAAGGTTACATCAAAATGGAAGTTATCGCTCAAGATGCACTTGTAAAATGTGCAGAAGAACGCGTCAACTGTGCTATACCACAACAATCACAGCCATCCACGACAGCGAGCAACAGCACCCGATTGAATTTACCTCAAATTGTACTGACTAAATTCGACGGAGACTATCTTAAATGGAAACAATTCCACAACTTATTTACTCAAATGGTGGACAAACAATCAATGGCAGAGTGCGAAAAGATGTGGTACCTGAAGACTAATCTGTCGGTAGAAGCAGAAAAACTTATCCGACATCTTGCCCTATCCAATGAAAATTATTCTTCCGCATGGAAGATTCTGGAAGAACGTTATGACAATTTGAGGCTCCTAACTACAGCATTCCTAAATCGACTATTGCAGCAAGCTCCAATTTCGTCAGAATCAGCTTCAGGCATAAGACAATTCATGACACCACTCAGGAATGTCTACATGGGCTAAACAATCTCGGTGAAAAAATCATGCACTGGGATCCACTGCTGGTCCATGTACTCATCAGAAAATTAGATCGCAACACGCACTCATTGTACGAACAGTCATTGAAGAGACCCAGAGCCCGTGGTATCAGACTTCCTAACATTTCTCGAAGTCCGCTTTCAATCCTTGGAGGCATTGGGAAACAAAGGTCGAATTATAGAAGACCATCAAAAGAAACCGGTTGCACGTGCATTGATGTCAATTGCAGCAGGAAGAGCTCGTTGTCCTCTATGCTCCAGTGACAACCACAAATTGTTTTAGTGTCAGAAGTTCTCACAATTGACACCGACAAGCCGCTTGGACTTCGTCAAGAAGAAAAACCTCTGCATGAATTGCCTGAGACATGGCCACATAGCACCATCATGTGCTGTCCGAGGCTGCACGAAATGTTCAAGAAAGCATAACACCTTGTTACATTTTGAGAAAACACCAGCATTGCCAACTCATACCTCCAGTGGACAACGCCCCCTGGAAACCCATCCAGATAAACTCACAGGGCAGGGCAATACGATTGTGTCGGCAGCTGCATTGGCGCAAACCAAAAGATGTTACGTGTTCCTTAGCACGGTAGTAGTCAAACTTGAGGACAGCCAAGGCGGCGTTGTAGAATGCAGAGCATTGTTAGATTCCGGATCACAGCTCAATTTTGTAACAGAAAAATTGGCAAGAAGACTTAAGCTTCCAGAAGTGATTGAAACCATGGGCATCTTAGGAATCGGCGAAGGCACAAGGCATTCACACAAAAGAATAAATATGCTCCTGAAATCCAGAACGTCCTACTTTTCTATAAGTCTTGAAGCATTCGTCCTACCAAAAAAAACGCCTCCTCAGCCAACACGAAGGATCGAAACTTCGGAATGGGACATTCAGAAAAACAGTTTTCTTGCGGATCCACTTTTCGATCGTCCGGATCATGTTGACCTATTAATTGGAGCTGAAGTTTACTTTCACTTACTCGACGTAGGACAAATAAGTCTGGGAAGGGACTTACCAACGCTACACAACACACACTTTGGCTGGATAGTCTCTAGGAAGGCTGGAGACATAACCCAATCATGGGCAACTAGCGGGATTTGCAATGAAGACCAATTGAATCAAGATATGCAAGGGTTTTGGAAAATAGAAGAAGTTCCACAATCAGAAGAAAGGAGTCGCACAGCTGAAGAGAAAAGTCAGATTCCTTCCTCATGAACATTCAACCTAGCATTAACGAAAATATTAACACTGTCTGACATTTCTCACCTATTCGATCCATTGGGTTTCTTAAGTCCAATAATAGTAACAGCAGAAATGTTTCTTCAAAAACTCTGGAAGGATGCAGTTGATTGGGACGCTGTTCTGTCCAAGGAACTACAATTGGAGTGGAAGCATTTCCGCGAAGGGCTCAAGCATCTGAAGGACTTCAAGATTGATCGACATATATTTTTGCACAGAATCCCAAAGTCTGTCCAGATTCATGCATTTGCAGATGCGTCTGAAAGGGCATACGGCGCAGCTATTTACATTAGAGCTGTCAGTAAGGACAACATCATCATACTATGTGCCAAGTCAAAGGTGGCTCCAATAAAAAAACTCACTACACCTCGGCTGGAGTTATGCGCAGCAACACTCGCAGCAGAATTGGTCAATCGCATCAAAAGGGACCTGGGATTCAAAGCGTGTTTTACCTATATGTGGACAGACTCGGAAATAGTATTGGCTTGGATTAATTCATCGTCGTCATCCTTCCAAACCTTCGTCGCTAATCGCGTCGCAAAGATCCAGGAGCTCTCATCAGCTCCACAATGGCGACACGTACGATCTAAAACAACCCGGCCGACATACTTTCGCGTGGAGTCCCGGCAGAGAAGTTGTCATCATGCAACCTGTGGTTTTATGGACCTCTATACTTACATGGAGTGGATTCCGCATGGCCCCCTCCATACACGACTAAAGGTGAATGCGACGTCGAGAAAAGAATCACAATACATGTGTTAGCAGCTACAGCCGAGCCCTACGGTATAATGCACAATGTTGATCATCAAAACAACTTCCGGAGACTTCAACGCATTTACGCTTACGTACTCCGATTTATTAGTTACTCTAAGGTCACAAAGAGAGATACGGGTACCTTGAAGCCGATGGAAATGCATAAGTCATTAATATGCATTATAAAGATTATGCAGGGTGATGAGTTCAAGAAGGACTTAAGACATCTACAACAACTCGCCGAGACCCCAAAGGACAGCCCAATCGTAAGCTTATCTCCTTTCATTGATGATAGAGGCGCAATCCGAGTAGGAGGTCGTCTGGAAGCCTCATCACTACCGTACGAAACAAAACATCCGCTACTACTTCCTTATTCACACCCATTCACGAAGTTACTGATGACGTCACTTCACAGCGAGAATCTACATTGTGGTCCACAAGCTCTGCTATTTATCACTAGACAGAAATTCTGGCCCATCAAAGGCAAAACATTAGCGCGATCAATCGTACAGAATTGCGTCAGGTGTGCAAGGGCAAAACCAAAATTGCTCACGCAAATATAGGAAATCTTCCTGCGCATAGAGTCCAGCCAGCGCGCCCATTTGTTAATGCGGGGGTCGATTTTTGCGGTCCATTCAGGACTCATTTTAAGGTGAGGGGAAAGCATCCTCAAAAAACATACATCGCAGTATTCTGCTGCTTCGCATCAAAGGCAGTTCATCTAGAACTTGTCACGGACCTCTCAACCATGGGGTTCATAGCGGCTATAAAACGATTCATCGGAAGGCGAGGTAATTGCCGTCACTTTTATTGTGAAAACGCAACCAACTTTGTCGGTGCCAAGAATCAATTACAAGAGTTGAGCGAAATGATTCACACTGACAAAGCAAGAACGAAGATACACCACGCATTCATAGCAAGAGGAATAGAATTTCATTTCATTCCTCCTAGGGCACCCCATTTCGGAGGCCTTTGGGAAGCAGCGGTAAAGTCGGCAAAACATTTCTTACAACGCAGCCTGGAACCTGCATCATTGACCTATGAAGATCTAGAAACACTGGTGATTGAAATTGAAGCCATCATGAATTCAAGACCACTCACTCCGATGTCAGCTGATCCAAACGATTTGATGGCACTAACACCAGGACATTTCATTATAGGAGAGCCATTAACAAACTCCATTGATCCAGCAGCTGAACGTTCCAGGGCTAATCTCCCAGCAAGATGGAAGATCATTTCAGACATCAAAGAATGCTTTTGGAAAAGATGACAGAATGAATATTTACATGAGCTTCAACAACGCCATAAGTGGCAGCACAAATGCAATAATATACTTCCAGGAACTTTGGTCATTAATGAAATGGCCACTGGGGAGAGTACTTCAGACCTTTCCCGGAGAAGACGGAGTAGTGCGCGTTGCAGAAATACAAACAGCAAACAGCATCTTCTGAAGGCCAATTCACAGGTTGTCACCTCTACCTGTTGAAATTCAAGATTTGGGATCTCAAGTGGACTTGAAAACTCCACCAGTTCCTCATGTGAAGTTAACATCATGTGAAGATCCAAATTCAAGCTCTCCGCACATCGGTAAACATCCTGAACAGTTACCTCAAGCAGAAGCCCCTCCGAAGACGAAAATTCGAAACAATCCTCTCGTTACGCTACCGATTATCTTACTCATCTCGTTCCTATTACCAATAGTCATGGGGTCTGAAGTAAAAATACTCCAATTCAACTCTACTCTCGGATGAATGGAACTTAGTGGTTTACTACGACCTGAAGCCCTACCGAAAAGACCTGAACCTAGTAAGAGAAGGCTGCATCAACCTCAAAACACTTTGCCGAGCCATGACAGATAAAGATTTCTGCAACAATTCCATACAACACTTTGTTCATCTCTATCAGGAATTAGAAGACAATGACGAACTACTGCGACAAGGATCCTCCCGATCAAAAAGGGGGGCTATCAATATTGTGGGGAATGTAGCCAATGCCCTATTTGGAACAATTAGCTCAGCTAGTAATGTCGCAGGCTTTTTAAGTTTTCCTCACTGTCACCAATCTTCAAAAAATTCAATCGTCTATCTTGGACCTAATGACAGAGCTACATCATGGAAGGCTAAGCACCGCAATTATTTCAGTGCATCAGCTGCGACAGGAATTGACAACTATTAAGGCCCATTTACCAGCCTCTCTTCATCTTCCAACGACATTTAGACTAAAGCTACCATTGCTGTCATCTGAAGAATATGAACTTTATCGAGTTATTCCCGTACCCGTGCTTGTCAACAGTTCACTCGTAGCAATAAAACCTTCCACCGACTACATAATGATCAGCCTCCATCGAGACCAATACTATCCAATAACGACAAATGAGTTGCATTCATGCATTTCGATCATGGAAGGCGAGACAATGTGCGAGCCAAAACATCCAATTCATCAAAAGGGGGTCAAACGTCAGCAAGTGTGAAGTCGACCTTTTGAACCAAATTCTCGACAACTCATAATGTCAGTTTATCAATTTCGCAATCAACCAGTACTGGGTCCAGATACGAAATTCAAATCAGTGGATATTTTCCCTACGGAACGAAATTCTGTTAAACGTCGTTTGCCAAAGGAACGTGTCTCAAGTAATTCTGCAACGGTCTGGCATTACAACCATTCCGGCGGACTGCACCGTTAAACACGATTTAGTTGCCATCAATGGGCACAACGTCTATTCCAGCTCAGTAAGGAAATGATTCACGCCGGTGGGGAATCTGTCCAACTTCATGAACATCCGCAATCCAGAATACTTAGTTCACCACACGATAGAGTATTCAGGACAGTCAGATGAAAAGATCCAAGAGTTTATCACACAACAACAACTTAATGAATTGCTGCAACAAACACAAGCCCATGATGTCCATCATTTTACGATTGGATACATCGCTGACTTCTGCTGCCTGATCATCTTGAGCTACAAAATCTGGACTAACATACAACGTCGTCAAAAACAAGCAACGACCAACACACCACTGCCAGCTCCTAGGACTATCTCAAGAGATGGAGACAACTTTACCGTTCATATTTGAACAATAGTTCAAGGCGCGGGCAATGTTGATACTTAGAGTAGTAAATTTCATTATCTAGATTAATTAAACTTAAATGCACACAGTGCACATATTTCCTTACTTAGATTAATAAAACTCAAATGCACACATTGCACATATTTCCTTATCAAATAAACGTATAAAATTCAAAATAGACACATGCACATGTAACAGTATATTTAGTTACCAAATTGTCTTTAAATTTGTTCACACGACCAGCGAAATGTGCTGACGTCTTATTTTGCAGTATTCTTGTTCCCACGATCAGTGCAATGTGCTGACTTATTCAGTAACATAATTTCTTATCACAAGGGGTCACCATACGATTTTTTTTTGATTTTACAAATTGCATGTTTTTATGAATCGATCGCGTTCAAACTTTGCATAGGGGTTTTCTACCATAATAGGCACTTAATAGGCATATTTTGATACCATATATATAGATGGGCACTAAATAGGTATACATATTTTGAAACTATAGTTCCTTTTACTATGTAAAAGTAAAATGAAATTTTGTGCGATTGTTATATAAGGAAACTCACATTTACCAACGTGGAGGATGGTTATAAGCTATAGTACATCTCCCTCCTACGGGGTGTGAAATGTATAATGCTAATATAAGCCACGTTTACAAACTGATTTGTATGAAATTTTCAATGTATAATTATGGCAGGTGGCGGAAGGTTTAAGGCTAAAGTACTCCTCCCATTCCGGGGGTTCACGTGTACGGGAAGTGAAGCGCCCGGGAACAGCTAGTTTCATATAAATTTTGTTTTCTTTTATAATACACTCACAAGTACTTAATTGACCTTGGCATCTTATTATATAAATTTTGAAGAGAAAATTAGGCCAAACCATTGCATGACTGTGTAAAACTCCTATCTAAATATAAATTAATTGAGCGCACGGTACCTTACAGTGTGTCCATAATGTTCAAAAACGCCTTTTAAAAGGAAAAACTCATTTCTGAATATAAACAAAATAAGCGAGGGAATCATACCATCTCTTTTTGTACTTTTCTTACTTAAAAATTGAGTCACGTCCATAATGCGGTTATGTAGAACAAATTTTCACCTTTCATTTGATATCAATTATATGAAAAACAACATGAACCAGGTAAAACTTCCGTTTTAGCTGGCGTACGCCCATAAACAAAGTACGACCGTGTAGAAGTAATAATCACCTTTCATTTAATTATTAAATATTAAGGCCCGCCCACTTTTGAACCGGCCCTGCTGAAATTTAATGTGAAAGGCATTTTTGCTCTAACTCTGTAGAGGGTGGCTGGATTGGATATTTTATAGGACGGAAGGTATTTTTACTGCCTTTCATATGATACCAATTAACCCCCTAACATCCATCCAACCACTTTGAAAAATGCATTTCTCAAAAAAGTGCTTAAAAATTTAAAACCCTCTCTCTCCTTGAGGGGGAATTTCCGAGAAACAGGTCTGCTCAATAAGGGCTTTCAGATGGGGGGGGGGGGGGGTCCGAAAGCTACTCTATGCTCCTTAAAACGCACTTTAACCGAAAAAATCAAACGTAATTGAAGAATGCTGAGAATTGTAGACATCATTCCAAAACTCAAGATTTATGCTGATCGCAATGCTGAACAGTCAATACTTTTATCTACAATTTCTTCATTTTGTTTTATTTTTGGAAACATATGAGTGGTTGTTAAACACTTTAAGGTTGTATGACGAAGTTTCGTAACTTACTCAGTTGTTTCTGTGAAACCGAAAAAAAATATGGTCTACACATGCATTTGAACGTGTAGGCTGAGTCAACTGTGCATTTATGCAGCCTATAAGCACAAGTAAAGCAGTAGCGAACACCGGAATCCGGATTAAATCAGCACTAGTTAGAACACATTTTTCGAATTACACACATTTCACTTCTATAAAAAACACAATACGAATTATTACAATTTGCAGTAAACGTAAAATTTGGTATATAAAAATCCGAAGTTTCAAAATCAAAAATCCAAATTTCAGAAAGAAATATTAGATCGGGTAAATGATTAAGAGATCTAAGAAGAGCAAAAAAAAGTTTCAAAATTCTTTCTTAAACTACGTATATTCTGGTGGATAATAGAAAACCCAGATAGCGACCTGTGACCTGAGTGGTCTATACAATTCCAAATTTTTTAAATTAACTGACTTGTTTTTATTTCATAAGTGACAAAATTAATACAAGTTGCTGATTTCAATCGACCATTTCCATGACTATCTACCCAAAAACTGTATTTTGTAGCGTAGGTAGATTGACTGCTAGTTTAATCTGAACAATTGACATTAATTGCGAACAGAGTTTGGCTAGTAATATGTCCATTTTTCCTGGTGCTTGTGGATTAGCAAGCTTGATGTTTTTGAGAATGGACCATTTACCAATAGTTAGAATATGCGATGGTTGTGGCGGAACGATTTGATGTATGATAAAGCCTTTCAACCCTGTGCCGAACCCATTCAGTTTGTATAGTAGCTTAATGATTGTTCTTCGAGTTGATTTTCGCTTCCCTTGTCCAATTCCTTGAATGTCCATCTTGTCGAAGCTTATGGCCGCCTTAAGACGTTTGATAGTTCGCTCCGTTATTGTATTCCCAGAGTCTAAGAGAGCACGGCATTCAAGTTCGTTGCCTTCGTTGGTTACCAGCTTTTCTATTGCAGAGTGCCCAACAGTGTATAACTGGGGTCATCGCTGGCTGCTAATGTCATTGATATATCTTGTGGTTTTGATGCATCACTGGTTGATTTTACAGCTGTAACCGTTTCTTCCTTTTGTTTATAGCACGACTGTAGGTGTAACATGGTGAGGCTTTTGATAACACTTGAGACAGTTGCGAGCAGGGCATCTAGACGACCCATGCCTAGATTGCAGGCAAATTGAGTTGGTTAGATTGACTCTTAAGGCATTGCAGTAGTAAAGTCGAGTCAGTTGTTTGCATTATGATTTGATGAAACTACTGATGTTGCTGACCTTTCTGGCTGACCCTGTGCTGGCTTTCAGTGTTTGTTCCCAACGCCTCTAACATATAGGTAATGCCTGGATGGTGCTTTGATTATACATATGTTGTTGTTGTAGTAGCAACTATTAATTCCAAGTTAGTCCAAACGTTGAGTTAAAGTGTTTGTGTAGCCTTCGGAACAGTCCAGGCCCAGAAATGCGGCTGCTTCGACAGGCTGTGTCCAAAGTGATAGCGGTGTGAGTAACGTCGGATGGGACGGGCAGCTGAATAGATGAGCTGTGTTATGTGGTGATGCACCACAGTCCGGGAATTGATCGATGATGCTTTCACGTAAGCGGTGTATGTAGCTATTCAGAAAAGAGCTCCATCCTGATCTCAGTTGTGCCAGGGTTGATCTGATTCGTCTGGGGAGGTTTCCCTCGCTTAGATGTACAGGGGGAGGGCGACCTCCCAACACGATGTTAATTTGGCGATCATCTAGTGCGGCTCTGACAGACGCTTGGTGTATTGCATTTAGGGCTGCTTTATAGTCTGCTGAATCTAGAGGTGTATGTGCGATGAATTGGTTTGTCTCTTCGCGGAACATACGAATATCTGATCGGATATGCCTGGGTGGTGTGTTGAGGGTGAGCAGGTCACGGTTCGGGTGATCGGGTTTGTGACATGCCAGTAGGAATTGTTTGGCGAGAAGCTCGTTGTGCTCTTTCACTTTAAGAATTTGTGTTTCTTGATGGAGATGGTCCTCATGTGACATGCGGTGGCAGCCAGTGATGATGCGAAGGGCAGCATTCTGACAGGATTGAAGCTTCTGCCATTGTGTGCGGCAGAGGCGAGGTGTCCAAATGGGTGCCGCATAATTTAGTACCGATCTGCCAATCGCTTGATATGTGGTACGAAGGGTTTTTTTGTCCTTACCCCATGTACTGCCCGCTAGGGATTTGAGGACTTTATTTCTGGACATGACTCGTTTGTTAATGTTTCCCGAGTGAGTCGAAAATGTCAACAGATTGTCGAATGTGACCCCCAAAATCTTTGGATGTTTGATTGTAGGGATTGTCCTGCCGTGTATCGAGATGTCGAGCTGTAGGTTGACTTCTTTGGTCCAGGTAGTGAAAAGTGTAGCGGACGATTTTTCTGGAGACAGGATTAGATTTCGACTAGTAAAAAAGTCTTCTAGTGTATCGAGGTAGGCGTTGATGTTTCTGCAAATGGCAGGGATGTCCTTGCCTGAGGAAAGAATAGTGCAGTCGTCTGCGTACGATATCAATTTGACTCCGGTAGGTGGTGCAGGGAGTTTTGCCATGTAGTGGTTGAAGAGTGTTGGTGAGAGGACCCCTCTTTGGGGTACACCTTGCTTGACTTTCCTGAATGGTGATTTTTTGTTCCTAAATTCGACGTAGGATTTCCTACCATTAAGGTAGTTGGTAAGCCAACGTTTCGTGGTGTTGGAAAGTTGTGACTCTAGGATGTCTTGTAGTAAGATGCCTAGGTCAACGGTGTCGAATGCCTTAGATAGGTCCAGTGCAACAAGGACAGTGCGGTCACAGGGACGCTGTTGGTTAAGTCCTTGCGAGATGAGTGTTGTGATCTCCGAAAGGGCTGTGGTTGTGCTGCGCTGCTTGCGAAAGCCGTGTTGGTGTTCAGCTAACTGGAGTTTGGAATGAAGCTGTGGAAGTAGTATAGCTTCTAGTATTTTCGCTGTTGGAGACAGGAGAGAAATTGGACGATATTAGGATCCTTGAGCTGCCTGTTTACCGGACTTGAGTAGGGGAATAATTCTGCCCGTTTTCCAAAGGTCAGGGATGTCCAATGTTTCAAGTGAGAGGTTAAAGATTTGAGTGAGGTAAGTGATACCTGTTGAGCCAAGATGTTTGAGCATAATCGTTGCGATTCCATCCGGTCCAATGGCTTTGGAAGGTTTTACACTGCGTATGGCTAATTCAACTTCGGAGGGAAGTAGAATATGTGAGGTGTTGTCGTGGTCAAGGCTGTGCATCTTCCTGAGAGTATTGCGCTTGCTCTTGTTACAGTGCGTTGGGTGTTCTATGAACTGGCGGCAGAACATTGAGGAACATTTCCTGGGGCAGTCTTGTTGTGTGCTGTTGAATGTAATGGCTGTTAGGTCTATGCGACTGGTGGTGTTGGAGAGCTCCTTGATAGTGGACCAGAGTTTCTTTGAGCCCCCGTCACAAGATTGAAGGTACTCCAGCCATTTAGTTCGCCTATGTTGGTTGACTAGGCGATCGATCTCGTGATTTAGTAAATCGATTCTGGTAATCGCGGGGTTGATGCTGCGAATATGATCACGTTCGTTAGCGAGCTGGACTGCTTCTGCTGGGAAGTTAGGACTAATTGTAGGTATTCTGCCGGCTGGAATGAAACGTGCAGCTGCTCTAATGATGATCCGGCGGAGGATCTTTTCACCTGAAATTGCGTTGGTGGGGGGTGGTAACTGTCCCAATTGTCTTTCGATAAACCTAGTGAAACTTGGCCAGTCCGCCTTAGCATAATTGACAAACGTGCGTTTTTCCGTTGAAACAAAGTTATCGGCTTTATCCACAGTGATGATGATCGGGATATGGTCGGAGTTTAATGCTATGTCTGTTCTCCATGATGTACAAGCTAATAAAGTGTCGTTTACTATGCTGATATCTGGGGAGCTGGAACAGGTGGCACAGATCCTGGTGGGTGAGTTTTCATTGATGGTACCAAAGTTTGAATTATCGATTTGCTCAGCAATATGCGTGCCGCGACGATCATTCTCTAGATTCGAGTGCCAGCAATCATGGTGGGCGTTGAAATCCCCGACAATCAGGCGGTTACCGTCTGTAAGTAGATGTTCTAGAGAAGGAAGGTAGCCGGATGTGCAGCATGTTGTTGGTGGAATATACACATTTGTTATTTCAATTAGGGTGTCGTTGGACTTGACTGCAATGGTTTGTGTTTCGAGGTGTGGATAAGGTGTAATGGGTGTAGTTGACCGAGTTGTGTACGATGAACGCAAGACCTCCTCCGCCTCCACTGTTTCTGTCTTTCCGTATTATGTTATAGTTGGTGCTTCTGGATAGTAAGCAGGAGGGAGTGAGCTTTGTTTCTTGTATGGCAACAATTAAGATCCCATGGTGCTCCATATAGTTGGTGATTTCTGTTACTTTTCCTCGTAAGCCGTTGCAATTCAGATGCATCACAGCGAAAGGTATGTGGTGTTCCTGTGCGGTATGTTGGTAGATTGCAGGTGGAGGTAAGACCGTGGATGTTGGTGTGATGTTGATGAGCAAGTTGACGCTGTTTGTCGGATTATGACTGGTTATGGGGGATGTTGTTGGTGGAGTGTGAAGTTGTGGGGTTGTCTGTACTGTTTGGTTGTAGCAGCATGGGGCCAAGAAGTTGGCGGTCCATTGATGACAGTTATTAAGTCCAGAGCATGTTCTAAGATGACACCAGTTCTCACAGCCATTGCATTTGACGGAAGAGGCATTGCCGTGTATGAGGCTTTGGCATACTGAGCAGTGCCAGGTAGTGGCGTTGTTGGTTGTCTGAACTCGTGCTCTGCAGTATTCCGCAATGAAACTCTGATTCCAGTCTCTGATGTTGGCTAGACCTGAGCATCGTCTGAAATGGCACCAGTGTCCGCAGTTGTTGCACATAACTGAGGAGATGTTTTTGTTTATCCTTGTGTTGCATACGGAGCATGTCCAACTCCGCCGAGGACCTGGATTCGGCTCGATGCCGGCTAGAAGAAGTAGTATGCGGAGCAAGGATGCCGGCGTTATTTGCTCCACTATGGAAAAAACGTTTGGAGTGAACGAATTGTATTGTAGTTGATTGTTGACATTCTTTGGCCAGGAGATTCCTGGGTCGATTCCGGGACGAAGACCCAAATGTCGTGAGAATCGCTTTGATTATATGTCGTCTGGTTTAGCATTGGTAGGTTCTCTAACCTTGCCGATAACAAAATAAGCCAGTGTTATACTTTTGCCTCAAGATCATTGTAGCATTAGCTGTCGTACCCGGCTGCAACTGGATCATCCGACAGCTCCCATATTGTTCGGTCGTACTCCTGTACCTCGTTCCATTAATTCGTAGCTATTAGTTGAAACTGACACAGCGATTTGGAAGCTTATTCCTCGGAGAGTCTTGTCGTTGAAGAATCGCAACTCCTCGTCGTTGTCCCCTAATTGCCTTGTGTTCTTGTATATAGACTTTTCATTAGTTGAGGGATTGGCTGCATTAACTGCTGCTGGAAGAGTAGACTTGTTGTCCTTGGGCTGTGCACCTTGATTGCGTGTATGTGAGTCGGTGGATATGCTAGCTCCGCTAGTGGCTGCTTGATCTTATGCCGTAGCATACAGCTCTTATTACTTAGCCAGAAAGTGAGTTGCAGTGTTCGTATTTCGTATCGAAATTCAGGCTTTCGAGTTCGTAAAGGATTTTGCAAATAAAAGACAACAACACACGTTTATTAATTTAAAAATAACAACTTTTATTAACAAACAGTAAAATAATTCAAGTTCACACTTTATATTGGTGATAACTTTAAATGTACACAAAAACACTTATAATACTTGTACTTTACAATAATTTTCTTAGGTAGTCGAGTAATCGAGAAAAGACCAGAAAATTGTAGCCTTATTCCCTTATTTACAACTAACGATACTAATATGCAATGAGTCATCTCCTAAAAATAGACTACATGTTCAATCATGTTCTTTTACAAAAACCGGGCAAACCGCACAAACCGGTTTGACTACATTTTTGAACAGTTCATATTGATTAACTCTTGCAGGCGGTTGCATCTCAAATTTCAAATAATCTAACGTCTTACAGCCTAAAAGTATGCTACATAAAAGTGCTTATTTTTAATATGCAGTATTTACATTTCGATTTATCTTAGGATTCGAATTCTATTATATGCGCCACTAACTACTTTTCCCATTTGTGTCCAAAAATATATATGCGCAACACAAATGGTCGCGAGAAGCTAGGCCTTGGAACGCAATGGTCTGTCGCGCCGAATATTATTGTTATTAACTACTTTTCGTAACAATACATTAATGAAGAGTTTTACTTTTATATATATATAGATATCTTTTATTTTCATGATTTTCTTGTCTTCTTTTTAATTACAGACCAGCAGTTTCAAAAAAATATAGAGACTGTACGATCTAAAAATGTACTTACGAATATTGTAATATGAAAATTAACGTTATTTAGTCTTTTGAGACCAATAGCAATAATTGATTTTCTTAATCTAATGGTGTTTTTTAAAAATTGCGAATTGCGAAGATTTGCGAAAGAAATTCACAGTTGTACAACAAAAGTCAGCTCCTCTTGCACTAAATGCACCAA
This sequence comes from Nephrocerus scutellatus, assembly GCA_947095585.1. Lineage (NCBI taxonomy): Eukaryota > Metazoa > Arthropoda > Insecta > Diptera > Pipunculidae > Nephrocerus > Nephrocerus scutellatus. The sequence goes on along the minus strand of OX352764.1, from coordinate 65,244,416 downwards.
TATTTCGAAAAACTCAACAACTTCAGCCCATCTACAGCTGACTTCCATGCAGTTTCCTCATATAATAAATCCAGTGGACCCAGAACACACCTATATATTTCAAGGGACAAATATTTTTGGTGGTGTTGGTGGGGGCGCTATCGGTAGTAGAGGAGATACCACTACTGGTGTTTCAGTAGCAATACCTTTAAGTTTGGCAGTCAATAAAAATATCACATTGGCGGCTAGTGTTGGTCGCGGTCATGCTCGATCAGTTAGCCATGGGGGTGGCGCCATAGTTAATACTTCCATGCAGTTTCCTCATATAATAAATCCAGTGGACCCAGAACACACCTATACAGGGTGTATCCGTTAAGGTGGCAAATACTTAAAGGGATGATTCCTTGGTTAATTTCGTGAAAAAAATCGTAAGGGAGGGGGGGTATATTTTCGCCCCCTGGGGTGTACGTAGCGTTTTAATGCGAAGAGATGTACTTTTGACCTTACATCACTTCACACGCTGTCACTCTTGAACGTTTCTAGCTACAAGGCCACTGTTGATCATTTTTGAAAGAAAATTAAATTTATAAGATCAAACAATTAACATTTTCTTAAATTCTTGAAACCGTTACCTATATAAACGTCGTCAAAATCCAAAAATGTTTTTTCTTTTCTTAAATTTTATTTTCAATCGCGAATATTTCGAAAATCGCTCTCGGATAATTTTTTTTGACAAATGCAATATTAAAGCCTATTCAATTTTCTTCAAATGCACCTCACAATATTTGTGAATTCGGTCAACAGGAGCTGGGTTAAAAATTAAAGTTTGCAAAATAAACGAAAATGTACTTTTGACCTTACATGACTTCACACCGTATAACTCTTGAACGCTTCCAGCGGCAAGCTTACTGTTGGTCTTTTTTAAAAGAAAATTATATTTTAAGACCCAACAATATCCACTTTCTTAAATTATTTTAGCCATACCGATATAAAGGTCGTCAAATTGAAAACAATATTTTTTTTAAATTATTTTTACAAACACGATTATTTCGAGAAATACTCTTGGATACATTTTTTTAATAAATACAGCCTGTTTAAATTCCAACAAATACATGGCAAAATATTTGTGCATTCGGTCAACAAGAGCGAGATAGTGCGAGTTGTTTTACTACTACTACGCATAAGAAGGGTTACATAACGTCCTGCAGCAACAGTGCAACAAAATTACACGGGCAGTGGATGCACCCTTACCACTTCACTCTGCTTCAAAAGGACTTACATTCTTTCACAACATCGAATGGACACATAAAGTTAGTGGTCAAAATGAAAATAGTGTCCACTTACAAAATTAGGTCCTTTTAGGTATGTCCTGTTGAAGCAGATTATGCACTGGAGTGAACTGGCAAAGGTGCATCAGTTCCATGTAAAGGGTGTTTTTTAAGGAGGTTTGTTTTTCCGATAGATGTCGTTTTATTTTATGACAGTTGTTTTGACAGCTCAAAGTGGCATTTCTACTCAGTATTGTTTGGCAAATCATTATGAATAGGTTAACTCCAGAACAACGTTTTCAAATCGTGGAAATTTATTTTCAAAATCAGTGTTCAATTAAAAATGTTTATAGAGCACTTCGTGAATTTTATGGTGCACATAATCGTCCGTCAGAGACCACCATAAAGAACGTAATTACCAAATTTCGGTCTACATTCACTCTTTTGGATGCCAAGCCACCGACAAGAACGAGAAGAGAAGAGTTCAGACTTTGTCCATCGACTTTATGGAAAATTTTACGTAAAGATTTGGGTTTGGTGCCATACAAAATTCAATTGGTGCAAGAATTAAAGCCACACGACCATCGTTTGCGCCGTGAATTCAGTGATTGGTCGTTAAATCAATTGAACGAAGATCCATTTTTTTACCGTAAAATTCTCTTCAGTGATGAGGCGCATTTTTTGTTAAATGGATACGTCAACAAACAAAATTGTCGCATTTGGAGCAAAGATAATCCACACGCCGTTCAAGAATTACCAATGCATCCTGATAAATGTACTGTTTGGTGCGGTCTATGGGCTGGTGGGATCATCGGTCCATATTTCTTTAAAAATGAGGAAGGACGACGCGTTACCGTGAATGGAAATCGATACAGAACCATGTTAAATGAGTTTTTGTTGTCAAATCTTGAAGATATGGATATGGATGAAATGTGGTTTCAACAAGATGGTGCCACTTGCCATACAGCACGTGAAACAATCGACTTATTGAAAGAAACTTTCAACGACAACATTATTTCGAGAAATGGTCCGGTGAATTGGCCTCCGCGTTCGTGCGATTTGACGCCACTCGATTACTTTTTGTGGGGATACGTGAAGTCATTGGTTTATGTGGATAAACCTCAATCGATTGACGCTTTGGAAACCAATATTCAACGTGTCATTGCTGACATACGCCCTCAAATGCTTGAAAAAGTGCTGGAAAATTGGACCTCCAGAATGACATTTGTGAAAAATAGTCGTGGTAGCCATATGCCAGAAATTGTGTTTAAATGTTAAATGCCAAAAAATTATCTACCAAATAAAAAAAAATTTTGGTCATTTCATAATTTTATATGTGTTTTATTCAAAAAAAAAATCGGCAACCTCTTAAAAAAACACCCGTTATAATTTTGTTGCACTCTTGCTGCAGGACGTCATGCAACCCTTCTTATGCGTAGGGAACACTGAGACGTCATGCAAATCTTCTTATACGTAATAGAAGTAACACAACCCGCACTATCACGCTCTTTTTAACTGAATGCACAAATATTTTGACACGGATTTGTATGAGATTGAATAGGCTTTAATACTGCATTTGTCAAAAAAACGTATCCCATAGCATTTCTCGAATTAATCGTGTTTGTGAATACAAACAAAACAATTAAAAAAAATTTTATTTTGAAGGCCTTCATATCGCTATCGCTTAAATTATTTAAAAAAATGTACATTGTTTGATCTTAAAAATGTACTCTTCTTTCAAAAAAGATTAATAGTAACCTTGTATCTGGAGTTATAGAGTTCAAGAGTTATATGGTGTGAAGTCATGTAAGGTCAAAAGTACATTTTCGTTTATTTTGCAAACTTCCATTTTTAACCCAGCTCCTGTTGACCGAATTCACAAATATTGTGAGGTGCATTTGAAGAAAATTTAATAGGCTTTAATATTGCATTTGTCAAAAAAAATTATCCGAGAGCGATTTTCAAAATATTCGCGTTTGAAAATAAAATTTAAAAAAAGAAAAAACATTTTTGGATTTTGACGACGTTTATATCGGTAACGGTTTCAAGAATTTGAGAAAATGTTAATTATTTGATCTTATAAGTTTAATTTTCTTACAAAATGACCAACAGTGGCCTTGTAGCTAGAAGCGTTCAAGAGTTACAGGGTGTGAAGTGATGTAAGGTCAAAAGTACATCTCTTCGCATTAAAACGCTACGTACACCGCAGGGGGTGAAAATAGACCCCCCCCCTCCCATACGATTTTTTCACGAAATTAACCAAGGAATCATCCCTTTAAGTATGTATATTTCCAGGGAAAAATATTTTTGGTGGTGTTGGTGGGGGCGCTATCGGTAGTAGAGGATATACCACTACTGGTGTTCCAGTAGCAATACCTTTAAGTTTGGCAGTCAATAAAAATATCACATTGGCGGCTAGTGTTGGTCGCGGTCATGCTCGATCAGTAAGCCATGTAATACCGGAGGACGTCCATTAAAATCCGCTATTAAGGGCCATCAGCGAGCGTTTTATCTCATGGTCAAATTACGGATTCTCCTACTGTTGCAACATCTTGAGGTCATAGTAAAGTTGGATCGAAGACTGACTTTATTCTTCAACCTGGTCACAAAGAAGAAACGGGACCTCGCGAATTTGGACCTTCAGCGCCCACTTCATGACGTGGTCACTCGAGACAAGCGTCACGTTCTGAATCGATATACACCCTACGGAGGACAGAAAATCCTCCATGGTGGAAACGACTTGGTATTTGTCGCAGTGAAGGACTTGAGGAGATCCTATCGTGTTGCTGTTCCAAATCACAATGTGCCACCGAAAACACCCAAACGGGACCATCCTAATGGATTATATGTGCCAAATAAAATTCTAACCACCAAATACACCCTTTTGTCATTTTTTTTTCAAAAAATTTGTTAGAACAATTTCATCGAGTTGCAAATTTATATTTTATCTTTATCGTCTTGCTTAACTGGTTTCCATCAATAAACGCTCTCGGAAAGTAGGTAGAAATGATACCAGTCCTTTTTGTTCTTGGTATTACTGCTGTAAAGGATTTATTTGAAGATAGAAGACGACGTTCTTCTGATAAAAGGATTAATAATACAACATGCCGAGTTTATGATGGGTGAGTGTATATTTATATTCAATGTTTTATTGCTAAAGTATTATGATTATGAGAAATATAATCAGTTAGCTGGGAATATGAAAAACGCTCATATTAATGCCATTAGCTGCATTTATACCACAGCTAAATAAGAAATGGTATGGATGGTGGGGAGGGGGGACAGTGATAGTCAGAAACCTCTAGAAAAGTCGATTGGGTTAGGAGTGTTGATCTATTGGGTGGGTGGTCAATGACGGAAACATATTGCCGACCAGGCAACGCTGTGCACTGAATTGCGACAACAGAGCGTTGGAAATGTTCATTCGAAAACGATTTTAGCCCAAAGCGAGTTATGTACTTGTATGGTGGAATTCAACCATAGGAGTTCATAACCTCGACCTCGAACATTCAACTTGCACCAAGAATGCACTTGGTTTCAAGTTGCAGCACTTTTTTTTAAGAAAGACGCCTAATCCCGGGTCAACAATTCGGTTTAATGGTCAAACATTCCACAATTGATCAGATTAATCGAATAACAAACAACTGAAAAAGCCCTTAAAGAGAAAAAAATATGTTCCAAATTTTTTTCTGGATGTTCCAAATTTTTTTCTGGACGTAACGCAAGCCTTCGACAAGGTATGGCACGAAGTACTGAAGTATAAGCTTAAGCTTATCCTACCGAAAAAATTGTTTAGAATACTGGAATCCTATCTTGACAACTTCGAAGTTCAGATAAATTCACGCCGGTGTAGCGCAAGGTAGCGTTCTCGGTCCAATCCTGTTCTTGGTTTACACAAGAGACATACCTCAAGAGAAGAGACAGTCGTAGCCACATTCGCGGGTGGACAAAGACCTAGCGAATTGTTCTCAACGAAACAAAGTCAACTCATGTCAATTTTACCGCTGGTGGAAGAAGCGATAGAATAGTGACAAGCAGTTTTGCGGTTTTCAAGCGAATCTATTGATTTCGCAATGTTTTCGTCACCTATAAGTTTTATCGCACGGTTTTGTATTCTATCTAGCTTAAACAAGGTGGTTGTAGGCGCACCAGACTAGATATGACAATTATCCTCAAGCTTATGGCGAACAAAAACCTTGTAGATAGTAGCCAGATCAGACTTCTTCCGAGGCGTGGAAAACCCTGGAAGAGATTCACTGTCCAAATTGGCTAGAACAGAAACAGAACATTTTTCAAACAGTTCGTGGATTTCAAAATGGCAGAAAGTTCTTCAATATCGAGCCATTTGAATGTCCTTTTCGAGATAGTCGAAAAAATAGCGGAAGTTAAACAGAATTACAGGACGAACTGTTATCTTTGAGAATTTCATCATTGCAATTGAATCCAGAGATATTTTACCAACAACTATAGTCTTAAAAATTAAACTCTAGGAGGAGGATAAGAGACGCGAGGGCGAAGTTGCAAATGGATGCAGCCAGCGATATGGTCTAGTTTAGATTATAAAGAGACCTTCTCACCCGTGGTAAGATATGCATCTGTACGTTTAATTTTTGTTTTGGCAGCAGAATATAATTTATTTGTATTTCTTCTTCGAACTAACCATGCAGCACTCAAGTGGTTAATGCAGTTCAGGGAACCTGAAGGTCAAGTGCCCAGATGGATCGAACGACTCCAGGCATATTCATTCAGAATAGAGCATCGAAAAGGAATGCTGCACAGTAATGCCGACGGGTTATCCAGAAGACCTTGTGCACCCCAATGCAAACACTGTACAAGGCAAGAAAACAAGAAGTGCTCTGAAGTAGTTGCACAAATAAGACTATAAGTCGAATATAGCTGAACAAAAGAGCAGCTAAGGGAGGAACAAGTGCGCGATGATTCGATTGCTCCAATATTTTAATGGATGGAGCAAATCTTCTAAGACAATTATTGTAAAGTACAAGTATTATAAGTGTTTTTGTGTGCATTGAAAAGTAATCACCAATATAAATTGTGAACCTGTGTTAATTTTATTGTTTGTGAATTAAAGTTGTTATTTGTTAATTAATTAACTTGTGTTGTGTTTTATTTGCAAAATCCTTTACGAACTCGAAAGCCTTAATTTCGTAACAATATGTTTATCCCGATGGACAAAAGTTTTTGTAAAATTTTTGGAGCGACGTTGTTGCAGTCCAAGGCCTAGCGACCATTTGTGTTATGTATGTAAATTTTGCACACAAATGGAAGGGACCTACAATTTAATTAAGGCCGGATCCGAACGGCGAATTGAGAAGCTTTCCGTGACAAGGTATTAATTACTCTCGGAACGTTTGTCACCCATTCGCGAGGTGGGACACCGTGAAAAATACTTTTGGTGTTGCTGGGATTCGAACCTGAACCTCCTGCGCAGCAGCCATGTGCAATACCACTGAGCCACGGCGCCCACATTATTATTATTAAAGACGGTAAAACAAGTTTGACAAGTTTCATTGACAATCATTTTCGTCAAACACGTCCGACCATGTACTAAAAAAACACCTTAAAGTTTTATTTTTCGTTAGACACGTGAATGATAACCGGTTTCCAAAAAATAATTGCGAGCGCAAAGCTTATATTTAGTTTATTTATTTAATGTCAATTGTCTTACAACGAAAATATTTCTTCATCCACATTCACATCCACGAAAAAGCTTTTTTTTTATAAAGTACACACGCTAAAGGAATTTGCCCCCCTTTAATGCTTAGCGCGCATGGGCGTTAGGAAATAAGTGAGAGGAAAAGATGAGATGTCGATGCACGTGTGTCTTAAATAACATACAAGTGCGGAAACACAGAATCGGGCAAAATAGGAGTCTCTGAATTGGTTAGTACGTAATGGTAGACTCGTGGACTCGAGTTGAGGCACGGTTATTACGAATGGGTTCGAGAATGGGTGGGATTCATCTGGATATTTCTTTTGAACGCGCTTGTGGAAAAAGTGATAAAACAGTGACAAGCAGGAAATATTCCTACGATGTTCAAGCGATTCGATTGTTTTCGCGATATTTTCGTCACTAATAAGTTTTATCGCGCGGTTCTGAATTCTGTCTAGTAGATACAATGTGGTCTTGGGAGCACCGCACAGACAATACAGTTGTATTCAAGTTTAGGGCAAATATATGCCTTGTAAATAGTAGCCAGATCTGAAGGAGTGTAAGTACATTTGCACTGTTTTTGGAAACCTAAACCTTTCGCAGCATGCTTGGCAATGGCAAATATGTGGTCGTTCAAACAAAGCTTGTTGTTAACGCACATACTGAGAATTACGAGTTTTTTAGTTTCTTCGATGCAAGATCCATTCATGGATAAAGAATGGGGTTTTAATTACGCTTGGACGACAGAAGATAGCATTGCGTTTTAGAAGCGTTAAATTCAACTCTATTACGGAGTCCCCACTTTGTTATGCTGTCAAGGTTAGAGTTTAACGTGCTTAACATACATTGTTATTCAAGTTACTTACGATGAAGAGGGGCGCACAGAAAGCGTGAAATCATATGAAAAGCTAAGCGAAAAAATGGATTATATTAGAAATGGCGGATAGGACATCATTAATGAAATGAAGTGTCAGAGACAAAACAGAGCCTTGTGGAATACCGGCGTTTATTGGATTTGAAATCGTCCAATACGACCTGCATTCAACGGTCAGAAAGGTAGTTACTAGTACAATAGAGTGGGCTTTATCAATTCCATAGGCATTCATTTTCGACAAAAGATCTTGACGCCAGACTCGTCAAATGCCTTAGAAATATCGAGTGCAACAACTTAAATTTATTGTGAATAGACTGGTTTCACTTTTCAGTGAGATAAGCTATGTCCATTTGTGTGGAAATAGATACATGCTCAACACGAATGGTTGCGAGAAGCTAGGCCTTGTTGCGCCGAATATTATTATTATTAAGCTATGTCACCTGTAGAACGTTGCCTACGAAAACCGTACTGCTGGTCACTAAGAATTTCACGTGATTCAAGGTATTGCATAAGCTTACGATTGATCAGCGTTTCCATGACATTGGAAAGTATGGATATTATCTTTATTATCTTTAATAAATTAAGATATTTTAGTACGAAAGGACTGGGTTAATAGGCTTTTTTTGTTCGTGCGTGACATGGGCAGTTAGCATATTTTTATACTAAGTGGCGAACATTTGATAATGTTCTCTTTAGTGTTCGTAATTTTTTTACGTATATATACAGCGTATATAAACAGTGTAAAGGGGAAGAAAAAAACAACAATAACAAAACTGCAACTATCCAAACGATTTTCATAGAAACATAAATTGAAAACACCTACAAAAGAACACTTTAGAGTGGTGTAATTTTTATGAAAATCGGTATATTTGCGGCGTAAAAAAGTCACAACATTTATGTATAAATAAAATTATGATCATATATTACCTGTTTGCTGAGGTGCCGCAACCACATTTAACAGCAGCTGTATTTGTTGCTGCACAAAAAGATTCCTGTATCGGAAGCGCAGCTAAAGACTGATAAAGAAAATTAGCTCGCGGAGCACTGGTTGAAGGTTCACTTGAAGGAGATTCATCTCCCCACTGAAAAAATTTACAAGGGTTCGTTTTGGGACAACTGTAATATAACTTTCCTTTGTTTGGACCTTCTTTCTTTACTGTCAATCTTGAAATAGAAATTTATATAAATCTTACTAATTAAATTAAAGAATAAACCTAATCTCACTCTTTCGCCAACTGATGACAGCCAATACATTTTACTCCGTGCTGATAATGTGTTAAAGCTCCTTCCATTGGATATCGATTTATGTTTTCAGAAGTGCCCCACGAATGTGCGTTAGTTTCATTATTTGTTCTCGGGGGAAGAACGTGGTCCTTTGTTTCATAATTTGTATCAGGTGCTTTAGGTGAGGAAGAAGATATCTTGGTTCTTCGCTGTGCAGCGGTTCCCCAACTTATGTTTTCGAAATCATTGTCAGATAAATCTGATAAATTACTAATATCCATTTCTGGTTTCATAGAATTTACTCGATTTTCATCTGATGGTAATTCAGCTGCCAAAATAAGATCATCAAAGCCATCATTACTATCCAAAAATGTCAAAGCAGGACTATTCCCAATATGTGATTCTCTCCGTATAGCTGCTTCAATATGATATGTCCTGATGCTAGCCGGATTACATTCGGTACTTTCTTTAATAATGTTTTTTTTGAGAAGCTTTTCCTTTTTTGGAGCTGAATGGCTGTTATTTTTTAATTTAAAACTTTTTATATGCAATTTTTTCCCATTTGAGCTTTTTTGCACTGCTGTTCTAATTGATGAATTACTGACAATTGTCCCAACTTGTTTAACTTGCTCTAGGTTAATATTAAACATTTCCCGAAAGTTATGGTCACAAAGTAAACAAGTCTTGTACCATCCACTTTGTGTATTAAATATGTTGCGGTAATATGCTGTGGTCAAATACACTTTTAACATTTTCGAATCACTGTGACAGTGGAAGCAGTTTTCATCTTTGACAGAAAGTTTCTTTAATTCATCTGGAAGCCATATGACATTTTTGCAATCAGGAAAATTAAGGCAACCAATGAAAAAACCTTGTTGATCTTTTTTTTGTTTAAGTGCCATTGGAGCACTCATACACTTTGGACATTTAAATAGTTCTTGTATTCTTGTATTGACTGAAACCACATCAGTTTCTTCTCTTTGGGCAGGAGTCTCATTAATTCTGCAAATAAAAAGCAAATCTACAAGATTGATATATTTATATATATATGACTAAATTACCTTAAAGCAATTTTGTCATCCATCGCACTGATTTTTTCTGTGATTTTTTTGTATGCTTCCTTATATTTTAGAATTTGCTCCCGGAGCACTATTTGCGGATCTTTTTCACCTAAGCAGATCTTTTTTAAATCAGACTCGAATTCTGCCCGTAAAAAGGGCTTAGCCAAAATTAGTTCCATTGCATCGTAACCCTCATAAAGACCCATACCGATGACACCAGGTACCAAAAAGCCTTTATCTACTTCACCGATGTACCCTTTAATACACAATTTAATATTAAAGTTTAAGTTTTTAAATATGTAATTTACCCCTCTCTTTAATGGTATTTATATGTTCTGCATGAGTGGCATCAGTTCCAATACCGTGTTTTTCCATCAATGTTATTAAATCTGCTTCAGTGAGTAAAGGCGGTGCTGAAGTTGTGCCTTCCTGCATTGAAATTTCCGTTGGATCAAAAGTTTCACCTTTATATCGATTATTACAAATTACTTTTTTTATTAGGTTTGTTAAGAACAATAAATTTCGTCGACTGTCAATTTAGTGGATATAAGCATTGAATAACGTGACTAATACCATGCCATTTCTGTGTTGACTGTTTTATAACTGGAAATTAATGCAAAATGTTATGCATACTCGTATAACGAGTTTCTAAGTCAGTTAAGAAAATTGATATGAATATAAATTCCGTTATGATGAGGAATTGAAATTGCATTCTCGAAACCTTTCCATGAGGGCATAAAGTCGGTTAAGTAATCAGAACAACTCATTTGGATCATTTTCTTACTGATAGCTATGCTGGTCAACCATAACTGTTACTAAAACTATTCACCGCTTTAAACGTGACTTTTGATAATATATTACAAGTCCAGTTGGGAAAAGCAATATTTTTTTTAGTTTTTAAAGTCAACCGTAAAATTGAATACAGCAGCTATCCGCCAAGTGTATGTTACATGTGTAGCATCGTATCATTGTATTTCTCTCAATTTGTGTACAAAAATATACATGCTTAACACAAATTGTTGCGAAAAGCTAGGCCTTGGACCGCAATGTCTGTCGCGCAGAATATTATTACTATTTGTAAGCATAAGTTAATTCTTACATCTTAATATTAGTTTTGCTCTAAGCCATATTTTACACTTGTGCCCGTATGAGAGAATCCTTCTATACGATTCTCTTTCCAACCCAATAGAATTAAGCCATTGATGTTAATTTTGGTGTTCAACCATCATAATTGGTCAACAGTATGAGCAGGTGTGTGGTACACGGAAACCGGAAATTATTTTCCGATTAAACTTTCAACTGCTTAACTCAGCAAAGCATTAGGGATCTGCATTGCGATTGATCAGGAAACTACTGACTGCTCAAAACTTGGTTTGGGCCAGTAGCGTAACAATCAAGTTCGTGATGTAGTGCTTGCTCTACCTCCTCGTGGTGGTCCCCGGGCAACTATGTGTATAAATCCTTATACATGTAGGCTAAAACTGCAAGTGCGAACGGTCTAGCGTTTCTAGTCTAGGTAACGTGGGCTAGCACCCTGCGGTACCGAAAAATACCCGCTACTGAAACTGACACAACGCCTCGGATAAGTAATGATCGAATAATGACGAATTTTGGCTATTGTACCCGGACTAAGATTGGTTTCTGGAATGTGAGGACGCTCCTTGACTCTGGGAGTGAAGGACCTCATAATGCCAGATTTCTTCAACTGGAACGTGAGTTTCTTCGATATAATTTGGACATACTGGGAGTGAGTGAAGTAAGATGGTTCGACGCGGGAGAGTACCAATCCCCAACGTGTAACACTGTGCTACTCTACTCTGGCAAACCCTCCGGCAGTACCCGTGAATCTGGAGTGGGTCTGCTGCTAACGCCAACAGCACGTAGAGGCCTAATTTCCTGGCACCCGCATAGTGATAGGATCATATCAGCCAGATTTCAGACTAGAGTACGGCGCGTCACGATCATACAGTGCTACGCCCCAACGAATCCCTCGACTGAGGATGAAAAGGACAACTTCTACAATCAACTAAACGCTGTATTCAACGCAACGCCGAACGGAGATATCGTCATCGTGATGGGGGATGTGAATGCCAAGGTTGGCAACGACAATGAAGGACTCAAGCATGTGATTGGGAAGCACGGCCTCGGCGAACGAAATGACAATGGTGAAAGATTTGTTGATTTCTGCAACACCAACAACCTTGTTATAGGAGGCACCATGTTTGAGCATAAGACTTGCCACAAGGTCAGCTGGGTGTCAACTGACAGGCAATCATCATCCAACCAAATCGACCATGTGGCGATCACCAGACGTTTTAGGAGCTGCCTGTTAGACGTCCGAAACAGACGAGGAGCTGACATGGGTATGGTACGTGATCATCACCTTATGGTAGCTACTGTCCAGTTACGTACTGCATCAGTTCATAGAATCCGCAATATCATCCGAATGCCTAGGTATAACATCGACCGGCTAAAGATCCCCTCAGTACGCCAACAATTAAGGGATCATTTATCGCAATGAGTGGAAGCAATCAGCAGATCACTTCCGACAACCATCCAGGAACATTGGAAGGCTGTGAAAAATGTTTTCACATCTGGAGCGGAAAGTATTGTTGGTAGAAGCCAGGCAAGGCACAGCACGTGGCTTACCGAAGATACCTGGAGGCGGATTGAAGAACGTAAACTACTTAAAGCTCGTATTGTAGATATCCCAGCAGCAGCGAGGAGCGAGCTAGAGTCCATGTATCGAAGAAAAATGAGAGAAGTGCAGCGTAGTGTAAGACGTGACAAGCGTAACTATATTAACAACCTGGCCTCAGAAGCAGAGGAAGCAGCGAGCCGGTGCGATAGCAGAACCGTTTACAGAATCACCAAAGAGCTGACAGGTGGTCACCGCTCTAGCCAACATCCGGTGAAAGGCCTAGATGGTACCGTACTCGTTTCAGATGAGGATCAGCTCAAGCGATGGAAGGAGCATTTCTCTACGGTCCTTAACCGTGTATTTGCTAACGATATGCACCTAAATCAAACGGAAATGCTGGAAGTAACAATTTCCCGAATTCGCACCTCAACTCCCAGTACAGACGAGATCGCTACCGCGATTAACGCACTAAAGAACAACAAGTCGGTAGGACTAGATGGTATACCCACAGAGCTTCTGCGTGCAGCTCCAACGACATCAGCAGAGCTTTTATATCCTCTTGTAGAGAGAGCTTGGGAGGTAGAAAGTTTCCCCGAAGAGTGGAAGAAGGGAATGATTGTCAAGCTCCCTAAAAAAGGTAGTCTTATGGAGTGCGAAAACTGGAGAGGCATTTGCGTTCTCCCTGCAGTTGCAAAAGTAATAGCCAAAGTAGTACTTGAACGTATTAAGGAACATCTGGAAGATACACTCGATGCCGAACAAGCAGGTTTCCGCACTGGATCCTCCTGTGTAGACCACATAAACACCCTGCAGATCATTATTGAACAGTGCGTTGAATTCCGGTCACCAGTGCACCTGCTGTTCATCGATTTTGAGAAGGCGTTTGACAGTGTCAACAGACAGTTTATCTGGCTCGCCTTGCGCAGGAGAGGTATACCCGATAAACTAATAGCTATTATTAAAGCAACCTATGATGGCTCTAAATGTCATGTGCTGCATAGAGGAAAGCTGTCAGAGGATCCTAAGTGGGGTACGACAAGGTTGCATTCTATCGCCGATACTTTTTTTGTTGGTGATTAGCGATGTACTTCGCGCAGCTTTATCTACTGGAAACGGAGGAATTCGTTGGACTCTTACATCTCAACTCAAACATCTGGATTACGCTGACGACGTTTGTTTACTCTCACATAGAATTATGGAGCTGCACCAAATGACAACAAATGTGGAGAGGGAGGCAAATGTTGCGGGTTTGAAGATTAATACTGCCAAAACCAAAATCATCAACCTCGGCACTAACTCAGTTACTCATGTTAACATTGCTGGACAGCCGGTAGAGAGAGTAGAGAGTTTCCAATATCTTGGGAGTATTGTCTCGACCGAAGGTGGAACCGAACAGGACATTGCCAACCGAATCGGCAAAGCAAAATCGGTGTTTGGAATGATGTCCATGATATGGCGAAGAAATGCGATCAGCTTAAAAACCAAACTGCGACTGTTCCGCTCAAATGTTGAATCTTTGCTGTTGTATGGGTGCAGCACTTGGAAGGTGACCGCTACTATCACAAAAAGATTACAAACATTTGTAAATAGGTGCCTACGGAACATTTTAAGGGTTTTCTGGCCTAACCGTATATCTAACGAACATCTTTACCAGAGAACGGGTCAGGAACCAATAGGCACAACCATCCAACGACGGAAGTGGCAGTGCATTGGTCATACACTCCGAAAAGGCGACAGTTCCATAGCAAACTACGCAATGCAATGGAACCCCTTATCTCAGGATGGTAGAAGAACGGGTCGTCCGAGAAATACATGGCGCAGAACAGTTGAGGAGGAGGCACGGCAATTGGGGAAGAGTTGGAGAGAGCTGAAGCTCATTGCCAGGAACCGCACGCGATGGCGCGTAGATGTAGTAGAGGCCCATAAGGGGATACAGGACATAAAGAAAGAAGAAGAACTCAGCAAAGCGACGTTCAATACATGAAAAAAGTACATATGGATCTGTTTGGGCACAAATTTGTGAATAGAATAAAAGGCAACGATATTGTTTCTTTATTATATTTGTTACAAGCTGAAATACCGGGCTTTGCCCAGTTGCCCCACCAAACTCGCCTACACCCACCCCACAGGCCACTGACCTATCACATCGATCAACATTAGTTTGGCATTATAAAATTGGTACCCTCGGTATGTTTATGCCAGATAACATCAGCAGAGACTAGGTGCTTATTAAGAGTCTGACAAACAGTTGTATGCAGTGTGCGCATACTTTGCAAAGAATCGGAAACTGTTACTTGCAATTTGACACCGTCTCTCAATTCTACGGATTGGAAGCTGTATCGAAATCTTTTCTTGGTCAATGCTGGCAAGATTGCAACAAGTACTTGGTACTATTCTTAACGACGCAACATGTCAGGTAAACGACTTAAAAGTCGTGTACCATTGCAGTATTGTCACCAACACGAATTTGAAAATACAGAGCGCTCATATTTTGACAACCGTTAGTCTGTTATTTTGTTTACAACTTTACAGAAGCATATTGATATACATTGTATTTGAAAGAAATATTCAAAATGGAATTCAAACGTAACAGTGGGATTGCACTGTTTTTGGCTTGAAAGTCACAACCGACTATTGTCAAAGAGCTCCAGCATTTGAATGTGAATGAAATGTTTGTGTATCGGACCATCACACGTTACAACGATACTACTAGCATCGCAAAACGCCATGGAACTTCAAAAAACATAATGAAAGTATGGACGCATTGAAGACAGATCTTCGTAGATAAAGGGCCAAAATACCAACAGTTCATGTTCGTGCAGCATACAATGTCTTCGTTAAGAGAATCAACGCTATCTATCTATATCGAGCAGTAACATGTTTTCCGTAAATATTTTAATGTTTTTAACTTTCCCTAAATTTTTTTTTAATAAAATGACGAAATAACAGCCTTTAGTAACACTTTTATCGCCAGCCCTATAAATAGATTGTTCTTAAAGTTTGGATGGTTACAGCTCAACTCTATCCGAATTCAACGAAGATCTCCGTGAATCAAAGTGTGTTTCTTTGGTGTTGGATAACATTGGGGACATGCCGCTAGTTGCACGCCTCCAAAAAGCAAATGGTAAAGTACTTTCCATGTGTGAGTTTATTTACAACAATAAGTTGGTAGGCAGTCTCGTCTACAGAAAGCACTGTTTATTCGTTAATTACGTTTGAATTAATTCTAATTTTTTCTTTAGGATTAAGAACAATGGCCAATGGTCTGAGTGCTCCGTTGTGATATTCTATCAACCTTACCCACCACTTGTTATTACATATATAACAATCATTCTCTTAATAACGTTTACAAACTTACCGCACTCATATTTGTGAATTTGCTTAGCGCTCCACTTTTCGTAAATATAAACGTCTAAAAAATTTCTTTCGAAAATGCAAAGTCCCGTTGCTGTGAACTTTTCGCCAGCAATATTTATGTGTACAATAGTTTCCGATCCAGTCGCATCTTTGCTAACACAAGCCAGAAAATGCCTAACAATTAATTCATATACTTTAGCCTCATTTCCACTTAAATCTAAAATAAATTAAGATAAAAAAATATATAATTGAAATTTTTTAGAAAATTTAAGATTCTAATTAGCAAGTTATTCAAAAACCGTTACAAATTATGTGCTACGTCAAATTGCAAACGCAAATAAAAATATAAAATTGTCAATATTATAACCGAATTTTAAAACAAAAAAATGCACTCTATTCATGATGTTCCATAGCAAGTTAATGTTAATGCATTGTGGAATATTTTTCAATCAAGACGTATTAATGAAAATAAACAGCTTAATTCATAAATGTATACATACTTGTTATTAGTTTTGTTGGATGTATTGGAGGATGTGCCTGATCTGATTTATTGCCATTCCTAGGGTTAGGACCCCATTCTATTACTCGTTTAGCAAAATCTCCCCAAACAGAATGCTGTGTTTGCTGCTGCACAAGTGATCTTTAATTAGATGAGAAATAAGTTGATTAGCATGTTTCAGATATAGAAAGCTTACTTTAAATCAATTTCCTTGGAAAATTGATTTGTTTCCGTCCTTGGGTAGCTTATAATACCCTTTGTGTAAAGTTTTTCTGCAATTGTCATAGTTTCCTTAGCAGAAAGCTTTAATTTCCTTGACCCAAGTTTCTCCATTGCTACAGTGTCCATTGGAGTAGGTCTCCACTTATTTTTTGGCTTTGTGGTTACACTTTCAACTTTCGCCTTAGGGTCAGCAAAACAGAGCATTAGGTAGTCTTCGCATGTTTCTTTATCGAAAAGTCTATTTCGAGTCCAAATAAAATCGACTGTCAAGTCTTCAATTGTGTGTGTAACTAATGAAAGAAGGTAATTTAAGTAAATATAGTATAAAATAAAAATTAAAACCAAACCTTTAATTTTCCAAAAAGGTTCCGATATGAATGCTTCAACTTCTTTATAGCGCTCAACAACAAAACCAAGTGTTGGAATTTGACAACTACCATATGAGATTAATTTGTCAGCAATTTTCTGTGGGAATAGTCTTTGTAACCTTAATGTCTGGAGCCGTGTAATCGCTGCACCTGTTCGTAAATCTAACTCTGTTCGAACATTGACGGCATCGCTTTGATGTTTATCTGGTGGCGAGAGATCATTTATCGCTTTCCTAACAGAAGCAGTTGTTATTTCTGAAAACTTTGCCCTGTAAACATCAACATTTCGATTGACTGCTTTACACACATCGACAATTTCGAAGCCAATATTCTCGCCTTCGCGATCACAATCTGTCCATATGATAAGACCTTGACATGATTTTATTTCTTGCTCAAGCGTACTTTTAATGGGCAGAAAGTCTTCACTACATGATTTTCGCACTGGAGCATCAAATAACTGTTGTGGGTCGCAATTATTCCAATTGCGGTACGAAGGCAGAAATTCTAAATGAAGAAGATGTCCTGACACCGACGTCATCACCATTGCAGATTTTACTCCTTTCACTGTAGCCTCAAATTCGTAAATTTTGTTGTAAATGGAACGCCCCTCTCTCTGAAAATAAGAAGGTCTTATATTCGCTTTATATCAACGTAAGCATCTTACCCTCCTTGCAGTTCCATGAGACAAAAGTGCAGATATAGTTTTAGCAGCATCATTCTTCTCAGCTACATTGAGGTATTTCATTTTTTGACGTGATCTTGTAACGTACTTACAATTTTTTGAAATATTAAAATTTACGACGCACGCTCGCAGTGACAAAGGACAAAATAGATGCATGAAATCTGTACCGCTTCCTCTGCCAAACAATAAATTAAATTGTGATTTCGATTTGTGAATTGTGATTGCCTGACCACAATACCACTGTCACTGTTAAGAACTGTCAAAATATTTAAAACAAATGCAAGGCGAATATACAGGGTGTCCTAGAATTCGTGGCATAAACGAAGCAGGGTGATAGCGGAGGTCATTTCCAACCAAAACAGCCAAATAAATTCTTTTTGAATTGTTGATGGTTAAAGATGGTTTAAGGGATTTTGAAATTTTACCCCCCTATCCCCCGCCTATCAACCACCCCACGGGAATGTGGGTGGAGTTTCGCGGAAATTCCCCCTTAATGAGAGAGTGGGTGTTAAAGTTTTGAGTGTTTTTTTTTAAAAAGCATTTTTCTAAGTGGTTTGATGGATGTTAGGGGTTAATTGGTATCATATGAAAGGCAATAAAAATACCTTCCTTCATATAAACCGATACCATATTATGCTTACTCCATACAAAACCTAAAAAAATCTGTTTTGGGGGGGGATGTGAAAATCGCCATCGTTTTTTAAAAGGAAAAACTCCTATCAGAACATAAATGAATTGAGCGCAGAGCATTTTACATTGTGTCACCGGTTTTGTGTGGGGTAAGCATATTATGGTATCGGCCAGCATATGGTATGGGGTAACCATTTTTAGATAACGTTGCATATAAACGCAATATAAACTGAATAGCATGGCTGTGTAGACCTAATTATCACCTTTCATTTGATACCAATATTTTTCCCCACCCACTTTTAAGCACGCCCCTTTTGACACTTATATGGAAAAGTCTGTTTTTTGCTCTTACTCCGTCGAGGGGGGTTCTATTGGCCCCATTTTTTTTAAATGGAAGGTATTTTTATTACCTTTCGTATGATACCAATTAACCCCCACACCTCCTTATAAATACTTAGAAAAATGCATTTTTCTAAAAAAAAAACTCAACACTTTGGATGCCCCTCCTACCCAAAGGGGGCGTCGCCCCTAAACAAGATGGCGATTTTCGCAATCTGCTCAATTAGGGCTTTACGGTGAGGGTTGTCAAGAAGGCCAAATCGAATGCCGGACGTACCGTTGTTTAGCCGTCTCTTCCAAACATTATTACGGTTTTTGAGGTCTGCTCAATAAGGGCTTTCAGTGTCCAAAAGGCGTAACAAAGTAAAACTTACAATGCACTTTGCTATATAACACATGTTTTTGTATGGGAAAAACTCAATCATATGATATTTCACTCAAATATATGAAAAACCACATTAACTAGGTACAACTTGATCAAACTTCCGTTTTAGCTGTCGTACGTCCATACGAAGGTATTTTTATTGCCTTTTATATGATACCAATTAACCCCCTAACATCCATCAAACCACTTAGAAAAATGCATTTTTCAAAAAGTGCTCAAAATTTAAAACCCCCTCTCTCCTTGAGGGCGAATTTCCGCGAGAAAGATTACTGTTTTTGAAGTCTGTTCAATAAGAGCTTTCAGATGGGGAAGCCCGAAAGCCGTAATTTTATATTCGGTAAAACGCGCTTTAGCCCCACTTTTAGTGTATTGAAATAATACACACCCACACACACATATTATTACTGACAACGCAGCATATAAAATGTGTGTGTGGGTTTCGATTTCGAATTTGTACCACCTGCCACTCCCCATGCCACGCTCACAAGGCCCACTGCGTAAAAATGTTAACGGGAATTGGAGCGGCGCCCCCTTTAGGAAGGAGGGGCTTTCACAGTTTTGATTTTTTTTGGTAAAATTAAATTTTCTCAGTGGTTTAAAGGAGATTTGGGGGTGTCATATGAAGGATAAAAATATATAATACCGTCCATTTAATAAATGGGGCCAATCGAACCAACCTCGACAGAGTTAAAGTAAAAAACTGACTATCCGTAAAAGTTCAACAGTAGGCGTGTGGGGCCTACTTTTTGGTATTAAATTAAAGGTGAAAATTATTTCTACACAGACATACTATTTTTATAAACGTTAATAGAAAGTGGATCAATTTGTATTTAGTTTATGTGTAATTTTATACAATTGAGTGGTTTTTCATATGTTTGAGTTTTTCCCATACAAAAAGTTGTGTTATATATGTGATTTTTCTCAGTGGTTTAAAGAGAGTTTGGTGGTAACTTGAGGACAAAGAGTCAAAAAGCTGGAAAAACTAATTTCTAAATATAAATTAATTGAGATATATACATTAATTGAGCGCAAAATATTTTCAGAAACGCCTTTTAAAAAGAAAAACTACTTTTTAAATATAAATTAATTGAGCCTACAGTATTTTACATTGTGTCCACAATTTTCAAAATCGCCTTTTAAAAGGAAAAAAACATTTCTAAATATATATTAATTGAGATATTGAGATTGAGCGCACAATATTTTCAAAAAACGCCTTTTTAAATATAAATTAATTGAGCCTGCATTGTGTTTGTATTTACATTGTGTCCACAATTTCCGAAATCGCCTTTTAAAAGGAAAAACTAATTTCTAAATATAAATTAATTGAGATATATATAAATTAATTGAGCACAAATTATTTTCAAAAACGCCTTTTAAAATGGAAAAAATCCTTTCTAAATATTAATTAATTGAAAAATATAAATTAATTGAGCGCACAGTATTCGTTTCTAAACATAAAACATATGAGCGAGGGAAATCCCATCACCCATTTTTTTAAGGAAAAACTCAATCATTTGTATTGGGTATAAATTGATCCACCTTTCATTAGAATGTGGACACGCCAATAAAAAAAAGTATTTCTTTATGGGAAAAACCTTCAGCTTTCATTTGACATCAACCTAATGCCCGCCCACATTTATACACGCCCACTGTTGAACTTTTACGGAAAAATTAGTTTTTTGACTCTAACTATTCTGAAGTAGGTTTGATTGGCCCCATTTTTTTTAAATGGACGGTATTTTTATAATCCTTCATATGACACCAATTAACTCCCAAACCTCCTTCAAACCACTGAAAAAAATGAATTTAAAGAAAAAAACTCAAAATGTTGGAAGCTCCTATCTCATAAAGGCGGCGTCTCTCCCAAACAAGATGGCGGTTTTCGTAGTCTGCTCAATAAGGGCTTTCAGAAGAGGGGTGTCTCAAAGCCCTAGCCCCTTAATCGATATACTATAGTTTAGCCCAAATGCAACAGCTCTTATATCGCGTAGTTCGATTCGCATGGGATGGGGTTTAAATGTTTGACGGCTTCCTTCCGGTCACACTGAACAGACAATGACTAATGTCGTTTTTTTAAATCTAGCACCGATTGATTTTTGGCATTCAAGTTGTTCGTTTTCTCTAATGTCGTGTCGGAAGCCAAGAATTTTTTGTTTACAATGTGTTGTTGCATGTGTTGTTGTTGCAGTTAATGAAAAGAGGGGTAAATCTCCCAAAATATACAAGATCTATTAGAGGGGAAATCACATGTACCGTATATTGGTTTTTTGGAAAAAAACGAACAACTTGACTTGACAGCTTTTAAAAAAAAAACACGACATAAGAATAAACTAATCTACGGTAGATGAGATTTCCCCACAAATAGGTCATGATATTTTGGAAAATATACCCCTCTTTTTACTTACACCAACAACTGATGTCAATTTGTTTGGCACGTAGCAAAATTTGTCATTCGATTTCTATTCTCTGAAATCACTAAATTTTCCGTATTTATCCTTTTTTCTTGCAAAAATAAAAGAATCAATAAAGTGCATAATAAACAAAAATTAAAATATAGTAGTGAAGATACTGTTCGATTGACCAGAAGAATACAACTTTATACTATATTTAAAAAATTGGCGATATTCGATCAATAAAACCAACATTTTCAAGCTTATAATGTTGTAGCTAATGTACAAAAGAAGGCATTTTTCCTGTCTTGGTCCGGCTCGGACTTGTATGAATTGATAAAAAAAAAATTTTCCGATACTAGCATAGAAAATGTATTATACGAAGAGCTTATATCAAAATTAACTGCGCATTTTGCTGAGAAAACGCATGTTTAGCAGCCCGTTACGCCTTTTTTCAATTTCGTATGAAAGCAAACCACACCTATGCAGAGTGGTTAGCGGATCTTCGTGGAGCGGCGCGTGAGTTTGTATTTGTGGGTGAAAAATAAGGCTGCGAACAACCGCTTGTGGATAACTTAGTTCGCGATATAATTGTGCTTCACACTCCACACGATGCAGTGCGTGGGGCAGCTTTGCAAAAGTCGAATCCAAGTTTGAACGAAGTGTTAAAAATTGCTGAAACCTTCGAATCAACGCAGAAGTCTGTTTTGGCTATTAAAGGTGACCATGCAATGCAAGTTCATCACGTGCAACCAATGGGTAAAAATTTCGATAAAAAATATTCAGGCTATAGAGTCGATCGCATTCGCGAAAGAGAATGGATAATAAAAGAGGCAATGGTATCAGAGAAGGCAAGCGATCGTTTCCGGTTGTGGGGTTTGACATAGTTATGTTCAATGCCCAATGCGTGATGCTATTTGCCGAATATGCAATGAAAAGGGACACATTTCATCTGTTTGTCGACTGCGCAGAGAAAAATCAAGCAGGCAGTACGAACGAATTGAGCAAATTCAAACGCCACGAATTGAAGAAGTACAAGCTTTAAGCAACAAAAAGAGTTTATCAGATGTTACACGGCATGAAAAAAATTGTATGGTACAGTTGATGGAAAACGGTGTATTGCCCAATTTTTCAGCTGGATACTATAAAAAATTGGGTGAGCTAAATTGTTCGGAATCCGCTACTGTTCTTCGGACATATGCAAACTATACAGTGCCTATAAAAGGAATCGTCTATTTATTGGTTCAGTTTCAAGGTTATGAGCATAATCTACATCTGCTAGTGATTGACACATATGAAGGAGGAAATATTCTCGGCATGGACTGGTTTGATGTTCTGGGATTCAAAGTGAGTTGTGCTGATCGTATTTTATATACTGAAATTTCAGATAAAATTGCATTAAAAAACCAATTAGACGAAGTATGCAATAAGTTTTCTAGCGTTTTCATTAAGAATCTTGGTTGCTGTACTTCGTTTCACGCTAAGCTAAATGTGAAGCCAGATGCTTCACCAAAATTGTTTAAACCACGGCCGATTCCCTTCGCTCAGAGAGGTGCTGTAAAATTGGAAATAGAACGTCTAGTAAATGCTGGTATACTAAGTTCCATAGCTGCGAGCAGCTCCAATTGTACCTATAAATTTGTTTGTACCGGTACGAGAGACTCCCGTTCGGAGTGGCAAGTGCTCCAGGGATTTTTCAA
The DNA here is from genome assembly GCA_947095585.1 of Nephrocerus scutellatus. NCBI lineage: Eukaryota > Metazoa > Arthropoda > Insecta > Diptera > Pipunculidae > Nephrocerus > Nephrocerus scutellatus. The sequence continues at coordinate 65,221,126 of OX352764.1, read as the reverse complement.
CGCCTAATGGAGCAAGTCATTAGTGGCATGGATCCTTGTGCTGCCTATTTGGATGATTTCATTGTTACAGGTCGAAATAACAGTGAACACGTTGAGACGGTTAAAGAGCTGTTAAACCGTTTGTCGTCATATGGCCTTCGGTGTAATTAAAATAAATGTTCATTTGCCCAGCAGAAAATTGAATATTTAGGTCATATGATAGACTCAAGGGGGATTAAACCATCAGACACAAATAATGAAGCAATAAATAAGATGACTGTGCCAAAAGATCTTAAACAGTTACAGGCTTGGAAAGGTAAATTATTATGGAAAATTTATTGATAACTTGTCTCAAATTGCAGCGCCACTGAATGAACTTAGGAAGCAGAATATCGTTTTTCATTGGTCTAGCCATCACCAAGAAGCTTTTAAAAAACTAAAAGCTGCAGTTGTAGAGGCTACTCGCCTTGCGCATTTCACGGACAATTTTAGCTACAGATGCGTCATCTCATGGAATTGGGGCTATGCTCCTACATCGCTATCAAGATGGATCTGAACGACCAATTGCTCATGTATCTAAAACATTAAACGCACAACAACTGAAATATAGTCAGATTGAAAAGGGAGCCCTAGCCATAAACTTCGGGGTACAAAAGTTCCATCAATACGTTAATGGTCGAACGTTTGAGCTTGTGACAGATCACAGGCCGCTTTTATCAATATTTAGTCCGAGTAAACAGCTCCCAACCATGACAGTTCACAGATTGCAGTGGTGGGCAATAATCCTCATGGGATATACATATACAATAAAGTATAAACCAAGAAATCTTCATGGAAATGCTGACGGATTATCACGATTGCCATCAGGTCCTGATGTTGAATTCGATAAACAAGAAGAAAGCTGTTTTCAAACAATGGTAGAGCTCGATGAAGAAATTGCTAATTTTCCAGTCAAGGCTACAGCGTTAGCAAAGGAAACTGCTAAAGATCCAGTGCTAAGAAAGGTGTTTCAGATGTTAGAAACCGGGTGGCCTGAATCTGCCAAAGCTCTTAGTGAGGAGCTGAGGCCGTTTTTCTTCAGACGTCTTGCTATAGCTCAGCATAATGGAGTGCTAATGGAACAATCGAACGTGTCAAGGGTTATTGTGCCAACCAAACTACGTAATAAAGTACTTGCAATGCTACATACAGGCCATTGGGGCATTGTGAGAACCAAGCAGCTTGCTCGCCGTCACTGCTGGTGGCCGGAGATAGACAAAGAGATTGGTGCCCACAAAATAGTTCGAGTCCTCGCCAGGAATTCACGAATTGGCCAACTCCATCGAAACAATGGGAAAGGGTACATGTCGATTTCGCTGGTCTTTTTCTTAAAAACACGTATTTAATCTGTGTGGACGCATACTCGAATTTTCCATATGTCGTCGAGATGTTAAACACATCAGCCGATGCTACGATTCGTGCTTTGGAAAGCATTTTCGCTATCGAGGGTTTGCCAGTTGGTATCTGATAATGGTCCCCAATTTATAGCAGAGAAATTTCAACGTTTCTGTTTGGAAAAGGGCATTCAACATCTTAAATCTACTCCTTTTCATCCAGCGTCAAACGGAGAAGCAGAAAGGATGGTCAGAACGTTCAAAACAGCCATGAAAAAACTTTATCATGAAGGTAATAATGAACGTAAAGCTTTACTAAATTTTCTTGAGTCTTACAGGAGCTTACCAAATTCTACGGGGAAATCACCTGCAGAACTCTTACATGGTAGACAACTCCGCAAATTGTTGTCGCAGCTAGCTCCGCGTGCCGTAAGACATTTGATGCCATCGCAGAGATCAAAATTTAATATAGGAGATGAGGTGTACATAAGAAGTTTTTCCAGAGGACCTAAGTGGATACCAGCGAAGACGACTGCTTTAATCGGAACGCGAATGTTCGTTGTACAAACTGATCATTGGCCCCGCCGATTTTGAGAAGCTACACAACAGTCCAGTCCTGGCCTCCCGCAAAAAATGTCTACACCAATCTCGATTTCGAGCCGATGTCATCCAGTTTGGGATCCCTAAACTCTAGGCGTCATAGTTTACGCCATCCTTCTAGCGTAGATTTGCCCGGCATCGCTGTCGTGTTCCATAAATCCTAATCATAGGCGACTTTAAAGTCTATAAAATGATGGTGTAGTGAGTTTTGAAACTCTAGACAGTTTTCCATTCCTGTTTTAATCAGCTTTGGTGGGATACCATCAGATCCCGGGGCCTTATTATTTTTGAGCCGATTTATCGCTCTGCTAACTTCGTCTATGCTTGGTGGCGGCGGCATAGTGCGGTATTCGGTCATTGGTGGAGCCTCCAATTCCCCAGTTAGCTGGCCATTAAGCAACTCATGAAAGTGCTCTTCCCATCGCTCTAAGATGCCTTTGAGGTTGGCAATCAGAGTACCATCTTTGTCTTTGCAGTATGTGCAACGCGGTGTATATTGCGTCATACCGCGGACTCTTTGGTAGAACTTTCGCGCCCGATGCGGTCCTCGCTCTCTGTACTGTTTAAGTTCACGGACGAGATTCTTCTCCCAGGCTGCTTTCTTTCGCCTGTGAACTATTTTTTCATATCTTCTGATCTCTTTATATTCATCTTCGCGTCGCCGCGTTCTATGAGATTGTTGCATTGCTCGGTACGGAACATGGTTACGTTCAGTCGCTAGCTTACGTTCGTCATCGAACCAGTCGTTCCGCTCTCTACGACTACTGCCTAAGATGGAGTCAGCAGTACTAATGACAGTATTCTTAAGGCGTATCCATTTCTCTTCTACGCCCGACACCTCAACCCCAGGACTTACTCTCCCTGCAATTAGTGCGAGTAATATCGCTTGACCGTAGTTGTTTCTGGTCTCTTCATTGCGAAGGGCAGCCGTGTTGACTCGAATCTGATTTGCGGATGCTGTCTTTCTTGATTATGCAATCCGCGCTAAGAGCACTACACTAATCTACTACTACACGTTCGAACTGTCATCAGGTTCGGGTTGTGACGGCGGTCTATCAACATGTGGTCTATCTGATTTCGAGTGGCTTCATCAGGAAATACCCAGGTGGCTTTGTGGATATTTTTACACGCAAACCTTGTACTCGCAACGACCAAATTATTGTTTGCTGCCATCTTTATGACTCGTTGGCCATTTTCGTGTAAGCTATAGGTGCCAATGTATTACCTGAATACTGGCTCCCTACCTATTTAGGCATTCATATCCCCCAGACAGATTTTTACGTCATCCTGAGGACAGGCATGGATTTCCGGTTCGACTGATTCAAAGAACTCATCTTTTCTAAATTTGGATAGGGAATCGGCTAGCTGCTGTGCAGATCGAGCTCTACACAGTGACCGTATGTTCCATGAGAAAATTCTTAAATGGTTTAGCCGTTTTCGTTGCCGTAGTCGTCGTCGTTCATAGGTGTATCCGAGGCTTATTGTGTGTCCGTAATATGGTTTTTACGGGCGAAGTTATTGAACTAGCGCCAACTTACTAGCCCGATCATTTCGCTCTCCATGTACTGGAAAAAAAATTACCAGCGGCCACCACGTGGAAGTTTGATCGCACTTCCACCAGTCAGCGGCCACATGCATTACTGAAGCAATCTGTGTTACTCGCCCTACTCAGCTGATGGCTGACCGCCGAGTCACTCAATTAACTAAAATAAATAGTTGTACCCCTCAGGTCAATCGGACGGGGCTATGATCCCACGTACAACAAAGCAACTTTTTTTTTTTTTTGGCAAAAAGTTATCCATGCAAAAAAGTAACTCTTATTATCTATAGCATTATGGTAACATTGAAAAATATACAACTTCTCTCGTCTGGCTAACCACAACTTATTTTTAACGGCCATCCTGCACATTTTTTCTCCCACGCCTCAAATGTACATTAAGCATTATATTAAGAAAAATGTTAAAAAAAATTACTAGGAAGAAGAAGAAAGATATTAAGGCATTTACTAGCGTTATTAGAAGACTCGATTATTGTGCTATTTAAATACAAAGAAAAATATTGATAAGGCATATTTGAAATCTGCATAGTATAGACGAGTTTTTTAGGACACAAAGTTATACTTAATAACAATAAGCCTAAATTTTGACTAAAAGAAATAAATTTTAATGAATTGAGTACAAAATTAATCAAGACAACAATAGAAAGTTATTTTCTTTCGCGTATACAAAAAGATATTAATTTTTTAATTAAATCTATAGAACAAGACATTAATAAATTAACAAAATATTGGTGAAGACACAGGATGCAGTTTATCTTTGGCCGGCTTTGGATTTAATCACGGCTTTTAGGGCCATATTTATAGTCGAAGATAGAGATAAATTGGAGTATTTACCCCCATTTTTGTATATATAAACGTTGATTATAAAACGTATCGTTGGATTTTAACTCGATATCGATGGCTAAAACAGTGCCCAAGGCTATTTTCGAATACAGTGGATTAATCCATGGCTATATGTTAATGTTATTTTCAGTGATTCTGATGATTATACTGATTGTTCCTGCAGAAATTACAAACCTGTGACTTAAACGGTGACATCCATTTATAAATAATTATTTGAATAAAAATAAATTTGTAATCGGGTAAATTTTGTAAAATGTTTGTATGGGAGCCCTCCGACCCCGAGGCCTAAGGGGCTCCAAATTTTAATAGAAAGTATTTTCATCAGTCACCAAATACACATGTATGCAAAGTTTAGGAAGTTTAGGAAGGAAAAATTGATCACAAGATCTGACCTGCCAGCCACGGGCCCACGAACTTAATAGAGAATTAAAAAATAATTTAAAATGATTAATCTGCGGCGCATGCAACAGATGCATTAATGCATACGCCCCACGTTTTTAATTTTCAATTATTTTCATACTTTCTAGTTCGTAAAGTAAAGTTTCTAGTAAAGATTAATCTTTACTCTCGGATTTTTTTTTCGTCGATTCTATGAACGACGATAGATTATAAAAATTCGTAAATTATTACAGGTTTTATTGCAGTTATACCGCAGTTTTTTGTACGAGTGGTAACAGTTTTTTGACGTTTACACTTATATTATATAGTTTATACTAACATTTTATGTTGTGTGTAGGATTAAAAATTTCGATATCACTATATTTTTATATTTTATAACTATTTTGTACTTACTAATACTCATTTTTTTTATTCTATTTTCAATTAAATGAAATTATTTTAATTTATTAAATTATGATCAATTGATCTCTTCTCAATTCTAAATTCTCACTAATAAATATAATGTTTAAATTTTAAAACGTCAAAATTTATAATAACAATATAACTTGGATTCGAACCACGAACCTCCTGCTCGGTAGCCACGCGCATTTCCACTGAGCCACGGCGCTTACACTTGCAAAATTGCAAAAATGGCATTTGAATGGAATCCACAAGGAACATGACGAAGGGGGCGCCCTCGTATCACATGGATGAGATCAGTATTGAATGAGTCGGGGAACTACAGGAACGTGGCGCGAAATTAAACGACTAGCGCAAAATCGACGAGTTTGGAGGAATTATGTTTCTGCCCAATGCTTCTAAGAGAACAATATTTGCTTATTTATATTGTAAAAAAAATCAAAATGTTTATAATATAAATAAATAAATGTAAAGAAAAAAAAGACGCCCACAAAAGTATTGAATAGTATAAGGAAATTTGCTTCCACTTGCGTCACAACATATATTTTTTATAAACTTTGGAACCAATCTACAACCAATTGTGTAGGAATATACGAGGAAATGTGTTTCGGTTTTCGTTGTTTCGTTTTGCGTCCACAATTTTTAGAACCATTCTAAGACGCAAATCGGGACTACAGTGTATATTAATCGTGTAGCGTGCGCAACACAGTTTCCCACACATCACTACGAACCTGCTAAATGACGAATGATATGCGAATTTATGGCAAAAAGCAGAAAGGCTGTGTCAAGAGAGAAAACAGAAAATATCACCAAATGTTACCATAAAAATATATTTTCGTAATGCTTGATTTACATTTGAGCCGTGCGAGGAAAAAAGAGTCGGACGACTATAGTTAAATTGATGTTGTGGTTAGCCAGAATAAATTGACACTACAAGAATGTAATAGTTATTGTATAACTGCATGCATATATAATATCTATAGCATTATGGTAACATTGAAAAATATACTACTTCTCTCGTCTGGCTAACCACAATTTCTATTAACAGCCGTCCTTGCATCAGCTAGATAGATGCTATAGGTATCGTTTTTCCTGCAGATATAAAATAACTATAACATACTCGTGGAGTAAATCTCTTCTGGCTAACCACAACTTAAATTTAACTATAGCCGGCCCCCTTATTTTTTCTCGCGTGGCTATAATATAAATCCACGTTTATGCTTGATTAAATTGATTAAACATTAAGAAAATGTTGGAAAAAATGATAAAGAAAGAAGACAAAACGAAACAAATCCATACACAAATGAGTAAATTGTGAGGGAGTTCGATTTATGTACATTCTTAGAGCGTGGCGACACAGGAATGGGAATGAAAGTCATTCCAATGAACGTTGTTGCTACACGTAACGAAACATTTGCGTGTGTTTGTGGGTATGTTTGTCAATTTGTTGTTGTTTTGCTGTATATAACGTTCATACTTGCGTCGAAAGTCATCTTTTGTAGATGACTTTCGGTGGATTTTCAGTGAAATCAAGTTCTCTCTTTCCAACTCACTGAAAACCTACCTGTTTCGCTGGAGATGACTTCCATTCTCAAGCCTGTGTGGCCACGCTCATAGAGAGAGAAGTAGACAACAGTACACAAAAATAAACTTCAACAGTACATTATAGCAATATTATAGCGTTGTTAGAACATTCTATTATTGTGCTATTTAAAAATAAAGAAAAATAAAATTTTTTTGTAAGGCAAAAATTTAACTGAGCTTAGCGTAGCCGAGTATTTAGGACACACAAATTTGTACTTAATTCTGCACAATAAGCCTAAATTTTTTGACTAAAACAAATAAATTTTAATGAATTGAAATATAATATCCGATCTCAGTACAAAATTATTCAAGCCAATAATAAAAAATGGAGGTGTGGGTACAACACGACTTTCTTTTACGGACGGGACCGGAATCTGCAGTAAATGTATATTAAATTTTTTTTTTAAATTTTTTTTTCAAATTTTTTTTTAATTTTTTTTTAATTTTAATTTTTTTTTGTTTAGATTTCTTTTGCATTTAACAGATTTCTCTTAGGTACTATACTTTTTGAGTTATTTGCAAAAACTCGAAAAACTGTTTAAGTAAACTGTCACTTTCGGTTTTCAGATTTCCCCCAAAATCATCTGTTTTTTTTCTAGTAATGGGGATTGCAAATACATTGGGATGTGGCTGCTGATGGCTACAACATATACATTACGAAACCAAAACATAAACTTTGGTACACTTATATAAATCTTCATGGTTTATCAATGATGCTTCCAGAGAATCTCTTAATTGGTATTCTGTTGGTACTATTAAAAAAATCTCCTAAGAAATCTCCGAATATATATGAAAAAATTTGGAGACCTGTCCGTTTGTATTTATAAATGTTTACCACTGCGAATAAATGTGATTTTATATTGAAAGTTAGTAATTTGAATTATAACTTGAATTAAAATGTTTCTTCTTAATTATACTTCTAATTTGGATGGAAAATTTGGCTTATCTATGTTTTATAGAGGAAAACCCCCAATTTAAAGCGGGGAAGAATACTCCAGAAAACGCAAGTTATCTAGAAGAAAAATGGGAAGAGTTGTCCGGAAAATAAAGTGCAAAAGTTTGGAAAACGGTAATTTATTTTGATAAAAGCTTTTGCCTGATGATATTTTTTTAAAATATTTTGCTGTTTTTCGTCCGTTACTCATTGGAGGTACCAATTAAAATCACGGGCCCGAAAAATTAGGAAAGAAATTCTAGTGACAGGAGGCGGTGAAGCAGCATCGACTTCCATGTAAGGATTCGAGGATGCGCTAAATATATTTGGAATTGTAGTAGTTCGGGGAGATGACACAGGGGAGATGACACAGGATGTCATAGGATTTGAAGTAAGCTATATAGTTTTTATATTATACTAGCTGACCCGACAGACGTTCTTCTGTCCCACTTTCAATAAATTTGTTTGGGATCGTTTTGCCAATTTGTGAAAAGCTCTTTGAAATGTTAAATCAAAGTAAAAATGAGACAAGAACCGAATGATTTATTTTCTTTCATTAAATTTGAACTCACAATGAATCTCAATGTTTTTTATTTACACTTCGATTTCCATTGCAATGTCATAGCCTCATACCAAACCAATCGAAACAAAGCATTTGTGTGTTTTTATTGTTTGCTAGAACATCACTATTTCGTTTATTGCAATGCTTTATGATACACGACATTTTTGTATGTGAAACTAGTTTATCGACAGTGAGGATGGGTACGGTATCAAAAATAATTTTGTGTTGCGATTTTGAGTCACATTATTGGTCATATTAGCTGTATTTTATTATCACCTATGATCCATATAGATCATTGGTTTGTATGAATTACAACAACAATACGAGATCTTGCTATTTATCAGGATCCATTTTCGTGATCCAAAATTAGTTTGCTCTATTTCTCACTAGGTTACATTTTCGTTCGTGAATGTGGGTGTAATTGTCGACGGCTATAATTCGTCCATGTTGCCAGATTAGAATATAAAATATTATTTGCAAATAAAATATTATTCAATAATTATATGTTCAAATAAATGAATATTCTGCTAACTGTGATTAAAAAGTAATATTAAACTTCGATTTTTTGGATCCTAATTCGTGAATAGAAACCATTTTAGATGAATTGGTGGTGTTAAAATATATTAGAATAAAAATGAGCTCGTCAACTTTTCATTAAAAAAAAATATTCGGTCGCATGGCAACTTCGCGCTAAACGTGAAAAACAAACTCAACTGCGCCTATTGAGGGAATTATTCCAAAATCAAACATAAACATAAACAAAAAACAGCTGCTATGACGACTAAATTTCAAACTATTACCACAACACAGAACTTAAATTTTTCGTTGATCTAGACTGTTTTATTTTCATTGTGTGATCTATATAGATCATAGGTAATAATAAAACACGACTATTATTGTGCATAATTTTTTAATTTTGGGAACTAAGTCACATCTCAACAAATTTGTATGAAATTTGGTATGGTCTTTTGAAGGTCCTCTTGGGGGTGTTTCGAGGGCCTTTTGAAGGTCTTTTGGGAGTCTTTCCTTTCCTTTCTTCCTTTTGGCTTCTTTTGGTGTGTCTTTTGAGGGGTTTCGCGGATTTTTAAGCGACTTTTGAGAATCTTCTGAGAGTCTTTTGGGGACTTTTGAGAGTCTTTTGGCGGTCTTTTCAGGGTAATTTGTGTGTTTTTTTTGAGGTTTTTTGCAGACAACATCAAAGAAGTTTCAGTTCAACCGCGCTTAGACGAACGGTTTTGGTTTTTTTTGTTGTCTGGCGCGTAAAAAAATAAAGCTGATGGTTTTTCGATACGAGAACAGGCGACATACATTTGACCATGCCAGAAGTAGTATATATAATTCAACGTCGGTAGGAATCATTGTGATGCGTTGAAAGATCGCAACAAAAGATCGTGGAAATGGATCAGCTGCCAAACAACATTTGCGCACGTAGCGACAACTATTGGAATAGGAATAAAAAAACGACAGATCGCGAATAAGCGCAAAAGTAAAAACAAAATTAATTTTATTTGAATTTAGGCTGGAATGCGTTTTTCCAGATTCTTCATTTTACCGAAAACATTGAATTAAATTATTTCCTCAAAAAATATCCAATATGTCGTTTTCCGAATTTTCCTACTTTCTTTTGTAACTTTCTCAAATTTTCTTATGTGGGAGCATAACGAACAAAACAAAAAAAAAATCAACCAAATATGTTGTTCCTATTGCCAGTTATGATCGGCATTATGAACATAAGAAAATTATGATTTTTGAAGTTTTTTCGAATTTTTCGACTTTCCTTTGTAATTGTCTGTAAAAAATAGAATATAATTATTATTACTGGATAACCATAAATTATTTTGATAAATAATTATAAATTATCTACATTGGTGACCCCAACATTTAGACTAGATGACGCCATTTTGGGTGTTGTCTAGCCATCTTACGACGGAGAAGCAGCAATAAATTAAAGGGAAGGCGAATTAAATTTCTGGAAAGAACGAAACAACGCACACAGTAAAGCATATGACACGCATACGCAAAAAGAAAAAAAAACTATAGACAGTGAGGTACACGATAAACAAAATTTATAGGTATGCTGAAGCGACAACTATTGGAATGGGAATAAAAAAACGACAGATCGCGAATAAGCGCAAAAGTAAAAACAAAATTAATTAAATAAAAATAACATAACGAACAAAACAAAAAAAAATCAACCAAATATGTTGTTCCTATTACCAGTTATGATCGGGAGAACATACTAAAATTATGATTTTTGAAGTTTGTCGAATTTTTCGACTTTCCTTTGTAATTGTCTTTCTTTTCCAGGACCATAACGAACCAAACAAAAAAAGAATTGCGCAAACATATGCGCGTGAATCGTGCGTTCATACAAAAATCCCATGGAAAAGAGTACTTTCAGTTTTTCAATTTTGCTTTCCGTATAAACCTAATTCAGACTATGACGAATATTTTAAAATAAAAATGAGCCAAATCGGTCCAGCATTTCATTTTTATATATATAGATTAATTATAATTAGGAATTTATCAATTTTAGAATGCAAATCAAAGGAGCGGTGAAACGAATTCTGTGGCAGAACCCGATATACCAATAGTGGCGCACTTCGTGCCAGAAATGATACAGGCCGTCCCGATACCGGGACCTTCTAAAAACGGCAATATTGTAGTACATTTTCATCCGGCATTTCCGATTGCGGAAACGACAAACTGGCGGAAGATCGTGCACGAAGCACGAGAAGGAAAGGCGGAACAACGTTTGCCCATAGACAAACAAAATGCTGACGCCATGACTAGGATGGCGGAAGCCATGTATATCCCGACAAAACAATTCGAATCAAATAAAAAATAAGATGTAAAATGCTGATAATAAATATGTAATAAATTAATAAAGCAATATTTTCTTATTACTACTATTTTTTTTATATAATATTTATTAAAAATAAAAATACATAATTTGATAACTTTACCAAAAACTTATTAAACTTATTATTTCCTCAAAAAAGTATCCAATATGTCGTTTTCCGAATATACCTACTTTCTTTTGTAACTTTCTCAAATTTTCTTTTGCAAAAATTTTCTGCGGGAGCATAACGAACAAAACAAAAAAAAATCAACCAAATATGTTGTTCCTATTACCAGTTATGATCGGGAGAACATACTAAAATTATGATTTTTGAAGTTTGTCGAATTTTTCGACTTTCCTTTGTAATTGTCTTTCTTTTCCAGGACCATAACGAACCAAACAAAAAAAGAATTGCGCAAACATGCGCGTGAATCGTGAGTTCATACAAAAATCCCATGGAAAAGAGTACTTTCAGTTTTTCAATTTTGCTTTCCGTATAAACATAATTCAGACTATGACGAATATTTTAAAATAAAAATGAGCCAAATCGGTCCAGCATTTCATTTTTATATATATAGATTAATTATAATTAGGAATTTATCAATTTTAGAATGCAAATCAAAGGAGCGGTGAAACGAATTCTGTGGCAGAACCCGATATACCAATAGTGGCGCACTTCGTGCCAGAAATGATACAGGCCGTCCCGATACCGGGACCTTGTAAAAACGGCAATATTGTAGTACATTTTCATCCGGCATTTCCGATTGCGGAAACGACAAACTGGCGGAAGATCGTGCACGAAGCACGAGAAGGAAAGGCGGAACAACGTTTGCCCATAGACAAACAAAATGCTGACGCCATGACTAGGATGGCGGAAGCCATGTATATCCCGACAAAACAATTCGAATCAAATAAAAAATAAGATGTAAAATGCTGATAATAAATATGTAATGAATTAATAAAGCAATATTTTCTTATTACTACTATTTTTTTTATATAATATTTATTAAAAATAAAAATACATAATTTGATAACTTTACCAAAAACTTATTAAAAACACAACGCAACGAGAAACGCTAAAATTGTGATGCTTATGACCATCTATTTCGTATGTATTAGTTAAGAGGTTTGAGGGATGATACTAATGAAATCAACCAACAAACGATAACATAAAGTGAATATTGGAGCTCGGAAAAGTTATCCGATGCTTAAGCATTTATGAAAATAAAACGAACAAAATTTACCAACGCATTTTTATTTACATTCATTGTTATACTCGTATATATATATATATATACATATATACATAAATCGAATGTTGCTACAGTTGTGGCTTATTAAGAAAAATTTTAAAATTAATGGATAATAAAATATTAGAAAAAAGAAAGATGCTTGCACATATTTTCTCATGTACTCTTTCTTAATACTTTTGAACCATATTTCTTCAATTTAAAAAATTATATTTACGCCAAGAGTTTAAAGTAAATTCAATTGCAAAATTTATTATTTTTCATTTAGTGTTAAAGTTTATTTATATTATCTGGCAATACTGTACTACATTTCACGACAACGAAAACCGAATAAGGTCCGTCTCCCTTTTGCTCTCACGGTATGCTCACAGCAGTGCTGTCGTTCAAAATTTTTTAACGTGCCACGTTTCAAATATTATAATCAAATCAAATTGCCCGGAAAATGTAGCTTACGGGAACAACTAGTATAAAATAAAAAAAAATAAAAATCGGCTTTAAAGCAATCCATTTTTTGCTGTATGTCGTGAGTTTACTCCGGTTTTATTTTGAACGTTTCAACTCGTCAGTTTCTACCACTTAATCGTGGATACACGCTTCAACAACGCTTAAAAATTATCTAATTTATCAGAGTTAGCGTTTGGTCATTTGTTGCGGAAACTTTACGTGCGCTAAACACTAATTATTATCAGCGATTAAGTCCATTTTTAGCTCAAAATTGTCACATTTAGACAAGTCAGCCATCCACGAAACGGCATTACATCCGCAAAAATGAGCTGTTTTGTGTGAATTTTATTCTGTAGGCATGGTTGATCCATATTCAATTCGTTACGGTTAATGGAAACCGCTACCATGATGCTGACTGGTTTGTTGTGGGATAAATTGGAAGAGTTAGACTTGGCCAAGATGTGGTTTCAGCAGGACGGCGCCACATGCTATTTCCAGAAATTTACCAGTCGTGGGATTTAACGCCTTTAGACTTTTTTCTTTGGGGACATGTCTATTCCAATAAGACACAGAATTTAGAAGCTCTCATAGCCAACATCGAATGCGAAATTGCTGGAATATCTGGCGATTTATTCAAAAAAGTTATGGAAAATTGGATATAGCGAATTCACTCGTGGAATCATTTCCGTAAATAATACTGTATTAAGCAATTAATGGTATATATTGTGCATTCATATGAAATAAAAACCATCTTATACATAAATTTTTTTATTAAAAAGAAAAAATGCATCGCCCTTAATACTGTTAAAAAAGGTTTGAATAATATTGTAATTGCACAATGGCAACATTTACAAATGAACTCTCACTAAACACTGTCATGTAATTTCTTTATTAATAAAACTCTGTTCTGTTTCAATCACGCTCGGAGACGGTGTTATCTCTTAGTTTGGCTTCGATTCGTTTTGCTCAACAGCTTATGGGCTCAGTACACTTGATTTGATGTTTTAGATTGTTGGTTAGCAAGCAAGCACGCAAGTTCGTTTTTTTTTAATTAAATAATATTGTGCGCGTTAACAGTATTAAAATGGAAACCGAATCCTTGAAAATAGAAAAGCTCCAAAATTCTGAGCAATATTCGGTTTGGAAATTTCAAGTAGCAATTTTGCTAAAGGCGTCAGTGCTGTTTGAATACATAAATGGTGTAAATTCACAGCCGGTAAAGGCAGAAAGTGATAATCAGGTGGTGTTTGATACTCGCCTGAATAATTGGATGAAGGCAGACAGCAAGGCGCAAAAGATCATTGTAACCAGCATTGGTGGTACACCACTACTACACGTTGTAAACTGTACCACGGCTGAACAAATGTGGACGAAACTTTAAAGCGGTATATGAACAGAGCACAAAATCAAACAAGTTGCAACAAAAATTCTATAGCTTTGCTATGGATCCAGCCGATGATGTTGCAATTCATATTTCAAAGCTAGAAAATATATTCCGTCAGCTTAGAGATGTAGGGGAAGAAGTATCACAAAGTATGGTGATCACAAAAATTCTAATGACTCTTCCTGAAACATTCAGCCATTTCTTTTCTGCATGGGAATCGGCACCAACAGACCAGCAAACACTTGAAAATCTCACATCGCGCTTAGTAACAGAAGAGGTATGCATTTGCATTCAAATAACGTTTCAGAAACGGTTGCTTTAGTGGCGAAACAAAAAAACCAAAAGCAGCAAAAACGGTTTTTTAAACCAGGAAAATGTTTCGCTTGCAATTATATGGGCATTGGCGAAGAGATTGTACATCGGTAGTGCCGAAACCATTTCATTCTAATCGAAATAAAAATGCATATAAAAACGAAATGCAAAGAGGTGAAGCTCTTACAGCCAAACATATAAGTGATATAAGTGAGTGTATTGGAGATATTGATGACAATTGGTATTTATACAGCGGTGCCAGTGACTACATGACACACAACAAAGAGTGGTTTGACAGCTACCGTCAATTTACCGAACCATCCGACATTAAAATCGGCAGCGGTAAAATAATACCAGCGCTTGGAGTTGGAGATATAAACATGTTGGCCTTTAATGAGAAAAATCGGAAAAATAAATACTTGTCAAATGTTTTATTTGTTCCACAAATCTCCGTGACTTTATTCTCACAAAGTCGAGCACTAGACAAAGGTTTGGTTCTTACGTCAAACAGTGAAGAGTGTTTTTTTGCTAAAAATTGATAGTCGAGAAACTGTGGCAGTGGGAAAGCGATACAATCAACTGTTTCGCATGCTTTTCAAGTAGTAAACAATAAGACGGCTTTGGCGAATTTAGCAGAGACTCGAGTAGAAGAACTGAAACTTTGGCAAGAAAGATTAGCCCATCAAAATCAGACTCATGTGCGGTCATTCCTCAACAAAGAAGACATAGTTTACAAAAGAGGTGAGGATTTCTTATCTGGTGCATGCTGTTTTGGAAAGCAGCACAGGTTGCCATTTCCGAAAAGTGATTTCCGAGCACTTAGAACTGGAGAGATTGTGCACGCAGATGTATGCAGTCCAATGGAGGAACCATCAATTGGAGGGTGCAGGTATTTTCTGATTTTTAAAGACAACTTTTCCATTTTAGAGCTGTTTACTTTGTCAAATCAAAAATCAGAAATATGCTCGACGATTGAAAAGTTTTTACATTTAGCCAAGAGTGAAGGCAGACCTCCTGTGCAGACACTACGTACTGATAATGGCCTTGAATTTGTGAATGATGCTGTCAAATCTCTTCTTGAAAAACATTGTGTTCGTTATCAAACGACAGTACCTTATACGCCTGAACAAAACGGCAGTGTCGAAAGAGAAAACAGGATGGTGGTCGAAGCAGCTCGAACAATGCTTCAGGCAAAAAATTTGGGCAGAAGCAGTAAACACAGCAGTTTTCATTTTAAATAGAACCGGCACTAGCTCAGTTAAGGAAAAAACACCTTTTGAATTATGGACTGGGCATCGATTTAATCCAAAGCATTTAAGGGTTTTCGGTTCAGAAGCATTTATTCACATTCCCAAACAACAGCGTCGTAAGTGGGACAGAAAAGCCAATAAAGGAATTTTTGTGGGTTATTCAGAAAGAACTAAAGGCTACAGAATTTGGGTGCCTTCTCTAAATACAGTAAAAATTTCGCGAGATGTTGCTTTTGTGGAAACCGATCATAATTTTTCCAGCCAAAAAGTCTCAGAATCTACAGTCATTCAAATAAATGAAAATGAATTGTCTCATGGCAGCGACAACAAGAAAGAGTATGCAGAAAATATACACGAAACTGATGGAGAGCAGTTGTCAGATGGCTCAATTGACTTCGATTATACAGAGATACATAAGTCCAGCGAAGCAGAAAAAGAAGTACCATTGAAACAGAGACTCCGTAGCAAAACGACTAAGCAAGGTGTTGGTATGTACAATTTAATTGAAAAACATGCATTTTTTGCAGACGGTGAGCCTCAGAGCTACAATGATGCAGTCAAATCTAGAGATGCGGTGCGATGGAAGCAAGCTATGAAAGAGGAGATGACTAGTCTTGAAAATAATAACACATGGGATCTGGTTCACTGCCCAGCAGACCGAAAAGTAATAGACAACAAGTGGGTTTTCAAACTGAAGAACATGGGCAAAACCAATCAAGAAAAATTCAAAGCAAGGTTAGTTGTCAGAGGTTTTACCCAAGAATATGGACAAGACTATGTGGAGACTTTCAGTCCAGTGGCAAAATTTGCATCTTTTCGTTCGATACTGGCTATTACAGCTAGTGAAAATTTACATCTTACTCGATTTGATGTAAAGACTGCGTTTTTTAATGGAGATTTGCATGAAGAAATCTATATGCGGCAACCACAGGGGTACGACGATAGATCTGGAAAGGTATGCAGGCTTCGGAAAAGCTTGTATGGCTTAAAACAAGCTTCCAGATGTTGGAATAGCAAACTTACCAGCGTTCTCAAGGAATTTTCGTTTGTACCGAGTAAAATGGATTCATGCGTTTTTATCAAAGATGGCAAAGAAGAAGCAAAAATCATTCTAGCGATTTATATAGACGACGGCCTAATAGCTGCAGAGAAAAAAGAATGCGCAATGCGGCTGATTAAATTTCTACAAAATAAGTTTGAAATAACTCTTTTAGATGCTGATTATTTCTTAGGTCTTGAAATAAACCGAAATACGAATGGGTCTATTCATGTTAGTCAGGAACTTTATATTGAACGAGTCTTAAAGAGATTCAATATGGAAAACTGCAAGGCGGTGTCTACTCCTGCTGGAAGTTTATTGACCGGATGCGTAGATACACAAAATATTGCTATCGGTTTTCCGTACAGAGAAGCCGTAGGAAGTCTTATTTATTTGGCAGTTGCTACAAGACCGGATATAGCTTTTGCAGTGGGAGTTGTGTCAAGATACCTGGATGGATCTGGAAAAGGATTTTTAAATACCTCAGTGGAACAAAAATTATTTCCTCAAACTGTTTTAGCGACGCTGACTATGCTGGGGACACTCTAACTAGACGATCCACTACTGGTTTTGTGTTTATGGTAGGAAGCGGCTCAATCTCTTGGTCGTCAGAAAGACAAAAATGTGTGTCTTTATCTACTACAGAGTCGGAGTACGTAGCAGCTTCTCAAGCAGTAAAGGAACTTCTCTGGATTCGCCGTATTTTAAAAGAGCTGATACCAACAAGTAGCATCGAAACAAGATTAAATATGGACAATCAAGGTGCAATACGGCTAATAAAGAATCCCGAGTACCACAAACGCACAAAACATATCGATGTGCGATTCCATTTCATTCGAGAATGCTATGAACGAGGTTATTTTAACATTCAATACGTACAGTCTGAAAAACAAAAAGAACCACTGAATAAAGAAAAATTTGAAAAGTTTACATATTTTATAGGAATTACAAATAAAAACAACTAGTAAAATAATTTAAAATTAAAATGTTTTTATTTGAAATAATAAATGTGAATAATTTTATATACATAATTAAAGTATTAAGTTTGTATAGAATTTAATTTAAAATTTAATGATAAAGAAACTTGTACATAGAATCATGTAAAGGGTGTTTTTTTAGGAGGTTTGTTTTTCCGATAGATGTCGTTTTATTTTATGACAATTGTTTTGACAGCTCAAAGTGGCATTTCTACTCAGTATTGTTTGGCAAATCATTATGAATAGGTTAACTCCAGAACAACGTTTTCAAATCGTGGAAATTTATTTTCAAAATCAGTGTTCAATTAAACATGTTTATAGAGCACTTCGTGAATTTTATGGTGCACATAATCGTCCGTCAGAGACCACCATAAAGAACGTAATTACCAAATTTCGGTCTACATTCACTCTTTTGGATGCCAAGCCACCGACAAGAATGAGAAGAGTTCGTACAGAAGAAAATATTGCTGTCGTTGAGGCCAGTGTCGAAGAAAACGACAATTTATCGATTCGTCGTCGTGCTCAGCAAATTGGACTTTGTCCATCGACTTTATGGAAAATTTTACGTAAAGATTTGGGTTTGGTGCCATACAAAATTCAATTGGTGCAAGAATTAAAGCCACACGACCATCGTTTGCGCCGTGAATTCAGTGATTGGTCGTTAAATCAATTGAACGAAGATCCATTTTTTTACCGTAAAATTCTCTTCAGTGATGGGGCGCATTTTTTGTTAAATGGATACGTCAACAAACAAAATTGTCGCATTTGGAGCAAAGATAATCCACACGCCGTTCAAGAATTACCAATGCATCCTGATAAATGTACTGTTTGGTGCGGTCTATGGGCTGGTGGGATCATCGGTCCATATTTCTTTAAAAATGAGGAAGGACGACGCGTTACCGTGAATGGAAATCGATACAGAACCATGTTAAATGAGTTTTTGTTGTCAAATCTTGAAGATATGGATATGGATGAAATGTGGTTTCAACAAGATGGTGCCACTTGCCATACAGCACGTGAAACAATCGACTTATTGAAAGAAACTTTCAACGACAACATTATTTCGAGAAATGGTCCGGTGAATTGGCCTCCGCGTTCGTGCGATTTGACGCCACTCGATTACTTTTTGTGGGGATACGTGAAGTCATTGGTTTATGTGGATAAACCTCAATCGATTGACGCTTTGGAAACCAATATTCAACGTGTCATTGCTGACATACGCCCTCAAATGCTTGAAAAAGTGCTGGAAAATTGGACCTCCAGAATGACATTTGTGAAAAATAGTCGTGGTAGCCATATGCCAGAAATTGTGTTTAAATGTTAAATGCCAAAAAATTATCTACCAAATACAAAAAATTTTGGTCATTTCATAATTTTATATGTGTTTTATTCAAAAAAAAAATCGGCAACCTCTTAAAAAAACACCCGTTATTATCAAAAGTGGGAGTGTTAAAAAAGGTTTGAATAATATTGTAATTGCACAATGGCAACATTTACAAATGAACTCTTACTAAACACTGTCATGTAATTTCTTTCTTAATAAAGCTCTGTTCTGTTTCAATCACGCTCGGAGACGGTGTTATCTCTTAGTTTGGCTTCGATTCGTTTTGCTCAACAAATGCCATATTAAATTTTAAATAAATCGTGTTGCTATTGCCACGTTCCATTAAGTGACTTGCTGAATGCTGACTTAAATTACAGTTCAGTTACAGTTTCTGCTAACAAAACATAATCAGATATGTATAAAATATTTTATAATTTTACGCATGATAAAAATTGTTAAAATATTGAAAAGAAATGTTGAAAATATCCGGAAGGAGTACAATATGAATTAGCGGAATACAGGAGTACAGGCTAGTCGAAAGTAGTACAATACTCCGATCGTTCTCACTTCGACAGCACCGCTCACAGCACGCAATATTTGCTATTGCTGTGTTGCTTTGGCAAAACCAGCTTGGCTTACAACAACAATAGCATAAAGCCGAAAGTAAATCCAAAAAATTTTTAGAATTAAGAAACTAAAGCCCTTTTATAGTTATGGTGCTCACCGTTAGGCGGTAAAACCAAAAGCTGTTGCTTTGATAATTAAAGTAAAGCCAAGCCGGCTTTGCCCAAGCAATATAGCATATGTTGTTTTGGCTCTATGGATACGATTGCCAATTTTCGAAAAATTTAGTAATGGCTGCAATGAAAAAATTGGAGTCCATTGGATGTCATGTTGTTGCCTTAATATCTGATATGGGTGGAGGAAACCGCAGTCTTTGGAGACAGCTAGAGGTTACTGCAGAAAAACCGTATTTTAATAATCCAGTAAACGGCAAAAAAGTGTTTTGTTTTCGCGGATGTCCCTCACCTCATAAAACTAATTAGGAATCATTTCATTGATTCTGGTTTTATGAAGGCAAACATGTCACCAAAAAACCTCTTGTTGAGCTGCTGGAATAAACGTTAAAATATGAGCTTAGTTTTGCCCATAAATTAAGCAGTTATCACCTGACAGTGAAGAAGGCAGGTCGCCAAAAAGTTAAGTTTTGCTACCCAATTTTTTTCAAATACTTTGTCATGTGCCTTAACCAGAATGGGTATGATGCATCAAATAATTTAAAAAAAAGAGCAGGGTAGGCTGTGTCGTCTACACGGCCGCGAGGGTTTCGAGCGTGACAACGGTTACAAACATTTACTAACAATGCACTGTTTATTTTTTTTTATTTAATTTTATATTTAATTTTTATTTTTTATTTTTTTATTTTATTTTTATATTTAAAAAACATTTAACTTGAATTAAAGTGTATATCTAGTTTTCCAGTTTATGTTGTTATAAAATAATTTCCGAGTTTAAACCTTTTAATTCAATTCAATTAGTAATGTTATGTGAGTTGAGCAGAGAACCAACCAACAGAGACTATACTACACTACTACTTCCTAGAGAGGGTGTTGGTTTACGGGTTCACATGGCCTATAGTAACGTTTATACGGCATACGAGTATATTTCAAAGGGTATAAAAAATTTGAATAGTTTTAAAATAAATTTGAAGAGAAAAGAAGTGAGCAGCACTAACCAATGCATCAAAATGGTATGCTAAGAATGTCGCTTTGAAACATGTAGGCCAATTATTCATCATTAAATTTCTTTTGCATGGTTCTCTCCCTTCTGTAATTGTTCGAAGAGTTATTTACTCTAGTAACTGTAAAAATGTGTAAGGATAAGATAAGAGAAAAGAAAAGGAATTAGTTGCAAGGAAGCTTGCAGGTTTTCATTGTTATATTACTCTTTTTTGTAACTTATAGTACTATTTATTTTCTGTAAGACGACCAACACGAGAGCACTGTATCACTTTATGCAATGGTGATAGAACGAGCAGAGCAGAGCACCGATAGAAAATGAACAGAGACTATACTATCAATACGGCTGCGGTAAAGAATTAAGTAGCTGCGCAGCTTGTGCTGCACAAAAAAATGGCAGGCAGTCGGTATAGAAGAAATTGCGGCTACATTTTAAGCCGGCTTACAGTCTGCTTTTTCTACATTTTTCTATTTGCATACAATTTAAAGTGGCTGCGTAAACTGCGTAGTCGATTTTTCTTTACTGCATTGGCTGGAAAAGTGAATTTTTGACCAACATGCAACATAAACTGTGCCGCGGATGAATTCTTTACCGCAGCCTACTACTGCATATGTTTGTTTCGTTCTGCTCAAGCTATGAGCTTGATTGTATGTTATTAAAATCACATACTCGTACATCATCATCAATCAAATCACATACAACAGAATAAATAATTTCTAAGCGGATTTAAATGTTCATAACAATTTATTGTGAGGTGGGTGCATATGGCATATTCATATCCATATGCAGCCGTTGGCCGATACCATATTATGCTTACCCCATACAAAACCGGTGACGCACTGTAAAATGCTCTGCGCTCAATTCATTTATGTCCAGATAGGAGTTTTTCCTTTTAAAAAACGATGGCGATTTTCACATCCCCCCCAAAACAGATTTATTTTGTTTTGGTATGGGGTAAGCATAATATGGTATCGGCCAGCATATGGTATGGGGTAACCATTTTTAGATAACGTTGCATATAAACGCAATACAAACTGATCGCGATTCCGCTAGAATTGAGCCACGCCCTTAAGAATAGCACGGCAAAAATACCGTTGCCGAGCATACCGTTGAAACGCCAAAAAATGAGTGCATGTAATCTTTCCGCGCGTTTGGAGTGAAATTTTTTTGACATTGTGGGCGATATCCTATTGATCCATATCATAGAATTTCCATAGGAAGAAGTCTTATAGTCGCATCTAAGTCCTACATTCTGAATTTTATGCGAATCGCTTGAGAAATTGCTTTGTTTCAGAAATTCCAGACCATAAGGATCATATCCCAAAATTTCCGTAGAAAAAAGTCTTATAGTCGCATCTTAGACCTACATTCCGAATTTCATGCGAATCGCTTGAGAAATTTATTTGCTCCAGAAATTCCAGACCATATTGATTATATTCCAGAATTTCCATAGGAAGAAGTTTTATAGTCGCATCTTAGTCCTACATTCCGAATTTCATGCGAATCGCTTGAAAAATTGATTTTTTCCAGAAATTCCAGACCATAATGACCATACTCCAGAATTGCCATAGGAAAAAGTTGTATAGTCGCACCTTAGCCCTACATACAGAATTTCAGGCGAATCGCTTGAGATATTGCTTTGCTCCCGAAATTCCAGACCATAATGACCATATTCCAGAATTGCCATAGGAAAAAGTTTTATAGTCGGATCTAAGTCCTACATTCTGAATTTTATGCGAATCGCTTGAGAAATTGCTTTGTTCCAGAAATTCCAGACCATAAGGATCATATCCCAGAATTTCCATAGGAAAAAGTTTTATAGTCGCATCTTAGTCCTACATTCCGAATTTCATGCGAATCGCTTGAAAAACTGCTTTTTTCCAGAAATTCTAGACCATATTGACCATACTCCAGAATTGCCATAGGAAAAAGTTGTATCGTCGCACCTTAGCCCTACATACAGAATTTCAGGCGAATCGCTTAAGATATTGCTTTGTTCCCGAAATTCCAGACCATAATGACCATATTCCATAATTGCCATAGGAAAAAGTTGTGTAGAAGCATCTTAGCCCTACATACCGAATTTCATGCGAATCGCTTGAAAAATTGATTTTTTCCAGAAATTCCAGACCATAATGACCATACTCCAGAATTGCCATAGGAAAAAGTTGTATAGTCGCACCTTAGCCCTACATACAGAATTTCAGGCGAATCGCTTAAGATATTGCTTTGTTCCCGAAATTCCAGACCATAATGACCATATTCCATAATTGCCATAGGAAAAAGTTTTATAGTCGGATCTAAGTCCTACATTCTGAATTTTATGCGAATCGCTTGAGAAATTGCTTTGTTCCAGAAATTCCAGACCATAAGGATCATATCCCAGAATTTCCATAGGAAAAAGTTTTATAGTCGCATCTTAGTCCTACATTCCGAATTTCATGCGAATCGCTTGAAAAACTGCTTTTTTCCAGAAATTCTAGACCATATTGACCATACTCCAGAATTGCCATAGGAAAAAGTTGTATCGTCGCACCTTAGCCCTACATACAGAATTTCAGGCGAATCGCTTAAGATATTGCTTTGTTCCCGAAATTCCAGACCATAATGACCATATTCCATAATTGCCATAGGAAAAAGTTGTGTAGAAGCATCTTAGCCCTACATACCGAATTTCATGCGAATCGCTTGAGAAATGCCTTAGTTCAAAAAGTTCTAGTTCCTAACTACCAAATCCCAGTGGATATTAAAAGTGCTACATAACAGAGGACAAAAAAGCTGTTAAAAAGTGACATAACAGAGGACAAAAGAGCTGTTAAAAAAGTGACATAACAGAGGACATTTAACATTCGACTTTTTGAATATGAACCCCTTAAACCTTGTAGTGAGACGTTATCGCGTCAAAATTTAATAAATGAAATGCGAGTTGGAAACAACCATAATGTTCTTCCATTTCAAGCTGGAGTTCTTATCGGCACCACTGCCTTTCCTTTATTGTTCGATAAGCTCCAAGCCGAATATGGTATTAGTTACCTGCTAACCTATAGGCTAAACCAAGATATTTTGGAGTAGTTTTTTGGGATCATGCGGTCAATGGGGGGACTTCATGATCATCCAACGCCGCTAGAATTTAAATATCGAATGCGAAATTTCCTCCTGAGCCGGAATGATACCATTGTTTCACATTCAACAACAGGTCGATTAACAAAGTGAGGTACATTTCGATTCAATTGCAGTGGATTTGGGAGAAAAATGTTCGCCCATTTTGTCAACCATGCTAGAGGATTTTAATATAGAGGAAATACCAGCTACTCAAATAATTCAAGACGAGGATCGCGCGCTTTCGGAATTAGAATACGATGGGTTGGAATACCTAGCCGGATTTATTGCATTTAAGTTCCGGCATGAAAATTTGGGCTTTCCTACAGGAGAAGTAACTAATCCTACTTACACCTGGACAGATCATCTATCGGAAGGAGAACTATACAAGCCGACTGAGCCTTTTTTTAATGAATTAGAAAAATTAAATAACATATTTAATGATATAAATGGGGATTCGATTAAAACTGGCAAACATTATATAGAAAATTTAGTAACTAATTCAGAAAACGTAGATTAAGGTAAGGATGTGAAAATCCTTTTTTTTTAATACAAAATGTATTTTAAAATGCGACTTTTGAATAATTCAGCAACATACACATTAAATAAAAATAAGAAATTAAAAAAAACTATAACATAAATTTAAATTTATGGCTTTTTATTTAAAATAATTTAATTTTTCATGGAACATAGTAAGTAAAAAATATAAATTAAACTAAAAAACTTTTCCTTTCGCTGCTATAAAAAAAATGACTAACCACATAAAAGCGTCTACAAATCTACTGAAGTTTCTTGTTTTTTGTTAGACATAATTTACAACAAATATGTTTTCGTATCAGCAATGACTTTCTAATTATCACACATATACCCAGGTTAGTCGGTGCTGACATTTGTTGGAATATTTTGGAATTTACCAAACAACAAGTATATATATTTGTGAAAGTTTTTTTTTCAATATGCAAGTTTCTGACTCAGTATTTTCTATTAAACGCATAATTCAAATTGATTATGAAATAAAAATTTGAATATTTAATGGTTTTTGATATTTTTGACACTTACACCTATAACAATTTAATTTAATAAAGTAAAAAGAAATAAATATGTTCAATGAACCTGATTTTAAGGCATCGAATGACGACATGCGCAGAAAAAGACGACTTTGAAAAAGCTGTCAATCATACCTATTAGAATCAGTTTACCATGGACGGTTCCTATCAAAATACTTTACAGCAAAGACAGAACAAAAGCTTTTAGTATGCACAACGAGAAAAATTTGCGTTTAAGAATAAACGTATATCCTGAGTCAGAAAAATCGAAAATAAAAAAATCTCTGTCTGTCTGTTTCCAGTCAACAGCCCAGGCGGCTAAAATTATCGGAAGGAAAATCCATATTTACGCTTTTTCCATAAATTGTGAGGAGCCAGAAGATTTCGACGGAAATCTGACAGCCGGAAGTGATAGTTTACTTAGATGTTTTTTCGAGTTTTTGTAAATAACTCAAAAAGTATAGCACTTAGGAAAAATCTGTTAAGTGCAAAAGATATTTAAACAGAAACCAAAAAAAAGTGTTGTGCCCACACCTACATTTTTTGAACGCTTCAGACAAAAAAAATTCTCGGAAAAAAAAAACACACAGATCGGAATTCTGACAGTTAAATTATATCTCCGAGTACTCCAACATAAAAAACTCCAGCCAAAATGTCATCAATTAAAAGTCGGTATAAAAACTTTTTTGGTTTTGTTTTCAATGTAATTTTGTGTAATTTACACGTATTTAACTTTAGAAAAAGTTACACGCCACCTAAACACAACTCGTTAGAAATACTATAAATACGTCTCATAAAAAAAAAATTTATTATCCTAAATAAAACAGGAATGCATTTACGTACCTGTCATGTCCTTCGTTTCGTTCTCTGGTATATCGTACATTTTTAAATTTTTGTGACTTATTTCGTTTATTTGCCTACTTAAAAAATGTTACAAAACAAATTGTCCCTATCACTGAATTTGAAACATCCGATTCAGTTTTTGTCTATAACTTTTCATAAAAGCACCTTATTTATTACTTTTATTTTATATCAAAATAACATTGAAAATAACATATATAAATAAAATTGAAATAGACCGGAATACCAAAATAGTATTTCTCATTTTATAAAACACTAGCTGACCCGACAGACGTTGTTCTGTCCCACTTTCAATAAATTTGTTTGCGATCGTTTTGTGAACTTGTGAAAAGCTATTTGTTTTGCGATATCGCGTCACAGTATTAGTCACATCAGTATTAGCAAAAATACCCGGCGTTTCCCGGCTGTCCCATCCCACTGACCCCCGCCCACTGACCTCCCTTCCACTCCCCGCCCCTCTACCTAACCAACTCCCCAATCCAGAAAACTATAGAATCGACACTTATACAGGCAAAAAATTTACATTTGTTCGAATATTCCTTATATGAAGATCATATACAGGGAAAACTACATTTTCAACCCCAGCGCCACCTATCGGGTCCAAATTTTGTCAACGACTTTATTTTTATTTAAATATTGTATGGTGTGAATTTGAGCCAAATCGTTCAATAAATAAGAATTTTCGAAAAAAAAAAAACGATACCAGCGCCATATACCGGGCTGATTTGTGAATCTAAACTATCCAGGGCGTCACCCAAACGCATACAAAAAAATTCATTCAAATCGGTCCAGCCGTTTAGGAGGAGTTCAGTGACATACACACGTACAGTAGAATTATATATATAAAGAAGAAGAAGATAATAACATGATAAAATTTTGTTGAGTCAATAGCTTAGTTATTTTAAAAAATTGGGTGAAAATGGGCAACTGTTGTAAGTGTAGAGGTGTTCTGCTCATTTAGTTACTTCAGATGAGTAACATTTTCATTTATTATAGTGAAGAATACTAATCTTCAATTCTTTAGCTAAATTTTATTGAATAATTGTTCAATTATCTCATTGTTAGTTGTACTCTACAAGCTAATCGAACGCGGCTCAAATAGACCGCCAACCGAATATCAATTTATAAATTAAACGCGACTTTTAAGAGCGTGGCTACACAGGCGTGGGAATGAAAATCATGTTCATGAACGTTGTGGCTACACATAACGAAGCATATGTGTGTGAAATCCGATCTACCGTGTGTATGTTTGTCAATTTGTTGTTATTTTGCTGTATAGAACGTTCATGCTGCGCCGAAACTCATGTTTTGTACAAAGTATTTTAAACGACGTTTTTTTCTTTGCGCTCGAGAGTTTTTCTCGGCAATTTGAACACAAAAAGCGACAATCTTTTGTTAACATATGTCGAGTTTTTTTTTTGTTTTAGCAATCTGCGGTCGAGCGTAGATTTTTTCTCGAAAAAACGAACACGAAAGCCGAGAATCTTTTGTTTGCATTGTTTAATTGCATGTGTTGTTGTTGCAGTTAATGAAAAGAGTGGTAAATCTCCCAAAATATCAAGATCTGTTTGAGGGGAAATCCAATCTGCCGTAGATTGGTTTTTTGGAATAAACGAACAACTTGACAGCCAAAAAAGCACTCTAACGAGTGTTAGTAAAAACAGGGTTTATTCTCCCAAAATATCAAGATCTGTTAGAGGGGATATCCGATCTACCGTAATTGGTTTTTTTTAGAGAAAGCGAACAACTTGACAGCAAAAAAATCAATCTGCGCCAGATTTAAAAAAAAAACGACATAAGAAATATAAAAAGAAGAAAAATATTTTAAAGAAATACAAAAGTAGGTGGTTGAAGCTTTCAAACGAAATTAATAGGGCATTAGGGCTTTCTGTTGACGTTACACGTTAGTGCATATAACTTTCTTAGGACTCGAATCTCAAAAAAAGCAATGGATGGTTTGTAAATGTAAAATACGTAAAATGGCAATTCTAAAAAAAGGTGCCCTCTGGCGGGAGTCTGCTAGTTTAATTGTGTTATCTAAAGATAAAACATTAGGTTCAGAATATGATTACAATGTTGGTATCAAAATAAAAGTTATTGATTTACACTACAATTTTTATATTAATATATATCTACAGGTATTACTGCTTAGTCGATCTGAAAAAACCTCGTTTATGCGAAATCATTACGTTTTCCCTGGTGGTGTTCAAGAGTCAGCTGACGAATCAGCGCTTTGGTTAAAGTATTTAAAAAAATTTGGGGTAAAAGATAAACTTATAAATGACTTGAAACTTGTTAATGGTCCTAGACCGAACATATTTATTTCTGCAGGCGATAACTGTATAGAAAGGTAAAAATGCTTTAGTTTCAGTTACAGTTTGATTTTGTGAATTGTCAGTGGAATTTAATTTGTTTAATGTAAAGTATTAATTTCAGAGAAATATCTTTAAGAATAAGTGCTATTAGAGAAACTTTCGAAGAAGTGGGTATTCTCTTGTGTCGCAAAAGACAAAACTATGGGGACCAAGATGGTTTTGGACAGTTTGTAGAGAACTTTGACCGGAATGCTTGGCAAGAAGCAGTTCATAAAAATCCAGACGAACTTTTAAATCTTTGTAAGGAACTTGATGTTATACCGGATCTATGGAGCCTCTTCGAGTGGTCTGCCTGGCTAACACCGGCTTCATTTGATAAAAGGTTAACCGCCGTAAATGTTACTTACTATTTGCTCAAAAGAGTTGTTTATTATAACAGATTCGAAACTGCTTTTTATTTGGTAGCACTTAAAGAAAGGCCCAATTTAATAATTGACCCCAATGAAGCAGCTGAACATTTGGTAATATATACATACATTATTTTGGTCTATCGCAGTAAGACTCCCGAAAGGGTAAACAAGTTGGACCGTTTGGACCCTCCTTGCCTGTGACAGCGACACAAAACCGCCTGTCTGGAGAGAAGAATATTCACCAAAGGTATCAAATAAAAGTAAATTTTCGTCCTAGACGTGGCTACACCGCTTCATAGGCAGAGGTTGTTCGATTTGTCCAACTGTTTTTTTTTTTTTTGGCAATATATTGCTGTTCAACCCATTATTTTTCTTAATATTTTTAGTGGAAATCTCCGATTGATTTCTTAAAAGCTTTTCGTAACGAACAGATATGGCTTCCCCCTCCACAATGCTACGAGTTGTCACGTTTAGCTTGCATCAGTAAGCTCAACAATTTGAAAGACTTCGCACACAGTAGGAATGTAAAAGGAACTACGTTATTTCAACCAGTTCAATTCAAATGCAATAATGGAATGGTGGGAGTACTTCCAGGTAGTTCTGTTTTTCAAATCAATCAAACGAATACTTCATATATTTTTCCCAACAAGGTGACGATAAATACCCCAATCATCCAAATAATATTACGAAGTTTATTGAAACAAACCAATCGGTTGAAGAGTTCCGAAAAAAGTCAAAAAAAATCCATCGCGCAACGTATACGGGTCTGTATAAAGCAACGGTGGAATTGAATTTTACCCCTTTCAATGAACATTTAACGCCCATCAATATAGATAGAGAAAGCAAACTGTAATTTATATCATTTATAATTTTGGCATTCAGAAAAGTTGGTCCTAGTACATATTTTCGGATTTATTGAAAAATTTTAAATTTTGCTTAATAAATCTTAAAAATAACTTCTATCTCTTTATATTAACTTCCCGTGCCCGTGGCTGGCACGGCAGAATCTTGTGATCAATGTTTAACACACTTCCTAAAGCCCGATTTTATTGATTATATTTCCGGTGACAATACTTTCTATTTGATTGTGATCGGGCCTCGGGGTCGGGGGGCTCCCATACAAATTTTTTTCTATGACTTCTGTGTACGTGTGCGCTGCTTGTTTTACGATTGAGGTTGTTTTGTTGTTGGGTTGCAGTGCTTCGTATGTATTTTTATATTTCAGCATTTATAGTGGAATTCAGTATACTTTTGGTTATTAGATAATTTACATGAAATTTTTTTATTTTTATGGGTTGTTTTTATTATCTATCTAGACCTTCCTAAATTTTGGCGAATGTCTACCCCGCTTTTGTATCCCATGAATTCTACTGCAAAGGACTATCCAAAATGTTTTCAATAACTCGTGCAAACTGAGTGTCATACAACGGAACTTTTTTATTTTTTTTTTCACTTTGCCTTTTTATGATATTAGGTATCATCCCATAGTTTTCGAGCTTGCTGAGATGAATAGTGATGGTAAAAAATCTCTATCGGGAGTCGATTGAATGAGAAGGGTGGTCTATATTAGTGTCAATTCCATAGTTTTCGGGGTCGATTGCATAAATAGTTATGGTAAGTCAGCGCTATTGGTTGCTGGGGAGTTGGGTGTGGGGGCGATATTAGTATCAAATTGTATAACCTGACAACGCCAAGTACTCAATTGGTAATTTATGTATATGAACATAAACCGGTCAGCACAGCTATGAGTAAAACCACATTGCAGTAAATACCCGAACATTGATAACAACATTTAGGTGATTGTTTTAGCTCTTAAGTTTACAGACTTTTCCAGATCCATCTATAACAAGGTTGTAAAAGAGAGTTTCTAGGAATTTTAAAGACACACTTACGTCATTCTTTAACGACAAGAAGGTCAATGATTTTGTGAAATTTGCAATCATTTTGAGTTTGAGACGTCAATTTGCAGAATTGTATAATACAGATTCCAAGAAACTTGAATGCTCAATTACGTAATTATTTGTAATGTTTTCTTGTTAAGGTTTTTTTTTGGTATGTCCGTACCATGATGCATTGATTAAAGCATTTCCTATTGGTCAGATCCCAGAATTTCCATAGGAACAAATCTTAAAGTCGCGTATTAGTCCTACATTCCGAGTTTCATACGAATCTTTTTTGCCATGTACATTTCTTTACTTAATTTCGCCTTATTTTGTATTGGTGGCGATAGTATTTGTGGCGATGTTATTTCTGATGCATCTGGCAATTGAATTTGTGATGTACTTGGCAATGGATCCGGACTAACAGCTGCTAGCGAATATTCCTGTACCACAGAATATGAACTGGATCTTATTCTGAAATTTTCAATACCAAAATATTACAAATCTTCTAAAATATTAGTATAAGCATACATACATACTATTAGCATACTTTTTTCCTGGTATGTTGAAATTCACTTTTTCTGCTGCCATAGCGTTCCACAGCAAAGCTTAAGCTTTCTGCCCTTGTCCAATTTTTTCTGAAACTAATTTATATCATATAAAATTTATCTTTTTATCAGTCATATTTTTTAAAGTTATCAACTAAGTCTAAACGATGTTATATTTTCCCAAAAAAAAATTCTACATAAAACAAATGGTTATAAATCAAATTTATTTCGAAATGATCAATTATGTCAAAAATTTCAGGATGTCAAAAAATAATTGTTAAAAAAATTCAGGAATACCAATTTTTAGGAATAAAATCTAGATCTAAGCGCCAAATACGTGTCATATTCTGAACTATTTATCCACAGTATTGCTATTGCTGCCGATAGATACCTAGTGTTTATCGGCAGTAATTTGTTGTTGTTTTTAATATAAATTTTCCCTTTGTTCCTTTCAGGAATAAATCTATCAAATCAAAGGAAGATGCATGGTATGACTTGAGCTGTAAAGAGGCTTTTAGGACTAGAAAGGTATGCTTTCGGTTTTACAAAGCAAACCCTACCGAGTAAAACCGAAAAAAGTTTAAACGAGCAAGAAATGATTGCAATGCCCATCTTCGGCGAGTCAAATTCGCCTACGACCAAAAATTAAGGCAAAGAATACTACAATGTCCCAAAGGTAGTAAACATTTCTGGTCTTTCGTGAAAATAATCAAAAATACAGCTAGTCGTCGATTCCAACGCTCATTTATAATGACATTCCAGTTGTCAGCTCTATAGACAAGGCCAATCTGTTTGCTGAGCATTTCGCAGCTAGCTATACGCTTCCAGATTGTGCATTGCCGCCTCCTGCACCTCAGAGTATTGAACACTCTATGGGACAGATATTTATTCGTACTCGTGCAGTTGCTAGAGATTTAAATGATCTCAACACTCACAAATCCGCGGGGCCAGATTGTATTTCTCCATTAGTTCTGAAGAGGTGTTCTCCAAGCTGGCAGTACCATTGCGTAAGCTTTTCCATCTATCCTATTCTTCTGGACTCTTCCCTAGAAGTTGGAAAACAGCATTTGTCCAGCCCATACTAAAAAAAGGCAAGCCGTCGTCTCCTTCTTCGTACCGACCCATAGCACTTACATCCATTCCTTACAAGTTCATGGAAACGCTGATCAATTATCAGCTTAAGAAATATCTTGAAACCAACGAAATTCTTAGTGACCGGCAGTATGGATTTCGTGGGCAACGTTCTACTGGTGATTTGATGGTATATCTCACCGAACAGTGGAACCGATCTTTGCATCATTTTGGAGAAAGCAAAGCTGTTGCACTCGATATTTCTAATGCATTTGACAGAGTTTGGCATCAAGCTCTTTTGTCTATAATGCGTGCTTATGGAGTCGATGATAAACTGCTTCATTGGATTAGAAGCTATCTTTTGGACCGCTCAATTCAAGTTGTTTTGGACGGGTTCAAGTCTGAAATACATAAATGCTGGCGTTCCCCAGGGCTCTGTTCTGTCCCCGACAGTCTTTCTCATTTTTATTAATGATCTCTTATCTGTGACTTCTAATCCAATTCACTCTTTCGCTGACGACTGCACTCTCAGCTTCTCATATAAGTTTGAGGAACGTTCCTCCACCTCTGATGTGGAACTCAAACAACTTCGTATGTTAAGCTCGTTAAATTCTGACCTTGACAGCATAATACAACGGGGAGAAATCAATAGAGTAGAATTTAACGCTTCCAAAACCTAATGCTGTCTCCTGTCGTCCAAGCCAATCCTAAACCCCATGCCTTTATCCATGAATGGCACTTGCATCAAGGAAACTGAAAATCTCGCAATTCTCGGTATGTGCGTTAACGACAAGCTTCGTTGGAATGACCATATATTTACCGTCGCTAAAAATGCTGCGAAAAGTTTAGGTTTTCTAGCCCGGTTGAAGAAATATTTCACTCTCTCTGATCTGGCTACTATATACAAGGCTTTTATTCGCCCAAAACTTGAGTACAATTGCCATATCTGGTCTGGTGCGCCTAAGACTACTTTGCATCAGCTAAATAGAATACAAAACCGCGCGATAGATCTTATCGGTGACGGAAATTAATAGATTCGCTTGAACACCGCAGGAACGTTTCTTGCTTGTCACTGTTTTATCGCTTCTTCTACCAGCGGTGCTTAAGAGAAATAGACAGCTGCATGCCACTTCTCCTTGAATTCAACCGCAATACTCGTGGCGCTCTAAATGCTCATCAGTTTACCCTCAAACCCATCTTTGGACGTACAGTTAAATTCAGGGATTCGTTCTTCAGCCGTACAACACGTATGTGGAATGCTCTGCCAAGCTCTGTCTTCCCACATCACTATGACCCACCGGCATTCAAAACACAAGCTCATAGACATCTTCTCTTTTCTCCTGCTCTTCCTTAACGCCCGAGCTGTGACAAGCATATAGCCGAGCATTATAAGGGTACGAACCCCTTGAAGTGTGCGCGAAATATAAAAAAAAATCAGCTCTCGTAAGACCATAGAGGACTAAATAAGTACTGCGAAATATATCAATCAGTACCTGATTTAGTCGATGATATTTGAGGACGTTCGTGCAGAACGGATCGGCTCAGAGTAATTACTTCATGCTGCGAAAAAGATCAATCAGCTTTAGGTAAATTCATATAAAAATCTTTATTCTTTTACAAGTGAACCGGAGTTTAAAGGCAAAACCCCCAGAAGAAATTCTACTACATCAGTAGACAGATCTTCTTCGAAGAAACACTACTACAGCAGTAGACGGATCTTCCTTGAAGAAACGCTACTACAGGAGTAGACGGATCTTCCTCAAAGAAACTACTATACCAGAAGACGGATCTTCTTGATAAATTGTGGTTTTTGCGCCCCTTGTCATTGCTTGTTTCTCTCAAAATGCTGGGAATTTTATTTCCCCAATAAGAACTTGTTCATATACGTGGTTTAATCGTATACGTACAGGTTTGCTTCTGTATTATTAATTATTATGCTTTTATTATTATTAATATTATTTCATTTCTTAGCCATGGGGCGACTGCAGTGCATTTGCACCAAAAGAATGATTTCTCGGTTTATCATCGGACGACCGATTACTGAGTGGAAGTGTTACTATGGTGCAGCGTAGTACTTTGTGTGCTTTTAGCGAACGATCAGTAGTGTGCTTTTAGGCGGTGACTAATTTATCAATTCTGGTGTATATAGATTTTAGCGGATGCTTTTAGGCGGTAACTACTGATATAGTCGTTGATTAATTCTAGTTTATTGCTACGAAAAGTAGTTAGTAGCGCAGATAGTGGAATAAGAATCCCAAGATAAATCGCAATGTATATTCTCCAAAAAAAGTTGCCACAATTTTCTCGATATTTCTGTCTATAAGATTGGAATTTCTAAATGGGCTAAATAGTACGGCGTTGCCGCAGGAGTTTATTTATTGTTTAGAACTTAACCGGTGAAGTTCAAAAAGTACTGAAAGAAGGTAGAGGACCCAGCTAAATGAATAGTAGTACAAGTATTGAAGTGTTT
This sequence comes from Nephrocerus scutellatus, assembly GCA_947095585.1. Taxonomy (NCBI): domain Eukaryota; kingdom Metazoa; phylum Arthropoda; class Insecta; order Diptera; family Pipunculidae; genus Nephrocerus; species Nephrocerus scutellatus. Next base: position 65,186,633 of record OX352764.1, on the reverse strand, counting down.
TTGTGAGAATTTAAAATTTGTCCAGTATAAATTGTGAACTGTTGTTGTCTTCAGGTGAACTCATGTCGTGCATGACTCTTTGTTGGGAGCGAAGCATTGAAAATTTAGGTGAATCAAGCGCTGTGTCCTTAGATGTTTCTTAGGCATTTGATAGAGTATGGCATAATTGTCTCATTAATAAGATTCGTGCGCTCAAGTTACAAAACGCTCTCATTGGATGGATTGAGGATTATTTATGGAACCGTAAAATAAAAGTTGAACGGTATATCTTCAGCTTCACATGGTTTCAATGCTGGCGTTATCATCAGTCGCCTACGCTCTTCTTGATATTAATGACCTGTTGTCTTCTACAACCTGTCATTGCTGATGATACAACACTATTGGCTTCCATTTGCATTTGTCAGTCAAATAATAATGCTTGATCGATTCGCGTGAATTAATGAATTCGGCTATTCTGTTGAACATTCTAGTCATTCTTGATTGGGGCAGATCTAATAGGGTGGCATTTAACCCGAATAAATTCCAGGCTTGTCCTTTTTCCCAGACGACAGTTCAACATTACGTGCCATCAGTTAGAAATGGTGCCACTATTGCGAGATCAGATTCACTTAAGATGTTAGGTTTAAAAGTTGCAAGTGAACTTTCCTGGAAGGAACATATTTATGATATATGGAAAGAGCGAGCCAATGTTTGGGCTTCATAAGAAGTTGTGGTTGGGGTGGGGCTTCAAGAACGCATTTGCTTTGTCTTGATGGAAATCAGAATAGAGTTATCCGGTTGATAAACGATGTAACCATTACTTCATCTCTTGATTCTTTGGAGCACAGACGAAATGAAGGAGCTTTAACTGTTTTCTACAAATTTTACTACGGTAGATGTTCTTTAGAAACCCGTTCTCTAGCTTAAGGTCCTTTTGTCAGCAACGTAAATGCTCGTTTCTGGTCTAATCAACATAGATTTGCCTTAAAACCGTTTTCGTGTAGAACCCAACACTTCAAATCCTTCTTTTAGCCGAGAGTGACTTCGATGTGGAATCAATTGAATCAATTGGTCGACTCCGTGTTTCCCGAATCTTTTAATCTACAGGCCTTCAAAATAGACGTCATCAACTTCCTGAAGGACGACCGTAGTGTTCATTAGAAGATTAGATTATTTAAAAAAAATATCGATTGTATTTTTTGTATTATTTATAATATTTGTGAAATTTGTAATATTTTCTTGGTCAAGGTTTTTTGTTGAGCTTGATCCATTGATAAAAGCATTTGGACTTTCGATTTTTCCTATTGATTTTTGAATTAATCAGAAAGAATTTTGAGAAAATAAATTGAAACTTGCTACAAACGATATATTGTAAACCACATTCCTTCGATTTTTAAATTTTATTTTTAATAAAGGACATAGCCCACCAAGTCATTCAGGGAGTTCTTCCTTGGCAATGAGTTTATGTATAAAAAAAAAATTGGAAAATAGAAAAACTATTGAACTAACAATAATAACAAACATTAACAATACAATAAAGTATAATATAAAGAGGTAAGTTTGTTTGTATTTTTATTTGAATACGCTAACCTTGAAAACTACTGGACCGATTTTGATCAACAAGACTAGGGAATGCATCAACATTATATGATCGCAAGTCAGTATGTATGTGACTACATACTCGAATGCGGTTGACCTCCGTCTATGATTTTTATAAGATATTTACATTTATTAAAGACCTTGAATAAAAAATTTATTACAAATTACCTTAAGATTCCAAAGAACTATGTGTAGCGCGTATGACGCGTACGCCGTATGGTTTGACGGAGCGTATAATGAATCTTTTAATTAATGGAAATACAACTTACAAATAACAATTTTTTCCATTTAAACGCGATCATTACCCATGCTGGCTTTTAAGTAACCAGTTTCTATCCTAACCCTCAGAGGTCTTTTTGTACTAAACGCATATTGGAAAATAGAAAAAAACGATTGAACTAACAATAATAACAAACATTAACCTAATAATAAAGTATATGTATAAAGAGGTAAGTTTGTTTGTATTTCCAATTGAATACGCTAACCTTGAAAACGACTGGACCGATTTTGATCAACCAGACTAGAGAATCCATCAACATCATCTCATCTAAGTCAGTAAGCTTTTATGTGATTATACATAGTCGTACATACGAATACGGTTAACCTCCGTCTATGATTGTAAGATATCATTATTTATTTATTATTTGAATAAAAAATTGATTACAATTTACTTTAAAATTCGTTTTAAAAAAATGCAAAATACATCTTCCCGTTTACTACTCACTTTCATTATAATATGTACTTTCTTTTAATAGTAAAAGGAAGTAAAGTAATCATGAAAATTTTCGAATTCAGTCAGAAAAAGCAAAAAATAAAAAATCTGTCTATCTGTCTGTCTGTGTCCACTCTGCAGTCCAGGCGGTTGAATTGATGGGGATGCAAATGCATATAAGCTTTTTAAATAATTTGTGAGGTGCCAGTCTATTTAAACGGAAATCTACAACCGGAAGCGACGGTTTTTCGAGCTTTTCCCAATAACTCAAAAGTATAGCACTTAGAAATGTTTAAGTGCAAAATAAATTTAAAAAAAAGTTCCGGCCCGTCCGTAAGAGAAAGTCGTGCCACACCTCCATTTTGTTAGTTGTATTATTTTACATTATAAAATTTTAATTCCTCACATTTACAATATTCATATCTTTATATATAAAATAGAGAATTTATTTGTATGTATATATATATATATATATTATTTACTATATGGAATCAAACATAGGTGGTGGGGGGTAGCACGTTTTTTGGCTGGGCGAGGGGTGGCAGGCGATTTTAGTGTCGGACCCACCGTTTTCGGTATCGCCGATACGAATAATGCTGGTAGTTCACTCCTATGGGTGAGTTATATTCCCGCTGGAGGGTAGGTGATCGTTATTAGTGTTGATTGTATGGTTTTCGGGGTCGCTGAGTTGAATGGTGATGGTAAGACAGCTCTAGGGGGATGGGGTCGATAACTGAGGGGTGGGGGTGACCGATATTAGTGTCGATTCTATGGTTTTCGGGGTCGCTGAGTTGAATGGTGATGGTAAGACAGCTCTAGGGGGATGGGGTCGATAACTGAGGGGTGGGGGTGACCGATATTAGTGTCGATTCTATGGTTTTCGGGGTCGCTGAGTTGAATGGTGATGGTAAGACAGCTCTAGGGGGATGGGGTCGATAACTGAGGGGTGGGGGTGACCGATATTAGTGTCGATTCTATGGTTTTCGGGGTCGCTGAGTTGAATGGTGATGATAAGACAGCTCTAGGGGGATGGGGTCGATAACTGAGGGGGGGGGTGACCGATACTAGTGTCGATTCTATGGTTTTCCTGTAGCCCTGTTTTATGGTTATATTAAATTGATATATATTTTTGAAATCTGCACAGAATTAATACATTCTACTTATCTGGCTGTTTTTCAAAACTATCACATTTTTACCAGTTGCGAGAAGGGGCCATTCTTGCTACTAAAAATGGACACACACACGAAGTAAACAATCAACTAGTTGCCATGTTAATAGGTATAACCACTGAATATAAGTTTATCGATACCGGTGTAGATACTGATCTGGAAGTAAATTATCTAACTGAGTTCCTAAAATCACTTAATTCGTCTGGATTGCCACCACATCGCCATGTTTTTCCCACGGAAACCTTTATTTTGCTTGCTCTGGGTTAGGTTGACCTTGAAGGGGAAACTAAAAACATTGCATGCAACCAAATTTGTTTTAAATTAATTTTATGTATGTTTATATAATTTTTTTTTTTTAATTTAAATACTATAGCTTTATTTGAAAATATATTTTTTAAAAGAAATTTTGTTAATAAAAACTGCATTTTTACCTTATAAAAATATATCATTCTTTTTTTGTGCCTAATAGAAGATTGGGATGAATAAATACCTGGGCAACGCCGGGTAATCAGCTAGTTATATTATAAACCAAAGCCACGATGATTTTAAAAACTAGTCGGTAATTAATTTTAAAAGAATACCCTATATGCCTATATGGTAGACACTGCGACCTAAAAGATCTATTGTATCATCATTGTATCATAGGGTGTATTTACTCTGAGAGAGTACCACCTCCCTATTGAAGGATTGTATGTCCTTAGTGGCAGAATTTCTCCGAGCAGAACCTACATTCTGTGTCTTAGCCCACACCAGTTTTGTTAAGGTAACACCGCAAGCCACAATGACCTGTGAGAAAACTCACCAGCTTCCTAATGCTATCCCTATTGAGATTAAGGATTTCCTTATAGGAAAAGAGCCTGATTAATTGTTTGTATTGCATCAGCCCCGGGACGTTATCCCAGTGGGCTAGACGAAGTTTGTGTTCCCAACAATTTATCAGTTGTGTGACAGCAGCCCATCTTGCTGGCATCTCGCAGCTTTTTTGGCGATTGCAAATATGTGGTCATTTCAACATTCAGAAAGGTAGTTACTAGTCCCTTTGAGCAGGGTGTTATTAATTCCATAAGCATTCATTTTCGACAAAACTTTACTTTCACCAAATTTATGAATAGACTGGTTCCACCTTTCAGTTAGATAAGCCATCAGGTCACCTGTAGAACGCTGCCTACGAAAACCATACTGCTGGTCACTAAGGATTTCACGATATTCACAAATAATGATGGAATTTTAATATTAACCCATAGTAATCAAGAAATTATTAATTATTATTATTATTAGCATTTACGCTATTTTTACGTGGAACATAAAACAACATTGAAATTACAAAAAATGTGTCCAAATAGTATAACTAGTTTAATTTACAACTAGCTATCTCATTGTTTCTTATTCTTTACTTTTGTTAAGTAGCAGCCATCTTGAAATTAAAATAATCAAATCAGTATCTCCTTATCCATATTTGTATGGAAGCCCCATGAACAAAATTCTGAAAAATTCATAAAAACTTGAAATTTGTAGATTTTTGGATTATAAAAAAATTGGAAACTTGAAAATTGCAAAACGGAGTAGTTTGGTCAAAAATGCCACATAGAAATAGCGAAAATATTGGGAAAATTAGTTCTGTTCTTGCAACTTGCTATGCAAAAACTCAGAATGTCTGAAAACTTAATTTAGCCTATTTTTGCTTTATTTCAGCTCTGATTTAGAGCAAAGTAGTTTACTCAAAAACGCTGCATTTAAATAGCAAAAAAATTAGCAAATCAGCTCTGTTTTTGCAACTCGCTCTACTGAAATTCAGAATGTTTGAAATTTTTAAATTAGTCTGAACGTTTTTCTTAATTTCAGCTCTGGATCAGAGCAAAATAATTTACTCAAAACATTGCATATAAATAGCAGCTTCAGCTTTGATTTTGCAAATCGATTTGGCTAAATTTCAGAATGTTTGAAAATTTTAATTTAGTCCGCACATTTTGCTTAATTTCAGCTCTGAATCAGAGCAAAATAGTTTGCTTAAAAAACGCTGAAAAATAGCAAAAATATTGGCTAAAAATGCTCTGATTTTGCAACTGGCTTTTGCTAAAATTCAGAATGTTTGGAAATTTGTAATTTAGTCTGAACGTTTTGCCTTATTTTAGCTCTGAATCAGAGCAAAATAGTTTGCTTAAAAAACGCTGAAAAATAGCAAAAATATTGGCAAAAAATGCTCTGATTTTGCAACTGGCTTTTGCTAAAATTCAGAATGTTTCAAAATTTTTATTTAGTGTGAACGTTTTGCTTTATTTCAGCTCTGAATCAGAGCAAAATAGTTTGCTTAAAAAACGCTGGAAAATAGCAAAAATAGATTTTGCAACTGGCTTTTGTCAAAATTCAGAATGTATGAAAATATTAATTTAGTCTGAACGTTTTGCTTAATTTCAGCTCTGCTTCAGAGCAAAACTGTTTTGGGCAGCAAGAATTGCTAATAATTAATATAGACAGATTTTAGCATTGGTTGTATACACAGTACTTAGGTCAGATGGTTAAGGAGTCGCTTTATATGCAGAAGATGATGGTTCAATTCCCGTATCAGGTAACTTTTCAAATACTACTGAATTATTCATAAATAAAAAACTAGCAATGATTTAAAATTCCAGAAAACCGAATGAATTTGTGCGGGAGATAGAAAAAATTGTAAAATAGTGATGAGAAAGGGGAGGGGAAAGAAGAAGGGTGGAAATAAAATAATAAAACAACAATAAAAAATAACACAACATCAACATCAACCAACAACAAAACAACAACAACAACAACAACAACAACAAAAATAACCAGAAAAAAATACAACAAATCAATAAATTAAAAATTTAAATTTTTTTTGTTCTTATTTTTCGAAAAATTTAGCAAAATAAAAATTTAAATTTTTTTTTGTTCTTATTTTTCGAAAAATTTAGCAAACTTTTCTCTGACTTTTCCATGATTCAGCGATTACGCAAAATATAGCGATAGCAAACTAATTTGCTTAGTTGCAAATTTATTGCTCCTAAGAAGCTGATCAGAAGGTTTTCGACCTCCACTTTCTTCGGAACACCTACTGTTTTGCTAAATAACAGCTCTCAGAATTTCGCAAATTTTGCTATTAGGCAACTACTTTTCGCAAATTCAGAGAATAGTTTGCTTGAAATTGTTACTTGGGCAGTTGACACCTCAGTAGAGTCCTAGGTCCTATGAACGCAGATTCCGAGCCAGCAATAGCTAGTTCGTCTGCAGATTCATTGCCTGAAATTCCTTGATGACCAGGGACCCAAACGAGTTTCACTCTGTTGTGTATGGCAAGAAATTGCAGTGTATTGTATAAGTTTTTTACTGATAACAAGTCCATTAAGTTAGACGACAGCGCTTTAAGTGCTGCCGGGCTGGCTCACCATCATTGTAAACATCCAATGTATCATTTTAGGATTTAGACCCCAAGTTCTGCCGTAGAGGCGTCCACTGGCGCGTTCAATGGCGGACTTGATATGAGAATTCCGGTTTAGCGTTTGATAAACGATCAAGGACGACGCCAATATATATTCAACCTCACTGGAACAATCTAACGTGGTGCCTTTGATGATGGTAGGTCGCAAATCAACCAATCTTCTTTTCGCGAAAGGCACTAGAACGGTTTTACAAGGATTGATGGATAGTCCTTCTCCGCTGTACCATTATAAAACATGTAGTAAAGCATCTTGCATGACACTAGTGATAGTCGTGCAGTGCTTACTACCAATAAAAATCGCCAAATCGTCGGCAAAACTAATGGCGATATAGCCCTGTTAATATCGACTACAAGATTGCCAATGACATTTTCCAAGCCAGTATCCTTAAATTTAACTTATTAAAATGAACACAGATAGGATTTTTGAAAAATTCTGTTTAATCGAGTGCAATTATTATTGACCAAAACTTAATTTCTCTTCACAAGACGCAGTACACCAAAGTACTATAAACATTGAACTGATTAGAAGACCATGTCATGGCTGGTTTAATGATGGTGACATCTATGTTTAAATCATGTCTAATATAGATCTGCAATTGCTAACAGAGTAGAACACGGCATCCTCTCCGATGTCTGAAAATTATACCTTTCTTCAAAAGATGTGTACCTTCTGCGGACCAAGGACACACGTTTTCTTCGTCAATAGACAATACGCTTTTATTTTTATACTCAAATGAATTACAAATACGAAATACGCTGAAAAGTTCGAAAGAATCAAATGGTCATGCCGCCCCTTTTGTAATAGTCGTCTCAATAACAATGATCCCCCGATAATTTGAAATTTGTAGAAAATTGGGTAAATTTGAAAAAAAAAATAAATAGGGTCCCCTCGGTCTTGCGGGTCTCGATCACTTCCAAATCTTAAAAATGTTTCTATCGGAGATACACATGTGTACAGGTTAATTCTTAAAAAATTAAAATTCAAATCCAAAGTGTTGTCACTGGAAATACACATGAGTGCAAAGTTTCAATAAAATCGGGCTTTGCGATGTGGGTTGGAAATTAATCGCAAGATTCCACGACAAAAAGACAGACAGACAAACAAATGCACGGGCACGCAAAGTTAATAAAGGGAATTTAAAAATTAAAGTATGTTTGTTTGTTTGTTTCCTTCACTGATGTGTGGAAGGAACAGTAAGGATATTTTCGCCAACCAAAAGCTACTACTTGTGAAAGTTTCATTTATTATCTACACACAAGTACTTAATTGTACTTGATAACGTATTTTTATCTGATTATATAAATTTTAAGCTGTTTGTTTTTTGGCTATATTATTGTCGATTAAATAGTTTTCTAGTTGGTTGAGGGGGTCAGGGAGCGGCTGGTCAGTGGGATGGCGCAGCCGGAAAGACTGGGTAGTTCCGCTAGTACCTATTAAGGGATTTAAGGTGGTAAAAGCATGACCATTTTTAAAACACAGAAAATATATGATATTGTTACGAAGTTCAGGTTTTCGAGCTCGTAAGGTATTTTGCAAATAAAACACAACACAAGTTTATTAATTTACAAACAACAACTTTTATAAATAGACAGTTAAAATAATACAAGTTCACAATTTATACTGGTGATAACTTTAAATGTACACAAAAACATTTATTACTTGTACTTTACAATATTTCTACAAGCAAGAGCTTTTCAACTGCGCTGGTTAAAAACCAATTAACTAATAATTTCTCTGCAGTAAAGGCCACCTTTTATACTCATTCAAAAGCTTCCAGAAACTTCCAATCGTATAGACAGAAATATCGAGAAAAGACCAGAAAATTGTAGCCTTATTTCCTTCTTTACAACTAACGACACTTATATGTAATGAGTCATCTTCTAAAAATAACCATGTTTCTACATACAAACCGCACAAACCGGTTTGACTACATTTTTGTCCAGTACATAATGGTTCAAACTTACAAGTGGTTAAATTTCAAATAATCTTATAGCCTAAAAGTATGCCACATAAAAGTGTTTAATTCTAATTCTAGTGCTTATTTTTGGACGAGCATTTACATTGCGATTTATCTTGAGATTCGTTTTCCATTATCCACCTTAATTCTGTTCGTCCCGAACACATTCACCACTCCCTCTAATATCAATCTGTTGATCCGGACAACTTCTTTTTACATCTGGAGTTTTGTTTAATCTGATATACGGCATCGCTGTTCCTCTTGTAGAGATCTTCCCAAGTTTGCTGTGGTTTCTGTAGTTTCCCTTGTCTTATCTTAGAATTGTATAGCCCAACGAAATCTCCTTCCCGAAATTTTTCATAGTTCGCACTCAGGTGATTCCGTGTTTTTATTCCTTCATTACCATTCACGACGTTGTTCTTTACTGTTCTATGGACATTGATCACCATTGGTCTTCGATCGGAATCCTTTGCATCTTGCCCAACTATTGGCGCTACAACTTTGTATCGATGCGTTTTCCCTCTAAATGTTCGCTGCGGTCCCCTTCTAGCAGCACATTTTTGACACGTTCGGCACCAGCTTTCAACATCTCTGCGGCAATTGACCCAAAAGAATAAACATCTTACTTTATTAAGTGTCCTCTTAATTCCCAAGTTTGATTTTCTGATTTCATTTTTAACTATTGCCTTTATTTGGGTGATGTCCTCTGTTTGCAGCTTGCGCAATCTAACCAATTCAGTAGACAAACTGGCTCTAGCTGCTTCGTATTCCAAAGCCGATGCCAATACTTCTTCATTGATTTTCCTCTGGCTGTAGTCCTCAAATGAAGCTTTAACTGTTCATCTCGAATAGCATTGATGAACGCATCCACTGCCAGTCCGTCCAAGATACCAGCCGGAACCCCACAATAGGCTTGTCGTGCTAGCTTAGTTATTTCCCGTTCTAATTCTTAAAGTCGTTCTCCTCGCTCTTGTTTCTTTATCTGTATTTTGCTTAGCTCCTGGGTGTGAGACTGTCCATAACGCAACCAACTCTTTCAATATTCTTCCGGAACTCATCTCAGCATTTGGAATCATTTGCAATACATCAGTCGCCTTGCCCCTCAACGCTAGAGTCAAAGAATTTAGTTGTTCTTCCGCACCCCATCCATTGTGTTGTACAGCAGCTCCAAACAGGACTTTGAAATTTTTAAAAGCTATGTCGCCATCGAACGCAGGTGGCTTCAATATTCCTTTCTGGTTGCTAGAAAATTCTGGAATTACTCTGGTATTGCTTTGTTGTGTGTTTTCTCTGACGAACTGTTTACGGTTGTCCAACCGGGTCTCAAACTCTTTAATTTTTCCTTCCAGACCACTCACTTCTTCATGAATTCCATTTATCTCACCTTTGAGCGACGTCTGGGATTCATTTATTTCTTCTTTAAGCATTTCTAGCTTCTGATTTTGTTTATTGAATTTGGAATTAAGCTCTTGACTTTGCTGATAAATTTCCTTCTTTAGGTCTTTTTCTTTAGGTGTATTTGCTGACTAAATTCCTGCTTCCGTTGCTGACTTTGGCGCTACGATTGTTGATTTTGTCGATCCATCTCTTTCTTTAGACTTTGTTGGTCTAACTTGTCACTAATTTGAAAATTCAAATCTTTCTTCAGACCTTGACTTTGCTGTTCCAACTTCTCGTTTAATTTGGAACGAAATTCTAGATTCATCTGTTTATTCTCCTGACTCTGTTGCTGCGATTGTTCACTTTTCCGGTCCAGCTTGTCTTTCAGTTGCTTATTTTGCTGCTTCATTTGAGAATCCAAGCCTTTTCTTAACTCTTCACTTTGTTTACTATCCTGGTCAAATTTACAGTTAATTTGTTGTATTAGGGCATTAAACATTGCTTCCATGTTTGGCACTTCTTTATTTTCTGAATTAGACAGTTTTCGCTCTACTAACTCCGTCTCAATTGAAAACGCTTCTCCGGCGTGCTGTTCTTCGCTTTGTTGCAAACGAAGAAATAACTCTTGCTTATTTCCAGTAGTGCTTAGACCTCGCCTTCCAAGCTCTTCTTTAAGCTCCTCGGAACTATAGGATTTAATGTTCACTGCACTTTTCATTTTATTATTTACTGTTTATCGCTTTGTATAGTATCTTTCAATTTATTTACTGTTTCAAGGCTTGGAAAATCAGCAATTAGTTTATTTATTGTCCAACGATTTGCAAAATGTTACTGTTTCACAATTTGCAAAATTTTATTGTCTCTCAATTTACACGATTTGCAAAATCTCACTTCTGACACCAATTGTTACGAAGTTCAGGCTTTCGAGTTCGTAAAGGATTTTGCAAATAAAACTCAACACAAGTTTATTAATTTACAAACAACTACTTTTATAAATAGACAGTAAAAAAAACAACCCATAAAATTTTTCATGTAAATTCTCTAATACGAGATGTGTGCAAAGTTTGAACCGGCTTAATTTGGAAAAAATTAATATTAAATTAAATTTTTTTCAAAAACTGTTCTCACCGGAGATAGACATGTGTAAATAAAATACACACGTATATAAAATTTGAAGAAAACCGGGTTACGTTTTTTAAAAAATTTGGTAAATTTAAAAAAAAAAAAATAAATAGGGTCCCCTCGGTCTTGCGGGTCTCGATCACTTCCAAATCTTAAAAATGTTTCTATCGGAGATACACATGTGTACAGGTTAATTCTTAAAAAATTAAAATTCAAATCCAAAGTGTTGTCACTGGAAATACACATGAGTGCAAAGTTTCAATAAAATCGGGCTTTGCGATGTGGGTTGGAAATTAATCGCAAGATTCCACGACAAAAAGACAGACAGACAAACAAATGCACGGGCACGCAAAGTTAATAAAGGGAATTTAAAAATTAAAGTATGTTTGTTTGTTTGTTTCCTTCACTGATGTGTGGAAGGAACAGTAAGGATATTTTCGCCAACCAAAAGCTACTATTTGTGAAAGTTTCATTTATTATCTACACACAAGTACTTAATTGTACTTGATAACGTATTTTTATCTGATTATATAAATTTTAAGCTGTTTGTTTTTTGGCTATATTATTGTCGATTAAATAGTTTTCTAGTTGGTTGAGGGGGTCAGGGAGCGGTTGGTCAGTGGGATGGCGCAGCCGGAAAGACTGGGTAGTTCCGCTAGTACCTATTAAGGGATTTAAGGTGGTAAAAGCATGACCATTTTTAAAACACAGAAAATATATGATATTGTTACGAAGTTCAGGTTTTCGAGCTCGTAAGGTATTTTGCAAATAAAACACAACACAAGTTTATTAATTTACAAACAACAACTTTTATAAATAGACAGTTAAAATAATACAAGTTCACAATTTATACTGGTGATAACTTTAAATGTACACAAAAACATTTATTACTTGTACTTTACAATATTTCTACAAGCAAGAGCTTTTCAACTGCGCTGGTTAAAAACCAATTAACTAATAATTTCTCTGCAGTAAAGGCCACCTTTTATACTCATTCAAAAGCTTCCAGAAACTTCCAATCGTATAGACAGAAATATCGAGAAAAGACCAGAAAATTGTAGCCTTATTTCCTTCTTTACAACTAACGACACTTATATGTAATGAGTCATTAACTTAAAATTTGTTGGGGCTCCATGACCCTGGGGCCCGGTTCTCTAAAATGTTTACAAAAAGTGTTGTCTATCGGAGATACACGCGTATATAAAATTTGAAGAAAATCGGGTTAATTTTTTTATAAAAACGAGCCCGGGGCCCGGGGTCTCCAAACTTTTTACAAAAGTGTTGTCCATCGGAGATACACATGCGTATAAAATTTTAAGAAAATCGAGCAAAATATTGTAAAATATTTGTATGGGAGCCCCCGACCCCGTAGACCAAGGGGCCTCAAATAAATTTGAAGAAAATCGGTTAATTTTTTTAAAAAAAATTTATGGGGCCCCACGAACCCGGGGCCCGGGGTCTCCAAATTTTTACAAAAAGTGTTGTCCATCGGAGATACACATGCGAATAAAATTTGAAGAAAATCGAGCAAAATTTTGTAAAATATTTTTATGGGAGCCCCCGACCCCGTAGACCGAGGGGCCTCAAATAAATTTGAAGAAAATCGGTTAATTTTTAAAAAAAAATTTATGAGGCCCCACGAACCCGGGGCACGGGGTCTCCAAATTTTTACAAAAAGTGTTGTCCATCGGAGATACGAATGCGTATAAAATTTGAAGAAAATCGAGCAAAATTTTGTAAAATATTTGTATGGGAGCCCCCGACCCCGTAGACCGAGGGGCCTCAAATTTTAATAAAAAGTGTTGTCTCCGCAAATACAAATGTGTGCAAAATTTCAATAAAATTGGGCTTTGGGAAGTGGGTTAAAAATTAATCGCAAAATTCCACGACAGCCGACATCCGTGCCACGGGCAAGTGAAGTTAATATAGTGAATTTAATAATACAAGTTCACAATATATACTGGTGATAACTTTAAATGTACACAAAAACACTTATTACTTGTACTTTACAATATTTCTACAAGCAAGAGCTTTTCAACTGCACTGGTTAAATTCCAATGACCTAATAATTTCTCTGCAGTGAACGCCACCTTTTATACTCATTGAAAAGCTTCCAGAAACTTCCAACAGAAAATTGTAGCCTTATATACAACTAACGACACTTATATGTAATGAGTCATCATAAACTGTCATGTACAACCATGTTTTTACACATAAACCAGCCAAACCGCACAAACCGGTTTGACTACATTTTTGACCAGTACATAATGATTAAAACTTACAGGCGGTTACACATCAAATAATCTTACAGCCTAAAAGTATACCACAAAAAAGTGCTTAATTCTGGTGCTTATTTTTGAACGAGCATGTTCATTGCGATTTATCTTGGCTTTGCATTTCTCCAAGATTTATAACAACATTAGAGGTATTTTAGAAACCTAATTTGAATAAGAGTTTTTGCAATTTTGTACCCCTTTGTAATAATGTACTAAGTAAATAAGAGTTACATTATTTTTTGTGGTTCTTAATAATTATAATTCATATTTGGCGTCAAAGACCGCTATAGTCCAAGGCCTAGCTTCTCGCGACCGTGTTGTGTGTGTTATGTTTTTGTACACAAATGGAAGGGACTTAAAATTAAAAGTTAATTGCTCTCGGTCGTTTGTCAGACAGGCGGGGAAAAATATTTTTGTTGTTTTTCTGGGATTCGAGCTTCTAACCTCTCACTCAGAAGCTCAACGCTGTTACCCCGATTGGAGCCTTATTACATTAAAAAATCGAAAATTTATTTCTGCTTGATTTACTTTAGAAAATGTATATATTTTTATAATTTTATAATTTGTGCACGCGTAAAGGGGTTCGCACCCTTATAATGTTCGGCTAAAGGCTTGGCACAACGTGGGCGTTAAGGAAATGGAGGAGAAAAGAGGAGATGTCTATGAGCTGTAACTTTAACTGTACGTTCGAAGATTGGATTGAGGGTAAGCTGATGAGCATTTAGAGCGCCACTAGTATTGCGAGTATTGAATTCAAGGAGAGGTGACAGGCAACTGGCCATTTCTCTTGAGTACCGCTCGTGGAAGAAGCGATAAAATAGTGACAAGCAGGAAACGTTCCTGCGGTGTTTAAGCGAATCTATTGATTTCGCAATGTTTTCGTCACCTATAAATTTGATCGCACGGTTTTGTATTCTATCTAGCTTATGCAAGGTGGTTTTAGGCGCACCAGACTAGATATGACAATTATCCTCAAGTTTTGGGCGAACAAAAACCTTGTAGATAGTAGCCAGATCAGAGGGAGTGAAATATTTCTTGCCCCGGGTTAGAAAACATAAACAATTCGCAGCATTTTTGGTGGCGGTGAATACATGGTCATTCCCACAAAGCTTGTCATTAACGCACATACCGATAATTGCGAGTTTTTTAGTTTCTTCGATGCAAGTGCCATTCATGGATAATAACAATGAATTTAAAATTCGTTAAGACGAAAGGAGACAGCATTGGGTTTTGGAAGCGTTAAATTCTACTCGATGGTTTTCCCCCATGTAATTATGCTGTCCAGATCAGAATTTAACGTGTTTACCATACTTAGTTGTTTGAGGTCCCCAAGAGACGTGGAGGGATGTTCCTCAAACTTTTATGAGAAGCTGAGAGTACTGTCGAGGCTGATTTTGGGTTCCGTAATAATAATTTTTTACAGGCGATATTATTGGCCTCGCGCCAACCTTACTTTGAAAGGACTAGCCCGATCATTCAGCTTTTCCTGCATTGGAGGAAAATTACCAGCGGCCAACACGTGGAAGTTTGGTCGCACTTCCACCAGTCAGAGATAGTTACGGCCACATGCAATTCTAGAGCATTCTGTGTTTTTCCCCCTATTTCTGCTGATGGCTGACCGTAGAGATCGAAACGACTGGTTCGATGACGAATGTAAGCTAGCGACTGAACGTAAGAATGTTGCGTACCGAGCAATGCAAGAATTTCATAGAACGCGGGCACGCGAAGATGAATATAAAGAGCTGAGAAGTTATTAAAAAATAGTTCACCGGCGAAAGAAAGCAGCCTGGCAGAAGAATCTCGTCCGTGAACTGGAACAGTAAAGAGAGCAAGGACCGCACCAGGCGCGGAAGTTCTACCAAAGGGTCCGCGGTACGACGCAATATACACCGCGTTGCACATACTGCAGGGACAAAGATGGTAATCTGATCGCCGATCTTAAAGGCATCTTAGAGCGATGGGAAGAGCACTCTCAGGAGTTGCTTAATGGCCACCTAACTGAGGAATTGGAGGCTCTACCAATGACCGAAGATCATACTATGCTGCCGCCACCAAGTTAGCAGAGCGATAAATCGGCTCAAAAATAATAAGGCCCCGGGATCTGATGGGATCCCAGCGAAACTGATAAAAATAGGAGGCCCCACATTACACCAAGCAATTCATGAAATAATAGTGCAAGTATGGGAAGAAGAAGTTATGCCAGAAGACTGGCGAAAAGGCATCCTGTGCCCCATACATAAGAGGGAAGATATCACAAAATGCAGCAATTATCTTGGTATAACGTTGTTGAGTACCGCGTATAAGATTTTCTCCTCTATCCTTCAAGATAGGATAGCCCCATACGCTACAAAGTCATTTACACCCTAAGGCACCTGCACCCTGCACATAAATGAGAGCAAAACAAAGTACATGGTGGTCACGTCTGCGAGCAGAAGATCCAACATTGGTCCCTCAATTCAGATATTGGAGCGCGAATTTGAAGTAGTGCAATCCTTTAACTATCTCGGGTCAACTGTAGCAGCCGATAACAGCATGGAACCAGAAATACGCGCACGGTTGCTTAAATCATCCAAAGCCTACTATAGCCTGTCAAGACTCTTCAAATCCAGGAACTTAACCATAACATCCAAGCTGCTGCTATATAAGATAATGATCATAGCAGTCCTTACATATGGATCCGAGACTTGGGTGCTTAGCAAAAAGCATTCTGACCTCTTAGCCGCGTTCGAGAGAAAAGTCTTACGGAGAATTGTTGGCCCCGTATGTAAGGAAGGACGATTCCGGAGACTCTATAATGATGAGATCTACGAGCGTTACCGCGATGTCGACATCGTGAAGAAAATTAAGCTTGGTAGGCTCAGGTGGGCAGGACACCTAGCTCGCATGACCGAAGAGGATCCTTTCGGGTAGGATTTATGGAACACGACAGCGAGGCCGGCCAAGCCTACGCTGGAAGGATGGCGTAGACCAGGACGCCCAGAGTTTAGGGATTCCAAACTGGATGACATCGACTCGAAATTGGGACCGGTGGAGAGACTTTTTGCAGGAGGCCAGGACCGGACCCCGGTTGTCAAATATGATGATGAGAGTACTGTCGTTGGCGAAAGAATTAATTAGATTAGAAGTTACGGACAAAAGATCATTAATAAACACCACTAATAAAAATATATTTTCAATTTAAAACGTTTAGTATTGTGCTATCCAAAAGATAGCTTCTAACAAATGAAGCAGTTTTTCATCGACTCTATTAGCACTCATTTTTGAGAAAAGAGCTGCCAAACTCTATCAAATACCTTGGAAATATCGAGTGCAACAGCTTTACTTTCACCAAATTGATGCAAAGACCGGTTCCACAGTTCGGTGAGATATACACCAAATTACAAGTAAAACATTGCCCACGAAACCAGAAATAATAGCGACCAGTTAATACTCCCAAAGGAGTGGTTGAGGTCGTCCCAATTGGCTTTCTCGTATTGCCATTCTTTTTTTTTAAGTTTTTTCTCTTAACTGCGTCGTTAATAAGCGAAAAATTAGCTGATACTACACAATGGTCTGATGAGCCTAAAGGCGATAATACATTGATGGTGAACAGGTTGAAAGATAAGGAATAAGTCAAGGTTGTTCGCGGAATGATTTGCAATGTCAGGTATTCGTGTAGGCTCATTTACAAGATGGGTAAGCTTATTCATCTTAGCGGATATCTCAAAACACCTTTCTTCGGGTGTTGTCTGACCAGAATATCGAAGCCACCCAGAATTGTGTATATTAAAACCGCCCGCAATAACGATTTCAGTGTTAAATTTTGAGCCAATTCTGGAAATTGAACATGACTACGGACATTAATCGCGGGACTCCGTCGAGGGAAAAATAACGACATAAGTTATACCCAGGCAGATTTAATTCCGAGGTATCGGAATGTGTGTTATATAGCAATGACAGTAATGTAACAAAAATATTAAATATATTCCCACGATCATCCAACGAACGAAATGTGTATTTCGACATCAGCTATCAGTTGATATCATCGTCAATAATCTGTTTTAACGAGGGACGGAATGTGTTTTTAACACCATCCATCCCTTCACACGATAGTCCTTAATTTATTTTAACGAGTGACAGAATGTGTATTTTGGCACCATCGATCCGTTGGTCGTTCATAATTTTTAACGTGGGCTATCGCTGAATGTGTATTGCGACACAATCTGTCTGTTGATAAAACTTATTTGCTACCTAGTGTAAGAAGAAAATTGTAAATTGAAAAGTTGCTCGTGTTTTATTAAATTCTCTATATTAACTTCACTTGCCCGTGTGTTTGTGGGCTTGTGGGTTTGTGGGCTTGTGGATTTGTGTGTCATGGAATCTTGCGATCAATTTTTAACTCACTTCCTACAGCCCGATTTTATTGAAATTTGGCACACATGTATATCTTCTATGACAACACTTTCTATTAAAATTTGAGGCCCCTCGGGCCGCGGGGTCGGGGGGCTCCCATACAAATATTTTACAAAATTTACCCGATTTTCTTTAAATTATGTACACATGTGTGTCTTCGATGGAAAACACTTTTTGTAAAAATTTGGAGCGATCGGCCCCTTGGGGACCCCAATATACAATTTTTAATTATCGCTATATCGCATCAGATCACGGCAAAGTATGAGCTCTGTGCATTGTGAGCAGCGCTGTTCGCTGCCGCTGCGGCATTTGGTGGATGATTTTGCCACAAAACGAGCACGCAGTGTGTGTGTGTGTGTATCCCCGATTAGAGAATTTACAAGAAAAATTTTAATTTTTATGGGTTGTTTTTTTTTGTTTTATTTACAACCTAAGTTGTAAACGATAAGATCCAAACCACATAATTGGCGCAGTCGGCAGGAGAAAAGTTCTAAAAAACTCTCCCAAAAGAACCTCATAGGGACTCAAATTTATTATTAAATCTCCATAAAAAAAACCTGTTATGCAATCGCCACCGATAAGAAAAGCTTACGGCGAAAGGGTAAAAGGAGACAAAGAGAAAGCGGATTTATTTGCCGAGCACTTAGAAGCAACGTTCAAGCCGTTCGACGGACAACCATTGACCGAAGATCCCAATGCCAGCACGGAAACCGACAACTTTAAAATTAAATCCGTATCGCTGTCCGAATTTCGAGAGACAATAAGAAATGATTTAATTACTGGTTAAATCTTAAAGGAGTTACCAAAAAAAGCATTAGTCAAGCTTCTTTATATTATAAATGTTCCGAGGCAATGGCAAATAACCGAAGTCATGATGGTTCCAAAACCTGGGAAATGTCCGAATGACAAAAAATCATATAATCTTTGAAAAACTTCTCCTTAAACGATTACAACCTATTATTGAAGAAAGACGCCTAATCCCGGGTCACCAATTCAGTTTAATGGTCAAACATTCCACAATTGATCAGATTTTTCGAATAACAAATGTTACTGAAAAAGCCCTTGAAGAGAAAAAAATATGTTCAAAATTTTTTCTGGACGTATCGCAAGTTCAGAGAAATTCACGCCGGTGTGGCGCGAGGTAGCGTTCTCGGTCCAATCCTGTTCTTGGTTTACACAAGAGACATACCTCAAGAGAAGAGACAGTCGTAGCCACGTTTGCGGTTGGACAAAGACCTAGCGAATTGTTCTCAACGAGACAAAGTCAACTCATGTCAATTTTACCGCTGGTGGAAGAAGCGATAGAATAGTGACAAGCAAGGCAATAAGGTGTTCAAGCGAATCTATTGATTTCGCAATGTTTTCGTCGCCTATAAGTTTTATCGCACAATTTTGTATTCTATCTAGCTTATCCAAGGTGGTTGTAGGCGCACCAAACTAGATATGACAATTATCCTCAAGCTTATGGCGAACAAAAACCTTGTAGATAGTAGCCAGATCAGAGTGACTGAAATAATACTTAGTGTAAAGTCATCGTAGCTATTGACTTCGTCCGAGGCGTGGAAAAACCTGGAAGAGATTCATTGTCCAAATGGGCTAGAAAAGAAACAGAACATTTTTCAAACAGTAAGTGGACTTGAAAATGGCAAAAAGTTCTGCAATATCGAGCCATTTAAATATCCTTTTCGAGATAGTCGAAAAAATAACGGAAGTTAAAACAGAATTACAGGACGAACTGTTATCTTTGAGAATTTCATCATTGCAATTGAATCCAGAGATATTTTACCAACAACTACAGTCTTAAAAAAACAACCCATAAAAATACAATTTTTCATGTAAATTCTCCAATAAGAGATGGGTATGTGTTAAAATTTGAAGAAAACCGCGCTAATTTTTAAAAAATTTACTTGGTCACCACACGGGGGGCCCTTTCCAACAAATTTACAAAAAGTTTGGTCCATCAGTGATACTAACCACGACCCACTAAACCCCAGCCAGCATGCATATCAGACAGGGAAATCAACAGAAACTGCACTGCACGAGCTGACAGACGAAATCGAAGATACACTTCGGAACAAAGAAATGTTAATATGTGCCTTCATAGACATTCAAGGCGCTTTTGACAACACTAACTTCGAAGTGATTCAATCACAAGCCAGAAACAAGGGTGTAGAATCCTCAATCATAGGATGGGTTATAAGCATGCTAAAGGGTAGGAGAATTCGGGCCTCATTCGGCGACGAAGCCATCACAGTAGCGGCAACCAGAGGTTGCCCACAAGACGAAGTCCTATCACCTCTTTTGTGGCTGCTGGTGATGGACCAGTTACTCTCAAGGCTTAAGAATAATCATATTACCAATATTGGCTATGCGGATGACCTCGTCCTTATGGTCCGTGGCAAATTCGAGAGTACGATAGCAGAACGGATCCAAATTGCTTTCAAACTAGTAAACGATTGGTGTAAAGAGGTGAACCTAAGTGTCAACCCAGACAAGATAGTGTGCACCATCTTCACAAAGAGGAGAAAAATAAATCTTCCCATTATAAATTTCCAAGGCAAAGTCCTCCAAATAATGCCGGAGGCCAAATATCTGGGAGTTATGTTCGATCAAAAACTGACATGGAACTCCCATATGACGTACATTATTAACAAAGCTAATAAAGCTTACTTCACATGCCAACGCATGTTCAACAAAACGTGGGGAATAAGCCCGCAAATGACTCTTTGGCTATACCAGAGCATTATCAGACCTAGGCTGACATACGCAGCCTTGATATGGTGGCCAAAAACAGAGCAATTTAAGACACGCTTAAAACTCAATAAGATACAAAGACTCATCTGTCTTAGTGCAACAGGTGCCATAAAGACTTGCCCTACGGCAGCCCTCGAGAAGATTATAGGACTGACACCACTTCACATACACATTAAAAAAGAAGCTGGCTTAAGACTCTCTAATCTCAATATACACAACCAGGTTAAATCCAACAGACCAGGACATACAAACATCATCTCCAAAATTAACTCGGATCATGGTATTGTCCTACAATCAGACTCAATGATGAAAACAACTGATTTCCAAAGGAACTTCTTGGTTAGAGTTCCAGAACGTCATCAAGTTGAAAATATCATCAATAACCTCCCCCATCATGCATCCATCTGGTACACAGATGGATCTAAAACAGATACAGGAACAGGAGCAGGAGTATTCGGACCCAGAACCACACTGCGAATACCCCTAGGCAACTCCCCAACCGTTTTCCAGGCAGAAACAATTGCACTTGAAGCATGCATCTTGGAATGCACTATAAGGAAATACAGAAGAACTGAGATTTACATGATCTCAGATAGCCAGGCCGCACTACTTGCACTAAAAGGTCCTACTTTCAACACAAGTACAACGTGGAGCTGCTACTGCCACTTAAAATAATTGGCCAAAACTAATAAAATCACCCTTATGTGGTCCCCAGGGCACTCAGGCATTGCAGGGAACGAGACAGCAGATCTCTGCGCAAGAGAAGGCGCAGAAGGTACCTTCATTGTGGGCCAACAATGCCATCGAAGCTGAATGGGCATCGTCAACAGGGATGAAACATACCAAAAGGCTTCTCAAGTACAACATTGTACATATAGACAAGGCAAGTAAACTGAACCGTCATGCACTCAGATCTCTAGTCTGGTACATAACGGGACACGGCCCATTCAACAGTCACCTATTGAAAACGGGAAAATCCCAGACGGACAACTGCCGGTTCTGCAACAAGGCAAAAGAATCGCCAGAACATATATTGTTCGTGTGTGATGCTCTTATAAGGAAAAGACTCAAGTACCTCAAGGCTTACACAGTCCCAGGACAGAATGTCACTTCAATTGAACTGTCAGACGTAATGGCATTCATTAAGGAACTAAGCCACCACATAAAGTGGTAATCATCTGGGATGCACAATAGATCTCTAGGTCGCAGTGTACCAGGCTTTTCAGCCCACCCAACAATAATAATAATAAATAAAAAAAAATCAGTGATACACATGTATTTAAAATTTGAAGAAAATCGAGCTAATTTTTAAAAAAATTATATGGGCACTCTTCTGGCCTCAGGGCCTCACTCCAAAAAACTTTACAAAAAATTTTGTCCATCGGAGATACACATGTATATAAAATTTAAAGAAAATCGGGTTAATTTTTTTGAAAAATTTTTATGGGCCCAACGACCCCGGCCACCAAAATTTTTGCAAAAAGTGTTGTCCATCGGAGATACACACGTATATAAAATTTAAAAAAAATCGGGTTGTTTTTTAAAAAAATTGTTGGGGCTCCATGACCCTCCAAACCCTGTCTCCAAAATTTTTGCAAAAAGTTTTGCCCATCGGAGATACACACGTATATTAAATTTAAAAAAAATCGGGTTAAGGCCCGAGGGGCCTTAAATTTTAATAGAAAGTATTGTCTCCGGAAATACATATGTGTGCAAAATTTCAATAAAATCGGGCTTTGGGAAGTGGGTTAAAAATTGATAGCAAGATTCCACGACAGACGTCCGACTGACGACCGACTGCCGACCGACATCCGTGCCACGGGCAAGTGAAGTTAATATGGAGAATTTAAAAATTAAACTCTAGGAGGAGGATAAGAGACGCGAGGGCGAAGTTGCAAATGGATGAAAGCCTTAATTTTGTAACAATATGTTTATCCCGATGGACAAAAGTTTTTGTAAAATTTTTGGAGCGAATGGGCCCTGAGGGCGGGGGCGATGCTTTTACAAATTAGCCCGATTAACTTTAAATTTTATCTCCGATAGACCGAACTTTTTGTAAAAATTTTTGAGTTCTTGATTGGAATTTTTTCCCATACAATTTTTTTTACACATGTGTATCTCCGGTGAGAACAGCTTTTGAAGTGAAGGGGGCTCTAATATTAATTTTTTCCAAATTAAACCGGTTCGAACTTTGCACAAATACGTATACATATTAGAGAATTTACATGAAAAATTTTAATTTTATATTTGTTGTTTTTTTTTTTCCTTTGAACTGTGAATTATTTTGATTATCATTATTTGCATTCAGAACTATCACCTTGAAATTATTAGATTTGTAAGGATGTAATTTTTAACAATATTTATTTCCAAATTAAAACAGACGATCCGTCTATAACGACTACTAGTGAACAACTGAAATTGTGTTGCCAGTTGCCATTCTCATACTTACTACCGGCAGCTCTTAAAAACATTTTTGTTTCTCTTATCATTATGGCTACAATTCGGACTTCCTGACATACAATCGTCCCGATTGTTCCCGACCTGCTTATTGAAATTAATATATGGTTTCAAGTTTGCCACTTCCCATATCCCTGTGTAAGGTATCTGACTCAATAGGAACCCTTCTACATCTTTTAATAAATACCTATCTTTTACCTCTCCTCTTTGTCTAACTCCAAACAGCAATTGGCTTGCATATGCTCCAGTACTTTTATGAATAGTGTTATTCATAGCAAATTCAATTTTAGTCAAAACCTTGTCCAATGTAAATTCTAATCCGCCATTGGTTATCTTCGCAACCATGGGAGCCAAGCTTTGCTTTACACGTTCCACCTGTCCATTCGCTTGTGGCGAAGCTGTAGCGATCTTAATATGTCACATGTTAGTGTCTTTTAAGAATTCCTCAAAAGCCATTGCAGTTAATGCACTTCCTCGGTCTGATACCTTGGGCCAACTGTAAGTACAAAAATAAGCCTTCAGACAAGTTAAAACCTCATTCGTATCAGTGGAGCGTACTGCATACAGTTTCGTAAACTTCGAAGACGCGTTTATAACCAAGAAAACATACTCCTTCTTTGATGCTTTAAGAGTCACTGGACCGAAATGATCGAAATGGATTGTATCAAAAGGTACATCACCTTTAGGTATATTATGTAAAAACCCTTCATGTTTGCCAGCCTTTGCGGAGAACACTATGCACTTCAGACAGTTACAAATATAATCTTGAATCTTTTTGCCATCTTAGGAAACCAGTACGATTTTAACACAGCATCTAACACTTTCTCGCTTCCTACATGCCCCATTTCATACGTAGTCATAGTTCTGCAACTCAAGAGCCCATCTAGCAATTCTGGGATTTATTTCTTTTTTATTCAATGTAAGCGTCAGAGAATTACAATCTGTGACAATTTTAAACTTCAGACCGTGTAAATAAATTCTAAACCGTTTATGCGCATTAATAATCGCCAAAGTTTCCAACTGAAAACTATGATATTTAGATTCACAATCTGTCGTACGCTTTGAAAAATAAAAGACTGGATGGAACTTTTCATATTTTTTCTTTTGTAAGAGTATTGCTCGGTATCCTAACGAACTAGCGTCGCAGTGAAGTTCCGTCTCGTCTCGTGGGTCAAAGATGGCTAATATTGGTGACTCAACCAGTTTTTGTTGTAAAATTTTAAATGCTTCTACCTCATAACAAAGAAAACCCTTCAATAAACTTCCTTAAGTACGAGCACAGACCTAAAAAGCTATGCACTTCCTTAGCACTCTTTCTGATTCTGATTCTAACAATCGACATTTATCATTTCGCAACTCTAACTTATTTCTAACCAGTTTCTCGAAAACCTCTCTTAATATATTTAAATGTTCCTCAACCGTCTCTGTTGCTATCATAATATCGTCTAGATAGATTGCAATTTTTCTTCACGCATGAGATCTTCAAACACCTCGAATGTAGAAGGAGCATTCCTGTGCCCGAATGGCATTTTTAGGAATTCATACTGGCCCAACGGGGTCATAAATGAAGTGTATTTTACCGATTCTTCTTCCATTTTTAAATGGTAAAACGCGCTTTTCAAAACTAAAAGGGAAAATATCTTTTTATTGGATAACCTATCTAATAAATCATCAATCAATATAATCTTTAGAGTTATTTTATTTAGGATTCGATAATCAACACATAATCGAATATCACTAGTCTTTTTCCTAACTAACACTATCGGCGATGCGTACTCTGACTTACTACTTCTAATTACTCCAGATTGTACTAATTCATCTAAAATACCCTGTACTTTTGCTTTTTCTAAATACGATAACCTTCTTGGAGGGCAATGGAAAGGCTTTTCATTTATCAGTCTAAGTTTTATTTGAAAATCAGTCTCAAGCAATTCGGGACGTTTGCAACACATAAAATATTTGAACATTTCACTGAACCTTTTTTTTGCTTTCATTATTATTAGATAAATCCATATCATTTTTATTTTCTTCTACTTCAATATTCATTAGATCTTGACACTCGTTTTGGAATATATTTTCATCTTCATCTATCATGTGTGTCATAGTTTCCTTGTTTCTACTCAATTTTAAATTTGCAAGTTTTAAGAAATCTCTACCTAGTGCGGCTGCAAATTGCATAGTATCATTCTTTACTACATATATTTTTAGATTTATTTGTTCTTCTGCAAAATAAATACTACCTTTAACATAACCATTAATTTTTAAAGAAATTAATTGATTCTAACGATATTAATTTTACAGATAGATTCAATTGTTTTGATGAAATTCTTAGGAATAAATTGCTACCGGATTATACTAACTGGGCTGCCGGTATCTAAAAGGGTGCCTAACAATATTTTATACGTTACATCATTTAAAATTATAAATCAAATTTCTTGCATAGTCATCCTCATCGTCATCGTGGTGGTCAAAGTGATGGACTACCTCTACCTTTCGTTTAGGACATTCTTCAGCAAGATGGCCCATCTCGGCACATACATAACAAGCTCCTGGTGGTCGTTCTGCCTTACGACATTATATAGCAATGTGTCCAAGAGAATTAATTACAATTGAAGCACCTGATCGGCTTAAGCTCCCGTCCCGGAAATGAAAACGCAACTTTACTGGAAACTGCTTTTATTTTCGGCAACTCTATTTTACTGAACGCCTCTGCCAGTTGTTGTTTATTCTTAATGCATTGAACCCATGCCTGTGATCTTAAGTAGCTGTCTGTCGTGTATGAGGTTTGCTAACAGCTCCTCCTCTTCCATAGACAATCTATTGGCCATAATTGTTTTTTCGTGGAAACATTGTTGGAAGGTCTCAGTAGGCTACCACTTTCTTCCTTCAAAGTTCCTCTTCAGTGTCAATCGGCTTTCCTTGCTAACAAATATTTCGCCCATTTCTTTAAGTAATTGAGCAGTTGTAATTTGCACAAAGTCAGATCTTGAATAAAACCATTTAAGTGCATTTCCCTTTAATCGACATGAGATTAAAATGGGTGCACTTTTGTCATCCAGATTGTACGCCGTAATGAAATTTTTCAATTGTGTTTCCTAGTGGAAAAAACCATCTCCATCAAAATCTGGCAATAATTCCTTCACCCCACTGTGGAAATAGTCGTTACCTTTTGGTGTTTCTCTTTTCAAAGCTTCATTTTCCTTCTTTAATAAATAATTCTTACTCGTTTGAAGTTCAATTTCTTTCTTTAATATTTTCAGCTCTCTCTTCATTAATTGTAACTCCTTTTCCATGTTTCTCTTATATGTTCGTGGTTGGTTTCCGCTGTCATCAGACTTCTCCTCATCAGAACTCTCTTCAGTTTCTCTTCGATCATTTTCTCTTCCATTATTTTTGTCGTTATGTTGCCGTTCATTTGTCATTCTTTCATCAGTACGTTCATTTGATGTCCTCTCTTCAGCTCGATCATTATTCGTTTCGTTTTTTCTTGTAACATCTTTGTCGTTGCTTCGTATCATCATCGGTTGTTCACATCATCAACACTGTCTGGAGTAATGTTTTCATCATCACATTCATTATCGTCGTCGTCTGCTAACTGTTTCTGCCTATTGTTATGTTTGTCTGGGAATTTTACCACGCTCCTTCTCCGGTACAGACAGTAAACGCAAAACTAACTCACTTTTGTTTCCCGTTGTCTTTTGCTTTAAATGTTCTAGCCATGCTTTCAACTGCGCAGGAGTGTAAATCTTGCATGCCTCTATATCCATCAAAACCTTCTCTATAGAAAGCCCAACTGTTCCGATCGTACACAGATACATGCTTAGATTGAGACCAAACGTATTTGTATTTAGTAATCAACTAAAGAGCAAAATCCATATAAAATATTTCTGTTTCCCACTACCACATCTTACGTTTCTCGCTCTTTGCGACTTCTTATTTTTTGTACACTGTATTCACATCCCACAAACACACATGCGTTTGGTCTTGGTTTACAGCATTAGTATGCGTAGAGTTGGGCTTTCTATAGAGAAGGTTTTGATATCCATGGTCGATCTTTGAGTGCGTGTGTGTGTGTGTGTGTGTGTGTGTGTACTCGCCGTAGCCACTCGTTTAATTACCGTTTTTGTGTAAAAGACGATCCGTCTATAACGACTACTGGTGAACAACTGAACTTGTGTTGCCAGTTGCCATTCTCATACTTACTACCGGCAGCTCTTAAAAACATTTTTGTTTCTCTTAACATTATGGGTACAGATTAAAATTTGATTTTAAAGATATAACAAATGTTTACATAAAACATATATACTGTACTTATTGAGAGAAGGATTGTTTGAAAATAACGCATTTATACATAAAACATGAATTGGTATTATTGAGAGAAAGATTGTTTGTACATAACGCATACATACATACAACATGAATTGTTATAATAACTACGCAGATATACACAGAAATAAATAGACACCGTACTTTACACTCATCAAATAAGAACGTTGTTTCTACATCAACTGTGTCGTGTACTTTATTATTTCCAACAATAACATTAAAAGACCTTTTAAATTTTCAGGTTATAATACCATATTATTAGCCGTCCTATCACCGATACAAACATTGCTGCAAGTAAGCCCAATACTTGAAGATTCAGGCTATGCTCAAAATAAAATTAAAGTAAGTTGAAATCCTGAACCGATCAAATACAGTTATATACAAAATATATACAACTGAAATTCTACATATTCTTGATATAATTAGTAAAATATAAACAATAATCTACTGCAGACTGAAGCTTACAATATTAGACCAAAGGAAAAACCATTATTTCAGCAAAATCAAGAAAAAGAAGAGGCCTTATCAACATTGTCGGTAATGTACAAAAATAGCTTTTCGGTACCATGGATAATCACGATAGGGAATATATTGTTACGAAATTCAGGCTTTCGAGTTCGTAAAGGATTTTGCAAATAAAACACAACACAAGTTTATTAATTTACAAATAACCGCCACCTTTTATACTCATTGAAAAGGTTCCAGAAACTTCCAATATTATAGACTGCATTATGAACAGCGATCATCCTCTGTCTTAGATCACTAACGTAGTTCTCCTTTGTTGTCGGCTCTACAACAAATTTAATGTCGCATGGTAGACGAAGTTCTTTGCCAAATACAACCATTGCTGGTGAGATTTTAGTCGTGTTGTGGACAGCGCTACGATAACCCACCAGAAACAACGGGATACAACGATCCCATTCATCTTGGTTGGCATCAACTTCTTTTCGCAGATGCTCTTCCAACGTTCTGTTGAACCTTTCGACCATTCCGTCTGACTGTGGATGTAGCGGAGTAGTCCTCGTTTTCTTGATGTTGAGTACTTGACACAGCTCTTGAAAGACTAGCGATTCAAAATTCCGCCCTCGATCGGAATGTAATTCCAGTGGTACTCCAAATCTTCAGATCCAATTGTCCACGAATACCCTAGCCACCGTGCTAGCTTCCTGGTTTGCGATGGGATATGCTTCTGCTCATTTAATGAAGTAATCAATGCACACGAGTATATAGCGATTTCCATCTCTTGTTTCTGGGAATGGTTATGTCCATTGCCACCCGCTCAAATGGTTCTCCAACATTGTACGGTTGCATTTTTCCGCTAGTTTTTGGTTGTGGTCCTTTGCTTGCTGCGCACATGTCACACGTTCGACACAAGTGTTCCACATTTGTACGGCAATTGACCCAATAGAAGCGATTCCTTACTTATCAAGCATCTTATTAACGCCCAAATGCGCTCCTGATATACCGCTATGTAATTCTTGCAGTACTTCTCTGACTCGGTTTGTTGATAGCACAATCTGCGATTTTGTGCTTCGACCATCAGCCGACCGACCAATTGCCTTGCCAGTAGTCCATCTTCCAATCTCAATGACTGCCATTGAGCCCAGTAACTTTTTACTGCTGTTGCAATCTCGTGCCACTCCGGTCTTTCACGTTGCTCCATTCATTGAAATATTGGAGCAATCGAATCATCGCGCACTTGTGCCTCCCTTAGCTGCTCTTTTGTCCAGCAATCTTCAACTTGTAATCTTATTTGTGCAGCTACCTCAGAGCACTTCTTGTTTTCTTGCCTTGTGCAGTGCTTGCATTGGGGTGCACAAGGTCTTCTGGTAGCATTCCTTTCGATGCTCTGTGTATGTATGTGTATGCCATCCATCTGGCCACTTGACCTTCTGGTTCACTGAACTGCAATAACCACTTGAGAGCTGGATGGTCAGTTCGAAGAAGAAATTCCTGCCCGTATAGGTTTGACGCTATCGACAACAGCTAGCAATTCCCTTCGCGTCACGCAGTAGTTCTTCTCAGGGTTAGAAAGCGAACGGCTGTAGTACGCTATTACACGCTCATTTCCTTCTTAATTCTGCGATAGAACCGCTCCTATTCCCGCATTGCTCGCGTCAGTGTCCAGGATGAAGACTTCTCCTGCCTGTAGATATGCCAAAATTGGAGAACTGGACAGCTTTCCCTTCAGTAAGTCAAATGATTTTTGGTGCTCACTCGACCATTAGAACTTTTGGTTCTTCTCAGTAAGGCGATGAAGTCTTCGTGCAACATCTGCGAATTTAGGCACAAACCATCGATAGTAGGAGCGTATCCCCAGAAAACTTCGCAGCTCATGTAAATAGTGCAATCCTTGACTGGATACAATGTGGCCCAAATAATTCACTTAATTTTTGAAAAGGCTACATTTCGGCGGACTCAACTCAACTGGTTTCCAGAATTTGCCGAAGATTATTCACGTGCTCATTAAATGTACCACCAAAAACAATAATGTCATCCAAATAGACTAGACATGTCTTCCAGCTACGGCCTCGCAAAACATGTTCCAACAATCGCTCGAACGTAGCAGGAGCATTGCATAAACCAAACGTCATAACAGAAAATTGATACAAGCCGTTTTCCGCAGTAAATGCTGTCTTCTCCTTGTCATTGTCGTTGCTACCTGCCAGTATCCGCTTTTCAGATCCAATGTACTGAAGATTCTGGCTTCAGATAAGGTGTCCAATGTGTCATCTATACGCGGTGATGGATAACTATTCTTCTTGGTGGCATCGTTCAGTTTCCGATAGTCCACACAAAATCTGGTTGAACCATTTTTCTTTTGGACAAGTACCACAGGTGAGCACCATGAGCTTTTAGACATCTCTATGATTCCACATCGTTCCATCTTCTTGACCAGTATTTCTGCCTCTTGTTGCTTAGCAAGTGGTAATCGTCTTGGCGCTTGTCGAATTGGAAAAGCCATTCCCGTATCGACTCGATGTCGCACTATATTGGTTTTACCCATGTCGTTGTTGCTGACAGCAAAAACGTCGGCAAATTGCTCTAGCGCCTTTTCTGCTGCTTGTCGCTGTGCTGCTGGAAGATGTTAACAAAGCGAATTACGAATTATCTGCTTCCTTTTCAGATCTAGTGGCGTATTCTTTAATTTCACAAACTAAAAAAAGCAGTACAAGATGATGGAAAGAAAAGTTTAGAAGCTTTCAAGGAAATTCGTTCAGGTAATAGTGAAATTATACGACGTTTGCTAAAAATGAACCAATTAACAAAATTAAAAAACTTAGAACATAAAGTAGATCAAATACGGGACAGTATTGTTTCAGCCAAGCATAACATTATTTATTCCAATATTTCAACTAGCGCATAAATTGATAAATTTCAGATAGATTTATATAAAATGAAAAGAATTAAAGTAGGTATATTAGGTTATTAAGAAAACTCCCTAATAATTGCAATTCAAATACCTACAGAATAGATTATAAAAGATCTTAAATAAATAACGTCGTTGCCAAATAAAACATTATCTTAAAATTAAAGAAGAATATCAGCTTATTCTTCAAATAAATAATCAAAATTTCGGGTTAATTTTTTTAAAAAATGTTTATGGGAGCCCGACTCCGTGGCCCGAGGGGCCTCAAATTTTAATAGAAAGTGTTGTCCATCAGAGATACACATGTGTATAAATTTTGAAGAAAATCGAGTAAAATTTTGTAAAATATTTGTATGGGTGCCTGACCCCGTGGCCCGAGGGGCTTCACATCGGTCGGTCGGTCGGTTTGTCGTGGAATCTTGCGATCAATTTTTAACCCACTTCCCAAAGCCCGATTTTATTGAAATTTTGCACACATGTGTATTTCCGGAGATAACACTTTCTATTAAAATTTGGGGCCCCTCGGGCATCAGCGCCGAGTTGCTCGTGTTTTATTTTTGGTTTTATTTATGACCTAAGTTGTAAACGATAAGATTCAAACCACATAATTCGTGTGATGGAAAAAGAAAATACTTTGAAATACCTTAACCGACCTCAAAAATAGATATTTTGGCGATTATTTCCAAATAATAAAGGACTGTGTGGCGTGTGTCGATGCATAAGGCTGGTTGGCGTATAGTCTGGAATCTCCCCACCAGATAATAATATTCATTGAAAATTTATAAAAGTTGGTTCGTAAAAGTGTCTGACGTTAAAATTTTACATTTTCCCTCTGTCTTACCATAAGGTGGATGGTGGAATTTTTAAGTATGTAACGCGTCGTCCACTTGCCAATAATACACATTGAAAATTTCATAAAAGTCTGTTTATAAATGTGGTTGATATTAACATTTTGCATCCCCACCCAGGGGGAGGGGGAAGCAGCGTGCTCGTAGGCGAATTTGATTCGCGGAAGATGCACGTTGCAATCATTTCTGGCTCGTTTGAAATTCATTCGGTTTTCCTTAGTAGGGTTTACTTTGCAAAACCGAAAGAAAATTCGTTCTCAGTTCACGAATGTTGCTGAGATCCGCCTTGAAATCACACATAACTACAAAAACAATTGCTGAAGAAATAGATCATCACACTGACGCATGCATAGCATACAGTTATAATTCACAGAATTCTTTAGCTGGGTGTTGTGAACGGGATGCACGGACACAAAACTTTCTCTATAGAAAGCCCAACTGTACGCACACAAATGCTGTAAACCAATCCCAATCGCGTCTGTGTTTGTGGGATGTGAATACAGTGTACTAAAAATAAGCAGTCACAAAGAGCGAGAAACGTAAGATGTAGTAGTGGGAAACAGAAAAATTTTATATGGAATTTGCTCTTCAGTTGATTACTAATACAAAAACGTTTAGGATATTTCTAAGCATGTATCTGTTAATGATCGGAAAAGTTGGGCTTTCTATAGAGAAGGTTTTGCACGGACACCACACACTGCACTTTGCACTAACAAAACAGGCACAGCGAACCGTTTGCTTTTTCTTTCATTTGGCCTTTGTTTGCGTTGTTGATTTTCGGAATGGTCCTGTTTTAAATTCTCTATATTAACTTCGCGTGCCCGTGGCTGGCTGGCTGGCTGGTCAGATTTTCTGATAAATTTTTAGCCAATATCCCAAAGCCCGATTTTATTGAAATTTTGCACACATATAAATTTCCGGTGACAATACTTTCTATTAAAATATAGATCGTGCTGCGGGATCGGGGGGCTCCCATACAAATTTTTTCATTTAGCGGCATCAGATCATATCATACTATAACGACTGTGTTCTTTGTGCGCTTATGAGCTGATGCGCTGTTTACGATTGTGGTTGTTTTGTTGTTGTGTTGCAGCAGAGAGTATAGAGATATCAAGAGGAAGTAGAACAAATATTTTTATACAAAACTGAATGGTTCCGGAATTTAAATGTGTTGTACACTCTGTTGTGTAAGTTAATTCTTAATCTTGCGATCAATTTTTAACCCACTTTCCGAAACATGATTTTATTAAAATTTTGCACATATGTGTATTTCCGGAGACAAAACTTTCTATTAAAATTTGGGAGTTTCCATATAAAATTTTTAAAATTAACCCGATTTTCTTAAAATTTTATATAAGTATGTATCTCCGATGGGCAAAACTTTTTGTAAAAATTTTGGAGACCCCGTGCGCCGCGATCGTGGGGCCCCATACAAATTTTTTAAAAGAATTTCCCCGACTTTCTTCAAACTTTACACACGGGTGTACCTCCGAGGGACAACAATTTTTGTAAATATTTTGCGACGTGTGGCAACATTAAATTTTTTTTTAAAAAAATCAACTTGACTTTCTTCAAATTTTATAGTATCTCCGATGGACAACACTTATTGTAAAAATTTTACAGACGTCGGGCCCTGGGTTCTTAGGGCCTCATACAGATTTAAAATAAAAATTAACCCGATTTTGGTAAAATTTTATACACATGTGTATCTCCGATGAACAAAACTTTTAGGACATTTTTCGAGCGAATGGGCCCTGAGGCCCGAGGAGTGCCCGTATAATTTTTTTAAAAATAAGCCCGATTTCCTTTAAATTTTAAACATCTGTTTATCCCGATGGACAAAAGTTTTTGTAAAATTTTTGAGCCCTGTGGGGGGGGGCCAAATTTTTTTTTTAAAAAAGTAGTCCGATTTACTTTAAATTTTAAACATATGTGTATCTCCGATAGACCGAACTTTTTTTAAAAGTTTTTGAATTGAATTTTTTCTCATACAAATTTTTTTTACACATGTGTATCTCCGATGAGAACAGTTTTTGAAAAAATTTTGTAGTGAAGGGAGCTCTAATATTAATTTTTTTTCAAATTAGCCCGGTTCAAACTTTGCACACATATGTATCTCCTATTAGAGAATTTAAATGAAAAACTTAAATTTTTATGGGTTGTTTTTTTATACCAAATTCTGCTCCAATTGAACTATCTAGCGTGTCAGAACATGCAGGTAAATTTTTTCATATAATTCATCAAATAACAAGTACGATAGTTCAAAAGGAATAAACCACACACATAAGTACATACAAGTGCAACTACATGTATGAGTACATACTAGTACATTGGAACAGCACCAGATGCATAAACTACTTAATCGAATAGTACCACATATAAGTACATACATAATGCTATTCCATTACATAAAACTCTTTTTTTATTTTTTTATTCTCCACAATAAACAGCAGCAGATTATCCAGTGGATTTAATGTCCCTTGAGATTTTTAGATAGATATTTTTATTAAACATTAAAGTAATATACAATTTTGATTTATAATTAAACTTATAACTAATATTAATATGTGTCGGCTCAACAATAGGGGCCCGACGTATTTACATTGTCTTTTTTTGGTATTGTTTATTTTTTAAAAATATTTTTACTACATAATCTACTACATGTTTATTTTTAAGGGAATTAAATTTTAAACAATAATTTTAAAATAAAATAAGAATGAAAAATATTAAGCGGCGTATAAACAGGGCGAACTTCAGCCTCTGTAATATTGGTTGCCCGCCTTCTCGTAGAAGGAGACGTCTTGATTGTTAAAGATGTCATTGAATCTAGCATCAGTGAATCCTCTTATGTGTATGTACCGGTGACTTGGCTCGATTTTCTCGATTCGCAGTCCTTGCATCTCAGGACTTGGATGTGTTTCCAATGCGTCGGCGAATTTCCTCGCCATTCGGAACAAGTGGTCAGTTATTGGCAGCAGACCTGCTGCTTCGTATAGTTTTGTAGTCGACACAAACTTATAGCTGTTTCTCACCCTCCAGAGTCCTGTACAGATCCTTAGTACATTCCTTTCAAATAGGGAGATCTTCTTCATCGTTGTTGGTGAGACGGTGAACCATATGGGGTAGCCATAGGTTATCACTGGCCTGATGAGTTGCTTGTAGATAAGCAGCCTGGTGTTGTTGGACAGACCGTTTTGTCTTTTAAGTAGCGGGTGCACTAAATGAAGAGCGTAGTTCGCTTTTTTCATTGTTTTGTCGATGTGAGAGTTAAACTTGAGCCTCTCAGTAAAGTTGATTCCCAGGTACTTAGTCTCTGACTTGGTGTTTATTGTGTCCCGTCCGTCCCCACTTCAGGTAGTAGTCTCAAAGATTTCTGAGGTGTTCCTCCACTCTTCGGGCAGCTATCTCGGGAGAGCGGGAAACTGCATACGTTATGAAGTCATCCGCGAAGAGCATAGTCCTTGTTCCGGCTGTATTTGTGGATTGATCCGCTGTGAAGATGCTATACAGGACTGGTCCAAGTCTGGAACCTTGAGGAACTCCGGCTTTGATCCTTTTCCTTGTCGATGGGCGGTCGTACACCTGTACAATGAAGACCCTGTTAAAAAGAAAATTTTAAATTATTTTTACATTATAATTGCGGAAACCAAAACTAATAAGCTTGTACAGTAGCCCGTTTATCCAGACACTATCTAAAGCTTTTTCGATGTCTAGCAAACAGGCCACTGTACTACTTTTAACGTTCAGTCCTTTAGTGACGTCACTGTGAAGCTTCAGCAGAGGGTGCAGCGTAGAGTGCTTCTCTCGGAAACCGTACTGAAAGGAAGGAATAAGAAGAAGGAAGTACAAAACGTATTGATCTTTTTACGGATCAATGATTCCAATACTTTACTGATACAACACAGTAGAGCTATTGGACGGTAACCAGTTACGCTGGAGCGGTCAGTTTTCTTGGGTACTGGTAATACCTTGGCCACCTTCCAGTTGTCCGGAAAGTAGCCATTGTTTAGGCAATTATTGAAAATGATGGTTAACATCAAAATTGCCATACCCGGTAACTTTTTAAGCAAAAAGTTAGAAATCCCATATGTGCCTGATGTTTTTTTGAGTTTCCACTCATAATCAAATCATTGACAACAGCTGTTCCGGTAAACATATCGACGTCTACGGGTGCGTTGGCGCGATTTTCTTCACTGAACTGCACTATAGTATTTCCTGGAGAAGTGGTGTCTTCCACAAGACTTTCAACCTCTTCCAAGAAATCTGGAAGATGCGTTGGTGGTCGGTCCGTAAAGCTCCTTTCAAAATGGCTGGCAAAGGCTTCCGCTTTCTCAGCAGCGCTGGATACTGTTCGATCTTCAATGGTGATAATCTCTGGAATGGAAATACGCTTTCCAACCAGAGAGTTCAGCTTCCTAAAAGCATCAGGTCCTGGATTGATGTCCTGGAGCCGTTTGGTCAGTTCATCTTCCTGAAACCTCCGCACAGCTTGACGACACATGTTAACTGTACAACGCAGTTGCGAGAGTACAGACAGGTATTCGTCGTTGACTATGTTAAGTGTCCTATTGAAGATTCTCTGAAGGCGTTTCCTAAGCCGTTGCTTGTGAGCATACATGGCCTGTATATGCTCAGGCAAGTTTTGGAATCGATCCCTGCTAGTGCGAATTGTTTTCTGCCGATTAATGGCTGAATTCACTGTAATCTCAAAATTTCTGATAGCATCATTAATTTCTGTATTCTCCAGATTTCTGCAAGCCGTTGGAATAGGAAGTTCAGCTTCAACTTCTGATCTAAACCGGTTCCAGTTTATTTTCTTAAAGTTGATGTGAAGTTCAGGTGTTGGGGTGACGTACCTAATTTTAATATTCCAAACAGTAATCCAATGTTCAATACGATATGGATTGAAATTGTAATTTCAAACCATTCGATATTTATTTGTTCCCTTTATCGTAGTCCTAATTTGTCACCTGATGACACTAATATTGAGTTTAATTACTTATCAGACACAATAGACAAGATTTACAAATCATCACCAACATCAGAATTGGTAGTCTTGGGTGATTTTAATGTCCACAATGATTCATGGTTGACCTATTCGAATGGTAGAGATCGATCAGGTGAAACCGCAGAACTATTTTCAAATGTTAATCTTTTCACCCAACTCGTTGATAAGCCAACTAGGTATCCAGATACTACTGGTCAATCACCTCACCTTTTAGATTTATTTCTTACAACTATGCCTGATAAATATTCAATTGATGTATCTGCTCCATTAGGTCTTTCTTACCATGCTTTGATAGTTGCCAAATTTTCAATATCACCAGCCCTTTTAGAGACTACAAGTAAAAGGCTACTCTGGCACTATAAAAATGCTAACTGGGAGCTCCTGAACCAATTTTATAGCTCATTTGATTGGTCAACCTGTTTTTCCAGCAATAATGCTAATGAAGCATCACAACTTATCACGTCAACCATTTTGCTAGGAATGAAAAATTGCATTCCTTCTTCATTTAAAAAGAAAAATACTCATAAAAATAAATGGTTTAACGAACATTGCAGGTCAGCAGTCGCGTGTAAAAAAGCAGCCCATTTGGACTACGTTAATTGCACTTCTGAAGAAAACCTTGTAAAGTTTCGAATAGCTAGAAACAGATAAAACGCTATATTGAAAAGGTCCAAAATAATATATGACCTTAAGATTCGAGATAGCATGCGAAAAATATTGGATTCTGATTCAAACAGTCGAAGCTTTTGGTCGTTTGCTGCATTGGTTAAAAGAAACTTTGCAGACAATACTTCGTCTTCGTCCTTCTTTATTTCATAATGGTATTCATTATAGAACTAATATTGAGAAAGCTAATCTCTTAGCTTCTCATTTCGCTGGTGCGTCTACTCTTCCTTTAACTAATCAAAGCCCCCCAATTCTCCCGAATCTAGGCCCAGGTATGTCTAAAATCTATTTTCGGAAACGGGTTGTTTCAAAGATTCTGAAAGAACTTGACCCCAATAAAGCGACTGGCCCCGACGGTATTCCGCCATTAGTATTGAAAAGTTGTCATCATACTTTGGCAAAACCGCTTAGCAAATTGTTTCATCTCTCAATGAAGACAGGTGTTTTTCCATCATTTTGGAAAATAGCAAATATTCAACCCGTTCCGAAAAAAGGTGATAAATCGGCACCTACGAACTACCGACCTATTGCTTTGTTGTCGGTTCTATCGAAGGTAATGGAATCTATCGTTAATTTCAGACTAATGAACTATCTGGATTCGAATGTTCTTTTATCCGATGTTCAGTATGGATTTCGTAAAAATCGATCTTCAGGCGAACTAATGACGTGCATGACTCATTGTTTGGAGCGAAGCATTGAAAACCTAGGTGAATCAAGCGTTGTTTCCTTAGATATTGCTAAAGCTTTTGATAGAGTATGGCATGATTGTCTTATTAATAAGATTCGTGCGCTGAATTTACACTCCTCTCTCATTACATGGATTGAGAATTATTTATGGAACCGTAAAATAAAAGTTGTATTAAATGGTATATCTTCAGATTCACATGGGATCAATGCTGGCGTGCCTCAAGGATCATCCTTGTCTCCCACGCTCTTCTTGATATATATCAACGACCTATTGTCTTCTACAACCTGTGATATCCATTCATTTGCTGATGATACAACACTATCGGCCTCCATTGAGTTTGACAATCAAAAAGAATGCAATTCTCGCTTGAATGGTTCGCGTGAATTAATGAATTTGACTATTCTGTCTAATATTCAAATCATTCTTGATTGGGGCATTTCTAACAGAGTAGAATTTAACCCAAATAAATTCCAGTCTTGCCTTTTTTCTCAGAAGACAACTCAACATTATGTTCCTCCTGTTATTAATGGTACCTCTATTGCGAGATCTGATTCACTTAAGTTGTTAGGTTTAAAAGTATCAAGTGATCTTTCATGGAAAGAACATATTTATGAAATTTCAAAAAGAGCTAGCCAATGTTTAGGCTTCATAAGACGTTGTAACTTCTACTTCATTCCCTCTGAAGTGTTAAGATTATATAAATCTTATGTTAGACCAATTTTAGAATTTAATTCATATGTGTGGGGTGGTGCTCCAAGATCGCATTTGGTTCATCTTGATGGTGTTCAGAATAGAGTTATCCGTTTGATAAACGATGTAACCATTACTTCGTCTCTTGATACTTTGGAGCACAGACGAAATGTAGGAGCTTTATCTGTTTTCTATAAATTTTACAACGGTAAATGTTCTTTAGAAACCCGTTCTCTAGTTCCTGGGCCTTTTCTCAGTAACGTAAACACTCGTTTAAGGTGTAATCAACATAGATTTGCCTTAAAACTTTTTTCATGTAGAACCCAACACTTTAAATCCTCCTTTTTTCCTAGAGTATCTTCGATGTGGAATCAATTGGTCGAACACGTGTTTCCAGAATCTTATAATCTGCAGGCGTTCAAATTAGCCGTTAACAAGTTCTTGAAGGATGATGGTTAAAGTATTCATAAGTTGTTTCTTAATATATATAAAAAAAAAAAAAAAAAATTGTTTATCAGTATTTTTTAAATTATTTTTATAAATTGTAATATTTTCTTGGTCAAGGTTTTTTGTAGTTTTCCCTGACCATGATTCTTTGATAAAAGTATTTGGACTCGCGTCGTTCTAAATTCGTGTTCGTTTTTCGTATTGCTTTTCCAATGAATCAGGGAGAATTCTGAGAAAATAAATTGAAACCGGCTACAAACGTGAGGAATGTGATATATTGTAAATCACATTCTTTCGATTTTTATTTTATTTTGAATTTAATAAAGGGCTTAGCCCAACTTATTGCCGTGACGTAAGTCATTCAGGGAGTCATCCCTTGGCAATAAGTCTCTATATAAAAAAAAAAAAAAAAAAAAAAAATCTTGTTTGCACAAATAAAATATACATTTATTATAATAAAGATAATAAAGATAATTATTATAATAAAGATACATTGTTATTTCAAATCAAATTAATTTTTAACAAGCTTTTTAAACTTTGAAAATGATGTAGAGTTTTTTTTTATATCTTCAGGGATTTGGTTATAAAAGGCAAAACTTAATTATTCTCACAGCAATATATACTGCTTTTATACTTTTATTTTGCATTGTTTGTAATCATTAATGGTAATGGTATCATTAATGGTACCCAAGATTGAACAAAGAATGATAATTTTTTGATAAGCCCAACAAGCGGAGCTATTTTATTACTAATTGCAATAAAATGATCCTACCAAAGCATATGAATATCAAATTTTAGTGCTAGGCATTTAATTGAAAAGGTTTTTCAATGTTAACATTGTTTACTTTAAGTTGAGATATGTCATTAATAATTTATATGGAGACTGAAATACTATATATTTAGATATTGATATATTCCATATTGCTCAATCCATATCCATAATCCATAATCCATAATTCATAATCCATAATCCATAATCCATAATCCATAATCCATAATCCATAATCCATAATCCATAATCCATAATCCATAATCCATAATCCATAATCCATAATCCATAATCCATATTCCATAATCCATAATCCATAATCAATAATCCATAATCCATAATCCATAATCCATAATCCATAATCCATAATCCATAATCCATAATCCATAATCCAAAATCCATAATTCATAATTCATAATTCATAATCCATAATCCATAATCTGTAATCCATAATCCATAATCCAAAATCCGTAATCCATAATCCATAATCCATAATCCATAATCCATAATCCATAATCCATAATCCGTAATCCATAATCCATAATCCGTAATCCATAATCCATAATCCATAATCCATAATCCATAATCCGTAATCCATAATCCCTAATCCCTAATCCCTAATCCATAATTCATAATCCATAATCCATAATCTATAATCTATAATCCATAATCCATAATCCATAATCCATAATCCATAATCCATAATCCATAATATCCATAATCCATACTATCCATACTTCCAAACTAATATTATAAATGTGAAAGTAACGCTGTGTGTCTGTTACCTTATCACGGATAAACGGCTTGACCATGGAATTTATGTGTGAACTAGCGACCATAACTCATGATTCGAACACGTTATAGGCTACAATTTTGGATCAGTGGTGGGTAGGTGGGGCTCAATGGTGTGCGGTGGTTTAAGTGCGGGAGCGGTCGGTTTGGTTATGTTAGTAGGTTATGAGGGGCGGCCAAACAACGCCTGTTATTTTAGCTTTTGGTGAGTCTAAACGGTGTTATGAAATTTTTTTCAGCAAGCGTATGTCCGGTTGGACGTACGTTTTTACGTACGTTTGTGCCGTTTGTTTGCCGTGGTCAAAATTTGATGGGACTTGTTTTAAAAAATGTATTAGCGTTCGTCTTGCGATGGGTTACTACCCCTGAGGAAACTGAAATAAATACTAAATCGCTATCGAGTCGCTATTTAAGTCTAAAGGTTTTTTAGTCCATTTTCGATATCGCTTATGACAGATAGACCTATTGCTTATTTACGCTTATTTATTTACATTTAACGTTGCATACTATTAGGCTTGTAAGATAAATTAGTCTTTATACTGAATTACAACTAAATATCATACACGGGTGTGTGTAGTCACTCGCATAGCAGAATATTGATAGAATAGAATATTTTTATTGATAATCATTTTGTCATTGTTTCTTAAACTCCGTATATCTCGGCTTCCACCAGTCAGAATTTAATGGGAATCGTTTTAAAACAATTGTGACGTGTGTCATGTGAGGCGCGTATGGCGTATGAGGCGTGTAAAAAAACAAGAAGAAAATTAAAAAAAAAAGTTTTTTTAAGAAATAAAAATGTTCTCAAAGAAATAAGAAAAAAATTTTTTTTGACAAAGAAGAATCCCCAAAAAAATTATTACGAGTTTTGTGAACTAAATGGTCTATTGGGCTTTTAAGATGATTCAATGTTTAGACTGAATTACAACTATCCATATAATAATAATAATAATATTCGGCGCGAAAGACCATTGCGGTCCAAGCCTAGCTTCTCGCGACCATTTGTGTTGCGCATTTGAATTTTTGGACACAAATGGAAGGGACCTACAATTAAAGGCCAGCTTCGAACGGCGAATTGAGAAGCTTTCCGTGACAAGTTATTACTCTCGGAACGTTTGATGCTTAAATTGAAAATATTAATTTTTAATAATTTTTATAGCGAAGATGAATCACATTGGATTTAATGCATTTGTTGTAAATAACAGAACAATATTTAGTGATTATAATAAAACTGCTTTTGATAAAGAAGAAGTATTAATAACTTTAATACACAACAAAGACATAAAAATAGAAAACAAAGAACAATTTAATTTCAAAATTTTGATCTACTGAAAAAGCGATCTGTCCCGTATGAAGACTGCTAACGAACTCCATCCGTTCAGAACTCATTGCCAGTATATAAATTCAAAAGGCACCAAAGAAATCCCAAATATGAAAAGTGCTGAGTAGTCGATTCCACAGCATGGCTTTGCACAGAAAATTAACTCCTAGCAGAGCAACAACAATGCATACTATGTACAGCGCTGCCCTTATAGTTGACGTTTTTTACGATCATTTTATTTTTAGATTTGTGAAGTGGGTTTTTTATAGGCAAAGCAAATGCACCAAAGAAAAAAATAAAAATAGGTACTAGCACATATAGTTTAAAATCTATTTTTGGCTAACCATATTAGGTTCAATTTCGCTGTAGGGAACCAACTCTTTTACTAACAAAATACTATTGATAGCATGGAGTCCCAGCGTATTCCTCAGTTTTGTTTTTTATAAGGGACAAATCGAAAATTGTTATTTCTGCTGCTGCTGAACTGTGAGGTAGATTCAATAAATTGAAAAAGAAATTGGTCAAATCCTTAAATCCTCTTAAGTTTTCCAAAACTGATTAATGTCCGTAGTAGCGTTCGGATTTGTTTTCGAAAATCTTACGAGCTTCCATTGTGTCCCGATATTTTCAGGGTCACATTCGCCCAAATATGAAAAACGAATACTAAAGGTAAAGTGGATACTTCATGATCCGATTAAACTTTTTGAGGAGTTATTAATAAAATTACTCAATAATAATTCGACATTTGATTCTTAGTGCTCATATAAATACGGCAGGCGAACTTTTTCGTATTGAAACTCGTTGCTTAAATCTTTTTATAATTATTATAAAATATATGATAATAAAAATAATAATATTAGGCGCTACAGACCATTGCCTACAATTTTTAATGGCGGATCCGAAAGGCGAATTGAGAAGCTTTCAGTGACAAGTTATTTACTCACGGACGTTTACATACTTTCGTGAGAGGTGGGACATCGTGAAAAATACTTTTGGTTGGTACTGGGATTCGAACAGCGAACCTCCCGCTCAGAAGCCCTGCTCTTATCCACTTAGCCACGGCGCCCACAAAATATATGATAGGAACAAGGAACAAAAGTCAACGACTTTTTTCAATTTCGCCCAATTGAACACCCTTTGGGTCATTACGCTTCCTCCGTCTGTTTTAAGTCCAATTAATGGTATATTTTTATAATCAAAGAATAGTTTTACGCATTGAGAAATAGTTTCCACCCAACTGACCCCACCCACATTAACTTACACCTTCCCCGCACTGGCCCACACAACTGTCAAGCCCCTTCCTTCCGCTAACCAAAATATGTTGCCTATAACCACCTGTACAATGGTGAAAACCTGATCAAAATGAGTCCAGTAGAGTCGAAGATTACCTCCCACATACAAACTTTACCTCCTTATATTATTAGTATATATATTGTCAAGTGTCAATATCAAAACAAATGACAATTAGTACCTGGATTCACTCGTAAATGTTTTTGAGTTGATTAGAAATCATTTCAGTTCTTATGTCAATTATTAAAAAATGTTTGTTTCATAGGCTTAGAGTCACAAAAAACCTACCAAATTGAATTAAAGCCTACCAACCTACCAAAGCTGAAAAAACTTACCAAGTTTGGTAGGAATCTACCAAAACGGCAACCGTGACTGGGATACCGTAATCATCTTCCATGGATAAGTTCCACATAATTTTATAAACAATATTACTTATACCAAAGAGTATAGAGAGAGATATCCCTATACGCTTTGCTTATACTGAGGTACAGATAACGCTGTGAATTGTACTAAATCTTCGAAACAATATTATTCGCGAGTGCTGATGCGCACTACACCCGTAAATGGCCGCGTACAGAGACACTTATAAAAAAGCATTAGTATTACAAAAATTATTTTAAGTGAAACTACTTTATCGCGGCGGTAGGGAGAAAATTTAGTACGGTATCAAAAATAATTTTGTGTTGCGATTGTGTGTTGTGATTTTGTGTTGCGACTTTGTGTTGCGATATTGTGTTACATTTTTGAAATTTAAGAAATTTCTCAAGCGATTTGCATGAAATTCGATATCTAGGACAAATATGCGACTATAGACTTGTTCCAATTTTCAAGATGTTTTATTCATTTCCAACTTAAAACACTAGTTACAAAAAATGTTTTCTTATACAAATGGAATTAGATAAATAGTGTTCGTTCGTTTCGATTTTTCAAAAGAGATCTGATGTGGAGTGACAATCAGTATGTACTAAATAAGTTATTACAATACAAATGTGCAAAAAACAGAATTTTTATAGGTATTTTAGCAAGTTTTTTATACATTTAGAAATTTAAAAAAAGTAATCAATTTATTTAAAAAGAAAAAAATACAATATAAATAAAAATATCAATAAAAAATGATGATGTGGCCACCATACGACTGTCTTTTACTGACGAGCCGGGAATCTTTAGTAAATGTATAATATATA
Source organism: Nephrocerus scutellatus (assembly GCA_947095585.1). Lineage (NCBI taxonomy): Eukaryota > Metazoa > Arthropoda > Insecta > Diptera > Pipunculidae > Nephrocerus > Nephrocerus scutellatus. The sequence continues at coordinate 65,141,985 of OX352764.1, read as the reverse complement.
AATTTTTTTTTGTAATTTTTTTTGCATTTTCTCATAGTAGTTTACTACTACGACTACCACTTCCGTTTGGCCGATTTCCGCCAAAATCAACTGGGCCCTCCCAATTTATGTAAAAAGCTTAAATATGAATTTTCGTCTCAATCAATTCAGCCGTCTGGGCTGTAGAGTGGTCACAGAGCCACAGACACACAGACAGACAGAGATTTTTTTTTGCTTTTTCTGACTCAGGAGATACGGTAATGGGTAAATCTGCAAAAATCCCGAGTTCGAAAATTATACTTGATATACCATCACTAGTGCATGAAATCTTATTTTTTAAGGATGAAATAGCCTTGTAAGTTTCGTACGAAGAAATTTTGTTAAAAACAAAACTGTTTAATTGAATATTGTCATTTATGGGTATCGATCAATCACATCCCACACATAAATCAACAGACGGTTTCAAATTTTCTGAAACTTCAGTGAAATAGTCATTAAATTTTTCTGAAATTCTGCTTGCGTCAGTTAACAAAACACCATCATCTTCAACATTATCAATTTTTAAATTCTCTATATTAACTTCACTTGCCCGTGTGTTTGTGGGTCTGAGATGCAAGGACTGCGAATCGAGGAAATCGAGCCAAGTCACCGGTACATACACATAAGAGGATTCACCGATGCTAGATTCGATGACATCTTTAACAATCAAGACGTCTCCTTCTACGAGAAGGCGGGCAACCAATATTACAGAGGCTGAAGTTCGCCCTGTTTATACGCCACTTAAATTTTTTCATTCTTATTTTATTTTAAAATTATTGTTTAAAAATTAATTACCTAAAAAATTAACATGTAGTAGATTAAGTAGTAAAAAATATTTTTAAATTCTCTATATTAACTTCACTTGCCCGTGGGTCGTCGGTCGGTCGGTCGTCGGTCGGTCGTCTGTCGTGGATTCTTGCGATCAATTTTTAACCCACTTCCCATGGCCCGATTTTATTGAAATTTTGCACACATGCGTATTTCCGGAGACAACACTTTCTATTAATTTTTGAGGCCCCTCGGGCTGCGGGGTCGGGGGGCTCCCAAACAAAAATTTTAAAAAATTTACCCGATTTTCTTCAAATTTTACACACATGTGTATACCCAATAAACAATACTTTTTCGAAAATTTGGTAGTGATCGGGTCCCGGGTTCGGCCGCAAGGCCCTTATACATTTTTTAAATATCTGTACTGGCATCAGATATTCGTCGCCCTTTATGGACTTTGTGCGGTGTGTGCTGCGCAGTCGGCTGCGCTGCATGGTTTTGTTGGTGGTGGAGAGAGAGAGAGAAATCTTAGCGCACGCACAAATGAACCCAGCAAATGAAACGAGACATAAATGTTTTATGCTTAATTCAACTTACATTTTTTATTTACTGAATTGTATTTTTATTGATGTCGTTTTTTTTGTTGTCGATATCAACTTACAGATAGAACAACAAGTTTTCACAATATTCTGTCATTTGGCGTTTTCATAAATTAGTTCAGAGCAGTCAAAGAGTTCTCAAGATAAATGTTCGTGTTTCTTATTTGCTCAGAGTATGAGCGTGCTCTAAGTGCTCAGAATAAAATGATCTGAGCTTTTTCAATTTTAACATCTGATGTCAAATGTCTGTTTCGATGATTTTCTCCTACAATAAAAAAAATGGCCCAGGATCGAGGGGCTCCCATATCAATTTCTGCGATTAGAGAATTTAGATGAAAAATTTTAATTTTTATGGGTTGTTTTTTTTTAAAAATAAACAATACCAAAAAAAGACAATGTAAATACGTCGGGCCCCTATTGTTGAGCCGACACATATTAATATTAGTTATAAGTTTAGTTTTAAATCAAAATTGTATATTACTTTAATGTTTAATAAAAATATCTTAATCTTAAAAAATAGTGTGTTTGTGGGTTTGTGGGCTTGTGGATTTGTCATGGATTCTTGCGATCAATTTTTAACCCACTTCCTACAGCCCGATTTTATTGAAATTTGGCACACATGTGTATTTCCGGAGACAACAATTTTTGTTAAATTTTGAGGCCCCTCGGGCTGCGGGGTCGGGGGGCTCCCATACAAAAATTTTAAAAAATTTACCCGATTTTCTTCAAATTTTACACACATGTGTATACCCCATAAACAATACTTTTTCGTTTATAACTTATATATATATATAACTAATAACTAATATTAATATGTGTCGGCTCAACAATAGGGGCCCGACGTATTTACATTGTCTTTTTTTGGTATTGTTTATTTTTAAAAAATATTTTTTACTACTTAATCTACTACATGTTAATTTTTTAGGTAATTAAATTTTAAACAATAATTTTAAAATAAAATAAGAATGAAAAATATTAAGCGGCGTATAAACAGGGCGAACTTCAGCCTCTGTAATATTGGTTGCCCGCCTTCTCGTAGAAGGAGACGTCTTGATTGTTAAAGATGTCATTGAATCTAGCATCAGTGAATCCTCTTATGTGTATGTACCGGTGACTTGGTTCGATTTCCTCGATTCGCAGTCCTTGCATCTCAGGACTTGGATGTGTTTCCAATGCGTCGACGAATTTCCTCGCCATTCGGAACAAGTGGTCAGTTATTGGCAGCAGACCTGCTGCTTCGTATAGTTTTGTAGTCGACACAAACTTATACCTGTTTGTCACCCTCCAGAGTCCTGTACAGATCCTTAGTACCTTCCTTTCAAATAGGGAGATCTTCTTCATCGTTGTTGGTGAGATGGTGAACCATATGGGGTAGCCATAGGTTATCACTGGCCTGATGAGTTGCTTGTAGATAAGCAGCCTGGTGTTGTTGGACAGACCGTTTCGTCTTTTAAGTAGCGGGTGCACCAAATGAAGAGCGTAGTTCGCTTTGTTCATTATTTTGTCGATGTGAGAGTTAAACTTGAGCCTCTCAGTAAAGTTGATTCCCAGGTACTTAGTCTCTGACTTGGTGTTTATTGTTGTGTTATCCGGAAGGGTGAATTTTAAGGCTCTGCACCGGCTTGCGATTTTTCTTATCCTTGTTTCGGTTGCTGGTACTCGGAAGCAGATGAGTTCCGTTTTATTGGCGTTGATCTTTAGTCCCCACTTCAGGTAGTAGTCCCAAAGATTTCTGAGGTGTTCCTCCACTCTTCTGGCAGCTATCTCGGGAGAGCGGGAAACTGCATACGTTATGGAGTCATCCGCGAAGAGCATAGTCCTTGTTCCGGCTGTATTTGTGGGTTGATCCGCCGTGAAGATGCTATACAGGACTGGTCCAAGTCCGGAACCTTGAGGAACTCCGGCTTTGATCCTTTTCCTTGTCGATGGGCGGTCGTACACCTGTACAAAGAAGACCCTGTTAAAAAGAAAATTTTAAATTATTTTTACAATATAATTGGGGAAACCAAAACTAATAAGCTTGTACAGTAGCCCGTTTATCCAGACACTATCTCAAGCTTTTTCGATGTCTAGCAAACAGGCCACTGTACTACTTTTGACGTTCAGTCCTTTAGTGACGTCACTGTGAAGCTTCAGCAGAGGGTGCAGCGTAGAGTGCTTCTCTCGGAAACCGTACTGAAAGGAAGGAATAAGAAGAAGGAAGTACAAAACGTATTGATCTTTTTACGGATCAATGATTCCAATACTTTACTGATACAACACAGTAGAGCTATTGGACGGTAACCAGTTACGCTGGAGCGGTCAGTTTTCTTGGGTACTGGTACTAACTTGGCCACCTTCCAGTTGTCCGGAAAGTAGCCATTGTTTGGGCAATTGTTGAAAACGATGGTTAACATCAAAATTGCCATACCCGGTAACTTTTTAAGCAAAAAGTTAGAAATCCCATCTGTGCCTGATGATTTTTTTGAGTTTCTACTCATAATCAAATCATTGACAACAGCTGTTCCGGTAAACATATCGAAACATAGGGTCTGGAATTTCGGGAACTAAACCTTTTTTGAAGCGATTTGCATGAAATTCGGTATGTAGGACAAAGATGCGACTATAGACATGTTCCTATGGAAATTGTGCGATGTGGCCATTAGGGTCTGCAATTTCGGGAACTATGCCATAATCTCAAGCGATTTGCATGAAATTCGGTATGTAAGACTAACAGTCTTGTTCCTATGGAAATTCTGGGATATGGCCATTAGGGTCTGGAATTTTGGGAACTAAGCCATTCCTCAAGCGATTTGCACGAAAATCGGTATGTAGGACTAAGAGGCGACATAGACTTGATCCTATGGAAATTCTGGGATATGGCCATTAGGCTATGGAATTTCGGGAACTAAGCAATTTCTCAAGCGATTTGTATGAAATTCGGTATGTAGGATTACTTTTGGCTTGTTCGTAAAAATACAACGGCATATAACCCAAATAAGTTTCACTTCTTATACGTGTACACTGGTACACGCACAATTTTTTTTATTGGAAATTTTAAATGGAATTTGGAATAGTTTTTTAAAATTCAGGCTGGTTGATGGTATACTATAGCCTATAATCATCACCCACGTGCTAATAATATACATTAAAAATATTTTACATTTTCTCCACAGGCTCGTAAGTGCTATACTATAGCCTATAATCTTCGCATTTATACATTTAAAATTTCATAAAAGTTGGTCTGTAAAAGTGTCCGATGTTATAATTTTACATACCTCATCTTACTCCTACCATGAGCTAGATGGGGTGTTTTAAATTATAAAACTTTCCTCCACTTGCCAATAATATACATTTGAAAATTTCGTAAAAATCGGTTTGTAAATGTAGCTGATATTACCATTTTATAGATGATGTATACTCTTTTTGATATCCTTGTAAGAACTTAATGTTCTCCACAAGTAGGTAGCTCGCATATTCAAAATTGGACAAAAAAATGGCGATTACGATTAAACGAATCAAAATCAGTACATGTTGATTTCACAAATAAAAATATAGAGCATATACCAGTGTATATTACCAACCAAGCCATACCATACGCAAATTGTGCAAAGTATCTTGGTATGACTTTGGATGCGAAACTCCCATGTCAAAAAAAAAAAGAGAGGAGATTGGTATTCGCTACAGAAAACTGTACTGGATGATAGGAAGACAATCTTGTCTATCACCAAACAATAAAATCTTGATTTACAAGCAAGTCATAAAACCCATATGGACTTATATGGTATTATATGGTATTCAACTATGGGGTTGCACCAAAAAAAGCAACATTCAAATAATCCAACGATTTCAAAACAAGGTGCCAAGAAACGTTATAAATGCACCTTTCTATATTCGGAACGATGACCTTCACAGGGACCTGGGCATGGAATGCGTACAGAATGAAATTCATAGATTCGCTAAAAAGCATGAGGATCGGCTTCACCAACACACGAACCCTGAGACCACCCCGCTCTTGGACCACACAAACCTAGTTAGGAGACTAAAAAGAATCAAACCTTTTGAACTAGTGCAGCATATAAAATATAATCATGTATAGTATAAGTTAGCTTCAAAGCTTTAAACTTTTAGTTTTGTATTTTTATTAATTTAAGTCAAAACAAAATTGCTTATTAGTCTAGGGACTAGATTTTAATATTTTTTACTAACATTACCAAATGTTTTTCAATAAAATAAAAAAGAACTAGTACTGTCCAGCTGCTTGCTGCAAAGGGTAGACAGACACAAACTAGATAATCGCATTTTCTAGATTATTAACAAACAGGATTATTGTGTTTTCATAACTAGATAAGTTGCAATCAAGATTTAATTTTTCATGTAAATTCTCTAATCGGAGATACACATGTGTGGAAAGATGTATTGAAATCGGGCTAATTTTGAAGAAATTTATATGGAAGACCCTTGGCCCTTCATTTCATCCTTAGTATTAACCAAAATATTTTCTTTCAGACCAAATAATATAGTGTTTGCAAAGCTCAGTACACCATCTTTTAATAGCCTTTATGGCCGCTTATGATAACATTGCCAGATTAGAACTTTATAAAGCCATAAGAGAATTCGGCATCCCAAACTGATGTAACTGACACTAGATGTAAGTTGACCATAACCAATATCTTCTAATATATAAAAATCTCGTGTCACGGTGTTTGTCGTCGCAATCCTCCGAAACGGCTCGACTGATCGTCGTCGTGTGCAAAATTTCAATAAAATCGGGCTTTGGGAAGTGGGTTAAAAATTGATCGCAATATTACACGACGACCGACATCCGTGCCACGGGCAAGTGAAGTTAATATAGAGAATTAAAAAATGTCGTATATCATAAAGCATTGCAATGAACGAAATAGTGATGTTCAAGCAAACAATCAAAACAAACAAATTTTTTGGTTTAATTGGTTTGCTATGTAATGTCATCAAAATCGAAATGTAATAAATAGAACACATTGAAGTTCATTGTGATTTCAAATTTAATGAAAGAAAATATGTTTTAGGTTTTTTTCTCATTTTTACTTCGATTTAACATTTCAAATAGCTTTTCACAAGTTCACAAAACGATCACAAACAAATTTATTGAAAGTGGGACAGGACAACGTCTGTCGGGTCAGTTAGTGATATACCGGGTGACTGACACTAAGTGTTACCAAATTCAGACTGTCATTGCTGTCAAAACAGTGATGACAGAGCGCTAAAATTTACACTAACGAAAGTTAATTCCATTGTTTACAAGCGTGCAAAAGCATTTTAGTGGGCAATATGCAGAAAAAAGTTATCCGCAATGGAATTCAAGCGTAACAGTGTGATTGCTCTATTTTTGGCTGGAAAACCATAGCCGCAGATTGTTAACCAGTTAAAACATTGTATGTGAATAAAATGTTTGTGTATCGCACCATAAATCGTTATAACGATACTGGCAGCATTGCAACACGCTATGGTGGTGGACCGAAACGCACTGCAACATTGCCGGATATCATTCGGAAGGTGAAGGTCAAGTTGGCTAAGAATCCGCGCCGTAGCGGTAGAAAAATGGCTCCAACAGATGCAGCACATATTGAAAGATCATCTTGAAAAGAAGGCCTTGAAATTCCAAAAAACGCATGGTCTCACCGATGCTCAAAAAAAAGTTAGAGTGGAAAGAGCAAAGGAGTTGTTACGCTTGCACGAAAGTGGCGATTTGTCGAATTTTGGTTTCTCCGATGCCCGGCCGTTCTACTGAAAATTTGGACCAACGGATTGCCACTCGAAACCAAGCGCCGCCATTGGTGATAGTTTGAGCCGCCGTAACGGCCGAAAGCCGTTCACCGCTCGTTTTTTTTGGACCGTGGCATCAAGATAAATTTATCGGGATCATGTGTTGGAGGGAGCGTTGAAGCCTTGGGCATAAAAACATTTCGGCCGCAGAGCCTGGATATTTCAACAGGACTCGGCGCCAATTCATAAAGCGCGCGTCAATCAAGATTGGCTGAGAAACAACGTTCCGCGGTTCATTTCCACTGCCCAATGGCCATCACAATCCAGAGTCCATAATCGCAGCTAAGGGCGGCCAAATCAAAAACTGCTAATGCTATTCGATTTAAATATTTGTGACCATTTTTTACTTTGATTCAATAAAATTCATTGAAAAATAAAAATTCTGTGGGTTTTTTTTTTATTAACACTTCGTGTCAATCACCCTGTAAATTTCTAAGATACATCTATTAAATAGAGAATAATATAGATAATAATAATAGATCTATTAATATTAGAGAATTTACATGAAAATTTGAATTTTTATAGGTTGTTTGTTGACTTTTTGAATTCCTATTAGTATGAAATTATTCTGATCAAAATCCAAACCGTCACAAATAATTATAAATAACGAAGAACAACTCCTCTTGAATTAATTACATCACTTCCTGTAGTGTACCCCAGGTCACAATCCTCTTAATAATTTGTGGCTTTTCACTCCAAATCGTTACCATCTTTTGAATACGTATGAACCCTTGATGGATGTTCAGCTTACCTCTTACGTAGAAACCGTTGAAATGCACCCGTGCTCAATAAAAATGTGAACAAAGGCTACCTACCGTGTAGTACGAGGAATTGAGCATTTAACCATTTACCAACCACAAATCAGACAATTTTATCCCATTAAGGACGCATTTAAATCACTTTACCATTCACTCGAAACACTCTCTCATCGCTTACAATTCAAGCGTCACCCCTGTCTTAAATTATTACAAATGAAAATGGGGATTGCAACTATGTTCGTGCCTTTGTCATGATTTCTGCTTTTTGTTTAAACGTATAATGTATACGTATATGCGTATATACGTATAGGTATAGTATGTGCGTACCAGTATCAGTACGCATCTATAAATCTGTGCTATGTGGCTTTGGAAATTGCTGCTATTATTTTTCATTTTTAAAGTTCCAATACAAATATAAAAAGGACCTGTATTGAGGCGTTTCGTGTGATTTTACATCCCTTTTTAAAATCCTGTGGAGAACAAACTCCACACTGTCGGAGCCGGTGTCGTCGCGTCGACTTGCCGCTAGCACCATATGAACTTCGTATGATCAAGTGTATTACTGGTTGGAAATGTTGTGAGAACGTGGTGTTCTTCGTTCCCTGGAGCGTGAACTTTTAGATTTGCACCGATTAAAAAACAAGGGTTTTTTTCTGTTGTGCTCTTTTAGTATTCCTCCTTACGTGCTTGAGCAGATCTATCGTTTTAAATTTATTATTGTATTTGGGGAAAGTAAGACCCTTAAGAATGGCCCCTTTTTATTCTGGGTAACACCATTTCAGCGTCAAAATGTAGATGTGGAAAGAAATTCATTTTTAACGCTTTGTAAATTATTTCTTGAGCTGCTGCCGTTTATGTCGTTGGCCCACTTGCGGATAATTGAATTTAACGGTGTGGTTATAATTTAATTTAATTATTATATCCTCGGAACTTATACGTTTGTTAGACGCGACGGGATGCATTTTGTGCTGAGGGGTAACTGATTACTATCGCGATGGTAATAAGCTTGTTGAAATTTGAAGAGCTATCACGAAGCTAATTTGACGGACATAATTAAATTCTCATTTTAATCTTTTAAGAAGCAAATTGTTATAACAAATTTCTTTAAGATTCATTTAGTATACTTATATACTGTTATCAGTCGCAAGCAGATAATTGTATTTAAGGCAAAACCAAATTGCAACACATAGCTTTTTTGATAGTGTGCTTTGGGTCGGGTTTTTTAAACACCCCTTGACGTTCATTTATTTACAAGTTTTCGTACAAACTCTCATGCCTCCCAAAAGACAAAAGTCACGCTTTTCAAAGAAAAATAAGATTCTACATTTAAAAAATCGGTCGAAACTGGAGAAAGTTGAAAGTTATGAACTTGTCTCATAAGCTACAAATGAAAAAAAATGATGCGTGTAACCTTTACGCGCGGTTGAAGTGAAAATTCTTTGATATTGTGGCCGATATTACGATTAAATTGATAAAGCAAGGACTAAAGGACTAAAATTTGTGTGCCGTTTTGTTGATAAAATATTCTTGTAGTGTTCTGTACCAATACGTTACCCGTGGGGGTCAATCTGCAGCATATAATCTTATCTGGAATGGTGCAGGACTTAAACACGGAATATTAAATATAGGGTTTCCTGTTGAGTGATATGTAATTAAGGAGTATGCTTAATGGCGAAAGCCGGGTAAGCGCGGGGCTCAATCCCCAATCTCCACCAAGACTCGTGTACCAATACGTTAATACTCACAGGCATTGACACCACAAAAAGACTACCCTCATAAGACCCCCAAAAGATCCTCAAAAGACGCTCAAAACATCCCCAAAAGATCATCACTCCAAAAATACCCTCGAAAGAACACGAAAAGACCATCAAAAATACCATTGAAAGTCCCCCTAAAGACCCAAAAAAATACCAAAATCCCCCAAAAAGACCTCAAAATAACCCTTAAAGAGCCCCAAAAAGTAACCAAAAGACCCCCAAAACATCCCTAGAAGATCCTCAAAATACGCCCAAAAAAATCCCAAAATCCCCCAAAAATCTCAAAATAACCCTTAAATACCCCCAAAAATGACCTAAAAGACCCCATTAGACCGCCAAAAGCTCATCAAAAGACCTCCCAAAACATCTCCAAAAGACAAGCGTGCGTGTATTTTTGAAGTCATGCTGTTATCGAACGCTACGCTAATTTACCCGAGATAATTAATTGAGAGACCAATGTTGGATCTTCTGCTCGCAAAATGCTCACCATGTATTTAGTTTTGCTCTCATTTACGTGTAATCCGCTTGATCTGGATGAACGCTTCGTGTATAATTCTTCTTTTTCTAACAATGATGTCTGCCTAAGCAAGTACCTGGATGGACTTATTGAGGGTTTTCCTCTAGCCGTTATATAAGATGACCTTTTCCAACGCGACGTTGAAGAGGACCAAGTTGGTACTCAACAACGTTATACCATGATAATTGCTACACGTTTTGACATCTTGTTTCTTATGTATGAGGCACAGGAGTCCTCTACTACTGCCTTTTCAAGAATTGCTTGGTGTAGTGCGGCTCCTTCATTGTCCGATCTTCCTGCCGTACCGACATACTTTTGCGTTCATACTAAAGCCTGGCACTGAGTTCCCATTCGACTGATTGAACTAATCCTTCTTTTTCATCCTCTGGGGAATCCACTATAGGTGCGTGGACGTTAATAATTTTAATTTTTATGGGTTGTTTTATTTAAATTTCTTTTGCACTTTACAGATTTCTCCTTAGTGCTATATACAGGGTGTACCAGAATTCGTGGCACAAACGAAGCAGGGTGATAGCGGAGGTCATTTCCAACCAAAATAGCCAAATGAAGTTTTATCGAATCGTTGATGGTTTAAAAGTTATTCCATTTTTAGTATTTTTTGGGTAAAATCGCATACGCCGCCATTAAAAAATTAATTTTCAAAAAAACCTACAGTTATTTTGTTTATGTTTATTTTTTAATACGATCTGGAAGAGTGTGCCTTTCCAATAAAGTCATTTTTATAAACTTTGTTATCTTCTTTCAAATTAAAACAATAGATTTGTGATGTCTTTTTGTTTCCCAAAATTTTTTCATTGAGTTTTAAGTAGCTCTGGTGGAAAAACAATGTACTACAGAAAGTTGACCGACTATCAGAAAAACTTGCGACAATAATGCAGATTCTTAAATTGCATTACGCATAGCAATACTCAAAACAGATTGGAAAGACCTAATTTTGTGAGTGGACGCATGTAATGGGTGGTTAAAATGGACACCTGAAAATGGAGTCGGTATGGCTTTAATAACTTAAAAAATATACATTGTTTAAGTTTAAAATTTTAATTTTCCTTCAAAAAATATTAACAGTAACCTTGTAGCTGGAAGTGTTCAACTGTTATAGGATAGCATGTAAGATCAAAAGTACAAGTACGTTTTCATTCATTTCACAAACTTTCAATTTTAATCCTGTTCTTGTTGACCTATTGCAGAAATATTATGAGGTGAAGTTGTAGAAAATTCAATGGGCTTTAATACTGCATTTGTCAAAAAAAAATTATCCAAGAGCATTTTTCGAAATAATCGCGTCTGAAAATAAAATTAAAAATTTTTTTTTTACTTTGACGACGTTTATATCGGTAATAGTTTTAAGAATTTTTTAAAAAAACTACATTTTTTTGACCTTAAAGATTTAATTTTCTATCAAAAGAGACCAACAGTGATATTGTAGCTAGAAGGGTACAAGGGTTACAGTGTGTAAAGTGATGTAAGGTCAAAAGCACGTATCTCTGTTTTAAAACTCTACGTACACCACAAAACAATTGATAAAAACCATTTTGTTTTGAATATTCCTATTCGTGATACCATTTAAGAATCTGCATTAATGTCGTAAGTTTTTCTGATAGTCGGTCAACTTTCTGTAGTACATTGTTTTTCCGCCAGAGCTACTTAAAAATCAATGAAAAAATTTTGGGAAACAAAAAGACATCACAAATCTATTGTTTTAATTTGGCAGAAGATAATAAAGTTTATAAAGTTTCTGATAGTCGGTCAACTTTCTGTAGTACATTGTTTTTCCGCCAGAGCTACTTAAAAATCAATGAAAAAATTTTGGGAAACAAAAAGACATCACAAATCTATTGTTTTAATTTGACAGAAGATAATATAGTTTATAAAAACGACTTCATTGGAAAGGCACAGAGTTACGTTAATGGATAAATCTGCAAAAATCCCGGTTTCGAAAATGTTCATGATTACTATATTTCCTTTTAATATGTAAAAAAAAGTAATAAAGAAATGTTTATACTTTTTTGGTCTTAAACATTATTTGATTATATTTTAATCTATTAATAACGAGTATTCCCGCCATTTTTTTTAGAGGACGGTTTGGAATTGAATCATACAGTTTTTTTTAAATTATTAAACTAAATGTGGCGCCGTGGCTCAGTAGGTAGTGCATGGATTTCTGAGAAGAGGGTTCGTAGTTCGAATCCCAGAAAATACCAAAAGCATTTTTCATCCTAGAGTAATAACTTGTCACTGAAAGCTTTTCAATTCGCCGTTCGGAAACGAATTAAATTGTAGGTCCCTTCCATTTGTGTGCAAAAATATACATGCACAACACAAATGTTCTGGAGAAGCTAGGCCTTGGGCCGCAATGGTCTGTCGCGCCGAATATTATTATTAAACTAAATCTCGTCCTAGTCATCTCAGAGAGCTTTGATTAAGGCGTTCTTACTTTAAATTGTCTACTGGCTTCATAAACTTTTAGATATAGATGGGTTCAACAGTTTTTTATGCTGTTCTTCAAAATTAATTTTATTTTATTTAAGCTTTGTACACATGTGTATGCGATAAAATAATTTACATGAGAAATTTTTATTTTTATGGGTTATTTTTTATAACATATTTCAAGTGGCCTCAATCAAGTGACGGAACTATGTATTTATACCATTTTTTAGCAGTTCATTAAGAGAACTTGGGAAATTCCCATACATTTTCTTAATTTCCTTTTTAGTTTTACGGCTTCGTTTTTGGAAGATATGTCATAAGTAGCAAATATTTACGGGTAACAAATTTCCGCGAAATTTCACGAAAAATGGTTGCAAAAACTGATACTAGTTAAGCAATATGTACATACATATTTAGTTTAAGACTTATCTTAATACATAAAAACGTTGGTGCGTATGTATGTCTGACTATCACGGCTGAACAGAAGCTTATACTCACACCATATCGTGAGGTGCTCTGGATTGTTTTTGTTTGCGTTAGACCCCATAGGTGGCGCTAGGGTCGCTTTTTTTGAAAATTTTTATTTATGGACCGATTCTCAAATTCAGACCATATCTAATATATAAAAATCTCGTGTCACGGTGTTTGGGGCTCAACTGCTCCGAAACGGCTCGACCAATTGTTATGAAATTTTGTTATGTATATTTGGTAGGTATGAGAATAGGTTTTAAAGTGAAAAAAAAAATTGAGAACGACTGGACCGATTTGGCTAACTTTTATTTTATTAATTCGCCATAGTCCGAGTAAGGCTGTGTTTATGGCGAAGCGTATTCGCGTCGCGCGATGCGATGGCTTTTCGCGCGATCCCAAGCGACATCGCTACGTGCGAACTCGCAAGCGATTCAGTGTTTATGGCAGAGCGAATTCGCCTTGTTTCATTCCTGTTTTGATATTTGTAAAATGAACAACATGCGACATCCCTAAGGCGCTTATTGTTATTGGAATGCAGTTATTTGCTGCGTAAAAAATATTTGAAATAATAAGAATTAATAAGAGATTTCAAGTGCATCCAATAAACAAAGAAAGCAAACGTCATGGAGAATTTCAGCATTTGCACCCGTCTCCAACAATTTCCTGAAAAATTTAAAGAGTATTATCGTATGAATAGTGAAACATTTAGATATATCTTGGAAGCGATTCCACAAACACTGGTTTCCGCGCACAACCTCAATAAATTTTTCCATAACGAACGAGCGATTCGCTAAACTGATTCAAAATAATTTAATTGCAGTTTTTCGTCGCACGCAGTCGCTTGCAGTCGCTCATTTCGCTTTTCGCCAAATCGCTGAGCCATAAACGCCTTCATATGTACGCATGCAATTGATCGCTAGCAGCGAATCGCATCGCGTCTGGATTGGTGAGTTGGTTAGTTATTTGGGTGTAAGTGGGCGTGGCGTCAGTGGGATGGGGCAGCCGGGAAGCGCGGGTGTAAGTGGGTGTGAGTTCAGTGGGTGGTGGGTCAGTGTGTATGAGGTCAATGGGTGGGTGGTCAGTGGACGGGAGGTCAGTGGGCGGGAGGTCAGTTGGCGGGAGGTCAGTGGGCGGGGGTCAGTGGGCGGGGGTCAGTGGGTTTGTGGCAGCCGGGAAACATGGGTGTAAGTGGGCGTGGCGTCAATGGGCTGGTAGCAAAGCGCCCGGGAACAGCTAGTATTTAAATAAAAAAACAACCCATAAAAATTTAAATTTTTCATGTAAATTCTCTAATAGAATATGTGTGCAAAGTTTGAACCGGGTTAATTTGTCACCGGAGATAACAATGTGTAAAAAAATTGTATGGGAAAAAATTCAAATCAATTGCTCAAAATTTTTTACAAAAAGTTCGGTTTATCGGAGATACACATATGTTAAAAATTTAAAGTAAATCGGGCTAATTTTAAAAAAAACATTTATGGCCCCGCCCCCGGGCTTTAGGGCCCTTTTGCTCCAAAAAATGTTACAAAAACTTTTGTCCATCGGGATAAACATATGATTAAAATTTTAAGAAAAACGGGCTGATTTTAAAAAAATGTATACGGGCATCCCTCGGGCCTCAGGGCACATTCGCTCAAAAATGTTTTGTCCATCGGAAATAAACATGTGTATAAAATTTTACCAAAACCGGGGTTATTAATTAATGAATTAATTATTTTTATTTTAAATTTGTATTGGGCCCCATGACCCCAGGACGCGGCGTATGTAAAATGTTTACAATAAGTGTTATCCATCGGAGATACACACGTGTATACAATTTGAAGAAAGTCGAGTTAATTTTTTTTAAATATTTGTATAGTGCCACACGACCCCGGAGGCCGGGATCTCCAAAATTTTTACAAAAAGTGTTGTCTATCGGAGATACACACGTATATTTTTGAGGAAAATCGGGTTAATTTTTTTTAAAAATTTGTTGGGGGCCCATGACCCTGTGACTCGGGGTCTCCAAAATGTTTATAAAAAGTGTTGTCCATTGGAGGTACATACTTCTATAAAATTTGAAGGAAATCGGGTTAATTTTTTGATATTTTTTTTACAAAAAGTGTTGTTCATCGGAGAGGTGAATTAAATTTGAAGAAAATCGGGTTAATTTTTTTAAAAAAAATTTATGGGTTCCCACGACCCTGGGGCCCGGGGTCTCTAAATTTTTTACAAAAAGTATTGTCCATCGGAGATGTGAATTAAATTTGAAGAAAATCGGGTTATTTTTTTTAAAAAAAAATATGGGTTCCCACGACCCTGGGGCCAGGGGTCTCTAAAATTTTTACAAAAAGTGTTGTGCATCGGAGATACATATGTGTATAAAGTTTAAAGAAAATCGGGTTAATTTTTGAAAATTTTATATGGGCACCCACCCCTTTTTTACTCACCCAAATTTTAATATTTTGTCTCCGGAAATACACATCTGTGAAAATGCGTGACTGTTCCATCCACTATAAACTAGCTTCGAAAGTAGCCTTTTATGCACTCTAGTGAATTAACATAATAAATAATTTTGTTATTTACTGCAGTCACAGCAAACACACATTCTCAGAGTAATTTTGCATTGCGCACAACCAGTTTAGCAGAAAAACTGGTTTGGTCGTATGGTACATTACTCGCAGAAAAGTGCTCATCGTGCTCGTTAAATTGCAGCAAGCTTCTAACTCGCACGATAAACTCCACTTTCCACGCTCGTTATGTAATATACTATTCTTTTGAGTTGAGTTAAGCTGTAAAGCAGTGTGAGTGCGTAACCAGTTCTTCATATACTCTTAATATTGTACAAAACACAAATTAATGTCGTCCTTATTTTTAAAAAAAAAATCTGCCGCAGATTGATTTGTCGTTGTTTCCAAAAAACCAATCTACGGTAGATCCGATTTCTCCTCTAACAGATCTTGATATTTTGGGAGATTTACCCCCCTTTTCATTAACTACAACAACAACACATGCAACAAAACAATGTAAACAAAAGATTCTCGGCTTTCTTGTTCGTTTTTTCGAGAAAAAATCTGAGCTCAAGCGCAGATTTCTAAAACAAAAAAAACACGCACACACAACTGAGTGCGGAACCATTCAGTTTAGTATAAAAATATTTGTTCTATTTCCTCTTGATATCTCTATACTCTCTGCTCCAACACAACAACAAAACAACCAGATTCGTAAAGTAAGCTGCGCTGCTTACAGCGCATCAGCTAATCAGCGCACACAGAACACAGTCATTATAGTATGAAGCATGATATGACATGATGCCGCTAAATGGACATTTTTTTTATAACGCGAAGTTAATATAGAGAATTTAAAACGAAAGTCGTTGGCAGCATTTGGACCCGATAGGTGGCGCTGGAGTGGAAAATGTCGTTTTCCCTGTAATGATTTTCATATAAAGAATATTCAAACACGTATACATTTTTAGCCGATATAAGTGTCGATTTTATAGTTTTCTGGGTTGGTGAGGTTTTCAGTTGGAGGTTAGGTCAGTTGGCGGGAGGTCATAGGTCAGGAGGTCAATGGGTGGGGGTGGTCTGTGGGTGGGTGGTCAGCTGGCGGATGTCATAGGGAAAGAGGTCAGTGGGTCAGTGGGCGTGGCGTCAGTGGGCGTGTGTTAACTTGGGTGGTGGTCTAGGGGATGGAGCGGCCTGGAAACGCCGGGTATTTCCGCTAGATAACTATAAAACTAAAGATTAGGATTGTGTATTTCTACCATCTTATGTATTTGGTTCAGGTGTTGTATAATACGAGTATTTGTATTAACGAGTATGATCGTTGTATTTTAGCAAAAGCACGTGAACGCACTTATCTTTATTTATTCTTTGTTTCATCAGTCTTTTATAAGATTAATATTTTTCTCATTAGCTCATTAACTCAGCAAATTACTTTAAAAAGCATGATACAAATCATTGAAACTAATATTGTTTTTATTTTTACATAAAGTTTCAAGCAGATAAGCAGTGTTCTGACCTGGATTAATTCGAAGATTGACATTTTTTTAGTAGCTGTAAGCCACACGATGTAAGTACAATTCCCACAGGGATAACATGAGCTAAAGACAAATTGCATTCCCTTTCCGATTAACATCCTTTCATTAAATCGTCCTTTTCCTCAAGGAATGCACTGCTATGACCTTCCTTGTTAGACGTACAAGGGTGAACTGTTGAAATAAATAATGGAAACGCCCTTCAAGAAATATTGTCATTGCAATAATGTACAGTAAATTGCGTCAATTGACTTTTTGTGTCAATTTGAAATATGTGTGTACGTATATCTACGATAATATGCTATACATGAGTATATAAAAGTAAATGACTGTTACCATAAACACATTATCACATACGCTTGTAATACTTGTAATAAGGAGTGAATATGAATAAGAAAGCATCCCAAACCAAACGGTATTGCACCTGTTCATAGCCATAGCTTTTTGTTCTTTGAATCTTCTGCTAAACAATTTCGTTTTTAATCGACAGTTATAGTAAAATACCAGCTTATTTGGTAGATATTTGTGATTGATAAAGTAAAAAGTTTTTAATAAGAAAATTACATAAGTTTATGTGCAGTAAATGAAAATTTTTGGTAAAAGCTGTAGAAAATATTGTAAAGGAGTGCCAAATTAGAGCATTAAACAGATAAAGAGTGCATTACCAATTTTGTAAGTAAAGAACGACCACTTTTTATGCTTTCATTTGATAACATGAAGGATAGTAAGAAAATATTTGATATTAGACATATTCTTCATATGAAAGTTAAAATGGAAGCCAAAAGAAGGAATAGAGAAATTCCGCAATGTAAGAGATGCCAACGCTTCGGCCACACAGTGAAATTTTGCAAAAGAG
Organism: Nephrocerus scutellatus; assembly: GCA_947095585.1. Classification (NCBI taxonomy): domain Eukaryota; kingdom Metazoa; phylum Arthropoda; class Insecta; order Diptera; family Pipunculidae; genus Nephrocerus; species Nephrocerus scutellatus. Next base: position 65,123,991 of record OX352764.1, on the reverse strand, counting down.
AAGCTAATTGTGTCAGATTTGCAGGTAAGCACTTAACGGCTGACTGCACGATTCCGAAAACAAACAAACCCAAGTGCTCAAACTGCCATGAAGAGCACCCAGCCAGCTACCGTGGTTGTTTGGTAGCTACGGAAAAAAAAAAGAGAAATATAAATACGAAGCAAAACCAGAGGGGAAAACCCGAGTTACTTGCTACCTCAAAAACAGTTAAAGGTTTCACCTATTCTGATGCAGCAAAAACCGCATCTAGAGGCCCTGGTACTGTGGATAGTATGAAAGAAAATGATAATACGAATATGCTAAGCTTCATAGAAAGAATGATGTCCATGATGGATAAAATTACGTCAAGACTAGACAGCTTAGAAAGCAGGTATGTTGTTAAGCATACAAACAACATGCCTTGTACGTCGAATAATGTTAGACAAAAAAATTAGAATTGTTACCTGGAATGCCAATGGTATTCTCAGCAAAAAGCTTGAGCTTGAATTGTTTCTTCATGTCCATAATATAGATATATGTCTCGTATCTGAATCGCACTTAAACAATCAACATAAAATAAATCTTCGAGGTTATAAAGTATGTAACGCAGCGTACCCAAGAAATTACGGTATGGGAGGCAGTGCTGTAATTGTGAAGAATGATATAGATCATTACGAGTTTGGAAAAGTGGAGAACCCAGACATGCAACTTGCAATAGTCACAATCAATTCTGCCAAACAAAAGTTTAATGTGTGTGCATTATATTGTCCGCCCGGACCAAAAATTACAAAAGAAATATACAAAGATGTAATTGCCCAGTTCGGAGATAGGTTTATTCTTGGAGGTGACTACAACGCTAAACATACCGACTGGGGCTCCAGATAAACGCTCACAAGAGGTAGACAACTACGAGAAGCAATTAGAGATCTAGGATGTCGTTATCATTCAACAGGAAAGCCTACGTATTGGCCAACTGATACAAACAAAATTCCTGATTTGCTGGATTTTTTTATAACAAAGAGGATAGCTGAAAATTTCATTAGCATTGATGAAAATTATGATCTCAACTCTGACCATTCTGCAGTTATGCTAACGTTAAGTGAAAAAATTGCCAAAAAAGCAAGTAAGCCGACTCTTTGCAATTCATCCACAAATTGGTTGGGCTTTGTGAGAGACTTAGTTGGAAAAATAGACTTATCAGTCCCACTAAATAATATTGAACAGTTAGAGCATGCGGCCGAAGTCTTAATGCTGCATATTCAGAACGCAGCATGGAGCAACTCAAAAGTGGTAGAGCATAAAAACGTTAGTAATAAGTACCCAGCTCATGTCATTGAGATGTTAAGACTGAAACGCAGGGCTAGAAGAAAATGGCAGCAGTCACGTCACCCTGATGATAAGAGAACCCTAAATAATAAAACACAGATTTTGAGCAGAGAAATAAAAAGGCTAAAAGAGAATTCTTTTGTTAGCTACATGGAAAACTTGTCTACAACTAAAGAATCAAACTACTTGTTATGGAAAGCTACAAGTAATGTGAAAAGACCGGTTTCTCACATGGCACCTATCAGAAAAGCTGATGGCTCATGGGCGAGGAGTGATTTAGAAAAAGCTGAAGAATTCGGGAGTCATCTTGCTGAAATCTTTACGCCTAATAATATAGACTCTGATTTTGTGTTGGAGCAAGTAGAAAACAGTCGTGAAAGTAACATCCCTCAAATTCGAGTAAAGGAGCTTAAGAAAGAAATTAAAAATCTGAAACTGAACAAAGCTCCAGGCTTTGATCTAATAACAGCAGACATATTAAAGAATCTCCCATCCAAAGCTTTAACATATTTAAGTTATATAATGAATGCGGCCCTAAAGTTCCGGTGCGTCCCAGGCATATGGAAAGTTGCTGAAATTATCATGATAAATAAACCTGGAAAACCTGCGTATGAAGCTAAATCGTACAGACCGATATCGCTGCTTCCCATGATGTCTAAACTTTTTGAAAAACTATTGTTTAATCGAATACAGCCTTTAATAGAAAGTTGTAATATTATTCCGAACCATCAATTTGGGTTCCGTGCAAAACATTCTACCATAGAACAGGTTCACCGAATTACTAATGTTATAGAAAAAACACTCGAAGAAAAGAAAATCTGCTCCACAGTTTTTCTCGATGTGGCGCAAGCCTTCGACAAAGTTTGGCATCCAGGTCTCATTAATAAACTTAATTGCTTTTTGCCTAAAGGTTATGTAGAAATCCTAGAGTCATATTTATCTGAAAGATCGTTTAGAGTGAAACAAGGAAATGAATACTCTCCATTAAAAGAAATTAATGCAGGAGTACCCCAAGGCAGTATATTGGGCCCAGTTCTATACTTGATTTACACAAGTGATATCCAACAAACAGATAATGTAATGCTTGCAACATTTGCAGATGACACTTCAGTAATGGCTGTTGGCTCAAACATCAATGAAGCTACGGATAAACTACAAACAGCTGTTAATGTGATCTCTAATTGGTGCAATAAATGGAAAATTAAACTAAATGAAGTGAAATCTACCCACGTAAACTTCACAAATAGGAAAATCGAAACCCTTCCTGTTAAAATAAACGACGTTGTAATTCCACATGATAACAAAGCAAAATATCTAGGAATGACACTAGATGCAAAACTTAGATGGAAAGAACACATCAAGATAAAAAGGAAAGAGCTCGATTGCAGATACAGAAATATGTATTGGCTGATTGGACGGCGCTCAAAATTATCGATATACAACAAAATTTTGATTTACAACCAAATTTTAAAACCGGTGTGGACATACGGTATTCAACTATGGGGCTGTGCTAAGCGGTCTAATCTTCAAAGTATCCAAACTTTTCAAAACAAAGTACTACGTAATATACTGAATGCACCATGGTATGTTCGCAATACTGATATTCATAGAGACATCAAAATCCCATCAGTGGTGGAGGTAATAAAGAAATTTGCTGCAAAGCATAAAGTTCGGCTAAACCAACACGTTAATGTGGAAGCATCAAGTTTGCTTCACAATCAAAATGTTGTGAGGCGACTTAAACGGACCAACCCGTTAGAGTTGGGTTAAATTGAAAAAAAAATTTAGTAGCGCTGGAGAACTAATTAGTTTTCCAACTGTTTATTATTTTTTATTACAATCCCAAAGAACTGACACGAAAATTAATAGCTATCCAGACTAGTTTTAATACTAACAAGGGAGGAGGTTTTTAGTGGGTGTGAGTCCCACAGTACCCACATTGGGTCTCTTTCAAGATTTTCCTCCTTCCCCAAAACAAAACAAAAAAAAAAACAAAAAAAAAAAACATGTACAACAACCAGATTGATCACATCGCTAAAGGCCGTAAGTGGCAATCATCCTTGCTGGACGTTAGAACCCGACGTCTACAGCGACCACCAACTTGTGGTTGGCAGTGTGCGATTGAAACTCGCGGTCCACTCAACCACACGAAGTCAAACAACGAGAAAGCCAGCTGTGGCAGCACTGAAAGACCGAGATGTAAAACTGCAATATGTATCCCGCGTACAGTGATGAGCAAACGCAAGACCAAGACCATTTCATATCGGTCTTGGTCTTGGTCTTGGTCTTGCAAGTCGAGTCTTGGTCTTGGTCTTGGTCTTGCAGCCTGAGACTTGGTCTTGGTCTTGCGGTCTTGCAGAAAAAAGTATTTTTTGAATAATAACTATAAAAGTATGTATAAATGGTTGTATGTTTGTATGGTGTATGTACATATTTTTGTTCTAGCATAACTGTGGAACGCCTTGCTCAATTTTAACTAAACTTGTTAGTTGGTACACATATTACTTAAAATACACCGCTATCATCTCTATTAGTGCTGGTGGGGATGGGAATATAATCTAGAACAACCGATGTTAGTCCGATGTTGTCCCATAATTTTTGGGATCGCTGATATTATTAGTGACAGTTAGACATCTATATTTTCTCTAGGGGATTACACGTGAAATAATATATTTGTATTACTGTTACGTTCATAAGAAAAAAATAGTAAAACGTTATGTTTATTACGCATTTTCTGGAGAAAATTTACGTCAAAATCAAAAATTAGCATGGGGAAGAAAACTGGAACAGGCATTGAACTTGAATATCTGAAGACTTGAAACAAGATAACAAGTTTTTTTAAACGTAGTTACAATGCTTAGTATTTCTTATACAAACAATTTCCGTTAACATGGGTCAGGGTGCACCAAAGTAAGCTTTTTCTTATATCCCTTATATCCCCGATAAATCATGTCAACATTGGAGAAAGACCCTTACTGTAGAACGATTTTTTCTTAGAATATACCCAAGAATCATTTCCCAAATTAATGAGCACGAATAAGGGGACACCCTATACACACAAAACTATCAACATTTATGCCTAGCAGTTAATTCGAAAAAAAAAAATTTCAAGAAAGTCTAGACTTATTCTGTCAAAAGAACTCAGTCAATTTCAACATTTCTATTTGCAACTGATGCCATGACATACACGTCGTTGTTGACGTCTTTTTTTTATATGACTTGTCTAGCATGAAAAACCCTATAACACGAAAAACCCAAAAATATAAAATTATAAGGAAATAGCAATCTAGGTGTGTATGAACATACATACATATGCCTGTAAATACTATACAACACAACAGACTAGCTGAAGATCTTCTGTCTGGGTTTTCAAGTTTGGTATTGTTATATATGTACCTACTCGTAAAAAAATAAACATACGACATATGTAGGTTTCAAAAATAAATATTAACAGAGAAATTACGTAACTTTAAATGCAAGAGTCTTGCAGTCTTGCAGTCTTGCATACATATTTTTGGTCTTGGTCTTGGTCTTGGTCTTGCACACTCAGTGTTAGTCTTGGTCTTGGTCTTGCAACTGAATGATTGGTCTTGGTCTTGGTCTTGGTCTTTCATTTTTTGCAAGACCAAGACAAGACTGCAAGACCAAGACCAATTTTGCTCATCACTACCCGCGTACAACAGTCTCTCAGAGATATAGCCCAAAGCCTAGAGTCTAAATGGGGGAAAATAGTAAATGCGTATACGGAAGCAGCCTCAACCATTTTAGGTTATTCCGACAAAACTAACGGGTGTTTTTTTGGGAGGTTTGTTTTTCCGATAGATGTCGTTTTATTTTATGACAGTTGTTTTGACAGCTCAAAGTGGCATTTCTACTCAGTATTGTTTGGCAAATCATTATGAAAAAAAAAAAAAAAAATGACATTTGTGAAAAATAGTCGTGGTAGCCATATGCCAGAAATTGTGTTTAAATGTTAAATGCCAAAAAATTATCTACCAAATAAAAAAAAATTTTGGTCATTTCATAATTTTATATGTGTTTTATTCAAAAAAAAAATCGGCAACCTCTTAAAAAAACACCCGTTAGATATAACGACTATTTTTCACAAATGTCATTTTTTTTTTTTTTTTTTTTTTTTTTTTTTTTCATAATGATTTGCCAAACAATACTGAGTAGAAATGCCACTTTGAGCTGTCAAAACAACTGTCATAAAATAAAACGACATCTATCGGAAAAACAAACCTCCCAAAAAAACACCCTTTAGAAAAGAATGGATATCAGATAGTACATGGAACACAATTCGTGAACGCCAATCCATCAAAGCAGAGTTAAACGCGGCCTCGGGTGCCGAGCGAAGCGCATTAGCGCGAAAGTATAGGAATCTTGACCGGCAAGTTAGCCGTTCAGCTAGGAACACCAAACGAGCATGGCTAAGCGACATCGCAACACAAGCACAGCAAGCCGCTGATACAAGACAATACAGCACAGTCTACCAACTCGCTCGTAAGCTCGCCAACAAGAAACACCATATCAACTACCCTGTTATGGTATTAGACGGCTCTTTGATCCTTATGGAGGAACAACAATTAACCAGCTGGACAAAACATTTTAAGAATGTTTTGAATTGTACTTCGCCAGGCACGTCCATCAACCCACATATGCACCCTAATAGGCTACTTAACATCAGCGTAGCTACTCCTTCGTTAGATGAGATAAGGACAACAATTCGTTCACTGCAATCAGGTAAAGCAGCAGGCAATGACAACATCTACGCATAACTCCTTCAAGCCGACGTCGAGTTAACTACGCGAACATTGTATGCGATATATCAAGATATCTGGGAATCTGAATCCATTCCATCATCGTTAAAAGAAGGCTTAATAGTTCAATTGCGCAATTGCGAAAACTGGAGAGGAATTACCCTGCTAAACACCATAAACAAAGTGATCTCCTCTATAATAGCTAGGCGCTTATGGAATGCGTTAGAGCCAATTTTGAGAAAAGAACAAGCAGGATTTCGCCCAAACCGTTCTTGTACTGATCAAATTAACAACGTGGGTATAATCATTGAACAGTCAGTTGAGTATCGCTCTCCTCTGATTGATGATTTTTGTTTTTTTGTAGATTTTAAACGCGCTTTTGATAGCGTAGGCCAAACATGATGTGACAGATTTTGTCTAGCTATGGTGTTCCGGAAAAATTCATTAATATCATTAGGGAGTCATTCATAACGATCATCTTGGCTCACCTTTACCATCTACTCGGGAGTCAAGCAAGGTTGCACCGTCTCACCATTGCTTTTCACAATTGTCATCGACTGGGTGATGAAAATAGTAACGATGATATCTGTCTCCTATCACAATCGCTAGGTGACATGGAGCGAAAATTAAACTAACTAGAACTCTACGCTAACAAAGTGGGTTTAAAAATTAAGGTCTCAAAAACAAAACTAGTTCGCGTTAACGCTAGTAGAACATGTGATCTCTCGATTGACGGACATCAGATAGAGGAAGTCGATAAGTTTTATTATTTGGTCAGCTGGATGTTAAAAAATTGTGGTGCTGACTCGGATGACAAGGCTCCTATAGAATGCTAAATAATATTTGAAACTACTCGCAAATCACCCGGAATCTGAAGCTAACGATCTTTAGATCTAACGTTATTTCAGTACTCTTGTATGGCTGCGAAACGTGGAAAGTCACAGAGTCAATTGCGACGCGCCTCCAAGTCTTCGTCAACAAGTGCTTAAGGAGGGTACTGAGAAGAAGATGACCGGACATTATCACCAATCAAGACTTGTGAAGAGTAACGCAGCAGGAAGCAATCGCGATCACCATCAGACGACGACAATGGAGCTGGATTAGGCAAACTTTGAGAAAACCAGCGGACGATAGAACTAGCGCTCAACTGGAATCTACAAGGAAGTCGGCGAGTTGGCCGTCCTAGCAAGACATGGAAGCAAGATCTCTTGAAACTTCAGGCGATAAATCGAGTTCGTAGGCGGGCGATAGTAGAAGTCCTATGCTCCCCCGCGGAGTAACGGAAAGAAAGAATGATTATGTTTATATGTATTAATGAAAACGGCTTTTCTTAACTCAAACCATTTGTTATTAGTGAATTGAAATAAATTATTTTGCGATTATATTGGGGTTTCTGTTTCAAGAAAGGTACCACTCAGAACAGACGTCCAGTTGTTCTCATCGCTTACTTCGCCTAGCACTAGGTGCATCGTTTAAGCCCTGCGTCAATTTAGTACATCTTAAGATTTCCGCTATCGTACTGCAGTGGAACTCTCAACCTGACCATTGGTAGTGCTATGATGGTGGTCGGTGGGGCTGCAAATATAGTTATTACAAAATATTTTCTTACCATGCTGTTTGTGAATTGAGAGACTATTCACTTTCGCATCAATTGTTTTTTTATAGTAAGAAAATTTAATACCTGAAATAACTCTTCTTTTATGTCGACTATTGATCTGGAGTTAATTCGAGAAACGTTTGCAAAATTTGGAAAATTTTACCATGCTTGTCAGAAAATGTTGACTATCACTAGAATATGCAGGGTGTATCCGTTATGGTGGCAAATTATTAAAGGGATGTATACCAGCATACGAACGTCTGTCATTCGGGAAATTGCCCCAATCTGCATCCACCATACCTGTCACAGGTTTCCGATGGTGCATACATCAAAACTATGTTTTGGTACCCTGGAGATAGCGCAACACTCGCATGGCGGCAACCCAATGTTCCATCTTGTGACTATCGTTAAATTGGCTTAACCAACATACAGCGTAAGCTATATCGGGGCGATTACGCATTGCCAGGTACATAAGCGATCCTACAAGTTCACGTTATGGTACCTTCCTCTGATCATCGTCGTTTGCCTCCAAGTTGCACTTGTTTGGTACGCTGACACACATCGGAGTTGAAACTGGTTTACTATCTGCCATCCCGAAACGCTGCAGCACATCACCTATGTAACCTCGTTGATGTATAGAGTATCCATCAGCTCTATTGATAAACTCTAGACCTAGGCAACATTGAACCTCACCAAGATCTTTAAAAGCAAATGTTTTCAATAAAATCTCGTTAAGTTGTTTAACATCACTGGCGTTTCGAGAGATGACTAGGATATCATCCACGTAGACAAGCACGATAAACATGTCTTCCCCTGAACACGAACGTATACACAAGTGTCAGACATCGTTGGATGTAATCCAAAACGCTGCAGGTCTTAGTTAAGTCTGTCGTAGCAGCATCGTCCCGCCTGACGCAGACCTTTGTTTTTAACAGAACCATCCTTTTCCTTCCTAAGGACAAATTGAAGAGATTCTATGGTCATGTCAGGAATTTCCATACAAATCTTTTCTGAAAGTTGTCCGTTCAAGAAGGCTGCCGTGATATCGAGCTGGTAGATAGTCATTCCATATTGCGATGCAATAGCCGTAGCTAAACCTATGGAACTCAATCGAGTCACTGGAGCGAATGTTTCCTCAAAGTCCACACCAGGTCGAACCTCTTGCAAGTATTCTTGCATTTCTTCGCTCTATAGTTCCATTTGGTTATTGCTTGTTCCTAAGCACCATCCTGCTACCAACAACTTTGTCTGCTAAGGATCTGTCCACAATCTCCCATTGTTACGAAAAGTAGTTAGTAGCTCATATAATAAAATTCAAATCCTAAAATAAATCCCAATGTAAATACTGCATACTAAAAATAAGCACTTTCATGTTGCATACTTTTAGGCTCTAAGACTATTAGATTATTTGAAATTTGAAATGTAACCGCCTGCAAGTTTGAATCATTGTGTACTGGTCAAACAAGTAGTCAAACCGGTTTGTGCGGTTTGCCCGGTTTTTGTAAAAGAACATGATTGAACATGAAGTCTATTTTTAAAAGATGACTCATTACATATATTATTATTATTATTATTATTATTGTTTGGTGGGCTGAAAAGCCTGGTACACTGCGACCTAGAGATCTATTGTGCATTCCAGATGATTACCACTTTATGTGGTGGCTTAGTTCCTTAATGAATGCCATCACGTCCGACAGCTCGATTGAAATGACATTCTGTCCTGGGACTGTGTAAGCCACGGCAGAAACGGCAGCTGTCCGTCTGTAAGTAACGTTAGTTGTAAATAAGGGAATAAGGCTACAATTTTCTGGATATTTCTGTCTACAATATTGGAAGTTTCTGGAAGCTTTTGATTGAGCATAAATGGAGGCGCTAGGCCGAAGTAAGATTATTAGTTGTTTGGAATTTAACCAGTGCAGTTGTAAAAGTGATAAAGCTATAACCTAAGAGAATTATTGTGAAGTACTAGTATCATAAGTGTTCTTGTGTACATTTAAAGTAATCACCATTATAAATTGTGAACTTGTGTTAATTTTATTGTTGTTCATTAAAATTGTTATTTGTAAATTAATTAACTTGTGTTGTGTTTTATTTGCAAAATCCTTTACGAACTCGAAAGCCTGAATTTCGTAACAATTGGTGTCAGAAGTGGGATTTTGCAAATTGTGAGACAGTATATTTTGACAAACGTTGAACAATAAATGATTTGGTGGTTTACTAATTTTGAGACAGTAAATAAATTAAGTGAAATTGTACAAACCGATAAACAATAAATAATAAAATGGAAAGTGCAGTGAACAATAAATCCTATAGTTCTCAGGAGCTTAAAGAAGAGCTTGGAAGGCGAGGTCTAAGCACCGCTGGAAATAAGCAGGAGTTATTTCTCCGATTGCAACAAGTTGTTAAAGGCGAAAAGCAGCAAGCCGGTGAAGTGTTTTCAATAGAGAAGGAGTTAGTGGAACGGAACGGAAGATAAAGAAGCACCAAACATGGAAGCGATGTTTAATGCTCTAATGCAGCAAATGAAGCAGCAAAGTGAACAATCGCAGCAACAAAATCTAGAATTCAGTTCCAAATTAAACGAGAAGTTGGAACAGCAAGTCAAGGTCTGAAGAAAGATTTGAATTTTCAAATTAGCGACAAGTTAAAACAGCAAAGCCAAAAGTTGAAGAAAGAATTGGATCAGCAAAATCAGCAGTTAAATTCAAAATTGACTGATAAGTTTGAACAGCAAATTCAACAATCGCAGAAACAAAGCCGAGAACTGAAGCAGGAATTTAGTCAGCAAACACAGGGCCTAAAGAAGGAAATTTATCAGCAAAGTCAAGAGCCTAACTCCAAATTTGATCAACAAAATCAGAAGCTGGAATCACTTAAAGGTGAAATAAATTAAGTTCAAGCAACATTTCAAGAGGAAGTGTAATCGCTTGAAACGAATATGACAGAAAAGGTTAGTGGTCTTGAAGGCAAAATAAAGGAGATTGAGACCCGGCTAGACAATCGTCCCCAATTCGTCAGAGAGAATACTCAACAAAGCAGTACCAGAGTAAATCCAGAATTTTCTATCAACCAGAAAGGAATATTGAAGCCTCCTGCGTTCGATGGCGACACAGCTTTTCAAAATTTCATAGTCCAGTTCACAGCTGCTGTACAACACAATGGATGGGGTGCAGAAGAACAGCTAAATTCTCTGATCCTAGCGTTGAGGGGCAAGGCAGCAGACGAATTGCAAATAATTCCAAATGCTGAAATGTGGAGTGTGGTGTTTTTGGCGTCGATTAAACACACAATTTAATAATGCCCGAAGGCGCTCGAAAAAAACCAAGAGGAAAAGGAAAATGAGACAAGTCGAAGGATCCGATTTAGGATGTTAATTTAATTTACTATTAGCTAAACAATTTTTAGAAAACAACTTTTTCAATTTAAATCTATCAATAACTAAGAGTACAAACTATCTAATTTATATAATCAAAAAAGTGAGCGAAAATGCCGATTATGACGATGTTGATCAAGTAGGGTGAAGTGCGCGCTAGTTCGATTTTGTTTCCGTTTTTTTCGGTGATGCGACGACTGTCATGCTTACTAGTGGTGAGAAGGCGTATCATTTCGGTTGGCTCGACGACCCGACCGTCAGGGGGCACGCCGGTGCTGCCACAAGTTCCGGAAGAATCTTGAAAGAGTTGGACTTGCGTTATGGACAGTCTCACACACAGGAGCTAAGCAAAATACAGCTCCAGATGAAGAAATAACAGCGAGGAGAACGACTTCAAGAATTAGAACGTGAAATAATTAAGCTAGCACGACAACCCCACAATAGGGTTCCGGCTGGTATCTTGGAAGGACTAGCAGTGGATGCGTTCAGCAATGCTATCCGAGATGAGCAAACAAAACTTCATTTGAGGACAACAACCAGAGGAAAGGCAGTGAATCAAGTATTGGCATCTGCTTTGGAGTATGAAGCAGCTAAAGCCAGTGTGTCTTCGAATTTTGTTGAGTTACGCAAGTTGGAAACAGAGGACGCACAAATAAAAGCTCACAATGATGAGAAGTTGCAGAAATCAACCACTTGTCGCTTTCAAAACGAGAGAAGTAGCAGATTCGATTCTACATTAAGGTGTTTTAGATGTCAGAAACCTAGACATTTCATTTGTGATTTCAAGGAGCTGAGCGCTGGAAACATGATGAGACAGTCTGTGAATGATCTCAATAATCTGGAAAGATTACGGCGAATTGATGCACAACATTTGAAGAAGGTGGAGCGATCGTCTTGTACCAGCTTTGCAGGGCAAAGGCCGAAGAGGACAAGGGAATATCCCAGGGTCAAAATACACAGTACAAATCTTGGCAGCGATTGCAACAGTCTGGTTGTTAATGGCGTGTTGGAGAGAAGACCTTGCGATTTTATTCTAGACACAGGAGCTTCTATAGTTGTGAGTCCTGAAATGGTGTCTGGAAAGCAAGTAAACAGAGTGCATCACTACAAGTTGAGGACAGCTACAGGAGAGGCTGCAGCCGTTAAGGGTGAACTTTTCCTTACAGTCGAGTTTGGAGGATTTCGGTTTCGACATCGACATTGTTGCCCGTGTGGAAGATGAATGCATATTGGGTCTCGACTTTATGATGGCGCACCAGATGTCACTTGATTTGAGAAAGCAAGTACTGAGATGGCGTAATGTGGAAGTTCCGATCAACATGACCTGCAATCACAATGGTGGGTATCATTCAGGAAGGGTTGTGTTCCTGAGTACAAAAACAGTAGAAGACCGGAAAATCAGAAATGCTTAGTTTTTTCACGAATCACGATCCAGCAAATGAAAGATCATTTGACAAGAGAGCAGCTTAGGGAAGAACAAGAGCAGGACGATTCAATTGCTCCAGAACTTCGATTGATGGAGCAAGGTGAAATACCGCAGTGGCACGGAATTGCAACAGCAAGTCCGACAGTAAAAAGTTACTGGGCTCAATGGCATTCATTAAGATTCAAAGACGGACTAGTAAGGCGATGGGAATCTGCCAATGGTCGGTATTACAACTCAAAGGTAGTGTTACCAACGAATTTGGTGAACACATTTCTTCGCGATGCACACGAAGGTATCACGAACACAGAATCACCTACGTGCGAACTATGAAAAATTGCGGGAAGGAGACTTCGTTTGGCTATACAATTTCAAGAGAAGACAAGAGAACCTACAGAGACCACAGCAAAGTTAGGAAGATCCCAACAAGAGGAACAACGACGCAGTATATATTAGATTCAACAAAGCCCCAGATGTAAAATGAGAGTTGTTCACATTGACAGATTGACAAGGTACAACAACAGAAGGAGTGCTGAATCTGTTCGGGACAAACAGAATTAAGGTGGGGGTAATGTTACGAAAAGTAGCTCATGTAATAGAATTCAAATCCTAAAATAAATCCCAATATGAATGCTGCATACTAAAAATAAGCACTTTCATGTTGCATACTGTTAGGCTATAAGACTATTAGATTATTTGAAATTTGAAATGTAACTGCCTGCAAGTTTGAATCATTGTGTACTGGTCAAACAAGTAGTCAAACCGGTTTGTGCGGTTTGCCAAGTTTTTGTAAAAGAAGGCTACAATTTTCTGGATATATCTCTCTACAATATTAGAAGTTTCTGGAAGCTTTTGATTGAGTATAAATAGAGGCGTTAGGCCGAAGTAAGATGATTAGTTGTTTGGAATTTAACCAGTGCAGTTGTAAAAGTTCTTGTAAAGTGATAAAGCCATAACATTAGAGAATTATTGTGAAGTAAAAGTATCATAAGTGTTCTTGTGTACATTTAAAGTAATCGCCATTATAAATTGTGAACTTGTGTTAATTTTATTGCTGTTCATTAAAATTGTTATTTGTAAATTAATTAACTTGTGTTGTGCTTTATTTGCAAAATCCTGTACGAACTCGAAAGCCTGAATTTCGTAACAATATAATAATAGCATCGAAGGTAACATTTGTTACCTCTTCTGTTTTGTACTCTTTTCTGGGTTTTCCAGGCAAACCAGTCTTGATTTTCCGAGGTCTACCTGAAACTCTTTTGGCAGATTCACCAGGTTGTCCTTATGCATCGAAAAATTAGGAATCATCTGAATCGGACTCCATAACACGCCTATCTCTGTCAACTATCTTCGCAGATTCCTTGTCAAACAGCACACGGTATCCTTTGTAAGTTATCTCCCCCACTGACAACAAATTGGTCCGTAGGTCCGGTACGAATAGAGCATCCGATAATTCCATCTGCATATAGTTCATCGTCTTGAAGTTGAGTCGATACTCCTCCATGGGCTTTAATTTTGGCTAAAGCACTACTTGCCAACTATAGCTTCTCATTAACTACCTTCACGATCTTTAAAAATTTCTTTGAGTTCTTGCATTTGCATTCAGTGAACACTAAATCCTTTGGTTCCCAGGAGCTTAAAGAAGAGCTTGTACGGCGAAGTCTCAGAACTGCGAAAAATAATCAAGAGTTCCGTCGATTGCAACAAGTCGTTAAATAGGAAAAGCAGCAAGCTGGTGAAGTGTTTTCGCAGAAACAAAGACAAGAACTGAGGCAGGAATTGAACTCCAAATGAAAATTTCTAAGTCCAGTTTGCACCTGCTGTACAACACAATGGATAGGGTTCGGAAGAACAGCTTAATTCTCTGATCATAGCGTTGAGGGGCAAGGCGGCTGATATATTGCAAATGATTCCAAATGCCGAGATGAGTTCCGGGAGAATCTTGAAAGAGTTGGGCTTGCCTTATGGACAGTCTCACACCCAGGAGCTTAGCAAAAAACAGCTCCAGATGAAAAAACAACAGCGAGGAGAACGGCTTCAAGAATTAGAACAGGAAATAACTAAACTAGCACGACAAGCCTATTGTGGGTTTCCGGCTGGTATCTTAGACGGGTTGGCAGTGGATACGTTCATCAATGCTATTCGAGATGAACAGTTGAAGAAAAGATCGAGATGATGTTTAGAATTTTTAAGTAGTTTTGTTTATTATTAAAAAAAAGATAAAGAGAGAAATTTTGTTTTTCATTTCAATGACATTTAAAAACAATATATTCAAACTCGAATATAATTTGAAGAAATTTACATGAAAGCCCTTCGACCCTGGGGTTATTTTTTTTATATATACATATGTATAAAATTTTAAGAAGGGATACATTTTTTTAAAAATTTGTATGGGTCACCACGAACCTGGGGCCCCGGGGTTTTATAAAAAGTGCTGCCCATTTGAGATACACATGTGAAAATCGGGTTAATTTTTAACATAAAAATTGTATGGGACCCCACGCCCCTGAGGCCTGTTTAAATAAAATTCGAAGAAGATCGAGTTAATTTTTAAAAAAATTGTATAGGCACCCACCGACCCTGAGGCCCCAAATTTTAATAGAAAGTGTTGCCGCCGGAAATACACGTGTGTGCAAAATTTCAATAAAATTTTGCATGATTGCAATATTCCACGATACACAGACAGGCAGACGTGCCACGGGCGCGCGAAGTTAATATACATAGAGAATTTAATAAAAAAATATTGAAAAATAAATGTTGGATAAAAACCAATAAAACAATAGTATATATGTATATTAATTACCACCATTATCATTTGTATTCAAGTAATTTTTTTTATAGATTTTAAGGTAATTTTTTAATTTAGGTAACAAAAAATTAAATATATATTCGGGAATAAATAAATAAATGAATTACAGGAAAATAAATTTTTTATTTATTTATTCCTTTAATACGATGATCTCCAAACGGTGTTTTCAATTTTTGTCAACAACTTTGATGCGCAAAACTTTTCGTAAATTTTTTGGAGTGATCGGGTCCTGATGCCCGAGGGTGACCATATAAATTAATTTTTTTTAAAATTCGCCCGATTTTTTATGGGTTGTTTTTTTGTCTTAGTTTTTTTTGGTTTTTGTGGTGATAACAAAAGTGTGCCATCCTACACAACGAAAATAACTTTCCTATCTTTAAAGTCGCTTCTTAGCTTAAAGAACTACTTAAGAAATTCATCAGTATATTAAAAGGGGCATATATCTGCAGTCCTTACACAGGCGAACAGTTGTTTGGTGGATTTGTTTGCTTGAAACAGAGATCTTTGGGTACTGGGCCTTCTATGCTGGTCATAATCAAACTGCCTTCAAAAAAATATCATTAATTGATTTCAAGTGGGGTTACAATATCATCATGCTTGCCATCAGTTTGTCCATTTTGTGTTTTTTTTATATTTTGAATTTTAAAAATTTATTTTCACATATTCCGGTTAATTTTTTTCTTGATTTTAACTTAGCTGTTCGTAGAGTTCAACATGGATTTCAACTTGGTTTCGATGAGTGCATAGTGAATTCAATGAAATACTCGTAGGTGCTTTGAATATTCGTTTATGTAGTATTATCCTACAGAGGCGTGCTAATGGGATGTGGGCGTTACGATTTGCAAGAAATTTTAGATATTCCATATTTTAAAATTGATTGAAGGCTTGTATGTACTCGTATAATTATCATATGTATAGTGTTTGGGAATAAAAGCTTTTAGTTAGTAAAGGAGGCATGCGCGAAAGCTCACAGGAATTTTTTAATGTGATGGTGTTAACGGGGTGCATGAAAAGCAGAATTCGTATTGTCTTTTAAGGTAAATATGTGTTATTCATGTATGCAAAATACATGTTTTTAAAATTTACCTGCTAACATAATGTGTAAATTCATTTCGATCCCTGTCTGCATTTAAAAACTGACCTTGTTCTTAATATATCTTAACAATCTCTTTATGGCATTTGTTACAATACAATTTACCTATTCGCCCACTTTTTGTAGTACACTCCTCTTTATTTTACCATTTTATATGTTTGAAAAAAAGATAAAAAAAAGATAAATATTACAATATCCTAAAATATGAATATTAGCTAACATAATGTGTAAATTCATTTCGATCCCTGTCTGCATTTAAAAACTGACCTTGTTCTTAATATATCTTAACAATCTCTTTATGGCATTTGTTACAATACAATTTACCTATTCGCCCACTTTTTGTAGTACACTCCTCTTTATTTTACCATTTTATATGTTTGAAAAAAAGATAAAAAAAAGATAAATATTACAATATCCTAATATATGAATATATCCTAATATATGAATATTAGGATATTGTAATATTTATCTTTTTTTTATCTTTTTTTCAAACATATAAAATGGTAAAATAAAGAGGAGTGTACTACAAAAAGTGGGCGAATAGGTAAATTGTATTATTATTTAAATTAAACGATCATTGGCTGTGTTTTTTTATGTCGGAGTAATTGGAGAGATAATTTAACTATCAGAATTCATATCTGTGTTTTTTTTTTCATTCTCCGAGAAGTCTTTTTTCTCTGATGCATTTTTTTACGATCCGATAACTCTCGGATATGCTGTAGTTGTTAGTTTCTTTAAACATGGGACATGTCGACTCTTATTGAGCATTTAGGTAAAATAAAACTTTTCTCTGATATTAAAAAAAACACAGCAGATAATTCTTTTGATCTAACAGATCTGATCAGAGAAAAAAATTATCGGATTTATCGGATATCTCGGAACTCGGATTTCTCCGATTTCTCCGACATAAAAAATCCACAACCACTATTTCAACAACAAATATAACAAATATACAAATATTAATAACAAATGTACACATTTCAATTTACAACAACAAATATATGTGCACTATGTTTTCCCGAGCGCATTATTACCCGCACACATGAACCCCCGCCTTCCTCGTACCGTCATGCTGTCTGATATTAATACTTGACAGTTCCCCCCCCCCCACCCTCCAGAGATAGTGAAGGGGTGTGGTTAGGGCGGGATGGCGTCTTGATTCCAGCACCGCATACCGGGTCAAAATATACACTTATCGGAGTATTGAACGAGTATATGATGTAAATATGGCACTGATGTCGCGGCGATTTTAAGCAAACTATATCGCTCTGAATAGTGGGCGCCGTGGCTCAGTGGCATGGCTACTAAGCAGGAGGTTCGTGGTTCGAATCCCAGTAACACCAAAACACCGTTCGGATCCGGCCTTAAATTGTAGGTCCATTCCATTTGTGTCCAAAAAATATACATGCACAACACAAAAGGTCGCGATAAGCTAGGCCTTGGACCGCAACGGTCTGTCGCGTCGAATATTATTATTAATATATTGCTCTTAATAAGAGCTGAAAATAAGCAAAATGTTCAGACTAAATTAAAATTTTCAAACATTCTGAATTTTAGCAAAAGTGAGTAGAAAAATCAGAACATTTTTTTCCGATATTTACGCTAAATCAAAGCTGAAATTAAGCAAAAACGTCAGACTTAATTAAAATTTTAAACAAATCTAGTATCAAAACCAGTTCTAATTTTGCTAATAATTTTGCTCAAATTAAGCAAAACGTTCATACTAAATTAAATTGTCCAACCATTTTGAATTTCCCCGATTCTCTTCAAATTTTAAACACGTCTGTATTTCCAATGAAGAAAAGTTTTTTTTAAATTTTTGAGCCCTGAGGCCTGAGGCAAAGATAATAAATACCTAGATGTCTTAGATAAGTATGTATGGTGAGGTGTCCATATAAATTTTTTAAAAATTACCGGATTTTCTTTTTATAAATCTTTTGGAGTGATCGGGCCCTGAGGACTAAAGTGTTCCCATTTTTTTTTTAAATTAGCCCGATTTTCTTCAAATTTAAAACTTTTAAACATATGTGTATCATTGATGGACATAACTTTTTGTAAAATTTTTGGAGTGATCGGCCCTAAGGCTCTTGCCCATATATATTTTTAAAAAATTTACCTGATTTTCTTTTAATTTTATATGCATGTCTATCTGCTTTGCATGTGTATCTCCGATGGGCAAAACTGTTTGTAACATTTTTGGAGTGAACGGGCCCTGAAGCCCGAGAGGTGCCCGTGTAATTTTTTAAAAATTATCCCGATTATCTTCAAATTTTAAACACATAATATGTATCTCCTATTAGAGAATTTACATGAAAAATTTTAATTTTTATGGGTTGTTTTTTTCAAATCTATAATGTAAGTGTATTTGTTCCATGCCTGCATAATATTATTTTAATTATAAATATAAATTGAACACTTTATAAAAATTAATAATTGATTAACAATTAACTAGCTGAAATACCCAGCGTTTCCCGGCTGCGTGTTAATATCACGACCCCGGGGCCCAGAGTTTCCAAAATTTTTACAAAAGTTTTGTCCGTCGGAGATACACATGTATATACAATTTGAAGAAAGTCGGGTTTATTTTTGTTAAAAAAATGTGTATGGGAGCCCCCGACCAAATTAATAGAAAGTGTTGTCATCGGAGATATGCATGTGTGCAAAATTTCAATGAAATCGGACTCTGGGAAGTGGGTTAAAAATTGATCGCAAGATTCCACGACAAACAA
The DNA here is from genome assembly GCA_947095585.1 of Nephrocerus scutellatus. NCBI lineage: Eukaryota > Metazoa > Arthropoda > Insecta > Diptera > Pipunculidae > Nephrocerus > Nephrocerus scutellatus. The sequence continues at coordinate 65,104,902 of OX352764.1, read as the reverse complement.
ACAAACAAACACACGGGCACGCGAAGTTAATATAGAGAATTTAAAAAACTATTCAATATCCTACAAATCCATGACAAAATATTTGTGCATTAAATCAAAAAGAGCGAGATAGTTCGGGTTGTGTTACTACTATTACGTATAAGAAGAGTTGCATGACGTCTCAGTGTTTCCGTAGCGAGAGTGCAACAAAATTACACGTGGAAAGGATGCACCCTTGCCAGTTCACTCCAGTGCATAATTTGCTTCAACAGAACATATCAAGAAGGACGCAATTTTGTGAGTTTTTGTATTTAATTTTCTTTTAAAAAATATCAACAGTAAGCTTGTAGCTGGAAGCGTTCAAGAGTTATATAGTGTGAAGTCATATAAGGCCAAAAGTACATTTTTGTTTATTTTACAAACTTTCATTTTTAACCCTGCTCCTGTTGACCGAATTCAAAAATATTGTGAAATGGATTTTTAGAAAATTGAATAGGCTTTAATACTGCATTTGTCAAAAAAAAAGTTATCCGAGAAAAAATTTCGAAATATTCGAGTTTGAAAATAAATTTTAAAAAAAGAAAAAAAAAATTTGGATTTTGACGACGTGTATATCAGTAACGGTTTCAAGAATTTAAGAAAATGTACATTATTTCATCTTAAAAATTTAATTTAATTTAACATATGCGTTACACGTGTCAGATGCGCACAAAATTTTGGCTCTATAGTGTGAAAGTTGGAAAAAAAGGATTTCAGAGAAGTCATAAAAAGCACTATTAAACGCATCAAACGTGTCAGATGAGACTGATGACATGTGTTCACATGCTGGAAACGCCCTACGAGGAGACTAAGCTACTCACAAAATTTCAACTCTCCGAGACGTGTGGAAGTTGGTTAAAAAGGCTCTTAAAAAGCAGAAAACATCACTTTTTCACGTATCACACGCGCCGCATGCTTCACAAGCGGGAGAAGTCGAAATTACAGCAGATAAACTGGGTCAATTTCTACCAAGTAAGGTTAATAACTCCTTCTTACTATTGATCATAATCAACTCCATCAACCTCTCTTGGGATACTTCAGTAGTTCTGACTTTTACAGACATTCGTCCAATAACATCTATGAGGTTACCTGAAACTTTAGAAAGATTACCACTAAAATACTTATTATTATTATTTGCTGATTATCAATGAATAGCTCGACAATCAAGGGATTGTCTGACATCATTGGCTTTAATGAATTTCCACGTAACCCCCTTCCAATGACCGATGTTTATTTATCATTTATAGAACACGTTGCTACTTCTTCCGGAGCCCAAATTACCCTTTTCATCACTAGCGGCCATCGTTTTGTATTCCACCTTATGAATCGATAACTTCTTTATATTCAGTTTATGGACTTTATTATTGGTTCTATTCGGCGATTCACTTGACGAGTTACTTATTAACTGTTGTAAGTTATACATTCTGGAAGTGTGACAGTTGAAACATTCCCAATTTTTTGTCGGACAAAAACTATGGTTATGGCGCTCTTCACATCGGTAGTACTGCATATGATTTCTTATATGCCGTCTTCTTTGATCGTCAACTCGACATACTTCAATAAGCTGATTGAATGGCTTCTTCTTGCCTCCGGACTTCTTCTTCTACTAAAGTGACTTGATGACTGGTTACGATAGATAATCGGCTACTTGAACGGTTAGATGTTAAGCTGCTGTTGCTTACTGAAAGAAGTTTATAATCAGAATGATTAGATTTTTCTTGTTCTGCTAACTTACAACTAAGAGCAATATCCGAAGCATTTTTGAAATTTAAATCTTTTTCTTTCCATAAAAACACCAAAAATGGAACGATCTCGCATCGCTTGCATCAAAATTTTTAAAATTTACAAGTCTGTGCTAACGATTTTAACTGCACAATATATTCCACAACCGATTGTCCAGGTCTTTCATCTTCTTTTTGAAACGTATTCCGTTCCCGAATTTTATCAACATCAGACGTAAAGTGTTTTTTGGAATGTCTATAATCTGCACATACGACGTCTTTGAAGGTTGTTCTAGTAGCGATACTTTCATTACAATAAAATTAGTTGCATTGTCAATAAATGTTGGACAACGAAACGCCTCGACGCTGTCAATTTAACTATAGGAATCACTTACACAATAGGTTTTTGCTAGTTCAACACGCGTATTATTTTTATGCGATTTACCTACATATTTATTTTTTTATGCTAAGTTTTAGTGGAAACATGTTATTAAAAAAATGAACACAGATGGCAGGCGAATCTAGCAGGCAGAAGAAATTCGATATTTCTTAATTCAATGCAAGGACATGTGACATCTGTATATTATATTACCTGTTACATTCAAACACCCTAGGTGGGAAATGTAAACTGGATATATCAGCCACATTTTGTCAAATAATGTAACTAAGAAAAATCCTACATTTTGGAGACCCAGGGCCCAAATAAATTTTTTAAAAATCACCCCGATTTTTTCAAATTTTTAACACAAAACTTTTTGAAATTTTTGGAGTGAGGCCCGAGGGATGCCTTTATAAATTTTTTTAAAATTAGCCAGATTTTTTTCAAATTTTAAACACATGGGTATCTCCGACGGACAAAACTTTTTGTAAAATTGACCCGATTTTCTTCACATTTCAAACACTTTTTTTTTTGCATTTTTAAATGTTTATTTATTCAATCAATCGTTAATTTTACAATGTGTATAATAAAAAAATACAAGACAATAATTTTTTTTCTACTAAAATGGCCTTATAAAGCACTCGATACATAAATTGATATATTTACATTTAATTTTTGCAATAATTGGACAATATTTAGGGCTAAATTTTACAAATTTTTCAATAATTTTTGTTAAAGTCAAAATATGAAAATACTTCACCATCTTATATTTATATATACATTTTAAACACATGTGTACCTCCCATGGACAAAACTTTTTGTAAAATTTTTGGAGTGAACGGGCCAGGGTGTGCCCTCTTCTTATAATTTTCGTATAAGAAAAGGGCTTGATTTATTGTTTGGATTGCCGCAGCTTCGGGATGTTATCCCAGTCGGCCAGACGAAGTTTGTGTTCCCAACAATGTATCAAGGCAGCCCAGTTGACACCACAGTAGGGTTCAGGTCTTATGAACGCAGATTCCGAGCCAGCCCTATCTAGTTCATCTGCAGATTCGTTGCCTGCAATTCCCTTATGTGCAGTGACACAACCTGTTATATCTGACAAGAGATTGCAGTAGCAATTTTTGACTGATAAAAAAATCCATTAAGTTGGACGACAGCGTTTTAAGTGCTGCCTGGCTATTTGAAAAGATATTTATTATAACGCACATAAGGTTAATTCTGGCGCAGATCTCACTGGCATGGAGCTCCGCCTGAAAAACCGTTTTTCCAATGTTATCGAGACTTTGGTATTGGGTCCAAAGACACCAGCTCCAACTCCTGTTTCCAGACATCTAGCGTCCAGTGCAGGAACACCTCTAGATGGTGAGAAAATTTTCTGGGTTTTTAGCACGCGCCAGGAATCGAACTCAGTTTCCTCCGAGTGTGAGCGATTCTAGCCACTGCACCACCGATACTTAGTAATATGTGGAACGATCAATGTATGATATAACATTTAACTTAGGAAATTTAGAGTTCATGTCTAGGTCGGAACAGAAATATTATTAAAGCCCTAACCAACAACTATTTTGCGAACCAAAATACAGAATATTTGGAAAGTCATAACAATGTAGCTAGGATTTTATCAAAAAACGTTATCTAGACATATTAATTGGTTGATGCTCATGTTTACATGCGTTACACAGTATAAATTAATGCTTTATAAATATTTATTTGTAAATATGTATGTGCAATGAAATCATCAGATATGAACTTATTAATTATGAAATTTTGTATTGCCTGTATCCCAGCGGAGGGTTGATTGCTTTGGTTTAATATTAATACGTATATCAATGGTAATTTATACGATTCGTAAAGCTATAAAGTTATAATTCGGATATGTGGTTAACAAACCCTCCTGTATATTTTGTATACAGATCGACTGAATGGAAATTTTTTGAAATCTTTTGTCCTTCGACTAGTTGTTTGTCTTTATCCAATTAAGTTATTGCGTTTATTGAGATATGTAAATGGATTTTATAACGTTAGGATGAGCTTTACTTTGTAAGAAACTAATTTATTAAAACTAACTTTAGTAAATGTAATATATTTATAATTACGTATTTTGTGACTATGAAAATAACAACCAAACTTCTTCATTTAGTGTTGTACTATCCGCTTCTGTTTAAAGTGACTTAGAAAATTTGTATATACATATTTCAAATACAATAAAACTTACTGAAAGAAAAATAAAATGCGTAACTCTCTCTCTTCATATTTTTGCAATTTATAAAACCGATGACATCTGCTATGCATATGATATGAATCCATGATTATGTACGAATAACGGGTAGTTGGAGTTACAATAATATGATAGATGCATTGAAAACTCCAATATTTTTAAATTGTGATTGTTTCCGCACGTATAAAGAAAGAAACATTTTCCGCTTTATTGAATTTTATGCTCCTTAAATTTTTGACACTTCGAGCTCAATTACTGGCACGTGCAATGTCTGATTTTACTTTTTTCAAATTTCACGCCAATTTTAAATTCTTCATACCGAATTTCTATTTCAGTTTATTAAAATGTTACTTAGGGATGAATTATTACACGCAAAACCAACTTTTTACGGTGTCTGCACTGGACCCTCAAAAGCACCCCACTTTAACATTGTATGTATGTATGTATGTATACACATACTATAAATAATAACAAGCCGACTTTCATTGATAGCTATATTCATTTTAAGTTTGGATTAATTTACTCAAATAAACTTCTTTTGCAAAAGTATCACAGACAAGCGGAAATATACGAATTTCACATCTAGACATCGTTTGCAAAGAAATTACAGAAAAATATTCATTTAGATTATCCTTCTTCGATTTTAGTGTATCGTTTGAATTAAATTTCATTTTATTTCCCCATTGATTGAACAAACGAAAAAATAAATTTTTTGAAAAATATTTCTTTGAAGGATGAACGGTTTATTTCGCTTTGAATTGCAGCTATGCTGGCGGACTTATCGATGAGTGGATTTGTGTGGGTTGTAAAACGTGCATTATATTATATATGTACATACAAATCTAAGTTTACGAGTGTATCTTATAAGTTACGTAATTCGATATTCAATATAAAATTGCCACTTTTTCTTAAAACAGATTTGGTAGTTCCATTGGATGAAGTATTTTCTCTCACCGTTCACAATAATAATAATAATTTTCTAGCTAGTTTCTTCTTCCGCGCTGTCACTTTCCTGCCTGAAGGTACTGTCATTGTAAAGCATTTATGTCTTCATAAGGAATAACGGATTTTGCTCTTACACTGTCAATGATGATACCATCATATTTTTGAACGTATACTTAAAATACTATGTGAACCCATTTACTTCAATCAATGTTCTTTAATCTTGTATGAGGGATAAGATACCAAATTGTTATACTGAGAAAGCAGCAACAAAAGGCGACCGCCAAGTGTTAGGTTATTCCAAAATAAGCCCCTTTTTCTGGTAAATTGATATTTCTGACGTACTCGTTTTGTAGGAATTTGCTGTGTTATGTAATCTGCGAAAGATTTAAATTCCGGAAGTTATTTCCGGATTCACCCTTTGTTCCGTCGGGTTTTATTGTTTATAACTTACATATATTATTATCAAAATATGCTACATTTGAACGGAAATAAGAGGCATATTGGTACATAAAAAGATTATTTGTAGTAGATTACACACTCTACGACGTATTTACGTAGACCAACTTAACAAGCTATTACTGGAGCTTCGCTGCCCGCACTTCTGGTAACCGCTCGGTTGCTCTTATTTTAGAATTTAGATTCTAGACAATATATGAAATATAATGAATGTGAGCCTCTCCTCTCGATCAAGGTGTACAGTCCCATCCAAAATATAAAAATTCGCAATATTTTTGAATACCAAACAGGTGTGCAAAATTGCAAAAACGATTACGTTCTACTTTCTAGTAGAATATAAAACATTTTACTTTCATTAATTAATTTATTTATAGGCTTGTTTGTCCGTTCCTGTATAACTTCAGAACACAACATTCATCGTCGCTTGCTGAATGTATTTGGTATTCCATGAAAACATGAACGGTAATTATTTGGAACTGGTCTGAAACCACAATAACATTTATGAAAATGAACAATAAGTCTTAGAGATGGCAGCAACAAATAATTATTCGTTGCGAGTGCCACATTTGCGTGTAAAACTCTTCACAAGGCCAGAACCTGGCATCGGTACGTTCGTACGTAGAAGAGAAATGGACACGCTTTTTAAATACTGTAATTTGTACTGCTGACTCCATTTTAGGAAGTAGTCGTAAAGATCGGAACGACTGGTTCGATGATAAATTTAAGCTAGCGACTAAAGGTAAGAACGTTGCGTACCGAGCAATGCAACAATTTCCTAGAACGAAGGCACGCGAAGAAGATCTCAGCCTGTGAGAAGGATGTCGTGCGTAAACTAGAGCGGTTCAGAGATCGTCAAACGCACCTGACGCAATATAAACTGCTGTGCACATACTGTAAACACAAAGAGTGTAATATAATCGCCGATCTCAAAGGCATCTAAGAGCAATGGGAAGCTGAATGGCCAGCTAACTGAGGAATTGGAGGCTCACCAATTACCGCAGCTTCGGGATGTTATCTCAGTCGGCCAGACGAAGTTTGTGTTCCCAACAATGTATCAAGGCAGCCCAGTTGACACCACAGTAGGGTTCAGGTCTTATGAACGCAGATTCCGAGCCACACTACGCTGCCGCCACCAAGCACAGACGAAGTTAGCAGGGTGATTAATCGGCTCAAACCAAGAAGACCTCGGGATCTTCAGCATGTCGACATCGCAGTAACGCTCGTAGATCTCATCATTATAGAGACAGACTATAGTAGGCTTTGTTGGCTTTAAGCAACCGTGCGCGTATTTCTGGTTCCATGCTGTTATCGGCTGCTACAGTTGACCCGAGATAGTTAAAGGATTGCACTACTTCAAATTCGTGCTCCACTATTTGAATTGAGGGACCAATGTTGGATCTTCTACTCGCAGCCGTGGCCACCATGTACTTTGTTTTGCTCTCATTTATGTGCAGCCCCAGATTTCGTGCCGCCTGCTCGATCTGGATGAAAACTTCCTGTACAGCTCTTGAGTTTCTATCAACGATGTCAATATCGTCTGCGTAAGCCAGTATCTAAATGGACTTATAGAGGGTTGTTCCTCTCGCCGTTACGTCAGAGTCGCGGATCAATTTGTCCAACGCCAGGTTGAAGAGGACGTAGGCCAGTCCATCCCCTTGTCGGAGCCCGTTATAGATGTTGAATGGGCTTGATAGTGATCCGGATATTTTTACTTGGCTTATAATATTGGTCGTGGTCAACTACCTTACGTTGTCTTGTCAGTTTATTTGGGATGCCGAATTCTCTCATGGCTTTATAAAGTTCTACTCTGGCTATGCTATCATAGGCGGCTTTAAAGTCTAGTGGATAGTGGTCCGAGTCAACGTTGGCACCTCGGTACGACGTTCGTACCGTCATCAGGTTCGCGTTGTGGCGGCGGTCGATCAACACGTGGTCTATCTGGTTTCGAGTTACATCAGGAGATACCCAGGTGGCTTTGTGGATATTTTTACGCGCAAACCTTGTACTCGCAACGACCAAATTATTGCTTGGTGCCATCTCTCTGGGCTAAACTCCAGCATACGTTTTCCGAGATTTGGGCTTTCGGACACACTTCCCATGAAAACCCCAACCGAGCAGATTTTGGAAATCGCCATCTTGTTTTTCGGAAATGCCCTCTTTAGGTAGGAGGGACATCCAAAGTTTAAATTTTTTTCTTCAGAAAAATGAATTTTTCTAAGTTATTTGAAGGAGCTTTAGGGGTTAATTGGTAACAAATGAAAGTGAATATAGGCAAGTATCAATGAAAAAAATGGGATGGAGATTTTTTTTTAAATTAAAGGTATTTTTATTACCTATGCGTGTCAAAAATACCGGAAAACCGTATACTGTCGATACGCCCTCGAGCTCTATACAGTGAGCGTACGTTCCATTAGAAAATTCTCAAATCGTTTAGCCGTTTTCGTTGTCGTGGTCGTCGTCGTTCATCAGTGTATCCGAGGCTGATTTTGGGTTCCATAATATGGTTTTTTACGGTCGAGGTTATTGGCCTCGCGCCAACCTTACTTTGAAGGGACTAGCCCGATCATTTGGATTTTCCTGTACTGGAGGAAAATTACCAGCGGCCACCACGTGGAGGTTTGATCGCACTTCCACCAGTCAGAGATGCGGCCACATGCATTTCTGAAGTATTCTGTGTTATTCGCCCTACTCTGCTGATGACTGACCGGTAATAAAGAATCAAATTACCTCTAGTTCAAACCTTTCACTTGCAATTGAAATATCTTAAAGGTCTAAATTAGTGCCTGCACTAGGAATGTTTTACTTAATTAAAGTATTGATTTGTAAAAACACAATAATGCTGGAAGTCGTCGTCATATTACCCACAAGTGATGTTCATCTGATAATAGTTATTGCGTAATTTGCCATCGATAAATCCTTTCTATGGCATCTATTATTGAGTAATGGTAGACCTACTTATTTACGTTTGCTTATACCCTTGAGGATTATTGACTGTATCGACGCGGTTATTGCATGCAAACTACGAATACATGACACTTCTCTTTACATATAAAGCTAATGTGTACAACTTAGAGATAGAAAATAAGAATGAAAAGACCATTTGGCCTTTAATTACAAATACATGTAGGTTTTCTTAGCCTATTAGCCTACAAACTTGTATCATTGGGTTAATCCGTTAATATATTTAGTCCCCATTACTTGTTAATGCGACAGTAAAATTAAATGTTGTGGTTATAAATGAAGCCGAAGTTTGAATTTCTAGCACAGTAACTTGTTAATTTGTATCATTATTTAAATGCTAAATAAAATGCAATAATAGTTATGTTTTTTTAGTTTAGCATAAAATAATGCATATACGTATTGTTTATCTACTCGTGAACTGTAGACAATTTTCCATCGTCTGCCTTATGGTACAAATCTGAAGAACTCCAAAAGAAAAAATATAAACAACCCATAGATTTTAAAAATTTTCATATTCATTCTTTAATCGAAGATAAACATTGAGCAAAGTTTAAAGAAATTCGAGTTAATTTTGAAGAAATTTATAAGGGAGCCCTCGGCCCGGAGCCCGATCACTTCTGAATGTTTGTAGAAAGATTTGTCGTCGAAGATACACATATGTAAGATTTGAAGAAGATTGGGTAAATTTTAAAAAAAATTTGCATGGGAGCTTCCCGACCGCAGTTGAATAAAATTGGGCTTTAGGAAATGGGTAAAAATGTATCACAAGTATTGGCCAGCCACAAACAAACAAAAACAAATATTTGTTGTAACTTGCAATTACACTAACATACGGCCAACACTCAAAATGTTTAAATTTGTTAAGTTTCTTCTCTTTTCGTTATACTTTACTCAAAGTTCAAAAATTTTACAAACATATAATACATATTAAATTTTTTCATAAAAAAAAGATCCAACATATTTTGCTGACAACAATAAAAAATTAGCATAATAAGCTTGTTTGCACATTGCTAGAGAGCTGGCATTGAGGATATTACAGCGAAATATATTATTTGGGTCTTTACCTATGTATATTAAATTTCATCATTTTTAAAGGCGAACGACCGTTTATTAGCACTGTTAGCATTTTTGTTATTGCAAGTGCAAAATGTACTAAAATTTCTACTTATTGGTGTCTGTTTAAAAAATATCGATATCCATGCCGTACGTACGACAGTAAGCGACGGAGGTTATCCTACACTATAAAAACATTTAGGGCGTGTAAGTTATCAAACATCGACATCTTTAACACGTCTGTTATATGCTTTTTAACAAAGTCCTAAATAATAAATAAATTTTTTTGACCTTTAATTAGTATTCGTGCAAATACGAGTAAAATACAATTTTTAAAATGACTGCCTGTACTGCCTGCACATTTTTTTTTAAGGATTAATATATCCTTGGACGTTTTTAGCGAAAGATTCGTCGGAAAGACAGTTCTATAACGAATTGTATTAGCTCTACAGCGACATCGACTTTGTAAATAAAGCATGTATTATACTTTAAAAGCCGGTGTTCCCCAAGGCTCCGTTTTGTCTCCGAAACTCTTTCTCATTTTCATTAATGATCCGCTAATTTTAATCCAATTCATACTTTCGCTTACGACAGCACTCTTAGCTTTTCATATGAATTTGCTCATCCTGCACGCCCCTTTTCATCGCAAGTGGAACTTGAACAATAACGTATGTTAAATTTTGACCTTGACAACATAACAAGGTGGCGACTGATCAATTGAGTGGAATTTAAAACATCCAAAACCCAATTCTGTCTTTTGTCTCCCACTCCCACAGACCTGGCTACTATTTAAAAGGCATATATTCGCCCTAAACACGAATACTGTCTTTATTGTCTGGGCAAGTGCCCCAAGACCACATTGCATTTACTAGACAGAATTCGGAACCGCGCGATAAAACTTGTTTGTGAAGAACATATTGCGAAAACAGTCAAATCGCTTGAACATCGTAGGAATCTTTTCTGCTTGTCTCTGATTTATCGCTTTTCCCGCAAGCGGTGTTCAAAAGAAATATCCATACCATCCGCTTAACTCGAGCCCACGGATCTATCATTAGGCCTATCTTTGGACGTATAAACCATTTCAGAGATTCCTTCTTTAGTCGCACAATAATTATATGAAATGAATTACCAGACTCTATGTTTCCTCATTTTTATGATCTGCAGTCATTTAAGACACATGTGCATAGACATCTCATCTTTTCCTCTCCCTAATTCCCGCACGCCAACGCTGTGCTCTGCATTATAAGGGTGCAAATACCTTGAGCGTAAGTACATTAAAAAAATATGACTGGGACAAACCTTGTATTGCAACCAAAGAATTCTACTGTAAATTTATCCCGTTTTTCAACAGTTGCTTTGTAGTTTTCAGTACCTATTTATCTTGATTTGTCATTTTGTGCTTAGGGTTAAAGGCAAAAGGTGTTTTTATGTGAGTGAAACTACTTAATTGGGGGTGAGGAGAAAATTTTGCACGGTATCAAAAATAATTTTGTGTTGCGATTTTGTGTTACATTTTTGAATTCTAGTAAATAAGTACTTTCTCAAGCGATTTCTATGAAATTTGGTATGTAGGACTAAGATGCGACTATAAGACTTGTTGCTAGGGAAATTATGGGATACGGTTATTAGGGCCTGGCATTTCGGGAACGAACCAATATCTAAAGCGATTTCTATGAAACTCGGTATGTAGGACTAAGATGCGACTATAGGAGCTGCTCCTATTGAAATTCTGGAATACGATCATGAGGAACTGAAAATTTGGGAACTAACTCGGGAAATTCTGGGATATGGTCATTAGGGACTGGAATTTCAGGAACGAAGCAATTTCTCAAGCGATTTATATGAAATTCGGTATGTAGGCCTAAGATGCGACTATAAGTCGTGTTCCTATGGTAATTCTGGGATACGGTAATTAAGGCCTGGAATTTCGGGAACCACCCATTTAATAAACGATTTCTATGAAACTAGGTATGTAGAACTAAGATGCGACTATAAGACTTGTTCCCATAGAAATTCTGGGTTGCGGTCATTAGAGATTGGAATTTCGGGAAAGAAGCCCTTTCTCAAGTGACTTATATGAAATTAGGTATGAAGGACTAAGATGCGACTATAAGACTTGTTCCTATAGAAATTCTAAAATACGGTTGTTAGGGACTGGAATTTCGGAAAATAAGTCACTTCTTAACCGATTTGTATGAAATTTGGTATGTAGGACTAAGATGCGACTATATGACTTGTTCCTATAGTTCTATTCTGGTTCTAGTTCTGGGATGGTCATTAAGGTCTGGAATTTTGGGAACAAAGCCATTTCTCAACCGATTTGTATGAAATTCGGTATGGCCTTGGGTGTCTTTTTTGGGTTTTTGGGGGTCTTTTGAGGATTTTTTGGGGTATTTAAGAAGTCTTTTTGCGGTTTTGCGGGTATTTTGGGGGGTTTTGAAAATTATTTTGAGAGTCTTTTTGGGGTCTTTTGGCGGTCTTTTGAAGAGTCTTTTGAGCGTCCTTCGATTGTCTTTTAGGGAGTCTTTTGGGGGTATTTTTATGATTCTTTTGGGGGTTTTGTGGGTCTTTTGATAGTCTTTTGGGGAAATTTTACTTACACCGTGCGTAAAGGTTACACGCATTGTTTTTTTTTAAGTGTTCAGTGCACAGTGAGCTAAGATTGGTCGCGTATTACATGAGTTGGCTGAAATCCTTTTATATGTTCATGTTATGTTATGTCTTACGTATGCTGTTGTAGGATGTAGGGTAATTGTTGCTGTTCAGATTTAAATTAAATTTACCACCGTTAGAAATAGAAGTAATATTATAAATATTTTTATAATGCCTTTTGGAATTTATCTGTTAATAAAACCCCTTCTGGTCATGCTTCCGCTGCATGCACTGAAAGCGACCAAAAAAACATAAAGTACAACTTGTTTGTGATATAAGACTTAAAGGCTTTATTACAGACTTTTATTTAACTTGACTTGACCCCTTTTTGTCTGTATTTTCGACTAATTTGATGTCCTTTTTATCACCTTCCACACAATCTAGAGAGCTGAAATGGCGCGTGTGATGGGGTAAACATTTTTTGGGACGGCCCTAATAACTTCTTTGGGAGAATTAACTGGTCGCTTTTGTTTCGTAATGTGTGGGCGCCGTGGCTCAGTGGAAATGCACATAGCTACTGAGCAGGAGGTTCGTGGTTCGAATCCCAGTAACACCATACGTATTTTTCACGGTGTCCCACCTCTCGCGAATGGGTGACAAACGTTCCGAGAGTAATAACTTGTCACGGAAAGCTTCTCAATTCGCCGTGCGGATCCTGCCTTAAACTGTAGGTCCCTTCCATTTGTGTCCAAAAATATACATGCGCAACACAAATGGTCGCGAGAAGCTAGGCCTTGGACCGCAATGGTCTGTCGCGCCGAATGTTATTATTATTATTGTTTCATAATAGCTTCCCCATCCCCATCATCGCAGCTAAAGAAATTGGTGAAATATAACTGTCGTATATTTTGTATGCGGCAGTCTGTTGATGATCTATTTCTTTAGCTATTAGAATAACGGATTGTGAGTGTTTGTTTCTTCTGGTGATTTAACTCATTTTGTCGTGAAGGCATAACGCTGGCGACAATTTGTGTTAATAATCCATTTTGACACATTCTCTTCTCAATTCGGTAAAAAGAAGCGGTAAGTTGTGTTTTGTGTGTTTTTTTGTTGTAGTTATGTGTGTTTTCAGAGTGGATCTCAGCAACATACGTGGGCTGAGAACGAATTCGTTCGCTGTGTTTAACCATGTACATGTCCACAGGCCAGCAATTCTGGCACTGAGTGAAACTCAGGTATTTGAAAATTCTGATGCATCGGAATTTAATCTACCTGGGTATAGCTTGGTGCCATTATTTTTCCCTCGACGCGGACTCGCAATCTATGTCCGCGTTTCAGCTTTTGCCTCAATTTAGCCAAAGTTCCAATCCGGAATTCAATTTCATTTGGCTCAAAGTAAAGGTACATGAGCGCAACATCTACTACTGTTTCCTTTACAGAAGCCCCCACTTAGATAGTGTTTCAACTCAGAGCGAGTTTGATGCACTGTCTGATTCCATCTTAAGAATTGGAAATCGTAAAAATGAAATCGTTATTGCGGGCGATTTCAATGTACACAATTCTGGGTGGCTTCGCCATTCTGGCCAGGCAACACTCGAAGGAAGGTGTGTTGAGTTATTCGCTGAGTTTAATCACCTTACTCAGCTTGTAAATGAGCCTACACGAATACCTGACATTACAAATCATTCCGCAAACACCCTAGACTTGTTCCTTACCTCGCGTCCTGATAAATACTCCGTCAATGTATTATCGCCCCTAGGCTCATCAGACCATTGTGTAGTATCAGCAAATTTCTCGTTAATAAACCACGTAGTTAGAGAAAAAACTCCCAAAAAAATAGTATGGCAATACGAGAAAGCCAATTGGGACGGCCTTAACAACTTCTTTGGGAGTTATAACTGGTCGCTATTGTTTCGCGATAGCAACGTGGATGCCGCCGCTGATGCAATAACAAACATCATTCTTATTGGTATGAGAAAGTTTATCCCTTTTAGGAATAAATCTATCAAATCAAAGGAAGATGGATGGTATGACTTGAGCTGTAAAGAGGCTTCTAGGATTAGAGAGGTATGCTTTCGGTTTTACAAAGCAAACCCTTCCGAGGAAAACCGAAAAAAGTTTAAACGAGCAAGAAATGATTGCAATATCCATCTTCGGCGAGTCAAATTCGCCTACGACCGAAAATTAAGGCAAAAAATACTACAATGTCCCATAGGTAATAAAAATTTTTGGTCTTTCGTGAAAAGAATCAAAAATTCAGCCTCGTCGTCGATTCCAACGCTCATTTATAATGACATTCCAGTTGTCAGCTCTATGGACAAGGCCAATCTGTTTGCTGCGCATTTCGCAGCTAGCTCTACGCTTCCAGATTGTGCATTGCCGCCTCCTGCACCTCAAAGTATTGAACACTCTATGGGACAGATATTTTTTCGTACTCGTGCAGTTGCTAGAGTTTTAAATGATCTTAACACATACAAATCCGCTGGTCCAGATGGTATTTCTCCATTAGTTCTGAAGAGGTGTTCTTCCAAGCTGGCTTTACCATTGCGTAAGCTTTTCCATCTATCCTATTCTTCTGGACTCTTCCCGAGAAGTTGGAAAACAGCATTTGTCCAGCCCATACCCAAAAAAGGCGAACCGTCGTCTCCTTCTTCGTACCGACCCATAGCACTTACATCCATTCTTTCCAAGGTCATGGAAACGCTGATCAATTATCAGCTTAAGAAATATCTTGAAACCAACGTAATCCTTAGTGACCGGCAGTATGGGTTTCGTGGGCAACGTTCTACTGGTGATTTGATGGTTTATCTCACCGAACAGTGGAACCGATCTTTGCATCATTTTGGAGAAAGCAAAGCTGTTGTACTCGATATTTCAAAGGCATTTGACAGAGTTTGGCATCAAGCTCTTTTGTCTAAAATGCGTGCTTATGGTGTCGATGATAAACTGCTTCAATGGATTAGAAGCTATCTTTTGGACCGCTCAATTCAAGTTGTTTTAGACGGTTTCAAATCTGGAATACACCACATAAATGCTGGCGTTCCCCAGGGCTCTGTTCTGTCCCCGACACTCTTTCTCATTTTTATTAATGATCTCTTATCTGTGACTTCTAATCCAATTCACTCTTTCGCTGACGACAGCACTCTCAGCTTCTCATATAAGTTTGAGGAACGTCCCTCCACCTCTGATGTGGAACTCAAACAACTTCGTATGTTAAGCACGTTAAATTCTGACCTTGACAGCATAATAAAATGGGGAGAAAACAATCGAGTAGAATTTACCGCTTCCAAAACCCAATGCTGTCTCCTGTCGTCCAAGCGAATCCTAAACCCCATGCCATTATCCATGAATGGCAGTTGCATCGAGGAAACGGAAAATCTCGCAATTCTCGGTATGTGCGTTAACGACAAGCTTCGTTGGAATGACCACATATTTACCGTCGCTAAAAACGCTGCGAAATGTTTAGGTTTTCTAGCCCGGTGCAAGAAATATTTCACTCCCTCTGATCTGGCTACCATTTACAAGGCTTTTATTCGCCCTAAACTTGAGTACAATTGCCATATCTGGTCTGGTGCGCCTAAGACTACTTTGCATCAGCTAGATAGAATACAAAACGGCGCGATAAAACTTATCGGTGACGAAAATATAGCGAAATCGATTTATTCGCTTGAACACCGCAGGAACGTTTCTTGCTTGTCACTGTTTTATCGCTTCTTCTACCAGCGGTGCTCAAGAGAAATAGCCAGCTGCATGCCACCTCTCCTTGAATTCAACCGCAATACTCGTGACGCTCTAAATGCTCATCAGTTTACCCTTAAGCCCATCTTCGGACGTACAGTTAAATTCAGGGATTCGTTCTTCAGCCGTACAACTCGTATGTGGAATGCTCTGCTAAGCTCTGTCTTCCCACATCACTATGATCCACAGGCATTCAAAACACAAGCTCATAGACATCTCCTCTTTTCTCCTCCTCTTCCTTAACGCCCACGCTGTGCCAAGCATATAGCCGAGCATTATAAGGGTGCGAACCCCTTGAAGCGTGCGCGAATTATATAAAAAAAAAAAAAAAGCAACGTTGATGCCGCCGCTGATGCAATCACAAACATCATCCTTCTAGGATGAGAGAGCTATGCTTTCGGTTTTACAAAGCTAACCCTACTGAAGAAAACCGAACAAATTTTTAACGAGCCAGAAATGATTACAATGCTCATCTTCGATGAGTCATATTTGCCTACGCCCAAAAATTGAGGCAAAAAATACTACAATGTCCCAAAGTAAGTAAAAATTGTTGGTCATTTGTGAAAAGAATCAAAAATACAGCCTCTTCGTCAATTCCAACGCTCATTTATAATGACTGATAAAGCCAATCTGTTTGCTGCACATTTTGCAGCTAGCTCCACGCTTCCAGATTGTGCAGATTGTATTGAACACTCTATGGGACAGATTTTCATTAGTACTTGTGCAGTTGCTAGAGTTTTAAACGATCTCAACACTCACAAATCCGCTGGGCCTAATGGTATTTCCCCATTAGTTCTGAAAAGAATTTCTTCCAATCTGGCATTACCATTGCGTTAGACTTTCCATCTATCCTATTCTTCTGGACTCTTCCCGAGAAGTTGGAAAACAGCCTTTGTCCAACCCATACCCACAAAAGGTGAGCCGTCATCTTCTTCTTCGTACCGAGCCATAGCACTTACATCCATTCTTTCCAAGGTCATGGAAACGGTGATCAATTTTTAGCTCATGAAATATCTTGAAACCCTTACAAAATTTTTAAAAATTAACCCGATTTTCTCTAAATTTTATACACTGTGTATCTCCGATGGACAACACTTTTTTTATTTTTTTTAAAAAAATTATCCCGATTTTTTTCAAATTTTATATTCGTGTGTATTTTGGGGGCCCAGGGGTCGTGGGGCCCCATAAAAATTTTGAAAAAATATAACCAGATTTTCTTCAAATTTTATACACATTATCTCCGATGGACAACATTTTTTGTGAAGCTTTTGGAGTGAACTGGCCCTGATGCCCGAGGGGTGCCCATATACATTTTTTTAAAATTAGCCATATTTTCTTCAAATTGTAAATACATATGTATCAGTGACGGACAAATTTGTTTGTACATTTTTTTTTTGAGTGAGGCCCAAGGATTCCCATGTAAATTTTTTAAAAACTAGGCCGATTTTATTCAAATTTAAGAGACATGTCCGATGCACAAAACTATTTGTAAAATGTTTGGAGTGTTTGGGCCCTGAGCCCATGTTAATTAAAATTGTTCATGTAAATTCTCTAAATTATGTGAGCCCTGAGGCCAGAGGGGTGCCTATGTAAATTTTTTTTAAAATTAGCTCGAATTTCTTCAAATTTTAAACACATGTGTATCAATGATTTTTTCGAGTGATAGGGCCCTGAGCCCCAAGAGTTGTCCATGTAAGATTTTTAAAAATTACCCCAATTTTATGCAAATTTTAAACACTGGAGTATCATTGATGGACAAAATTTTTTAACATTTTTTGGAGTGATTGGGCCCTGAGACCTGAGTGTGCACATTTTTTTTTTTTTTTTTATAATTCGCGCACACTTCAAGGGGTTCGCACCCTTATAATGCTCGGCTATATGCTTGGCACAGCGTGGGCGTTAAGGAAGAGGAGGAGAAAAGAGGAGATGTCTATGAGCTTGTGTTTTGAATGCCTGAGGATCATAGTGATGTGGGAAGACAGAGCTTGGCAGAGCATTCCACATACGAGTTGTACGGCTGAAGAACGAATCCCTGAATTTAACTGTACGTCCGAAGATGGGCTTAAGGGTAAACTGATGAGCATTTAGAGCGCCACGAGTATTGCGGTTGAATTCAAGGAGAGGTGGCATGCAGCTGGCTATTTCTCTTGAGCACCGCTGGTAGAAGAAGCGATAAAACAGTGACAATCAAGAAACGTTCCTGCGGTGTTCAAGCGAATCAATCGATTTCGCTATATTTTCGTCACCGATAAGTTTTATCGCGCGGTTTTGTATTCTATCTAGCTGATGCATAGTAGTCTTAGGCGCACCAGACCAGATATGGCAATTGTACTCAAGTTTTGGGCGAATAAAAGCCTTGTAAATGGTAGCCAGATCAGAGGGAGTGAAATATTTCTTGCACCGGGCTAAAAAACCTAAACATTTCGCAGCATTTTTAGCGACGGTAAATATGTGGTCATTCCAACGAAGCTTGTCGTTAACGCACATACCGAGAATTGCGAGATTTTCAGTTTCCTCGATGCAAGTGCCATTCATGGATAATGGCATGGGGTTTAGGATTCGCTTGGACGACAGGAGACAGCATTGGGTTTTGGAAGCGTTAAATTCTACTCGATTGTTTTCTCCCCATTGTATTATGCTGTCAAGGTCAGAATTTAACGTGCTTAACATACGAAGTTGTTTGAGTTCCACATCAGAGGTGGAGGGACGTTCCTCAAACTTATATGAGAAGCTGAGAGTGCTGTCGTCAGCGAAAGAGTGAATTGGATTAGAAGTCACAGATAAGAGATCATTAATAAAAATGAGAAAGAGTGTCGGGGACAGAACAGAGCCCTGGGGAACGCCAGCATTTATGTGGTGTATTCCAG
The DNA here is from genome assembly GCA_947095585.1 of Nephrocerus scutellatus. Classification (NCBI taxonomy): domain Eukaryota; kingdom Metazoa; phylum Arthropoda; class Insecta; order Diptera; family Pipunculidae; genus Nephrocerus; species Nephrocerus scutellatus. Next base: position 65,085,951 of record OX352764.1, on the reverse strand, counting down.
ATTTGAAACCGTCTAAAACAACTTGAATTGAGCGGTCCAAAAGATAGCTTCTAATCCATTGAAGCAGTTTATCATCGACACCATAAGCACGCATTTTAGACAAAAGAGCTTGATGCCAAACTCTGTCAAATGCCTTTGAAATATCGAGTACAACAGCTTTGCTTTCTCCAAAATGATGCAAAGATCGGTTCCACTGTTCGGTGAGATAAACCATCAAATCACCAGTAGAACGTTGCCCACGAAACCCATACTGCCAGTCACTAAGGATTACGTTGGTTTCAAGATATTTCTTAAGCTGATAATTGATCAGCGTTTCCATGACCTTGGAAAGAATGGATGTAAGTGCTATGGGTCGGTACGAAGAAGGAGACGACGGTTCGCCTTTTTTGGGTATGGGCTGGAGAAATGCTGTTTTCTAACTTCTCGGGAAGAGTCCAGAAGAATAGGATAGATGGAAAAGCTTACGCAATGGTAATGCCAGCTTGGAAGAACACCTCTTCAGAACTAATGGAGAAATACCATCTGGACCAGCGGATTTGTATGTGTTAAGATCATTTAAAACTCTAGCAACTGCACGAGTACGAAAAATATCTGTCCCATAGAGTGTTCAATACTCTGAGGTGCAGGAGGCGGCAATGCACAATCTGGAAGCGTAGAGCTAGCTGCGAAATGCGCAGCAAACAGATTGGCATTGTCCATAGAGCTGACAACTGGAATGTCATTATAAATGAGCGTTGAAATCGACGACGAGGCTGAATTTTTGATTCTTTTCACGAAAGACCAAAAAATTTTACTACCTATGGGACATTGTAGTATTTTTTGCCTTAATTTTCGGTCGTAGGCGAATTTGACTCGCCGAAGATGGGCATTGCAATCATTTCTTGCTCGTTTAAACTTTTTTCGGTTTTCCTCGGAAGGGTTTGCTTTGTAAAACCGAAAGCATACCTCTCTAATCCTAGAAGCCTCTTTACAGCTCAAGTCATACCATCCATCTTCCTTTGATTTGATAGATTTATTCCTAAAAGGGATAAACTTTCTCATACCAATAAGAATGATGTTTGTTATTGCATCAGCGGCGGCATCCACGTTGCTATCGCGAAACAATAGCGACCAGTTATAACTCCCAAAGAAGTTGTTAAGGCCATCCCAATTGGCTTTCTCGTATTGCCATACTATTTTTTGGGAGTTTGTACATACATGTTTGCACATGTAGATTTTTTAAAAATTAGCTCGATTTTCTTCAAATTTTAAGCACATGTTCATCACTGAAGGAGATATGAGAGAATTTACATGAAAATTTTTTATGGATTTGTTTTTTATTAATGATCTCTTATCTATTACTTCTAATCCAATTCACTCTTTCGCTGATGACAGCACTCTCTTATAATGGTTTGAGGAACGTCCATCCACTTCTCATGTGGAACTCAAACAACTAAATATGTTAAGCATGTTGAATTCTGATCTGGACAGCATAATAAAATGGGGATAAAACAATCGAGTAGATTTAACGCTTCCAAAACCCAATGCTTTCTCCATTCGTCTAAGCCTAAGCCAATTCTAAATCCTATGCCATTATTCATTAATGGCACTTGCATCGAGGAAACTGAAAAACTCGTCATTCTCGGTATGTGGGTTAACTACAAGCTTCGTTGGAACGACTACATATTTCATCATCATCATATTTGGCTCTACAACCAGGCCTTCCGCAAAAAGTCTCTTCACCGGTCCCAATTTCGAGTCGATGTCATCCAGTTTGGAATCCCTAAACTCTGGGCGTCCTGGTCTACGCCATCCTTCCAGCGTAGGCTTGGCCGGCCTCGCTGTCGTGTTCCATAAATCCTACCCGAAAGGACTTTCCGAACAGGATCCTCTTCGGTCATGCGAGCTAGGTGTCCTGCCAACCGGAGCCTACCAAGCTTAATTTTCTTCACGATGTCGACGGTAACGCTCGTAGATCTCATCATTATATAGTCTTTGGAATCGTCCTTCCTCACAAACGTGGCCAACAATTCTCCGTAAGACTTTTCTTTCGAACGCGGCAAGAGGTCAGAATGCTTTTTGCTAAGCACCCAAGTATCGGATCCATATGTAAGTACTGGTATGACCATTGTCTTATGTATCAGAAGCTTGGATATTATGATTAAGTTCCTGGATTTGAAGAGTCTTGACAGACTATAGTAGGCTTTGTTAGCTTTAAGCAACCGTGCGCCTATTTCTGGTTCCATGCTGTTATCGGCGGCTACAGTTTTTTTTTAAAGACTCATTGCCAAGGGATAAGTCCCTGAATGACTTTCGTCACGGCAATAAGTTGGGCTATGCCCTTTATTAAAATTAAAAATTATAAATTCGAAGGAATGTGATTTACAATATAACACATTCCTCACGTTTGTAGCCGGTTTCAATTTATTTTCTCAGAATTACCTCTGATTCATTGAAAAAAGCAATACGAAAAAACGAACACGAAACTAAAAAGACGCGAGTCCAAATACTTTTATCAATGAATCATGGTCAGGAAAACTACAAAAAACCTTGACCAAGAAAATATTACAAAATAAACAACAAATATTATAAATAATACAAAAAATACAATCAATAATAATTTTTTTATATAAAATAATCGTATCCTCTAATGAACACTACGGTCGTCCTTCAGGAAGTTAAAGGATTGCACTACTTCAAACTCGTGCTCCACTATTTGAATTGAGGGACCAATGTTGGATCTTCTACTCGCAGCCGTGGCCACCATGTACTTTGTTTTGGTCACATTTATGTGCAGCCCCAGATTTCGTGCCGCCTGCTCGATCTGGATGAAAACTTCCTGTACAGCTCTTCATTTTCTAGCAACGATGGCAATATCGTCTGAGTAAGCCAGTATCTGAATGGACTTATAGAGGGTTGTTCCTCTCGCCGTTACGTCAGAGTTTCGGATCACTTTCTCCAACGCCAGCTTGAATAGGACGCTGGCCAGTCCATCCCCTTGTCGGAGCCCGTTATAGATGTTGAATGGGCTTGATAGTGATCCGGATATTTTTACTTGGCTTATAACATTGGTCATGGTCAACCTACATAGTCGTGTCAGTTTATTTAGGATGCCGAATTCTCCAATGGCTTTATAAAGTTCTACTCTGGCTATACTATCATAGGCGGCTTTAAAGTCTATAAAAATATGGTGCAGTGAGTATTGAAACTCTAGACATTTTTCCATCACCTGCCTTAGGGTGTAAATCTGATCAGTTGTTGATTTGCCTGGGATAAAGCCACACTGGTATGGACCAATGATGACTTTAGCGTATGGGGCCTGTCCTGTCTTGAAGGATAGAGGAGAAAATCTGGCATAGCTTCTTTCTCCCATACTTGCACTATTATTTCATGAATTGCTTGGTGTAATGTGGGGCCTATTTTAATCAATTTCGCTAAGATCCCATCAGATCCCGGGGCCTTATTATTTTTGAGCCGATTTATCGCTCTGCTAACTTCGTCTATGCTTAGTGGCGGCAGCATAGTATGATCTTCGGTCATTGGTGAAACCTTCAATTCCTCAGTTAGCTGGCCATTTAGCAACTCATGAAAGTGCTCTTCCCATCGCTCTAAGATGTCTTTAAGATCGACGATCAGATTACCCTCTTTGTCCTTGCAGTATGTGCAACGCGGTATATATTGCGTCATACCGCGGACTCTTTGGTAGAACTTCCGCGCCTGGTGCGGTCGTTGCTCTCTGTACTGTTCTAGTTTACGGACGAGATTCTTCTCCCAGGCTGCTTTCTTTCGCCGGTGAACTGTTTTTTCATATCTTCTGATCTCTTTATATTCATCTTCGCGTGCCCGCGTTCTATGAGATTGTTGCATTGCTCGGCACGCACGTTCTTACGTTCAGTTCGCTTACATTCGTCATCGAACCAGTCGTTCCGATCTGCTGACTGCAGTCAGTGCAGGCAGTAGTCGTAGTACTGCCTAAGATGGAGTCAGCAGTACTAATGACAGTATTTTTAGGGCGTGTCCATTTCTCTTCTACGCCTGACATCTCAGCCCCAGGAACTACTCTCCCAGCATTTAGGACGAGTCCCTTGACCGTAGTTGTTTCTGGTCTCTTCGTTGCGAAGGCCAGCTGTGTTAACTCAGTCTTTCGTGATGATGCAATCCGCGCTCGGAGCACCATACCAACAGGATAGTGGTCCGAGTCGAAGTTGGCACCTTGGTACGTTCGTATCGTCATCAGGTTCGGGTTGTGGCGGCGGTCTATCAACACGTGGTCTATCTGGTTGCGAGTGGCTCCATTAGGAGATACCCAGGTGGCTTTGTGGATATTTTTACACGCAAACCTTGTACTCGCAACGACCAAATTATTATTAGTCATTTGTATTAGTGTTCTCGTGTAAGCTATGGGTGCCAATGTACTGCCTGAATACTGGCTATCTACCTATTTTAGCATTCATATCCCCAAGAATGATTTTTACATCATACTGAGGGCAGGCATGGAGTTCCCGTTCGACTGATTCAACTCTGTTATGTCAGCCTTATATTTAGACAGAGTATCGGCCAGCTGCTGTGCAGCTCGAGCTCTATGCAGTGAGCGTACTTTCCATGAGAAAATTCTTAAATCCTTTAGCCGTTTTCGTCGCCGTGGTCGTCGTCGTTCATCAGTGTATCCGAGGTTGATTTTGGGTTCCGTAATAATAATTTTTTACAGGCGAGGTTATTGGCCTCGCGCCAACCTTACTCTGAAGGGACTAGCCCGATCTTTCAGCTTTTCCTGCATTGGAGGAAAATTACCGGCAGCCACCACGTGGAGGTTTGATCGCACTTCCACCAGTCAGAGATAGTTACGGCCATCTGCAATTCTAGAGCATTCTGTGTTATTCCCCCAATTCTGCTGATGGCTGACAGCCGACCAGCCGTTTTCAGCCCGGTGCAAGAAATATTACACTCCCTCTGATTTAGAAATGTACATTTAGTACAGGATTCGTTATTAGCCGTACAACACGTATGTGGAATGCTCTGCCAAGTTCTGTCTTTCCACATCACTATGATCCGCAGGCATTCAAGACACATGCTCATAGACATGTCCTCTTTCTCCTCCTTTTCCTTAACGCCCACGCTGTGTTCAGCATATTGCCGAGCATTATAAGCGTGCGAACCCCTTTTAGCGTGCGCAAATTATAAAAAAAACCTAGAGAGCTGAAATTTTGTGAGTGTCTAAGTCTTAAATAGCATTTCTTATATTTCGCGTATGGCGCGTGTTGCGTGTGGCACGTGTGATTGGTTGAAATAATTTTTTTTTCGACTTGTTTGAGGACCTTTTTAACCACCTCCCACATGACCTAGAGATCATTGTTAAAAGACCAAAATTGAATTTTTTATATTCCGCGTATGACGCGTGTCACGTTTCGCGTCTGTCGCGTGTGATGGTTTGAAATTGCGCCATTTTTTCGTTTTCTGGAATTGAGCGGCTCAATGTCAGGTGACAATTTTGATATCCCGCGTTTGACGCAAATCGCGAGCCGCGTGTTGCGCGTGTGAAGCCTGGAAAAAAGAAAATACTTTAAAACAGCCCCGACCTCAAAAACAGATATTAATATTATTACCAAATAATAAAGGACTGTGCGGCGTGTTTCGATGTATAAATAAAAGTTTGTAGCAGTAACATTTACTTGTTAACATTACAAATAGGAGTGCCTTTACTATCTATTCAAAAGTTTTAGATTTGGCCAACTTTAGTTTTTATCTAGACAAGCTTGTTAACCAAGGTTTTTTAGTTTATGGAAGGCTTTACCTGCTCACGCCATAGTCTTAACCTCCTTTTTAAATTCTCTATATAAACTTCGCGTGCCCGTGGCTGGCGGGCAGAATCTTGTGATCAATTTTTGACACACTTCCTAAAGCCCGATTTTATTGAAATTTTGCACACATATATATTTCCCGTGACAATACTTTATACTTTCTATACAATTTTTTCCCCCGGCATCAGATCATTTCATACTCTAATGAATGTGTTCTGTGTGCGCTGTTCGCTGTGAGCTGTGGGCATCGCTGCTTGCTTTACGATTGGGGTTGTTTTGTTGTTGGGTTGCAGTGCTTCGTATGTGTTTTTATATTTCAGCATTTATAGTGGAATTCAGTGTACTTTTAGTTATTAGAGAATTTACATGAAAAATTTTAATTTTATGGGTTCTTTTATTAAATTCTCTATATTAACTTCTTGTGCCCGTGTGTTTTTGACTGGCTGGCTGGCTGGTCAAATTTTGTGATAAATTTTTAGCTCACTTCCTAAAGCCCGATTTTATTCAAACACATGGAGGCATGTGTATCTCCCAAGACAACACTTTCTATTAAAATTTGGGGCCCCTCGGGCTTCGGGATCACCGACTCCCCGGCTCCAATACAAATATTTTACAAAATTAACCCGATTTTCTTCAAATTTTATAACCATGGGTGTCTCCGATGGACAACACTTTTTGTAAAAATTTGGACCCGGCCCCTGGGGTCGTATAATGTATGACTTTTTAAAAATTAGCACAATTTTTAAACTGTACACATGTGTATCTCCGATTAGAGAATTTACAAGAAAATTTTAATTTTTATGGGCATTAAACTACTGTATGGTTTAAAATAGCTAAATATTATTAATATTTTTAAGGCGCCATAATGTGATCCAATAGTTGTTGTTAAGGGACATTTACAAAAATTTGACGTGTAACGCTAAGTTTGTATCACATGAAAATGTCTAAATATTTATCTATGGTAAAAAAGTAAAATACATTTATAATGTGGAACTACACAAAAAAAGATACAATCACGAACCTTTTACATATGCACATATGCCTAGATATTTTTATAGACCCAGCCTTGACGTGTTAACTTTACAAATAATTATGAGATGTGCAAAATTCCATATGAAAACACACAAAGTAATGTTATGTGCAGTCTACTGTTTGTTTTAGGTTACGAAGGAGTTACACTACAGCAAGTACATCTCCAAAAACTCGATGCTCTAAGGAAATTCTGTGAAAAAAAATAATAATAACCAAAGGGTTACACCAATAAACCAAACTGACAATGACACCAGTGTTTACTCGGCGATTATGAACACCATCAAGATTTTGTGATAGCACACTGACCGCATATAAATTGACCACGTCTATTTATGTTCGTATTCCCTTTGGTGTTCCAAAATTCCGGGGAGAAATTTGATTTTTCTTTATTTAAACTAAGCCAACCGCACAGTCATGAGACACCGGAATACCTATCGTACGTCTATTCTAGATAACATGTTGAAAATGAGTAAGTACAGGGGTAAAATTTGTATGCTGTAAACATAATTTGTTTTATTGTTGGCGTAATGGGGATGAATTTTTATGAGTGATAAGGCTTTCTTATCTTTGGGTGTTCAGGATGGCGTGGTCAGTAAATTAAACATTCCGTTTTATAAACTCTTTGATAAAAATCTGGTGGTTATTGTGGTGTTAACATCGCAAAATAGCCTCACACAAAAAGATTGCCTATAGCGCAATAAATCTATTAAACAACAAAAGGAAATATTTTATAAATTGCAGATGAAGGTCGGTGTTTTTGTAGATAGTTTGTTCTTTGAGTTTAATACATTAGGCGTATACCAAAACAGGTCAAACACAAGTTGTCTTAGAAAAATATAAATTTTTTGTACCTCAACATTTTTTTGCATTTTATTATCGTCAATATATGTCCTTTTCACGTCCTCTAAATAATAATTTGCACCTGTAATACTTTTAGCAAACTCCATACTGGTTAAAAGTGTCCAAATTGATACAATATATTCATTTAAATTATCAAAAGTAGAAGATGCATGATTGGAATAACTATAATTATACCTATAATTACGAAAATCGAATATACATTTTTACGTCAAGGTTCTATGCAACAAGCGGTTTTCAATTGATCAAGGCCACATCCTTCCAATTAATAATTAATAAAAAGAATGAATAGCAGTACGCACTATCCTTTGAAACTTGATGCACCGAGCACAAATTTGTTTTCAATCCCTTAAACATTAGATTATCGTTACTTTGGTTATTTACCAGTCATGATTGTCAGTCGACCGATTGCTACGACTTCGACATCAGTATAGAAGATGTCTTAGAAATACAGCGCTAATAAGTATATGTTATCTTAAAGAATCTAACTTTTACAAAACAAATTCTTTTACTCTGAAAAGATGTAAAGATTGTATCTTAACGAGATTATATACGATTCATAGACCTATAGCTTAATGAGTAATTCATGAGTAAACGCTTTACTTCCAAGAGTTAATTCTTTTCACACAATCTTCGATAAAATAATTCATTTGCACCCTTCATTGTAACAACTAAAAGTATATATGTATACATCAAATATGATAAAATAATATCGCAGTTTTTATTAAAGAATAACCCATAAACTAAGTAAACTAAAAACACTTGAAATTTAGTTTATTGAACTTTTTAATTTTTTTTTAAATTTTTATTTTAATTTCTATTAACTTCACATTTTCATTTGGGTGAAATCTTGCAATCCATTTTTTACCTTCTACATAACTGATTCCTTTCAAATTTTGTATATTTACTTGTTTCCGATGAAAAACCCTTTTTTTAACATAAACACACATGTGGCATGTTGCATGTGGTGCGTGTGACACATCTCTCTTAGTTTGGGTCAAAACCCATTTTTCTCCTACTTCTACCGAACCGATTCCTTTCAACATATATTTGCTATCGCCAATACTAATTTTTAACAATTAGAGACGAGTGTCGTCAGTGGCGCGTGTGAAACCTTTATTTAACCTTATAACTCTGTTTGTTTGCGTCAAATCTTGCAATAAATTTTTCACTTCTACCGAATCAATTTCTTTAAAATTTTGTAAACATGTTTGATACTTGATAATACACGTATTTAATAATTTTTGACGCGTGTCGCAAGCATTTCTTTTTGTTTGGGCAAATTCATGCAATCTTACCTTTCTCTAACCGAATCCTCTTAAATTGTGTATAAGTGGCGTGATAAAAGTATATGTTAAACACGTTTATTTAAATTGACAATCTTTTGACAATCAATTTTCCTTCACCATTTTCCTCACGATAAAAAAATGGAGGTTTGGGCACTACCCGATTTCTTTTACGGAAGGGGCCGGTAAATTTTCAGTAAATGTATATTCAATTTTTTCAAATTCTCTATATTAACTTCACGTGCCCGCGCTGGCTGGCTGGTCAGATCTTGTGATAAATTTCCGATTTTCTAAAGCCCAATTTTATTGCAACTTTACACACATGTGTGTTTTCGGTGAAAATACTATTAAAATTTTAGAGTGATTGGGTAGCGGAGTCGGGGGGCTCCCATACTTAATTTTCCCCATATAGCGGCATCAGATCATGTCAGTGTGTATGTGCTTGCTTTACGATTGGGGTTGTTCTCTTGGTGGGTTGCAGTGCTCGCATGTATTTTTATTTTTCAGCATTTTTATCCATTTTACCTACTGCTGTTACTGCTGCAGGAACAAATCTTTATTAGTGTCAGAACTGAACATGAAAAGCAAATTTGTGAAAATAGTACATACATCCAAATCCATCATCGGAACAATTCTTTTTTCTTTCGTTTCTGCAAAATTTCAAAATAGTAATAAATTAATAAATAGTAAAAACTCGACTTCAAAAAATTTGCGGTAAACGGAATTGAAAAGCATTTTTAATTGGACGTAGGGATTTCGGGTTTGAATCTCATAGGTTTTTACAGGGTATAATACGAAACAACTAAAGTGTAAGTAGACAAGCAGTGCAGTGCGCAAAGCCCACCGTACTACTAGTACATATAAAAGGTGTTAGTATAGCAAACCGTCCATATATCATCACTTCCGAAGGTATGTCTGTTGCTTTCGAAGACTTCTTATTCCAAAGTAAGTTAATTGTTCGGTAAATCTCATCTGTGCTGGGTGGTTGTTCTGGTCTTCGGTTTTATGCAAAGTCTCTAACTCGGGAAATAATTCAGTATTATTTTAAGAGTCTCTTAAGATTATTTTAAGGGATCAAAATGCTTGGAGAACATGTCCACTTCAACTACTTCTGACTTAAGGGACGGACTGATAAGTTTAGACCTTAAGTACAAGAAAAACAAAAGACAACACCTAAGTGGAGCTGCCAAAAAAAGACTGACCCTCATTAAACAAACAGGACTAACCCATGAATAGGCATTAGCCCAGTTTCAAACAAAAATCAAGGACAGGACTGTTACAACGACCACAAAACAGAGGCAATAAAATGACTCTTCTCCGAAAAACCCGCCAAAACGAGATAGGCAAGCCTTACCCCTCTTAACAGTAGCCGAAACACCCAACACCAGAGAAAAAACCGATCCGGACCGAAGAAGCGGCAGCAAGCATATCGAAGATATGTCCCGATACCGTGATATCACGAAAGCCATCAGGTTGGCTTTTACCGGCCAGTGTTTTCTTGATGTCAAACTGTAGACGGCAAAGATGTTAATGATCTAGGACCACATAATGGACTCAGTAGCGAAGTCAAGACACTAAAAGTTGACAAGACAATAAACTCATGGCATGAACCCAATAGAATCTCTATTCATAAGACTCTACAAAGCCAAAGCCTAGAATATGTACCAAATTTGTGGAGAGATGTGCGAGTAATTTTCTTACCAAAGGTAGGGAAGAATTCCCCCGAGGATACTAGGTCTTAGAGGCCAATTAGCCTCACATTATTTATACTTAAAGCCATGAAGAAAACATTAGGTCACTACATAAAATCTAACATACTCAAACGAAATCCTTTAAACCACAGCCAACATTCATATCAGACTGGGAAACTAACAGAAGTAGCACTTCATGAGCTGACTGGTGAAATCGAAGAATCGAAGACACACTACAAAGTAAAGAAATACTTCTATGCGCCTTCATCGATATCCAAAATGCTTTCTAACTTCGAATTAATTCAAACACAAGCTAGTAGTAGGAGATTAGATTTTTTTTAGTCTTATTGCCAAAGGAAAGTTCCCTGAATTACTTGCGCCACGGCAATGAGGGTGGCTATGCCTTGTTCAGTGACAAAATCATTACAGAAGCGGCGACTAGAGGCTTTCCAAAGGCGGTGTCCTATCACTCTTGTGGCTACTAGTAATGGACCAGCTACTCGACAGGCTCAAGAATAATATTTTCTCAAACATTAGCTATGCCGATTACCTAGTCCTAATGGTTCGTGGTAAATTTAATAATACGATAGCAGAACGCATGCAATTCGCTCTCAAACTGGTAGATCAATAGTGCAGAGAGGTCGATCGAAGTATTAACTCAGACAAAATAGTCTGCACCATTTTTACAAAAAGAAGGAGAATAACTACTCTTCCTACACTAAGATTTTCCAAAGCAAAATTCTTCAAAAAACATGCCGAATGCCAAATATATGGGCGTAACGTTCGACCAAAAACTATAAGGGAACTCCCATATGTCATACATCAGCAACAAAGCTAATAAAGCGCTCTTCAATTGCCAACCTTTTTCAGCAAAACGTGAGGAATAAACCCGCAAATAACTCTATGGTTATGCCATGCTCACATACGCAGCCCGGATATGCTGGCCAAAAAGATAGCAATCTAAGGCTAATGCCACACGAGCTCCTTTTGACGCGCTCCCATTTGGTCGCGCGCCATGAGTACCCAGAGAACCAATGGAACAGTACACACGAGCGTCCGCGAACAAAAAGGAGTCGGTATGGTCGCGCGACCTTTTTTACGCAGCGACTTCCCTTCATGGCGCGCGAACCGTAGAGCGTCATGAGGGGTACGATTATATATCAGAATGAACACACGAGCGTCCAAATGGGAGCGCGTCATTTAAAATTTAATTTTTCAAAGGCATCGTAGTGCGTCATGAGGGGTACTATTATATATCAGAATGAACATACGAGCGTCCAAATTGGAGTGCGTCATTTAAAATTTAATTATTGTAAGGCAAGGTGAGTCTAAATGCATTTTTAAATTTCCCGGTTTCAATACATAAATTAAATTAATGAATTTAGGAAAGGAAATCATGGATCGTATTGATTCTTTCTTTCTTTTTGCAACAAATATAAAAATAAAACATTATTTTGAACTGTATCCATCTTGAATAACCAAACTAAACTAACAAGCATGATCAGAAAAATATGCTGTCGCGCGGTCAAAATGCAGCTCGTGTGACAACAACGAAATTGTTTCCGGGCGCGCGGACAATTGGGCGCGCGACCATTTTGGAGCTCGTGTGGCATTAGCCTAAGACACGCTCAGGACTAAATAAAATTCAGAGATTAATCTGTCTTAGTGCAACAGGTGCTATAAAGACTTGCCCAACGGCATCTCTTGAAAAGCTTCAGGGACTTTCACTTACCTATCAAAAGCGAAGCTGGCTCGAGAGTGATTACACTTAATATAACTAACCAAATTAAAGCTAATAGACGAGGACATACAAGCATCATCACCAAAATCAACATATATAGCGAAATTGTCCTTAAATCAGACTCAATTGTAAGAAAACAACCCATAAAATTTTTCACATTTAAATTTTGAATAATTTTTAAAAAATTTACATGCGCACCAATCTGGTCTCAAGACCCGATCACTCCAAAAAGTTTTGTCCATTGGAGATATACATAAGTTTAAAATTTGGAAATATCGGGCTAATTTTAAATTTAAATTTAAAAAAATATATATGGGCACCCCTCGGGCTTCAGGATAAACATGTGTATAAAATTTGAAAAAAATCGGGTTAATTTTTCAAAAAAAATGTGTATGGGGCCTCACTACTCCGGGGCCCCTGGACTCCAAAATTATTAGAAAAAGTGTTGTCCATCGGAGGTACACATGTATATAAAATTTGAAGAATATCGGGATAATTTTTTTAAAAAATTTTTATGGAGCCTCACGACCCCGGGGCCCAGGGTCTCCAAAATTTTTACAAAAAGTGTTGTCCATTAGAGATACACATGTGTACAAAATTTGAAGAAAATCCGATTAATTTTTTAGAAAATTTGTATGGGGCCTCACAACCCCGAGGCCCGCGGTCTCCAAGAAGTGTTGTCCATCGGAGATACACATTTTTATACAATTTAAAGAAAATCGGGTTAATTAAAAAAAAACAAAAACATAGAAAGTGTTGTATGCATGTGTGCAAAATTTCACTGAAATCGGACCTTGGAAAGTGGGCTAAAAATTGATCGCAAGATTCCACGACAAACAAACAAACGCACGGGCACGCGAAGTTAATATAGAGAATTTAAAAATGAGAATTTCTTGAGCTGAAAATTGATCAGCGTTTCCATGACATTGGAAAGAATGGATGTAAGTGCTATGGGTCGGTACGAAGAAGGAGACGACGGCTCACCTTTTGTGGGTATGGGTTGGACAAAGGCTGTTTTCCAACTTCTCGGGAAGAGTCCAGAAGAATAGGATAGATGGAAAATCTTACGCAATGGTAATGCCAGATTGAAAGAAATCCTTTTCAGAACTAGTGGGGAAATACCATTAGGCCCAGCGGATTTGTGAGTGTTGAGATCGTTAAAAACTCTAGCAACTGCACAAGTACTAATGAAAATCTGTCCCATAGAGTGTTCAATACAATCTGCACAATCTGGAAGCGTGGAGCTAGCTGCGAAATGTGCAGCAAACAGATTGGCCTTGTCTATAGAGCTGACAACTGGAATGTCATTATAAATGAGCGTTGGAATCGACGACGATTTTTGCTACTACTATTTTTCTATTTTTATAATGTGGTAAATATCTGAGATGTACAATAGATCTTAAGGTCGCAGTGCACAACTTCTCAGCCCACCAACAATAATAATTACAATAATAAAATAATAATAATAGATTACCTGTAAAAATGTCCTTTGATGACTTCACCTAATTTGTTAAAAAATTAAGTTTTTGGTTTTGTTTGTTTTTTAAGTTTTTAAATTCTCTATATTAACTTCGCGTGCACGTGGCTGGCTGGCTGGTCAGATTTTCTGATCAATTTTTAGCACACTTCCCATGGCCCGATTTTATTGATTTTTTGCACACATGTATATTTCCAGTGACAATACTTTCTATTAATTTGATGCCCCTCGGACCTCGGGTTCGGGGTGTGTGCAGTGCAAAAATATACATGTGTGCAAATTTTAATAAAATCGGGCTATGGGAAGTGGGTTAAAAATTGATCAGAAGATATGACCAGCCAGCCACCCAGCCACGTGCACGCGAAGTTAATATAGAGAATTAAAAAAAAAACAACATGTGTAGTTCAAGTGAGTGACAACATGTATAAACTGTTACGATATGCAGGCTTTCGAGTTCGTAAAGAATTTTGCAAATAAAACACACAACACAAGTTTATTAATTTACAAACAACAATTTAATTAATAGACAGTAAAAAATAACACAAGTTCACAATTTATATTGGTGATCACTTTTCACAGTACACAAAAACACTTATGATACTAGTACTTCACAATAATTCTCTTAGGTTATAGCTTTATCACTTTACAAGAACTTTTACAACTGCACTGGTTAAATTACAAACAACTAATAATCTTATTCCGGCCTAACGCCTCTATTTATACTCAATCAAAAGCTTCCAGAAACTTCCAATATTGTAGACAGAAATATCCAGAAAATTGTAGCCTTATTCCCTTATTTAAAACTAACGATACTTATATGTAATGAGTCATCTTCTAAAAATAGACTTCATGTTCAATCATGTTCTTTTACAAAAACCGGGCAAACCGAACAAACCGGTTTCACTAATTGTTGACCAGTACACAATGATTCAAACTTGCAGGCGGTTACATTTCAAATTTCAAATAATCTAATAGTGCTAGAGCCTAAAAGTATGCAACATGAAAGTGCTTATTTTTAGTATGCAGTATTTATATTGGGATTTATCTTAGGATTCTAATTCTATTATATGCGCTACTAACTACATTTCGTTACAATACGTACGTTCACGCTACACGAAAATCCTACATCTAATATATGTATTAAAACATGCTGTAAATAATTTTCATCGTTTTTATATTTAAGTGAAATGAAACGAAACTTCGTTATTACATTTCCTAATTATTTGGTTTAAACTTGAACAAGTTATTAAAAAAGTACTACACCATTGTTGCTGAAAAGCATTAATTTTTCAGCAGAGACGGATTTCATAGAAAATGGTACAAGCATATTATTTATCTTTATTGATGAACATTTATTAGAATTGCTAGATTCATAATGGATAATTCATAAGTCAACGGCCAACGGTCAATTCTTAGGGAAAGAATTTATCAATTTAAAAAAAACATACATTCGAAGCATGATATGTTTTTACTTCTTCCATATATATATGGGTTATATATATATATGGTTATATGGGTAAAACCATTAACCCTTGTTTATAAGAAATAATAAAGCACCGTTTTTACCCTAAATGCAACTATTTATACGAAAAATAAGTTTTTGTTGCCTCTATACGAACTTTTATTTAACTTGACATGCACCTTGGTTGTTTGTTTCAAATTCTTGGTGGTTCTTTTTAACCAACTTTAGCTGACATTTTGTGCGCACCTTCCTGAACCTTCCTGAGCTTTTATTCAAACCCCCATGTGTATCTCCGATGACAACACTTTCTATTAAACGGGGGCTCCCATACAAATTCTTTTAAAAATGTACCCGGTTTTCTTCAAATTTTATATACATGTGTATCTCTATTGACATCACTTTTTGTAGAAATTTTGGAGACTCGAGCACCGGGGTCGAGAGGCCCCATTCCATTTTTTTTTTTTTTTAAATTAACACGTTTTTTTGAAATTTAAACACATGAACGGCCCTAAAGCCTAAATAAAATTAGACCTATTTTCTTTATATTTTATATTTCAAACACGTGTGTATATCCAATGGACAAAACTTCTTGTACAATTTTTTGATTAACCGGGCCCTGAGGGACCTGAGGCCCTTTTTTCCACAGAAAAAAAATTTCCCAAAAAAAAATTGTTACGAATTTTGTTAAATGGTTACTATTGGGCTTTTAAGTTAATTCAGTGTTTAGACTGAATCACAACTATCCATATGGCGAGCTGAGAAGCTCGCTTTACTATCTTAGTAGATATTTAAAATTTCAAAAGAAACATACACATTGTGTTTTAAATTAAAACTAGGATTTTCTTTTTTAAATAAGTTTAAAATAAGCATTAATGGATTGCAGTTTGGTTTTTGAGTTCACAAACTTATGTTGAATGACTGCTCAAAGTCCTTCTTCAATAATTGTTGATGGAACTAGTTCTCTTTATGAAAATAATTTGGCTCTTTTACGGGAGTCCGGTTCTGGTCTATCCACAGGTCCCGACTCCACGCCGATGCCATACTGTCTGAAATTCAGGTCGTACTGGGTTTTGCAATCACCTCACTGTCGTGTTCCATTAATCCAAACGGAAATGACATTCCGGGCAGGATCCTCTTAGGTAATACGCGTTAGCTATCCGGACCTATCGGAGTCTACCGAGCTTAACTCTCTTCACGATGTCAACATCTCATAATTACAGAGCCCCCGGAATCGTCCTTCCTACTACTACGGAGTTAGCAATTATTTGCAAGACATTCCTTTCGAATGAAGAGTTCAAAATGCTTATTTGACCATTGTGTGTACTACGATTTAAAGAGGCTTTTCATACTAAAGTAGGATTTTTGGCTTTATGTAACCATGCTTGTAAAACCCGAGATATTTAAAGGATTGCAGTTCAAAATAGCGATTCACTATTGAGTGACCAATGTTGGATCTTCTAGTAGTTCCGCACGCGTGCGACCGACAACAGCTACTTTCTGAGAGGCAAATTGAGTATCTTTACATAACACATATTACTATCGGACGTTTGTCAGACATTCGCGAAAGATGGAAACGTGAAAAGCTTGTTGGTGCTTGCTGGGATTCGAACTTTGAACCTCCCGCTTATTAGTCAACCGCACTAATTGCTAGATCAATGGCATTCATAGCTTTAATAGTGGTGCTTAAACAAGCAGCTCCTGAAACATAAAGGACAAAATGCATTCATCAAGGGCAAAAATATTGTATAAATAGGAATCATAAATATCCACTTTCAACATGTACTGGTTCCAGATATAGTTGTGAAAGTGAAAGTGAAATTAGGTCCAGAAATTAAAAGTCCTAGTTAAACCAAACGACGACTCTAGACTTCTAGAGTATCAGTGAGGACTCTAATTCTATCGATTAATTCAGTGATTATCGCGAATGAAATAGTCATCGGCAAATTCAAAGAGAAAAATCATATTCAAAGAACTAGCATTCAAGACAAGGATAGTCACGAAAAACATCGAATTAACACAGGAACAGAATTTACGAATCGCCATTCGCACCGAAAATATTACCATTGGTAAAACAATAAAAAAAAAGTTTAAAAAACTGTAACCCGACTTCGGATTAAAATAAAGTACAAAGGAAAAACAAGTTAGGTTCAAATGCCGTGCTAATGCGTTGTCAACTACAAAAAGCAAACATTATAATTTAATAGACAAATAAAAACAATGGAGATGCCATCAATCAAGAATAAAAAATACCCACGATCACGGCATTTGAATCCAACTTGTTTCCTGCTTTTTAAAACGTTTTTATCGCTTTCTCGCTCGCTTTCGTGTATGTCTGTCTGTCCGGGTGGAAGTTTGTAATTGATTTTAAACTAGGCCAATTGGATTCAGATGGATAACGAAAAATCTAATGTAGTCCCCACCATTCTAAGACACAAAACGTTCTATGAATTACGCAGCGCTCTGTTGTTTTGCACCTATTATTGACGATTCGTGCTAGGATTTGTCAACGTTGCAAATGGCTTGCTCGTATATCCTATACCAAATGTAAAACTTATTTTGACCACCGATGCAATAATGGTATTGGAAAAGTGTTTTAATGCCCACAGTCCAGCAATTATAGCACAGAGTTAATCTCAGATGTTTGATAATTCCGATATCTCGGAAGTAAACTACCTGGGTATAACTTGCTGCCATTATTTTTCCCTCGACGCGGATTCGTAATTTATGTTCGCAGTGATGTTGTGCTCCAGCTTTTGCTTCAATTCAGCCAATGTTCCAATACGGAATTTAATTTAATATGGCTGCGAATTCAGGTACAAGGGCGCAACATTCACTATTGCTTTTTATATAGAAGCCTCAAGTTAGACAATTGGTTTCAACTTAGAGCAAGTTTGATGCACTGTCTGATTCAATTTAAAGAATTGTCGCAAAATACGAGTATCGTAAAACTGAATTCGTTATTGCGGGCAATTTCAATGTTCACAATTCTGGGTGGCTTCACCATCCTGGCCAGATAACACCCGAATGAAGTTGTTATGAGATGTTCGCTGTGTTTAATCACTTTACTCAACTTGTAAATGAGCCTCCAAAAATACCTGACATTGCAAATCATTCCGCAAACACCCTTGACTTGTTCCTTACCTCTCGTCCTGATAATTACTCCGTCAATGTATTATCGCCTCTAGGCTTATCAGACCATCAGTGTTGTATCAGCTAATTTCTTGTTAATAAACCACGCAGTTAGAGAAAAAACTCCCAAAAAAACAGTATGGCAATTCGAGAAAGCCAATTGGGACGGCCTTAACAACTTCTTTGGGAGCATTAACCGGTCGCTCTTTTTTCGCGATAGTAACGCGGATGCCACTGCTAATGCAATCACAGACATAATCCTAATTGGTATGAGCGATTTAATCCCATCCAGGAATAAGTCTGTCAAACCAAAGGAGGCTTGGATGGTATGAATCCAGATTAACAAAGGCTACTAGGATAAGAGAGGTATGCTTTCGGTTTGTAAAGCAAACGCTAATGAGGAAAATCCAACTAATTTTAAAAGAGCCAGAAATGTTTGCAATGCCCATCTTCGGCGAGTCAAATTCGCCTAGGAAACGGCTTCATTGGATTAGAAGCTATCTTTTGGACCGCTCAATTCAAGTTGTTTTGGACGGTTTCAAGTCTAAAATACATCAGATAAATGCTGGCGTTCCCCAGGACTCTGTTTTGTCTCCGAAGCTCTTTATCATTTTTAGTAATGATCTCTTGTCCATTACTTCTAATTCAATTCACTCTTTCGCTGATGACAGCACTCTCAGCATCTCATATAAGTTTGTTAAGCACGTATGTTAAGCACGTTTAATTCTGACCTGGACAGCATATTAAAATGAGGAGGAAATAAAGTAGAATTTAACGCTTCCAAAACCCAATGCTGTCTCTTGTCATCCAATAATAATAATAATAATATTCGGCGCGACAGACTATTGCGGTGCAAGGCCTAGCATCTCGCAACTATTTGTGTTGATCACACCGTGAAAAATACATTTGGTGCTACTGGGATTCAAACCCCATGCTTCGAAGCCATGCTCTTATCCACTGAGCCACGGCGCCCACTCTTGTCATCAAAGCGAATCTTAAATCCAATGCCATTATCCATGAATACCACTTGCATCGAGGAAATTGAAAAACTCGCAATTCTCGGTATGTGCATTTAGCTTCGTTGAAATGACCACATATTCACCGTCGCCAAAAATGCTGCGAAATATTTAGGTTTTCTAGCCCGGTGCAAGAAATATTTCACTTCTTCTGATCTGGCTACTATCTACAAGGCTTGAGTACAATTGTCATATCTGGTCTGGGCGCCTAAAACTACCTGGCATCAGCTAGAAAGAATACAAAACCGTGCGACAAAACTTATCGGTGACGAAAAAATTGCGAAATTAATAGGTTCGCTAGAACACCGCAGGAACGTTTCCTTTTTACCGATTCTTCAATCAGCGATGCTCCAGATAAATAGCCAGTTGCATGCCATCTTTCCTTGAATTCAACCGCAATCCTCGTGGCGCTTCAGAAAATATACCTAAACATTGACAAAAACCATGATTGGCAATGCGAAAGAGCCATTCTGGCATATTATCGGACAGACACAAAACCAACTGTACTAAACTCCGTTTATACGGTTAATTACGCTTAAATATGTGATTACACTGGAGCCACCTGGAATGCCTTCTCATGTCTCTAAGTTAAAGAAAGGATCACGAATAATGCTCCTGCGGAATCTGGACAAGCCAAACTATACAATTACAACGTATTCATACCGTGCATACCGTTGATAGATAGTAATCACTTCTGAACGCGCTCTGTTCTCAGTTAGACTGGACAATCAACAAATCACTGTATTAACGGAAAAGACAAAAGGAGATGACGTATTAATACCGTGCATACCGTTGATAAGTTGATACCATCTAGATAGTAATCTCTTTTGAACGCGCTCTGTTCTCAGTTAGACTGGACCATTAACAAAGCTCAATGACATCCCCTTAGGTTTGTAGACTTGAATTTAAAAAATCATTGCTTCTCCATGACATGGATGCCATGCTCAAGACTCAAGAGTATGAACTTTAAAACAATTTTATGTTTTAGCTCCGGGAGGAAAATCAAAAAATGTTTACAAACAAGCATTGCGGAAAGACCAACAAATCAGTACAATGTGATTTACATACAGTTTGAAAGGATGTTAACCAACATTTCAAACTGAGTATACTTTAGTATTGATTTTATAAAATTTACTTGAGAGTTGAAATTTTTTTAAATGCGCTTGGGAATATTTCTAAGTAGATATAAAATAAAAATAGTGCAGACCAATTTAAGTTCAACCCAAGCAAATCCGGGTATTTTAGCTAGTTAAAAATAAATAAATTAATAAAAATGGAATGAAAATGAAGAGTTCAGTTTTGAATTGCTTTTAAATTTTAGATAATTGTTAATTTGTTGTTTATTAATAATAATAAATAATATCGGCGCGACAGACCCATGCGGTTCAAGGCCTGACTTCTCGCAACCATTTGTGTTGAGTATGCATATTTTTGCACACAAATGGAGGGACCTACAATTTAATGCCGGATCCGAACGGCGAATTGAGAAGCTTTCAGTGACAAGTTATTACTCTCGGACGTTTGTCAAACTTTCGCGAGAGGTGGGACACCGTGAAAAATACTTTGGTGTTACTGGGATTCATTCGAACCATGAACTCCCTGCCAAGCAGTCCATGCTCCTATACACTGAGCCACGGCGCCCACAAATTTGTTGTTTATTAAGATATAATACATTTGTTTCATAAGTTTGTTATAAGTTTTTTATTTTACTTAGAAAAGCGTATGCTTTAGTATTATGAACTACGTGTTATGGGTTGAACCCTTTACTTTCTTTTACTTAGGAAAGGAAGTATAGTAATCATGAAAATTTTCGAACTCGGGATTTTTGCAGATTTACCCATTACCATTACCGTCAGAAAAAGCGAAAAAAATCTCTGTCTGTTTGTCTATCTTATTATCTGTGTCTACTCTACAGCCCAGATGGCTGAACTTATGGGGATGAAAATTCATATTTAAGCTTTTTACAAAAATTGGGAGGGGCCAGTTGATTTGACGGAAATCTGACAACCAGAAGTCAGTTCACTACCGGGGTCGTAAGGCCCTCAATTTTCTTCAAATTTTGTGTACATCGGCGATACAGATGGACAACACATTTTGTAAAAATTTTGGAGACCCCGGGCCCCGCGTGGGGCCTACCATACAAATATTTAAAAAAAAAATAACCCGATTTTCTTCAAATTTTATATACATGTGTATATATATATTTTTTTATAATGTACACACGCTAAAGGGATTTGCACCGTTATAATGCTTAGCATAGCGTGGACGTTAGGAAATTAAGGAGAGGAAAAGATGAGATGTCTATGCACGCGTGTCTTAAATGACTGCAGATCATATAAATGCGGAAACACAGAATCGGGCAGTTCATTCCACATAACTGTAGTGCGGCTAAAGAAGGAATCTCTGAATTGGTTTTTAAAAATTAACCCGAGTATCAAATTGTATATACATGTGTATACAATAACAAAAAAAACACTTTTTGTAAAAATTTTGGAGACGCCGAGCCCTGGGTCGTGAGGCACTCTTACAAAATCTAATAAGCTTATCGAGAGTATCACATTCAATTACACAAGCTTTTCCATTTTTTGCAGAAGCACTGCAACCTTTAGAACTCATAAGTGAGATCAGTGAAATAATATGCATTATTATAAACATATAAAATTATTATTATTTTCCTCACCGCACTTGGGACCCGATTACTGCCAAATTTTAATAATAAATGTCATCGGAGATAAACATGTGCCTTAAAAAAGGCCAAACCAAAGGTCGCTCATCACCCTCTCTTCCCCTCCTCCCATTTTACATCTCCCAATCACCGTCCTCATCCCTTGGGCTGGATTAAGGTGTTACAGTACTCCTCGTATATTAGCAACCCGCTTTAAATCAACGCACTTTTAATAGCAAATAATCATCTAATATTATGATTCCCAAAAGCTATCCTTTGTATTTTTACAAGCCGTAAAATTCGCTCAACTATTGAACACCAATGATTTTGAACCAAGAACCAAGGCTGGCTTTGGAGGTGGCAAAAAAGGGATATTTTTAATGCGGACGAAACCGGAAAGGGACTTTGATGCGGCTGGGCAGAGATCCAGCAGGACACAAATTGAACAAAGATCGTTAACCTGTATTGTTTATTTGTAATCCTCATTGCTTTTGAGGCAAAACGATTCCCATACCGTACTTTCACTAAAAAAAAAACATGGATGGTTAGTGAATTATGGACCAAAATAATAACAGACCTAGAAAAAGGAATGAAAAAGGAAAACAGAAAAATAGTATTGTTTGTCGACAATCCCATGAATTTCTTGCTGGTATGGAACTTCAAAACGTGAAAATGCATATGCTACCCCCAAACACTAACAGCATTATACAGCCGCTAAATCAAGGCATAATCAGGTGTTTCAAAGCTTATTGCAGGAGGAATCTTTTACGTAAACAATTACTGGCACTCGAAAATGACCAAATTTGCCCGAATTCGTCAAGTCAATTAATGTTTTCGAGGCATTAAAAATTATAAAACGTTCCTGGTGGCTTTTTACTCCACGGGCTATAAAAAATTGCTTTAGAAAAGCTGGCTTTATTAAAGGTGGAGTCGTGGTATGTAAAGAAGAACAAGAAGAGATTGAGATGTGTTTTTAAAAGCTAATGAGCTAATAGATTTCGATGATGGCTTAGAATGCTTCGGATTTCTAACAAAACAAGAAATTTGTGATGATGTGAATTTAGAAGAAAATTCAGAAACAGGAAATAATTTGGAGACGGACATTTTATAGGCCGAAAATATGACTGAAATTCCTTCACGGAAGGAGGCACTCAAAGCCTATGCAATTTTAGTCAAATACCTGGATGAAAAACAGCCTTGATATAAAAACGCTAGATGAAATAGAAGATCATTTTTTGGCAACTAGTGGAAAATCCATGATTCAGAAGAAAGACATAAAGTGCACAACACCAACACACTCAGTAACTCCATCGTTACATCCCAGAGGTCTTTCAGCGTTGTCATTAAGGACAAAAAATAGTAGTTAGTCAAGCTAAAGCTCTCTGATAGCTGCTTGACTTTTATGAAGGAGCATCCAGGACCACCTTCTATCACTCGCGATGGCGGCTGGCTTCAAGGCCGTACTAAGCTTATCGTGTGTGATGACTTGACATCTCGCAATCTCTATAATCAGGCCATTAGCAGTCTACGAGAGGTTCGGCCGGGCGCTAAGCTCGAGGTCGTTATTTATTTATTATTATTATATTTGGTGGGCTGAAAAGCCTTGTGCACTGCGACCTAGAGATCTATTGTGCATCCCAGATGTTTACCACTTAATGTGGTGGCTAAGTTCCTTAATGAAGTGCATGATGTCCACCAGGTCGATTGATCCGGCAGGCTGCATTTGAACTGTATTAGCCTTGAGGTACTTTAGTCTCTTCCGGGTGAGGGCAACACAGATGAAAAGTATATGTTCTGGTGTTTCTTTGGCCTCGTTGCAGAAACGGCATGTATCCGTTTGGGATTTTCCCATTTTCATTAGGTGGCTGTAGAATGGGCCATGTCCCGTCATGTACCAGACCAGGGATCTGAGTGCATGACGGCTTAGCTTTAGTGCTTTGTCTATGTGATTTATTTTGTAATTCATAAGCTTTTTTGTTTGTCTCATCCCAGAGGAAGATTCCCATTCAGCTTCGATGGTGTTGTTTGCCAACTCCTTAATCTTGTTCTTGAGGTGGCTTTTAGAAAAGGCAATGCTTGGTTCGGGGCCGTTGAAAATTTCCTCTGCGCCTTCCCTTGCGAAGAAGTCTGCTGCCTCGTTCCCTTCGATGCCTGAATTACCGGGAGACCACATTAGGGTGATCTTGTTTGTTTTAGCCAGTTCGTTTGGGTGGCAGTAGCAGCTCCACGTTGTTTTAGAGTTAAATACTTTTAATGCAAATAGTGCGGCCTGGCTATCTGAGATCATGTAAATCTCGGTTCTACTGTATCTTATTTTGATACATTCTAGGGTACAGGCTTCCAGTGCTGCTGTTTCTGCCTGAAAGACGGTTGGAGATTTTCCAAGGGGTATTCTTAGTGCGGATCTAGGTCCAAATACTCCTGCTCCTGTTCCAGTTTTAGTTTTAGATCCATCTGTGTACCAGATAGATGCATGGTGGGGAAGATTATTTTCACACGCCCATAGACGAAAGTGACTGTTTCGTACGCTATAAACTAGCCTCGAAAGTAGCCCATAACAACACTAGTTATGTTATGATATAAACGTCTTTTGTTATTTACTACAATCTCACTCGATTAGCAGAAAAACTGGTTTGGACGCGTGAAAAATTAATTTCCTTGTTATTTACTGCAGTCACAGCGAACACACATTCTCACATTTCTGCTTCTCTCTCGATTTAGCAAAAAAAAACCGGTTTGGACGCGTGAAAAATAGCGTACACGACTTGCAGAAAAGTGCTCATCGTGCTCGTTAGATTTCCGACCTCGGCTACCGCCTCGTTCGTCAAGCTTCGACCTCGCACGATAAACTCCACTTTCCTTGCTCGTTCTGTAATATACTATTATGATATTCTCCACTTGATTCCGTTCCGGTAATCTTATCATGAAGTTCCTTTGGAAATGAGTTGTTTTTATCATTGAGTCTGATTGTTGGAAAATTGCTTCCTTCAAGTTGATTTTGGAGATGATGCTTGTATGCCCTTGTCTATTTGTTTTGATTTGTTTAACTATGTTCAGTGTAATTAGTCTTAAGCCAGCTTCACTTTTGATGTGAACGTGAAATGGCGGAAGTCCTAGTAGCTTTTCAAGAGCTGCCGTTGGGCAGGTCTTTATAGCGCCTGTTGCACTTGACAGATTAGTCTTTGGATTTTGTTTAGTTTTGAGCGTGTTTGCGATTGCTCTGTTTTTGGCCACCAAATCAGGGCTGCGTAGGTGAGCCTAGGTCTTATGATGCTCTGGTATAGCCAAATTGTCATTTGTTGGTTTATTCCCCACGTTTTTTTAAACATTCTTTGGCAAATAAAGTATGCGTTATTTATTTATTTGCCTAACGAAGACATTGGAGCAAGCAGCAAAGAATGCTACATGCAACAGCTCTACTAAAGTGAAAATGCACCAAGCGTCACAGAATATTCAACAGCTCTTAAAGACCAAACGCATATTGCGCAGGCAATGGCAGTTACATAGATCACCTGGACTTAAATCAAAATTAAATAAAGCTATCAAAAACCTGAAAGCAGCACTAACAAAAGAACATGATGAGGGGATTCAATATTATCTAAGCAAACTTACAGCAACAGAAGCAACAGAATACTCACTGTGGAAAGCTACAAAAAACCTGAAACGGCCTACGCAATCATGTCCTCCGATTCGCCTTCCCGATGGAACCTGGGCAAGAAGCGATGCAGGAAAAGCAAACGCATTCGCCCAACATTTAGTTAAAGTATTTACTCCGAACGAAAATAATGGACACTCGGAATTGCTGCCTGTAGAAGCTGAAGCTTCAGAATTTCAACCTATTAAATATAAATGGCGTGAAGTAAAAATAATGATCAGCGAACATATAAACCCCAAAAAGGCACCTGGTCATGATCTTATTAGTGGTAAAATGCTTATAGAACTTCCAGATATATGTATCAAATTAATAACATACATTTTCAATGCTGTAATGAAAACTGGGTATTTTCCTGAAACTTGGAAAATTTCACAGATCATAATGATCCATAAACCAGGTAAAGATGAAACAAAAGTAGACTCGTATCATCCAATCGTATGTGCAATCAAAAATACTACGAAGGATGGTAAACGCACCTTGGTACATACGTAACACAAACATACACCGCGAACTCAACATCGAAACAGTGGCAAATACAATACAGCAGTTCAGCAGAAAATACCAAACTAAGTTAGAACAACATCCCAACACATAAGCTCGGGAAATATTATGGAGGCCTAGATATCGGCGCCTTAAAAGAAAGGATCCCTTAGATCTAGCTAACCAATCCATATGAACAACAAACCAAATAGTGCATATTAATATTAGGAATTAACATAGGTTAAGACTTAAGACTTAAAATTTATCTAGCTTGTAAGATTTGAAAACAACTTGTGAGTTTCCCAAGATAGGAAAGATTCAAGAATAAAGCCAAACGCAGTTAAAAAAAAATAAAAAATAAAAAATTTGCTTTGTTGGTGATGTACTTCATGTGAGAGTTCCATGTAAGTTTTTGGTCAAACATGACCCCCAGGTATTTGGCTTCAGGCGTTATTCGGAGGATTTTGCCTTAGTGTTGGAAGAGTTAGTCTTCTTTTTCTTGTAAAAACAGTGCAGAGTACCTTGTCTGGGTTTATACTAAGGTTTACCTCTTTGCACCATTCGTTTGTTAGTTTGAGAGCAAACTTCATACGTTCAGTTATCGTGCTCTCGTATTTACCGCGAACCATTAAGACTAGGTCGTCCGCATAGCTAATGTTTGAGATTAAGTTGGCTTTAAGCCTGACTAGTAACTGATCAATTACTAGCAGCCACAAGAGAGGTGATAGGACACCACCTTGTGGACATCCTCTAGTTGCCGCTACTGTAACGGTTTCATCACCAAACGAGGCTTGAATCTTCCTGCCTTTTAGCATGCTCATGACCGATTCTATGGTTGGGGAGTCTATTCCCCTGCTTCTTGCTTGTGTTTGAATTATTTTGAAGCCAGTGTTGTCAAAAGCGCCTTGTATATCAATGAAGGCGCACAGTAACATTTCTTTGCTTCGAAGAGTGTCTTCGATTTCTGTTGTCAGCTCATGTAAAGCTGTTTCGGTTGATTCATCCAGTCTGATAAGCATGTTGACTTGGATTCAGAGGGTTTTGTTGGAGTATGTTAGTTCTTATATGGTGTCCTAGTAACTTCTCCATGGCTTTAAGTATAAATGATGCGAGGCTGATTGGCCTGTAAGACCTGGTATCCTCGGGGGCTTTCTTCCCTATCTTTGGTAAGAAAATCACTCGCACTTCTCTCCAGCACCTTGGAACGTATTCTAGGCTGTAGCTGGCTTTGTACAGTTTCAAGAGTAGTGATTGTATAAGGTTAAGGCCACGTTGCAGGAGAATTGGGCCGAAAGAGTTCACCGCCCAGCGAACTCCTTCAGTTGTAAAGATGTTATTTGAGCGCCTATAGGCCTCGATGGGGATGAAGTGTGGGTATGAGTTAATGTCCTCGTTTTCTTCTCGATAACCAAGCATTCAAGAGTTTCTAGTGTTGTTGTAGTCAGTTCGCCGTTAGGTGTTTTGACTGATCCGATGGATTAGTATGGTCTATGGAGAGGGCTTTGTGTAGTCGGCATGCTGTTGGAAGTTTTTCTATGCTTTCACAAAACTCTCTCCAGCTTTTTCTTTTGCTGTTCCTTAGAGTAGCGTTATATTTGGTAAGGGAGGTTCGATAGGGCACCCAGTTATTTGTTCGTTTGGCCCTGTTGAAAAGTTTCGGACCTCTCTTTTCTTGACCTCGAGATCGTGGTTCCACCAAGGAACACCCCTTGTGCCTTTGATTTGGATAGCGGGACAGCTTGTATTGTAGGCATCTATAATTGCCTCGGTTAGATCGCTCGCAGAACTGTCTAAATCGACAATCGAGTTAATGCGGGTACTGATACCTGTTAAGTTTAATTGCAGTTTATCTTGAAAGATCTGCCATTCGATGTGTTTGGGGGTTCTACTGGGGGATTGAACCCTGTTGGGAGTTTTTATGTCAAATCTAATGTACATGTGGTCGGAGAATGATACATCCTTCATGACATGCCAGTTGTAAATCGCACTGGCCGTACTCTTGTCTGACAGAGTAAGGTCTAGTACCTCCCTCCTGATGGCGTTCATGAAGGTTGCGTCATTTCCCACGTTGCTAATTATGATGTTCTTAGATAGGCAGTTTAGAGTGACTCACCTCTTGTGTTGGTGTCGGTGCTTCCCCAGACTGTGTGGTGTGAATTCGCATCGCAGCCGGTCACATATCTCTGCTTATGAGCTGAGCAGTAAGCTAAGTAAGTAAGTAAACTAAGTAAGCTCTGTGTTGTTGCCGGTGGGGGTTCATCTTCATCTCCGGGGAAGTAGGCAGCGGCGATGTTTAGAGTGCCCTTGCTTCTGTTGGTTTTCTGTGACTCTAAGGAGATCGCGGTTATGTCTCTGGAAATACGTTGATTTATAGAAAAGATATTGAAAGTGTGGCTACATAGGATTGCTGTCCTTGGTCTTTCGACACCCTTGCTATAGATCAACTCACCTAATTTACTAGGGATTCCCTGAATTTTTCATTATTTGTGCATTTTGGGCTGTCTGGTCTTTCTTGTGTGTCCTGTGTTGTTGAAAAAGCGTCTGGCTGAACAAGCCTTGTTGTTGATAGGCCGTGCTTTTTCGATCTTCTGGCCTGGATATTTTTGCCCGACTTTTCTATACCGTGATCAGTATGACTGGATTTCACTGGCTGGTTTGGTGGTTTGGTGCTTATGGTGTTTGGGTGTTGTATTGGCTTTGTAGACCGATTCGACTGCCCTGGTTTAGGTGGTACAGTTTTGGGTCTCGCTTCCGTTGCATCTTTTTTGCTTTTGTCTTGGTCCTTTTTTAACCGGAAGTAGACAGACCCGAAGAGCCAGTTGACTCTATAATTGGAGATTTTGAGATTCTCTGTGATTTTCGGCGAGGCGGAAACGGTTACTTGGAGGTAGTCATTCTCTCTGTCTTTGCGAAAGATTATCTTCCAATCCGCGTTTCGCAACTCCTTGTTTTGGACCACTAGAGGAGCACCGCCCTCAGGAATTTTATTGTCTGAACTATCCATGAGTTTTGTATTGTGAGGAAGAGAAAGTCCACCACGACAGAGCCTCTTGCCGTGGTAAGGCTTGCCGTGAAGGCTTGAAGCCGGAGGGCGCCATGTATCCGGAGTCTCGTGCTATCGACCAAAGTTCTCATGGCCATTCATCCATCAGCGCACGTGTCTCACCTTGGATTGAGGATTTTTTATCGAGGTTCTCTACTCTAGGTCCGTTGAATTTAGCTAGACAGGGTTACCTCGTGTAGGATGGGTTTGAAAAACCCGTTCAACGGTCTTGCAGCGAGAGAGGCTTTGTGTTGCGCATCATCGTTGCCTGAACCTGAGAGATATCGAGAAGTCTCTGGTCCTCCCAGGCGTCCCAGCTCCAACCAAACGACCCACAGAGGCCAACCAGAAAGTTCTGGCTAATTTCTCTGTATCCCAGAGTCAGAGCCCTGACGTCCGAGAAGTTTCAGCCCTAGACCTCTCGGTTCTTTCCCGAGTATCTTAACCCTCGAGGGTTGCGAAGGAGGATATCCCAAGCCGACCGAGAGCTCGCACCTGGATCACAACTGAGCCCTCCTCGGCGGATGAAATACTCCAGGTCCTTCAAATTATCAGTACCTCACTTCCAACCCACGACTGGAAAGTCGCCAAGTTGGAGGAGCAAAGAGGTTCCTACAGATTCGCGATTGTTGTGCTTAATCAGGAAACCCTTGCTCCACTGGTTGAAACCAAAGGAGTGGTAAGGTTTGGATGGGATCACATCACCCTTCAAGCCTACAAGAAGGATGAAGCTGGAGGCAGGTAAACTGACCCCCCCCCCAGTATCTCTCATACATGGAGCTCCTAATTCCCGACCCTAGAACATCTGTCACGATTCCCTTGATGAAAGACACTCCAAAAAGTTCGGTGACCCTGTCACAGTCGTCTATCTCCCTGATCGGATATGGAAACGGAGCACTCACCCTTCGGAGAATTCCCCAACGAGGACGTACTGCTTAGTTCGTCTTCAGAAAGGGAAGATCTGGAGAACACCGTGGTGGAGGTTTCTCTCCTTGATTGCAACAGAAATGCTGCAGTTAGTTCAGGTTAACGTCCTTTAAAAAGGCTTCGGCCTTCCTTTCACTCCGTCTGCTTAAAGGCGAAGAGGACGTCGTCCTAATCCAAGAACCATGGATTGTTAACAACCTGGTTTGCGGACTCAGGACTTCTGGTTATTACTCGCTATATGTAGCGGATAAAGGTAAACCTAGATCCTGCATATTAGTGATACGTAATCTAAATGTATTTTTACTCCCTAACTTCGGCGATCAAGAAGTCACCGCCTCACAATTGGAGACTTACCAAGGAACCTATTGGCTGGCATCGGCTTATCTCGCCCACGACCACGTTGGATCTCTCCCTGGTGAAATTCATTGCAGAGGCGAGAAGACCAGTCTCATTATCGGCTGCGATGCAAATACCCATAACCCAGTATGGGGCAGCTCCGACATCAACAACAGGGGTGAGTTACTTTCCGATAGTATTTTAAGTACTAACCTAACTGTAGTTAATTCTGGTAATGAACCAACCTCCGTAACCAGGAGTTGACAAGAAGTGTTAGATATTACTCTATTATATGTTTTTTATAAGTCGACAAGAATTGTAAGATATTACGACTCTCTCAACCAAATTATTCTAGACCGGAAGGTATCGACTAAACATTCTTTCTCCGATCACCGATACATACATTTCAGTTTAGATGACAAACACCCTCGCCAATCACCATATAGAAATCATAGGAAGATTGACTGGCTCAAATACCGAGAAACGTTTAAACACTATTTAAACCTACACTCTGATCTAACAATTCCACCCTAAGCACTAATGAACTTGACAACAAGGTCAAGTTACTAACCTGTGCTTTTAATAAAGCGCTTTCTACTTCCTGTTTTCTCATTTGTCTAAGAGGCAAGAAGAGACCACATTGGTGGACCTCGGAGTTAAGGCATTCAGGAGCAGCTGCAGCTGAAGCTATTCAACGTAGCTAAGGCTACCAGATTAGAAGCTGACTGAGAAGCTTACAAAGCATCTCTCAAATTTTATAAAAGAAAATTAAGGACAGCCAAGCGATCTTCTTGGAGACTCTTCTGTGATAAAATAGAATAATCTTCTGCGTCGTCTAGGCTAAGAAAAATCCTCGTAACCAATCTAATAATGCCGAGCTACCTGAAAAAAGCATATGGTTCGTGGACTACTTCAAGCGAAGAATCGCTCAATCTGATTTTAGATACCCACTTAACGGGAAGCTCCAAACAAATCTGCAGGACCTGATGGCATAATTCCAGCCGAGCTGCAAAGGACTTCCGATATTATCCTTCCTTTGCTGGAAACAATTCTAAAGAGTTGTCTCGATCTGGTCCATATTTCAACTAAATGGAGAGAAGTAAACGTGGTTTTCATACCCAAAGCCGGCAAATGCTCGCATGTTAGTCCAGAGGATCTTAGACCAATCAGTCTTTCATCATTCATGTTAAAGACACTGGAAAGATTGATCGATATCTACTTACGCACACGCATTGACAAAAGACTCCTGTTTACAGATCAGCACGCGTATTGTAAAGGGAAGTGTGTAGAAATAACTCTGCACACACTGGTATGTTCAATTGAACATTCCCTTCACCACAAGGAGTACACAATGGTGGTATTCCTCGACACCGAAGGCGCTTTTAACAACGTCAACACATCTGCGATTACAGATGCTCTGTCGACTTTGAGGGTGGACGACTCGCTTGGCGAATTGGTTAATCTTCTGCGCACAAGTCGGATTATTAATACAAAGTTGAGCGTGGACTAGAAATGAAATCGGTGACTCCTCTATCCTGAATTTAGTCAGGATCCCATACAACATAGACTACACCTTTCCGAAACTCCATTTCAACAAAAACTTTAAGATCACCTTCCCCTCCAGATCATTCTGGGACGAATACCCTTACTTGGAAGACGAACACATTCATTTTTACACAGGCGGTTCAAAAACTGATGACGGAGTCGGCGGAGGTGTTTTATCAAAAAAGCTAAATCTTAGCCTCTCTTTCCGTCCTCCAAATCACTGTAGGGGTTTCCAGGCTGAAATTATGGCGATTAGTGAAGCCTTGTCTTGGCTGAAGAGAGACGTCATATCCGCTAAGGATATCCGTATATTATCGGATATCCAAGCTGCACTAAAATCCGTGGAATCAGTCTCTACAAATTCAATTCTAGCTCTTAACTGCCTATCATCTCTCGGGGAGATGGCGGAGTAGTTCAATATCCACCTGTGTTTGGTGCCGGCACAGAGACAATCCAGGTAACTGTATGGCTGACGAACTCGCCAAGCAAGGAACTACACTACCCTTCTCACCTGAATACGGTTCCATAGGCATACCAATAGTTACATGCAAACCCTTGTCAAAGTTGGATGCTAATGCAAAAACGAACTGTAGGTGGTCAAACGTTACAACTTGTAAAGCGACAAAGCAGATCTTGCCCAATTTATCATGTGTATCTCTGATGTGTTACTCTGATGGACAACAATTTTTGAAAAAAATTTGGAGTCCCCGGACCCCGGGGTCGTGAGGCCCAATACAAATTTTAAAAAAATGTACCCAATTTTCGTCAAATTTTACATGCACGTGTATCTCCAATGAACAACACTTTTTGTAAAAATTTTGAAGACCCCGGGCACAATACAATTTTTTAAAAAATTAACCCTTCTTCAAATTTTTTATACATGTGTATCTCTAATGGACAACAATTTTTGTAAAAATTTTGGATACCCTGGGCCCCGCGGTCGTGAGGCCCCATACAAATTTTTTTAAAAAAATTAACCCGATTTTCTTCAAATTTTATACAGATGTGTATCTCCTATGGACAACACTTTTCGTACAAATTTTGGAGACCCCAGTCTCGTGGGGCCCCATAAAATTTTTTTTAAATAATTAACCCGATTTTCCTTAAATCTTTAAACAAAATTATACAGATGTGTATCTCCGATGGACAAAACTTTTTGTAAAATTTTTGGACGGGCCCGGAGGCCCAGGAGGTGCCCATATAATATTTTTAAAAATAGGCCTGATTTGCTTCAAATTTTAAACACATTTGTATGTGCGATGACAATTGAAATTTGGAAGTGATCGGGCCCCAAGGTCGGGGGCTCCCATACAAATTTTTTTCATTTGTAAACATTTTGAGGTATAGGGGCTCTTATATTAATTTTTTCCAATGTAGCCAGGTTCAAACTTTGCACACATATCTCCTTTTAGAGAATTTACATGAAAAATTTTAATTGTTATGGGTTGTTTTTTTTATGATTAGCGCACCCTTATAATGCCTAGGCACACGTTGGGCTTGGAAATATTTGGAAGGAAAATGTTGCGTTGTGTGGGTTGAGTTGAGTTCACACCCGAGCACTCACAAACTATAATATTGTGCTCAAAAACCCACTTTAATGGCTCTTCATCGTAATTACTTCATACATCAACTCAATCGTTCATGTGAATACAGCATAATACAGCAACTGTATATTGCATATACAGCATCGTATCATTTGTACTTGTAATCAGTGCGGTGAGAAAAATTCGTGCAGTTCTTGGATGCGCCCGGAATCGAACCCGTTATCTGAGTGGTAACCAATAGGTCTAACCACTCTACCACCAAAACTGTTCTAATTCTTTGAAGCAGTAATCTTCTTATACAAGTAGGTATTGGTAATGATTCAAGCCAAATTTTAAATTTGGATTAATATTTTGGTTTTCTTATATATACTTATTTATTAAACAGTAGACTTGTCTATGAAAGTGAGAAGTAAAACGCCAGTATCGTTACATGTGGCCAATTAAATATGACAACAGCACGCATCTCGAAATCAAATTTGACCACGTCTCGATTGAATTAGGAAGGAAATGCTAGTTAGGTACATGACAGTACAGCTTCAGCATACTAAAAACTATTCTTCATTTAAACAAGAGTAATTTTCGATAGGCTTCCTTTCTACTGCAACCCCACCGGTACACCACCAAAAGCTGCACTAAAAAAGAAATAATCTCTGTGTGAAGTTAATAAAGACGCTACACGTCCGATGCGTTTTATTATGTCCACATTGTGCGGGGTGGGTGTTTCTTTCAAAGCACTGTCACAAAGTGTATAAATTTCTTCCTTTTTTATTGACACGAATCCCTTACATGACTCCCTTTTTACTCATCTCTTATACTGTAATCTCAATACATTTTGTACTGAAGGCGATCAATATTTCGAATATACCCGTAAGTCGTCGTTATGTATGTACGTATTTAAGGACACTAATACATATATTTCTATACATCGATATTGTGCGTGCTATATACGAGTTTTAGAGAAACGTATCGGAGTAACTAACTATACTAGCAGTAAGTAGAATAATTCAGATGCAATTTGTATTTGTGCTCATAAAAAAAAACAATCTCAATTTGTCTGGTCGAACAGTTTAAACGGGGACAACTAGTTTGCCAGTTTTTCCTGTATCTTTGGTCATCGATAAATAGATTAGAAAAAACTTTTCTTCATAGTATACTATTCCAAAATATTGCTATAGAATCGAGCATCGCATTTTGAAAAATACACAGCTTCTTATGCCGGTTATCTTGTACTTGTTCATTGATGGGCTCAGTTTTTACGCTGCCATTCACAGCACATTCATCCCTGATGGGTGATTGGATTGGGCTGGGTGGATTTATGTTTTTTACGCGACCGTAACTTTCGTAATGACTAATAGAATAAATTGATCTCATTTTGTTGTGGACCAGTTCTTTTGACTCAGTTAACAGTGATAAGTTAATTCCCGAATGAGGGGCTGATTTAACAAATAAAAGCGATATCAAACTGAAGTACCTATTGGAATATGATCGATCGATTTTTAATGCAATTGAAACAAATATCATTTGTTTTAAAAATAAACACAAATTTAATTAAAAACGCTTTATTTGAAATACATAATTATTTGTATTGTATACTAGCTGTTCCCGGGCGCTTTGCTACCCGCACACATGACCCCCCCGGGGTGATGGGAGTACTATAGCCTATAACCTTCCCTCACCTGCCAATAATTTACGTTGACATTTTTTTAAAAATTCGTTTGTAAATGTCATGTTAAAATTTTACTTTCTCTCCTCTTCCATCTATACCTATAACTTTCCCCTACCTGTCAATAATATATCTAGCGGAAATACCCGGCGTTTCCCGGCTGCCCCATCCCACTGACCCCCACCAATTTAACACCCGCCCACTGACACTACACCCACTGACCCCCCGCCCACTGTCCCACCACCATCTGACCGCCAGCCCACGGACCTCTGACCTCAGATGACCACCCATTCACAGAACAACCCGACCCACTGAACTCACACCAACTGACCAACCCACCAACTGACCACCTCACCAGCCCAGAAAACTACAGAATAAGTTAGAACGCGATTGGTTCATAAAAACATGCAATTTGTAGAAACAATTAAAAAATTCTTATGGAGACTCTTTGACTCAGAAGTCTGACCACTTTCAAAATATGCCTATTAAGTGCCTTTTATGGTATAAAACCCATATGCAAAGTTAGAACGCGATCGGTTGAAGGGTTTGGCAGTCTATACCGGACATATATACACACATACATACATACAAAGTTTCACTTTCATATATATAGATAGATAGATAGATATCTTTTTTGAATCGTAAGTCCAGACAGTTATATTTAGTTTAAGTGAAAGTTTTAATATGCTACCCAGTGCCAGATAAGTTCAATAAAATGGTCAAAATATTAACAATAACTCGATTCGTTTCAGAATCTTTAAATGGTAGGCATTGGGTATTTAATAAACACGTACTATCTTTGTTTAGGGATAACTCTTATAATAGTCGATTGAATCTAATTTCATTTGAAGAAGATTGAGAAGCAACACAAATCCAGTCTGAACTACCACTCATTAGTTTTTAGCTTCACGAAAGGGATTTCTTTACAAATTGGTAGCTTTTTGGCTTAACCTATTCTTCTGAACTCTTTCCAAGTAGTTGGAAAACAGGATTTGTAAAGCCTAAACCAAAAAGAGGTGAACCGTATTGTCTCTCTTCGTCTTAACGTCCTTCTTTCTATGGTCATGGAAACGCTCATTAACTGTCTGATGGCATAGCTCACTGAAAAGTGGAACCAGTCTTTTGACAAGTTTAGTGAAAGCAAAGTTGTAGCACTTGATATTTCAAAGGCTTTTCTGTCCAAAATGCATGCTTATGGAATCAATGTAACCCTGTTTCAATGGATTAGAAGCCGTCTTTTCAACCGTTTTATCCAAGTTGTGTTGGACGGTTTTAAGTATGATATTCTCCGCATAAATGAGGGTGTACCTCAAAGTTGTTTTTTGTATCTTTGGACACTCTTTTTTGTTTTCATTAACGATCTTCTGTCTACAACTTCTAATCCTACACATTCCTTCACTTTGATGACAGTTCTTTTATCTTCTTCATATGTTCCCATGGTCACGTCCTTCTCTTCGTATACGAAACTAGAACAACTGACCTTGACAAATAACAAAGAACTCAATAGAATTGAATTTTACGTTTCCAAAACCCAATGCTGTCTTCTCTCGTTGAAGCGAAATAGTAACCTCAAGCTATTATCTATGCATTGCACTTGCATCACGGAAACCAAAAAACGAACTCCCAATATTGATACAGATCAAGAGTACTGGTCTTAACCATATACTGAAAGACCTAAATGGAAGTAGTAAAATGATGGGAGGAATATTAAAGTTCCTCTGGATAATCAGCGGTCAAAATTTACTGTTAGCTGAACGCTTGCCACAAAACTTCAGATCTGTGGAAAAAACTGCAAACCGAAAATCTAGCAATTCTTGGTATGTATACGTCAACATCAAGGTCGGTAACATTTTACTTTTTACAAGACATTAATGCGCCCCAAACTTAAGTATAACTGTCATGTCTGATCACGTGCACCGACCCATTATATAAACTCCACCTCTCCATTAATTAAATCACAATACTCATGGGGCTTTGAATGCGTAGTTTGCGTTTAAGCGCATCTTTGAAGCGAGACTCGTCACACGCGTGATCTCGCGTGAAATGCTCTACGAGAATAAGCTACTCACAAAATCTCTATGTCGTGTGTAAGTTGGTGAAAAAGGGCTTCAAAGAAGTCGCAACAAACAAAAACTGGAGTCAAGTCAAATTAAATGAAAGTTTTCAAAAAACACTTTGCAATCAAAGGCACCGTTCGTTACTTAGAGCGCAAATATGTATACATACATATAGACATTAAGAATTATAACATAGATATTAATACAAATGGAAATCTGTATGAATGTATGTCTCTTATACATACATGCACAACTTTTGCATGTGCATATAGCGAAGGACAATTGAAAAAAATATAAAAAATATATAGTTTCTTCTTTTGTTAAAATATTTTATTTAGCCGGGCAACGTCGGGTATTTCAGCTAGTGTTTATTTCTAATTTAGCTGTCATGTCTTTAGGAATTTTACGGCACACCGGACTAACTGCTCTGTGTGCACAGTTAAGTAAGCTTTGTGTTACTACATATATACACATAATTTTATATTTGGGATTCGTTCTTTTTTCATTTTTGCTAGAAAACATTCTACTGCACAACGGTTGTGGAGCCCCATAAACTGGGGCCACTTCCAAATTTTAACAAAAAAGCGTTGTCCATAGGATAAAACATGTGTGTATAAAATTTGACGAAAATCGGGTAAATTTTTTAATGTTTTGTATGGGGCCTTTCGACACCTATTAAATCAAATGCAAATACTACTATGTGTATTAATGTATGGAAGAGTGTCTAGATCTACAGTCTAGACATAGCTTTTTTTACTAGTTGAATATTAGGTTTATAACATAAAAATTATGATTAATGCCATTGCATTATTACAATTGGTAGTATAGCTACCTTCTATAGGCATATATTTATTTTGTTGCGACAAGCAACAGGTGGGTTCATAAAATGTGCAATC
Organism: Nephrocerus scutellatus; assembly: GCA_947095585.1. Classification (NCBI taxonomy): domain Eukaryota; kingdom Metazoa; phylum Arthropoda; class Insecta; order Diptera; family Pipunculidae; genus Nephrocerus; species Nephrocerus scutellatus. Next base: position 65,047,671 of record OX352764.1, on the reverse strand, counting down.
TTTCGTTTAAATTCAAAGAATTTTCAGCTCTGTGAGTTGTATAACTTTAAATGAAGAAGAAGAAATAATGAAATAAATAAATATATTTTTTTTTATTTCCAACCCATCGCAAACAGTTTATTTTTCATTTCGCAATGTTGGTCTTGTCTACTGGATATATTTGGAAATTTGACACTTCCTGTATACAATTTTGCTTCATATTTTATTAATGCTGTCAGTGTAAGTTTATAAGTGAAATCATTGCCACAAGCTCGGTTTCAAATTTTAGAGACTGCATGGGTTAACTTGAGTAAGTAGCTTCCGACTTACAAAAAGTTTTTAAGTTTATGAGACAAAAGTTAATTAAGTACCAATAAAATAATACACATATGTTACTTTTTTTTATTTCCAAATATTTCGACACAAATTTTTTTAATAAATGAGAAGCTACGAAAAAAATGTAATATGCGAAGGCAGACTTTTTATGTAATTCATTTAATATTCATTTGTAAAATAGATTATGAATCCACAAAAAAGACCTTAATATTTTGTTTAAATGTGGAAAAGAGTGCCTACTTTGTTATATAAAAGATGAAATATTTACTTCATGTAAATTTAATATACTTAAAATATTGAATTTTTAAATATACCAAGTTGACAAACTTCGCAATGTAGCGACGCGAATGTTTATACTATGTAACCATCGCGGTTCTAAGAAGTGTTGTTAATGAGCAGAGCACTCAGTAGTATATATTGCTTTGGCGCGACACTTAAAATAAACAAACCATCTGAAAACCTAGAAGGCTTTTTAAAGATATGTCGCATTTAGTTATTACAGTATCACAAATGCAAACAAATGTTAGAATTATCGACCACCAACAGGCAAACAGTAGCAGATTGTTCATGCCTTTATGATGCGTCGAATGTTTACAAAATAAAAATGAATGCATGATAAAGGGCTTCTTCGAAGCATTCATTATATTTTGCCTTTATTTTATGAGTACAGAATGGCAACATCTATACACTGGATTTATCTATCTCGATTTATTTATCTCGATTTTTTTACTTAAAATCGAATAACCTAAGTTAGAAGTTTGTAATGTAATGTGGCTCTTTTAACTTTCTTAGTTTTGCTTAGTTTGTGGTATGGAAAGAAGAATTGATGAAATGTAGTCTTTGCAGCTGGCTGGTAGGCTGGTAGTGTAGGCTTAAAATTTTCAAATTAATTTTCAAAATAATTCTTATTCAAAAGTTTTAAGATTACGTACAGTTATGGATTGTTGGCATTACTTTGATTACGCAGAAGTAGAATTTGAAAACACGATTTAATGTATCCTTTTGAATCTTAACTTTAGTGTTAGGGAGAATCCGTTTACAAAAGGTCATATTGCCAGATACGAGGGCTGACTTAATATATCAAAGTGGATAAAGTTCACTTGTTCAAAATTTGTATATAGGATTTCAATTTCAAATTAAACCATTTAAAGTTCAATGCAAACTTTTTCAAAAGCAAACGAAACCTTTTCAAAAACAAATAAAACTTTTTCCAAACCAAACGAAATTTTTCAAATCCATATGAAACTTTTTCAAAATCAAAAGAAACTAAATTTTTTTTTCAATGGAGGGGCTGCCTGTTAACTGCTTGTGCTGCCAGTTTTGCATCCTTATACTCTGAACATCCTGGTCTAGGCCAAATTTCCAGAGTAGGCTTGGCTGGCCTCGCTGTCGTGTTCCGTAAATCTTAAATCAAATGACTTTCTGAGCAGAATCCTCTTCGCTCATGCAGGCTAGGTGTCCTGCCCACCGGAGCCTATCGAGCTTAATTCTCTTCACGATGTCGACATCGCTGTAACGCTCGTAGACCTCATCATTATAGAGTCTCCGAAATCGTCCTTCCTCACATACTGGGCCAACAATTCTCCGTGAGACTTTTCTCTCGAACGCGGCTAAGAGGTAAGAATGCACCCAAGTATCGGATCCATATGTAAGTACTGGTATGACCATTGTTTTATATACCAGCAGCTTAAATGTTATGGTTAAGTTCCTGAATTTGAAGAGTCTTGAAATACTATAGAAGGCTTTGTTGGCTTTAAGCAACCGTGCGCGTATTTCTGGTTTCATGCTGTTGTCGGCGCTATAGTTGACACGAGATAGTTAACGTATTGCACTACTCCAAAATCGCGCTCCATTATTTTATTTGCGGGACCAATGTTGGATCTTCTAATCTCAAACGTGGCCACCATGAACTTTGTTTTGCACTCATTTATGTGCAGCCCCAGATTTCGTGCCGCCTGCTCGATCTGGATGAAAACTTTCTGTACAGCTCTTGAGTTTCTACCAACGATGTCAATATCGTCTGCGTAAGCCAGTGTCTGAATGGACTTTTAGAGGATTGTTCCTCTCGCCATTACGTCAGCGTCTCGGACAACGCCAGGTTGAAGAGGAGTCAGGCTAGTCCATTCCCTTGTCGGAGCCAGTTATAGATGTTGTATGGGCTTGATAGCGATCTGGATATTTTTACTTGGCTTTTAACATTGGTCATGGTCACTGTACTTTATATTTGTTTATTTAAATTCGAACAATCACTAGGAATATTTAGTATTTAATATATACATATAGAGAGAATATAACACGTTGACGTCCAAGCACGAGTAATTTTTAGTAAGGTATTTGGCTGAAAACGTTATCTAAGAACATATTATTATGTACTTCTATTTTTAAGATGAATTTTTTAAGCCTCGTTTTTTCGTGTGGCTATTACCTGGTCCTTTACATTCGTACTTGTACAGTTGCCAGACAGATAGTATAGTTCTGAAATACGAGAAATCCACAATTTTCTTGGGAGATGTTCTATTGGTGATTTGATGGCATATATCATCGAACAGTACAAGTACAAGTACAATACAGAACAACGACAAAGAAAGCAAGCGAATACTTAAGTTCAATCGGTTCGTTTGGTTTTGATATAAGAAGGAGCGCACCGCTGCCACAATAAAGTGTGGTTTCCATTGGACAGCTGTTCTAGATATAAGCAAATATTAGGAAAATACAGTGAATTTTTTTTATATATATATTATAAAGCAAATTTCCTATTAAATTTTTCACCTCTGTTCTAAAGTCATAAAATTGCGAACTTATATATTAGTGCAATTCAATAACACTGAGTTACTCGTAAGATCCGCAAACATTCTACCTATCCATAGATTAAAAATTTTAATTTATTTCGATTATCCTAAAAAAGTGAAAAAAATATGTTGGTGTTCTATAACAGCTGTCTGATGAAAAACACAGCTATAGTTAAGGTTTAAGATAGAATATAAACAGAGATTAATTTTTGATTCGAAAGTTAAAGTTTTACTTTAATGGATTTCACGATCGTCAGTTTCTCTAGCAGAGGTTGATAGAAATAAAAACTACTGAACGAGTGAATAATTATTGATATTTGGATTTAATATTATATTATGTTTTAGGCGGTTTGAACTCATGCATTAATAGATTTTGAAGGCAACCTATTCTGCTTGAACATTCAAAAGTGGCCTTCGGTAGATTAGTACACAGATCCTAGACTATTCTGGAATCAGCATCCTACATATATACATTTTATAATTGAATACGTTATGTATGTTTGCATTTGTACTAATAACTCTCATTGTTAAATTAGTTTCTGTCTCTTTGGCTTACCCCACCTATTACTTAACACAGGCCTAGCATGAGTTGATTGGTTATTTAATCATCTGTACACTTCTGGTTCTATTTTTTTAAAGGCTTCCTAATTGAAGGTATAGATACATTCGACAAAGTGGCGTGATTTCTAATGACGGATGTTCGAAATTCTTTTAACTGACAGTTGCCTGTATTATATTGATTCCTAAAAGCCCCCTCCAACCATCAAGAAAAAACTCAAAACTTTGGAGCCTATTGTGGCGTTTCCAACAAACAAGATGCTTTTTTTCAATATCATTGGTGGGGCATAAATACCATTGCACACTATACCTTCTATATATTTGCCTAAACTAGGTATCTACAATTCCTGCGTGAAATCTGTAATTTTTTTAAGTTGTCTTTTTGAAGTGATCGGATCGGTGAATCGCATAGTTTCTACAAAATTTGTTTGGGAGCCCTCCGACCTCGGGGCCCGATCACTTTAAAATTTTCACAAAAAGTTTTGCCCGTCGGAGATACGCATGTGTTTACAAGTTTGAACAAAATCGGGTTGTTTTTTTAAAAATTATATGGTACTCTAGTCCCTGGGGCCACTTCCAAATTTTTACAGAAATTGTGTTCCATCGGATTAAACACGTGTGTATAAAATTTGAAGAAAGTCGATTAAAATTTCTAAAAATTTGTTTGGGAGCCTCCGTCCCCTGGGCCCGATGACTGCCAAATTTTTACAAAAGTAAAGGAGATACACATGTATTAAAAATTTCAATAAAATTGGGTAATTTTTTTAAAAAATTTATGGGAGCCCCTCAGCCCCGGGGCGGGCCACTTCCAAATTTAAAAAAATATGTTGTCGTTCGGACTTACACATATGTATAAAATTTGAAGAAAATCGGGTACTTTCTTTATAAAACTTGTATGGTGGTTGAGGGGTCCCAAATTCTAAAGAGAGTGTTGCCGCGGGAAATACACATATGTGCAAAGTTTCAATAAAATCAGGATTTGGGAAGTGGGTTAAAAATTGATCGCAAGATTCCACGACATTCAGACAGATTAACAAACAAACAGATCCACGGGCACGCGAAGAATAGAGAAGTTTAAAAACCTTGTACTCAGAACTTAATCGCAGATTTCACGCTATGGACACACACATGCAGCGGTTGCAACGTTATTGGACGCTAGGTTCCAAAATATGCACTTTTAATACATTTGCTACGATACCATGTCCATGTCCATCATACCAGGCATATCGATACTTTCTTTAGATAGCAGAATCAAGTAGAGCTACTCGATACATTAGCGGTATCATTTCATTCCTAAGTGCGTGCAAAGTTGGAAAAAATTGGGTTAATTTGAAAAAATTTATGTGGGGGGCTCCTGGGCCCGATCACTATACATTTTTTTTTATAGAAAGTGCTGTCACGGTAGATACACATTTGTGCAAAGTTTTAATAAAATCAGGCCTTAGGAAGTTGGTAAAAATTGATCACAAGATTTGGTGTAACAACCCGCCAAATACCAAAAGTATTATTCACGGTCCTACCTCTCGCGAATATCTAACAAACATCCAAGAGTAATAACTTCTTACTGATAGCTTCTCAATTCGCCGTTCGGATACGGCAATAAATTGTAGGTCCACTTGTGTGCAAAAATAAACATTCACAACACAAATGGTCGCGAGAAGCTAGGCCTTGGACCGCAACGAATATTATTATTACAAAAAAAACTCACTTCCACAATAATTTTCATAAATTTCGCATAACATGAAAAAAAACCATGAGTGTAAATGTGAATTTAGTTGCGATTAACATGGTAGTGAAAAAATTTAAACTTTGTTTGTAAATTTGTATTTTTTAATGTCATAACGAAACTTTATTTCGAAAAATCCTATCGCCAGTGGACAAGATACGCTGGTACAAAAAAGTTTGAAAGGATTTTCTTCTTTTATACATTTTATTGAACTTAACAGTGAATTATAGCATTTATTATGATAATACTTATATATACTTCACATAGGTATTTACATATACTGACAAGCTTTGTTGCATGTATATTCTTAACTAAACTTTCCCCTAAAATGTATTTTTACAATATTTATTGAAAATATTCAATTGATATTTTTTAATGTATAACTTCCTTCGGTTCATATAACAGTATGCAATAACAGTTTTCATCCGTCGATCATCTAAAAATTAACACAACCGTAATTATTAAAAACGTAAAAAACATATTTAAAAACATTAACTTTCTCACTAGATACTTAACTGATCATTAGTAAAAATTAATACTCGTATAAATGGTTTTACCAAAGTTAATTAGTTCGTTTCGGAAGCGAGTTTGTTTGAAGCAATTTCAAGTTATTTCAGTTAAATTGAAGAGCTGACCAATACTTATGATATTTTTGATCAGCATTTAAAAATAAAATGCAATATGGTTAGGGGGATGCGTTCTTTTTGATATTGTTATTATTTAAGTCTATAATACTAAATCTAATCAACGAATAAAGCGTGTATATATTTCAATACAATGTATAGTTATGTTATTATTTGATAACGATTGACATTGATTATCATTTTGCCATTTGTTTGATTTATTTCTCACTTTATATATATATTCTCGTATGTCGGCATTTGAATATATATGCCATTTGATTTACAATTATGGGCATTTCTTTGATTTTCATTTTTACTATTCGTTAGAAACATTTTCTGGACCAAAATTCATAAATATTTTACACTAAGGTACAATTCGTTCGTTTCCGATCAAAAGTATTGTGTTTGTATAGAAAATGTAATAGAAATTTATGGAAGAACCTAATTTACTTGATACGTACACTTTAACAAATGTTTTCAAAGCTCGATGAATTGCTAATTGATAAATGTAATTTTTTAAATTAATAGTTTTACTCGTAGAAGTTATTATTGTCCCAATTAAAATATAGGTTTTAAAAATTAATAAAAAATAATTTTAAATTTGTTAACCATCAAAGGTCTTTGGCTACAAACGAATAAATGTTTACCCTTGTGCTCAAGTTCCCTGGTGATATCTCGAAGACCATTGATTTGCGTGGCTTAGCTGTCGTCAGAGATAAAATTCCGGTGAACTGTGACCGTCCGAATGTAAATCCTGTTGTTGTATAGCAATCGGAGCTGGCTGGGGACGTATTTGTAGTCGTTGCTTTAGCTGATCTCTTTCCTGACATACACGATTGAGCTCCATTTTCATACGCTGTAAATCATTTGCAAGCTGACGATTCATTTTCTCTAATTCATGTCTTTGTTGCAATCGTTTTGATCGACAGTTTTGGGCATAACCGCGGTTTTTAAGCGTTCGTCGCTTTTGCTTCAGCCGAACAACTTCCTCACGCGGACAGCCGTGGAGTCGTTTATTTAATTCCCGAACTGTTAAGGTTGTAAGTAAATCATCGTTAATGTATTCGTCGCCTCCTGTATTGCTTGATGTGCTGTATTGACCAGAGCATGTTCTAGGAGATGCTGTCGATGATCTTGTCGAACAAACGGACATTGGACGAATATGTTCTCCGCCGTTGCTACTATGGTATGGGGTGTGCATGTTTATTGGGGTCAGATGATCCAGTTGCTGAAAATGGTGTGATTGAATTAGATGTCCATGACTGGATACGCTTGTCACATGCATATACTCTCGCTGTCGCTCCCATTCCTCTTCTTGTAATGTACAATTCAATGGCCTCAAATCGAGTGGCTGAGGTTCTGTACGCATGGAGTTCGGTAACCACATCATTTCTTGTGCTAGACCCGGTGTTGTTGGTAGTCTGTGTGAGTAATGAATGCTAGTTGAGTAACCTTGGGCACATATACTTTCAGTGGGAGAACCAACTGGTGGTGTTTCTGGTGGTGTTGATGGTACTGCAGGGACCGATGCATTTACAAGAATTGCTTGATCTGCTACAGGTCCATTACTATATATCTCTGGAGGCGGTGATAATGTCTGAAGCCTGCGATCTTCGAGATGCCAGTTGGTGGCATTTGGTGGTCCTGTGGGAAAAGATCGCATCTTAATCGGTGGTTCTCCTTCTTCCTGTACTATATTCCAAGTTATTTTTGATGTAGGTGGACTCTGGTCCTCCCGCTTAACTCCAACAGCTGTTAATGTTCCTACTGAGCCGTCCTCTAAATGATCGAGCACAAATTCTTGTACGTACTGTTCTGCAAGATTCGGATCTTCCATTTTCATTGAAAACACAAAGTTTAAAAAATTTTCATCAATCTATTATCTATCGATTTGTACACCGAGAGCAACAGAGAATCCATTAAAAGGTTTGATTTGTTTATTTCGTCTTAGTATTTTCTTTTTAAAATTCCATTGCAAAACTAATCTTTTGATTCAGTCCATAAATACACAGTTTAATTTGTTTGATTTATTTAAAGTATTTGACGCACAGTTCTAATGGCACACCAATCAATACACTATTCACAAATTGCCATTAAATGTTTTTTTATTTTCCTTATACGAGTATTACTTATTTTATTAGTAAGTATTATTAGTATTTTATATAAATTGTATTTGTTTCCCTTGAATTACTTCGTTTAAAAATAAAAATCAAAACATCGGCTTAAGCAATTTCACGACGCGACCGATTTTCCGCACTACCGTCAAAGAGTTCAGATAATCAACTAATGGAGGGTGTCGTCTAGTAACCGCAGAATACCAGCCGGTCAGTACTTTTTATATATTTATACTACACAATTAAAACACAAAACGTGCTACATAGGTACATCAGCAGACATAGACTATTGTGGTATCCGCACGTTTTCGAGGGCCACCCTTAGCAAAAATCTCTGCACTTGCGAGCGTTCGCAAACACTTGCTTGAATGTTAATAAATGTGCATCGGTATTTGTGGGTAAGCTTTTTACTTCACAGGGCAAAGAGAAAAGCTTAAAAAGGAATACAAATGTTTGCTGAACGGAAAATAACTTCCTTAATCATACCATGTATGTATGTATATTTACCTACCGCTACCGCCGCAGTGGCTGTTGTTGTTTTTGTAAACTGGGCGTTTTATTTGCGGGTAATAAAAAAACACAATGAGACAATTTTATCGGCTCCGCCCATTTGTTGTTACCGTTTTTATAAATTTCATGTACTGCTACTCCATAACAGAATTCACCCTCTGAAAGCACAAGTAAAGGCTTTTCGAGACACAGCATTTATAAATAATTTTGAATTGTGCATTGTGCTAGTCTTTTGGTTGGATAAGCTTTGCGCAAAATCAGTCAATGTAAATTCTGTACAGCGGTTTTCGTGCTCGTCAGTAACGTCATTCAATTTGCATTATACGAGTCCATTACATTACCAGTGTATATTAACAACTCACCGGGAAAATATTTGTCTACATATTTATTATTTATGTTGAAGTATACGTTTTTAAATAATAACAAAAAAAAAACAATTACTTTATTAACTGAAAAGTCTGTTATGACATAACATCTAACACAGTTTTTGTTAATATTATTATATGTACTGCATTCGTATACTCGTACAATGTAACAAGTTACTGACGTGGCAGCAGTTCATATATGAACGAATAACTAATATTGTCTTTTGCCAACCAAACTTTTAATGCAATGTAATGTAATTTTAATGTCTAGCATAACTTGGTTGATTTTAATTTTTAAAACCTTAACTTGACATGAACCGTGGTTTGTTTCATTTTTTTTGAGGTCCTTTTTAACAAAGTTTCACACGTCCTAGAGATCTGAAATTTTGTGTGCAGCTCAGTCTTATGCGACATTTTTTAGCGCCCACGACTTGTATATTGTGGCTTGCCGGTGGCGATGCGTATAAAAGTACTTTTTTAACTTTTTTGAGGTCCTTTTTAAGTAATTTTCAATTTCGAACCACGCAGCTCAGTTTCATTGAGTATTTCTGAGTTAGACTTGGGACGCGTGTTGATCTGGTTTTTTTAACTTCTTTGAGATCATTTTTAACCAACTTACACAAATTTAAATAAAAGGTAATACCAGAAAAACAAACTTTTTAAATTCTCTGTTTTACTTCTCGAGCTGGCTGGCTGGCGGGCCAAATCTTGTGATTAATTTTATCCCACTTCCTTAAGCCCGATTTTATTCAAACTTTGCACACATGTGTGTCTCTGATGACAACACGTTCTATAATAATTTGGTCGGGGGGCACCAATACAAATTTTTTACAAAATTTACCTCATTTGCTTCAACTTTTATACGCATGTGTAGCGCATGTGTAGAGAATTTACAAGAAAATTTTTAACTTTTATGGGGTGTTTTTTTACATTGACTTGTTATAATTTAAATGTGTATTCAACGTTCTTGACTTCGATATCGTATAATGAGCAGTAGGTGATGCGATGATTTTATAAACCTAAGGTAATCTAATTGATATCTTAGAACTTTTGAGCGAGTTAGCCTATAGTTGGAGAGGAATAGGAATTTTATTTTCTTAATACAGTAATACGCAGTCATAGATGCCAACTAACTAAAAAAGTCGACAAAAAGGGAATATAATCAAACAAAATCATAAAATATTTACCATAAAAAACCATTTTATTCCCTAAACCATGGATCGGTCAACCCGACGCTCTTACAGGTTTGTAGTAATGTTTTATTACAGGGGAGATTAGTAGCTAAGAGTATATCTTACTTTAAAGCAGCTAGCCTTACTAATCAGTATGCTTTCAATTTTGTAAGACAAGTTACCGAAGGACGTTATTATCTAACTTTAGCAATCATAACAGTTACAGCACATTCATTTTTTCTATACAAAATGAAATTTTTCCATTTTCTGTTGATGACTGATTAATTAATAAACGAATAATTGATAATATAATTTAATTATACATTTATGTGCTAAATCTAGGAAAGTATTGTTACGAGTTCGCAAAGGATTTTGCAAATAAAACACAACACAAATTTATTACAAATAATAACTTTAATAAACAAACAGTAAAAAGAACACAAGTTCACATTTTTATATTGGTCAACTTTAAAATGCACACAAAAACACTTTTATTGCTTGTACTTTACAATAATTCTCTTAATCCTTTGCAGTGAACGGCATATGTAATGTGTCATGTTCCTTCACAATAACCGGGTAAACCGCACACAGGTTTGACTACATTTTTGACCAGTACGTAATGATTCAAACTTACAGGCGGTTACTTTTCAAGTAATCTAAAAAATTTTATAACCTAAAAGTATGCTATACAAAAGTTCTTAGTTCTAATTCAGTGCCCATTTTTAGTATGCAGTATGTACATTGCGATTTATCTTACGATTTGAATTCCATTATCTACTAGCTACTTTTCGTAACAATATTATTTAAAAAAACTTCAAGATCCACTAGATGGTATATTGGGTGAAAACGTTTAGTGTTTAGGTATTAGGTAGGTATTTTAATTAGAAAGATAAGTCCGATAAGACATTTAGCAATCTTATTCACTAATGCAAACTCATTAGCTGTAGGGTGATTAACCAAACCTAGAAAGAATAATGTTTTCAAAATAATGAACAATAAAGAATACATGTATTTATTTAAAATTGTATATGAATTTCGATACTTGAAATTAGTATGTTTGACGCTTCAAAATTCATCAAACATCATATACCAATGTAGAACACAGCAGGAATCTCTAATCCATTCTATGCGCGTCGTACACTATATAACTCATTACGGAATACGAGTTTCTTTAAAATAAAAAATACAATTTAGAGTAGTGTAGTAAAATTTGTGTGTTTTTTTAAACAATAATACATAAAAAATGATTATACATTCTGGACTCAGAACGTAATTTGGTATTTCAATATGCGTAAATTTTATGTAACTCAGAAGTAAATATAAATCGTACACATCCCCTCAAACCATAATAAATAGAGCGAAGGAGGATAATTCGATTTCCTTCAATTTAATTTTTACAAGCTTCAATTGATCGAGAATCTTTTTTAATGTCCTCCCTTTTAGCATTACGAGAATGCTCGTATCACAATCGTAAATGTATTCTCTTCCTCACTACTGCAATATCTCGATTTAGTAACTGCGGTTGATTTGCTTTGCTACCCCATTCCATCCCATGAATACAAGGACATAAGTCAGCATATACTCGTACACGTAGTTAAGTTGTTTCAATCCAATACAACAATTCCCTTACGAGCACTTACGAGGTCGAATTTGCGGTTACAGAAAATACCGTATATTGGTTTGCCAAATTTCTTAAGCGATAAAATAATTAGTACTAAGCATTCCATACGTAGCGGACACATTGAGTAATCTTCTTAGTATATAATATGAAAATATGATAATATGAACGAGAGAATTCATAGACACTCTAATAACAAAACAATTCGATACTCTTTTGCTTCCTGCTTTTGTTTAAAATTGCAAAAGCATTTTGTTCGCTGATCGTTCTATTAGGCTGTAGTCGGTCTTATAGGGAAGCAAATTTGCTTTGTTTACTTATTTGCTATAGCATTAACTCTTTCATATGTGGTTTAAGATTAACCAATAAATGCACCGAGTTTAAAAAATTTCCAATCTGTGCACTCTTTGCAGTCACCTTTTTGTGCAATGAAGGTATAATTGATTTTCGAAAGCTTCGTGGCATATCTGCATGTTCGAAAATGCAATTTAATTTTATGGTGAACCTATAACTCTAGAGGATTGCTGCATCGAGAAGCCGTCGTTTAGTTGTTACGAGTGTATTTATGTAAGTTTATACATGAAACTTGTAAGATTCCTTATTTTGTTCTTAAGTCAAATTGAAATAAATAATTGATTATTTAACTTGACATGAACCTTGATTTTTTGTTTCAACTTCTTTAAGGTCCTTTTTAAGCAACATTTACACATCCTACTTGCTTCTAATAACCTGTCACATAAGTTGCTGTGATACGGGTTTGCATTTTTACCGCCCATTCGTGGATTTTTTGTCGTCATCAACGGAACAACAATAATGTCATCTATAACAAAAAACTCCATAAAGAATATGATGCATTCTCATGAGAAAGCCAGTGCATGCAGTTATTGCATCAGTACAATACTGACAGCAGGATATTCACACACTTTAAGTCAACTGTAAATGTATTAGCATACAGAATCCCCACATAAAATAAACTAGATGACCCGCCGTGCTGGCCTATGATGTGCGATGGAAATTAACTATAACTATAAAGCGCAGTGCAGCAACGAAACGATGTTAATATGGGTGCGTTAACTTTCAATAGACACAGAAATAATAAAACAACCCCTAAATATTAAAATTTTTCGTGTAAATTCTCTAATCGGGGATACACATGTAGGCTGTTTGAATAAAATTGTGTTAATCTTTAAATGGATTATATGAGAGCCCTTTTGTCCTGGGGCCCGATCACTTCCAAATTTTTATGGGCTGTTTTCTAAATCTTAATTTTTTCTTAATCTTGCCTGTATATAGGGCTAGTAGTTCTCTCAAAGTTCAAAATTCATTTTAAATTATACACAGACGGTTGTAGCCGTATCCTGCTGTCACCATCATAATTGTATTAATAGGCACACACACACTCTTTTATGACCCCCTTTACTACTGAAACTGACATTGATTAGATCCATTCTCATACAAATAATATCTATTATACTCTCTTCAATTTTTTTTATTTTAAACGCCGGCATTTGACGCTAGGTACCACACTAAACATCAAAAATCATTCTGGCTTGAGTGAAACTCGCTTTTCCCCTGTAGGGAATCTTTTGAGAAATTTTTTGGGGGTTCTTTTGAGGATCTGTTGGGTTTCTTTTTAAGGTTCTTTGGTAGTCTTTTGGGAGTCAATTGAAGATCTTTTGGGAGGTTTTTACGAGTCTTTTGGGGGACTTTTTGGAGTGTGTTCTTTTGAGAGGTTTTTTGGAGGTAGGTAGGTTCTTTGGGGGTCCTCAAAAATACCCCTCAACTCCACTCAAAAGATTGCTTTAGGGTTCTTTGAGGATGTATTTTAGGGGTACATTTGAGAGGTTTTTTGGTAGGACTTTTGGGATTCTTTTGATTGTGTTTTGGAAACCTTTTGAGGATCTTTATGGGGGTCTTTTTTAATGTTTTTTAAAAAATATAATATATGTAAGTCAATCCAATGGTCTAATACATATTTCTATATTTTATATAATAGATCATTCTTAATTATCCAGAGGCCAGGACCGGACACCGGTTGTAGAGCCAAATATGATGCTGATGATATTAACGTTTATTCTTTCAATTACGCCAGAGAAGTATAACTTCTAACGCGGAAATATAGTAATCATGACAATTTTCTAACTCTGATTTTTGCAAATTTACCCATCCGTATCTCCTGAGTCAGAAAAAGCGAAAGTGTGTGAGTCTGTCTGTGTGCACTCTACAGCCCAAACGGCTGAATTGACGGGGATGAAATCAAAAATGATTTTGGCGGGAATCGACCAACCGGAAATGGCAGTTTACAGTTTTCGAGTTTTTGCAAATATCTCAAAAAGTATAGCACTTATGAAATTAAAATTAAATATTAATTAAAAATAATATTAAAAAAAAATTAAAAAAAAAAAATTTAAAAAAAATCGTCCGTAAAAGAAAGTCGTTTTGTGGCCATTTTTCCATTTTTTATTGGAGTGATAGTTCTGCTCTATTTTGTAAACTGTGTTTATACCATTTTGTGAGATAGCATACCGCTTAATACGAGAAGAGTTGCGCAGAATAGAAACAGCAAAAGAAATGTCGGCGAAATATAACTCATTTAAAATAAAACAACCCATAAAAATTAATATTTTTCGTATAAATTCTGTAATCGGGGATACACAATATGCAGTTTGAATAAAATCGGGTACATTTTTTAAAATTTTTGTTAGGGAGCCCTCCGACATCGAGGCCCGATCACTTCAAAATTTTTACAAAAAGTATTGTCCATCGGAGATACACATTCGTATAAAATTTTAAGAAAAAATTAATTAAAAAAAATACTAAAAAAATGTAATAAACATTTACTGAAGATTCCGCCCTCGTCCGTAAAAGAAAGTCGTTTTGTGGCCATTTTTCCATTTTTTATTGGAGTGATAGTTCTGCTCTATTTTGTAAACTGTGTTTATACCATTTTGTGAGATAGCATGTCGCTTAATACGGAAGAGTTGCGCAGAATAGAAACAGCAAAAGAAATGTCGGCGAAATATAACTCATTTAAAATAAAACAACCCATAAAAATTAATATTTTTCGTATAAATTCTGTAATCGGGGATACACAATATGCAGTTTGAATAAAATCGGGTACATTTTTTAAAATTTTTGTTAGGGAGCCCTCCGACATCGAGGCCCGATCACTTCAAAATTTTTACAAAAAGGATTGTCCATCGGAGATACACATTCGTATAAAATTTTAAGAAAAAATTAATTAAAAAAAATACTAAAAAAATGTAATAAACATTTACTGAAGATTCCGCCCTCGTCCGTAAAAGAAAGTCGTTTTGTGGCCATTTTTCCATTTTTTATTGGAGTGATAGTTCTGCTCTATTTTGTAAACTGTGTTTATACCATTTTGTGAGATAGCATACCGCTTAATACGGAAGAGTTGCGCAGAATAGAAACAGCAAAAGAAATGTCGGCGAAATATAACTCATTTAAAATAAAACAACCCATAAAAATTAATATTTTTCGTATAAATTCTGTAATCGGGGATACACAATATGCAGTTTGAATAAAATCGGGTACATTTTTTAAAATTTTTGTTAGGGAGCCCTCCGACATCGAGGCTCGATCACTTCAAAATTTTTACAAAAAGTGTTGTCCATCGGAGATACACATGCGTATAACAATTTAAGAAAATCGGTTAAATTTTGTAAAAAATTTGTATATGGGCCCCCCCGACCCCGAGGCCCGAGATGCCCCATTCATTTTTATATGCGTGCAAAATTTCAATAAAATCGGGCTTTGGAAAGTGGGTTAATAATTAATCAGAAAATCTGACCAGCCAGCCAGCCAGCCACGGGCACGCGAAATTAATATAGAGAATTTAAAAAAAGTACTGCTATAATGTCAACTAAAAGAAAAGTTGATAGGTCGATTTTTTAAGCAAAATTGGGAAAAATCCTATTTTTTTATTGAATGGAAGGATAAACCACTTTGTTTGATTTACAATCAGACTATTGCTGTTTGCAAAGAATATAATGTGAATAGACTACGATACGAATGATAAAGACAATTTTGACTTATTAACTAAAACTGACTGTCAGAGTGCAATGAAAGCTAGTTATTTAATCGCAAAAAACCAAAAGGTTTTAGTGATGGCAAAGTTTCGAAAGAATGTACGAGTGTGCTAGACGTAGCCGATAATTCATTTTCAACCGCCCATAGCCGAAAATGAATGTTTCATCCTCTATAAACTAGCTTCGAAAGTAGCCTTTATGCACTCTAGTGAATTAACATATAAAATAATTTTGTTATTTACTGCAGTCACAGCGAACACACATTCTCAGAGTAATTTTGCATTGCGCATAACCTGTTTAGCAGAAAAACCCGTTTGGTCATGTGAAAAATAGCGTACATTACTCGCAGAAAAGTGCTCATCACTATAAACTTAAAGATAAAATTAAAGAATTTATCTGGTATACCATAGCAGCCGATGAAAGTACAGATATAAAAGATACATTACAGCTTGCTGTATTTATTCGTGGAATTAATAAAGATTTTTTTATCACATAATGGTTACGGCAGTGTATTACCACTAATGGTGCTCCATCCAGAGTCGGTAAAAATTATGGTGTTGTGACGAAAATACGAAACAAAGTTTTTAATGAAACTAAATGTGACCGACTCCAAATTCGTTGGAATTCATTATTTCGTACATCACGAATAATTGGCCTCTAAAATACTTAAAATAGAACATGTGATGAACAGTTATCAAGTTGGTCAATCCAATTTGATTTTTAAAAAAAGACATACTTTATTAATTTCAATTTATGGTCAATCCGAACTTTATTAATAATAGAGTATGATCTGTATGATCTGTCTTCTTAGTCAGTTGTCAATCAACTGACTTTACGAAATACGATCTTCTTAATTCTATCAAAAATGCATATGTGTTAACTTATTGTATATGGTTTACCGTACCCTCATGTATCTTCATTTAGGTGTTGTGCTGCGAAGAATATATGTATTCTAAAATAAATGCAATGCGAATTAAGTTATCTTGATATTCGTATTGCGTTTTATGTGGAAGGGTGATCTTGATACTCGTATTGCGTGTTAACCTTGATACTCGTACTGCGTTATATGTGGACGGGAGTTGTTCGGACAGAATTCTTAATAATTGTTAGCGACATTTGGAGTAAACAATAACCAAATTTGTCTACCGTTTGGAAATTATGGAATTAAAATGTTTTCTATAACGGGAGGAAGGGGTTTGCTATAACTATGAACCTCATAGTACAAACAATTAATCATCAGCGGCCATGTCACCGCCAATTCACACAATATTTAAAGGATCTTAATGAACAACATTCAGATATTCCCTACTTTGCATAAGTTTGGTGGCTTAGTCGTGGATCTATGCTTAAGCATGCGTAAACCTATTGTTACGTTTATGGCTTAAAAAGGTAAACCGATGGAACACAGCGATGAATTGTGCATTTTTGGTCGTGGTCGATACGACGGAATATTTCAATAAATTGAACGCTAAACTTTAAGAAAAAAATTTAATCGTCACACAACTGTACTCAAGTGTTCAAGCTTTCGAAATAAATTTAAAGTTATGGGAGACGCAGCACGAGAATAAAAATTAGACTATTTCCCGAACAGTAGTGGGATGGTCATGTACAATGCAAAGAAATTGGCACAACTTTCTTATCGTTTGCTTGATCTTATTGCTGATTTAATAGACGTTTTGCAGATTTTTGAGAGTCCAACACGAACGAATTTCCTCTATTTAATAATATACTTACTTTCGATGTCGGTAAGGCACCGACTTACTTGCAAATGGAATTGATAGATGTGTAGTGTGATACTGCTTTCAACGAAGTTGATATTTTGACATTTTATAGAAAGTATTTAAGAAGTCATAATAGCTATCCCAACATAAGGAACTATGCTGACTTCTCTTCATGCATGTTATGAAGTTTATTTGTGTGTGAACAGATTTTTTCAACAATACAATTTAATAAATCTCAATACCGTTCAAGAATTGCAGATGAACATCTTTGACACCAATAATCGAGGATAAATAAAGCGTAAAAGAAGTCAAGTGTATGGGTACTGGGTCTTTGAAATAGTGTTTCGGTGTACTACGTATTTACATAGTTCAAAAAACATAGAACTATTTTTTACGATAAAATCATTATTTATATGTACATCAAAAATAAATGTGAACGATTTTAAATACAAATAATTCAGATTCCCTTTATTTTAGAGAGATGTAGAATATACATATATGAGAAACACACATTAAAACAACAAAACATTAAAAAAACAATTTTACTCTGAAGGCCCAATGGTGTTGAAAAAAGAGCAGCAGATCCTCATTTTACATTTTTTAAAAGAAAACGTTAGTTTTTAAGTAATTATAAAATAGTGTAACAAAGTGCGGTTTAATATTTCAAAAGGTACACTAATTCCGCTTACGAGAAATAATAAACCAAATAAAAATGCAAGACGAAAATTATCTTTGTCAAAACGACGAATTTCAAATTTACGTTCAGTACCCATTTTCGTTGCGAGAGGTACTAAAATCAATGTAGATTACTACATAAGCAACTGTTTAAAATAACTTATGGAAGATTCGAAACGCTTATATTCAAATGGTAACTGGATATTCCACCAATACTTGGCCCCATCACATACGGCAAAGAAACACTTACATTTCTCCAATAAAACAACATATCATTGAATTGATTGAATTATATAGAAGTCTAAAAGCCCATGGAGCTCACCTGTGGTACTCGTTCAAAAGAAAGATGGTTCAACGAGATTTTGTGTTGACTATCGGAAACTGAACAAAAGAAATCAAGTGTCTGGGTACTGGGTCTTTGAAATAGTGTTTCGGTGTAATACGTATGTACATAGTCCAAAAAACGTATAACTGTTTTCTACAATAAAATCATTATTTATAGGTACATAATAAATTAATGTGAACGATTTTAAATACAAATAACTCAGAGTCCGGTTATTGTATTATAAAATTATAAAATAAAAAAATTATAAAATTAGACCATAAGCAGTCCTTTTCCTTTTTCAGAGGATACATTCTGAGTTCTTTATGGATCGAAGTATGTCGCGCACTTTGCTCTTTTTAAGATCTGAGAGGTTATTTATTAATCGCTTACATAGGTATTTTTCTCTTCTCTATACTAGTGCTGTGGGCGCTGTGGCTCAGTGGAAGTGCACATAGCTGCTGAGCAGGAGGTTCAGGTTCGAATCCCAGCAACACCCAAAAGTATTTTTCACGGTGTCCCACCTCTCGCGAATGGGTGACAAACGTTCCGAGAGTAATACCTTGTCACGGAAAGCTTCTCAATTCGCCGTTCGGATCCGGCCTTAAATTGTAGGTCCCTTCCATTTGTGTCCAAAAATTAACATGTGCAGCACAAATGGTCGCGATAAGTTAGGCCTTGGACCGCAATGGTCTGTCGCGCCGAATATTATTATACTAGTGCTGAACAAGAGCAAAAAAGATGTGATATTGTCTCCTGTTCCTCCTAATCCATGCAGCGTCTGCAGAAGTCACTGTATTCAACACATATCCTTGTCGCGTATTTTCGGAGAAGGCAGTGTCCTGTCAGTATCCCCTGACAACCGTTTTAAGGTCACGTATTTGTATGGAGATTATCGTAGTTGAGCGCTTCAAGTCCAGCTATGGCCAGACCTGTCTTGATATGTTACAAATGTCAGAGTTTTGCCATATTACATTTGTTACGGCTTCTACCTCTTTCCGAACCGCAAGTTTCAGAGTCGAAATATTCCTCCACAACATATTTCCGGTAGTAGTTTTAGACTCATCTAGCTAATTTATCTGCATTGCAGTTTCGTTCAACATCCGAGTGGCCCGAGACCCAAATGATCCGTTTGTTGAACTGCTCACCCATCGCGTTAATTGAGGAGTGACAGCTCAATGCCCCCTTTGATGTCAGTGAGACCGCTTCCAACGATTTTATGGCCAATTAACTTGATGTAATCAATTTCTAACTCGTTCGCTGTTGAATCCAACCAAGCCTGATGTTTTGAGTTTAGATTTCCCTCTTGGATGAAATAGTTATTTAAACTTTATAATCCTAGTGTATTGAGTAATTTCGCGAGCTCTTATAATTTTTTTTTAAACCACAGAAACCACGGATCAGCACTGTTGTTCCACCACCTCGAATCACATTTTTTCTGTCCGTCCGTACAAAAAGTCATAGTTCTTAAAATCTTTTTATGTCTTGCTTTAAGCTTTGTCTCGTTTCGAAGGAGTAAGAACCGGTCTGTGGTTTTCCACAAAGCGCAAGAATTTATATAACAACATGAAAAAATTTATATGAGGTCGATTGACTCAGGGGTCCCGTTCCAAAATAAGACAGGCTCGTGTTCGTTTGCAATATTTAAGGAAGCAGAAAAAATATTTTTATGGGAGCCTTCTGACCAGTATCGAATCCTTTCAAAAGTTTGTTTTCTTTAAATACCAAACATGTGTGCAACATTTTCGGACGCCTTTATTCAAATTTTTTGAAAATTAATAAGAACATGAATTTTGGGAACAAATCTTTCAAACCAATTCCAAAATATGAAAAAAATCTTCTTATTATGAAATGATTTAATGCCATTAGCTGAAGGGTTTGGTAGTGCCAAGCAGGCACTGCTACGGCGCACAAGCAAAAATTACCCACACTTGATAAATGGGATGCAAAACTGGATGACATCGGCTCAAAATCGGAACCGGTGGAGACATTTTTTTCAGGAGGCCAAGACCAGACCGCGGTTGTAGAGCCAAATAGGATGATGATGAGAGATGGGAAATTGTACACGCATTAATAAATCAAACCTATACGGCAACGACACACTTGCAAGTTGCGATTTGCTCTTTGCAATTTTTGATCATTTTCTGCAGCACCATTAAGACAGAAGAATCGCAAATATTGTGGAGTATGAGCAGTTGATTTGAGCTTCTCTTCTATGTTTATATGCAGTATTGGGAGTTTGAGCTGGTGGTGAATATTTCAGGACGTGGGTTGGGTTGAGTTGGAATGTAGTTGAAATGTCAAAAGAAAGAATGTCGTCGCTTTATTTATTTCACAATGAATAAATAAAACAAAACGCGAGTACCAACTAAAAGTCAACACAAATGTGCACAATGTAGCTGCTGTATGTGACTGTAAAACCATAATTTTAACTTCTCAACCCACATTTAATATCAGCAAAATTTCAAAATTTCGAGTCAAGCTCATCTCACCTTGGCCCAGGCTTATGTGGGGTCGAAACATAGTTCAAGCGACTTCAACCCCGTATTATAATTTTTATTTTAAAAGACAACCCTAGCCTGAGTGGGTGATACTGCGACACAAGAGATCTATTGTATCCTCATATCATATCATGTATCATAGGTTGTAAGTAATCTAAGAGACTTACTGCCTTCCTAATAAAGGATAGTAGTAGATAGAAGTATGTCGTTAGTGGCAGAGCTTCGCGTATCCGCCAACGTATTACCGTATACAAAATACGTCTCCCT
The DNA here is from genome assembly GCA_947095585.1 of Nephrocerus scutellatus. Classification (NCBI taxonomy): domain Eukaryota; kingdom Metazoa; phylum Arthropoda; class Insecta; order Diptera; family Pipunculidae; genus Nephrocerus; species Nephrocerus scutellatus. The sequence goes on along the minus strand of OX352764.1, from coordinate 65,026,343 downwards.
AACGAGATCAATGCGGGACAATCACAGAGAATGTGCACGGATGATTCATCATCCTCCGAGCAGAACCTACATTCAGTGGGTGAGCCTATATTAATTCCACTAAGGTGATATCGCAAGCAACAGTGAGATGTGAGAAAGCTCACCAGCTTTCTGATGCTATCCTGGTCTAGATCAAGGATTTCCATAAAGGAAAAGGGCCTGATTAATCGTTTGGGTTGTCTAATCCATGGGGTATTATCCCAGTGGGATAGACGAAGTTTAATTTCCCTCTTATTAATCATTGCTGTGGTGGCAACCCAGTTGATTAATCCCAATCCGGTCCCAAGAACGCAGATTCCGATCCAGCTCTGGCTTGTCCATCTGCATATTCGTTGCCTGCAATACCCTGGTGACCAGGAACCAAATCGAGCTTCACCCTATTATGCCTTGCTAGGGATTGCAGTGAATCGTAGCAGCATTTAACTGATTTAGATTCCATTATGTTGGACGATAACGCTGAATGACTATCTGAAAAGATATAAATCGTACATAAATATACTAAGGTTGATCCTAGCGCAGACCTCAATAGCATAGAATTCCGCCCGAAACCCCGTGAGACTTCAATCCCGTATATAAACGAGGTAATTTTAAATGATTAAATACCTGAGTGATAGGGAACAGGTTACTGCAAATCTACGACGGATACTGGCATTCAGGAAAGATTTCTTGAATTTTACTACTAGAGATTTAGTGCGGATGTGTTATGCAATGGCTAATATTCTGAATTCAGATGTATAAAATCTCTACGATGAGCACGCACACTGCCTGCAATTGGACTTCGACAATACTCCCACAAACAATGGGTACGGTACTATAGTTGCCACAAAAAAGGAGTAACTTTAACGGAGATTTCCTGATTGGCGGGTTTAACCTGTGGTACCAGTGCGCCATCTATGAAGCTGTGTTGGTTCTTAGGAATAGGCGGAACTACCCTCAGCAGCGCATCAATCCAGATACTTCGGTCAGGTAATATACTCCTGCAGGGTCATAAAGGTACAATCCGTTTTTAAAAAATAATCGATATTTTTTCCGAGAACTAAAAACTAGAATACGATTATGTAGGTATGTACATGTAAATTTCCTAACAGCTTATTAATGTTAGTTTGTTTAAAAGCTACATTTTAGTTTAAAGATTCATGTTATGATATCACATAGCAATTCCTGTTTTGCAAAATAGGAAGATAAAAACTCTGTCGAAAATTGCTTACAGATTTAACATTTTTTCATCTCCTATAACCTTGCTGTACTAATAAATCTTAATCTTCCAATGCATAACATCTGCTTAGTAAATCATTCAATTGACTTTGGGCTTCTTTCCGGTCTTACTTTTATTTTCAATATGTTATTTGTATGAAACCATGAGATAGTCATAAATATTTTCGCAATAAATTTTTTAATCTTGTCCCTTAATCGCCAAATGGTGTTTTTTATTATCTGCAGCTATATGTTTGTGTGCTTTTTTTCAAAATCAATTTCTCCCCGGCGTGCGTCTGACATGTCTGAATCTCCGAAATCTACGAAAAAGGCAATGAAAATAATAAATAAATTCGGCATGGTCAAACTGGACTGCATTTCCTTAAGTTAGGGATGAATTTAAGACGATTACGGAAGCTACAGTAGTGTTTGCAATCGCTTTTTTAGAAACAAAAATGTACTATATTCCAGTATTTGACGACAAAACCATTTTTCTCAAATCAGAAAAATACAAATATATAATAATATGTGGTACTAAAACATATGTTTCAATGGTGTTTCCTTTAAGTATAGTGTGTTCCTCACCCAATTATCATAAAATAAATGGTCGCAATATTGTAGGCGAATTCAGAAAAAATAAGACACATTCGCATATACGTGTAATATACATGAAGAATTGCCATGCATATACAAATTTAGTAGAACCCAAGTCAAATTTTACATATAAATAACCTTAAAAAAGGATGCTAACTTCTGTTTGACCAACACAAATTTGGGGATTGATCGTTTGACACAAACGTTCAATGATTTTTGGGGATTAGCTTTATAAATCATTCCTTAAATAAAATTATGTTTTGGTGTTTTTTACGATGTGCAGAAAAGACAGTTCGTAAAATATTGAATACTTATGACTTTTTGCTCAACTCAAATATGGCGATGTAGAACAATTTGAACAATTAATATACATATTACACAACGTTTTATTTCTTAGCGGTACTTGTGTTTGATATTTTGAGTTTTGACCCAATGCCTAATAGATTTTTTTTAATAACCTAACTTTAGGTGAAGGTGACAGCATTTAGCGTATGTAGAACCTCTCAGTGGCGGATAATTTAGACACCGACTAAAATTTCAGGCTTCCAGTTTTCAAGGGTTGAAGCAAAAAAATATTTAATTAATTTTCGTTTACGTTCGAGCTTGAAAAATACATATTTTGACAATTCTGTAATTTTTCACATGAAGTTGGCTATAACTTCTGGTCAAAAATTCGTACTTACACAATTTTTTGTTAGGTCTCACAAGTTTTAACGAAAAATATTGAATATTGAAATATTAATATAAATAAATTTTTGTTTATTTCTGTTATAGAAAGTGTTGTATATTATATGAATAATTAATATTAATATTATAAGATAGTTAAGCGAGCTTCTCAGCTCGCCATATGGATGGTTGTAATTAAGTCTAAACACTGAATTATCTTAAAAGACAAATAGTTACCAATTAATTCACAAAATTCGTAACAATTTTTTTGGGGAATTTTTTAAATTCTCAATATATATATATTAACTTCGCGTGCCCGTGGCTGGCGGACTGTCTGGCTAGCTGGTCAGATCTTGTGATCAATTTTTAATCCACTTCCCAAAGCCCGATTTTATTGAAATGTTGTACACAAGTATATTTCCGGTGACAATACTTTCTATTATTTGAAAGTGAAATTTTTTTCGGCATCAGATAATTTCATACGATAATGACTGTATTCTGTGTGCGTTACGCACTGTGCGCTGTGCGATGTGGGCAGCGCTGCATGCTTTGCGATTGGGGTGGTTTTATTGTTGGGTTGCAGTCTACTTTTTGTAATTAGAGAAAACATGAAAAATTTTTATGGATTTTTTTTTTCTTTTTCTTATTTCTTTCGGAAATTATTTTTTTTTTAAAAACAAGGGTTATAGTCGAATCTCAGTCCTACATAACGAATTTCATACGAATCGCTTGAGAAATTGCTTGGTCCACAAAATTCCAGATCCTATTGGCCAGATCCCAGAACTTCGACAGGAACAAGTGTTATAGTCGTATATTAGTCTTACATACGAATCGTTTGAGAAATTGCTTGGTCCAGACACTATTTGCCAGATCCAAGAATTTCCATAAGAACAAGTCTTATAGTCGCATCTTAGTCCTACATAACGAATTTCATACGAATCGCTTGAAAAATTGTTGGGTCCACAAAATACCAGACCCGATTGGTCAGATCCCAGAATTTCCATAGGAACCAGTTTTATAGTCGCATCTTATTCCACCATAATGAATTTAATACGAATTGCTTGAGATATTTCTTGGTCCACAAAATTCCAGACCCTATTGACCAGATCCCAGAATTTCCATAGGAACAAGTCTTATAGTCGCATTTTAGTCCTACATACCGAATTTCATACAAATCGCTTGAGAAATTTCTTGGTCCACAAAATCCCAGACCATATTGGACATTTCCAAGAATTTCCATAGGAATAAGTCTTATAGTCGCATATAAGTCCTAAAAACCGTATTTCATACGAATCGCTTGAGAAATGGCTTGGTCCACAAAATTCCAGACCCTATTGGCCAGATCCCAGAATTTCCATAGGAACCACACAAAATTCCAGACTTTATTGGTCAGATAACAGAATTTCCATAGATACAAGGTTTATAGTCGCATCTTTGTCCTACATACCGAATTTCATACGAATCGCTTGAGAAATTGCTTGATTCACAAAATTCCAGACCCTATTGGTCAGATCCAAGAATTTCCTTAGGAACAAGTCTTCTAGTCGCATATTAGTCCTACATACCAAATTTCATAAGAATCACATGAGAAATTGCTTGGTCCACAAAACTCCAGATCGTATTGGCCAGATCCCAGAATTTCCATCGGAACAAGTCTTATAGTCGCATATTAGTCCTACATACCGAATTTTATACGAATCGCTTGAGAAATTGCTTGGTCCACAAAATTCCAGACCCTATTGGCCGAATCCCATAAATTCCATAGGAACAAGTCTTATAGTCGTATATAAGTCCTACATACCAAGTTTCATAAGAATTACATGAGAAATTGCTTGGTCCACAAAACTCCATACCGTATTTGTCAGATCCCAGAACTTCCACATGTTTTACAATTGTTTTAAAACTAGTCCCATTAAATTCTGACTGGTAGAAGCCGAGATATACGAGTTCCTACCAAAAACTTTCCAATAGTATAGACACACGAGCTAATGTAGTGCTATGCAAGTGACTACACATACCCGTGTATGTATATTTAGTTGTAATTTAGTCCAATTTACAATTAACAACTTCTAATAGTTCACAAATCATACTGGTAATAACCTTAAATGTACACAAAAACACTTATTACAACAATACTTGTACTTCGCTACTATTTCTGCAAGACACACTTACGGAAAATGAAACCAAAGTGATAAATAAGGTTATGGAAGCATATGAAAGATTTTGCAATCCAAGAAGCAACGTGGTACGAGTATATGAACGTGGTACGTTTTTTACACAAGAAGCCAATGGGAAAGAAGCAGAACCATTTGACCGTTTAATGGCAGACATTTCCAAATTAGTAGAAAGATCTGAATTTGGAGCGCAAAAAGAATTTATGCTAAGGGACAGAATAGTAATTTGTATGGCGGATCATTATGTGCAGGCTCAATTATTGGCAGCGTGGTTGGGATAACTCGAAGAAAATTTACCGGTGGTCGAAGTAAACAGCATAATCCAAGTAGCAGAAGTGTGATATGTGGGGAAAATAAAATAAATTCAGAAGATGTAAAAAATAAACTACATAAATATGGTTGTTGGCCAGACCACAACAAGAAATGTTTGGTACTTAATAAATGGGGGCATTTTCAATCGTTTTGTAATAATAAGAAAAACAATCTTGTTGAATACGAGGATGGGTGCCACTCATTGATTGTTATTGATTCTGTAAAGAAGTCAATAGCACAGAATCGGTTTGTTTGAAAACGTTGAAGGTTGGTAATCATCTTGTTGATTTTAATTTAGATAGTAGAACATATGTTAATGTGATACCTTTGAGAATTTTTAAAAACATAAATAAAAGTTTGAAAACTATTTGGGAAGCATATGGTGGGTTTAAGCTAAACACGGTAGGTAAAGTTGTAAGACCTACAATATTAAGAGAAGTGTTAAATACTAGATTCCTGGTGGTCAATGAAAACACCAAACCAATTTTGGGTCTTAAATCCTGTATAGGGTTCAATTTATTAAACAGAGATAGTGCACTAAATGTATTAGATGATAAAAAATTAACTTTCATAAAACGTAATTTCGATGTTTTTATTGGAATAGTTCGTTTTCCAGATAAGTATACAATCGAGGTAAAGGAAGACACAATTACATGCCATCGTCTTCTCCGACGAATTCCAATCAGCATAAGAGGTAGATTAATGGAAACTCTAAAATCAATGGTTAGAAAAAATATTATTACGAATGAGACACTCCATCAAAGTGGTCATCGAAAAATCGAAAAACCTCACAGTATTCAGTACTTCGTTTGGTTGCTATCGGTTTAATGTGTTACCGTTTGGTGTTAATATAATAATATAATACCGGCGCGACAGACCATTGCGGTCCAAGGCCTAGCTTCTCGCAACCATTCGTGTTGAGCATGTATATTTTTGCACAGAAATGGAAGGGACCTACAATTTAAGGCCGGATCCGAACGGTGAATTGAGAAGCTTTCCGTGACAAGTTATTACTCTTGGAACGTTTGTCATCTATTCGCGAGAGGTGGGACACCGTGAAAAATACTTTTGGTGTTACTGGGATTCGAACCACGAACCCCCTGCTCAGTAGCCATGCTCACTTCCACTGAGCCACGGCGCCCACATTTGTATACATCGACGATATTTTAGTTGGTGGCCCTATAGAAAAGAAACACGATGAAAATGTAGAGAAGGTCTTACAGCGAGCTAGGGAAATTAATTAATTAATTAATTAAATTTGGGACATGTTTATTCTAAGGACGGCTTATCACCGAAAAACATTAAAGAAAAGTTGGCAAATGCTACGGCGTTGCATAGTTTTTCTCCCGATGTTCCAATTGTTCTTAAGACTGGTGCATCTAAAAGTGGTCTAGTATGCTGCTTACTTCAAAATAACAAGGCACTTTGTTTCGCATCAAAAAGTTTGTCTGCTGCTGAAATGAACTATGGGCAGATAGAAAAATAATTTTTAAGTATCGTTTATGATTGTAAAAAGTTGCATGCATATATACATATATGCAGTACATACAGATCTTAAGCCCTCAGTAAGCATAATGAAAAAAGAGTTAAGTCAAATTCATTGAATTAGGCTTCACAAAATATAAAATAAACTTCTTAAATATGGCTTAGATTTAGAGTACGAACTTGGTAAGTTACTTCACGTAGCTGATCCCCTATCCAGAAACTTTTTAAAGGACAAAAGTATTAATACCAATAGCTCGTTAACAGATGTAGTGCACTCTGTTAATCTGAGTGATTCCAAAAAAGTGATTCAAAAAGATAAAATTTCTCAAGCTATTAAGATGGCATCAAAATGGATGGCTAAAATCAAAAAACTCTAAACTAAAATTTTATTGGAATATTAAAGATTATTTATATATTAAAGATGGATTGATATTTTATGATGACCGATTTTTCGTACCTCAAAACTTAATGCAGAAAATGCTTGTTGTCTTACACGAATCACATTTCGGCATAAGAAAAACGAAGGTTAGAGCAAAAATGCTGTTTTATTGGGCTATGATGAATCGTGACATCGAGAAAGACGTAATTTTCAAATTACGAATATGTAAGAAAAAAATAACCGTCATTATACTTTAATTCCACATCCTTTATAAATTTTAAAAATGGCTTGTGATGTACAAGACTTTGGTGGTAAATCTTATTTGATTATAGTAGATTATTTATCCAAATGGTTGAAAATAAAACGATACCAAGTGTAATAAATACACTAAAAACTGTTTTTACCGCTCACATGGAATTCCAGGAATAGTGGTTTCGGATAATCAACCGTTTCACTAATTCGAAAAGAAATGTTTGCGAATAGTTGGTATTTCAATTTCAGTTACTCATTCTCCATCTGAAATCGTTATGAGATGGATTCTTAGGACAAAACTTTCAATAAGCATTGACGCATTACAACCTAAATTAGTTCCGAACATTTTAAAAAAGTAAATGAACATCAAATATGATACTCTCAAACACACGATAGAAAAAGAAAGAGAAGTGAGGCTTACCTTAAAAAAGGAGTTAATGTTGTCTTTGAAAACGGAACTGCAGAGAAACCAGCCAAGGTGGTAGATAAACATTTCTCTCCGCAGTCATATAATATGTCATTCCGATTCTATTGAAATCACGGCTCAAAAAATTTTATTTAGCTGACCGTTGTCCATCTGAATTGTGTCGTCAAATGCAAAAACTTTTTCAACAAATTCAAATAGTTTTGTCGAGTCTTAATGATGATGATACAACCATTGATAAACTTATGCGGGTTGCTGATAAGTGCAATAATAAGTTTCAAAGTGAAGGTATTCATATGGTATCTGAAGGTTTAGAAAGCTGGTGAGTTTTCTAACAGGTTATTGTGGCTTGCGATATCACCTTAACAAAATTGGTGTGGGCTCAGAGACAGAATGTAAGTTCCGCTCGGAAGATGAAGAGTTATCTGAGCATAATATCTCTGTGAACGCCCAGCATAACTTTGGTTAAGGAGACGCAGCTTTCACAAGGAAACATTCTCGACAGCGGAGTTGAGAAATTCTGCTACTAATTTGTTCGTTCATTAGGAGGTGGTATGTCTATTAGAGTAAAGACACCCTAAGGTACAATAGATCTTTCAGGTCGCAGTGTCTACCATATGGGCTAGGGTAGAAATAAAAAAATAGTCCTGCATACCAAATTTCAAAGTAATCGCTTGAGCAATGGCTTAGTTCCCAAAATTCCAGACCCTATTGGCTAGATCCCTGAATTTCCATAGAGAAAGTCTTATAGTCGCATCTAAATCCTGCATACTGAATTTCATATGAATCGCTTGAGAAATACCAAACATACCAAATTTCATGCGAATCGCTTGAGAAATAGCTTATAGTCGCTTGAGAAATGGCTAAGTTCCCGGAATTCTAGATTCTGAGGAACAAAATTCTTTTGGCCGAATTTTGTTCATACATAACATGTGACATTCTTTTTTCCCGAATTCGGGTGCACCCTGTATCAATGCAGTGCGGCCAACAATTAGGTGCGAAAATCAAAGACAGCCAAAATAACATCACGCCACCGGACCCGAAATTCCAGACCCTATTGGCCAGAAATGCCTTAGTTCCCAAAATTCCAGATTCTTTTGGCCAGATCCCAGAATTAAGACTGTAGGTGGGCGCCATGGCTCAGTGGATAAGAGCATGGCTTCTGAGCATGGGTTCGTGGTTCGAATCCCAGTTACACCAAATGTATTTTTCACGGTGTCCCACCTCTCGCGAAAATCTGAAAAACCTCCGAGAGTAATAACTTGTCACGGAAAGCTTTTTAATTCGCCGTTCGGATCCGCGATTAAAATTGTATGTCCTCTCCATTTGTGTGCAAAAATATACATGCTGAACACAAATCGTTGCGAGAAGCTAGGCCTTGGACCGCAATTGTCTTTCGCGCCGAATATTATAATTATTATATACATGTAAAATATAACTACACATCTATTTAACATGGTACTTAAAATAATGACATTTAACATGGGACATGCCAGTGTGACATAGCAGTGTCTCACTTAACATTTTACTTTTTGAACATGTACCCTTTTAAACCTTGTAATGAGTTGTCACGTCAAAAGCAAGCCCCAAATCTTGTACCATCTACTAGAAAAGGAAACATCTTCGATGATGCATAAAGGCTATCTGGAGCAGATATTTTTACAATTTCGCAGAAGGTAAGAGAAGTAGTGCCTCCTAATTATAGAAGACTTGATGACAGGTCTAACTTATTTGGGTCGACTTATTTGTGAATTATGTTCACAATAAGCAAGGATTAATATATTTTCATATAATGTGAATTCCATCTGTTCTTTAGCAAGGCGGATCAAATTTTAATTATTTATTATAATCAATAAACCTGATATTATTCTTGCTGGTAATATCGGTACACAACTCTGTAATGCAACGAGAGAAAACAAAGGGATCTGCAAACTGTCTGCAGCATCTCCTCTAGGCATACTGTGTGATTGTGGATTGTGATTGTAAATTGGCTGGAATTAATTCCCACCAGCATACGATGGCAGTAATTTCACAATCCCAAAAGGCATATCCTCGGAAACCGTCCACTCTGGATGTCTTCCTGACAACGACAAATTTCGTCAACATTCCTCTCAAAATAAAGGAATTATTCCCGTTTTGCGTATGATAGTGACTCAGATTATATGGTCATAAAGCTTCGAGTGAGGTTGAATCAGCGAATTGTGAAAGACAACCCGACACCAGAATGCCTTGTAAGAACTACTCGTAAATAAATGTCAAATTATCACATTTTTGTTCAATATCTGAAATTATTGTGCTGTTCTATGGCTTGCTGGTAATAGTCGAGTAGTATAGAGTGGTAAAGTCCCCGAGATTTATCAACTTTAAAGGCTCCCATACTGCACCTTCGCCTTCTTACACTCTTCTATAAACTGTAAAATTTTCTTAATCGCTGGCAAGAGCATTTTCGTAAGAAAATCTTTTCCAAATTTTTGTACAAGTCTTCTTAAATTTTGCAAGCAAACACGAATCCGTCATATTTTGGAACGCGACCACTTGGTAAATGTACCAAACAATGGTTATGGATGTTTTAAATATAAAGCCTAGAATGAGAGTAAGAAGTGCTCTAGTTTGTGTTATTTAATTGAATGTCAATTGTCTTACAACGAAAAAAGTTCTCCAATGTGAAATGTTTTCATGTTTTTTCTTAACATTTTTATTATACTGCTACTTAAATACTACTTAAAGGTTATGTTTGTATTTGTGCATGTCTAAGCAAGAGAGCGAGAGAATGATCTGGACAATTGGTATATATTGACTATAAGACTTTGCATAAATTTAAGCTATTTATATTTGTGCGTCCTTGAGCGGGTTAGAGACCTGGTCAATTAAAAAATATAATAATAATAATAATAATATTTGGCACGACAGACCAATGCGTTCTAAGCCCTAGCTTCTCGCGGCCATTTGTGTTGTGCGTGTAATATTTTTACACACAAATGGAAGAAACCTACAATTTAATACTGTATCCAAAAGGCAAATTGAGAAGCTTTCCATGACAATTAATACTCTCGAACATTTGTCAGACATTCGTGACAGGTGGGCAATGAAAAAATTGTTGGTGTTTCTGGTGTTCTAACCTGGTTAGAAGTCGAACGCAATAACCACTAGAGCCACGGCAACCACTTGGTCAATCAGTATACTAATAACGAGTCCGGCAGCCCTCACATTTAAAAGTTTAATAATCACTGAAAGAGTTGCTGACGCTTTGGGAATCACTATTATTCACATGCGCGAAAGAGCATTACATTTTAGGCTTATTTTTTGCGTCCGTTACTTCTTTCGTTGATGAACACTTTGCTGCTGCAGTTGTGTCCTTTACTGCTGTTGCTGCTGTCGTGACGGCTGTCGCCGTTACTGTCCCTAAGTTACTGTTGTTGCTACTAACACTACTTTCGCTCCCGCTATTATTGTGATAACGGTCCTCCGCTGGACTTCCTCCACTAGTCGTGCATTCGTGCCTGCGTACGTGAGCACGCAAATGACCTGGGCAATTAGTATAATAATATTCGGCGCGGCAGACCATTGCGGTCCAGGGCCTTGCTTCTCGTAACCATTTGTGTTCAGCATGTATATTTTTGCACACAAATGACACATGCCGGATCCGAACGGCGAATTAAGAAGCTTTCATTGACAAGTTATTACTCTCGGACGTTTTTCAGACTTTCGCAAATGGTTGGACACCATAAAAATACTTTTGGTGTTACTGCTCAGAAGCCATGCTCTAATACACTGAGTCACAGTGTTGTTAAGTAATTAAAGCATGAGAGCGTGTTTGTGCGGATAAGCGCATAAACGCTCCAAAACAGTGCAAGGCGAAAACTCGTATCATCAGATACTTTTATATCTCACGATATACTACAAGAGTGCATTTTACGTTGAATTAACACCCTAGCGTCTTTTGAATTTTGTAATATTCTATTCTAATTATGTTATTGCAATTGTAGTTGTGTGTCAACCAGATTTAAATCTCGGTTTCACTGCATTCATCCATAGTGACTGTTAACCGCAGGTTATGTTAGGACGTGTAGCACTCATACAATGGCAAGAGCATTTTCTTAAGAAAATCTTTTCCAAATTTTTCTTCTTAAATTTTGCAAACGAACACGAATCGGTGCCGTGACATAAGGCCAAATGACATAAGGCTAAATTCTAGCATTTGGCCATTGGACACTTTCATAAAGCGATATAAGGCCAATTTGCCTTTATGTTGCTTTATGTACCTGTTACTACCTTGCTCAATTGATTTAAATTCAGAAATACTACGCGCTCAATTAATTTATATTTAACTACCTCAAGAGCTCGGCGTTGCCCGTGGCCGGTGATTGGTTTTTGTTACTGAAAAATAAAATAAACCATATTTGGCCGTATGTCTCGAAATTATCTACCATATTTGGTCTTATGTCTCAAAATAATATGGCCTTATGTCTAAAATGACTTATACTAAAATATGGCCTTATGTCACTTGGTCTTATGTCACGGCACCACACGAATCCGTCATTTTTTAGAACGAGACCACTTGGTCAATGTACCTCCAAAACGAGAATGAGAGTAAGAAGTGCTCTCACCGTGCGCTATGTTGCATCAGTTGTGCGGGTAGGAAAACGCCACCGAATCAATTTAATTCCATTTAAAAGCGTTGCTCGCATTATGATTTGTGGCTCTGTTAAAATCTCCAATTATGGTTTGTTTCTCTGTTAAAATTCACTGTTTGTACGTGAGGGACAATTAGTATATAGAGGATAAATTTTAAGAATTACTGACACAGTTAATGTTTTTTCTTAATATTTTTATTCAACTGCTACTTAAATACTACTTAAAAGCATGACATTAAAGCATGCGAACAGGTTTGTGCGGTTGAGTGCATAAACGCTCAAAAATAGAGCAAGCCGAAAACTCGTATCATCAAATACTTTTAAATCTCACGATGTACTACAAGAAACATGAGTGCATTTTACGTTGTATTAACGCCCCAGTGTCTTTTGAATTTGGTTATATTCTATTCTAATTAAGTTATTGTAATTGTAGTTTTGTATCAACCCGATTTAAATCTGGGTTTCACTGCATTCATTAATAAAGTGACTCTTAACCACAGGTTATGCGCTCATACAATGTCCCTTCTATGCTTGGCGTGCGTGAAATTGAAGAAGATGTTATTTGAAAGCTGGTGTATTACAAATTAAGTTTAGTTTAATGTGTTGTTGCGCTCTTTTGTATTTTGCAAAGAGAAGAAAATATCCGATGTAAGGAAAGATGCGCGTGAAAATTTCAATTAAGTTTGGACGGACATAATGCTTTGCTCTCTTTCTAATTCTCTACTTTAACTGATGGAGTCGGAGAAGACCCTCTCTTTTGTTTTTGACCCAGAAGTATTCCACGAAGTGATATTATTAACATCTTTAAAAACCGGCTCACATGCCGATAATTTGTGTTCTTCCATTTATACTAACAAAGTTGAAAGTTCAATTTTTAATATTCGCACTTAAAATTATTAAAAAGGGTTAAATATGAGCAAATATTTACATTTGTCCAATTAAAATTATACAACGTTAGTACAGAGCAAAAAAACAATTGTTCGTACTTACATCATTATTGGTGAACGATAAGAATTTCACTTTATTCGGCTTTCCGTGGAGCTGCACCTCGTTTAGCAAATAAACATCCCTTAATCTGCAATATTTGCAATCGTTCATCATACTGTACTGATTTTGTTATTTGCTTTCTGGTAAAATCAACACTCAAAGATTGAAACCGTTTCGACTGGTTTAGCACCACAAGGAACAAACTCGCACTGCGTGCTCATTTACTTGCCAGTATGATCCATTTGAACTCTACACGGTGGAATAAAGATATATTTACGATTGCTATATGGAAAGGTTAACATGATTGTGGAGCACAAATCCCGCATGTTCCTGGAAAAAAACGGATCCTCTTGCTTATTTGTGAACTTTTGCCACTTGCGATGTCATTAAATTCAGATTTTTAAAAACCTATTCGAGAGTACACTCAAGAATGACGTAAATCGTGGTTTATCTCAAACAATACAATGCAAATCAACTAGAAATCGATTTTTAAATACAAGCGACAAGAACATGACAAGAGCAAAGACAAATACCGCAGTATTTTGCAAATATGTACGATATGTATATAACCTATGTACATACGTATGTACGTACTTTTTAATATTAACATTCACATGTTCATAAAATACATAATATTACACTTACCCAAGGATCTACATACCCTGTAGTCTATATTCTTACATTCATACAAGCATGTAATATCGTATAATCTAATCCGAAAGTATGGAATATAATACAGACGTAGTTTAATCTGTATTTTATCGGTAGTGGCTGTTTTCAGATTTGTGCATGAAACTTTTATTTTAATACGGGCATGCGATTGCATTGTAACAGTAAATTTTTGAAAATGATTTTTAAATATTTTTTATATCGTAAAATATAATTTAACCTTTTTTTTCTGAAATATATTGTGTATTATAATTTCATTGGTAATGATGAATGGATTATCATGAATAACTCTGCGGCATTTAGTTAACGCATACACTCATTTACTTGGTAGAACTGGTTCCTGTAACACATTGAACACTACCTTCTCGATCAGTGAGTACAGAAGCTTATTTTGATAATGTTTTAAGTTTTGTTTTCCTGATTTTTTGTAGAAGAGCCCGTTAAGTATTCAAAAAAACACGAAATGTCATATTTTGGAAAGTATCGGACACTTTGATTTAGAAACCCCTACTTTCATTCCTGATCAGATATGCGGATTATGTCCAAGATATAATAACCAACTAATCGTTGAGAGTTGACGATAATTAGTTAATTTGACCAGATCCGGCGAATAGCAGATGCGGTTGTGCATGGGTTTTAGCAGGTGAATGGTGAATCTAAGCGGTCTAGATTCCAGCCGCCTGCCCAGCCTAATCCGTCCTTTTCTACAGAGCCATAAGGCCCTTATCATGAAATTTTTTTAATGTGTTTGTCCCAGATGCAAAGTTGAAGTTGAAAGTTTTACAAAAAGGTTCTGCAGAATATAACAGAAATTAATGTTCATGTTCTGTTCAGGAAATACGGTACTGGTCCCAATGGACATTCGACGTTCGAGAGTATTGTGGTTCGTTGGGAGAATAACTAGAGCCCAATAGCTCGCTATATAGATTCTTAAAGCCAAAAAAGATTTAGTCGGACAAGTTTTGACAGAGGGAAAAAATTCCTCCTTTTGAATTTAAGTGTGTTAATTATTCTGTGGTTTATGTATTAATAAAATAATAAAAATTGGTGTGGTGCTGTTCTGCTTATACGTGTTTTCTAACTGAGGAGGAATTATATTTCATGTTCCTTGGTATAAAGTGATCTTTTCGTGAAAATTCAACGGATTCATATAATTTAAAGCTGTAGAAGCTATGCCTGCAACGAAATCTACATGAGGGAACAACGTCTATTTAGAAAATTAGAAGCGAGAGAGAAGTGTAGTTGTACTTCTAATAAAATCATATTAAGGTCATTGCCTTAATTCTCTAAGCATCAAGATAACCTAATGTAACGTTAACACACGATAAGTCATTTTTCTAAGTTAAAACATCTAACTCAGCTTGTAAATGAGCCCACTAGAATTCATAACATTGTCAGTCATCACACTAATAACGTTGAATTGTTTCTTATCTGTCATCCTATTAAATACACCGTCAGTCTATTATCACCTCTATGCTCTTCTGACTATTGCTCGTTGTCAAACCAAGCTGTTAAAGACAAAACTCCTAAAAGAACAACAGTGTTACTCGAGAAGCCGACTGGAACTGCCTCAACCATTTATTTAAGAGTACAAAGAGTATATAATCTTAATTATAGGGTGAACGCCTTTACTGATACAATCACAAACGTAATTCACGACGCTATGAGAAAATGTATCCAAGGAAAATGGTTGGTATGATTTAAGCTGCAAATAGGCTATTAGGAACCTGGAGGTATGCTTTCGGTTATATAATTAAAAACCACTTTGGAAAACAGAACAAAATTAAAATGAGTCAAAAATTATTGCAATGAATACATTAGACGAGTAAAATTTGACAATAACTGACACAAGAATACTTTAATGTCCCAAATAAAAACCAAAACAAAATGTTTGGCCATTCGTAAAATGAATTAAAAATACTGCCTCGTTGATAAATCTAACGCTTAATCTCAATGGTATTCCAACTTTCAGCTCTATCACCATCATTATTGCATCCCATAAAAATTCCCCCTACCTGTTCGGACTCTCGGTGTCCTGATCTACGCCATCCTTCCAGCGTAGGATTAGCCGGACTCGCTGTCGTATCCCATAAATCCAACCGTAAAATCAGGATCCTCTTCGCTCATGCGAACTAGCTGTCCACAGGAGCCAACCGAGCTTAATTCCCTTCACGATGTCGACATTGCGGCAACGCTGTTAGATGCCATATAGAGTCTCCGAAATCGTCCTCCCTCACTAGGGGCCAGCAATTCTTCTTCCTCTCAAACGAAGCTAAGAGGTCAGAATGCTTTTTTCTAAGAACCCAACCCAAAGAAAGTACTGATATGAACATTATCTTATTTACCAGCAGCTTGGATGTTATTGTTCATTTCCTCGATTTGAAGAGTCTTTGCTACTCAGAAACGTTATACCACGATCATTTCTGCACGTTGTGGTGTCTCCCTTCTTATGTATGAGGCACTAGATACTTTTCGTCAAACTTCTGGCGTTGCTCTTCCTTCCATACTTGCACTATTAGTTTATGAATTGCTTGGTGTAGTTCGAGACTTCCTGATTTATTTAGCTCCGCTGGGATACCACCTGAACTTTATCTATGTTTGTTGACGGTTGGGGGGGTAGTATGGTCGTGGTGGACATTGTGTAACCACCAATCCCCTAGTTAGCTAAACATTTAGCAAGAATACTTTAATGTCCCAAATAAAAACCAAAACAAAATGTTTGGCCATTCGTAAAATGAATTAAAAATACTGCCTCGTTGATAAATCTAACGCTTAATCTCAATGGTATTCCAACTTTCAGCTCTATCACCATCATTATTGCATCCCATAAAAATTCCCCCTACCTGTTCGGACTCTCGGTGTCCTGATCTACGCCATCCTTCCAGCGTAGGATTAGCCGGACTCGCTGTCGTATCCCATAAATCCAACCGTAAAATCAGGATCCTCTTCGCTCATGCGAACTAGCTGTCCACAGGAGCCAACCGAGCTTAATTCCCTTCACGATGTCGACATTGCGGCAACGCTGTTAGATGCCATATAGAGTCACCGAAATCGTCCTCCCTCACTAGGGGCCAGCAATTCTTCTTCCTCTCAAACGAAGCTAAGAGGTCAGAATGCTTTTTTCTAAGAACCCAACCCAAAGAAAGTACTGATATGAACATTATCTTATTTACCAGCAGCTTGGATGTTATTGTTAATTTCCTCGATTTGAAGAGTCTTTGCTACTCAGAAACGTTATACCACGATCATTTCTGCACGTTGTGGTGTCTCCCTTCTTATGTATGAGGCACTAGATACTTTTCGTCAAACTTCTGGCGTTGCTCTTCCTTCCATACTTGCACTATTAGTTTATGAATTGCTTGGTGTAGTTCGAGACTTCCTGATTTATTTAGCTCCGCTGGGATACCACCTGAACTTTATCTATGTTTGTTGACGGTTGGGGGGGTAGTATGGTCGTGGTGGACATTGTGTAACCACCAATCCCCTAGTTAGCTAAACATTTAGCAACTCATGAAAGTGATCTTCCCATCGCTGTAAGATGCCTTTGAGATCGGCCATCACCTTTGCAATAAATGCAACGTGGTGTATATTGCATAATGCGGCGCGGACTCTTTGCTATAACTTCCGCGCCTAATGTAGTACTTGCTCTCTGCACTGTTCTACTTCACGGAACAGATTCTTCTCACAAGGCGTGTTATTTTCTCTTCTACGCCCGACATATCAGCCCCAGGACTTACTTACCCTTCATTTAGGTTGAGTCCTATCGCTTGGTCATAGATATTTCTGGTCTCTTCGTTTTGAAGATCAGCCGTGTTGACTCCAATCTTATTCACGGATGCAGTTTTTCATGATGATGTAATTTGCGTTCGGTGCACCAAACCACCCAGTTCCACCATCTTGTTAGTATGTGATTGGATACTTTTGCGCGCAAACATTGTGCTCGGAATGACCAATTTATTGCTTGCTGCCATCTAAACGTCTTGTTCCTCACTGTCATTATTATTCCCGATTAAACTATGGGTGCCTATGTACTGCCTAAATACTGGATTCCGACCGATTTTGTCTATTATATATGTCATATTCTAATTTTTGTAATACACAATTCCCCGCCCGCGGCATAATCTGGATTGCTTGTATGTCAGCATTATATTTGGACAGGTACCGCCTAGCTGCTATGCAGCTCAAGCTATATACAGTGAGCGTACTTTCCATGAGAAAATTATCGTCCATTTAGCCGTTTTGTTGCCGTGATCGTCATTGTATTTCAATCTGCCAATCAAGCCAATCTGCTTGCTTTACATTTTGCAGTTGGTTCAACACTTTTATATTGGGCGTTGCCCCCGCGTGTACTTTCAAGAATCGAATCATCTATGTGACGGCTTTACTTATATCGTACTCGTTCAGCCTGAGTATTAAATAATCTGGGCAATCGTTTTGAAGAGAAAAAACAACTTATACCTTGATTCAGGAGCAAATCTTAGCGACCAGCAGTACGGTTTTCAAAGGCAACTTTCTTCAGGTTATCTGATGGTATAGCTCGCCGAAAAGTGGAACAGTCAAAGCTGTTGTACTATATATTTTCAGGGCATTAATTTTGGCGAAAATAAGTGCCTATGAAAATTATGAAACTCTACTTGATCGGACTAGTAGCTACCTTTCTGACCGCTGATTTAAAGTTGTATTGGATGGTTCACCGTATAAATATTATAAAATGCCAACATTTTGTATGCGACACTCTTTCGAATTTTCCCGTTACATCTAATCCAATTCATTCTTTCGATAACATCAGTACTCTTAGCTTTGCGTATGAGCTCACGCTTATGCTCGTCCTTATTCTTCGCAACGGGAATTTTAACAACAACAACTTAAAAACTCACAAGCTTCTTTGGAAAGACCACATATTTGCCACAGATAAAACTGACTACTATTTACAAGGCGTAAAAACTTGATTTATTTTAATACATTTTTAATTTCTTTTACATAGTAAAAGGAAAAAAAATAATCATGAAAATCTTCGAAGTCGGGATTTTTGCAGATTAACCTATTACCGTATCTCATGAGCCAGAAAAAGCGAAAAAATCTCTGCCTGTTTGTCTGTCTTCGTGTGTCCACTCTACAGCTCAGACGGCTAAAGTTAAGGGATGAAAGTTCATATTTAAGCTTTTTACATAAGTTGTGATGGGTCAGTTGATTTTGACGGAAATTTGACAACCGGAAGTGACAGTTTACTTGGACAGTTTTTCGATTTTTTGCAAATAACTCTTAGCACTTAGGAGAAATCTGTTAAGTGCAAGAGAATTTAAACAAAAACAAAAAATTTAAAAAAAAAAACATAAAAACATTAAAAAATTTATATACATATGTTGAGCCCACACTTCCATTTTACATAGTAAAAGGAAGTATAGTAATCATGAAAATTTTGGAACTGGGGATTTTTGCAGATTTACCAATTACCGTATCTCCCGAAAAAAATATCTGTCTGTCTATCTATTTGTGTCCACTCTACAGCCCAGACGGTTGAACTTATGTGGATGAAAATTCATATTTAAGCTTTTTACATAATTTGTGAGGTGCCAGTTTATTTTAACGGAAATCAACAACCGGAAGTGATGGTTTTTCGAGCTTTTGCCATCAACTCAAAAAGTATAGCACTTAGGAGAAATCTTTACATGCAAAAGAAATTTAAAAATTTGTTTTAAACAATTAAAAAAAAAAAATTTAAAAAAAAATTTTACGGCCCGTCCGTAAAAGAAAGTCGTGCTGTGCCCACACCTCCATTTTGTTAGTTGTATTATTTTACATTATAAATTTTATTTCCTTACATTTCATGTAATGTTCATATCATATTATAAACCAAAGCCACGATGATTTTAAAAACTAGTCGGTAATTACCGATTTTATTAAAAAAGAATACCCTATATGCCCGTATGGCAGACACTGCGACCTAAAATATCTATTGTATCATCATTGTATCATAGGGTGTATTTACTCTGAGAGAGTGAATGATTGTATGTCCTTAGTGGCAGAATTTCTCCGAGCAGAACCTACATTCTGTGTCTTAGCCCACTCCAATTTTGTTAAGGTCACACCGCAAGCCAAAATTACCTGTGAGAAAACTCACTAGCTTCCTAATGCTATCCCTATTTAGATTAAAGATTTCCTTATAGGAAAAGAGCCTGATTAATTATTTGCATTGCATCAGCACCGGTACGTTATCCCAGTGGGCTAGACAAAGTTTGTGTTCCCAACAATTTATCAGTTGTGTGGCGACAGCCCACCCTGCCTGCCTGACCATCATTGTAAACATCCAATGCATCATTTTAGGATTTAGACCCCAAGTTCTGCCGTAGAGGCGTCCACTGGCCCACAAGTCCCTAGTGGCGCGTTCAATGGCGGACTTGATATGAGAATTCCGGTTTAGCATTTGATAAACGATCAAGGACGACGCCGATATATTCAACCTCACTGGAACAATCTTACGTGGTGCCTTTGATGATGGTAGGTCCCAAATCAACCAGTCTTCTTTTCGCGAAAGGCACTAGAACGGTTTTACAAGGATTGATGGATAGTCCTTCTCTGCTGTACCATTATAAAACAGCACCTGGCATGACACTAGTGATAGTCGTGCAGTGCTTACCACCAATAAAAATCGCCAAATCGTCCGCATAACCAATGGCGATGTAGCCCTGTTAATATCGACTACAAGATTGCCAATGACATTTTCCAAGCCAGTCTCCTTAAATTTAACTTATTAAATTTATTATTAAAAATTCTGTTTAATCGAGTGCAATTATGATTGATCAAAACTTAATTTCTCTTCACAAGACGCAGTACACCAAAGTACTATAAACATTGAATTGATTAGAAGATCATGTCATGGCAGGTTTAATGATGGTGACATCTCTGTTTAAATCATACCTAACATAGATCTGCAATTGCTAACATAGTAGAACACGGCATCCTCTCCGATGTCTGAAAATTATGCTTTTCTCCAAAAGATGTGTACCTTCTGCGGACCAAGGACACACAAATTTACGTTGTCTTCGACAATAGACAATACGCTTTTATTTTTATACTCAAATGAATTACAAATACGAAATACGCTGAAGGGAAAGTTCGAAAGAATCAAATGGTCATGCCACCCCTTTTGTAATAGTCGTGTGATATATGAGGGTAATGTTTCAAATTTATCGTCTCAATAACAATGATCTCCCGATAATTCCACCCCATAAACTGTTGCCATTGTACAAGGTTATTCAATTTGGGCTCTAATAAATATCAACAGTACATTTATCATGCAACTAATATACATAGTGAAATATACAAATGCAATTATTTCTTATAAAATATTAAACCTATATTTAAAATTAATTAGGCCTACTTTAGCGTTGTACGCTAATAAATCCTTTTCACTTTGTTATCAATAATTTTGATCATAAAACATAGATAGATTTGTATTTAAATACAAAAAACTACAAACATTTAAATTCTAATTTTAAATTTTTCGACTTCTACTGCTATGGGTAATTAGTAAATTTACAATATAAAAAGTTTGTTTACTATTGACTAAGAATTTCCGCAAATATTTGCAGATGATCAAAATCAGATAATTGAAAACTTGCATGAGACCGAAAGTTATTTTGAATACAAAAATGAAGGGGAAGAAGAAGAAGAAATTATAGATGTAAATAACAAGTGGCTTACGAATAAAATGAAAATTTCTAAAATGAGTAGCGAAGAGTACATTCAGACGGAAACAAGTAATTTGGATTTAAGAAAAAGTATAAGCTTAAGGAGTCATTTATTACCGGCCTCGTGGCCGACAGACAGCAGCCAATCTCATTTGTATTTAGATTCATCTGATGTAATAATTAAGGATACCACACCTAGTTTGACAAGTGATGAAATACCGATTTCGATTGAAATAAAAAAATGCACTGAAATAGAATCCAAAGAAGATTCCAGGAAAGACGAATGTTTAGCAACGTTTTTCACGCGTATGGATTATTTTTACACCATTAAACGGGGATTGGGCGCGTGGTGCAAAATACCAATTTCAGAGAAATTTAAGAAAGAAATAGCATTTGAAGAATATTTAATTGTTTCTCGAATGAAAAATTGTTTTGGAACTAAACCAATCGAAACCCTCTTACCAGGTCAAGTTGAACCCATAGGAAATTTTCATCTAAGCATTGATAATAATGCCATTGGATTTTTCACTTCATGCCAAAGTAATATTTTCAATAAAGATGGGTTTAATATTCGCGGGCACATTCTTAATTCAAAATATAATAAATGTTTTAAGCTGGTTGAGGAAGAACGAACTGAATTCAAATTTGTGGATAATGTCAAAGTCGTAAGATTTCGCTTTCAATATGGGTTTTCGAAACAGATCCTGAATAACTTCAGGATAACTTTCGAACATCAAACGTATCAATCTATTTAGAAACGTATGAGTTTACTTTGATTTTGCCGTTGCCATAACCAAAACATCAATTTCAACTTAAATTTTTAACAAGTTTTAACAAAAAAAACACTACGCCTCGTTATACCTTATGATAGTCTTGTATCGCGCAAACAAACAAAAAAACGCTTGTTTGTAAAATACCCGTCCAAATGCCTTTTCGAATTTTTATTTGCACTTACCGAGCGTACTTGAAATCATTCTTAACTTTTGTCTGGAGTGAATAGCTTGAATAATATTTTACCAGCATATACGAAAAAATAATAGTTGCCCTGAAGTTATTAAGAATCTATTCCCGAAAGCCTTAATTATCTAAACTCTACATTGTCAAAATCTGCAATCTTTTTGGCATTTTTTATCTAATTTTTTTATCCAATTTTATAAAACACTAGCTGAAATACCCAACAATGCCCGGCTGCCCCCACCACACTGTCGGCACTAACTAGCTGAGTACCCACCTACTAATTTCACCCCACTGACGCCCTCCCCACACTGACTGTAACCTCCGGGACAAAAAAGCCTGTAAAATGATAAAAACCTGATCAAAATCGAACCAGTAATTTTCAAAAAAGCTGAAATAATAGGCGTATAATATCATAATATAATAATATATAATATAATATAATATCGCAAAACATTTACTGCATCAAAACAAGCACGTTGAAGGCTTAAAGGGATGGATAGCTTTTGAGCTTTGCGATGCCTAACGAACAGACACAGAAATTGATTTTAAAATTTTCTATAATTACTCCGCTCTTCGATAACAACACTTTTAATAAAAATTTGGAAGTGACTTTCTTCAAATTATGTACACTCTTCGATAACAAAATAAATTTTTTAAAAATTAACCCGATTTTCTTCAAATTTTATATACATATGAATCTCCAGTGACCACGTTTTTTAAATCCTTCTATAATAACTTGCCTATGTCTTTCTGTCTTTCTGTCGGTTTATATGTCATTCTGTCACGCTTTTTTTATTCTAATGCTGTGAGTTGACGGTGTCATGCGCGTTTTGGGGGAAGACTCTTTGGAGGCGGGTCTTGAGAAGTGTTCTTATGGGGAGTGTTGTGGTGATTAGTGGGTCTTGAAGTGGTCTTGAGGGTATCTTAAGGTGGTTTTAACAGGGTCCTCTGTCATGCTTTTTTCATTGTAATTCTGTGAGTTGACGGTCTCGTACGCGTTTGTGGAAGACTTTTCAGAGGCGGGCCTTGAGGAGTGTTCTTATGGGATTGTTGTGGGGGTCAGGTAGTCTTGAGGTGGTCTTTAGGGGATCTTAAGGTGGTTTTATAAGGGTCTTATATGTCATTCTGTCACGCTTTTTTCATTCTAATGCTGTGAGTCGACGGTCTTGTACGCGTTTTTGCGGAATACTTTTCGGAGGCTTGTTTTGAGGAGTGTTCTTATGTAGTCTTGAGGGGAAGTTTGTGGGGTTAAGGGAGTCTTAAGGGGATCTTGAGGGGATTTTAACAGGGTGATTTAACCAGGATTTAAGGCGGTCTTGAGGGCGTTTTGAGATAGTCTTAAGTGAGTATTGGGTGGGGTTTTGCGAGGGATCTTGAGTTGGGTCTTAAGTGGCCTTGAGGTGGTTCGATTTTGAAGGAGTTTTGAGAGGGTCTTGAGTTGTGTTCTTAGGAGATTTTTAGGGGGTCTTGAGGGGAGTCTTGAGGGGTTATTTAGTAGGACTTGGGTTATTCCTGAGGAAGCTCAAAGGGGGTATTGAGGTTGTTCAAAATGGGGGATCTTTTGATGGGTCTAAAAGAGGGTCTTTAGGTGGTCTCGAAGGAGTCTTTACGTTAACTTGAGGGGGGTCTTGGGCGAGTTTTAAGATGGTCTTTAGTGGGTTTTTGAGGTGGTCTTAAGAAGGTCTTGAGGTAGTCTTGAGGGGGTCTTAAGGGAGTCTTTGAATGGTCTTAATGGGGTTTTAACAGGGTATTAAGGAGTGGTGATGAGGGGGTTTTAAGAGGGTCTTGAGTGGGATATTGATAGGGCCTTGAGGAGATTTTGATAGGGTGTTTAGTGTTTTATTGAGAAGGTCTTCAAAGGATTTTGAGGTGTTCTTGAGGGGTTATCGAGGGGGCTCTTGAAGGGGTTTTTAGAGGGTATTAAGTGGCGTGTTGAGGATATCTTAAGAGGGTATAAAGGGGATTTAAGAGGATCCTGAAGGGGTCTTGCGGGGCTTTTAAGAGATTCTTGAGGGGTCTTGAAAGGAGGAGTGTGGTGTTTAGGTGGTTTTGAGTGGGGCTTAAGGGGCTTTTAAGATGATTGTGAGTGGAACATTGAGAGATTGGGAGGTCTTGACGGACGTCTTGACGGGGTTCTCGAGAGGGTCTTAAGAGGATCTTTAGAGGGTAGTGAGGTGGACTTGAGGGGGGTTCGATGGCGCCTTAGGAGTGTCTTAAAGGGTCATAAGGAGGTCTTAAGTGGTTTTTAAAACGAACTTGAGGAGAGGTCTGAGGGGGTTTTGAAAGGAGTCTTGAGGGTTCAAAGATTGGGTCGTGAGCGGGTCTTGAGGAAGTATTGATATGTGTCGTAACGTGGTCTTCACTGAGTCTTGAGGGGGTCTTGAGGGCGGTTTGAAGTGAGTCTTGAGGGTGTTTTGAGCGGTTTTAAGGGGGGCTGGAGGGTCTTGAGTGGGATCTTGAAAGAGTCTTGAAGGGGGTATTAAGAAAATCTTGACGTGGGTTTGAGCAGGGGTGTTCTGGAGTCTAGTTGGTTCAACGAGTAGGCGTCGGATTTTCTAGAAACTTGTGGTATCACAACGGACCTTCTTGGTCTAAGTGCGTCGGTTTTGAATGACGGCCACTTCAACCTAACCTAACCTAACCTTCAGGGGTTATTAGATGGTCTTGAGTGGAGTCTTGTAATGGTTTGAAGGGGTTCCTTAGGATGGTTTCGGGAGTTTTGCGGGGGTTCTTTGGGGGTTTTTACGAGGTCTTCAAAGGGTCTGGACTCTTGAGGGGGTCTTGATGGAGTATTAAAGTGGTCTTGAGGGGGGCTCTGAGGAAGTTTCGAGCAGGGGTATTTTGTGATTTGAGTGATTTCAGAGGGGTGTTGAGGTAGTCTTAAGGGAGCCTTGAGGGGGGCCTTAAGATGATCTTGAGGAGTTTTCAGAGGGTCTTGATTGGGTGTTGGATGATCTTGAGGGCGGTCTTACAGGAATCTTGAGTTAGGTTTTAGGGGGGTCTTCAGGGGGTTTGGGAGAGTTTTTTTTGGGTTTTGAGAGGGTATAAAGGAACTCTTGAGAGGGGTCTTAAGACGGGATATAAATGGGTTCTCGAAGAGGTTTTGAGAGGTCTTGAGTAAGTTTTAAAAGTTTCGTCTTTTATGAGGTCTTAAATTGGCATTGATGGGGTCCTAAGGTCTCGAGTGTGTCTTAAGGAAGTTTTTTGGGGGGTCTTTAGGGGTCTTTTAGGAGTCTTTTTGTGATATTTTAGGGCCTTTTTTTGGGCCTCAAATATTCCAGATTTCCATTAAAAACATTGCAGCAATTTTTATTTATTTTATAACAGTTCTAGTGGCTCCAGATCTATCACCTATTTTATTTTTAGAGGGCTAGTTGTACATTAATAAAAGCATTTTTAAAAAAAAAAATTAATTTTATTTTATTTATAGAATAACCCGATTTTATTCAAACTTTGCACACTATATACTAGCTAACCCGCAGACGTTGTCCTGTCCCACTTTCAACAAATTTGTTTGTGATCGTTTTGTGAACTTGTGAAAAGATATTTGAAATAAAATAAAAATAATTTAAAATAATTTTGTTTTGCGATTTTGATCACATTATTGTGTTTCATTTTCAAATTTTGGGAACTAAGTAATTTCTCTACCGATTTGTATGAAATTCGGTATGGTCTTTTGAAGGTCCTCTGGGGGGTCTTTTGATGGGCTTTTGAGGGTCTTTTGGAGTTCCTTTGAGGGTTTTTGGGGGTCTTTTTAGGGTCTTGGGGTATTTTTGGGAGTATTTTGGAGGTCTTTTCAGAGTCTTTTGAGGGTCTTTTTGTGGTATTTCGGGGAGTCTTTTGAGGGTCTTTTGAAGGTCTTTTGTGGTTCCCTTGGAGATCTTTTGATGATCTTTTGGGGGGTCTTTAATGATTTTTGGGGATTTTGAGGGACTTTCGGAGGTCTTTTTGTGTTTCACTTCAATTGCGCGTTAAACACACGCACTGTGAGAATTTAAAACCAACAATTCGATAAAACTTCATTTGGCTATTTTGTTTGGAAATGACCTCCGCTATCACCCTGCTTCATTTGTGACACGAATTCTGGTACACCCTGTACATGTCTTTCGTTTCCAAGAATAGTTCATCGTTTCTTTTCGAGACTTAACAAGGGTAATTGTTATTCCAAGAAAACACAAACTGTGATATTTTTGAAAGGGTCCGTAAACAGAGTCATGGGGCCAACAAACGTTTACTAAGCATGTGGGCAGTTAAGCAGCCATGCGCATCTTGGTAAAGATATAATAATTGTTCGAATAAGTGACTAAGGCTAAGCCCCGACCAAATAGACAGAAACAAAAAAAAGAACGACGTTTGTTAACCCACACCACAAACAGCAAAAAAAAACTTTCTTTGACTTGTTTGATTTTATATGGGCAGTATTTCTACAAAGTCGTGATGCAGTAAGAGCGAATCATTCACGAACAACTAGATCTTAGATCTAGAACTTACTAACTTAAACTTACAGCCGAAGTTTTTTTTAAATACGTAATTTTTGAATCTGCTATCTTATCAGGAGCTACTAGCTTCCTTGTTCTACCATTTGAGGTAGAAGTGGTATCACCAACTAGTTCGCCCATGTCTACAACCTCATTACTGAACATGGACTGGACGACATGCTGTTATCAAATATTTATTCCAATGGTGTAATGCCGCGTCCAGTACTTCTACGAAGCATCATGTCCGATGTGATGATTTAATAATGACATGGCATCGGTGACCATGGCAGTTTCCATATTGTTTAGGATACATATATGGAAAACATATGCGCAAACAGTATCCAAAAAAATTTAGAAAAACGGGAGATAGTGAAGTTTTGAATGAAAGTAAATTTGGAAAAACATTTTTTTGTGGTTGAATTTACCTCAAGATCGTCAAATTTGTTAAAGTAATAATAATAATAATATTCGGCGCGACAGACCGTTGCGGTCCAAGGCCTAGCTTCTTGCGACCATTTGGGTTGTGCATGTATATTTTTGGACACAAATAGAAGGGACCTACTATTTAAGGCCGGATCCGAACGGCGAATTGAGAAGCTTTCCGTGACAAGTTATTGCTCTCGGAACGTTTGTCACCCATTCGCGAGAGGTGTGACACCGTGAAAAATACTTTTGGTGTTACTGGGATTCGAACCATGAACCTCCTGCTCAGTAGCCACGCGCATTTCCACTGAGCCACGGCGCCCACGTTTTTTTAATATACCGAGATGATAAAGTGATTCTTTTTTCCCGAATTGACTGTCTTAAACTTGAATTTATGGCGAGGAAATAGCGTAACCAGGAGTTAGTTCTACTTACTGTTTCGCTGGTGCTGACGACAGAGTGAGACAACATTAAGAATTTTAATTATATTTTTAATAGTAGTGTTTGAAAAAATATGCTTGAATAAATAAAGAAATTAAAATTTACAGAAGTTAAAATCCAAAGATGTAAAAGAAATTAAAGAAGTTGAAATATAAGAGAAGGAAATAAGGTAAAGAACTTTAATTTAAAATCAGTATCGATGAAGAATTTAAAGTAAAGCACTGAGGCAAATTTGTAAAATTCAATTAATTAACAGCGATCGATTTTTTAGTACAACTTTTACACATTTTTTATTAATATAATAATGATATAATTGTAAATTATTAATACACTTATATACTAGTACAATCAAATAGATTAATTAATTTCTTTCAGGAAAAATCGTTGCATATTCAACTACGAAATGGAGAACTAGTAGCTTTACGAAAAAAAAACGTTAGCGATAACTGTACGGTCCATCGGGCAGTAATCAAATTAACTGGTAAAGGAGATTTTTTACTGGATGGTGGAATATTTGTTTTGATGCGTTACATTATTTTAATGAAATTTACTGGAAAATTCGAATGCTGGACAATGAATATAATGGGTAAGTATTATTGCTAAGTTAGTGTAACAAGTAGTAATTAGTGGATTTAAGCTTAAATAGGTGAGATCAAGGTATTAATTACTCGGTCTCAAACAAATACAAGCGATCTGTTACCACAGACTACTTACCAGAGTTAAAATTATAATTAAGCTAGGATTATTTATTTTTATTAAATGTTATTATACTAACTTGCCTGTGTCTGTCGGTTTATACTCGTATCGCTTTCAGTCACGCTCTTTATTCTAATGCTGACAGTCCCGTACGCGTTTTTTGTAGTATGACTTTTCTGTGGCGGGTCTTGATGGATGTCTTGAGGGGTATTTGATGGACTTAAGAGAGGCCTAGAGGTGGTTTTTAAAGGGTCTTAAGTGGGGTCTTAATGGGATCTTAAGGCGGTGTTGTGGGCGTCTTGAGAGGGTCCTAAGGGGTCTTGAGAGTGATCTTGAGGTGTTTTTGAGGTTGGTTTGAGTAGGTCTTTAAGTGATATTTGGGGATCTTGAGGAAGTCCTTAGGAGG
Organism: Nephrocerus scutellatus; assembly: GCA_947095585.1. NCBI lineage: Eukaryota > Metazoa > Arthropoda > Insecta > Diptera > Pipunculidae > Nephrocerus > Nephrocerus scutellatus. Next base: position 64,997,442 of record OX352764.1, on the reverse strand, counting down.
TCTTGAGGTTGGCTCGAAGGGAACCTTTTAGAGTATTTTGGGTGCTCTTGATGGGGATCTTGGGGGGTCTTGATATTATCTTGAAAGCTTCTTCAGGGGGTCTTAATATGCTCTTAAGAGGTCTTAATGTGGTCTCGATGGGATCTTAATGTATTGTTTAGGGGTCCTTCTGGGGTATTTAAGGGGTATTAAGTTAGTCGTGAGGAGTTTTTAAAGGTGGTCTTTTGGGGGTCCTTTGCTGGGGATGGAGGTGATTTTGAGGGGGTCTTAAGTGATTTTGAGGGGGTCTTAAGGGGGCACCTATACAAATTTTATGAAAAGAGTACCCGATTTTCTTCAAATTTAATACGCATGTGTATCTCCGATGGACAACACTTTTTGTAAAAATGTTGAAGTGAAATGGCCCCGGGGTCGGGGGCTCTCTAACAAAAATGTTAAAAGATTTAACCGATTTTATTCAAATTGCAAATTGTGTATTCCCGATTAGAGAATTTACACGAAAAATTTTTATTTTTATGGGTTGTTTTATTTTGTATAATAAAATTCTCTAATCGGAGATACTGTGCAAAGTTTGAATAAAATCTGGTAACTTTTTAAAAAAAAAATTTGGGAGTCTGGGCCCGATTCACTCCAAAATTTTTAGAAAAATGGAGGTGTGTTCACAACAAGACTTTCTTTTACGTAGGGGTCCGGAATTTTCAGTAAATTTTTTTTAAATTTTATTTTTTTTTAATTTTTAACAGATTTCTGATATTTGCAAAAACTCGAAAAACTGTAGAATTAAACTGCCACTTCCGGTTGGCCTAAAAAGTTCAATTTAGATAGACCGGATGGCTATAAACTTTTACTTCCATGATCTAAGAAAAGAGGAGATCTTTTTATACTGCTATCATAACAGAGCTTGGGCTGCATAATCTTATTATGACACCATCGACTTAGTGGTACAAATCTCAAAAATTACATGAAAAACTACACTGCGGTGTTGAAATCAGCTTTTCCGAAAATCCACGATCTCTTTGGACCACTTTCCTGTATATAATTTAACACGACAACGATTCTATACAAACCGCTCGAATTGTTAAATCATTTGTTGCCAGTGAAAAAAGTTCAACATTTTCATTGACAATATTGACCACCATATTCGCCAGACCTTTTTTCTTTCCTGACATATAGGAGAAATATACGAGTAAATTTTATCTCACAAAATGATGTATGTACTTTTATTCTAGTGAACCGCCGTGAGTGCTAGTTGGGGAATAGAGTCTAGATAGAACTGCTCTTTGTTGATAGGCCCTTATTCCGGCGACAAAATTTTATCATGTCATATAAAATGAAAAATGCTTTTTTGGTATTCCGGTCAGTTTCAATTTTATTATTTTATGTTATTTTCTATGTTATTTTGACATAACATAAAAGTCATAAATTAGGTGCTTTTATGAAATGTTATAGACAAAAACTGATTCGAATATTTCAAGATCTGTGACATTTTTTAAAATAGGCAAATTAGAAAATGTCATACATTCTACGATATACCAGAGAACGAAATGAAAGACGTGCCAGGTACGTAAATGCATTCCTGATTTATTTAGGACTAGCTGTTCCCGGGCGTTTTGCTACCAGCCAACTGACGCCACGCCCACTTACACCCGCGTTTCCCGGCTGCCCAATCCCACTGACCCCCGCCCACTGACCTTCCGCCCACTTACACCCCAATAACTAACCAACTCACCAATCCAGAAAACTATAGAATCGACACTTATACAGGCAAAAATATTCTCGGCGAAACCGAAAACGGTGGGTCCGACACTAAAATCGCCTGCCACGCCTCCCCCAGCCAAAAAATGTGCCACCCCCCACCACCTATATTTGATTCCAGATAGTAACTAATATGTATACCAAGTTTTGTTGAAATTGGTGAAGGCGTTCCAGAGCTAGTTAGGCACAAATATAGATATATACAAATATACAAATAAATTCTCTACTTTATATATATAGATATATAAAATAGAGAATTTGTTTGTATATATATTTGTGCCTAACTAACTCTGGAACGCCTTGGCCAATTTCAACCAAACTTGGTATACATATTAGTTACTATCTGGAATCAAGCATAGGTGGTGGGGGGTAGCACGTTTTTTGGTTGTGGGAGGCTGCTGCCACCCATACCACAGGCAAAAAACCCGCTATCCCTCCTGCTACAGTTTTCGCTATCACCATGATGAATAGTGTTGGTAGTACGCTCCTATGGATTAGTAATGTATCGCCGCAGGGGTGGGGGGGGGTGATCGATATTAGAGCTGATTCTATTGTTTTCGTGGTCGCTGAGTTGAATGGTGATGGTAAGACAGCTCCAGGGTGATGGGGTCGATAACTGAGGCGGGGGGTGACCGATATAACTGTTAATTCTATGGTTTGCGTGGTCGCTGAGTTGAATGGTGATGGTAAGATAGCTCTATGGCGATGTATTCGATAACTGAGCGGAGGGTGACCGATATTAGTGTCCATTCTATAGCTCTCGGGGTCACTGAGATGAGTAGTGTTGGTAAGACACTCCTATGGGTGAGTTGTTTATCGGGAGGGAAGAGCGGGAGGATGACCGATATTAGTGTCGACCCCCGAGTTTTCGGAGTCGCTGAGATGAATAGTGGTGTTTAGAATAGTACACGGTGAACGGCTGGGTTTGGGGAGACGACATTGTACTTCAAATTGCAAAAGGTAGATTAGTTGCCGTGTCTTATGGCAATATAAAATTGACATCCGATTTTTGAAATCTACCGCAGAACTAATAAATTTCATTTATCCGGCTGTTTCTCAAAACTATCACAGTTTGAACCGGTTGCGAGAAAGAACCATTCTGCCGTGCTTATAGGCGTAGTTACTGAATATAAGTCTATCGATACCGTAGTAGATGCTGATGATGAAGTTAATTCTATAACAGAGTTCCTATGCTCACTTGATTCGTCTGGATTGTCTCCAAATCGTCTTTTATTTACAGTGGGATCTCCAATTATTTTACTACGGAATCTCGACTCGCCAAAACTTTGCAACGGCATAAGACTGTGCGTAAAAGAAAGGGGACACTGTGAAACAGTTTTTATCCCACTCATTTCGACGGATCTACCTTTGTAATTAAAGAGATTGCAATTTCCAGTAAAACTTGAGTTTTCGATGACGATCAATGACGATCAATAAGTCGGACAGTTTATTAAGTACTGCGGAGTATAGATTTGAAATCGCCATGTTTTCCCACGGACAACTTTATTTTGCTTGCTCTGGGTTGGGTTGACCTAAGAATTTATTTATTCTTGCTCTTGAAGGTGAAACTAAAAACATTGTATACAACCAAGTTTTTTTTTTAATTAATTTTATGTATGTTTATTTAATTTTATTTTATAATTTGAATACTTTAGCTATAATTTAAAATATGTTTTTTAAATAAATTTTGTTAATAAAAACTGCAATTTTACCTTATAGATAGATATCATTCTTTTTTCTACCCCTGCCTTATAGAAGATTGGGATTTTCATCATTAGAATTCAACACCGCGCCAATCTTCAGATGCTCCGATTCAAGAAATTGTTTAGGCTTAATAAGCGAACAGTGGAATTTTTAATACTAAAGTTGGAGCTAATGTCACGGAAATCCACAATCCCCTTCAGAATTAAATTACTGTGTGCTCTACATTTCTATGGTCATGGGTCATATCAGGTAGCAGATGGAAGTTGCCATATTTTAGCCGTATCGCAGCCAAGCGCATCCCGTTGTACAAAAGAAGTCACAAGTCTAATATGCACTTATTTATTAGATGATGTCATAAAGTTCCCACAAGATGTTTTTCATCAAGCGAAAACAAAATTGGGCTTTTCAAGAAAATATGATATGGACGGAGTGCTTGGCACAATTGATGGATGCCACGTTGCAATAATTGCACCACCTGAGGATGACGAATTTTTTCGTGGGAATTTATTTCGCAACAGAAACGGATACCACAGTATAAATGTAGTTGCTTGTTGTCAAAAATGCGTATTAATTATGCAAATGCACGGTTTCCAGGTTCGGTACACGACTCGGCAATCTGGATGACATCGCAACTACGGAAATATTTTGTGGATAATTTCTCAAATATTTCTAACCGAACAAACATTCTATTAGGTGATTCCGGATTTCCCCTGGAACCTTGGTTGCTTGTTCCTTGCAATAATCCGGTAAATGGAAGTAGGGAATTTCGATACAACGAGAAATTTATAAGGGCGAGGAACATTGTCGAAAAATGTTTTGGTCTCGTAAAATCAAGGTTCCGATGCCTACTACGGCATCGTACGCTACATTACCACCCAACGGCTGCATTTAAAATTATATATGCAGTATTTGTGCTACATAATTTATGTTTGGATTATTCGAGTCTGAACGATGAAATGGATGCAGATGAAGTCTCAGAGGACAGTGATGTACCCGAAGACGAATTAAACCCCGAAAATTATATGAGAGATATCATGGACGAGGTTGATCTGTCGTCAGCAAATTCAGAAAATGGAACTTGGTATAATTTAGGTTGCAGATTACGGGAAACGTATATAAACAAATATTTTAATTAATTAATTATTTTAATTATTTTTATTTCAAATAAATAAATAATAAATATAACTAATAAATAATTATACAGACTTCAGTGGCGTCTTTGATACTCTCGGCTATATCGTGCATAGCATTTGCTATTTTGTTAAACCCTTCCCTCATCACTTCAATTTTTTGTTTTTTTAACTCCAGATATTTCTTTTCGAAGTCTTCTATAATATTGAAAATTAAATTATTATTAAATTAAATTAATTAAAAGTAATCATGCATGATTATTTCATACCATTATCCTTTTTTCCTTGGGGATGGTTCTGGCTCTGGGGATGGTTGTTGGACAACCGAAGTTGAAGCAAACCCAGCTTCCATTGTTATGGCACCTTCCACCACAATCGCCCCCCAGACACCAAGTGCACGCTCTTCTAAATTGCTCAATGGCAATTGGTTTGATTCTCCGCCACCAGTTTTATGTAAACTTATTAAAAAATTTCTTTTTTTATGCCGCACAGCATTACGCCAGTTTTCAAAAATCTAAAAGTAAAATTTATTTTTATAAGTATATATCAATATTTTTACTTTTGTATTTAAAACCTTTTTCCATTGGTTTTTATTTCTAGCTAGCCAGACAACAACAGACAAGAGAAGTAGTATATTTTTCAATGTTACCATAATGCTAGAGATTACATTTCCCATGTTACTATAAAATAATTATAACATTCGTGTAATGTCAATCTCTTCTGGCTAACCAAAACTTCAATTTAACTATAGTCGGCCCGCTTTGTCTTGCACGTCACTAATGTAAATTTTGCATAAAGCGCAATCAATACGTTTTACACTAACAGTGTTGCCATTATGACGTTAATATCGTCATTTTGACAATTTTAGCTTAAGAATACGATGGGACGTTTTCTCAACGGCTCTTAATATAAAACTGACGTTTTTCAAAAAAAAAAAATACGAAATAATTTTTTCTGTAATAAATACTTCTTCTTCGATTCCAAGTAAATTGTATGTAGGTCAACATACTCTACCACAAGCTACACATACCAAATTTACAAGAAAGGAAAAACATTTTTTTCATAAAAGCCTTTTCTCTTCTTCGTTAATTTGTTCTCGTTTGTTCTGTTCACTTTAGTGGCTCAGTTTAGTAGTTTTTCTGCTTGTTCTTGTAGGAAAACCAAAGATAAAACTAGAAATTTGGAGTTTTTACCAAAAAGTTTTGTGATTTAATTTTTAATTGCATTTGCATATTAATGAAAGAATAATCTTAATATATATTTTGATAACGGGGGCTGTTGATGACGGGGTTTTTGATGATCGTAAGCGAGGGGGTCAGTGGGGAGGAAATGGGCGATTGGGTTAAGTCTTGGGAGCTACGGGTATTGATGGGGTTGATGGATGGTAATCGGTGTGGTGGGTGGTCGAAGGAAAAAAATTCCCTTATCAATTTCTGCGATTAGAGAATTTAGATGAAAAATTTCAATTTTTATGGGTTGTTTTTTTATTAATGATATATTATTAACTGTAACTTTTAATCCAATACACTCTTTCGACAGAACTCTCCGCTTCTCATATAAGTTCGAGGAACGGCCCTCCACTTTTCATGTGGAACTCAAACAACTTTGTATGTTAAGCTCCTTAAATTCTGACCTAGATAGCGTAATAAAATGAAGAGAAATCAATCGAGTATAATTTAACGCTTCCAAAACCCAATGGTGTCTCCTGTCGTCTAAACGAATCCTAAATCCCATGCCATTATCCATGAATGGCACTTGCATCGAGGAAACTAAAAATCTCGCAATTTTCGGTATGTGCGTTAACGACAAGCTTCGTTGTAATGACCACATATTTACCGTCGCTAAAATTGCTGCGAAATGTTTAGGTTTTCTAGCCCGGTGCAAGAAATATTTACATTTCTTTCTTCTTACATTACGTTCTTCAGCCGGACAACACATACGTGTTCTCTGCCAAGCTCTGTCTACCCACATCACTAAGATCCACAGGCATTAAAAACACAAGCTCATAGACATCTCCTTTTTTTCTCCTCCTCCGCCGAGCCGAGCATTATAAGGGTGCGAACCCCTTTGAGCATGCGCGAATTATAAAAAAAAACAAAAAACAAAATTATTTAAAATAAAACAGACACTGAATGTACATTATTATTTATTACGATGAATTTTCGACGATAACAGAATAAGACACACAAGTAAAATATATAAATGTGACTGCTTGACATTTTACATTTCACACCCCCTGGATCGGGAAACTACTGACTGCTCAAAGCTTGGTTTGAGCCAGTAGCGGAACAATCAAGTTCGTGATGTAGTGCTTGCTTTACCTCCTAGTGGTGGTTCCCGGGCAACTATGTGTATAAATCCTTATATATGTATGCTAAAATTGCAAGTGTGAACGGTCTAGCGTTTCTAGTCTAGGTAACGTGGGCTAGCACCCTGCGGTACCGAAAAATGAAACCAACACAACGCCTCGGATAAGTAATGATCGAATAATGACGACGTTTGGCTATTGTACCCGGATTGGTTTCTGGAATGTAAGCACGCTCCTTAACTCAGGTAGTAAAGGACCTCAAAATGCCAGATTTCTTCAACTGGAATATAAGTTTCTTCGATATAAGTTGGACATACTGGGAGTGAGTGAAGTAAGAAGGTTCGACGCGGGAGAGCGTAGGTATGTTTTTTTTTCAGATTCGATATCTGACTGGTCAGGCGTGTTGCCGTATCAACGAAAACCTAAAAGCCGGAGGGCGTGAGAATACCGAATTGGTTTGAAGACTTTAGAAATGAAAACTCAATGTTTTAAGTTCGAAGTTAGACGTGAAAGTGGTTTTTTTCAGTAAATTTTCTTGTCTTTTTATACAAAAATAATTGATCTATTTTCGACCATACATCGACTATGGAATGCCTACTCATAAATATTCCTATGTACTTCCATAGACCGATTTTATTGAAATTTTGCACACATGTTTATTTCCGGTGAAATTTTACAGACCCCGGGCCCAGGGGTCGTGGGGATTTTGGTAAAATTTTATACATATATGTATGATGATGGACAAAACTTTTTGGACATTTTTTGAGCAAATTTGCCATGAGGCCCGAGGGGTGGTTTAAACATATGTTTATCCCAATGGATAAAAGTTTTTGTAAAATTTTTGGAGCGATTGGGCCTTAAAGCCTGGGGGCGGGATAGTAATTTTTTTTTTTAAATTATCCCGATTTACTTCAAATTTTAAGCATATGTGTATCTCCGATAGACCGATCTTTTTGTAAACATTTTTGAGTTTTTATTTTGAATTTTTTCCATACAAATTTTTTTACACAAGTGTATCTCCGGTGAGAACAGTTTTTGAAAAAATTTTAAAATGAAGGGGGCTCTTATATTAATTTTTTCCAAATTAAACCGATTCAAACTTTGTACATATATGTTTCTCCTATTGGAGAATTTACATGAATTTTAATTTTTATGGGTTGTTTTTTTTTCATTAGAATTTCCATGCCCCGCTTACTCAGCTCAATGCATGGAAAGGGTAATTAACGTTCTAAGTGTTCAGCGCTCGTTTACCCATGATGCTTAGGTTTCATATTTATTGTCATAGGCGAACGACCGCTAGTCATATAATATGCTATTGGAAATATTTTTTAATTTCTTAATTTTGTTCTCATGCACCGAGTGTGCTATTAAATAATGCATATTGATTTTTTTTTTATACTTTAAACATTGTGAGGCAGGGTCGAAGTAGGGTCGAAATTCGTTGTGTTTTTTAGGCATTTTATTTATGTGGCGATCCCTCGCACCACCCTTACTGGGGAAAAAGGATAAATCATGATACATCTTGATTTCTTCTTTTCCGCGCCACTTGTACAATAGGGGATATTAAAACTTCTACAAGGTAGTTTTTGTTTTACAATGTTTTGGCATTGTTTTTCCTTTCGTTATTTCAAAATGTTAAGTTATATACAAAACTTAAAAATACATTGCGTTGTAGGGTTCTTGAGTAACTAATTTTTGAGTTGGATAAATTAAGTTGTTATGAACTCTTCTTTTTTTTTATTTACTTAAAACAATTATTAACTCATTACATTATTTTTCGTTAGAAGTAACAATCTTTATTTTGTATTAATAAATGGTTTGCTTAGTATTAATAATATTTTTTAAAGTAATTTGATTTTTATTATTATGTATTTGATCATAGTACTTATTCCTAACGTTATCTATTCTATTGATTATTCTAATTCCTAATGCTTCCTAATACTTACAGTATTTATTCTAAATCTTATCCTATCGTAATTACTAGGGTATTTTTAAAGTAATTTGACTTTTATTATTCGTGTATTTGATCATAGTACTTATTCCTAATGATATCTATTCTATTGATTATTCTAATTCCTAATGCTTCCTAATGTTTATAGTATTTATTCTAAATTTTGAGGCCCTCGGGCTGCGGGGTCGGGGGGCTCCCATACAAAAATTTTAAAAAATTTACCCGATTTTCTTCAAATTTTACACACATGTGTATACCCAATAAACAATACTTTTTCGAAAATTTGGTAGTGATCGGGTCCCGGGTTCGGCCGCAAGGCCCTTATACATTTTTTAAATATCTATACTGGCATCAGATATTCGTCGCCCTTTATGGACTGTGTGCGGTGTGTGCTGCGCAGTCGGCTGCGCTGCATGGTTTTGGTGGTAGAGAGAGAGAGAGAAATCTTAGCTCACGCACAAATGAACCCAGCAAATGAAACGAGACATAAATGTTTTATGCTTAATTCAACTTACATTTTTATTTACTGAATTTTATTTTTATTGATGTCGTTTTTTGTTGTCGATATCAACTTACAGATAGAACAACAAGTTTTCGCAATATTCTGTCATTTCGCGTTTTCATAAATTAGTTCAGAGCAGTCAAAGAGTTCTCAAGATAAATGTTCGTGTTTCTTATTTGCTCAGAGTATGAGCGTGCTCTAAGTGCTCAGAATAAATTTCAATTTTAACATCTGATGTCAAATGTCTGTTTCGATGATTTTCTCCTACAATAAAAAAAAAAATGGCCCAGGATCGAGGGGCTCCCATATCAATTTCTGCGATTAGAGAATTTAGATGAAAATTTTTATTTTTATGGGTTGTTTTTTTTCTGTCTAGAAGTGTATCTCTCGTAACTCTATGAGCGATTTGTAATATTTGTCTTAAGTCGATTACGTAATCTTCATAGTTGTATCTTGGTTCTACATGTCTTGTTAAATTTGAAGGTAATGAACATTGTCGTCCGAATACTAATTCAAATGGTGTGTATCCTGTTTCTGTATGTACTGTGGTGTTGTAACAAAAAAAGTAATATGATAACCAAGTACACCAGTCGGTATGCTTATCGGATACATAGCACCTGAGGTATGCTCCGAAAACTTTATGGGAATTTTCTAACGCTCCTATACTTTCGTGATGAAAGGCTGTAGATTGCAACTGGGTTATTTACTGTAATTTGCACAAATCCTTAAAGATTTTGCATATAAATTCTGTTCCTTGACCACAGGCTACATTTTTGGAACTCCATGTCTAAGGATAAAACATTCTACCAGTCTTTAGCTACTGTAACAGCCTCCTTATTTCGGATTGATATACCTTCCGTGAATTCGGTCAGTTCGTCTTGTAATGTCAGTACGTACCTATATCCATTCACTGATTCGTCTAAAGGATCTACTAAGTCCAAGTTTATTTGGTCGAAACTTGATTCGGCAGTTGAAGTTATTTCCATTGGCTTTTTTTTATGTAATGTGTTTATTTTCCTGACATATTGTACAATGCTTTACATATATAGCTATGTCGTTCTGCAAATGAAACGCAGTCCAGAAATATTTTTGTCTAATCGTTTTCATAATAATTTTTTATTCCTGCATGTCCACTTGTTGGTAATATACGATAATCGTTTAGATATATTTTCTTTTTATGAAGATCGATAATTTCTATACATTTATTTATTATATATTTATTTATTTTTTTTATTTTTATTATATACATTTATTTTTATATACATACATTATACATTATTATATACATATACTTTTCTTAAACATATCTCCTAAGATTTTTTGCAACACGCGAATTTTGTATTCTCGACGGCCGTCTTCGAGTTTCTTAATTTCTTCTTTTGTAATGTATAATTTATTAATTGATAATGGTCCGCAGATGCGATGCACGTCCCTCGACAATATATATCAAAATGTTGTCGATCGGGCTGTAGTGCCATCCTTGTCCCATCTTAGGAGTATACAATTCTTTACTGGGACGTATGCCAAAACTTTGTTGGGTCCCAGGAATTTATCCATATCTTTTATTTGATATTCCACGCATGTGAAGTTTTTAACAAATAACAAAATTACCAGAATCTCATATGTACACAGCCTGCATGTTTATTGGTAAAAATAACATTTGTTATTTTGAATTTAGAGGTTCGCTGTAAAGCAGTTAACAAACTCCATATATGTCTCACTAAATTTTCCCACACCCATGTCTTCCTAAAGGAATTATCTATCGAAAAGAGTTTGTTAGATTACAATGCAGAGAGGAAAAGGCATTTGTGCATCGGATTGAACTTTTGTTATTTTCATGAAATTCGTCAATTTGGAGGTTCTCTGTCAAGCGGATTGGCCAGTTCTCAGAGATTTCTCACTAAATTGATCCACACTTCTGTCGTATAATCTATCGAATACAGTTTGTTAGATTACAATGCAGAGAGGAAAAGGCATTTGTGCATCGGATTGAACTTTTGTTATTTTCATGAAATTCGTCAATTTGGAGGTTCTCTGTCAAGCGGATTGCCCAGTTCCCAGAGATGTCTCACTAAATTGATCCACACCTGTGACTTCATAAAGGAATAGTCTATCGAATAGTGTTTGTTAGATTACAATGCAGAGGGGAAGAGGCATTTGTGCATCGGTTTGAACTTTTGTTATTTTCATGAAACTCGTCAATTTGGTTCACTGTCAAGCGGATTGGCCAGTTCCCAGAGATGTCTCACTAAATTGACCCACACCAGTGTCTTCCTTAAGGAATAATCTATCGAATAGAGTTTATTAGATTACAATGCAGAGGGGAAGAGTCATTTGTGCATCGGTTTGAACTTTTGTCATTTTCATGAAATTCGTCAATTTGGAGGTTCTCTGTCAAGCGGATTGGCCAGTTCCCAGAGATGTCTCACTAAATTGACTCACACCTGTGTCTTCCTTAAGGAATAATCTATCGAATAGAGTTTGTTAGATTACAATGCAGAGAGGAAAAGGCATTTGTGCATCGGTTTGAACTTTTGTTATTTTCATGAAATTCGTCAATTTGGAGGTTCTCTGTCAAGCGGATTGGCCAGTTCCCAGAGATGTCTCACTAAATTGACCCACAGCTGTGTCTTCCTTAAGGAATAATCTGTCGAATAGAGTTTGTTAGATTACAATGCAGAGAGGAAGAGGCATTTGTGCATCGGTTTGAACTTTTGTTATTTTCATGAAATTCGTCAATTTGGAGGTTCTCTGTCAAGCGGATTGGCCAGTTCCCAGAGATGTCTCACTAAATTGACCCACACCTCTGTCCTATCCTAAAGGAATAATCTATTGAATAGAGTTTGTTAGATTACAATGCAGAGGGGAAGAGGCATTTGTGCATCGGTTTGAACTTTTGTTATTTTCATGAAATTCGTCAATTTGGAGGTTCTCTGTCAAGCGGATTGGCCAGTTCCCAGAGATGTCTCACTAAATTGACCCACACCTCTGTCCTATCCTAAAGGAATAATCTATTGAATAGAGTTTGTTAGATTACAATGCAGAGGGGAAGAGGCATTTGTGCATCGGTTTGAACTTTTGTTATTTTCATGAAATTCGACAATTTGGAGAAGATTTAACTTTGTCCCCATAACTTTACATACATATGTTAAGTTGAATATTATATGTATACCTACAGCGTCATGCATAACCTAAAAATACATGATTTGAAATCATTTAATAGTGCGCCTTGAAATTACCCGCTGTTTCCACTAATAATAATAATTTTGCGCAATAATTTGTGTAGAAAATGAAAAGTTAACGATTCAAAGATATTTAATCTTAAATGGGGAAAATTCTTTTATTATAGACCATACCATTATACTAATCATTACAATAATATTATATTCAGTATTGTTATGTGGTAGTAAGAAAAAATGTGACTGATGAATATATTATATTTATCACCACTCAATAATTATAGCCGTATTTTATTTGCCGAGGAACAACAACAATTGCACTGTCGATTTCCTTCTTTGGAATTGTGAAAACCTGCTGTTTAGCTGGTTTTGACATTCGAATTCCGAACTCGCTCGGCAAATAAAATACAGCTTATAAATTTGAATTTTTTAAATTTCTTCAGGCGCCTATTCTGTCCTTCGGTTTTTAATATTTATTTCAGTGTATAGCTGTATTTTGTTGAAAAACACAATTCTAATTATTATGCTATTCAAATGTCCCCAACAACCACCCAAAATTCCCTTGCAGAAGAAATGTAAAAACAATCGCATAGAAAAATCTCACCAAAAGCGTTGCAAGACAGGCATTGGCTGCAAAATCTTCCCACACCAAACAGATCTACTTTTCTAATGACTTGCACAGCGGTATAATTCCAAAGCCTATTGAGATGTAAACGCCTATATCGACCAATGGTATGGTCTATAATAATAGAATTTTCCCCATTTAAGATTAAATATCTTTGAATCGTTAACTTTTCATTTTCTACACAAATTATTGTGCAAAATTATTATTAATAGTGGAAACAGCGAGTAATTTTTTAAATTTTATTATTAGTGGAAACAGCGGATAATTTCAAGGCGCACTATTAAATGATTTCAAATCATGTATTGTAAGGTTATGCATGACGCTGTTGGTATACATATAATATTCAACTTAACATATGTATGTAAAGTTATGGGGACAAAGTTTAATCTTCTCCAAATTGTCGAATTTCATAAAAATAACAAAAGTTCAAACCGATGCACAAATGCCTCTTCCCCTCTGCATTGTAATCTAAAAAACTCTATTCGATAGATTATTCATTATGGAAGACACAGGCGTGGGTCAATTTAGTGAGACATCTCTGGGAACTGGCCAATCCGCTTGACAGAAAACCTCCAAATTGACGAATTTCATAAAAATAACAAAAGTTCAAACCGATGCACAAATGCCTCTTCCCCTCTGCATTGTAGTTTAACAAACTCTATTCGATAGATTATTCCTTTAGGAAGACACAGGGTGGGTCAATTTAGTGAGACATCTCTGGGAACTGGCCAATCCGCTTGACAGTGAACCAAATTGACGAGTTTCATGAAAATAACAAAAGTTCAAACCGATGCACAAATGCCTCTTCCCCTCTGCATTGTAATCTAATAAACACTATTCGATAGATTATTCCTTTAGGAAGACACTGGTGTGGGTCAATTTAGTGAAACATCTCTGGGAACTGGCCAATCCGCTTGACAGTGAACCAAATTGACGAGTTTCATGAAAATAACAAAAGTTCAAACCGATGCACAAATGCCTCTTCCCCTCTGCATTGTAATCTAACAAACACTATTCGATAGACTATTCCTTTATGAAGTCACAGGTGTGGATCAATTTAGTGAGACATCTCTGGGAACTGGGCAATCCGCTTGACAGAGAACCTCCAAATTGACGAATTTCACTAAAATAACAAAAGTTCAAACCGATGCACAAATGCCTCTTCCCCTCTGCATTGTAATCTTACAAACTCTATTCGATAGATTATTCCTTTATGAAGTCACAGGTGTGGGTCAATTTAGTGAGACATCGCTGGGAACTGCCCTATCAGCTTGACAGGGAACCTCCAAATTGAAGAATTTCATGAAAATAACAAAAGTTCAAACCGATGCACAAATGCCTCTTCCCCTCTGCATTGTAATCTAACAAACTCTATTCGATAGATTATTCCTTAAGGAAGACACAGGTGTGGGTCAATTTAGTGAGACATCTCTGCGAATTGGCCAATCTGTTTTACAGTGAACCTCTAAAATAAAATAAAATTCATTAAAATTGCAAATGTTACGGTTATACAACATATTTTTTTTTTCATAGAGCATTCCTTAAGGAAGACTTGGCTATTAGTTGCATCTATGGAACAAAGCTGTGAGCTGATTAAATTTTATTACAGTGAACATATATTTAACAAATACAAAATGTTTGCATTCTGTTAAATAGCATTACCCATACATACAAATATTTTGTTATTTGTTAAAAACTTCACATCCGTGATTTTCCTCGTCCTCGAAACTGTTACATATTTTTAGCTCAATTATTTTGTTTCCATGCTCTGGTGGCTTAAGAAGCTCTGTAATTACACGATTATTTTCTTCTGCTTCGGTTTCCTGTTTGTCCATTGGATTTTTCTGTATTGATTTTTCTGCTTGTGATTAAGACCTTGTTATGACACATATGTGGAGTTGTTTTGGTTGGTCAAATCCCATTTTATGCGACTCAAAGCGTCAGCTGTGCAATTATCTTTTCTGGTTGTAAAGGGTTTTTCAATAAGAGCACTTCAACTTTTTTTTGAATAAAACACAAACTGTTCGACTTTTGAACTAACTTTTTTTTTATTAACGAATTTGAACATATACATATGATACATTTAAGTATGAAACTCGATTTCTTTTGCATGACCACCGCGAGCACGTTTTACGAAGTCCAATCTTTGAACCCAATCTTTGGCCCAATGACGCCGCCGGCATGTAATCCGCACCAAACAGTGACTTTTTCGGGATGCAACGGTGCCTCATGAATCACGTGTGGGTTTCTTTCTGCCCAGTAACGCATATTTTGCTTGTTGACAAATCCTTCTAGCCAAAAGTGAGCAAAAGTGTTAAATGGACCGTAAAATGGCTGTAATGCTCTTAAAGTAGCGGCAACAGAACGATTATTTTGATAAAAAATTTGCACAATTTGTAATCGCTGTTCACATGTGTAGCGTTCCATGATGAAATGTATACTAATGAAGTTTCCAAATAAGAAAAGAACAATAAAAAATATGGCGTCGTTCACCGTCCCTATCGGAGAAAAGTTGAAGCGCACTTGTTGAAACACCCGATATATTCGATGTGAAACCTGTATTCTTCTAGTAGCAGTCTGAATTTTGTCAATCTGAATCAATCAATCGATGGTTCCTTAAGAAAAAAAACAACCCATAACATTTTTCATGCAAATTCTCTAAAAGGAGATACATATGTGTGCAAAGTTTGAACCAGGATAATTTGGAAAAAATAAATATTAGTGCCAAAAAACTGTTGTCACCGGATATACACATGTGTATAAAAATTGTATGGGAGCCCTCGACCTTGGGGCCCGATCACTTCCAAATTTCAATAATAGGTGTTGTCATCAAAGATACACATGTTTAAAATTTTAAGAAAATCGGGTTAATTTTTTTTTAAAACTTTGTATGCGGCCCTACGACCACGGGTCTCCAAAATTTTTACAAAAAGTTTTGTCTATCGAAGATACACATGTATATAAAACTTGTTAAAAGTCGGGTTAGTTTTTTTTAAAAAAAATTTTGGGGCCCGTGGTCTCCAATTTGTACAAAAAGTGTTTTCCATCGGAGATACACATGTGTATAAAATTTGAAGAAAATCGGGTTAAATTTTTTTTAAAATTTGTATGGGGCCCCACGATCCCGGGGCCCGGTATCTCCAAAATTTTAACAAAAAGTTTTGTCGAGCGGAGATACACATGTATGTAAAATTTGAAGAAAATCGGGTAAATTTTGTAAAATACTTGTATAGGAGCCACCCGACCCCGATGTTTGAGGGTCCCCAAATTTTAATAGAAAGTGTTGTCATCGGAGGTATGCATGTGTGCAAAGTTTCAATGAAATCGGATTTTGGAAAGTAGGCTAGAAATTGATTGCAAGATTCCACGGCAAACAAACACACGGGCACGCGAAGTTAATATAGAGAATTTAAAAAGATTTTCTAATGGTCTGTGGTCTGTAATAATTTTGAATCTTCGACCGAACAAATATGGTCGGAAATGTTTTATTACCCATACTATGGCCAGGTACTCTTTTTCTATTTTTTCTTTTCGGCGCTATTCAGAGTTTTACTCGCATAAGCAATGGGTTTGTCATCGAAATTGGACAATACAGCCCCTAATGCAAAACCTGAGGCGTCTGTCCGTAAAATAGATTCTTTGTTGAAATTCGGGAATAGTAGAATTTGGGGACTAGTGAGTATTGTTTTAAGGAGTTGAAAAGATTTTTCACATTTCTGGTTAAAATTGAATTCTACGTTTTTCCTAAGTAATCTGTTGAATTATGGCTATTGTAGCAAAGTTTGGAATAAATTGTCAGCATAAATTAGCAAATGCTACGAATCTTCTTACATCGTCTGCATTTGTGGGAGTAGGATAATTGCTCATTGCTGCCGATTTTGTCGGATCTGTGTGAATTCCCTTTTCGGAAATAATGTGTCCTAGATACAATACTTCTTTTCATAGAAAGCACACTTTCCTGGGTGAATTTTTAGGTTTACTTTCCTAAGTCGTTTGAACACGTCTATCAAATTTTTGTTATGATCAATGAGATTTCTACCAAAAACTATTAGGTAATCAAGGTACACAAAACAGCGTGAGTACGTAAGTCCGGCCATCGCTATAGACATCATCCTTGAAAATTTGCTGGGTGAGATTTTTAGTCCCATTGGTAGTCGTTTTAGGTGAAAGCGACCATCCTCCGTTGAAAATGATGCCATGGGTTTACTTTTTGGTTCTAGTTCCATTTGGTAGTATTCTTGACTTAAATCAATACATGAAAAATGTAATGTTCCTGCTACAATGTCGTAAATGCCACTCATGTTGGTTAATGAGAATTTATCGTCCTCTATTCTTTCACTTACGTTCCTGTAGTCTATAACCATTCAGAATTTTTGCATATTGGTAACGGGATCTCTCTGTTTTTGGTACTACGAGGATCGGAGAGTTACATGCGGATGATGGTTCTATTATATAATTTTCCAACATGTTGGTATTTCGTTCTTTATATCCTGTTTTTGTGTATGCGGTTGTCTGTATGGTTTGGTATACTTCGGTGTCGCTCCCTCCTTTAGTGTTACATCTGCGTGTCCTATGTGAGTGTAAGTAAGCTTGTCTCTAACCAAGTGAAAACTATCGTGGAATTTTGTGCATATTGACTTGATTTCAGTTTTCTCCTCATGATTCAGTGTACCGAAATTTATTTCGCTTAGTAACTTCTTTATTCTCGTGCTTGGTACAGCGTCTTCCTGTACTGTAAGACGTAATGCTCGGGCGGTGGGAACGATGATGGTTCTGCCCATTTAAGGCTTACAGAAGTTTCGTGAGTGTTAAGAATTTTAATGGGAATTTTCCCTTGTATGGCCGTAGATATTGATCCAACCATGTAAACACCGTTGCATAATTCTTGAGGATAGAACACTCTGGAATCTATATGCTTTGTATTCATCCAATGTGGTGCTTCACATCTTGGAGACACGGTTATGCTATTTAAACTATGTTGTACACATCATACATACTACAAGTTATCTATTGTTAATTTTGAAATTTAAATGTATGGTTTCTACATCGATTATCGCACCAAACTCCATTAAGAAGTTTGCTCCAATAATATCATCGACGGGTATCGGGAAGGAAAGGGGTACTACATGGAATTCGTACGGTATACTGTTCTGTCCGAAGTGTAAGGTGCTAGTGCAGGTGCCCTTTGAACGTAGATTTCCTGCTATACCTATAATGGTGGCACTAGAGCTTTCTTCTATTGGTATAATTCCTTCAAGTACGGAACTTTTTATCACGAAAATTAAGCATCGTATGAATTTGTTATTGTTTAATTTTATTTGTACGTAAAGGCCGTTTCCTATCCCCATCGTAATTATGATACTTGGTATATTGGGATTTATAGACTCCCTTCCGAAGGGTCTTTTGTCCCCTCGGTGGGTTGTTTGTTCCCCAATGCTCTCACCCTTGGGTTGTTAGTTGGGTTACCATTATTTGTGCTACTATTATTATTATTAATGTTTCTATATTCGGGACATAGTTTCTATTAGTCATGTTTGTATGATTCTGGTGATAGTTCAGATTTTCGTAACCTTGTCGGTAGTGGCTATTTTGTAGCATGCTCTAAAGCGGTTATCAGAATTGTTCTATGGAATTAATCTGTTATTGTTAGTTTGGTTGGAGTTGTAATTGTTAGCCGTTGCGTCCTCTAGAATTTTTTCCTCTGAAGTTTTGTTCTCTATAGTTGTGTCCTCTAAAGTTCTGTCCTCTATAGTTTTGGTTATGGTATGGTCTTGTGTATTTGGTGACCATTAATTGAGATAGTTCACTGAGGAACTTGTTGATCCCTGGGTTTATTGTTGTGCAGCTTCTTGAAAAGTCGTGTGTCTAGCGCTGTCACCTTCAAAACGTAGTCTGTCATTTACCTCCTTTTTCAGGAATGCTAATTCTCTACGATCATTGGTTGCAGTCAATGTTGCTCGGGTGCGTTCAACCTGGCAAGCAACTTCTGTCATTTTTGTTACTAATTGTCCGTTACGAATTCTCGTATAGGTCGGATTCCCTGATGAGTCCTACTTAGTTTTGTTTGTATGAGTTCTATGGTTTCCTTTGGTCCGCAATTTTCTGTAAGATATCTTTTAAGTTGTGCAAAATCTGCTGATTTTTGACTTCCTAACTCGGTAAGTGTCCTACTTTGGATTTTGCATTTTAGTAGGAATTTTATTTACGTTTGTTTTGCGGATGGGGAAAGTATAGCATAATAGAATTCAATACTGTTTAGAAAGTCTCTAATATTCTCCAGTATTTTACCCTCTTCCTCACATGTAAGGGTCGGTAGCTTCCGAGCGAAACTAAAACTGAATTCGTCCGTAATTTTGTTTGTGTTCGTAAGTCCTTTCTTTGGTGTAATTTAGTGTCTTCTGTTATTATTTCTTGTATTATACTTTTTTATTTTTCGAAAAATGAAGAAAGATTTTTAAAAATTAGATTATTATTATTATAGATTATTATAGATTATTCATCATCGTCCACTTCCCAATTGTCGATAAATTCGCATATTTCGATCAGGTGTGGGAACTGATCTACTTCGACATTTATTTCCTTGGTTTGGAATCTTCGAATGACGTCCTCGTAGTCAAATTCATCAGTGTCGCTATTGTCCTTGTCCATTTATTAGTGGTTTGCTCTTCTCGACTATAGTGTTGAAAAGATTATGGAACTCCTGTTCCCCCAATTTTTTGTGTTTCTTCTTTTCGTTCATTTTGGAACAGATAGTTTTTTACCACCTTCAGCTGGCGCAGGAATATCTCGCTGGACTTCTTTGGTTGGGATGTTTGCTAATCTTTTATTCTATCAGTTGTTGTTTCTGTTTGATATGCTCGCATCCGCGTCTACTTCTGGCTGGTAGTGCTGCAGCGTTGACTGTCCTGCGTCTAGGTTTTTGCCGCTGCCGGTACTCTTCTAGTGAAAGGGGCTTTGGTCCCACTTTCTGTTGCTCTAGAGGAATTTCTATGTGGAGCAAAGCTTCTGCTTCTGTGATATATCGCGCTGTTAATTTAATTGCTTTTGTCGTTTTTCGTCCGACATGTAAAATTGCTTATGATCCTTTTTTAAATTCTCTATATTAACTTCACTTTCCCGTGGCTGGCTGGCTGGCTGGCCAAATTTTGTGATAAATTTTAAACCCACTTCCTACAGCCCGATTTTATTGAAATTTTGCACACATGTATATCTCCCAAGACAACACTTTCTATTAAAATTTGAGGCCCCTCGGGCCGCGGGGTCGGGGGGCTCCCATACAAATATTTTACAAAATTTACCCGATTTTCTTTAAATATTGTACACATGTGTGTCTTTTGATGGATAACACTCTTTGTAAAAATTTGGAGCGATCGGCCCATTGGGGACCCCAATATACAATTTTAAATATCGCTATATCGCATCAGATCACGGCAAAGTCTGAGCTCTGTGCTTTGTGAGAAGCGCTGTTCGCTGCCGTCATTTGGTGGATGATTTTGCCACAAAACGAGCACGCAGTGTGTGTGTGTGTGTATTCCCGATTAGAGAATTTACAAGAAAAATTTTAATTTTTATGGGCTGTTTTTTTAAATTCTCTATATTTCTATGTATCTCCGATGGACAACAGTTTTTGCAAAAATTTTGGTGGCCGGGGTCGTGGGGACCCATAAAAATTTTTCAAAAAAGTTAACCCGATTTTCTTCAAATTTTTTATACATACATGCGAATCTCTGATGGACAAACTTTTTTGTTACGTTTTTGGAGTGAACAGGCCCTGAGGCCCGAGGGGTGCCCATATACATTTTTTAAAAATTAGCTCGATTTTCTTCAATTTTTAAACACATGTGTATGATAGACAAAACTTTTTGTAAGTTTGCTGGAGTGATCGGGCCCTGTGACCCGTGTGGTGTCCATGTAAATTTTTTAAAAATTATCGCGATTTTCTTCAAATTTTAACACATACCCATCTCCTATTAGAGAATTTACATGAACAATTTTAATTTTTATGGGTTGTTTTTTTTCTTACGAGGATTCAAAAACAGAACGAAGACGTGAAAGTGATTTTATTTAATAAATTTTCTTTTCTTTTTGTATTTATTGTCATAGGCGAACGACCGCTGGTCATATATTATGCTATTGGAAATATTGTTTACTTCTGTTCTCATGTACCGAATGTGCTATTAAAGAATGCATATTGGTTTTTATATTCTAATTTAAGTAGGCATTTTATTTATGTGGTCGCTGGTGCGATCCCTCACAAGAGTACAAACCCCCAACGTGTAACATTGTGCTACTCTACTCCGGCAAACCGTTCGGCAGTCCCCGTGAATCTGGAGTGGGCCTGATGCTAACGCCAACAGCACGCACGGGCCTAATTTCCTGACACCCACATGTTGATGGTATCTTATCGGCTTTCGGATTTCGGACTAGAGTACGGTGCGTCACGACCATACAGTGTTACACCCCAACGAATCCCTCGACTGAGGATGAAAAGGACAACTTCTACAATCAGCTAAGCGCTGTATTCAACGCAACGCCGAACGGAGATATCGACATCGTGATGGGGGACTTGAATGCCAAGGTAGGCAACGACAATGAAGGACACAGACATGTGATTGGTTAGCACGGCTTCAGCGAACGAAATGACAATAGTGATTTGTTGATTTCTGCAACACCAACATCGTTATCATAGGAGGTACCATGTTTGAGCATAAGACCTGCAACAAAGTGAACTGGATTTCAACTAACATGCAATCATCATCCAACCAAATTGACAATCTGGCGATCAGCCGACGTTTTACGACGACGTTTAACTTACACTACTTAAAGCTCGTATTGTAGATACCACAGCAGCAGCGAGGATTGAGCTAAAGTCCCTGTATTGAAGAAAAACGAGAGAAGTGCAGCGTAGTGTAAGACGTGACAAACATAATTATATTTACAACTTGACAGGTGGTCACCGCTCTACCCAATATCCGGTGAAAGGCCTAGATGTCGCCGTACTCGTTTAAGATGAGGATCAGCTCAAGATTTTTTCTACAGTCCTTAACCGTGTATTCGCCAACGATATGCACACAAATCAAACGGAGCTGCCGGAAGTAACAATTGCCACTGCACCTGCTTTTCATAAATTTTAAGAAGGCGTTTGACAGTGTCAACAGACAGTTTATCTGGCTCGCAGCAACCTATGATGGTTTTAAATGTCATGTGATGCATTGAGGAACGCCGTCAGAGGAATTCGAAATCCTAAGTGGGTTACAACAAGGTTGCATTCTGTCGATACTTTTTTGTTGGTGATGAGCAATGTGCTTCGCGCAGCTTTTTTTGCTGGAAATGGAGGAACTCGTTGGACTCAACATCAACTCAAACATCTGGACTACGCTGACGACGTTTGTTTACTCTCACACAGGATTATGGAGCTGCACCAAATGACAACAAATGTGGAAATGGAGGCAAATGTTGCGGGTTTGAAGAAAAATACTGCAAAATCAAAATCATCAACCTCGGCACTAACTCTGTAACTCAAGTTAACATTGCTGGACAACCGGTAGAGAGAGTTTTCAATATCTTGGGAGTTTTGTTTCGACCGAAGGTGGAGCGAACAGGACATTATCAACTGAATCGTCAAAGCAAAATCAGTGTTTGGAATTATTTCCATGATATGGCGAAGCAATACGATCAGCTTAAACACCAGGCTGCGACTGTTCCGTTCAAATGTTGAATCAGTGCTGCTGTATGGGTGGAGCCCAAAGAAGGTGACCGCTTCTATCACAAAAAGATTACAAACGTTCGTAAGTAGATGCCTACGGAACATCTTAAGGGTTTTCTGGCCTAACCGTATCTCTAACGAACATCTTAGCTAGAGAACGGGTCAGGAACCAATAAGCACATTTACTCGATTTTCTTAAAAGATGATGATGACTTAATTTTCACATTACAATGCTAAAGGCATAACAATGTCTGCCGGGCTGGTTAGTAGTATTATAGAATTAAAGAATTACATTTTTTTTGATGCTGCTTTTGAAATATTATCGCATAATTTTTTAATCAATTATTATTATTCAATTTAAATTCTAATACTAGTGTACTTACAAGCTGAATTAGTATACCTATACATATAAATGACCAGATTGGTTCTCAATATATTTTATATCCTAATTAATTTTTGTATTTATCGCTATATTTTTTTTTCTATAATTTGCAATTCACTATCAAAACACCGTTCTTATTTCCTACATTTTTTTATTTTTATTAGATTTGTCTACAGAAAAAGACATAAAAATAACTGAACAGCTTTTACGAAAAACACAGAAAAAGATATTTTAGGGCGGCACTTTCAGGCGGCAGAGTCTTTAATCTGCCAGTGCTTTGAGCTGTCCAAAGCTTTGCAACAAGATACTGTTGTTTAGATATTGTTTATCTCAATGCATCGATCTTTTAAACTTTTAAAATAAATTAGAAAAAGTTATAAAAACCAAACTTTTTATGCTAACCTATAGGAATTTTCACAGCTTTTAATAATTGTAGTGAACTAATTTTTGTAAGCGACATAAAACCTTTTCATGTTTCCATTTCCATTTCTCGTAGGAGAATGTTTCAAGTGCAAATTCGATGTCGTTCATAACAAATTTATTACAATCGGTGAAGAGTTGTTTACATCAACTTGTATCAAAAAAATGCAGTGGAACGCTACGAAATGCCAAGAGTACTCCGAAACATATTTTAGCCCATCCGGTCATATTTTAATGCATATTTGGAATGCATATAACTATATAATTCACATTGCCTTACATAAGCAGTCAAAACAAAAAAAGCCTATATTTCCCAAATTGGAACTAGTTTGGAAAACTGACAATACGTTGATGCAATACTTTGAGCAAGACAGGGATATCAACTTCCATAATGCGCATCTGTATCTTCATCATTACCCAGAAGCTGCTGATTATCTCCATGATTACATGCTGTGCTTATTGCATTTAAAGCCCAAAATTATTTTTGATTTCTCGCGGAATTTCTTTAAAATGATGAATTGCAGAGAAAAATAAAATATATTTTCAGGACCTAAAAAACTATCTATTTTTAATTTATATATAAACTAGTAACCCACAAATAATTTGAAAATAATTAATTTTTCGAATATTTGAATTTATATTTTTTTACAAAACGTTATATCTAACGGGTGTTTTTTTAAGAGGTTGCCGATTTTTTTTTTTGAATAAAACACATATAAAATTATGAAATGACCAAAATTTTTTTTTATTTGGTAGATAATTTTTTGGCATTTAACATTTAGACACAATTTCTGGCATATGGCTACCACGATTATTTTTCACAAATGTCATTTTTTTTTTTTTTTTTTCATAATGATTTGCCAAACAATACTGAGTAGAAATGCCACTTTGAGCTGTCAAAACAACTGTCATAAAATAAAACGACATCTATCGGAAAAACAAACCTCCTAAAAAAACACCCGTTACATGGCGCAGAACAGTTAAGGAGGAGTCACGGCGATTGGGGAAGAGTTGGAGAGAGCTGAAGCTCATTTCCAGGAACCGCACGCGATGGTCCGATAACCATCCTCCACCTGCCAATAATATGCATTGAAAATTTCATAAAAATCAGTTGGTGAATGTGAGTTTCAATAAATAGCAAAAACACAAATTTCATTTTTAAATTCTCTATATTAACTTTGCGTGCGTCGTGGAATCTTAGTATCAATTTTTAACTTACATGTGAATTTCCGGTGGTCCCGGTGTCGGAGGCTCCCGAACAAATTTTTAAAAAATTTACTCGATTTTCTTAAAAGATGATGATGACTTAATTTTCACATTACAATGCTAAAGGCATAACAATGTCTGTCGGGCTGGTTAGTACTATTTTAGAATTAAAGAATTACATTTTTGTTTTTTTATTTTTTTGATGCTGCTTTTGAAATATAAATGCTGTGCTTATTGCATTTAAAGCCCAAAATTATTTTTGATTTCTCGCGGAATTTCTTTAAAATGATGAATTGCAGAGAAAAATAAAATATATTTTCAGGACCTAAAAAACTATCTATTTTTAATTTGTATATAAACTAGTAACCCACAAATAATTTGAAAATAATTAATTTTTCGAATATTTGAATTTATATTTTTTTACAAAATTAAGAATAAATGAAAAAAAAATTTCAAAACGGATGTTTTCAATAAAAAAAACCACTCATAAAAATTAAAAACTTCATGTAAATTCTTTAATAGGAGATACATATGTGTGTAAAGTTTGAACCGGGTTGATTTGGAAAAAATTAATATTAGAGCCCCGTTCACTTCAAAATTTTTTCAAAAACTGTTCTCACCGGAGATACACATGCGTTAAAAAAATGTGTATGGGGAAAAAACAAAAACTAAAATCACAAACTCAAAAATTTCTACAAAAAGTTCGGTCTATCGAAGATACACAATACAATATGTTTAAAATTTAAAATAAATCGGGCTAATTTTTAAACAAAATTTTGTGGCCCCGCCCCTGAGCCTCAGGGCCCTTTCGCTCCAAAAATTTTACAAAAACTTTTGTCCATCGGGATAAACATATGTTTAAAATTTGAAGAAAATCGGGCTAATTTTTAAAAATTTATACGGGCACCCATCGGACCTATTTTTTATTTTAAATTTGTATGAGGCCCACGACCACAGGGCACGGCGTCTGTAAAATTTTTACAATACGTGTATAAAAATTGAAGAAAGTCAGGTTAACTTTTTTAAAAAATGGTGTGGTGCCACACGACCCCGGGGCCAGGGCAGAAAATCGGGTTACGGCTACGAGCATTCATACGAATGGCCACACAGCGGGCACTGACAAGGTTCATATACATGAGTTAGTGCACAGTATTCGAGCATCAGCAATGGTACGGTGGGTGAGACTCGGACTGCGAATCAAGACTTAGCGAGATCGTATCACGCGAACCATCACGCTTTTGCTAAATGCTTAGCTGCTGGCGCGCGCCATGCAACACCATATAATGTCTCGTATATGCCAAGTCGCTTCATGCAGGCGATTATACTAGGTCGTATACACGAATTTCAACGTATATGCACGTGGCAATACAGCATTCAATATATACTGGCTCGCATATACGAAGCCAAAGTATATGGTAGGATTTCGCTTGTAAATTGCAAGCACTGGTCCACATGTCGCCATACAAATTTTCATGTACGAATTCAAGTACATACTGGAATTTCAATTTTGATTATAAATAATCATATAATTCCTACCAAGTTCTTGTACCAAAGTAATGACATGGGGACCAGAAACACTAGGAAGTCAGCCGAGAAACTACTGCGACCGGAGTAGCATCTCGGGGTTCTGTACGAACCACTTGGTAAATTGCAAAGCACTGATTGATTTATATTCACTCTGCCTTGCTACTTTGCCATACCATTCCATCCAAGCATCATTCCGCTGTATGCGACTGATTGATTTATATTCACTCTGCTCATTCAGTTCATTCGCGCCGTTAAACAGGCACTGAATGATTTATATTCACTCTGCCTTGTGGAGCGGTACTGCACTATTCGTACGGAAGTCCGAATATTCCCGGCATAAGTGACTGAGTGGGTTCTGATTGATTTATATTCACTCTGCTCATTTCAGTTCACTTCACTTCGCACACTCGCCGAGGCACTGATTGATTTATATTCACTCTGCCTCGAAAATAGTGGTGCACCGTTTGTACCGATGTATACAAACGCCTCGAGTGAGTTCCGACTATGCTCCCTTCAACACATACGCGCACTTGGCCAGGCACTGATTGATTTATATTCACTCTGCCATGGTAGTGGTGCCGCGCCGTCCGTACCGAAGTACGAACACATTTGTTCGTTGTGAGTACCGTACTCACTCAATATACCGAACGCGGACACGCTGTTCGATTAACACCCCGTTAACCCCCCCCCCCACGACTTTTAAAAGTCGCCCACCGACCAGAACAATTACAAACTACCTGAAACTACGCTGGACAGCGTGGGAACCATGCAGGAGTTAAGAAAACGGCTGTCGAGCGATATTAAGCGACATAAATCTTGCGGAGATTTACATACATTTGGGACACCCGCCAGCAAAAGCAAACAGGTAGTACCGCCGCCGCCGCTAGTCCCGCCTCAGCTAGTTCTGCCTCTGCTGGGACCACCGGCAATAAACAACACACCGAACGCCGTGAGCCCAGCAACCGAAGCACGCGGCTACAGACCAGCTATAATTTATAGTCCGTCCGACGCTGACGTGATGGATAAGGTGCGCCGGTGGAACGTCCGCTACGAGGGAAATAGCAACCCTCTAGAATTTTTAGAGCGAGTAGAGGACTTGGCAGAATGCTACCTGATACCGCTCGACCGCATTGTTCGCACCTTACTCGAACTACTAAAAGGTACCGGTCTGGTCTGGTACAGGAACAACAAAGAATCCATCCGCAACTGGGCAGAGTTCAGACAAGTACTTCGCCAATTCTTTTTACCGCGGCGGTACGCCTCCCAGCTCCTAGATCGTATACGAAAATGCACGCAATTAGCGAGAGAAAGAAGCAAGGATTACATTACCGCTATGATGAGGTGCCAAGTGTCATTAACGGCGGAAGAAAAACTCGATCGGATATACGAGAATCTCCGCCCAGATTACCGGCACTATATTAAGCGTCGAGAGTTCACCACTCTATCGGAACTGACTGCTCTCGCTGAGGACTTTGAGCAACTGAAAAGCGAGTTGCCTGCCACAAGGCCAATCATAACGCCAACACAACCAACCGTACCACCATTTCGCCAGACCGCTCCGTACCAGCGACGCAGCCAACAGTACCGCCATTCCGCTAGGCCGCTCCGCACCAGCAACCGTCAACGCAACCGTACAGGCAGCTCCAGGCTGCCCGCCCCACTGACGTACCAACAACCAGCGATTTACATCCGTCACACCAACCACCAGTAGCGCCCCTAGCACCGGCGCAAGTCTATGATCGACGAACCATCGATCGATGCCAGGACGAGGTTTGTTTCAATGGAAAGTTATGCCATTCGGGCTACACTCCGCACCAGCCTAGTTTCATCGTCTGCTCGGCCAAATAATTAGTCCAGAGCTAGAACCTTTCGCATTCGCATACTTCGATGATATCATCGTAATCGGCAGCAACTTCTCGGAGCACACGACTGCACTCACAGAAGTGTTTCGTCGGCTGAAGCTAGGTCAGTTGAAAATCAATCCAGAAATACGTTCGGCCGTTCCGAAATACGATATTTGAGGCATATATTCAACCAGAGTGGCATACATACCGATCCGAATAAAATCGATGCGATCCGAACTTTGATAGCTCCACGAAACGTTAAATCCAATCCGATACCGCAAAGGCTCACTCAATACCGTCGCCGACGTCCTGTCAAGACACCCCACTCTAAGTCCACCGGTCCGACTACTACTGCTGTCTACGACGCAGACATAAGCTGAAAATTATGTATTTAAATTACTTGCTGAGTGCGCATCTCGCACTGGTGGAACTTTCCCACACTTTTAGCTGAGTGTGCTTCTCGTACTGGGGGAACGTTCATAATCATTTTCATTATTTTTGTCAATTGCGGTTCTTGCAATACTTTGTTATTGTTATACATATTAGTTTTAATTTTATTTTTGAGAAATTTAAAATGACCACTTCGATTAAAGACGTCGCGTCGGGTCGAACAGTACTTCTATTCTTTTTATTTCTAATCTTTTTATATCGTGAACATTTAATGGTCCTTCGAGCTACTATTTGAACTTAAACTCTGTGGAAAAACTGTGACTATAATATTTAAATTAAATGTGGACAAACTGTGACTATAATATTTAAACTAAGTGTGGATAAACTGTAACTATAATATTTAAATTAAATGTGGATAAACTGTGACTTTAATATTTAAACTAAATGTGGATAAACTGTGACTATAATACTTAAATTCGGTGGAAAAACTGTGACTATATCTGTGGAAAAATTGTGACTAGTTAAACTTGAACTTATACGGAAAATTTGTGACTATCTGAACAATTAAACAAAAAATGCCTAAAGTAAACGCGGATGAAAAACTGTTTGATAAACAGTTTGACTTGGGTAAGTCTTTAGAAACTTTTTACAATAATTATAAAAAAGACAGTTCGATTAGAAAGACTTTGAATTATTTACAAAATAAGAAAGAAGGCTTGACGAAAAGCCGGGAGGAGTTTAGTAGTAACGACTCAATACTGATAAGGACAAAGAAAATAATGAAACACATGACTACTTTAAAAAACGATTTTAAAAAACAAGTAGAAACACTTGTACAAAAAATTATGAACGATATCGAGCAAAGAATAGAAATTCTATATAG
This sequence comes from Nephrocerus scutellatus, assembly GCA_947095585.1. Lineage (NCBI taxonomy): Eukaryota > Metazoa > Arthropoda > Insecta > Diptera > Pipunculidae > Nephrocerus > Nephrocerus scutellatus. The sequence goes on along the minus strand of OX352764.1, from coordinate 64,967,930 downwards.
AACGGAAGAACTAGAAAAACTAAAAGAATCGCAAAACGCAACCAAAGCGTCGGCAGCAGTTCTTCAGAACAAAATCTGCGAGTAAAAAAGCAGAACATTAGAATATCCCTATTGGAACAAAAACTTATAAAAGAAAAAGAAGCGCTACGAGATGACACACAACACACTTACATTCAATTTAAATTGAATGAAGTAAGTGGAGCGTGGAACAACATTGCCCAGTTACACGAAGAAATACTGATACATTGAACAGAAACTGATATAGAAGAAGAATATTTGAAAACAAATGCTTTTGAAATCATTGAATAGAAATACAGAAGCTTTGTACTAGAGCTTCATGGATGTTTAAAAACTCCCAATGAAACCACCAAACAACCATCTAATGAATTACAGCTGCCAGCAATTAAAGTACCAATATTTGATGGCGCAATAAAAGAATGGATAACACTCCGACAAACGTTTGACAGAATAATACATAGTAATAAACGTCTTATGGATGTAGAGAAAATGCATTACCTTTAGACATCACTAAAGGGAGACGCATTTAAGCTAGTACAACATTTGAGAAGCTCCGATGTAAATTATAAGTCAGCATGGGAGATGTTGTTACATAGGTACAACAAAAACAGAATTTTACTTTGCTCTCATGTAGACACACTGCTAAATCAGCGAACTATTCTGCGCGAATCGGCAGATAAAATAAAACAACTGCATGACACAACTAAAGAAAGTCTGCTATAGTGTGCAGACTAACTTGCAAATTGATACTACATCCTGGAGCCCATTAATAGCATATATTATTATTAATAAAATGGACAAGGAAAATCACAGACTATACCAACAGTCACTTGAAAAACCAAGTGAGATTCCCAATCTAGAATAAGTTTTAACCTTCTTAGAGAATAGATTCCAATCACTCGAAACATTAGGGTATATAAAGAAAACTCCAATCCAAGAAAAATCATTTCACAAATACAGTGAGACTGGAAAGTGGCCGATTAAAAACTACCATGTCTCGATTAGATCTTGTAAATTTTGCAAAGGCCGACATCTTATATACGCATGCGCGAGTTTTAGGGACAAACTAATCTCAGAAAGAATTTTCTTCATAAAACCAAACAAAATATGTCAGAATTGTCTTAATCACAGCACTACCGGGAAGTGTTATAGCAATTCGAAATGTGCTGTGTGCAGCACAAAGACTTGGAGGTCCTAGAGAAAGGACCAATAAAGAAATTTTTGGAATGGGGCAACTAAAAGCAGGAACTTGTCGAAGTAAGTAACATCGCGCTATTCTTCGAACTTCACACTACATTGTGAAGGATTAATAATGTCGACTTTGACAAATACTCAGCCTGACAAATCATTTAATATTGAAGAGAATTGTGGTATAAATAACAACTTTATTCTAGCTGACCCATTCGATACTCCTGGCCCAGTCGATCTCGTGATTGGAGCTGATATATATACTGAAGTAATTTTAGATGGCTTAGTTAAAACGAAAAGCGGAATGCTTGGACAAAATACTAAATTTGGATGGATTCTATCAGGAAAAACAAAAAACAACCCATAAAAATTTTTCATGTAAATTCTCTAATAGGAGATGTGAATGTATTAAAATTTGAAGAAAATCGGGCTAATTTTTAAAAAATTTACATGGACACCACACGGGTCTCAGGGCCCGATCACCCCAAAAAACTTACAAAAAGTTTTGTCCATCAGTGATACACATGTGTTTAAATTTTGAAGAAAATCGAGCTAATTTTTAAAAAATTTATATGGGCACCCCTCACTCCAAAAACTTTACAAAAAATTTTGTCCATCGGAGATACACATGTATATAAAATTTGGAGAAATCGGGTTAATTTTTTTGAAAAATTTTTATGGGGCCCCACCGGCCCCGGCCACCAAAATTTTTGCAAAAAGTGTTGTCCATCGGAGATACACACGTATATTAAATTTAAAAAAATCGGGTTAATTTTTTTTTAAAAATGACCCTGGGGCCCGGGGTCTCCAAAATTTGCACAAAAAGTATTTTTCATCGGAGGTACATACGTATATAAAATTTTAAGAAAATCGGGTTAATTTTTTTAAAAATATTTTGGGGCCCCACAAACCTGGGGCCCGGGGTCTCCAAATTTTTTACAAAAAGTGTTGTCCATCGGAAATACACATGCGTATTAAATTTGAAGAAATTCGGGTTAATTAAAAAAATTTATGGGGCCCCACAAACCCGGGGCCCGGGGTCTCCAAAATTTTACAAAAAGTGTTGTATATCGGAGATACACATGCGTATAAAATTTGAAGAAGATCGAGTAAATTTTGTAAAATATTTGTATGTGGCCCGAGGGGCCTCAAATTTTAATAGAAAGTGTTGTCTCCATAAATACTCATGTGTGTAAAATTTTAATAATATCGTGCTTTGGGAAGTGGGTTAAAAATTGATCGCAAGATTCCACGACAGACGACTGACGACCGACATCCGTGCCACGGGCAAGTGAAGTTAATATAGAGAATTTAAAAAGTACAATAAAAAAAACAACCCATAAAAATTAAAAATTTTCATATAAATTCTCTAATAGGAGATGGGTATGTGTTAAAATTTGAAGAAAATCGGGCTAATTTTTAAAAAATTCACATGGACACCACGCGGGTCTCAGGTACCTATCACTCCAACAAATTTACAAAAAGCTTTGTCCATCAGTGATACACATGTGTTTAAAATTGGAAGAAAATCGAGCTTATTTTTAAAAAATTTATATGGGCACCCTTCGGGCCTCAGGGCCCATTCACTCCAAAAACTTTACAAAAAATGTTGTCCATCGGAGATACACACGTATATATAAAATTTAAAAAAAATGGGTTAATTTTTTTTAAAAAAATTTTGGGGCCTAAAGACCCTGGGGCCCGGGGTCTCCAATAATTTTACAAAAAGTGTTTTTCATAGGAGGTACAAACGTATATAAAATTTGAAGAAAATCGAGTAAAATTTTGTAAAATATTTGTACGGGAGCCCCCCGACCCCGTGGCCCGAAGGGCCTCAACTTTTAATAGAAAGTGTTGTCTCTGGAAATACACATGTGTGCAATAAAATCGGGCTTTGGGAAGTGGGGTAAACATTTATCGCAAGATTACACGCAGACGACCGACATCCGTGCCACGGGCAAGTGAAGTTAATATAGAGAATTTAAAAACTGTAGTGTTACGTCCTTGGTAACACTCAACGATATAGATAGCGAACTTAAACGATTTTGGGAAATAGAAGAGACAACAGTAGGAGAGGAAAAATTCACATCGGAACAACAAAAATGCGAAAACCTTTACTATGAAACAACTAAACGAAATCAAGATGTGAGCTACACAGTAAAAATACCTTTCAATGACCCGGAGCTGAACGTGGGAGAATCAAGGCCAATAGCAATGGCACGATGGCTTCAAATAGAAAAAAAACTCACTAAAAACCATACTTTACGCCAGAATTACAACAGGTTTATGCAAGAATATCTGGACTTAGGCCACATGAAACTAATATCAAGTGAAGAAAGGAGTAACACTGATCAGAAGCGTGTGTACTATATGCCACACCAAGCTGTTATTCGTAAGGATAGTACCACCACTAAACTACGAGTGGTATTTGATGCTTCTATGAAAACAACGAATCGATTAAGCCTTAATGACTTAATGATGAATGGTCCAAAACTTCAACAAGACTTGCAGTACATGTTTCTTCGCTGGAGAAGCCATAGATATGTATACACTGCCGACATAGAAAAAATGTACAGGCAGATAAAAATTTCGGAAGAAGATCAGAACGTTCAACGTATTTTATGGCGGAACTCAACCAATGAAAATATTTTGGAATTTAAACTAACCACAGTAACAGACGGAACAAAATCTGCAGCTTATTTAGCTGTCAAAACGGTCCAAAAATTAGCGGATGATGAATCTCTACGTATCCACACATCGCAGAAATAATTAAGAGGGATTTCTATGTTGACGATCTGTTGTCAGAATCACATTCACTAGTCGAAGCAAAAATTATACAAAAAAACTTAATTTAAGTCCTTAAACGAGGAGGATTTAACTTGCGGAAGTGGAAAGCAAATCACCACGAATTAATTAAGGACCTCAGTAATGAACAAAAAGACACAGGACTAATAGAAATTAACAAAGAAGGAATGGTAAAAACACTGGGAGTACCAATATCAGACATGTTTAGTTTTAAAGTTAATTTATATTCATATAAAAATAAACCGACAAAACAGCAAATATTGTTCAGATATTGCTTAACTTTATGATACTTTAGGAAGGTAATCTCCAATTGTAGTAAAAGCGAAAATACTGTTACAAGAGCTTTGCATAAACAAGTACGCATGGGATCAACCATTACAGGAAGAGTTGGCAGACAAATGGATATAATTCCGTAGTGATCTGCCCTTAGTGGAGGAAATACAAATTTATAATTTTCGTCTCATAAGCATTTAATTAAAATCCATGGGTTTGCAGATGCTTCCGAAAACGCGAATGGAGCTGTCGTATACAGCAAAATAATCACTGATGAAGAAAAAATTCATATTACATTACTTCTTTGAAAGACTAGGGTAGCTCCAATCAAAACGTTTAATACTGACAAAATTACTCTACCTAAACTTGAATTATGTACTGCTACCTTACTTTCAAAACTTTTAAAACAGGTTAAGGACTCCTTAAGGGTGGAACCACGTTAAAGTGTATGCGTGGACTGACTCAACTATTACACTACCATGGATAAATGGATCGGTTGATAAATGGAAGTGTTTTGTATCAAACCGAGTTAAAAAAATTCACGAAATAACAAAGCCATCCGAATGGCACCACGTCCGGTCTGAAGAAAATCCAGCAGATTTGGCATCAAGAGGCATGCATCCTCACTTACTTAAGGACCTTATGGTGGAAAGGACCATCGTGGCTTGCAACTTCAAACACAAAACTTATTGCTGTAGACAATAAAGCTGAAACAAAAGAAGAGTCACACAACTTGTATGCTTGTAGAAACTTTTACAAATAGTGTTGTCCATCGAAGATACACATGTGTACAAAATTTAAAGAAAATCGGGTTAATTTTTTAATAAAAATTGTATGGGGCCTCACACCCTGGGGCCCGGTGTCTCCAAAAATTTTACAAAAAGTGTTGTCCGTCGGAGATACACATGTATATAAAATTTGAAGAAAATCCGGTTAATTTTTTAAAAAATATGTATGGGGCCTCACGGCCCCGAGGCCCGGGGTCTCCAAAATTTTTACAAAAGGTGTTGTTCATCAGAGATACACATGTATACAAAATTTGAAGAAAATCTGAAAAATTTTGTAAAATATTTGTATGGGACACCGAGCTCCGAGGGGCTCAAATTTTAATAGAAAGTGTTGTCGTCGGAGCTATGTGTGCAAAATTTAAATGAAATCGAACTTTTGGAAGTGGGTTAAAAATTTATCGCAAGACTCCACGACAAACAAACACACGGGCACACGAAGTTAATATAGAGAATTTAAAAATAGGAAAATGCCGCAGCAGTAAGAAACTTTAAAAACTTTGCTGCCTTTCGCGGCAGAGACAATTGCAGCGAAATTTCTGTGGCAAAGTAAGCTCAGCAGCAATTAGCTTTAAAAACTAAACTGCTACCTTAAACTGCAGAGACTGAGGCAGTGAAATTTTTTTAAAAATTAAACATAAAGACATCACAAATCTATTGTTTTAATTTGACAGAAGATAATCTATATATATAAAGTAGAGAAGCTCTGGAACGCCTTGACCAATTTCAACCAAACTTGGTATACATATTAGTTACTATCTGGAATCAAACATAGGTGGTGGGGGGTAGCACGTTTTTTGGTTCTGGGAGGCTGCTGCCAGATATATATATATGCTTAACTAGCTCTGGAACGCCTTGACCAATTTCAACCAAACTTGGTATACATATTAGTTACTATCTGGAATCAAACATAGGTGGTGGGGGGTAGCACGTTTTTTGGTTCTGGGAGGCTGCTGCCACCCCTACCACAGGCAAAAAACCCGCTACCCCTCCTGCTACAGTTTCCGCTATCGCCATGATGAATAGTGTTGGTGGTACGCTTCTTTGGATTAGTAATGTATCGTGGTCGCTGAGTTGAACGGTGATGGTAAGACAGCTCTAAGGGGATTGGTTCGATAACTGAGGGGGGGGGGGGTGACCGATATTATTGTCGATTTTATGGTTTTCGTGGTCGCTGAGTGGAATGGTGATGGTAAGACAGCTTTACGGTGATGGGGTGATAACTGAGGGGGGTGACCGATATTAGTGTTGATTCTATGGTTTTTGTGGTCGCTGATTTGAATGGTGATGGTAAGACAGATCTAGAGGGATGGGGTCGATAACTGAAGGTGGTGGGTTGACCGATATTAATGTCGATGTTATGGTTTTCGTGGTCGCTGAGTTGAATGGTGATGGTAAGACAGCTCTAGGGGGATGGGGTCAATAACTGGGGGGGGGGGCCGATATTAAAATCGATTTTATGGTTTTCGTGGTCGCTGAGTTGAATGGTGATGGTAAGACAGCTCTAGGGGTATGGGTGATAACTTAGGTGGGCGGGGTGACCGACTTTAGTGTTGATTCTACGGTTTTCGGGGTCGCTGAGTAGAATGGTGATGGTAAGACAGCTCTACGGTGATGGGGTGATAACTTAGGTGGGGGGGGGGTGACCGATATTAGTTACGATTTTATGGTTTTCGTGGTTGCTGAGTTGAATGGTGATGGTAAGACAGCTCTAGGGGGATGGGGGAGAACTGTGGGGGGTGACCGATATTAGTATTGATTCTATGGTTTTTCTGGTCGCTGAGTTGAATGGTGATTGTAAAACAGCTCTAGGGTGATGGTGTGAGAACCTTGGGGGGTGACCGATATTAGTGTTGATTCTATGGTTTTTGTGGTCGCTGAGTTGAATGGTGATGGTAAAACAGCTCTAGGGTGATGGTGTGAGAACTGTGGGGGTGACCGATATTAGTGTTGATTCTATGGTTTTTGTGGTCGCTGAGTTGAATGGTGATGGTAAGACAGCTCTAGGGGGATGGGGTGAGAACTGTGGGGGGTGACCGATATTAGTGTTGATTCTAAGGTTTTTGTGGTCGCTGAGTTGAATGGTGATGGTTAAACAGCTCTAGGGTGATGGTGTGAGAACTGTGGGGGGTGACCGATATTAGTGTTGATTCTATGGTTTTTGTGGTCGCTGAGTTGAATGGTGATGGTAAGACAGCTCTAGGGTGATGGGGTGAGAACTGTGGGGGGTGACCGATATTAGTGTTGATTCTATGGGTTTTGTGGTCGCTGAGTTGAATGGTGATGGTAAGACAGCTCTAGGGTGATGGGGTGATAACTGAGGGGGGGGGGGGTGACCGATATTAGTGCCGATATATATATATATATATATTTGTGCTTAACTAGCTCTGGAACGCCTTGACCAATTTCAACCAAACTTGGTATACATATTAGTTACTATCTGGAATCAAACATAGGTGGTGGGGGGTAGCACGTTTTTGGCTCTGGGAGGCTGCTGCCACCCCTACCACAGGCAAAAAACCCGCTACCCCTCCTGCTACAGTTTTCGCTATCACCATGATGAATAGTGTTGGTGGTACGCTTCTTTGGATTAGTAATGTATCGCCACAGGGGGGTGGGTGATCGATATTAGAGCTGATTCTATTGTTTTCGTGGTCGCTGAGTTGAATGGTGATAGTAAGACAGCTCTAGGGGGATGGGGTCGATAACTGTTGGGGAGGGGGGCTGACCGGTATTAGTGTCGATTTTATGGTTTTCGTGGTCGCTGAGTTGAATGGTGATGGTAAGACAGCTCTAGCAGGATGGGGTCGATAACTGAGGGGGATGGGATGACCGATATTAGTGTTGATTCTATGGTTTTCGTGGTCCCTGAGTTAAATGGTGATGGTAAGACAGCTCTAGGGGAATGTGGTGATAACTGAGGTGGGGGGCTGACCGATATTAGTGTTGATTCTATGGTTTTCGTGGTCGCTGAGTTGAACGGTGATGGTAAGACAGCTCTAAGGGGATTGGTTCGATAACTGAGGGGGGGGGGGGGTGACCGATATTAATGTCGATTTTATGGTTTTCGTGGTCGCTGAGTGGAATGGTGATGGTAAGACAGCTTTACGGTGATGGGGTGATAACTGAGGGGGGTGACCGATATTAGTGTTGATTCTATGGTTTTTGTGGTCGCTGAGTTGAATGGTGATGGTAAGACAGATCTAGAGGGATGGGGTCGATAACTGAGGGTGGTGGGGTGACCGATATTAATGTCGATTTTATGGTTTTCGTGGTCGCTGAGTTGAATGGTGATGGTAAGACAGCTCTAGGGGGATGGGGTCAATAACTGGGGGGGGGGCGATATTAAAATCGATTTTATGGTTTTCGTGGTCGCTGAGTTGAATGGTGATGGTAAGACAGCTCTAGGGGTATGGGTGATAACTTAGGTGGGCGGGGTGACCGACTTTAGTGTTGATTCTACGGTTTTCGGGGTCGCTGAGTAGAATGGTGATGGTAAGACAGCTCTAGGGTGATGGGGTGATAACTTAGGTGGGGGGGGTGACCGATATTAATTACGATTTTATGGTTTTCGTGGTTGCTGAGTTGAATGGTGATGGTAAGACAGCTTTAGGGTGATGGGGTGAGAACTGTGGGGGGTGACCGATATTAGTGTTGATTCTATGGGTTTTGTGGTCGCTGAGTTGAATGGTGATGGTAAGACAGCTCTAGGGTGATGGGGTGATAACTGAGGGGGGGTGGCCGATATTAGTGCCGATTCTATGGTTTTCGTGGTCGCTGAGTTGAATGGTGATGGTATAACAGCTCTAGGAGGATGGGTTCGATAACTGAGGGGGGCCGATATATTGAAATCTGCCGCTGAACTAATAAATTCTATTTATCCGGCTGTTTCTCAAAACTATAACCTTTTGAACCGGTTGAGAGAAGGGGCTATTCTTGCTACTAAAAATGGACACAACCACGAAATAAGCAATCAAATACTTGCCATGTTAATAGGCAAAGTTTATCGATATCTTTGTAGATACTGATGAGGAAGTTAATTATCTAACTGAGTTCCTAAACTCACTTAATTCGTCTGGATTGCCACCGCATCGTCTTACAGTTTGATCTCCAATTATTTTACTACGGATTCTCGACTCGCCAAAACTTTGCAACGGCACAAGACTGTGCATAAAAGAGATGCCGGGAAGTATAATTAAAGCGACTATCTTCACAGAAAAGGGACAGTGTGAAACAGTTTTTGTCCCACTCATTTCGACGGATCTACCTTTTAAATTAAAGAGATTGCAATTTCCAGTAAAACTTGAGTTTTCGATGACGATCAATGACGATAAATAAGTCGGACAGTTTATTAAGTACTGCGGAGTATAGATTTGAGATCGTCATGTTTTCCCACGGACAACTTCATTTAGCTTGCTCTGGGTTGGGTTGACCTAAGAATTTATTTATTCTAGCTCTTGAAGGTGAAACTAAAAACATTGTATACAACAAAGTTTTTTTTTTAAATTAAATTAAATTTTATGTAAGTTTATTTAATTTTATTTTATAATTTGAATACTATAGCTATAATATAAAATATATTTTTTAAAATAAATTTTGTTAATAATTAAAACTGCAATTTTACCTTATTCTTTTTTCTACCCCTGCCTAATAGAAGATTGGGATGAATAAACACCTGGGCGACGCCGGGTATTCAGCTAGTATTTAAATAAAAAGAAAGTCGTTGACAAAATTTGGACCCGATAGGTGGCGCTGGTGTCGTTTTTTTCCGAACCCTCTTATTTATGGAACGATTTGGCTCAAATTCACACCATATAATACTTAAATCAAAAGAAAGTCGTTGACAAAATTTGGACCCCATAGGTGGCGCTGGTGTCGTTTTCTTTTTCCGAAAATTCTTATTTATGGAACGATTTGGCTCAAATTCACACCATATAATATTTAAATAAAAAGAAAGTATTTAACAAAAATTGGACCCGTTAGGTAGCGCTGGTGTCGTTTTTTTTCCGAAAATTCTTATTTATGGAACGATTTGGCTCAAATTCACACCATATAATATTTAAATAAAAAGAAAGTCTTTAACAAAATTTGGACCCGTTAGGTAGCGCTGGTGTCGTTTTTTTTCCGAAAATTCTTATTTATGGAACGATTTGGCTCAAATTCACACCATATAATACTTAAATCAAAAGAAAGTCGTTGACAAAATTTGGACCCCATAGGTGGCGCTGGTGTCGTTTTATTTTTCCGAAAATTCTTATTTATGGAACGATTTAGCTCAAATTCACACCATATAATATTTAAATAAAAAGAAAGTCTTTAACAAAATTTGGACCAGATAGGTGGCGCTGGGGTGCAAAATGAGTTTTCCCTGTATATAATGTAATCTAAAGAATATTCGAACAGTGGGCGGGGGTCAGTGGGATGGGGCAGCCGGGAAACGCGGGTGTAAGTGGGCGTGGCGTCAGTGGGCGGGAGGTCAGTGGGCGGGGGTCAGTGGGATGGGTCAGTCGGGAAACGCGGGTGTAATTGGGCGTGGCGTCAGTGGGCGGGTAGCAAAGCGCCCGGGAACAGCTAGTTTTATATACATGTGTATCTCCGATGAACAAAACTTTTTGTAAAATTTTAGGATTGAGCAACCCTTAAAGCCCTAGGGTGCCCATATAAATTTATTAAAAAATTAGCCCGATTTTCTTCAAATTTTAAACACGTCTGTATCTCTAATGGACAAAACATTTTGTAAAATTTTTGGAGTAACAGGGCCCTCACGCCCGAGGGTGCCCATAAAAATTATTAAAAATTAGCCCGATTTCTTCAAATTTTAAACACATGTGTATGTCCCATAGACAAGAGTTTTTGTAAAATTTTTGGAGTGGCCAAGCCCTGAGAGCTCTCAGGCCCAAATACATTTTTTAAAAATTAGCCCGATTTTCTTCAAATTTTCAACACATCTCCGAAGACAATACCTACTATTGAAATTTGGAAGTGATCGGGCCCCAAGGTCAGGGGCTTCCATACAAATTTTTTACACATGTGTTTCTCCGGTGACAACAATTTTTGTAAAAATTTTAAAGTAAAGGGGCTCTAATACTAATTTTTCAAATCGGATCGGGCCCCGATGTCGTGGGCTCCCAATCAAATTTTTTTAAAAATGTACCCGATTTTCTTCAAATTTTATACACACGTGTGTTATATTCGATGGACAACATTTGTTGTAAAAATTTGGAATTGGCCCCAGGGTCGTGGGGCTTCCATATAATTTTTTTTAATGTTCTTGAAATTTTGTACATACATATGTGTATTTTCGATGACAAAAACTTGGAAGTGATCAGGTCCCAGGGCTAAGTTGCTGCCATATAACTATTTTTAAAATTAACCCGTTTTTATTCAAACTGTGTACATTGTTTATTCCCGATTAGGAAATTTACACAAACATTTTTAATTTTTATGGGTTGCTTACTTAGAGAACCGACCGATAGACCCAATCTACACGCTAAAAACTCCTTCCAAGAATTCTGGAAAAGTCGGAGAGAAGGGTAATGAAAAGAGAGATATTTCTTACGAACCGTCGCGGGCAAACTTGTCCAAGAAATTTTTTGACGTTTCTTGTTTCCTCCATTCGTAATTTTTGGCGTCCTCTTTACTTTTTTCGTCAACCCCAGTGGTGGCATCGGCACACGATCGGAATGTTTCATCACACGATTACGCGCCGTAACAATAATTCTACAATAAAATAATTTGCTTATGTGAGTAAAGTTATCGCTGGAAAAAACACATGCAAAAATGAAAAAAAAATTTAAAAAATATGTTATCATGTATGGGTAAACATATGTTTTTGTTGCATCTGTATCATAAGGTAATATGTGTTCTAATTATTGAGTTTGGTAGTGCATTAGTTGTGGTTTCGTTTATAATTTTGGTGATACATCTACCAATTTTAACGCACACTGATATACAGGGTGTCCCCTATTGCGTGTACAATAATTTGGAAAATGATTCTTGAGTATATTTTAAGAAAAAAATCGTTCTACAGTAAGGGTTTATCTCCAATGTTGACATCATTTATCGGGGATTTAAGAAAAAGCTTACTTTGGTGTACCCTGACCCATGTTAACGGAAATTGCTCTGTTAATACTAAAGGTAGAAACTTCGTTTTGGACTGTATTGGCCTTTCATGATATGGATGTTCACTATTTTTGTGAAGAACAGAACAAAAGAAAATAAGGCATTTTCATTGAAATCGAAAACATAGAGTGTTTTCTTTATTTCATTCTGAACATTCCGAATTTGACATAAAACGTTCTTTTATTTATTTTTTGTATTCTATTCCTTTTTTGGCTACTCTTTTATTTCTTTGGAATGTATAGAACGTATTCTTTTCATACTACGAGTACATCGATAGGTAGAATAAACAGAATATTCTTTGGTCATGTGATTGATATTCTGTTCCTTCTATTCTTTCTGTAGAATGAATTAAAGAAAACACTCATAATGTAGATCCCGTCATAGCGCTAGAAAAATACGACTCCCCTGCCTGCTTGTGGGTTCACCCTTTTATACACTATGTTGCGTGACGAAATTATGACGATGTCGATGACGGGCTTTGTTTTTGCTTTTTACCGTTGGCTACCTAGTGTTGGTTCTTGGTGCACCCGCATTTTGGAGAAAAAAGTATGTTATGCTATTTGTGCGAACAAAATTCGTGCACAATAATTTTGTTCCTCACAATATTTATGTATATATGTTTTATATGTCTTTAGATGCATATGCCTGTGAATACACACCAGACTCGCTAAAGACCGTCTGACTAGTTTGTTGCTTACGAAATTTCAGCCATCAGCAGAATATGGGGAATTACACTTAAGATCAAAATCAGAATTGCACGTTGCACGTAACTATCTCTGACTGGTGGAAGTGCGATCAAACCTACACGTGGTGGCCGCCGGTACTTTTGCTCCAATAAAGGAAAGCTGAATGATCAGGCTAGTGCCTTCAAAGTAAGACTGGCTAATAACCTCGCCCCTAATAAAACTCAATTATCTATCTCTCGGAAACACTAACCTACAATGACGACCACGGCAACGAAAACGGCTAAACGATTTAAGAATGTTCTAATAGAACGTACGCTCGTACGTACGTACTATATAAATCTCGAACTGAGCAGTAGCTAGTCGACACCCTGTCCAAATATAATACTGACGTAACAGCAATCGATGAGATGGGGTGGGAGGGGAATGGTACCTTACAAAAATCAGAATATGACATATATTACAGCTGTCATGGAAGACATCATGTGCTCGGGATGGGGTTTCTAGTCAGCAAAAAAAAACAGCCCATAAAAATTTAAATTTTTCGTGTAAATTCTATAATCAGTCCTTTAGTGACGTCACTATGAAGCTTCAGCAGAGGGTGCAGCGTAGAGTGCTTCTCTCGGAAACCGTACTGAAAGGAAGGAATAAGATTTCTTTCCGTACAAAACGTATTGATCTTTTTACGGATCAATGATTCCAATACTTTACTGATACAACACAGTAGAGCTATTGGACGGTAACCAGTTACGCTGGAGCGGTCAGTTTTCTTGGGTACTGGTACTACCTTGGCCACCTTTCAGTTGTCCGGAAAGTAGCCATTGTTTAGGCAATTGTTGAAAATGATGGTTAACATAAAAATTGCCATACCCGGTAACTTTTTAAGCAAAAAGTTAGAAATCCCATCTGTGCCTGATGATTTTTTTGAGTTTCCACTCATAATCAAATCATTGACAACAGCTGTTCCGTTAAACATATCGACGTCTACGGGTGCGTTGGCGTTGCACTATAGTATTTCCTGGAGAAGTGGTGTCTTCCACAAGACTTTCAACCTCTTCCAAGAAATCTGGAAGATGCGTTGGTTATCGGTCCGTAAAGCTCCTTTCAAAATGGCAGGCAAAGGCTTCGGCTTTTTCAGCAGCGCTGGATCTGGATCTTCAATGGTGATAATCTCTGGAATGGAAATACGCTTTACAACCAGAGAGTTCAGCTTCCTAAAAGCATCAGGGCCTGGTTTGATGTCCTGGAGCCGTTTGGTCAGTTCATCTTCCTGAAACCTCCGCACAGCTTGACGACACATGTTAACTGTACAACGCAGTTGCGAAAGTACAGACAGGTATTCCTCGTTGACTGTGTTAAGTGTCCTATTGAAGATTCTCTGAAGGCGTTTCCTAAGCCGTTGCTTGTGAGCATATATGGCCTGTATATGCTCAGGCAAGTGTTGGAAGCGATCCCTGCTAGTGCGAATTGTTTTCTGCCGATCAATGGCTGAATTCACTGTAATCTCAAAATTTCTGATAGCATCATCATAGCATCATACGGAAAGGCTATTTGGAGCAGACATTTTCACAATTTTGCAGAAAGCAAGAGAAGTCGTGCCTGCTAATTATAGCAGCCTTGATGACAGGTCCAAAACAACCGTTTTGGGTCGACTTATTTGTGAATTATGTTCACAATAAGCAGGATAAGTATATTCTCATATAATGTAAACTCTATTTATTCGTTAGCTAGGCGTATCACACTAAAATTATTTATTAAAACTAATAAACCTGACATTCTTCTTTTACAGGAAACTAATCTCACAGGGAGAAACCCATTCAGTCCAGATGGATACAACATCCACAGGGTCGACAAAAGCAGTGATCGGAAAACGTATTTCTATTCCAGAAAGTATAACGTTTGGAGAGCAAGTAGCTGCCAGTTCTGTTGAAAAAGCCGAAGCCCTTGCCTGTCTTTTCGAAAGGAGCTTTACAGACCGACCACCAACTCATCTTCCAGAATTCAAAGAGCAAGTTGAAAGTCTTGTGGAAGACACCACTTTCCCAAGAAATTTTGAAGTGCAATTCAGCGAAGACAATCCCGCAAACGCACCCGTAAACGTGGATATGTTTGCAGGGACAGCTGTTGTCAGTGATTTAATTATGAGTGGAAACTCTAAAAAATCATCGGGCACTGACGGGATTTCAAATTTCCTGCTTAAAAAGTTACCGGGTATGGCAATTTTGATGTTAACCATCATATTCAACAATTGCCTTAACAATAGATACTTTCCAGACAACTGGAAGGTAGCCAAAGTAATACCAGTACCGAAGAAAACCGACCGCTCCAGTGTAACCGGTTACCGCCCCATAGCTTTACTGTGTTGTATCAGTAAAGTATTGGAGTCTTTGATCCGTAAAAAGATCAATGCGTTTTGCTCGGAAAGAAATCTAATTCCTTCCTTTCAGTTCGGCTTTCGAGAAAAGCACTCTACGCTACACCCTCTGATGAAGCTTCACAGTGACGTCACTCGAGGACTGAATGTCAAAATTTGTACAGTAGCCTGTTTGTTAGACATCGAAAAAGCTTTCGATAGCGTCTGGACAAACGGGCTTCTGTACAAACTTATTCGATTTGGTTTCCCCAATTATATTGTGAAAATAATTAAAAATTTTCTTTTTAACAGGGTCTTCTTTGTACAGGTGTATGGCAGCCTATCGACAAGGAAAAGGATTAAAGCCAGAGTTCCCCAAGGCTCCAGACTTGGACCAGTCCTATTTAGCATCTTTACGGCGGATCAACCCACCAATACAGCCGGAACAAGAACCATTGCCATTTCCCGCTCTCCTGAGATAGCTCCTCTGAAATCTTTGGGAGTACTACCTGAAGTGGGGACTGAAGATCAACGCCAACAAAACGGAACTCATCTGCTTCCGAGTACCAGCAAGCCGGTGCAGAGCCTTAAAAAATACCCTTCCGGATAACACGACAATGAACACCAAGTCAGAGACTAAGTACCTGCGAATCAGCTTTACTGAGAGGCTCAAGTTTAACTCTCACATCGACAAAACAATGAAAAAAGCTAACTACGCTCTTCATTTGGTGCACCCGCTACTAAAAAGACGAAACGGACTGTCTAACAACACCAGGCTGCTCATTTACAAGCAGCTCATCAGGCCAGTGATAACCTATGGCTAACCCGTATGGTTCACCGTCTCACCAACAACGATGAAGAAGATCTACCTTTTTGAAAGGAAGGTACTAAGGATCTGTACAGGACTCTGGAAGGTGCCAAACAGCTATAAGTTTGTGTCGACTGCAAGACTTTACGAAGCAGCGGGTCTGCTGCCAATAACCGACCACTTGTTCCAAATGGCGAGGAAATTCGTCGACGGATGGGAAACTCATCCAAGTCCTGAGATGCAAGGACTGAGAAGCGATGAAATCGAGCCAAGTCACCGGTACATACACATCAGAGGATTCACTGATGCTAGATTCGATGACATCTTTAACAATCAAGACGTCTCCTTCTACGAGAAGCCCAGCAATCAACAGATTTACAACAGAATTACAGAGGCTGAAGATCGCCCTGTTTATACATCCTCTTATATTTTTTTTCATTTTTATTTTATTTTAAAATTAATTGTTTAAAATTAAATTGCTGTAAATATAAACATGTAGTAGATTAAGTAGTCAAAATTATGGTTTAGTAATAAACAATACAAAAAAAAAAAAGAAAATGTATATACGTCGGGCCCCTATTGTTGAGCCGACACTTATTAATAATAGTTATAAGTTTTGTTTTAAGTCAAAATTGTATATTACTTAAATGTTTAATAAAATATCTTAATCTAAAACAAAAAATCGCAGTTCTTCTCTATCTCGACAATGAAATGATTAAATTTCTTGTCAGTCCTTTGAGATTTGAAGGGTTTCACCACTAGTACAGGGACACGCTCTGTTGTCAACGCTTCCTTGACATCTTCAGCATCAAAGGAGTGGTTAATACCTTTTAGCACCAACATTTCTTTCCTGTCCTCCTTTGCAGTATAAGTGTTAAATTCAGTCTTTCCCGATTGTAGGAAAGACCGAATTAGGTGATGGCCATCTCTGTTCATGGCCGTAACGACTGATTTGTTGCTGTTGATGTTGCGAATTCTGCAACTAATGTTGGCGCTCTTCGTGAACTTTGATAGTTCAGCGACGTTTAGTCTGAAACAAACTATTGGCGGCATGGCAAAAGGTTTTGCTGTTGGTCCCGTAGTTTGGGATTTTTGGCTTGATGGAGCGACTGGTGGTGGTGCCTTCTTATTTGAGACCTTTTGGGACTCTTTTGGTATAGCTGTTTTATCAACAGCAATTTTTTTATCAACAGCAGCCACTGCAGGAGAAGATGATGTTGGTGGCGATGATGGTCTGAAATTTCCAGACAACCTCCTTTTTTTTTGCCTTTGCGGGCATGGTTTCGGGAGAAGACCAAGCTTTGCGACTGTCTTCGTCGTTGGAGTTATCCTCTCCACCACTGCTGGATTCGGGCACTTCAGTGTCAACGCTCGATGCTGACTGAGTTCTATTCTTTTGACATTTTTACTTTACTACTACGAGTGCGTTCATTTAATTGCATAAGTTGGTTCAAATCTACAACAATTCTTCCCCCTAAGTAGAATATCGTTGTGCCGGACGAATGCGACGTGTAGACCTTCTTGGAATACGGCGTGATTGCTTGCCGTTGCGGTTGTACCAACGTCGCGGTTTCCGGAGGTGTTGCAGCAGAAGTAGTTGGCGATAGCTGCAATGGCTGATGCTCTGGATCGTCTGTTGTCGATGAGTGATCCTCATGAAAACGAATTATCCTGTGTTCGATACCTTCACAGGCTCTTTGGTAGATGGATGATCCATATGATTGACGTGTCGTTTAAGCGTTTGCCACCAAAATCAATCTCACAGTGAAGATTTCCTAATCGAGCAACAATTGTACCTTGAATCCACTTGTCCATTCGTGGATTTCCTGATAAGAAGTAAACTACTTCTGTTGGCTTAAATATTCGAAACGTAAGATTAAATTCGGCCTGTTGTTTTTCTATAGTTTTTATGTTCACATGCTCGGGTCGGACTAAGTATAGTCGTGCGCGTATATTGCGACCCATAAATAGCTGTGTGGGCGATTGCCCCGTTGTACTATGTGGAGCATTTCTATACTGGTGTAGAAACTGGTTCAAGTTTTGTCTCAGCGAATTCTGCGTTGTTGACATTGCTTTGAGAGCGTCCTTTATTGTCTGGACGTATCGCTCAGCCTGTCCGTTTCTCGCCGGGTGATACGGTGCTGTTGTCTTGTGATATTTAACCCCACTCTCTTGAAAGAATTATTTAAATTCATCAGCTGTAATCCGTAATCCGAAACTATGGTGATCGGCCCACCATACATTGCAAACAATTCATCTTAAATGGTGATTGTTGCGATAGTTGTCGTTGAACTGGTTACTTTGACCTCCAGCCATTTACTGTAGGCGTCGACAACTATGAGTAGCATCATACCAGCGACAGATCTTGCGTAGTCGATGTGGACGAGTTCCAAATGTCCTTTTGGGTACTCCCAATCATGTTCGCGGAACTTAAAATAAGCATGTGCGTATTTGGCACACTCTGTATATGACTTTGAAATGCGTTCAATATCTATATCTCTTTATGGCCAGTAAACGAATGAACGGTCCATTGCCTTCATTTTAACAATACCTACGTGTGCCGTGTGTAGGTAGTTGAGTATTGATTGATAAAGCACTGGTGGTATGACGACTCGATGTTCAAATAGTAGACAACCAGCGACGAGAGTATAGTTGACTTCTGGCGCCTTGTATCCAGCACGGGATAAGTTCTGACCAGATTCCAAAAGTTGTACAATTTTACCCAGAATCTTCTCGCGTCTCCCGAGCGATGTGCTCAGCTCGAACCGGGAGCTTGTCTGATTTGTGCACACCTTGAGAATCTATTTTATGACCCAAAAACTCGACTGTAGGTGCGGCAAAAACACATTTATTGCGATTGAGTCGTAGTCCATTCGATTTTATACGTTCAAGCGTTGCACTAAGAGCTAACATCAGACTCTCAAAATCCTCAGCAAAGACTAGTATGTCATCATAAAAATTCAGAACGTTGGGAAGATCTTGTAGAATATCTTGAAACCAATGAAATCCTTAGAGACCGGCAGTACGGATTTCGTGGGCAACGTTCCTCTGGTGATTTGATGGTATATCTCACCGAACAGTGGAACCGGTCATTGCATAAATTTGGTGAAAGCACACTCGATATTTCCAAAGCATTTGACAGAGTTTGACATCAAGCTCTTTTTTCCAAGATGCGTGCTTATGGTGTCAATGAAAAACTGCTTCATTGGATTAGAAGCTATCTTTTGGACCGCTCAATTCAAGTTGTTTTGGACGGTTTCAAGTCTGAAATACAACACAAAAATGCTGGCATTTCCCAGGGCTCTGTTCTGTCCCGGCACTCTTTCTCGTTTTT
Organism: Nephrocerus scutellatus; assembly: GCA_947095585.1. Taxonomy (NCBI): domain Eukaryota; kingdom Metazoa; phylum Arthropoda; class Insecta; order Diptera; family Pipunculidae; genus Nephrocerus; species Nephrocerus scutellatus. The sequence continues at coordinate 64,948,561 of OX352764.1, read as the reverse complement.
ATTAATGATCTATTATCTGTGACTTCTAATCCAATTCACTTTTTCGCTGACAACAGCACTCTCAGCTTCTCATATAAGTTTGAGGAACGTCCCTCCACTTCTCATATGGAACTCAAACAACTTCGTATGTTAATCACGTTAAATTCTGACCTAGACAGCATAATAAAATGGGAAGAAACAATCGAGTAGAATTTAACGCTTCCAAAACCCAATGCTGTCTCCTGTCGTCTAAGCGAATCCCAAATCCCATGCCCTTATCCATGAATGGCACTTGCATCGAGGAAACTGAAAATCTCGCAATTCTCGGTATGTGCGTTAACGACAAACTTTGTTGGAATGACCACATATTTACCGTCGACAAAAATGCTGCGAAATGTTTAGGTTTTCTAACCCGGTGCAAGAAATATTTCACTCCCTCTGATCTGGCTACTATCTTCAAGGCTTTTATTCGCCCTAAACTTGAGTACAATTGTCATATTTGGTCTGGTGTGCCTAAAACCACCTTGAATCAACTAGATAGAAAACAAAACAAAAGAGAAATAGCCAGTTGCATGCCACCTCTCCTTGAATTCAACCGCAATACTCGTGGCACTCTAAATGCTCATCAGTTTACCCTTAAGCTCATCTTCGGACGTACAGTTAAGTTCAGGGATTCGTTCTTCAGCCGTACAACAAGTATGTGGAATGCTCTGCCAAGCTCTCCTCTTTTCTTCTCCTTTTCCTTAACGCCCACGCTGTGCCAAGCATATAGTCGAACATAATAAGGGTGCGAACCCATTTTCGCGTGCGCAAATTATAAAAAAAAAATACATCATCTCATTTACGCACCTACAGAGGATTCCCCAGATGATGAAAAAGAAGAGCTCTTTAAATAATTCGAAAGGGAACTCCATGCCGGCCCTCAGTATAATGTAAAAATCATTCCAGGTGATATAAAAACAAAAATAGGTGGGGAACCAATTATTATTATTATTGTAGGCCTTAAAGCCTTTTGCACTGCGACCTTGAGGTCTATTGTGCATCCCACATGTTTTACCACATTAGGTGATTGCTCAGTTCCTATGTAAACGACACCACATCTGCCAATTTGATTGATTTGGCATTTGGCCAGAGAACTGTATGAGCCTTGAAAATTGTTATTATTTTCCGGGAGAGAGCTACACATATGAAAAGTATGTGCTCTGATGTTTCCTTTGCCTCGTTACTAAATCGGCAGCGATCCGATTGGGATTTATCTATTTTCAAGAGATGGTCATGGAATGGGCCGTGTCCCGTGAAGGAGTCAATATTCAGGCAGTATATAGGCACTCATAGTTTACACGAGAACACTAAAAACAATGGATAACTAGAGATGGTAATATATTGTGCAATTAAAAACACAACACAAGTTCGTTTATTCACAAATTTCAACTTGAATTTACATGTAGCAAACGTTTACAAATTCACGCTGGTGATTTTTTTTTTTCTTTAACGCCAAAATCGAATGAGGAAAGCTTTTAAGAGAGATTAGAACGAAAGCTCGTTAACATAAGTATCGTATAATAGCAAGAAATTCTCCAGCTGAAAGCCTAAAAGCTTGAAAGAACATATTATTTTGTTTTGGGTTGTTATTTATTGTGTAGTCTTTTCTTCATAGAAATTATATTTTATAAAAACATAGTGTACTAATTTTTTATTATTGATTTAAATTCTTTAACATCTTAATGACCTCTTGTTTAGGTCATTAAATTACAAAATTTACTCCAAATTCAGCTTGAGGAGTAATCACAGGATATTTATTTTCGTTTTACCCTTTAATAATAATTGGTTTCTCTATATAATAAAGTTTAAACGGTTATAAATTATCAAAAACATATCCTAGTTGTTCAAGTTCTTTTTGAGCTTTCAAATTGTCTTTGAATTTTTTTAGCCACAATGTGTAGGGCAGATCATCGTGCACTCCTCCATATCTGCAAATTTAATGTTAGCTTTATGATTTTTTGAGTAAATAATTTTTTAATTCGATAATATATTTACCTTTTTGGCAAATATTCAGGACTTATGTACTTATGTAAGGACGTCATGTCGGATCCATGTATAAAAATCTTTTCTCTCATTTTTGCACCTAAAAATGGTTTGAAGATACTAAAGGCGGCACTGAATGCCCAGTTTTGATTCACAATGTGAATGGCTGTAGTACGAATCGGCATTGAAGTCTTAAAAATAAATACGAACAAAAACAATCCATAATAATTTAAAAAATTCTCTAATCGGTGATACACATGTGTGCAAAGTTTGAATAAAATCGAGTTAATTTGGAAAACATTTATATGAGAGCCACTCGACCCTAGGGCCTGGTCCTTTAACACATTTTTACAAAAGGTGTTGTCACTGGATATAAACATGTGTACAAAATTTGAGGAAAATCAGGTTTATTTTAAAATTCCACAACCCGGGGACCGAGGGGCCCCAAATTTAAAACAAAAGTGTTGTCATCGGAAGTGGGTTAAAAATTGATCAAAAGATTTGGTGCTCCAGCCAACCAGCCACGGGCTCTCATATAAATGGTTTAAAAATTAACCCTATTTTCTTCTAAATATGGGGCACCAGGCCAAGGGGATCCCATATAAATACACTTTGTTTTTTTTTTAAATTCTCTATATTAACTTCGTGTGCCCGTGTGTTTGTTTGTTTGCTTGTTTGTTTGGCGTGGAATATTGCGATCAATTTTTAACCCACTTCCCAAAGTCCGATTTCGTTGAAACTTTGCACACATGCATACTTCCGATGACAACTTTCAATTAAAATTCGGGCTCCTCGGGCCTCGGGGTCAGGGGGCTCCCATACAAATGTTTACAAAATTTACCCGATTTTCTTCAAATTTTATATACATGTGTATCTCCGATGGACAACACTTTTTGTAAACAACTTGGAGACCACGGGCCCCGAGGTCTTGAGGCCCCAAAAAAATTAAACCGATTTTCTTCATATTTTATATACTTGTATTGTAAGGATGATTTTGGGTCACGCCCAAAATCCCCCTTTTATTAGGATCCAGCACAGCGGTCCAGGGCACCCTAAAGAATACTCTTTTTTAATACTGTACTTTAAACTAAACAAAACAAAAATACTCTGTTCATTCAATTACGTTAAATTTTTTTATTTTATTTATTTTTAACTCTGAATAATTGTCGTAGCTATACTGTATTTTAAGAATAATTGTAACAGGTTCTGCTTGGATAGCACTACACGAAAAATCACATAGCAACACTCAGGGCAGTAAACAGTGTATTTACACGAGTTAATGCCGCCGAGTTACAAGGCATAAAAAAATTAGCAACAATATTGTTACGAAATGCGGGCTTTCGAGTTCGTAAAGGATTTTTTAATTAAAACACAAGTTAATTAATTTACAAATAGCAATTTTAATGAACAACAATTAAATTAACACAAGTTCACAATTGATAATGGTGATTACTTTTAGATGCACACAAAAACACTTATGATACTAGTACTTCACAATAATACTCTTAGGAGATAGCAGTAGAACGTTTGCAACTTCACTGGTTCCAATTAACTAACAATCTTACTTCGGCTTAACGCCTCTATTTATACTCAATTGAAAACTAGACAGAAATATCGAGAATAGACCAGAAAATTGTACCCTTTTTCACTTATTTACAACTAACGATACTTATATGTAATGAGTCATCTTCTAAAAATAGACAACATGTTCAATCATGCTCTTTTACAAAAACCAGGCAAACCGCACAAACCGGTTTGACCAGTACAGAAAGATTCAAACTTGCAGGCGGTTACATTTCAAATTTCAAATAATCTAATAGTGGCCTAAAAGTATGCAATGGAAAGTGCTTATTTTTATTTTTTAGTATGCAGTATTTACATTGGGATTTATCTTAGGATTCTAATTCTATTATATACGCTACTGACTACTTTTCGTAACATTACCCCCACCTTAATTCTGTTCGTCCCCAACAGATTCAGCACTCCTTCTGTTGTTGTACCTTGTCAATCTGTCAATGTGAACAACTTTCATTTTACATCTGGGGCTTTGTTGATTCCGATATACGACATCATTAATCCTCTTAATGATCTTATAAGGTCCTTCCCAACTCTGCTGTAGTTTTGGAGATTTAACTTTTCTTCTCTTGGGATTGTAAAGCCAGACCAAATCTCCTTCCTGAAATCCTCCACTGTTTGCTCGCAGGTCATATCGCGTTTTCATCCGGTTGCTGGCATCCACTATGTTGCTCCTTACTGCAGCATGAACAGGGTCATCCTCTGCCTTAGATCACTAAAGTAGTTCTCATTTGTTGTCGGCTCTACTGGTGGTGATCCAAATTTGATGTCGCATGGTAGACGAAGTTCTCTGCCAAATACAATCATTGCTGGAAAGTTTTTAGTTGTGTTGTGGACAGCACTACGATAACCCATCATAAACAACGGTATACAACGATCCCATTCATCTTGGTTGGCATTAACTTCTTTTCGCAGTTGCTCTTCCAGCGTTCAGTTGAATCTTTCGACCATTCCGTCTTACTGTGGATGTAACGGAGCTGTCTTCGTTTTCTTAATGTTGAGTACTTGGCACAGCTCTTGAAAGACTATCGATTCCAAATTCCGCCCATTATCGGAATGTAATTCCAGTGGTGCTCCAAATCTGCAGATCCAATTGTCCACGAATGCCCTAGCCACCGTGCTAGCTTCCTGGTTTGCGATGGGATATGCTTCTGCCCATTTACTGAAGTAATCAATGCACACGAGTATATAGCGATTTCCATCTCTTGTTTCTGGGAATGGCTATGTCCATTGCCACCCGCTCATTTTTGTTGCATTTTTCCGCTAGTTTTTGGTTGTGGTCCTTTGCTTGCTGCGCACATGTCACACGTTCGACACAAGTGTTCCACATTTCTACGGCAATTGACCCAATAGAAGCGATTCCTTACTTATCAAGCATCTTATTAACGCCCAAATGCGCTCCTGATATACCGCTATGTAATTCTTGCAGTACTTCTCTGACTCGGTTTGTTGATAGCACAATCTACGATTTTGTGCTTCGACCATCAGCCGACCGACCAATTGCCTTGCCGGTAGTCCATCTTCCAATCTCAATGACTGCCATTGAGCCCAGTAACTTTTTACTGCTGTTGCAATCTCGTGCCACACCGGTCTTTCACCTTGCTCTATCCAATGAAATATTGGAGCAATCGAATCATCGCGCACTTGTTCCTCCCTTAGCTGCTCTTTTGTCCAGCGATCTTCGACTTGTAGTCTTATTTGTGCAACTACTTCAGAGCACTTCTTGTTTTCTTGCCTTGTACAGTGTTTGCATTGGGGTGCACAAGGTCTTCTGGATAACCCGTCGGCATTATTGTGCAACATTCCTTTTCGATGCTCTGTTCTGAATGAATATGCCTGGAGTCGTTCGATCCATCTGGCCACTTGACCTTCAGGTTCCCTGAACTGCATTAACCACTTGAGTGCTGCATGGTTAGTTCGAAGAAGAAATTCTTGACCATATAGGTACTTGTGGAAGTGTTTGACGCTATCGACAACAGCTAGCAATTCCCTTCGCGTTACGCAGTAGTTCTTCACGGGCTTAGAAAACGAACGGCTGTAGTACGCTATTACACGCTCCTTTCCTTCTTGATTCTGCGATAGAACCGCTCCTATTCCCGCATTGCTCGCATCAGTGTCCAGAATAAAGCGTTCTCCTGCCTGTGGATACGCCAGAATTGAAGAACTACACAGCTTTGACTTCAGCAATTCGAATGATTTTTGGTGGAATGGATTTTGGTTAGGCACAAACCGTCGATAATAGGAGCATAGCCCCAGAAAACTACGCAGCTCATGTAAATTCCTTGGTACCGGCCATACGTTAACAGCTTCCAACTTCTTGGGATCCGTGCGCACTCCTTGACTGGATACAATGTGGCCCAAATAATTCACTTCATTTTTGAAAAGGCTACATGTCGGCGGACTCAACTTCAAACCTGCTGCTTTTATGGTTTCCAGAACTTGCCGAAGATTATTCACGTGCTCATTAAATGTACGACCAAAAACAATGATGTCATCCAAATAGACTAGACATGTCATCCAGCTAAGGACTCGCAAAACATGTTCCATCAACCGCTCGAACGTAGCAGGAGCGTTGCATAAACCAAACGGCATTACAGAAAATTGATACAATCCGTTTCCCGCAGTAAATGCTGTCTTCTCCTTGTCGTTGTCATGAATTGCTACCTGCCAGTATCCGCTTTTCAGATCCAATGTACTGAAGATTTTGGCTCCCGATAAGGTGTCCAACGTGTCGTCTATACGTGGTAATGGATAACTATCCTTCCTGGTGACATCGTTCAGCTTCCGATAGTCCACACAAAATCTCGTTGAACCATCTTTCTTTTGAACAAGTACTACAGATGAGCTCCATGGGCTTTTGGACTTCTCTATTATTCCATCACGTTCCATCTTCTTGACCAGTGTTTCTGCCTCTTGTTGTTTAGCAAGTGGCAATCGTCTTGGTGCCTGTCGAATTGTAGTCGCATTTCCTGTATCGATTCGATGTCGTACTATCTTAGTTTTACCCATGTCGCCGTCGCTGACAGCAAAAACGTCAGCAAATTGCTCTAGCGCCTGTTCCGCTGCTTGTCGCTGTGCTGATGGCAGATGTTTACATAGCGAACGAATTATCTGCTTCCTTTCCAGATCTAGTGGCGTATTCTTTACTTTTACAGGCTGACAGTTTGCGATACAGCTTACTCCCTGAGTCTTACCAATGACTGTTCCTTCTCCTATTACCTTCGGTGATGTGCTAACGTTCATTATTCTCACTGGTATCTTAGGCTGGAGTTTTACTAGAGTTCTTCCGCATATCAATCCGTTCTTATTGAAATTGGTTGGCTCCACTATTCCTACTGTACTGTCCCCAAGATCACCGTTCACCTTGCCATAGATGATTTTCTTGCATATTGGTGTAATCTCCACTTTTTCTTCAGTGATGATTCTTAGACCGTCAATCTGGTTGTCGTTTTTTGCAGGGGTACTTCTACATTACGCCATTTTATCACGTGGTTCTTTAGATCAAGGGACATCTCGTGCTCTGTTATGAAATCCAAGCCCAATATGTATTCATCTGTAATGCTGGCCACAATAAGCCGATGAGAAAACCGTATTCCTCCAAACATGACACTACAGGAGCACTCTCCTTTAATTGCTGCAACTTCACCGGTCGCTGTCCTCAAATTATAAGGAATACTTTTTCCACTTGACCTTTGCACACCACTTTGGGATTTACAACTGATCTGGAAGCTCCTGTATTCAAGGTAAATGTACATGGTTTTCCTTTTAACACACCACTTACAACCAAGCTGTTGCTGTCCTTTCCAAGCTTGGCTTCACCGTGACCTTGTGGCTCTCTTCCCTCTTCACCAGCTTACGCCTCGTAAAGCTGGTGTAACTTAGTTTTCCTGATTTGCAGCTACAAGGTAGGCTGGCTGCTGTACCTAATTCATCTGTGATGCGCCAATCTGCCGTAAATGTTTAGGCCTCTTAACACGATTCACTGGCTGTATTGTAGTTTGAACTGGTCTTGGTTCCTTGCAGTCACGGATAAAATGTCCAGGCTTCTGGCATCTAAAGCACTTTGGACGAGAATTAGATGTTGGGTTTCCGTCGTTCTGAGGGCTTCCAGTTTTTGTTTTTCGGATTTCCTCTTTTATAAGGGCTTTTATTTGTGTAATGTCCTCTGTTTCCAGCTTGCGTAATCTAACCAATTCAGTAGACAAACTGGCTCTAGCTGCTTCGTATTCCAAAGCCGATGCCAATACTTCATTCATTGACTTTCCTCTGGCTGTTGTCCTCAAATGAAGCTTCAAATGTTCATCTCGAATAGCATTGATGAACGCATCCACTGCCAATCCGTCCAAGATACCAGCCAGAACCCCACAGTAGGCTTGTCGTGCTAGCTTAGTTATTTCTCGCTCTAGTTCTTGGAGTCGTTCTCCCCGTTGCTGCTTCTTCATCTGGAGCTGTATTTTGCTTAGCTCCTGTGTGTGAGACTGTCCATAACGCAAGTCTAACTCCTCCAAGATTCTTCCGGAACTCATTTCAGCATTTGGAATCATTTGCAATACGTCTGCTGCCTTGCCCCTCACCGCTAGAATTAGAGAATTTAGTTGCTCTTCCGCACCCCATACATTGTGTTGTACAGTAGCTGCAAACTGGACTTTGAAATTTTCAAATGCTGTTTCACCATCGAACGCAGGAGGCTTCAATTTTCCTTTCTGGTTGCTAGAAAGTTCTGGAATGACTCTGGTACTGCTTTGTTGAGTATTCTCTCTGACGAACTGGGTACGATTGTCCAATCGGGTCTCAAACTCTTTAATTTTTCCTTCAAGACCACTCATTTCTTCATGAATTCCATTAATCTCACCTTTAAGCGATGTTTGTATTCCAGTCATTGCACCTCTTAACTTTTCTTGGATTACATCCAGCTTTTGATTTTGCTGATCAAATTTGGAGTTTAATTCCAGTTTCAGTTCTTGGCTTTGACGCTGGGATTGTTGATTTTTAAATCTTTCTTCTGCTGGTCCAACTTCTCGTTTAGCTTGGAACTCAATTCTAGATTCATCTGTTTGCTCTCCTGACTCCGTTGCTGCGATTGTTCACTTTGCCGGTCCATCTTGCTGTTCATTTGCTCACTATGCTGATCAAATTTACAGGTAATTTGTTGTATCAGGGCATTAAGCATTGCTTTCATGTTTGGCACACCACCCTTTTCTTCCGAAGTAGCCGTTTTTCTCTCCACTAACTCCGTCTCAATTGAAAACACTTCACCAGCTTGCTGCTTTTTCCCCTTTAACGACTTGTTGAAGTCGGAGAAATAACTCTTGCTTATTTCCCGCAGTACTTAGACCACGACGTCCAAGCTCTTCTTTAAGCTCCTGGGAACTATAGGATTTAATGTTCACTGCACTTTCCATTTTATTGTTTAATGTTTATCAGTTTGTAGAAACACCAACTAAAATATTCACTGTCTCAAGGTTTGAAAAATCACCAATTAATTTATTTAATTGTTCTACGATTTGCAAAATTTTATTGTTCCACAATTTGCAAAATTTTACTGTCTTCCGATTTGCAAAATCCCACTTCTGACACCAATTGTTACGAAATGCAGGCTTTCGAGTTCGTAAAGGATTTTGCAATTAAAACACAACACAAGTTAATTAATTTACAAATAACAATTTTAATGAACAACAATTAAATTAACACAAGTTCACAATTGATAATGGTGATTACTTTTAGATGCACACAAAAACACTTATGATACTAGTACTTCACAATAATTCTCTTAGGAGATAGCAGTAGAACTTTTGCAACTTCACTGGTTAAAATCCAATTAACTAAGAATCTTACTTCGGCTTAACGCCTCTATTTATACTCAATTGAAAACTAGACAGAAATATCGAGAATAGACCAGAAAATTGTACCCTTTTTCACTTATTTACAACTAACGATACTTATATGTAATGAGTCATCTTCTAAAAATAGACAACATGTTCAATCATGCTCTTTTACAAAAACCAGGCAAACCGCACAAACCGGTTAGACTACTTCTTTGACCAGTACACAATGATTCAAACTTGCAGGCGGTTACATTTCAAATTTCAAATAATCTAATAGTCGCCTAAAAGTAAGCAATGGAAAGTGCTTATTTTTAGTATGGAGTATTTACATTGGGATTTATCTTAGGATTCTAATTCAATGATATACGCTACTGACTACTTTTCGTAACAATATTGTTGAATATTGTATTTATTTGTAACTACAACCACAAAATTATAATGAATTACAGAAACAACAACACGGTCATTGGGTTCAGCATGCAGGCACACTGTATTTGAAAGAATTTATTGCACGCATGCTGGACCAAATGTACCGTTAACTTAGAATATAAGAAGGCTGCTGGCAGATCAGCAGGGAGTCGTGCGTGAACCGTGAACCATCGCAGCGTGTACATCGGGTTAAGTCATCTTATGTCTAGTTAATATTTTTTTTATTAAATTCTCTATATTAACTTCGCGTGCCCGTGTGTTTGTGTGTGGATTTGTGTGTGGATTTGTGTGTGGTGGAATCTTGCGATCAATTTTCAACCCACTTCCCAAGGCCCGACATTATTGAAATTTTGCACACATGTGTATTTCCAGTGACAATACTTTCTTTTAAAATTTGGAAGTGATCGGGCCCCGGGTTAGTGGGGCTCCCATACAAATTAAAAGAAAAATTACCCGATTTTTTTCAAATTTTACACACATGTGTATACCCAATAAACAATACTTTTTCTAAAATTTGGTAGTGATCTTCCGCCCGGCAAATTATTTGGCAGCTCCAATGGGTATAGCAGTTAAACGGGTCTTCGAAAAATGCTTCCGTCTGAACATCGTACCTCACAGGCACGTACCTTGCCATCTCTACCCAAGTAGACCTCTTGAACCACACCCATTTTCCAATTAATGCGAGGCATCGCCGAATCAAATAACAGAACGATATCACCTTTTTTTAGCTGCGACGACGACTTCAAATTGCTGTGATGAAATGATCGTAGGAGTAGGAGTAGGAGTTGCACATATTTTAGTCTCCATCTTCTAGCTAATTTCGCGGTGTATTTCATTCTTTGCTTCCAAAGCTCTCGGAAATCTATAGAATCATTATGATCATGTCTGATGACCTCATTTTGTTTAGCATAGCCCAAAAGAAATTTGGCCGGAGTTAGAGGTCCCGAGTCCAACAGATCGTTGGATACATATGTCAAAGGGCGATCATTGATAATGGCAACGGCTTCAAATATAATGGTCTGCAGCTGATCAAGAGTGAGTCTTGCTTTGCCAATGACAACTTTTAGCGTATTCTTAATGGTTCTTATCATCCTCTCCCAGAACCCGCCCCACCAAGGAGCTCTTTCAACAATAAAGTTCCACTTTATACGTTTGAGGCATACGAAGTCTTGAAGGTCATGGTCTTCTAGAATTTTTGCACACAATTCCATCGATGCTCTTTTAAAGGTTTTAGCATTGTCCGAGAAAATAGCTTTCGGAATTCCGCGCCTAGCCATAAAACGCCTTAAAGCCATAATGCAGCTCTCCGTTGTTAAATTTAGAGTCACCTCCAAATGTACAGCGCGAATGGCAGCACAGGTAAACACGAGTATTTATGCTTTGTGCATGGCACCTTTTGCAGAATCCAGGAAAAATAGTGGTCCTGCGAAATCAATACCCACATTATCAAATGGCTTATTAAACGTAATTCGCTGGAATGATAGCGGAGCGAAGGGCTGGAAGGTTGATTGAGCGAATAATACAACCCTTGATCCTTTTTTTTAATCAGCTGGCGCCCCTTGATTATCCAAAAACGTTCCCTTATTTTGGTAAGCACAAGATTTACTCCGCCATGAATGGTTGAACAGTGGTAATCATCAATGATAATTGATGTAATGTGATGCTTGGCAGGCAATACTATGTGGTGTCTGACGCTAAACGGTTCATCTAGAAGTTGCAGTCTTCCGCCTACTCGCAATATGTTGTTTTCATCCAGAAAAGGGCGTAATTCAACAAGTTTTGAAGAACCCAGTAGTGCCTCATTTTTCTGTAAATGGCGTATATCGTTAGCAAAATAATACAATTGAACATACCTGAGCCAGTAACGTTCAGCATCTTCAAGTTCCGTTGGAGTTAAATTACCAGTACATCTAGTCGGCTTGCATCTACAATTTTTAACAAATCGAAGAATCCATGAAGTCACACGCTTCAGCCGCTTCCAACCACTAAAATCTTCGCAACGTAGAAGTGGATCCAACAGATGCGGAAAGAACTCGCTGTTGTCTAGCAGCAACGTTTTTGACACCGGTAGAACCTCAGCTCGCTCAGTAACATCTGGCTTATCGAAATTCTTAAGATACTTGGGACCTTCAACCCATAATGACGATGGCTGCAACTTGTCCCCGCATATTCCTCTTGTTACTAAATCAGCAGGATTGTCCTGTATGTATCTGTATGACGACGAATTTCGAGGACACGACTCTGCACATATGGCTTCCAACGCTTCATTTGTTCATAAATCCATTGAATAGTTATTTTTGAGTCCGTCCAGAGAAAATGTTTTAGAACTTTTATCTTTAGATGCTGTTTTAAGTATGCAGACATCCTCGCATCTATTAATGCCGCTGTTAGTTCAAGTTTTGGCAACGTCAGCTCATCCGTTCCATCTTCTTTCAACGGCGCGATTCGGCTGCGAGGTCTTCTAAATCAACTGTTCGTATAAAGGCTACGGTCCCATATGCCTTTAGGCTTGCGTCAGCGAAAATATGAACCTTATAGTCTGACAATCGCCGATGCAACACTGATCTTGAAACTTTCATATTTTCTAACTGCGAGATATTACTGATGCATACGTTCCATTCAAGTCCCAAATCAGCTGGCAAAGGTGCGTCCCACGTCAATTTTAACCTCCATGCCGATTGAAACAGCATCTTAATACGAACCACCGTCGGAGAAACTATGCCTAGTGGATCATATATCTTTGTCAAAACTTGAAGAATATTTCTTTTTGTACCTCCAGACCGATTTGATTCCAGAAATTGTTGCACTGAGTCTAATGGTACTTCCAACTCATCAGTGAGGACGCACCACGGGAGTCCTAATACATTCTGGGATATCGGAAAATCTTTACAGGGAATAGACTGACGTACCTTTTCGTTGAGTTCCACTTCCTCAATATCATTGAAGCTCGTTCCATTATTGCCATGGACTCCTTAAAACCCTCGCTTCCATCTTCCTCTGTGCCCGAGCCGAAAATTTAACAAAATCCTTAAAATGTCCGGCAAGAGATTTGTGCCTGTGTGTAAGTGGTCATTAGGCGACCAAATGCCGTCGATGTAGCTTGAAGCATCAAAAGCTATGCGCAATTTTGTTGTTGTGCTCTAGCTTTTGTACACAGGTCTGTGCGGGAGATAAAAAATTCTATTTGGATTATAATTAGAGTTACCATCTACCTTTTCCGCCACTCCGTCAAGAATTAACTGCCGGACTGCCGCATCATAATCCTCATTTTTTTTTGGATATTTCGAAAGATTTCGAATTAACCCCTGCAAACGGTTAAGGGCATGTTTTCTGCTGCATATAAAACCCATCTCAGTTTTTCCAAGGCAATGAAGCGATATATCGAGGTCCACATTTCTTGATGCAACCTTCTATCATTGCCTGAGTTGCTATATTTTCTTCTTCTGCTTCGCCACTGATGCCTATAGATTCTAAATCCCACATAGCTGACAACTTGTGATCCTCCGGAACGCAAAAAACATTACAAGCAACTGAGGCACTGCTGACGTCGGCTTTGGCAGAACGAGCAAAACATGCGCCTTGCAAGGTCCATCCAAAAATAGTTGCTACTGCTCGAAGACGTGGTGATAACTTCTGCTGTTTTCCATTAACAACTGCCCAATAGAAGTATGCGCAGATTAGAATACTAAGCCCCTTTTCTTCTGCCATGTTGACGTGCAAGCTATCTGCCAATTCTAATTTTTTCATCGACACACAAGACTCATCAGGCGCTTTCAGCACATCTACACAAATTTCGGGCACTACTACTGCTTCGAGTACGATCTCTTTGTCGTCAAATTGGCTTCTTAATGTTACTTTAACCTTTTTAAATGTTTTTGGTGGCATCTAATCTTGGGATCCAAAAGCAATAACGGCCATTTGAACACATTCACTTTTGCACAATAATTTTAATTTTTTTGCCAAACTTTCGCGTATGAAACTGTGTTGACTACCGCCGTCAATGACTACACGAACAAGACTGTCTTTATCGTATCCTCTAGCTATGCAACGCGCTGTTTTTAAGAAAATATTTGCAGTCGTCGAGCTATGCGCACAGAGATTTATGTTTGCTTTCTTTGTAACATACGTATCGTTGGTTTCTTTTCCCGCTACAACATTGAATTTAGTTTTCTTAAATGCGGGGTCACACATTGATGTAAGATGCTTGTCATCACATTTGTTGCATTTGAGAAATCGCAAACTTCTACACTTTCTCGACAAATGTCCCGTTTTCGCACACCTAAGACATCGGTTGCCCTTCGAAAGGATTTCTCTCTTTAATTCAATTAGTTTTTGCATGTGTTCGTCTACCAGTTTTTCTGTATTACCGTATTGTTCTTGAAGCAACGAGACAGCAGATTCGTAACAACTTGCTGAAGCAGTAAATCCTGTTATCAACTTTTTTGCTGCTCCTTTCAAAACTCCCTCCAAATAATGAAATTTTTCAGCTGCAGCTAACTGTTCATTTTAATGCACCGCTATGTTAAACTGATCCCAGAATGGAAGCCAGTCTCTGATGTCGCCATCGAGTTTTTTCAACTGCAATTTCGGTAATTGCGTGTTACCTTTTTGACATAGCATTCCACCTTCAGATTTCCTTAGTTTTCGTCTCAGTTTCTGCAAACGTAGGTTAAGTCTCGCTAGAGTCGATATAGCTGAATCGCTGTATTCTGCTACTCTTTCGCACTCCTTGTCCATTTCCTCCGGTTTGATCAGATCTTTGGAAAACACTGCCTGATCCGCAGTTCTTACACTAGCATGAACTGCACTTAAACGTTGAATGAGCGTTTCCAATTCTTCTTCTAATTCCTCTAACCCGTCTTCATTTGCAGCCGTTATTTGCGAAGAACTCGTGTCTAAAAGTTCGGTTGCCGCCTTTATAATTTTTTCACACGCCCATAGACGAAAGTGACTGTTTCATACACTATAACCTAGCCTCGAAAGTAGCCCTTATTTACACTAGTGAGATAACATATAAACGTCTTTTGCAGTCGCAGACTAGCTCTCGTATCACTCGTATCGATCGATCACCGTTTTGTTAGCGCGAGTCATTTCTACCGAGTTCTGTGCCCTTTTTTTTCTGTTTATTTCTCGCTCGTTTTTTTTTTTTGTTGAAATTAACTCTACTTCTTTTCTACTCGTGTTTTTCGTAAGGAAAGAAGCACATATCGCGAGTGCAACCTATATCATGGCCCCAGGGCCGCCCAATCTAGTGGGTAACAGGTTCGCTTCCCTGGCGGAGTCTGCTGAACCACACAGGAAAAAGAAAAAACAATCTCCATTAGAAAAGTTTCCTGAACTCCCTACACCTTGTCTAAACAAGAAGGAAAATCCACGATTTGTGGTCATTTCTGCCAGTGATGAAAAAAAACCACTCTCAAAATTTACAGTTTTCTCCATAAAGAACTCTCTTGGTATGATTAGCAAAGATGTTATGTCAATATCCCAACTACGTGACGACTCTCTACTACTTCTGCTAAAAGTATGTCCGAGTATGTCCCAAATCCTATGCGATGCAGAAATTGCCAAATCCTTGGCCACACACAAAAGCGATGCAAAAACAGCCCATCCTGCGATAACTGCTTCCTTCCACCACACAACCAAAGCCCATGCACTCGCACTTTTTGTGCTAACTTCCATGCTGATCACCCTGCTTCATCTAGATCATGCACAAAGTACATACAGGCCAAAGAAATCATAAAAATCAAAACGCAAAATAAATGTTCGATTGGCGAAGCCAAACGGCTCTACAAGATCCATAACCCGTTGGAAGCTGATTCAACCTCTTCTTACGCATTCATAGCAAAAAACCAAGAAAAAAACGAAAAAACAACTACACAAATTTCAAACAATACTACATATGGTCAAAATTTACCGCAAACCAATAACTCTTCAACTAATCATATAATATCAAGAAATCCAACTCCCGTTAAAGTAAACACATCAACACAAATTTCAAACGACCCTACATATATTCAAAATTTATCGGACACCAACACCTCTTCAACATATCACAATCAAAAATCTTTCCTTAAGGAGCATACAACTTTAGAGAACCAACACGTTAATCACTTTTCAACACTCCCAAATATACAAGAAAACTTAGCAATTACATACAATAATCAAATATTCTCTCCCTCAACTCAAATACAACCAAACAAAGCAAAAAAAACTGACTTCGCAACTCTCGGAGAGAGTTACTGTATTTCAAGCAATAACATCCCACCTCTACCATCTGCACCTAACGACAATTTCAACACCGAGCCAAATCTCGCAACTAGTATTCACAACTCTAAAATAGTCCTCGTTACTACTACGGTGTAATTTGTAATTTAATTTATGGTCTCTCACATTCTGCAATGGAATTTGAACGGCTACCGAAATAACTGCGACGAGCTTCAACTTCTCATAAAAGAATTTTCTCCATCCATCATCGCATTGCAAGAAACACATATTCCTCTCAACATAACTTTTCCAATCATAAACAACTATACATGTTATTCTACTAATTCCCCCACAAATACTTACGCCAAAGGCGGTGCTGCCTTATTAATAAAAAATACTCTTTTGTACACAAACGACTGAACATTAAATCTAACCTATGTATGGTTTCAGTTGAGATTGCGTCTCCTTTCAAATTAGTGATAATATCAATATACATAGCACCGAATGAGTATTTTTCCCTGAATCAACTGATAATGTTATCGGAGAATTTACAAGCTCCATGCTTAATACTTGGCGACCTAAACGCTCACAGCACACTTTGGGGCTCTCCTAAAACGAACGATAGAGGAAAGAGAGTTGAAAAATATTTACTACAAACTGACCTTACTCTTCTTATTGATGGTTCGGCCACTCATTTTTCGACTCGCTCCACCTTCACACATGTCGACCTCTCTCTCGTTTCATCCAATATCGCACCACTATTAACATGGAAAGTAACAACCGATCTACATGGGAGCGACCACTATCCCATTCTCCTAACACTCACATATGGCAAAAACTATTGTTACTCTGGAAAAAAACTTACTCGGTTTAAAACTGACTTTGCGAATTGGTCTAAATTTCAGGAAGAGCTAACATTTTCTACAGAAATTGTCCGTCTATCAGACAATGTGAATCGTTCCGCCGCACTATTTCATAAAAAAATTATTGCAGCAGCCAATAATTCCATGCCACACAGTTCTTCAAAGACATTCAGAAGGTCGGTCCCATGGTGGTCAAAAAAGTTAGCGAAACTTAGGACAGAAAAACAAAATCTATGGACATCCTGCAAACGAAGGCCATCTAATGAAAACATTATTGCATACAAAAGAGCCAATGCGATTTTCAAACGTGAGGTAAAATTATCAAAAGCCATCTCCTTCGAAAATTTCACTTCCAGCATAAGCCCCAAAACACCGATTAAAAAAATCTGGAATAACATCAAATGCCTCTCCCGCGCTAATGCTTATTTCTCATTAGAGTCTATCGAATCAGAAAACAATACCAATGTCACCGATCCTTTGGAAATAGCGAATTGATTCGCAAAAAAGTGTTCGTCGTACTCACAAGATCAGAACTTTACTCCGACATTTCTTGAAAATAAGAAAAAAGTATTTGTACCCACTATCGTTTGTGCGCCGTCAAAATCAGCAAAATATATAGAGGCCCCCATTTCCCTGCTCGAACTAGAATCTGCCCTAAAAGCTGTTAAGGGAAAAACTCCAGGGTTTGACAAAGTGACTTATCCAATGCTACTCAATCTTCCGCTCTCCGTTAAAAAAATACTTTGCTCTCTCTACAACAATATACTTTCTTCAGCCATAATACCACAGGAATGGAAAGTTGCAACCATACTTCCTTTACTTAAGCCTGATAAGCCAAAGAACAAAATCGAAGGGTTTAGACCAATCTCACTTATATCTTGCACCTCCAAAATCCTCGAGAAAATCATCGCACGCAGACTAAGCTGGTTACTTCGTAAAATGAATCTTATAAGCCCTAAGCAAACTGCATTCAAACAAGGCCAGGGCACGCTTGACGCCATGCTATTTATAGATCACCTAGTTGCAGATGCCATATCAACCAAAAATCACATCTCAATAATCTCTATTGATTTCGAAAAAGCTTTTGACAGAAGAGGCATCCATGCTATCCTGGATCAACGAGTGGCCTGGAAGGTTGGCCCCTATATATGTAATTTTATCAAGGCTTTCTTAACCAATAGAAGGTTTAGAGTCAGAGTAAATACCGTCCATTCACGAGTATGGCCGCTACATAACGGCATTCCGCAGGGATCTCCGCTGTCAGTGATTCTTTACCTAATAGCATTAATTCGCTTTTCTACCGCCACAAACACCTGAATTATTTCATCTATGCAGATGACCTGTACCTAATTTGCAAATTTAAAGACACTACAGCTATGGCATCTATTATTGGAAGTATTAACGTAGATTTGCAAAGCTAGTTGAAATATTCCGGTTCAAAAATTTCGTGGGACAAGTGTAAGCATTTACACGTATGTAAAAAAATCAAGTGTGTTGATGTAAATGTCTACTTAGCAAATAATCTAATTACGAAAGTCACTAATCTTAAGATTTTAGGGCTAGTATTTAATAATAAGTATGACTGGTCTTCGCACGTGTCAATTCTTTCCTTATCGTTTTCCAAACGATTGAATATAATTAAATGTTTGAGTAGTAAAAGGAGTTCTGCACATCCAAATACTATGACAAATGTAGTCAAAGCTATTATCCTTGCAAAAATCGATTACGCATTACCAATCTATGGTAATACAACAAAGAACAACATCTGCAAGATTAAACCGGTATACCACTCGGCTGCCAGATTAAGCATAGCTGCTTTCCGAACGTCCCCCATGAAAAACATTTTGACAGAAGCTGGGCTTCCAACAATCGAAAGAAGGATTGAGTCCACAACCACACGACTCATTCCGAAATTGTTTCTTTTCAACTCTCCACAGCTCATCAACTTAACGAAACTCGGTAGACGTACAACGGCTCCAAAAAAACCATCAGCCATATGGAAAATACAACAGGCTGCAAAAAACTTCGATTTTATAAATAAGCCGCATAAGGTAATTCTTCCTGAACACCCACCGTGGTTTCTTGACTACAACAGCATTGTTACGGACCTCATGCACCTAAGAAAGCATACAACCAGCTCTTCAATGTATATGGCATGCTACAAGGAAATAATCCAAAAATTCACCAAAGAAAACTGGAAAATAGCATTTACCGACGGGTCTAAATCGGATTGCGGTACAGCATACGCAGTCATAAATCCTGCCCATGCCATACACGAAGTAGCAATACTACAAAACCACTGCTCAATATTTACGGCGGAAGCGGAAGCAATAAAGTCTGCCTTGGTGCATTTTTCAACTCTTCGCGGGAAATATTTAATATGCACTGACTCTAAGTCAGTCCTGGAAGCGACTATGAATATTTTTAACAACGATGCGTGTGTCGCAAAAATTAGAGATATTTTGATCAGTTTCCCCAATAAAATTAAAATAATGTGGATCCCAGGCCATATTGGTATAACTGGCAACACAACAGCAGACGAAGCTGCAAAATACGCTACAAAAGCACCAACGCTCACGAAACTGACTTTTAGCAGGACGGATATGCACAACGCAATCTCAAAGTACAACCATCTAAGAACATACCAGGATTGGTCCCTCTACTCACACTTCTACAAGTCAATCAATCCTAACGGAGAAGCCCCGAAATTCCCAGTATCAATCGAAAGGGCGAAGCTGACAAAGTATATACGGCTACGAATAGGACACACTAAACTGACGCATGAACATCTTCTCACCGGAAAATCAAAACGAATTTGCTCCGTCTGCCAGGTCAACCTGACACTCAATCACGTTCTGTTTGAATGCAAACAGTACAAAAACCGCCATTGATCCCATACTACCAAATACTTCAATAACAGCTCTACTACAAAACATATCAGTAAACAACATAATTCTAATTATAGAATTTTTAAAAAAATCAGGACTGATACACCTTATTTAATAATTTCTAACCTAATCTTACTTTACTTATGTCATTGATCATCGTGCCGAAGACCTTTAGTTGTTAGTGCACTTAATTTTTAAGTTTATTTATGTAATTTATTTACGTTAATAAATGTTTTGTAATAATAATAATAATAATAAACGTCTTTTGTTATTTACTGTAGGCACAGTGATCAGCGAACACACATTCTCACATTTCTGCTTCTCTCTCGATTTAGCAGAAAAACCGGTTTGGACGCGGTAGCGTACATGACTCGCAGAAAAGTGCTCATCGTGCTCGTTAGATAGTGTCAAGCTTCGACCTCGCACGATAAACTCCACTTTCCTTGCTTGTTATGTAATATACTATTATTAACTGCGCTCTAAATGCGTAAAAAAAAAGTCTAAAAATTTAATCTATTAGATTTATTACATAATTTTAATACTTACTACCATAAGAGCGATCATATTTTGGGCAACTTCAGGAGTCAGGTGTAACACGTGATTAAATGTAAGACCTTGCAAATCAAATATTCCAACACCTCCCATTACCTGTGAAATTGGTTCTAGTGAACCCATTTCCAAAAGAATCAATGTTGCTTTAAATATTTCACTAACAGGTATTTCATTTGGCTTCCAGAGGCCAAAACGGTAAATTATTATTCTACGTCCAATTTGATCCCTATATGGAGAGACGTTCATGATATCTTTATCTCCAATAGTAGTTAATTCCATCGGTCTTATATTTTCATAATATTCTTTGTGTTGTTCTCGAAAATGATAATAGTTACACATCTGGAAAAAATCTGTTAGAGCTCCTTTTTTTAATTGTGGCATTCACGAAAATTCACTAATTTATAACTCGGTTCCATAATCCAAAATCTGGCTCGAAGAAACTTTGTAAGAAATTCGTCATCCGTCCGGTGCGGCAAGCAATCTCCCCTTTCTGAAAGAAAATTCATAAAACATGCATTTTGTTACATTTGGTGGTTTAATTAAATTTAAATTTAATTCAGCTTAAAAGTGCATGCACATGAATAGAGCAAATAGTTTGTGTATACGTATGCACTATCATACTAGTATAGATATTTATGTTCTGGAATTTGCTTACCAAAAATTACATCTCGAAGATCAGAAATTAATTGACAGGTTGAATCTGAGCACTCTCCTTGTTTTTCAGCAATTTTTTGAATATCATGGGGTAAATTTGGATTCAAATCTAAAATTGGTTCTATTTTAACAGGAGGCATTTCAAAAAATTATCTGAAAAAACAACCCCTAAAAATAAAATTTTCGTATAAATTATCTAATCGCAAAGTTTGAATAAAATCGTATTACTTTTTAAAAAAAATTAGGCCTTTCAAATTTTTACAGAAAAGTGTTGTCCATCGTGTATAAAAGTTGAAGTTTTAAAAAATGTGACTCCGGCCAGGGGCCCGAGCACTCCAAAAAAGTGTTTTCCATCGGAGATACACATGTGTATAAAATTTGAGTAAATTTTGTAAAATATTTGTATGGGAGCCCCCCGACCCCGAGGCCCAGCACCAAATTTTAAAAGAAAGTGTTGTCATCGGAGATGCATCGAAGAAAGAAAATTGGGTAAATTTTGTAAAATATTTGTATGGTTTCCCACCGACCCCAAGGCCCGAGGGGCCAGCCAGCCACCCGGCCGGCCGCCACGGGCAAGTGAAGTTAATATAGAGAATTTAAAAACAATCGCATTCATGGTCTATTTTTAAAAACCTTAACATATTTTCTTGTAAATATCTATATGTGTTTAAGGTATTCAAACTATTTTTTAATATGAGTGGA
Source organism: Nephrocerus scutellatus (assembly GCA_947095585.1). Taxonomy (NCBI): domain Eukaryota; kingdom Metazoa; phylum Arthropoda; class Insecta; order Diptera; family Pipunculidae; genus Nephrocerus; species Nephrocerus scutellatus. The sequence continues at coordinate 64,926,865 of OX352764.1, read as the reverse complement.
AACTTAAATGCTAGGAATCAAGAGCGGTATGAATTTAGAAATCAAAACAGGATAACTGTCCCAAGATCTAAATCAACTAATTTTTGAAATGCTCCACGTCTTTTTAACAGACTACCTTCAAGTATTTCCAATTGTACGTCAAATTCGTGTTTCTCAAAGTCGCTTAGGAAATGGCTTTTTTCTATCAGCAATATTGATTCGTTGTTTGAAGTTGTTTCAAAAAAAAATTATTACTTATAATTTTTATCACTTGTTTTTCTCATATTTGTAATAAAATTTTAATAATTTTTTCTCGTTTTCTTCTTTTTGCTATATACTAGATTATTTCCACCACACTTTTCAGTAATCATTGCAATTGTTTTTTTATGTTGGAACATTAACCACTAGGCCTTGTGCTTAAAAAATGTTCCTTATTTTATTCATTACATTTATTCTAAAAAAAATTATTTTCTTTTGTCAACAAACCTACTTTTATAATTTATTTTTGTCAATTTAATTGTGTAATGTAGTTATTAGGCTATATATAGAGTTAGACTTGCGTTATGGACAGTCTCACACACGGAGCTAAGCAAAATACAGCTCCACATGAAGAAACAACAGCGAGGAGAATGGCTTCAAGAATAAGAACGGGAAATAACTAAGCTAGCACGACAAGCCTATTGTGGTGTTCCGGCTGGTATCTTGGACGGATTGGCAGTTAATGCGTTTATCAATGCTATTCGAGATGAACAGTTGAAGCTACAGCCTGAGGAAAAATAATAAATCAAGTATTGGCATCAGCTTTGGAGTTTGAAGCAGCTAAAGCCAGTGTGTCTTCGAATTTTGTTAAGCTACGCAAGTTGGAAACGGACGACATCACACAAATAGAAGCCCTCATTGATGATAAGATCAAAAAATCAAAGACTGGACGCGTCCAGAACGATAAGAATTATACATCTAGTTCCCGACCAAAATGCTTTAGAAGTCAGAAACCTGGACATTTCATTCGGGATTGCAAGGAACTTTGTCATTCTGGAATGAAGTCCTGAAGTCATTGAGGAAGTGGTCATTACGGTTTGTCCCTCTGTCCAAGCGTCAGTCAGTCAAGTCATTTAGGTAAAACGTCTGGTACCACACGGGCGATCATTGATCGCAGCCACACACCATACCGAAGACTTCTAACCACTCAGGGTACTTAATACCAGCAACAAGTAGAAAGTTGTAAAAAAAGGAAAATACCTTAAACCCTCTGGGCAAAGGTAGAAAAAAATCAATTAACTTCCTTTTCAAATTTTATACACATTAGAAATTTTATACACATTAGATTCACTTTATTTTAATAAAATTTACTTCCAAAAAAATAGAAAATGTATACGAAAAATGTATGTATATATGTAAATAAAAAATGAAAATGCTAATAAAAAAATATTTAGCCCTATTATATATATTTATAATTGTATTTTTATTATATATTCATGATCATTGCCTTTAGTAGTGTAATTAATAATAATAAGGAATTAATAAAGAATTATAAACAGAAATAGACTTATTTTTCTCACTTTTATGATTTTTATTTGCAAAATCCTTTGCGAACTCGAAAGCCTAAATTTCGTAACAATTGGTGTCAGAAGTGGGATTTTACAAATTGTGAGACAATAAGATTTTGCAAATTCTGAGAAATTAAATGGAAGGCGAGGTCTAAGCACCGCTGGATATAAGCAAGAGTTATTTCTCCGGTTGCAACATGTTAACTGGGAAAGGCAGTAAGCTGGTGAAGTGTTTTCAATTGAGACGGAGCTAGTAGGAGGATAATAAAGATTTATTAACAGAAATAGACTAATAGAGAAATAGAATTTAATACTCTATATTAACTTCGCGTTCCCGTGGCTGGCTGGCTGGCTGGCTGGTGGGCAGAATCTTGTGATCAATTTTTAACACACTTCCTAAAGTCCGATTTTATTCAAATTTTTTGGGGGCACCTCGGGCCTTAGGGTCGGGGGGCTCCCATACAAATTTTTTAAAAAATTTACCCGATTTTCTTCAAATTTTATACGCATGTGTATCACCGATGGACAACACTTTTTGTAAAAATTTGGTAGTGAAATGGCCCCGGGGTCGGGGGACTCTCTAACAAAATTTTTTAAAAATTTGGTAGTAATCGTGCCCAGGAGTCGGGATGGGGCACCCATACAAATTTTTTAAAAATAGTACCCAATTTTCTTCAAATTTTATACGCATGTGTATCTTCGATAGACAACACTTTCTGTAAAACTTTGGAAGTGATCGGGCCCCTGGGTCGGAGGGCACCCATACAATTTTTATAAAAAAAAAGTACCCGATTTTTTTCAAATTTTATACGCATGTGTATCACCGATGGACAACACTTTTTGTAAAAATTTGGTAGTGAAATGGCCCCGGGGTCGGGGGACTCTCTAACAAAATTTTTTAAAAATTTGGTAGTAATCGTGCCCAGGAGTCGGGATGGGGCACCCATACAAATTTTTTAAAAATAGTACCCAATTTTCTTCAAATTTTATACGCATGTGTATCTTCGATAGACAACACTTTCTGTAAAAATTTGGAAGTGATCGGGCTCCTGGGTCGAAGGGAACCCATACAATTTTTATAAAAAAAAAAGTACCCGATTTTTTTCAAATTTTTTACGCATGTGTATCACCGATGGACAACAATTTTTGTAAAAATTTGGTAGTGAAATGGCCCTGGGGTCGGGGGACTCTCTAACAAAAATTTTAAAAAATACGCATACGCATGTATGAGCCGATGGAGGCTCTCTAGCAAAAATTTTAAAAAATTTACCCGATTTTACTCAAACTGCACATTGTGTGAGAATTTACACGAAAAATTTTCATTTTTATTGGTTGTTTTTTTTCTCACTTACTTGTGATGCTTCTTCAAGGAGATCCTGCCGGCAGAAATCGATGAAGTGCTGTAAATTTCAGAAAACAACAAACAATTTCTCTTCTACTAACCACAGTTTACAGAATTGAATGAAAAGATATATGGCAAAAACTAACATTTACCAAAAATGAAGTTAAATTTAATAAAAAAATCGAATTCAAAAAAAGGTAAAGAAAATTAAAGTGAATGATTTTAAACACTATTATTGTTTTTAACGAAGTTGCTTGAAGATGTAATAAAACGATTTGCACCCACTGTTAATTCATGAAAATTTTTAGCAAAAATGTAAAAACTGCTTATCGACCATAATCGATCTAACGATTATATATATATGAATTTTAGGATTTATTACTCCTGTAGTTCATTCAATTTTGGATTAGATTCCCTTTTTTTATTTGAACACTCCCGTACATCAACCAAATCTGAGATAAGTTAAAAAAAAACCCATAAAATTTAAAATTTTTTATGTAAATTCGCTAATAGGAGATACATATGTGTGCAAAGTTTGAACCGGGTTAATTTGGAAAAAATTCAAAAAATTCACTTCAAAATTTTTTAAAACCTGTTCTCACCGGAGATACACATGTGAAAAAAAATTGTATGGGAAAAATATTCAAATCAACAACTCAAAAATTTTTACAAAAAGTTCGGTCTATCGGAGATACACATATGTTCAAAAGTTAAAGTAAATCGGGCTAGTTTTTAAAAAAAAATTATGGCCCCGCCCCAAGGCCTCAGGGCCCATTCGCTCCAAAAATTTTACAAAAACTTTTGTCCATCGAGATAAACATGTGTTTAAAATTTGAAGAAAATCGGGATAATTTAAAAAAAATTTATACGGGCACCCCTCGGGCCCATTCGCTCAAAAAATGTTCAAAAAGTTTTGTCCATCGGAGATACACATGTGCATAAAATTTTACCAAAATCGGGTTAATTTTGACGTGACAACGTCTCACTACAAGGTATAATGGGGCGCTTGTTCAAAAAGTCAAATGTTAAGTGAGACACTGTTATGTCCGAATGAAGTGATCAACAGAAGTGAGACACTGTTAAGCGTCACGCATGAAATTCGGAATGTATGACTAAGATGCGACTATAAGACTTCTTCCTATGGAAATTCTGGAATATGATCATTATGGTCTGGAATTTCTGGAACAAATCAATTTCTCAAGCGATTCGCATGAAATTCGGAATGTAGGACTAAGATGCGACTATAAGACTTCTTCCTATGGAAATTCTGGAATATGATCATTATGGTCCGAAATTTCTGGAACAAATCAATTTTTCAAGCGATTCGCATGAAATTCGGAATGTAGGACTAAAATGCGACTATAAGACTTCTTCCTATGGAAATTCTGGAATATGATCATTATGGTCTGGAATTTCTGGAACAAATCAATTTCTCAAGCGATTCGCATGAAATTCGGAATGTAGGACTAAGACTTCTTCCTATGGAAATTCTGGAATATGATCATTATGGTCTGGAATTTCTGGAACAAATCAATTTCTCAAGCGATTCGCATGAAATTCGGAATGTAGGACTAAGATGCGAATATAAGACTTCTTCCTATGGAAATTCTGGAATATAATCATTATGGTCTGGAATTTCTGGAACAAATCAATTTCTCAAGCGATTCAAATGAAATTCGGAATGTAGTACTAAGATGCGATTATGAGACTTCTTCCTATGGAAATTCTGGAATATGATCATTATGGTATGGTCTGCAATTTCTCAAGCGACTCGTGCGTTTTAATTTAATCGTAATATTGGCCACAACGTCAAAGAATTTCACTCCAACCGCTCGTAAAGATTACACGCTCATATTTTTTAACAGCTCTTAGTTCTCCTACTACTATCGACGCAACTGCATTACTATGTTTGTGCAGTGATATGCAATATTTAATATTTACCCACCTCACAATAAATTGTTATGAACGTTTAAATCAGCTTATAAATTATTTATTCTATTGTATGTGATGTGATTGATGATCATGTATGTGGTTTCAATAACATACAATGAAGCTCATAGCTTGAGCAGAACGAAACAAACATATGCAGTAGTAAGCTGCGGTCAAGAATTCAGCCGCTGCGCAGTTTATGCTGCATGTTGGTCAAAAATTCACTTTTCAGCCAATGCAGTAAAGAAAAATCGACTGCGCAGTTTACGCAGCTACTTAAAATTGGATGCAAATGGCAAAATATAAATGTCAAATTGTCGCCCTACAAGCAGAAGGCCGATTTCGGTCGCAAATGAGTCTAGACTCCTGAAGGTGAGATGTCATTTTCGTATATGTACGAGGTGTATAGCATACAATTTTATTGTTGTGTTATGTTTTTTATTTCTTTGGGTTAGTGTAAATTTAATGACAGAAAGTAGTAAAATCTTGTACATAATTACCGAATCGGTTCACTCTTGCCTCATGCAGTAGTTGTAGCCACATACTGGCGACTACGTCTTTATCTGTCAAAATTGTAGTTAAACACTAATCATATGCTTATGACCAGTGCTGCTGCTAAATTGCAATCAAGGTATTATACTACTATTTCATTAGCCGCACTATTATACTACCTTAAACCTAATTATACTACTTTTATGAAGTAATTCTAAATCGGAACGATACCAAATTTATTTGATTTTTTAGCAAAAAAATGGTTCTTTTACAATTACAGACTTAATAACAAGTCTGTAAATTTCTCTCCGAACTATCAATAATTATTATAAAGGAATTTTTACATTTCCCAAAAATTATATTGACCAAGAATGTATGTCAAAAAATAAACAAAACACAAATAACAAAATTTGGTATTTTATTTCAATTGATGCCTTTGCTTCCAAATTGAAAGCCAAATACTATTATATAATATACTAAGAAACCGACGAGTTTTTTTCGATTGATTTTTGTAAAATCTTTATATGATTTTGTTTTCGGATAAATAATACACAAAATAAACGTCGGTTTATTTGTTATATTTTGGTACTTTATTTAAGGCATTTGTATTTAGTTGTTGTAATGTAGTAAAATAATAAAAGTATAAGAACATCATCGTACTTGTGTAGACATAATGAAACACAGGAATATAAGCATGGAATAATTTATTTTGTGCAATTGCAAAAAAAGGGCGACAAATCAATCACAAAATATTTATATAATTTAAAAGGCTTTTTTGTTTTCTGTTGGAACTAATTTTACAAATATTTTTATCGTATAATCCAGTATACTTCCAAAAAGCCGATAATATACTCCGCTATAAAAATGTAAGCCAGCAGCACTGCTCTTGACATAAAAGCAAAATCAAATTATGCGCATGCGTCAAAACGTCGTACCACTACACATAACATCTGCTTACACCACAAACTTGCGGTTGTTCAGGAGTCTAGACTCATTTGCGACCGAAATCGGCCCCCAGATTGTATGTCGGTTCAAAATATTGCCGCAATTTCGTGCATACCGACTGCCTGCCATTTTTTGTGCAGCACAAGCTGCGAAGCTACTTAATTCTTTACCGCAGCCGTAGTGATAGTATAGTCTTTGTTCAATTTCTATCAGTGCTATTCTCTGCTCTTTCTATCAACATTGCATAAAATGTGAGAGAGTGCTCTTGTGTTTGGTCGTGTAACAGAAAAAAATACTACTATAAGTTACAAAAAAAAGAGGTATATAACAATGATAACCTGAAGGCCGATTTCGGTCGCAAATGAGTCTAGACTCCTGAAGAACCGCAAGTTTGTGGTATAAGTAGATGTTATGTGTAGTGGTACGACGTTTTGACGCATGCGCATAATTTGATTTTGCTTTTATGTCAAGAGCAGTGCTGCTGGCTTACATTTTTGGAGCGGAGTATATTATCGGCTTTTTGGAAGTATACTGGATTATACGATAAAAATATTTGAAAAAATAGTTCCAACAGAAAACAAAAAAGCGTTTTAAATTATATAAATATTTTGTGATTGATTTTTCGCCCTTTTTTGCAATTGCACAAAATAAATTATTCCATGCTTATATTCCTGTGTTTCATTATGTCTACACAAGTACGATGATGTACTTATACTTTTATTATTTTACTACATTTACAACAACTAAATACAAATGCCTTAAATAAAGTACCAAAATATAACGAATTTTTCACGTAGTCGCCAGCATGTGGGTAGACTACTGCATGAGGCAAGAGAAAAGCGATTAGCCAATTATGTACAAGATTTTACTACTTTCTGTCATTAAATTTACACTAACACAAAGAAAGAAAAAACTTAACACAACAATAAAATTGTATGCTATATACCTCGTACATATACGAAAATGACATCTCACCTTCAGGAGTCTAGACTCATTTACGACCGAAATCGGCCCTCTGCCAGCTTAAGTCCTTTAATAATTTTTTTAGTTCGATTGCTGGTTTGATGTTCGATCGTAAGCTGGATGTCTGCCTATGAACAACGAATCTACCATCGACCATTGAGTCAACCATACATGGCATTAAGCATCGGTTCAAAATAACTATTCGATCAATTACAGAAATAAGAGAACAATGCAAAAGAAATTTAATGAGAATAATTGGCCTGCATGTTTCAAAGCGACATTCTTACCATACCATTCAGAAGCATGGGCAGCACTACTCACTACTTTTCTCTTCAAATTTAATTTAAAACTACTCAAATTTTGAATGAGTTGAAACCAAAAGCTGCATTACTGTGTTTGGGCAGTAATATGCAATATGCAGCATCTTCACAGTTAGTGGTTATGAACATTAAAATTAGCTTGTAAATAGTTTATATATGACTAGCTGTTCCCGGGCGCTTTGCTACCCGCCCACTGACGCCACGCCCACTTACACCCCAATAACTAACCAACTCACCAATCCAGAAAACTATAGAATCGACACTTATACAGGCAAAAAATGTACACTTGTTCGAATATTCTTTATATGAAGATTATATACAGGGAAAACTACCTTTTCCACCCCAGCGCCACCTATCGGGTCCAAATTTTGTCAACGACTTTCTTTTTATTTAAATATTATATGGTGTGAATTTTAGCGAAATCGTTCCATCAGTAAGAATTTACGGGGGAAAAACGACACCAGTGCCACCTATCGGGTCCAAATTGTCAACGACTTTCTTTTTATTTAAATATTATATGGTGTAAATTTGAGCCAAATCATTCCATAAATAAGAACTTTCAGAAAAAACTATACCAGCGCCACCTAGCGGGGCTGAATACACCTTTCAAACCTTTTCTGGACTTCCACAAATAATTTAAGACCAAAATTAGCCAAATCGGTTCAGCCGTTCTCGAGTTGATGATGTGATGATGATGTATGTGATGAGCTACGGTGCAAGTCGTAGGACTTGTATTTAGTATAGAAAAAAAAATTTTGATATATCCGTCCGTGTTTATGTCCCACAGACAACAAGATCTTTGTTTTCTTTTCTTTCGTCCCGGACAGACGTTGTCACGCTCAAAACCCACAGCCGTGTCTTCGACACAGCCTACCCTGCTCTTTTTTATTTTATATTTGTATGAGACCCCACGACCCCAGGGTCCAGCGTCTGCAAAATTTTTACAATAAGTGTTTCCTCCGGAGATATATACGTGTAAAAAATTTGAAGAAATTCGAGTTAATTTTTTTTTTTAATTTGTATGTTGCCACACGACCCCGGGGCCCGGGGTCTCCAAAATATTTACAAAAATTGTTGTCCATCGGAGGTACAGCCGTGTGTAAAATTAGAAGAAAGTCGGGTTAGTTTTTTTTAAAAAAAAATTTATGGGGCCCCACGACCCTCGGACCTCGGACGGGGTCTCCAAATTTGTCACAAAACTGCAATAATTTCTTATTGCCCTTTTATCTACACATTCCAATTATCTTCTCTGGAATGATCTGTCAGTCTATGTTGTGGCAAAGCGAACATTTGATTTACTGGATGTCATGTTCAACAAAAGCAAATGTCAATGGACGTCTAATTTTGTTTATCAATGTGGTGTGTTTTTTTTTCTGTTTTGTTTTTTTTTTAAATTCTCTATATTAACTTCGCGTGCCCGTGCTTTTTGGGTTTGTGTGTGAGTTTGTGTGTGGGTTTGTGTGTGGATTTGTGTGTCATGGAATCTTGCGATCAATTTTTAACCCACTTCCAATAGCCCGATTTTATTGAAATTTTGCACACAAGTATATTTCCGGTGACAATACTTTCTATTAAAATTTCAGGCCACTCGGACCTCGGGGTCGGGGGCTCCCATACAAATATTTTAAAAAATTTACCCGATTTTCTTAAAATTTTATAAAAAATGTGTTTCTCCGATGGAAAACACCTTTTGTAAAAAATTTGGAGACCCCGGGCCCGGGTTCGTGGGACCCCATAACTTTTTTTAAAAAAATTAACCCGATTTTCTTTAAATTTAATACACATGTGTATCTCAGATAGATAACACTTTTTGTAAAAAATTTGGAGACCTCGGGCCCGGGTTCGTGGGGCCCCATAACTTTTTTTAAAAAAATTAACCCGATTTTCTTCAAATTTAATACACATGTGTATCTCCGATAGACAACACTTTTTGTCTATTTTTTAATAGAAAGTGTTGTCATGGGAGATACACATGTGTGCAAAATTTCAATAAAATCGGGCTTTAGGAAGTGGGTTAAAAATTGATCACAAGATTTGACGTGCCAGCCAGCCAGCCAGCCAGCCACCCGTCCGGCCGCCACGGGCAAGTGAAGTTAATAGAGAGAATTTAAAAACAATCGCATTCATGGTCTATTTTTAAAAACCTTAACATATTTTCTTGTATTTAAATATCTATATGTGTTTAAGGTATTCAAACTATTTTTTAATATGAGTGGAAACTTAAATGCTAGGAATCAAGAGCGGTATGAATTTAGAAATCAAAACAGGATAACTGTCCCAAGATCTAAATCAACTAATTTTTGCTATTATTTTCTATGAAATGCTCCACGTCTTTTTAACAGACTACCTTCAAGTATTTCCAATTGTATGTCAAATTCGTGTTTCTCAAAGTCGCTTAGGAAATGGCTTTTTTCTATCAGCAATATTGATTCGTTGTTTGAAGTTGTATCAAAAAAAAATTATTACTTATAATTTTTATCACTTGTTTTTCTCATATTTGTAATAAAATTTTAATAATTTTTTCTCGTTTTCTTCTTTTTGCTATATACTAGATTATTTCCACCACACTTTTCAGTAATCATTGCAATTGTTTTTTGATGTTGGAACATTAACCACTAGGCCTTGTGCTTAAAAAATGTTCCTTATTTTATTCATTACATTTATTCTAAAAAAAATTATTTTCTTTTGTCAACAAACCTACTTTTATAATTTATTTTTGTCAATTTAATTGTGTAATGTAGTTATTAGGCTATATATATATTATTTGAATAAAATATTAGTAATGAATTAAATTAATTAATAATAATAATAATTAAATTCCAAATTCGATAAACAAAAGCAGGAATATAGTCAGCAAACACAAGGCCTAAGAAAGAAAATTTATCAGCAAAGTCAAGAGCTTAACTTCAAATTTGATAAACAGAATCAAAAGCTGAAATCACTTAAAGGTGAAATAAATTAAGTTTAAGCAAAATTTAAAGAGTAAGTGAAATCGTTCGAAACGAACATGACAGGAAAAGTTAGTGGTCTAGAAGGCAAAATAAAGGAGATTGAGACCCGGCTGGACTCTGGTCCCCAATTCATCAGAGAAAACACTCAACAAAGCAGTACCAGAGTAATTCCAGAATTTTCTAGTAACCAGAAAGGAATTTTGAAGCCACCTAGTTCGATAGCGACACAGCTTTTGGAAAAATCCAGTTTGGAGCTGCGGTTCAACATAATGGATGGGGTGTTGAAGAACAACTAAATTCTCTAATCCTGGCGTTGAGGGGGAAGGCGGCTGATGTATTGCAAATGATTCCAAATGCCGAGATGAGTTCCGGAAGAATCTCGAAGGAGTTAGACTTGCGTTATGGACAGTCTCACACACGGAGCTAAGCAAAATACAGCTCCACATGAAGAAACAACAGCGAGGAGAATGGCTTCAAGAATAAGAACGGGAAATAACTAAGCTAGCACGACAAGCCTATTGTGGTGTTCCGGCTGGTATCTTGGACGGATTGGCAGTTAATGCGTTTATTAATGCTATTCGAGATGAACAGTTGAAGCTACAGCCTGAGGAAAAATAATAAATCAAGTATTGGCATCAGCTTTGGAGTTTGAAGCAACTAAAGCCAGTGTGTCTTCGAATTTTGTTAAGCTACGCAAGTTGGAAACGGACGACATCACACAAATAGAAGCCCTCACTGATGATAAGATCAAAAAATCAAAGACTGGACGCGTCCAGAACGATAAGAATTATACATCTAGTTCCCGACCAAAATGCTTTAGAAGTCAGAAACCTGGACATTTCATTCGGGATTGCAAGGAACTTTGTCATTCTGGAATGAAGTCCTGAAGTCATTGAGGAAGTGGTCATTACGGTTTGTCCCTCTGTCCAAGCGTCAGTCAGTCAAGTCATTTAGGTAAAACGTCTGGTACCACACGGGCGATCATTGATCGCAGCCACACACCATACCGAAGACTTCTAACCACTCAGGGTACTTAATACCAGCAACAAGTAGAAAGTTGTAAAAAAAGGAAAATACCTTAAACCCTCTGGGCAAAGGTAGAAAAAAATCAATTAACTTCCTTTTCAAATTTTATACACATTAGAAATTTTATACACATTAGATTCACTTTATTTTAATAAAATTTACTTCCAAAAAAATAGAAAATGTATACGAAAAATGTATGTATATATGTAAATAAAAAATGAAAATGCTAATAAAAAAATATTTAGCCCTATTATATATATTTATAATTGTATTTTTATTATATATTCATGATCATTGCCTTTAGTAGTGTAATTAATAATAATAAGGAATTAATAAAGAATTATAAACAGAAATAGACTTATTTTTCTCACTTTTATGATTTTTATTTGCAAAATCCTTTGCGAACTCGAAAGCCTAAATTTCGTAACAATTGGTGTCAGAAGTGGGATTTTACAAATTGTGAGACAATAAGATTTTGCAAATTCTGAGAAATTAAATGGAAGGCGAGGTCTAAGCACCGCTGGAAATAAGCAAGAGTTATTTCTCCGGTTGCAACATGTTAACTGGGAAAGGCAGTAAGCTGGTGAAGTGTTTTCAATTGAGACGGAGCTAGTAGGAGGATAATAAAGATTTATTAACAGAAATAGACTAATAGAGAAATAGAATTTAATACTCTATATTAACTTCGCGTTCCCGTGGCTGGCTGGCTGGCTGGCTGGTGGGCAGAATCTTGTGATCAATTTTTAACACACTTCCTAAAGTCCGATTTTATTCAAATTTTTTGGGGGCACCTCGGGCCTTAGGGTCGGGGGGCTCCCATACAAATTTTTTAAAAAATTTACCCGATTTTCTTCAAATTTTATACGCATGTGTATTTCCGATAAACAATACTTTCTGTAAAACTTTGGAAGTGATCGGGCCCCTGGGTCGGAAGGCACCCATACAATTTTTATAAAAAAAAAGTACCCGATTTTTTTCAAATTTTATACGCATGTGTATCACCGATGGACAACACTTTTTGTAAAAATTTGGTAGTGAAATGGCCCCGGGGTCGGGGGACTTTCTAACAAAATTTTTTAAAAATTTGGTAGTAATCGTGCCCAGGAGTCGGGATGGGGCACCCATACAAATTTTTTAAAAATAGTACCCAATTTTCTTCAAATTTTATACGCATGTGTATCTTCGATAGACAACACTTTCTGTAAAAATTTGGAAGTGATCGGGCTCCTGGGTCGAAGGGAACCCATACAATTTTTATAAAAAAAAAAGTACCCGATTTTTTTCAAATTTTTTACGCATGTGTATCACCGATGGACAACACTTTTTGTAAAAATTTGGTAGTGAAATGGCCCTGGGGTCGGGGGACTCTCTAACAAAATTTTTAAAAAATACGCATACGCATGTATGAGCCGATGGATGCTCTCTAGCAAAAATTTTAAAAAATGTACCCGATTTTACTCAAACTGCACATTGTGTGAGAATTTACACGAAAAATTTTAATTTTTATTGGTTGTTTTTTTTCTCACTTACTTGTGATGCTTCTTCAAGGAGATCCTGCCGGCAGAAATCGATGAAGTGCTGTAAATTTCAGAAAACAACAAACAATTTCTCTTCTACTAACCACAGTTTACAGAATTGAATGAAAAGATATATGGCAAAAACTAACATTTACCAAAAATGAAGTTAAATTTAATAAAAAAATTGAATTCAAAAAAAGGTAAAGAAAATTAAAGTGAATGATTTTAAACACTATTATTGTTTTTAACGAAGTTGCTTGAAGATGTAATAAAACGATTTGCACCCACTGTTAATTCATGAAAATTTTTAGCAAAAATGTAAAAACTGCTTATCGACCATAATCGATCTAACGATTATATATATATGAATTTTAGGATTTATTACTCCTGTAGTTCATTCAATTTTGGATTAGATTCCCTTTTTTTATTTGAACACTCCCGTACATCAACCAAATCTGAGATAAGTTAAAAAAAAACCCATAAAATTTAAAATTTTTAATGTAAATTCGCTAATAGGAGATACATATGTGTGCAAAGTTTGAACCGGGTTAATTTGGAAAAAATTCAAAAAATTCACTTCAAAATTTTTTAAAACCTGTTCTCACCGGAGATACACATGTGAAAAAAAATTGTATGGGAAAAATATTCAAATCAACAACTCAAAAATTTTTACAAAAAGTTCGGTCTATCGGAGATACACATATGTTCAAAAGTTAAAGTAAATCGAGCTAGTTTTTAAAAAAAAATTATGGCCCCGCCCCAAGGCCTCAGGGCCCATTCGCTCCAAAAATTTTACAAAAACTTTTGTCCATCGAGATAAACATGTGTTTAAAATTTGAAGAAAATCGGGATAATTTAAAAAAAATTTATACGGGCACCCCTCGGGCCCATTCGCTCAAAAAATGTTCAAAAAGTTTTGTCCATCGGAGATACACATGTGCATAAAATTTTACCAAAATCGGGTTAATTTTGACGTGACAACGTCTCACTACAAGGTATAATGGGGCGCTTGTTCAAAAAGTCAAATGTTAAGTGAGACACTGTTATGTCCGAATGAAGTGATCAACAGAAGTGAGACACTGTTAAGCGTCACGCATGAAATTCGGAATGTATGACAAAGATGCGACTATAAGACTTCTTCCTATGGAAATTCTGGAATATGATCATTATGGTCTGGAATTTCTGGAACAAATCAATTTCTCAAGCGATTCGCATGAAATTCGGAATGTAGGGCTAAGATGCGACTATAAGACTTCTTCCTATGGAAATTCTGGAATATGATCATTATGGTCTGGAATATTTGGAACAAATCAATTTCTCAAGCGATTCGCATGAAATTCGGAATGTAGGGCTAAGATGCGACTATAAGACTTCTTCCTATGGAAATTCTGGAATATGATCATTATGGTCTGGAATATTTGGAACAAATCAATTTCTTAAGCGATTCGCATAAAATTCGGAATGTAGGACTAAGATGCGACTATAAGACTTCTTTCTATGGAAATTCTGGAATATGATCATTATGGTCCGAAATTTCTGGAACAAATCAATTTTTTAAGCGATTCGCATGAAATTCGGAATGTAGGACTAAAATGCGACTATAAGACTTCTTCCTATGGAAATTCTGGAATATGATCATTATGGTCTGGAATTTCTGGAACAAATCAATTTCTCAAGCGATTCGCATGAAATTCGGAATGTAGGACTAAGACTTCTTCCTATGGAAATTCTGGAATATGATCATTATGGTCCGGAATTCCTGGAACAAATCAATTTCTCAAGCGATTCGCATGAAATTCGGAATGTAGGACTAAGATGCGAATATAAGACTTCTTCCTATGGAAATTCTGGAATATGATCATTATGGTCTGGAATTTCTGGAACAAATCAATTTCTCAAGCGATTCAAATGAAATTCGGAATGTAGTACTAAGATGCGATTATGAGACTTCTTCCTATGGAAATTCTGGAATATGATCATTATGGTATGGTCTGCAATTTCTCAAGCGATTCGTGCGTTTTAATTTAATCGTAATATTGGCCACAACGTCAAAGAATTTCACTCCAACCGCTCGTAAAGATTACACGCACATATTTTTTAACAGCTCTTAGTTCTCCTACTACTATCGACGCAACTGCATTACTATGTTTGTGCAGTGATATGCAATATTTAATATGTACCCACCTCACAATAAATTGTTATGAACGTTTAAATCAGCTTATAAATTATTTATTCTGTTGTATGTGATGTGATTGATGATCATGTATGTGGTTTCAATAACATACAATCAAGCTCATAGCTTGAGCAGAACGAAACAAACATATGCTGTAGTAAGCTGCGGTCAAGAATTCAGCCGCTGCGCAGTTTATGCTGCATGTTGGTCAAAAATTCACTTTTCAGCCAATGCAGTAAAGAAAAATCGACTGCGCAGTTTACGCAGCTACTTAAAATTGGATGCAAATGGCAAAATGTAAATGTCAAATTGTCGCCCTACAAGCAGAAGGCCGATTTCGGTCGCAAATGAGTCTAGACTCCTGAAGGTGAGATGTCATTTTCGTATATGTACGAGGTGTATAGCATACAATTTTATTGTTGTGTTATGTTTTTTATTTCTTTGGGTTAGTGTAAATTTAATGACAGAAAGTAGTAAAATCTTGTACATAATTACCGAATCGGTTCACTCTTGCCTCATGCAGTAGTCTAGCCACATGCTGGCGACTACGTGAAAAGTCTTTATCTGTCAAAATTGTAGTTAAACACTAATCATATGCTTATGACCAGTGCTGCTGCTAAATTGCAATCAAGGTATTATACTACTATTTCATTAGCCGCACTATTATACTACCTTAAACCTAATTATACTACTTTTATGAAGTAATTCTAAATCGAAACGATACCAAATTTATTTGATTTTTTAGCAAAAAAATGGTTCTTTTACAATTACAGACTTAATAACAAGTCTGTAAATTTCTCTCCGAACTATCAATAATTATTATAAAGGAATTTTTACATTTCCCAAAAATTATATTGACTGTATGTCAAAAAATAAACAAAACACAAATAACAAAATTTGGTATTTTATTTCAATTGATGCCTTTGCTTCCAAATTGAAAGCCAAATACTATTATATAATATACTAAGAAACCGACGAGTTTTTTTCGATTGATTTTTGTAAAATCTTTATATGATTTTGTTTTCGGATAAATAATACACAAAATAAACGTCGGTTTATTTGTTATATTTTGGTACTTTATTTAAGGCATTTGTATTTAGTTGTTGTAATGTAGTAAAATAATAAAAGTATAAGTACATCATCGTACTTGTGTAGACATAATGAAACACAGGAATATAAGCATGGAATAATTTATTTTGTGCAATTGCAAAAAAAGGGCGACAAAACAATCACAAAATATTTATATAATTTAAAAGACTTTTTTGTTTTCTGTTGGAACTAATTTTACAAATATTTTTATCGTATAATCCAGTATACTTCCAAAAAGCCGATAATATACTCCGATATAAAAATGTAAACCAGCAGCACTGCTCTTGACATAAAAGCAAAATCAAATTATGCGCATGCGTCAAAACGTCGTACCACTACACATAACATCTACTTACACCACAAACTTGCGGTTGTTCAGGAGTCTAGACTCATTTGCGACCGAAATCGGCCCCCAGATTGTATGTCGGTTCAAAATATTGCCGCAATTTCGTGCATACCGACTGCCTGCCATTTTTTGTGCAGCACAAGCTGCGAAGCTACTTAATTCTTTACCGCAGCCGTAGTGATAGTATAGTCTTTGTTCAATTTATATCAGTGCTATGCTCTGCTCTTTCTATCAACATTGCATAAAATGTGAGAGAGTGCTCTCGTGTTTGGTCGTGTAACAGAAAAAAATACTACTATAAGTTACAAAAAAAAGAGGTATATAACAATGATAACCTGAAGGCCGATTTCGGTCGCAAATGAGTCTAGACTCCTGAAGAACCGCAAGTTTGTGGTATAAGTAGATGTTATGTGTAGTGGTACGACGTTTTGACGCATGCGCATAATTTGATTTTGCTTTTATGTCAAGAGCAGTGCTGCTGGCTTACATTTTTGGATCGGAGTATATTATCGGCTTTTTGGAAGTATACTGGATTATACGATAAAAATATTTGAAAAAATAGTTCCAACAGAAAACAAAAAAGCCTTTTAAATTATATAAATATTTTGTGATTGATTTTTCGCCCTTTTTTGCAATTGCACAAAATAAATTATTCCATGCTTATATTCCTGTGTTTCATTATGTCTACACAAGTACGATGATGTACTTATACTTTTATTATTTTACTACATTTACAACAACTAAATACAAATGCCTTAAATAAAGTACCGAAATATAACGAATTTTTCACGTAGTCGCCAGCATGTGGGTAGACTACTGCATGAGGCAAGAGAAAAGCGATTAGCCAATTATGTACAAGATTTTACTACTTTCTGTCATTAAATTTACACTAACACAAAGAAAGAAAAAACTTAACACAACAATAAAATTGTATGCTATATACCTCGTACATATACGAAAATGACATCTCACCTTCAGGAGTCTAGACTCATTTGCGACCGAAATCGGCCCTCTGCTAGCTTAAGTCCTTTAATAAATTTTTTTATTTAATCGTATTGCTTAATTATAGACTTAATTTAATCGTATTTAAAAATTATAATATTAATATTTGCCAAAAGAATATGTAGAATGAAGCACACATCTACTGCACATGTGGTAGTATAGTCTCTGTTCATGGTATTCTATCGGTGCTTTGTGAGAGAAAGAAAAAATACAAATGTTACAAAAAAGAGGAAAGGCCATTCGCAAGTTGCAAGCGACGTTGCTGTTGCTGCTATTTCCTTTACTTTTGGCTTATGTTATCCTTACTCATGTATACAGTAAGTTCGATTGCTGGTTTGATGTTCGATCGTAAGCTGGATGTCTGCCTATGAACAACGAATCAACGAATGACCATTGAGTCAACCATACATGGCATTAAGCATCGGTTCAAAATAACTATTCGATCAATTACAGAAATAAGAGAACAATGCAAAAGAAATTTAATGAGAATAATTGGCCTGCATGTTTCAAAGCGACATTCTTACCATACCATTCCGAAGCATGGGCAGCACTACTCACTACTTTTCTCTTCCAATTTAATTTAAAACTACTCAAATTTTGTATGAGTTGAAACCAAAAGCTGCATTACTGTGTTTGGGCAGTAATATGCAATATGCAGCATCTTCACAGTTAGTGGTTATGAACATTAAAATTAGCTTATAAATAGTTTATATATGACTAGCTGTTCCCGGGCGCTTTGCTACCCGCCCACTGACGCCACGCCCACTTACACCCCAATAACTAACCAACTCACCAATCCAGAAAACTATAGAATCGACACTTATACAGGCAAAAAATGTACACTTGTTCGAATATTCTTTATATGAAGATTATATACAGGGAAAACTACCTTTTCCACCCCAGCGCCACCTATCGGGTCCAAATTTTGTCAACGACTTTCTTTTTATTTAAATATTATATGGTGTGAATTTTAGCGAAATCGTTCCATCAGTAAGAATTTACGGGGAAAAAACGACACCAGTGCCACCTATCGGGTCCAAATTGTCAACGACTTTCTTTTTATTTAAATATTATATGGTGTAAATTTGAGCCAAATCATTCCATAAATAAGAACTTTCAGAAAAAACTATACCAGCGCCACCTAGCGGGGCTGAATACACCTTTCAAACCTTTTCTGGACTTCCACAAATAATTTAAGACCAAAATTAGCCAAATCGGTTCAGCCGTTCTCGAGTTGATGATGTGATGATGATGTATGTGATGAGCTACGGTGCAAGTCGTAGGACTTGTATTTAGTATAGAAAAAAAAATTTTGATATATCCGTCCGTGTTTATGTCCCACAGACAACAAGATCTTTGTTTTCTTTTCTTTCGTCCCGGACAGACGTTGTCACGCTCAAAACCCACAGCCGTGTCTTCGACACAGCCTACCCTGCTCTTTTTTATTTTATATTTGTATGAGACCCCACGACCCCAGGGTCCAGCGTCTGCAAAATTTTTACAATAAGTGTTGTCCTCCGGAGATATATACGTGTAAAAAATTTGAAGAAATTCAAGTTAATTTTTTTTTTAAATTTGTATGTTGCCACACGACCCCGGGGCCCGGGGTCTCCAAAATATTTACAAAAATTGTTGTCCATCGGAGGTACAGCCGTGTGTAAAATTAGAAGAAAGTCGGGTTAGTTTTTTTTTTAAAAAAAATTATGGGGCCCCACGACCCTCGGACCTCGGACGGGGTCTCCAAATTAGTCACAAAACTGCAATAATTTCTTATTGCCCTTTTATCTACACATTCCAATTATCTTCTCTGGAATGATCTGTCAGTCTATGTTGTGGCAAAGCGAACATTTGATTTACAAAAGCAAATGTCAATGGACGTCTAATTTTGTTTATCAATGTGGTGTGTTTTTTTTCTGTTTTGTTTTTTTTTAAATTCTCTATATTAACTTCGCGTGCCCGTGCTTTGTGGGTTTGTGTGTGAGTTTGTGTGTGGGTTTGTGTGTGGATTTGTGTGTCATGGAATCTTTCGCTCAATTTTTAACCCACTTCCAATAGCCCGATTTTATTGAAATTTTGCACACAAGTATATTTCCGGTGACAATACTTTCTATTAAAATTTCAGGCCACTCGGACCTCGGGGTCGGGGGCTCCCATACAAATATTTTAAAAAATTTACCCGATTTTCTTAAAATTTTATACAAATGTGTATCTCCGATGGAAAACACCTTTTGTAAAAAATTTGGAGACCCCGGGCCCGGGTTCGTGGGACCCCATAACTTTTTTTTTAAAAAAATTAACCCGATTTTCTTTAAATTTAATACACATGTGTATCTCCGATAGACAACACTTTTTGTCTATTTTTTAATAGAAAGTGTTGTCATGGGAGATACACATGTGTGCAAAATTTCAATAAAATCGGGCTTTAGGAAGTGGGTTAAAAATTGATCACAAGATTTGACGTGCCAGCCAGCCAGCCAGCCAGCCACCCGGCCGGCCGCCACGGGCAAGTGAAGTTAATATAGAGAATTTAAAAACAATCGCATTCATGGTCTATGTTTAAAAACCTTAACATATTTTCTTGTAAATATCTATATGTGTTTAAGGTATTCAAACTATTTTTTAATATGAGTGGAAACTTAAATGCTAGGAATCAAGAGCGGTATGAATTTAGAAATCAAAACAGGATAACTGTCCCAAGATCTAAATCAACTAATTTTTGAAATGCTCCACGTCTTTTTAACAGACTACCTTCAAGTATTTCCAATTGTACGTCAAATTCGTGTTTCTCAAAGTCGCTTAGGAAATGGCTTTTTTCTATCAGCAATATTGATTCGTTGTTTGAAGTTGTTTCAAAAAAAAATTATTACTTATAATTTTTATCACTTGTTTTTCTCATATTTGTAATAAAATTTTAATAATTTTTTCTCGTTTTCTTCTTTTTGCTATATACTAGATTATTTCCACCACACTTTTCAGTAATCATTGCAATTGTTTTTTGATGTTGGAACATTAACCACTAGGCCTTGTGCTTAAAAAATGTTCCTAATTTTATTCATTACATTTATTCTAAAAAAAATTATTTTCTTTTGTCAACAAACCTACTTTTATAATTTATTTTTGTCAATTTAATTGTGTAATGTAGTTATTAGGCTATATATATTGAAAAAAATATTAGTAATGAATTAAATTAATTAATAATAATAATAATTAAATTCCAAATTCGATAAACAAAAGCAGGAATATAGTCAGCAAACACAAGGCCTAAGAAAGAAAATTTATCAGCAAAGTCAAGAGCTTAACTTCAAATTTGATAAACAGAATCAAAAGCTGAAATCACTTAAAGGTGAAATAAATTAAGTTTAAGCAAAATTTAAAGAGGAAGTGAAATCGTTCGAAACGAACATGACAGGTAAAGTTAGTGGTCTAGAAGGCAAAATAAAGGAGATTGAGACCCGGCTGGACTCTCGTCCCCAATTCATCAGAGAAAACACTCAACAAAGCAGTACCAGAGTAATTCCAGAATTTTCTAGTAACCAGAAAGGAATTTTGAAGCCACCTAGTTCGATAGCGACACAGCTTTTGGAAAAATCCAGTTTGGAGCTGCGGTTCAACATAATGGATGGGGTGTTGAAGAACAACTAAATTCTCTAATCCTGGCGTTGAGGGGGAAGGCGGCTGATGTATTGCAAATGATTCCAAATGCCGAGATGAGTTCCGGAAGAATCTCGAAGGAGTTAGACTTGCGTTATGGACAGTCTCACACACGGAGCTAAGCAAAATACAGCTCCACATGAAGAAACAACAGCGAGGAGAATGGCTTCAAGAATAAGAACGGGAAATAACTAAGCTAGCACGACAAGCCTATTGTGGTGTTCCGGCTGGTATCTTGGACGGATTGGCAGTTAATGCGTTTATCAATGCTATTCGAGATGAACAGTTGAAGCTACAGCCTGAGGAAAAATAATAAATCAAGTATTGGCATCAGCTTTGGAGTTTGAAGCAGCTAAAGCCAGTGTGTCTTCGAATTTTGTTAAGCTACGCAAGTTGGAAACGGACGACATCACACAAATAGAAGCCCTCATTGATGATAAGACCAAAAAATCAAAGACTGGACGCGTCCAGAACGATAAGAATTATACATCTAGTTCCCGACCAAAATGCTTTAGAAGTCAGAAACCTGGACATTTCATTCGGGATTGCAAGGAACTTTGTCATTCTGGAATGAAGTCCTGAAGTCATTGAGGAAGTGGTCATTACGGTTTGTCCCTCTGTCCAAGCGTCAGTCAGTCAAGTCATTTAGGTAAAACGTCTGGTACCACACGGGCGATCATTGATCGCAGCCACACACCATACCGAAGACTTCTAACCACTCAGGGTACTTAATACCAGCAACAAGTAGAAAGTTGTAAAAAGAGGAAAATACCTTAAACCCTCTGGGCAAAGGTAGAAAAAAATCAATTAACTTCCTTTTCAAATTTTATACACATTAGAAATTTTATACACATTAGATTCACTTTATTTTAATAAAATTTACTTCCAAAAAAATAGAAAATGTATACGAAAAATGTATGTATATATGTAAATAAAAAATGAAAATGCTAATAAAAAAATATTTAGCCCTATTATATATATTTATAATTGTATTTTTATTATATATTCATGATCATTGCCTTTAGTAGTGTAATTAATAATAATAAGGAATTAATAAAGAATTATAAACAGAAATAGACTTATTTTTCTCACTTTTATGTTTTTTATTTGCAAAATCCTTTGCGAACTCGAAAGCCTAAATTTCGTAACAATTGGTGTCAGAAGTGGGATTTTACAAATTGTGAGACAATAAGATTTTGCAAATTCTGAGAAATTAAATGGAAGGCGAGGTCTAAGCACCGCTGGATATAAGCAAGAGTTATTTCTCCGGTTGCAACATGTTAACTGGGAAAGGCAGTAAGCTGGTGAAGTGTTTTCAATTGAGACGGAGCTAGTAGGAGGATAATAAAGATTTATTAACAGAAATAGACTAATAGAGAAATAGAATTTAATACTCTATATTAACTTCGCGTTCCCGTGGCTGGCTGGCTGGCTGGCTGGTGGGCAGAATCTTGTGATCAATTTTTAACACACTTCCTAAAGTCCGATTTTATTCAAATTTTTTGGGGGCACCTCGGGCCTTAGGGTCGGGGGGCTCCCATACAAATTTTTTAAAAAATTTACCCGATTTTCTTCAAATTTTATACGCATGTGTATTTCCGATAAACAATACTTTCTGTAAAACTTTGGAAGTGATCGGGCCCCTGGGTCGGAAGGCACCCATACAATTTTTATAAAAAAAAAGTACCCGATTTTTTTCAAATTTTATACGCATGTGTATCACCGATGGACAACACTTTTTGTAAAAATTTGGTAGTGAAATGGCCCCGGGGTCGGGGGACTTTCTAACAAAATTTTTTAAAAATTTGGTAGTAATCGTGCCCAGGAGTCGGGATGGGGCACCCATACAAATTTTTTAAAAATAGTACCCAATTTTCTTCAAATTTTATACGCATGTGTATCTTCGATAGACAACACTTTCTGTAAAAATTTGGAAGTGATCGGGCTCCTGGGTCGAAGGGAACCCATACAATTTTTATAAAAAAAAAAGTACCCGATTTTTTTCAAATTTTTTACGCATGTGTATCACCGATGGACAACACTTTTTGTAAAAATTTGGTAGTGAAATGGCCCTGGGGTCGGGGGACTCTCTAACAAAATTTTTAAAAAATACGCATACGCATGTATGAGCCGATGGATGCTCTCTAGCAAAAATTTTAAAAAATGTACCCGATTTTACTCAAACTGCACATTGTGTGAGAATTTACACGAAAAATTTTCATTTTTATTGGTTGTTTTTTTTCTCACTTACTTGTGATGCTTCTTCAAGGAGATCCTGCCGGCAGAAATCGATGAAGTGCTGTAAATTTCAGAAAACAACAAACAATTTCTCTTCTACTAACCACAGTTTACAGAATTGAATGAAAAGATATATGGCAAAAACTAACATTTACCAAAAATGAAGTTAAATTTAATAAAAAAATTGAATTCAAAAAAAGGTAAAGAAAATTAAAGTGAATGATTTTAAACACTATTATTGTTTTTAACGAAGTTGCTTGAAGATGTAATAAAACGATTTGCACCCACTGTTAATTCATGAAAATTTTTAGCAAAAATGTAAAAACTGCTTATCGACCATAATCGATCTAACGATTATATATATATGAATTTTAGGATTTATTACTCCTGTAGTTCATTCAATTTTGGATTAGATTCCCTTTTTTTATTTGAACACTCCCGTACATCAACCAAATCTGAGATAAGTTAAAAAAAAACCCATAAAATTTAAAATTTTTAATGTAAATTCGCTAATAGGAGATACATATGTGTGCAAAGTTTGAACCGGGTTAATTTGGAAAAAATTCAAAAAATTCACTTCAAAATTTTTTAAAACCTGTTCTCACCGGAGATACACATGTGAAAAAAAATTGTATGGGAAAAATATTCAAATCAACAACTCAAAAATTTTTACAAAAAGTTCGGTCTATCGGAGATACACATATGTTCAAAAGTTAAAGTAAATCGGGCTAGTTTTTAAAAAAAAATTATGGCCCCGCCCCAAGGCCTCAGGGCCCATTCGCTCCAAAAATTTTACAAAAACTTTTGTCCATCGAGATAAACATGTGTTTAAAATTTGAAGAAAATCGGGATAATTTAAAAAAAATTTATACGGGCACCCCTCGGGCCCATTCGCTCAAAAAATGTTCAAAAAGTTTTGTCCATCGGAGATACACATGTGCATAAAATTTTACCAAAATCGGGTTAATTTTGACGTGACAACGTCTCACTACAAGGTATAATGGGGCGCTTGTTCAAAAAGTCAAATGTTAAGTGAGACACTGTTATGTCCGAATGAAGTGATCAACAGAAGTGAGACACTGTTAAGCGTCACGCATGAAATTCGGAATGTATGACTAAGATGCGACTATAAGACTTCTTCCTATGGAAATTCTGGAATATGATCATTATGGTCTGGAATTTCTGGAACAAATCAATTTCTCAAGCGATTCGCATGAAATTCGGAATGTAGGGCTAAGATGCGACTATAAGACTTCTTCCTATGGAAATTCTGGAATATGATCATTATGGTCTGGAATATTTGGAACAAATCAATTTCTCAAGTGATTCGCATGAAATTCGGAATGTAGGGCTAAGATGCGACTATAAGACTTCTTCCTATGGAAATTCTGGAATATGATCATTATGGTCTGGAATATTTGGAACAAATCAATTTCTCAAGCGATTCGCATAAAATTCGGAATGTAGGACTAAGATGCGACTATAAGACTTCTTCCTATGGAAATTCTGGAATATGATCATTATGGTCCGAAATTTCTGGAACAAATCAATTTTTTAAGCGATTCGCATGAAATTCGGAATGTAGGACTAAAATGCGACTATAAGACTTCTTCCTATGGAAATTCTGGAATATGATCATTATGGTCTGGAATATTTGGAACAAATCAATTTCTCAAGCGATTCGCATAAAATTCGGAATGTAGGACTAAGATGCGACTATAAGACTTCTTCCTATGGAAATTCTGGAATATGATCATTATGGTCCGAAATTTCTGGAACAAATCAATTTTTCAAGCGATTCGCATGAAATTCGGAATGTAGGACTAAAATGCGACTATAAGACTTCTTCCTATGGAAATTCTGGAATATGATCATTATGGTCTGGAATTTCTGGAACAAATCAATTTCTCAAGCGATTCGCATGAAATTCGGAATGTAAGACTAAGACTTCTTCCTATGGAAATTCTGGAATATGATCATTATGGTCCGGAATTTCTGGAACAAATCAATTTCTCAAGCGATTCGCATGAAATTCGGAATGTAGGACTAAGATGCGAATATAAGACTTCTTCCTATGGAAATTCTGGAATATGATCATTATGGTCTGGAATTTCTGGAACAAATCAATTTCTCAAGCGATTCAAATGAAATTCGGAATGTAGTACTAAGATGCGATTATGAGACTTCTTCCTATGGAAATTCTGGAATATGATCATTATGGTATGGTCTGCAATTTCTCAAGCGATTCGTGCGTTTTAATTTAATCGTAATATTGGCCACAACGTCAAAGAATTTCACTCCAACCGCTCGTAAAGATTACACGCACATATTTTTTAACAGCTCTTAGTTCTCCTACTACTATCGACGCAACTGCATTACTATGTTTGTGCAGTGATATGCAATATTTAATATGTACCCACCTCACAATAAATTGTTATGAACGTTTAAATCAGCTTATAAATTATTTATTCTGTTGTATGTGATGTGATTGATGATCATGTATGTGGTTTCAATAACATACAATCAAGCTCATAGCTTGAGCAGAACGAAACAAACATATGCTGTAGTAAGCTGCGGTCAAGAATTCAGCCGCTGCGCAGTTTATGCTGCATGTTGGTCAAAAATTCACTTTTCAGCCAATGCAGTAAAGAAAAATCGACTGCGCAGTTTACGCAGCTACTTAAAATTGGATGCAAATGGCAAAATGTAAATGTCAAATTGTCGCCCTACAAGCAGAAGGCCGATTTCGGTCGCAAATGAGTCTAGACTCCTGAAGGTGAGATGTCATTTTCGTATATGTACGAGGTGTATAGCATACAATTTTATTGTTGTGTTATGTTTTTTATTTCTTTGGGTTAGTGTAAATTTAATGACAGAAAGTAGTAAAATCTTGTACATAATTACCGAATCGGTTCACTCTTGCCTCATGCAGTAGTTGTAGCCACATACTGGCGACTACGTCTTTATCTGTCAAAATTGTAGTTAAACACTAATCATATGCTTATGACCAGTGCTGCTGCTAAATTGCAATCAAGGTATTATACTACTATTTCATTAGCCGCACTATTATACTACCTTAAACCTAATTATACTACTTTTATGAAGTAATTCTAAATCGAAACGATACCAAATTTATTTGATTTTTTAGCAAAAAAAAGGTTCTTTTACAATTACAGACTTAATAACAAGTCTGTAAATTTCTCTCCGAACTATCAATAATTATTATAAAGGAATTTTTACATTTCCCAAAAATTATATTGACCTGTATGTCAAAAAATAAACAAAACACAAATAACAAAATTTGGTATTTTATTTCAATTGATGCCTTTGCTTCCAAATTGAAAGCCAAATACTATTATATAATATACTAAGAAACCGACGAGTTTTTTTCGATTGATTTTTGTAAAATCTTTATATGATTTTGTTTTCGGATAAATAATACACAAAATAAACGTCGGTTTATTTGTTATATTTTGGTACTTTATTTAAGGCATTTGTATTTAGTTGTTGTAATGTAGTAAAATAATAAAAGTATAAGTACATCATCGTACTTGTGTAGACATAATGAAACACAGGAATATAAGCATGGAATAATTTATTTTGTGCAATTGCAAAAAAAGGGCGACAAAACAATCACAAAATATTTATATAATTTAAAAGGCTTTTTTGTTTTCTGTTGGAACTAATTTTACAAATATTTTTATCGTATAATCCAGTATACTTCCAAAAAGCCGATAATATACTCCGATATAAAAATGTAAACCAGCAGCACTGCTCTTGACATAAAAGCAAAATCAAATTATGCGCATGCGTCAAAACGTCGTACCACTACACATAACATCTACTTACACCACAAACTTGCGGTTGTTCAGGAGTCTAGACTCATTTGCGACCGAAATTGGCCCCCAGATTGTATGTCGGTTCAAAATATTGCCGCAATTTCGTGCATACCGACTGCCTGCCATTTTTTGTGCAGCACAAGCTGCGAAGCTACTTAATTCTTTACCGCAGCCGTAGTGATAGTATAGTCTTTGTTCAATTTATATCAGTGCTAAGCTCTGCTCTTTCTATCAACATTGCATAAAATGTGAGAGAGTGCTCTCGTGTTTGGTCGTGTAACAGAAAAAAATACTACTATAAGTTACAAAAAAAAGAGGTATATAACAATGATAACCTGAAGGCCGATTTCGGTCGCAAATGAGTCTAGACTCCTGAAGAACCGCAAGTTTGTGGTATAAGTAGATGTTATGTGTACCATTTTTGGAGCGGAGTATATTATGGGCTTTTTGGAAGTATACTGGATTATACGATAAAAATATTTGAAAAAATAGTTCCAACAGAAAACAAAAAAGCGTTTTAAATTATATAAATATTTTGTGATTGATTTTTCGCCCTTTTTTGCAATTGCACAAAATAAATTATTCCATGCTTATATTCCTGAGTTTCATTATGTCTACACAAGTACGATGATGTACTTATACTTTTATTATTTTACTACATTTACAACAACTAAATACAAATGCCTTAAATAAAGTACCAAAATATAACGAATTTTTCACGTAGTCGCCAGCATGTGGGTAGACTACTGCATGAGGCAAGAGAAAAGCGATTAGCCAATTATGTACAAGATTTTACTACTTTCTGTCATTAAATTTACACTAACACAAAGAAAGAAAAAACTTAACACAACAATAAAATTGTATGCTATATACCTCGTACATATACGAAAATGACATCTCACCTTCAGGAGTCTAGACTCATTTGCGACCGAAATCGGCCCTCTGCTAGCTTAAGTCCTTTAATAAATTTTTTTATTTAATCGTATTGCTTAATTATAGACTTAATTTAATCGTATTTAAAAATTATAATATTAATATTTGCCAAAAGAATATGTAGAATGAAGCACACATCTACTGCACATGTGGTAGTATAGTCTCTGTTCATGGTATTCTATCGGTGCTTTGTGAGAGAAAGAAAAAATACAAATGTTACAAAAAAGAGGAAAGGCCATTCGCAAGTTGCAAGCGACGATGCTGTTGCTGCTATTTCCTTTACTTTTGGCTTATGTTATCCTTACTCATGTATACAGTAAGTTCGATTGCTGGTTTGATGTTCGATCGTAAGCTGGATGTCTGCCTATGAACAACGAATCAACGAATGACCATTGAGTCAACCATAGATGGCATTAAGCATCGGTTCAAAATAACTATTCGATCAATTACAGAAATAAGAGAACAATGCAAAAGAAATTTAATGAGAATAATTGGCCTGCATGTTTCAAAGCGACATTCTTACCATACCATTCCGAAGCATGGGCAGCACTACTCACTACTTTTCTCTTCCAATTTAATTTAAAACTACTCAAATTTTGTATGAGTTGAAACCAAAAGCTGCATTACTGTGTTTGGGCAGTAATATGCAATATGCAGCATCTTCACAGTTAGTGGTTATGAACATTAAAATTAGCTTATAAATAGTTTATATATGACTAGCTGTTCCCGGGCGCTTTGCTACCCGCCCACTGACGCCACGCCCACTTACACCCCAATAACTAACCAACTCACCAATCCAGAAAACTATAGAATCGACACTTATACAGGCAAAAAATGTACACTTGTTCGAATATTCTTTATATGAAGATTATATACAGGGAAAACTACCTTTTCCACCCCAGCGCCACCTATCGGGTCCAAATTTTGTCAACGACTTTCTTTTTATTTAAATATTATATGGTGTGAATTTTAGCGAAATCGTTCCATCAGTAAGAATTTACGGGGAAAAAACGACACCAGTGCCACCTATCGGGTCCAAATTGTCAACGACTTTCTTTTTATTTAAATATTATATGGTGTAAATTTGAGCCAAATCATTCCATAAATAAGAACTTTCAGAAAAAACTATACCAGCGCCACCTAGCGGGGCTGAATACACCTTTCAAACCTTTTCTGGACTTCCACAAATAATTTAAGACCAAAATTAGCCAAATCGGTTCAGCCGTTCTCGAGTTGATGATGTGATGATGATGTATGTGATGAGCTACGGTGCAAGTCGTAGGACTTGTATTTAGTATAGAAAAAAAAAATTTTGATATATCCGTCCGTGTTTATGTCCCACAGACAACAAGATCTTTGTTTTCTTTTCTTTCGTCCCGGACAGACGTTGTCACGCTCAAAACCCACAGCCGTGTCTTCGACACAGCCTACCCTGCTCTTTTTTATTTTATATTTGTATGAGACCCCACGACCCCAGGGTCCAGCGTCTGCAAAATTTTTACAATAAGTGTTGTCCTCCGGAGATATATACGTGTAAAAAATTTGAAGAAATTCGAGTTAATTTTTTTTTTAAATTTGTATGTTGCCACACGACCCCGGGGCCCGGGGTCTCCAAAATATTTACAAAAATTGTTGTCCATCGGAGGTACAGCCGTGTGTAAAATTAGAAGAAAGTCGGGTTAGTTTTTTTTTAAAAAAAATTTATGGGGCCCCACGACCTTCGGACCTCGGACGGGGTCTCCAAATTAGTCACAAAACTGCAATAATTTCTTATTGCCCTTTTATCTACACATTCCAATTATCTTCTCTGGAATGATCTGTCAGTCTATGTTGTGGCAAAGCGAACATTTGATTTACAAAAGCAAATGTCAATGGACGTCTAATTTTGTTTATGAATGTGGTGTGTTTTTTTTTCTGTTTTGTTTTTTTTTAAATTCTCTATATTAACTTCGCGTGCCCGTGCTTTGTGGGTTTGTGTGTGAGTTTGTGTGTGGGTTTGTGTGTGGATTTGTGTGTCATGGAATCTTTCGCTCAATTTTTAACCCACTTCCAATAGCCCGATTTTATTGAAATTTTGCACACAAGTATATTTCCGGTGACAATACTTTCTATTAAAATTTCAGGCCACTCGGACCTCGGGGTCGGGGGCTCCCATACAAATATTTTAAAAAAATTACCCGATTTTCTTAAAATTTTATACAAATGTGTATCTCCGATGGAAAACACCTTTTGTAAAAAATTTGGAGACCCCGGGCCCGGGTTCGTGGGACCCCATAACTTTTTTTTAAAAAAATTAACCCGATTTTCTTTAAATTTAATACACATGTGTATCTCCGATAGACAACACTTTTTGTCTATTTTTTAATAGAAAGTGTTGTCATGGGAGATACACATGTGTGCAAAATTTCAATAAAATCGGGCTTTAGGAAGTGGGTTAAAAATTGATCACAAGATTTGACGTGCCAGCCAGCCAGCCAGCCAGCCACCCGGCCGGCCGCCACGGGCAAGTGAAGTTAATATAGAGAATTTAAAAACAATCGCATTCATGGTCTATTTTTAAAAACCTTAACATATTTTCTTGTAAATATCTATATGTGTTTAAGGTATTCAAACTATTTTTTAATATGAGTGGAAACTTAAATGCTAGGAATCAAGAGCGGTATGAATTTAGAAATCAAAACAGGATAACTGTCCCAAGATCTAAATCAACTAATTTTTGAAATGCTCCACGTCTTTTTAACAGACTACCTTCAAGTATTTCCAATTGTACGTCAAATTCGTGTTTCTCAAAGTCGCTTAGGAAATGGCTTTTTTCTATCAGCAATATTGATTCGTTGTTTGAAGTTGTTTCAAAAAAAAATTATTACTTATAATTTTTATCACTTGTTTTTCTCATATTTGTAATAAAATTTTAATAATTTTTTCTCGTTTTCTTCTTTTTGCTATATACTAGATTATTTCCACCACACTTTTCAGTAATCATTGCAATTGTTTTTTGATGTTGGAACATTAACCACTAGGCCTTGTGCTTAAAAAATGTTCCTAATTTTATTCATTACATTTATTCTAAAAAAAATTATTTTCTTTTGTCAACAAACCTACTTTTATAATTTATTTTTGTCAATTTAATTGTGTAATGTAGTTATTAGGCTATATATATTGAAAAAAATATTAGTAATGAATTAAATTAATTAATAATAATAATAATTAAATTCCAAATTCGATAAACAAAAGCAGGAATATAGTCAGCAAACACAAGGCCTAAGAAAGAAAATTTATCAGCAAAGTCAAGAGCTTAACTTCAAATTTGATAAACAGAATCAAAAGCTGAAATCACTTAAAGGTGAAATAAATTAAGTTTAAGCAAAATTTAAAGAGGAAGTGAAATCGTTCGAAACGAACATGACAGGTAAAGTTAGTGGTCTAGAAGGCAAAATAAAGGAGATTGAGACCCGGCTGGACTCTCGTCCCCAATTCATCAGAGAAAACACTCAACAAAGCAGTACCAGAGTAATTCCAGAATTTTCTACTAACCAGAAAGGAATTTTGAAGCCACCTAGTTCGATAGCGACACAGCTTTTGGAAAAATCCAGTTTGGAGCTGCGGTTCAACATAATGGATGGGGTGTTGAAGAACAACTAAATTCTCTAATCCTGGCGTTGAGGGGGAAGGCGGCTGATGTATTGCAAATGATTCCAAATGCCGAGATGAGTTCCGGAAGAATCTCGAAGGAGTTAGACTTGCGTTATGGACAGTCTCACACACGGAGCTAAGCAAAATACAGCTCCACATGAAGAAACAACAGCGAGGAGAATGGCTTCAAGAATAAGAACGGGAAATAACTAAGCTAGCACGACAAGCCTATTGTGGTGTTCCGGCTGGTATCTTGGACGGATTGGCAGTTAATGCGTTTATCAATGCTATTCGAGATGAACAGTTGAAGCTACAGCCTGAGGAAAAATAATAAATCAAGTATTGGCATCAGCTTTGGAGTTTGAAGCAGCTAAAGCCAGTGTGTCTTCGAATTTTGTTAAGCTACGCAAGTTGGAAACGGACGACATCACACAAATAGAAGCCCTCATTGATGATAAGATCAAAAAATCAAAGACTGGACGCGTCCAGAACGATAAGAATTATACATCTAGTTCCCGACCAAAATGCTTTAGAAGTCAGAAACCTGGACATTTCATTCGGGATTGCAAGGAACTTTGTCATTCTGGAATGAAGTCCTGAAGTCATTGAGGAAGTGGTCATTACGGTTTGTCCCTCTGTCCAAGCGTCAGTCAGTCAAGTCATTTAGGTAAAACGTCTGGTACCACACGGGCGATCATTGATCGCAGCCACACACCATACCGAAGACTTCTAACCACTCAGGGTACTTAATACCAGCAACAAGTAGAAAGTTGTAAAAAAAGGAAAATACCTTAAACCCTCTGGGCAAAGGTAGAAAAAAATCAATTAACTTCCTTTTCAAATTTTATACACATTAGAAATTTTATACACATTAGATTCACTTTATTTTAATAAAATTTACTTCCAAAAAAATAGAAAATGTATACGAAAAATGTATGTATATATGTAAATAAAAAATGAAAATGCTAATAAAAAAATATTTAGCCCTATTATATATATTTATAATTGTATTTTTATTATATATTCATGATCATTGCCTTTAGTAGTGTAATTAATAATAATAAGGAATTAATAAAGAATTATAAACAGAAATAGACTTATTTTTCTCACTTTTATGTTTTTTATTTGCAAAATCCTTTGCGAACTCGAAAGCCTAAATTTCGTAACAATTGGTGTCAGAAGTGGGATTTTACAAATTGTGAGACAATAAGATTTTGCAAATTCTGAGAAATTAAATGGAAGGCGAGGTCTAAGCACCGCTGGATATAAGCAAGAGTTATTTCTCCGGTTGCAACATGTTAACTGGGAAAGGCAGTAAGCTGGTGAAGTGTTTTCAATTGAGACGGAGCTAGTAGGAGGATAATAAAGATTTATTAACAGAAATAGACTAATAGAGAAATAGAATTTAATACTCTATATTAACTTCGCGTTCCCGTGGCTGGCTGGCTGGCTGGCTGGTGGGCAGAATCTTGTGATCAATTTTTAACACACTTCCTAAAGTCCGATTTTATTCAAATTTTTTGGGGGCACCTCGGGCCTTAGGGTCGGGGGGCTCCCATACAAATTTTTTAAAAAATTTACCCGATTTTCTTCAAATTTTATACGCATGTGTATTTCCGATAAACAATACTTTCTGTAAAACTTTGGAAGTGATCGGGCCCCTGGGTCGGAAGGCACCCATACAATTTTTATAAAAAAAAAGTACCCGATTTTTTTCAAATTTTATACGCATGTGTATCACCGATGGACAACACTTTTTGTAAAAATTTGGTAGTGAAATGGCCCCGGGGTCGGGGGACTCTCTAACAAAATTTTTTAAAAATTTGGTAGTAATCGTGCCCAGGAGTCGGGATGGGGCACCCATACAAATTTTTTAAAAATAGTACCCAATTTTCTTCAAATTTTATACGCATGTGTATCTTCGATAGACAACACTTTCTGTAAAAATTTGGAAGTGATCGGGCTCCTGGGTCGAAGGGAACCCATACAATTTTTATAAAAAAAAAAGTACCCGATTTTTTTCAAATTTTTTACGCATGTGTATCACCGATGGACAACACTTTTTGTAAAAATTTGGTAGTGAAATGGCCCTGGGGTCGGGGGACTCTCTAACAAAATTTTTAAAAAATACGCATACGCATGTATGAGCCGATGGATGCTCTCTAGCAAAAATTTTAAAAAATTTACCCGATTTTACTCAAACTGCACATTGTGTGAGAATTTACACGAAAAATTTTCATTTTTATTGGTTGTTTTTTTTCTCACTTACTTGTGATGCTTCTTCAAGGAGATCCTGCCGGCAGAAATCGATGAAGTGCTGTAAATTTCAGAAAACAACAAACAATTTCTCTTCTACTAACCACAGTTTACAGAATTGAATGAAAAGATATATGGCAAAAACTAACATTTACCAAAAATGAAGTTAAATTTAATAAAAAAATTGAATTCAAAAAAAGGTAAAGAAAATTAAAGTGAATGATTTTAAACACTATTATTGTTTTTAACGAAGTTGCTTGAAGATGTAATAAAACGATTTGCACCCACTGTTAATTCATGAAAATTTTTAGCAAAAATGTAAAAACTGCTTATCGACCATAATCGATCTAACGATTATATATATATGAATTTTAGGATTTATTACTCCTGTAGTTCATTCAATTTTGGATTAGATTCCCTTTTTTTATTTGAACACTCCCGTACATCAACCAAATCTGAGATAAGTTAAAAAAAAACCCATAAAATTTAAAATTTTTAATGTAAATTCGCTAATAGGAGATACATATGTGTGCAAAGTTTGAACCGGGTTAATTTGGAAAAAATTCAAAAAATTCACTTCAAAATTTTTTAAAACCTGTTCTCACCGGAGATACACATGTGAAAAAAAATTGTATGGGAAAAATATTCAAATCAACAACTCAAAAATTTTTACAAAAAGTTCGGTCTATCGGAGATACACATATGTTCAAAAGTTAAAGTAAATCGGGCTAGTTTTTAAAAAAAAATTATGGCCCCGCCCCAAGGCCTCAGGGCCCATTCGCTCCAAAAATTTTACAAAAACTTTTGTCCATCGAGATAAACATGTGTTTAAAATTTGAAGAAAATCGGGATAATTTAAAAAAAATTTATACGGGCACCCCTCGGGCCCATTCGCTCAAAAAATGTTCAAAAAGTTTTGTCCATCGGAGATACACATGTGCATAAAATTTTACCAAAATCGGGTTAATTTTGACGTGACAACGTCTCACTACAAGGTATAATGGGGCGCTTGTTCAAAAAGTCAAATGTTAAGTGAGACACTGTTATGTCCGAATGAAGTGATCAACAGAAGTGAGACACTGTTAAGCGTCACGCATGAAATTCGGAATGTATGACTAAGATGCGACTATAAGACTTCTTCCTATGGAAATTCTGGAATATGATCATTATGGTCTGGAATTTCTGGAACAAATCAATTTCTCAAGCGATTCGCATGAAATCCGGAATGTAGGGCTAAGATGCGACTATAAGACTTCTTCCTATGGAAATTCTGGAATATGATCATTATGGTCTGGAATATTTGGAACAAATCAATTTCTCAAGTGATTCGCATGAAATTCGGAATGTAGGGCTAAGATGCGACTATAAGACTTCTTCCTATGGAAATTCTGGAATATGATCATTATGGTCTGGAATATTTGGAACAAATCAATTTCTCAAGCGATTCGCATAAAATTCGGAATGTAGGACTAAGATGCGACTATAAGACTTCTTCCTATGGAAATTCTGGAATATGATCATTATGGTCCGAAATTTCTGGAACAAATCAATTTTTCAAGCGATTCGCATGAAATTCGGAATGTAGGACTAAAATGCGACTATAAGACTTCTTCCTATGGAAATTCTGGAATATGATCATTATGGTCTGGAATTTCTGGAACAAATCAATTTCTCAAGCGATTCGCATGAAATTCGGAATGTAAGACTAAGACTTCTTCCTATGGAAATTCTGGAATATGATCATTATGGTCTGGAATTTCTGGAACAAATCAATTTCTCAAGCGATTCGCATGAAATTCGGAATGTAGGGCTAAGATGCGACTATAAGACTTCTTCCTATGGAAATTCTGGAATATGATCATTATGGTCTGGAATATTTGGAACAAATCAATTTCTCAAGCGATTCGCATAAAATTCGGAATGTAGGACTAAGATGCGACTATAAGAATTCTTCCTATGGAAATTCTGGAATATGATCATTATGGTCTGGAATTTCTGGAACAAATCAATTTCTCAAGCGATTCGCATGAAATTCGGAATGTAGGACTAAGATGGAACTATAAGACTTCTTCCTATGGAAATTCTGAAATATGATCATTATGGTCTGGAATATTTGGAACAAATCAATTTCTCAAGCGATTCGCATGAAATTCGGAATGTAGGGCTAAGATGCGACTATAAGACTTCTTCCTATGGAAATTCTGGAATATGATCATTATGGTCTGGAATATTTGGAACAAATCAATTTCTCAAGCGATTCGCATAAAATTCGGAATGTAGGACTAAGATGCGACTATAAGATTTCTTCCTATGGAAATTCTGGAATATGATCATTATGGTCTGGAATTTCTGGAACAAATCAATTTCTCAAGCGATTCGCATGAAATTCGGAATGTAGGACTAAGATGGGACTATAAGACTTCTTCCTATGGAAATTCTGAAATATGATCATTATGGTCTGGAATATTTGGAACAAATCAATTTCTCAAGCGATTCGCATGAAATTCGGAATGTAGGACTAAGATGCGACTATAAGATTTCTTCCTATGGAAATTCTGGAATATGATCATTATGGTCTGGAATTTCTGGAACAAATCAATTTCTCAAGCGATTCGCATGAAATTCGGAATGTAGGACTAAGATGGGACTATAAGACTTCTTCCTATGGAAATTCTGAAATATGATCATTATGGTCTGGAATATTTGGAACAAATCAATTTCTCAAGCGATTCGCATGAAATTCGGAATGTAGGACTAAGATGGGACTATAAGACTTCTTCCTATGGAAATTCTGAAATATGATCATTATGGTCTGGAATATTTGGAACAAATCAATTTCTCAAGCGATTCGCATGAAATTCGGAATGTAGGGCTAAGATGCGACTATAAGACTTCTTCCTATGGAAATTCTGGAATATGATCATTATGGTCTGGAATATTTGGAACAAATCAATTTCTCAAGCGATTCGCATAAAATTCGGAATGTAGGACTAAGATGCGACTATAAGAATTCTTCCTATGGAAATTCTGGAATATGATCATTATGGTCTGGAATTTCTGGAACAAATCAATTTCTCAAGCGATTCGCATGAAATTCGGAATGTAGGACTAAGATGGGACTATAAGACTTCTTCCTATGGAAATTCTGAAATATGATCATTATGGTCTGGAATATTTGGAACAAATCAATTTCTCAAGCGATTCGCATGAAATTCGGAATGTAGGACTAAGATGCGACTATAAGATTTCTTCCTATGTAAATTCTAGAATATGATCATTATTGTCTGGAATTTCTGGAACAAAGCAATTTTTCAAGCGATTCGCATGAAATTCGGAATGTAGGACTAAGATGCGACTATAAGACTTCTTTCTATGGAAATTCTGGAATATGATCATTATGTTCCGAAATTTCTGGAACAAATCAATTGCTCAAGCGATTCGCATGAAATTCGGAATGTAGGACTAAGATGCGAATATAAGACTTCTTCCTATGGAAATTCTGGAATATGATCATTATGTTCCGAAATTTCTGGAACAAATCAATTTCTCAAGCGATTCGCATAAAATTCGGAATGTAGGACTAAGATGCGACTATAAGACTTCTTTCTATGGAAATTCTGGAATATGATCATTATGTTCCGAAATTTCTGGAACAAATCAATTGCTCAAGCGATTCGCATGAAATTCGGAATGTAGGACTAAGATGCGACTATAAGACTTCTTTCTATGGAAATTCTGGAATATGATCATTATGTTCCGAAATTTCTGGAACAAATCAATTTCTCAAGCGATTCGCATAAAATTCGGAATGTAGGACTAAGATGCGACTATAAGAATTCTTCCTATGGAAATTCTGGAATATGATCATTATGGTCTGGAATTTCTGGAACAAATCAATTTCTCAAGCGATTCGCATGAAATTCGGAATGTAGGACTAAGATGCGACTATAAGATTTCTTCCTATGTAAATTCTAAAATATGATCATTATTGTCTGGAATTTCTGGAACAAAGCAATTGCTCAAGCGATTCGCATGAAATTCGGAATGTAGGACTAAGATGCGAATATAAGACTTCTTTCTATGGAAATTCTGGAATATGATCATTATGGTCTGGAATTTCTGGAACAAAGCAATTTTTCAAGCGATTCGCATGAAATTCGGAATGTAGGACTAAGATGCGAATATAAGACTTCTTTCTATGGAAATTCTGGAATATGATCATTATGGTCCGAAATTTCTGGAACAAATCAATTGCTCAAGCGATTCGCATGAAATTCGGAATGTAGGACTAAGATGCGAATATAAGACTTCTTCCTATGGAAATTCTGGAATATGATCATTATGGTCTGGAATTTCTGGAACAAATCAATTTCTCAAGCGATTCGCATGAAATTCGGAATGTAGGACTAAGACTTCTTCCTATGGAAATTCTGGAATATGATCATTATGGTCCGAAATTTCTGGAACAAATCAATTGCTCAAGCGATTCGCATGAAATTCGGAATGTAGGACTAAGATGCGAATATAAGACTTCTTCCTATGGAAATTCTGGAATATGATCATTATGGTCCGAAATTTCTGGAACAAATCAATTGCTCAAGCGATTCGCATGAAATTCGGAATGTAGGACTAAGATGCGAATATAAGACTTCTTCCTATGGAAATTCTGGAATATGATCATTATGGTCCGAAATTTCTGGAACAAATCAATTGCTCAAGCGATTCGCATGAAATTCGGAATGTAGGACTAAGATGCGAATATAAGACTTCTTCCTATGGAAATTCTGGAATATGATCATTATGGTCTGGAATTTCTGGAACAAATCAATTTCTCAAGCGATTCGCATGAAATTCGGAATGTAGGACTAAGACTTCTTCCTATGGAAATTCTGGAATATGATCATTATGGTCCGAAATTTCTGGAACAAATCAATTGCTCAAGCGATTCGCATGAAATTCGGAATGTAGGACTAAGATGCGAATATAAGAGTTCTTCCTATGGAAATTCTGGAATATGATCATTATGGTCCGAAATTTCTGGAACAAATCAATTGCTCAAGCGATTCGCATGAAATTCGGAATGTAGGACTAAGATGCGAATATAAGACTTCTTCCTATGGAAATTCTGGAATATGATCATTATGGTCCGAAATTTCTGGAACAAATCAATTGCTCAAGCGATTCGCATGAAATTCGGAATGTAGGACTAAGATGCGAATATAAGACTTCTTCCTATGGAAATTCTGGAATATGATCATTATGGTCCGAAATTTCTGGAACAAATCAATTGCTCAAGCGATTCGCATGAAATTCGGAATGTAGGACTAAGATGCGAATATAAGACTTCTTCCTATGGAAATTCTGGAATATGATCATTATGGTCTGGAATTTCTGGAACAAATCAATTTCTCAAGCGATTCGCATGAAATTCGGAATGTAGGACTAAGATGCGACTATAAGACTTCTTCCTATGGAAATTCTGGAATATGATCATTATGGTCTGGAATTTCTGGAACAAATCAATTTCTCAAGCGATTCGCATGAAATTCGGAATGTAGGACTAAGATGCGAATATAAGACTTCTTCCTATGGAAATTCTGGAATATGATCATTATGGTCCGAAATTTCTGGAACAAATCAATTGCTCAAGCGATTCGCATGAAATTCGGAATGTAGGACAAAGATGCGAATATAAGACTTCTTCCTATGGAAATTCTGGAATATGATCATTATGGTCCGAAATTTCTGGAACAAATCAATTGCTCAAGCGATTCGCATGAAATTCGGAATGTAGGACTAAGATGCGAATATAAGACTTCTTCCTATGGAAATTCTGGAATATGATCATTATGGTCCGAAATTTCTGGAACAAATCAATTGCTCAAGCGATTCGCATGAAATTCGGAATGTAGGACTAAGATGCGAATATAAGACTTCTTCCTATGGAAATTCTGGAATATGATCATTATGGTCCGAAATTTCTGGAACAAATCAATTGCTCAAGCGATTCGCATGAAATTCGGAATGTAGGACTAAGATGCGAATATAAGACTTCTTCCTATGGAAATTCTGGAATATGATCATTATGGTCTGGAATTTCTGGAACAAATCAATTGCTCAAGCGATTCGCATGAAATTCGGAATGTAGGACTAAGATGCGAATATAAGACTTCTTCCTATGGAAATTCTGGAATATGATCATTATGGTCCGAAATTTCTGGAACAAATCAATTGCTCAAGCGATTCGAATGAAATTCGGAATGTAGGACTAAGATGCGAATATAAGACTTCTTCCTATGGAAATTCTGGAATATGATCATTATGGTCCGAAATTTCTGGAACAAATCAATTGCTCAAGCGATTCGCATGAAATTCGGAATGTAGGACTAAGATGCGAATATAAGACTTCTTCCTATGGAAATTCTGGAATATGATCATTATGGTCTGGAATTTCTGGAACAAATCAATTTCTCAAGCGATTCGCATGAAATTCGGAATGTAGGACTAAGATGCGAATATAAGACTTCTTCCTATGGAAATTCTGGAATATGATCATTATGGTCCGAAATTTCTGGAACAAATCAATTGCTCAAGCGATTCGCATGAAATTCGGAATGTAGGACTAAGATGCGAATATAAGACTTCTTCCTATGGAAATTCTGGAATATGATCATTATGGTCCGAAATTTCTGGAACAAATCAATTGCTCAAGCGATTCGCATGAAATTCGGAATGTAGGACTAAGATGCGAATATAAGACTTCTTCCTATGGAAATTCTGGAATATGATCATTATGGTCCGAAATTTCTGGAACAAATCAATTGCTCAAGCGATTCGCATGAAATTCGGAATGTAGGACTAAGATGCGAATATAAGACTTCTTCCTATGGAAATTCTGGAATATGATCATTATGGTCCGAAATTTCTGGAACAAATCAATTGCTCAAGCGATTCGCATGAAATTCGGAATGTAGGACTAAGATGCGAATATAAGACTTCTTCCTATGGAAATTCTGGAATATGATCATTATGGTCCGAAATTTCTGGAACAAATCAATTGCTCAAGCGATTCGCATGAAATTCGGAATGTAGGACTAAGACGCGAATATAAGACTTCTTCCTATGGAAATTCTGGAATATGATCATTATGGTCTGGAATTTCTGGAACAAATCAATTGCTCAAGCGATTCGCATGAAATTCGGAATGTAGGACTAAGATGCGAATATAAGACTTCTTCCTATGGAAATTCTGGAATATGATCATTATGGTCCGAAATTTCTGGAACAAATCAATTGCTCAAGCGATTCGCATGAAATTCGGAATGTAGGACTAAGATGCGAATATAAGACTTCTTCCTATGGAAATTCTGGAATATGATCATTATGGTCCGAAATTTCTGGAACAAATCAATTGCTCAAGCGATTCGCATGAAATTCGGAATGTAGGACTAAGATGCGAATATAAGACTTCTTCCTATGGAAATTCTGGAATATGATCATTATGGTCCGAAATTTCTGGAACAAATCAATTGCTCAAGCGATTCGCATGAAATTCGGAATGTAGGACTAAGATGCGAATATAAGACTTCTTCCTATGGAAATTCTGGAATATGATCATTATGGTCTGGAATTTCTGGAACAAATCAATTTCTCAAGCGATTCGCATGAAATTCGGAATGTAGGACTAAGATGCGAATATAAGACTTCTTCCTATGGAAATTCTGGAATATGATCATTATGGTCCGAAATTTCTGGAACAAATCAATTGCTCAAGCGATTCGCATGAAATTCGGAATGTAGGACTAAGATGCGAATATAA
The DNA here is from genome assembly GCA_947095585.1 of Nephrocerus scutellatus. Lineage (NCBI taxonomy): Eukaryota > Metazoa > Arthropoda > Insecta > Diptera > Pipunculidae > Nephrocerus > Nephrocerus scutellatus. The sequence continues at coordinate 64,884,875 of OX352764.1, read as the reverse complement.
GACTTCTTCCTATGGAAATTCTGGAATATGATCATTATGGTCCGAAATTTCTGGAACAAATCAATTGCTCAAGCGATTCGCATGAAATTCGGAATGTAGGACTAAGATGCGAATATAAGACTTCTTCCTATGGAAATTCTGGAATATGATCATTATGGTCCGAAATTTCTGGAACAAATCAATTGCTCAAGCGATTCGCATGAAATTCGGAATGTAGGACTAAGATGCGAATATAAGACTTCTTCCTATGGAAATTCTGGAATATGATCATTATGGTCCGAAATTTCTGGAACAAATCAATTGCTCAAGCGATTCGCATGAAATTCGGAATGTAGGACTAAGATGCGAATATAAGACTTCTTCCTATGGAAATTCTGGAATATGATCATTATGGTCCGAAATTTCTGGAACAAATCAATTGCTCAAGCGATTCGCATGAAATTCGGAATGTAGGACTAAGATGCGAATATAAGACTTCTTCCTATGGAAATTCTGGAATATGATCATTATGGTCTGGAATTTCTGGAACAAATCAATTTCTCAAGCGATTCGCATGAAATTCGGAATGTAGGACTAAGATGCGAATATAAGACTTCTTCCTATGGAAATTCTGGAATATGATCATTATGGTCTGGAATTTCTGGAACAAATCAATTGCTCAAGCGATTCGCATGAAATTCGGAATGTAGGACTAAGATGCGAATATAAGACTTCTTCCTATGGAAATTCTGGAATATGATCATTATGGTCTGGAATTTCTGGAACAAATCAATTTCTCAAGCGATTCGCATGAAATTCGGAATGTAGGACTAAGATGCGAATATAAGACTTCTTCCTATGGAAATTCTGGAATATGATCATTATGGTCCGAAATTTCTGGAACAAATCAATTGCTCAAGCGATTCGAATGAAATTCGGAATGTAGGACTAAGATGCGAATATAAGACTTCTTCCTATGGAAATTCTGGAATATGATCATTATGGTCCGAAATTTCTGGAACAAATCAATTGCTCAAGCGATTCGCATGAAATTCGGAATGTAGGACTAAGATGCGAATATAAGACTTCTTCCTATGGAAATTCTGGAATATGATCATTATGGTCCGAAATTTCTGGAACAAATCAATTGCTCAAGCGATTCGCATGAAATTCGGAATGTAGGACTAAGATGCGAATATAAGACTTCTTCCTATGGAAATTCTGGAATATGATCATTATGGTCCGAAATTTCTGGAACAAATCAATTGCTCAAGCGATTCGCATGAAATTCGGAATGTAGGACTAAGATGCGAATATAAGACTTCTTCCTATGGAAATTCTGGAATATGATCATTATGGTCCGAAATTTCTGGAACAAATCAATTGCTCAAGCGATTCGCATGAAATTCGGAATGTAGGACTAAGATGCGAATATAAGACTTCTTCCTATGGAAATTCTGGAATATGATCATTATGGTCTGGAATTTCTGGAACAAATCAATTTCTCAAGCGATTCGCATGAAATTCGGAATGTAGGACTAAGATGCGAATATAAGACTTCTTCCTATGGAAATTCTGGAATATGATCATTATGGTCCGAAATTTCTGGAACAAATCAATTGCTCAAGCGATTCGCATGAAATTCGGAATGTAGGACTAAGATGCGAATATAAGACTTCTTCCTATGGAAATTCTGGAATATGATCATTATGGTCCGAAATTTCTGGAACAAATCAATTGCTCAAGCGATTCGCATGAAATTCGGAATGTAGGACTAAGATGCGAATATAAGACTTCTTCCTATGGAAATTCTGGAATATGATCATTATGGTCCGAAATTTCTGGAACAAATCAATTGCTCAAGCGATTCGCATGAAATTCGGAATGTAGGACTAAGATGCGAATATAAGACTTCTTCCTATGGAAATTCTGGAATATGATCATTATGGTCCGAAATTTCTGGAACAAATCAATTGCTCAAGCGATTCGCCTGAAATTCGGAATGTAGGACTAAGATGCGAATATAAGACTTCTTCCTATGGAAATTCTGGAATATGATCATTATGGTCCGAAATTTCTGGAACAAATCAATTGCTCAAGCGATTCGCATGAAATTCGGAATGTAGGACTAAGACGCGAATATAAGACTTCTTCCTATGGAAATTCTGGAATATGATCATTATGGTCTGGAATTTCTGGAACAAATCAATTGCTCAAGCGATTCGCATGAAATTCGGAATGTAGGACTAAGATGCGAATATAAGACTTCTTCCTATGGAAATTCTGGAATATGATCATTATGGTCTGGAATTTCTGGAACAAATCAATTGCTCAAGCGATTCGCATGAAATTCGGAATGTAGGACTAAGATGCGAATATAAGACTTCTTCCTATGGAAATTCTGGAATATGATCATTATGGTCCGAAATTTCTGGAACAAATCAATTGCTCAAGCGATTCGCATGAAATTCGGAATGTAGGACTAAGATGCGAATATAAGACTTCTTCCTATGGAAATTCTGGAATATGATCATTATGGTCCGAAATTTCTGGAACAAATCAATTGCTCAAGCGATTCGCATGAAATTCGGAATGTAGGACTAAGATGCGAATATAAGACTTCTTCCTATGGAAATTCTGGAATATGATCATTATGGTCTGGAATTTCTGGAACAAATCAATTTCTCAAGCGATTCGCATGAAATTCGGAATGTAGGACTAAGATGCGAATATAAGACTTCTTCCTATGGAAATTCTGGAATATGATCATTATGGTCTGGAATTTCTGGAACAAATCAATTTCTCAAGCGATTCGCATGAAATTCGGAATGTAGGACTAAGATGCGAATATAAGACTTCTTCCTATGGAAATTCTGGAATATGATCATTATGGTCCGAAATTTCTGGAACAAATCAATTGCTCAAGCGATTCGCATGAAATTCGGAATGTAGGACTAAGATGCGAATATAAGACTTCTTCCTATGGAAATTCTGGAATATGATCATTATGGTCCGAAATTTCTGGAACAAATCAATTGCTCAAGCGATTCGCATGAAATTCGGAATGTAGGACTAAGATGCGAATATAAGACTTCTTCCTATGGAAATTCTGGAATATGATCATTATGGTCCGAAATTTCTGGAACAAATCAATTGCTCAAGCGATTCGCATGAAATTCGGAATGTAGGACTAAGATGCGAATATAAGACTTCTTCCTATGGAAATTCTGGAATATGATCATTATGGTCCGAAATTTCTGGAACAAATCAATTGCTCAAGCGATTCGCATGAAATTCGGAATGTAGGACTAAGATGCGAATATAAGACTTCTTCCTATGGAAATTCTGGAATATGATCATTATGGTCTGGAATTTCTGGAACAAATCAATTGCTCAAGTGATTCGCATGAAATTCGGAATGTAGGACTAAGATGCGAATATAAGACTTCTTCCTATGGAAATTCTGGAATATGATCATTATGGTCCGAAATTTCTGGAACAAATCAATTGCTCAAGCGATTCGCATGAAATTCGGAATGTAGGACTAAGATGCGAATATAAGACTTCTTCCTATGGAAATTCTGGAATATGATCATTATGGTCCGAAATTTCTGGAACAAATCAATTGCTCAAGCGATTCGCATGAAATTCGGAATGTAGGACTAAGATGCGAATATAAGACTTCTTCCTATGGAAATTCTGGAATATGATCATTATGGTCTGGAATTTCTGGAACAAATCAATTTCTCAAGCGATTCGCATGAAATTCGGAATGTAGGACTAAGATGCGAATATAAGACTTCTTCCTATGGAAATTCTGGAATATGATCATTATGGTCCGAAATTTCTGGAACAAATCAATTGCTCAAGCGATTCGCATGAAATTCGGAATGTAGGACTAAGATGCGAATATAAGACTTCTTCCTATGGAAATTCTGGAATATGATCATTATGGTCTGGAATTTCTGGAACAAATCAATTTCTCAAGCGATTCGCATGAAATTCGGAATGTAGGACTAAGATGCGAATATAAGACTTCTTCCTATGGAAATTCTGGAATATGATCATTATGGTCCGAAATTTCTGGAACAAATCAATTGCTCAAGCGATTCGAATGAAATTCGGAATGTAGGACTAAGATGCGAATATAAGACTTCTTCCTATGGAAATTCTGGAATATGATCATTATGGTCCGAAATTTCTGGAACAAATCAATTGCTCAAGCGATTCGCATGAAATTCGGAATGTAGGACTAAGATGCGAATATAAGACTTCTTCCTATGGAAATTCTGGAATATGATCATTATGGTCCGAAATTTCTGGAACAAATCAATTGCTCAAGCGATTCGCATGAAATTCGGAATGTAGGACTAAGATGCGAATATAAGACTTCTTCCTATGGAAATTCTGGAATATGATCATTATGGTCCGAAATTTCTGGAACAAATCAATTGCTCAAGCGATTCGCATGAAATTCGGAATGTAGGACTAAGATGCGAATATAAGACTTCTTCCTATGGAAATTCTGGAATATGATCATTATGGTCCGAAATTTCTGGAACAAATCAATTGCTCAAGCGATTCGCATGAAATTCGGAATGTAGGACTAAGATGCGAATATAAGACTTCTTCCTATGGAAATTCTGGAATATGATCATTATGGTCCGAAATTTCTGGAACAAATCAATTGCTCAAGCGATTCGCATGAAATTCGGAATGTAGGACTAAGATGCGAATATAAGACTTCTTCCTATGGAAATTCTGGAATATGATCATTATGGTCTGGAATTTCTGGAACAAATCAATTTCTCAAGCGATTCGCATGAAATTCGGAATGTAGGACTAAGATGCGAATATAAGACTTCTTCCTATGGAAATTCTGGAATATGATCATTATGGTCTGGAATTTCTGGAACAAATCAATTTCTCAAGCGATTCGCATGAAATTCGGAATGTAGGACTAAGATGCGAATATAAGACTTCTTCCTATGGAAATTCTGGAATATGATCATTATGGTCCGAAATTTCTGGAACAAATCAATTGCTCAAGCGATTCGCATGAAATTCGGAATGTAGGACTAAGATGCGAATATAAGACTTCTTCCTATGGAAATTCTGGAATATGATCATTATGGTCCGAAATTTCTGGAACAAATCAATTGCTCAAGCGATTCGCATGAAATTCGGAATGTAGGACTAAGATGCGAATATAAGACTTCTTCCTATGGAAATTCTGGAATATGATCATTATGGTCCGAAATTTCTGGAACAAATCAATTGCTCAAGCGATTCGCATGAAATTCGGAATGTAGGACTAAGATGCGAATATAAGACTTCTTCCTATGGAAATTCTGGAATATGATCATTATGGTCTGGAATTTCTGGAACAAATCAATTTCTCAAGCGATTCGCATGAAATTCGGAATGTAGGACTAAGATGCGAATATAAGACTTCTTCCTATGGAAATTCTGGAATATGATCATTATGGTCTGGAATTTCTGGAACAAATCAATTTCTCAAGCGATTCGCAAGAAATTCGGAATGTAGGACTAAGATGCGAATATAAGACTTCTTCCTATGGAAATTCTGGAATATGATCATTATGGTCCGAAATTTCTGGAACAAATCAATTGCTCAAGCGATTCGCATGAAATTCGGAATGTAGGACTAAGATGCGAATATAAGACTTCTTCCTATGGAAATTCTGGAATATGATCATTATGGTCTGGAATTTCTGGAACAAATCAATTTCTCAAGCGATTCGCATGAAATTCGGAATGTAGGACTAAGATGCGAATATAAGACTTCTTCCTATGGAAATTCTGGAATATGATCATTATGGTCTGGAATTTCTGGAACAAATCAATTTCTCAAGCGATTCGCATGAAATTCGGAATGTAGGACTAAGATGCGAATATAAGACTTCTTCCTATGGAAATTCTGGAATATGATCATTATGGTCCGAAATTTCTGGAACAAATCAATTGCTCAAGCGATTCGCATGAAATTCGGAATGTAGGACTAAGATGCGAATATAAGACTTCTTCCTATGGAAATTCTGGAATATGATCATTATGGTCCGAAATTTCTGGAACAAATCAATTGCTCAAGCGATTCGCATGAAATTCGGAATGTAGGACTAAGATGCGAATATAAGACTTCTTCCTATGGAAATTCTGGAATATGATCATTATGGTCCGAAATTTCTGGAACAAATCAATTGCTCAAGCGATTCGCATGAAATTCGGAATGTAGGACTAAGATGCGAATATAAGACTTCTTCCTATGGAAATTCTGGAATATGATCATTATGGTCTGGAATTTCTGGAACAAATCAATTTCTCAAGCGATTCGCATGAAATTCGGAATGTAGGACTAAGATTCGAATATAAGACTTCTTCCTATGGAAATTCTGGAATATGATCATTATGGTCCGAAATTTCTGGAACAAATCAATTGCTCAAGCGATTCGCATGAAATTCGGAATGTAGGACTAAGATGCGAATATAAGACTTCTTCCTATGGAAATTCTGGAATATGATCATTATGGTCCGAAATTTCTGGAACAAATCAATTGCTCAAGCGATTCGCATGAAATTCGGAATGTAGGACTAAGATGCGAATATAAGACTTCTTCCTATGGAAATTCTGGAATATGATCATTATGGTCCGAAATTTCTGGAACAAATCAATTGCTCAAGCGATTCGCATGAAATTCGGAATGTAGGACTAAGATGCGAATATAAGACTTCTTCCTATGGAAATTCTGGAATATGATCATTATGGTCCGAAATTTCTGGAACAAATCAATTGCTCAAGCGATTCGCATGAAATTCGGAATGTAGGACTAAGATGCGAATATAAGACTTCTTCCTATGGAAATTCTGGAATATGATCATTATGGTCCGAAATTTCTGGAACAAATCAATTGCTCAAGCGATTCGCATGAAATTCGGAATGTAGGACTAAGATGCGAATATAAGACTTCTTCCTATGGAAATTCTGGAATATGATCATTATGGTCCGAAATTTCTGGAACAAATCAATTGCTCAAGCGATTCGCATGAAATTCGGAATGTAGGACTAAGATGCGAATATAAGACTTCTTCCTATGGAAATTCTGGAATATGATCATTATGGTCCGAAATTTCTGGAACAAATCAATTGCTCAAGCGATTCGCATGAAATTCGGAATGTAGGACTAAGATGCGAATATAAGACTTCTTCCTATGAAAATTCTGGAATATGATCATTATGGTCTGGAATTTCTGGAACAAATCAATTTCTCAAGCGATTCGCATGAAATTCGGAATGTAGGACTAAGATGCGAATATAAGACTTCTTCCTATGGAAATTCTGGAATATGATCATTATGGTCCGAAATTTCTGGAACAAATCAATTGCTCAAGCGATTCGCATGAAATTCGGAATGTAGGACTAAGATGCGAATATAAGACTTCTTCCTATGGAAATTCTGGAATATGATCATTATGGTCCGAAATTTCTGGAACAAATCAATTGCTCAAGCGATTCGCATGAAATTCGGAATGTAGGACTAAGATGCGAATATAAGACTTCTTCCTATGGAAATTCTGGAATATGATCATTATGGTCCGAAATTTCTGGAACAAATCAATTGCTCAAGCGATTCGCATGAAATTCGGAATGTAGGACTAAGATGCGAATATAAGACTTCTTCCTATGGAAATTCTGGAATATGATCATTATGGTCCGAAATTTCTGGAACAAATCAATTGCTCAAGCGATTCGCATGAAATTCGGAATGTAGGACTAAGATGCGAATATAAGACTTCTTCCTATGGAAATTCTGGAATATGATCATTATGGTCCGAAATTTCTGGAACAAATCAATTGCTCAAGCGATTCGCATGAAATTCGGAATGTAGGACTAAGATGCGAATATAAGACTTCTTCCTATGGAAATTCTGGAATATGATCATTATGGTCCGAAATTTCTGGAACAAATCAATTGCTCAAGCGATTCGCATGAAATTCGGAATGTAGGACTAAGATGCGAATATAAGACTTCTTCCTATGGAAATTCTGGAATATGATCATTATGGTCCGAAATTTCTGGAACAAATCAATTGCTCAAGCGATTCGCATGAAATTCGGAATGTAGGACTAAGATGCGAATATAAGACTTCTTCCTATGGAAATTCTGGAATATGATCATTATGGTCTGGAATTTCTGGAACAAATCAATTGCTCAAGCGATTCGCATGAAATTCGGAATGTAGGACTAAGATGCGAATATAAGACTTCTTCCTATGGAAATTCTGGAATATGATCATTATGGTCCGAAATTTCTGGAACAAATCAATTGCTCAAGCGATTCGCATGAAATTCGGAATGTAGGACTAAGATGCGAATATAAGACTTCTTCCTATGGAAATTCTGGAATATGATCATTATGGTCCGAAATTTCTGGAACAAATCAATTGCTCAAGCGATTCGCATGAAATTCGGAATGTAGGACTAAGATGCGAATATTAGACTTCTTCCTATGGAAATTCTGGAATATGATCATTATGGTCCGAAATTTCTGGAACAAATCAATTGCTCAAGCGATTCGCATGAAATTCGGAATGTAGGACTAAGATGCGAATATAAGACTTCTTCCTATGGAAATTCTGGAATATGATCATTATGGTCTGGAATTTCTGGAACAAATCAATTTCTCAAGCGATTCGCATGAAATTCGGAATGTAGGACTAAGACTTCTTCCTATGGAAATTCTGGAATATGATCATTATGGTCCGAAATTTCTGGAACAAATCAATTGCTCAAGCGATTCGCATGAAATTCGGAATGTAGGACTAAGATGCGAATATAAGACTTCTTCCTATGGAAATTCTGGAATATGATCATTATGGTCCGAAATTTCTGGAACAAATCAATTGCTCAAGCGATTCGCATGAAATTCGGAATGTAGGACTAAGATGCGAATATAAGACTTCTTCCTATGGAAATTCTGGAATATGATCATTATGGTCCGAAATTTCTGGAACAAATCAATTGCTCAAGCGATTCGCATGAAATTCGGAATGTAGGACTAAGATGCGAATATAAGACTTCTTCCTATGGAAATTCTGGAATATGATCATTATGGTCTGGAATTTCTGGAACAAATCAATTGCTCAAGCGATTCGCATGAAATTCGGAATGTAGGACTAAGATGCGAATATAAGACTTCTTCCTATGGAAATTCTGGAATATGATCATTATGGTCTGGAATTTCTGGAACAAATCAATTTCTCAAGCGATTCGCATGAAATTCGGAATGTAGGACTAAGATGCGAATATAAGACTTCTTCCTATGGAAATTCTGGAATATGATCATTATGGTCTGGAATTTCTGGAACAAAGCAATTTTTCAAGCGATTCGCATGAAATTCGGAATGTAGGACTAAGATGCGAATATAAGACTTCTTTCTATGGAAATTCTGGAATATGATCATTATGGTCCGAAATTTCTGGAACAAATCAATTGCTCAAGCGATTCGCATGAAATTCGGAATGTAGGACTAAGATGCGAATATAAGACTTCTTCCTATGGAAATTCTGGAATATGATCATTATGGTCTGGAATTTCTGGAACAAATCAATTTCTCAAGCGATTCGCATGAAATTCGGAATGTAGGACTAAGATGCGACTATAAGATTTCTTCCTATGTAAATTCTAGAATATGATCATTATTGTCTGGAATTTCTGGAACAAAGCAATTGCTCAAGCGATTCGCATGAAATTCGGAATGTAGGACTAAGATGCGAATATAAGACTTATTTCTATGGAAATTCTGGAATATGATCATTATGGTCTGGAATTTCTGGAACAAATCAATTGCTCAAGCGATTCGCATGAAATTCGGAATGTAGGACTAAGATGCGAATATAAGACTTCTTTCTATGGAAATTCTGGAATATGATCATTATGGTCTGGAATTTCTGGAACAAATCAATTTCTCAAGCGATTCGCATGAAATTCGGAATGTAGAACTAAGATGCGACTATAAGATTTCTTCCTATGTAAATTCTAGAATATGATCATTATTGTCTGGAATTTCTGGAACAAAGCAATTTTTCAAGCGATTCGCATGTAATTCAGAATGTAGGACTAAGATGCGACTATAAGACTTCTTTCTATGGAAATTCTGGAATATGATCATTATGGTCCGAAATTTCTGGAACAAATCAATTGCTCAAGCGATTCGCATGAAATTCGGAATGTAGGACTAAGATGCGAATATAAGACTTCTTCCTATGGAAATTCTGGAATATGATCATTATGGTCTGGAATTTCTGGAACAAATCAATTTCTCAAGCGATTCGCATGAAATTCGGAATGTAGGACTAAGACTTCTTCCTATGGAAATTCTGGAATATGATCATTATGGTCTGGAATTTCTGGAACAAATCAATTTCTCAAGCGATTCGCATGAAATTCGGAATGTAGGACTAAGATGCTACTATGAGAGTTCTTCCTATGGAAATTCTGGAATATGATCATTATGGTCTGGAATTTCTGGAACAAATCAATTTCTCAAGCGATTCAAATGAATTCGGAATGTAGTACTAAGATGCGATTATGAGACTTCTTCCTATGGAAATTCTGGAATATAATCATTATGGTCTGGAATTTCGAGAACTAAGCAATTTCTCAAGCGACTCGTGCGTTTTAATTTAATCGTAATATTGGCCACAACGTGAAAGAATTTCACTCCATATGATCATTATGGTCTGGAATTTCTGGAACAAATCAATTTCTCAAGCGATTCAAATGAATTCGGAATGTAGTACTAAGATGCGATTATGAGACTTCTTCCTATGGAAATTCTGGAATATAATCATTATGGTCTGGAATTTCGAGAACTAAGCAATTTCTCAAGCGACTCGTGCGTTTTAATTTAATCGTAATATTGGCCACAACGTTAAAGAATTTCACTCCATATGATCATTATGGTCTGGAATTTCTGGAACAAATCAATTTCTCAAGCGATTCAAATGAATTCGGAATGTAGTACTAAGATGCGAATATAAGACTTCTTCCTATGGAAATTCTGGAATATGATCATTATGGTCTGGAATTTCTGGAACAAATCAATTTCTCAAGCGATTCGCATGAAATTCGGAATGTAGGACTAAGATGCGAATATAAGACTTCTTCCTATGGAAATTCTGGAATATGATCATTATGGTCCGAAATTTCTGGAACAAATCAATTGCTCAAGCGATTCGCATGAAATTCGGAATGTAGGACTAAGATGCGAATATAAGACTTCTTCCTATGGAAATTCTGGAATATGATCATTATGGTCCGAAATTTCTGGAACAAATCAATTGCTCAAGCGATTCGCATGAAATTCGGAATGTAGGACTAAGATGCGAATATAAGACTTCTTCCTATGGAAATTCTGGAATATGATCATTATGGTCCGAAATTTCTGGAACAAATCAATTGCTCAAGCGATTCGCATGAAATTCGGAATGTAGGACTAAGATGCGAATATAAGACTTCTTCCTATGGAAATTCTGGAATATGATCATTATGGTCCGAAATTTCTGGAACAAATCAATTGCTCAAGCGATTCGCATGAAATTCGGAATGTAGGACTAAGATGCGAATATAAGACTTCTTCCTATGGAAATTCTGGAATATGATCATTATGGTCCGAAATTTCTGGAACAAATCAATTGCTCAAGCGATTCGCATGAAATTCGGAATGTAGGACTAAGATGCGAATATAAGACTTCTTCCTATGGAAATTCTGGAATATGATCATTATGGTCCGAAATTTCTGGAACAAATCAATTGCTCAAGCGATTCGCATGAAATTCGGAATGTAGGACTAAGATGCGAATATAAGACTTCTTCCTATGGAAATTCTGGAATATGATCATTATGGTCCGAAATTTCTGGAACAAATCAATTGCTCAAGCGATTCGCATGAAATTCGGAATGTAGGACTAAGATGCGAATATAAGACTTCTTCCTATGGAAATTCTGGAATATGATCATTATGGTCTGGAATTTCTGGAACAAATCAATTTCTCAAGCGATTCGCATGAAATTCGGAATGTAGGACTAAGATGCGAATATAAGACTTCTTCCTATGGAAATTCTGGAATATGATCATTATGGTCCGAAATTTCTGGAACAAATCAATTGCTCAAGCGATTCGCATGAAATTCGGAATGTAGGACTAAGATGCGAATATAAGACTTCTTCCTATGGAAATTCTGGAATATGATCATTATGGTCCGAAATTTCTGGAACAAATCAATTGCTCAAGCGATTCGCATGAAATTCGGAATGTAGGACTAAGATGCGAATATAAGACTTCTTCCTATGGAAATTCTGGAATATGATCATTATGGTCCGAAATTTCTGGAACAAATCAATTGCTCAAGCGATTCGCATGAAATTCGGAATGTAGGACTAAGATGCGAATATAAGACTTCTTCCTATGGAAATTCTGGAATATGATCATTATGGTCCGAAATTTCTGGAACAAATCAATTGCTCAAGCGATTCGCATGAAATTCGGAATGTAGGACTAAGATGCGAATATAAGACTTCTTCCTATGGAAATTCTGGAATATGATCATTATGGTCCGAAATTTCTGGAACAAATCAATTGCTCAAGCGATTCGCATGAAATTCGGAATGTAGGACTAAGATGCGAATAGAAGACTTCTTCCTATGGAAATTCTGGAATATGATCATTATGGTCTGGAATTTCTGGAACAAATCAATTGCTCAAGCGATTCGCATGAAATTCGGAATGTAGGACTAAGATGCGAATATAAGACTTCTTCCTATGGAAATTCTGGAATATGATCATTATGGTCTGGAATTTCTGGAACAAATCAATTGCTCAAGCGATTCGCATGAAATTCGGAATGTAGGACTAAGATGCGAATATAAGACTTCTTCCTATGGAAATTCTGGAATATGATCATTATGGTCTGGAATTTCTGGAACAAATCAATTGCTCAAGCGATTCGCATGAAATTCGGAATGTAGGTCTAAGATGCGAATATAAGACTTCTTCCTATGGAAATTCTGGAATATGATCATTATGGTCCGAAATTTCTGGAACAAATCAATTGCTCAAGCGATTCGCATGAAATTCGGAATGTAGGACTAAGATGCGAATATAAGACTTCTTCCTATGGAAATTCTGGAATATGATCATTATGGTCTGGAATTTCTGGAACAAATCAATTTCTCAAGCGATTCGCATGAAATTCGGAATGTAGGACTAAGATGCGAATATAGGACTTCTTCCTATGGAAATTCTGGAATATGATCATTATGGACTGGAATTTCTGGAACAAATCAATTTCTCAAGCGATTCGCATGAAATTCGGAATGTAGGACTAAGATGCGAATATAAGACTTCTTCCTATGGAAATTCTGGAATATGATCATTATGGTCCGAAATTTCTGGAACAAATCAATTGCTCAAGCGATTCGCATGAAATTCGGAATGTAGGACTAAGATGCGAATATAAGACTTCTTCCTATGGAAATTCTGGAATATGATCATTATGGTCCGAAATTTCTGGAACAAATCAATTGCTCAAGCGATTCGCATGAAATTCGGAATGTAGGACTAAGATGCGAATATAAGACTTCTTCCTATGGAAATTCTGGAATATGATCATTATGGTCCGAAATTTCTGGAACAAATCAATTGCTCAAGCGATTCGCATGAAATTCGGAATGTAGGACTAAGATGCGAATATAAGACTTCTTCCTATGGAAATTCTGGAATATGATCATTATGGTCCGAAATTTCTGGAACAAATCAATTGCTCAAGCGATTCGCATGAAATTCGGAATGTAGGACTAAGATGCGAATATAAGACTTCTTCCTATGGAAATTCTGGAATATGATCATTATGGTCTGGAATTTCTGGAACAAATCAATTGCTCAAGCGATTCGCATGAAATTCGGAATGTAGGACTAAGATGCGAATATAAGACTTCTTCCTATGGAAATTCTGGAATATGATCATTATGGTCCGAAATTTCTGGAACAAATCAATTGCTCAAGCGATTCGCATGAAATTCGGAATGTAGGACTAAGATGCGAATATAAGACTTCTTCCTATGGAAATTCTGGAATATGATCATTATGGTCCGAAATTTCTGGAACAAATCAATTGCTCAAGCGATTCGCATGAAATTCGGAATGTAGGACTAAGATGCGAATATAAGACTTCTTCCTATGGAAATTCTGGAATATGATCATTATGGTCCGAAATTTCTGGAACAAATCAATTGCTCAAGCGATTCGCATGAAATTCGGAATGTAGGACTAAGATGCGAATATAAGACTTCTTCCTATGGAAATTCTGGAATATGATCATTATGGTCTGGAATTTCTGGAACAAATCAATTTCTCAAGCGATTCGCATGAAATTCGGAATGTAGGACTAAGACTTCTTCCTATGGAAATTCTGGAATATGATCATTATGGTCCGAAATTTCTGGAACAAATCAATTGCTCAAGCGATTCGCATGAAATTCGGAATGTAGGACTAAGATGCGAATATAAGACTTCTTCCTATGGAAATTCTGGAATATGATCATTATGGTCCGAAATTTCTGGAACAAATCAATTGCTCAAGCGATTCGCATGAAATTCGGAATGTAGGACTAAGATGCGAATATAAGACTTCTTCCTATGGAAATTCTGGAATATGATCATTATGGTCCGAAATTTCTGGAATAAATCAATTGCTCAAGCGATTCGCATGAAATTCGGAATGTAGGACTAAGATGCGAATATAAGACTTCTTCCTATGGAAATTCTGGAATATGATCATTATGGTCTGGAATTTCTGGAACAAATCAATTGCTCAAGCGATTCGCATGAAATTCGGAATGTAGGACTAAGATGCGAATATAAGACTTCTTCCTATGGAAATTCTGGAATATGATCATTATGGTCTGGAATTTCTGGAACAAATCAATTTCTCAAGCGATTCGCATGAAATTCGGAATGTAGGACTAAGATGCGAATATAAGACTTCTTCCTATGGAAATTCTGGAATATGATCATTATGGTCTGGAATTTCTGGAACAAAGCAATTTTTCAAGCGATTCGCATGAAATTCGGAATGTAGGACTAAGATGCGAATATAAGACTTCTTTCTATGGAAATTCTGGAATATGATCATTATGGTCCGAAATTTCTGGAACAAATCAATTGCTCAAGCGATTCGCATGAAATTCGGAATGTAGGACTAAGATGCGAATATAAGACTTCTTCCTATGGAAATTCTGGAATATGATCATTATGGTCTGGAATTTCTGGAACAATTCAATTTCTCAAGCGATTCGCATGAAATTCGGAATGTAGGACTAAGATGCGACTATAAGATTTCTTCCTATGTAAATTCTAGAATATGATCATTATTGTCTGGAATTTCTGGAACAAAGCAATTGCTCAAGCGATTCGCATGAAATTCGGAATGTAGGACTAAGATGCGAATATAAGACTTATTTCTATGGAAATTCTGGAATATGATCATTATGGTCTAGAATTTCTGGAACAAATCAATTGCTCAAGCGATTCGCATGAAATTCGGAATGTAGGACTAAGATGCGAATATAAGACTTCTTTCTATGGAAATTCTGGAATATGATGATTATGGTCTGGAATTTCTGGAACAAATCAATTTCTCAAGCGATTCGCATGAAATTCGGAATGTAGAACTAAGATGCGACTATAAGATTTCTTCCTATGTAAATTCTAGAATATGATCATTATTGTCTGGAATTTCTGGAACAAAGCAATTTTTCAAGCGATTCGCATGTAATTCGGAATGTAGGACTAAGATGCGACTATAAGACTTCTTTCTATGGAAATTCTGGAATATGATCATTATGGTCCGAAATTTCTGGAACAAAACAATTGCTCAAGCGATTCGCATGAAATTCGGAATGTAGGACTAAGATGCGAATATAAGACTTCTTCCTATGGAAATTCTGGAATATGATCATTATGGTCTGGAATTTCTGGAACAAATCAATTTCTCAAGCGATTCGCATGAAATTCGGAATGTAGGACTAAGACTTCTTCCTATGGAAATTCTGGAATATGATCATTATGGTCTGGAATTTCTGGAACAAATCAATTTCTCAAGCGATTCGCATGAAATTCGGAATGTAGGACTAAGATGCTACTATGAGACTTCTTCCTATGGAAATTCTGGAATATGATCATTATGGTCTGGAATTTCTGGAACAAATCAATTTCTCAAGCGATTCAAATGAATTCGGAATGTAGTACTAAGATGCGATTATGAGACTTCTTCCTATGGAAATTCTGGAATATAATCATTATGGTCTGGAATTTCGAGAACTAAGCAATTTCTCAAGCGACTCGTGCGTTTTAATTTAATCGTAATATTGGCCACAACGTGAAAGAATTTCACTCCATATGATCATTATGGTCTGGAATTTCTGGAACAAATCAATTTCTCAAGCGATTCAAATGAATTCGGAATGTAGTACTAAGATGCGATTATGAGACTTCTTCCTATGGAAATTCTGGAATATAATCATTATGGTCTGGAATTTCGAGAACTAAGCAATTTCTCAAGCGACTCGTGCGTTTTAATTTAATCGTAATATTGGCCACAACGTGAAAGAATTTCACTCCAACCGCTCGTAAAGATTACACGCACATATTTTTTTAACAGCTCTTACTTCTCCTACTACTATCGACGCAACTGCATTACTATGTTTGTGCAGTGATATGCAATATTTAATATGTACCCACCTCACAATAAATTGTTATGAACGTTTAAATCAGCTTATAAATTATTTATTCTGTTGTATGTGATGTGATTGATGATCATGTATGTGGTTTCAATAACATACAATGAAGCTCATAGCTTGAGCAGAACGAAACAAACATATGCAGTAGTAAGCTGCGGTCAAGAATTCAGCCGCTGCGCAGTTTATGCTGCATGTTGGTCAAAAATTCACTTTTCATCCAGTAAAGAAAAATCGACTGCGCAGTTTAGGCAGCTACTTAAAATTGGATGCAAATAGCAAAATGTAAATGTCAAATTGTCGCCCTACAAGCAGATTGTATGTCGGTTCAAAATATAGCCGCTATTTCGTGCATACCGACTGCCTGTCATTTTTTGTGCAGCACAAGCTGCGAAGCTACTTAATTCTTTACCGCAGCCGTAGTGATAGTATAGTCTTTGTTCAATTTCTATCAGTGCTATGCTCTGCTCTTTCTATCAACATTGCATAAAATGTGAGAGAGTGCTCTCGTGTTTGGTCGTGTAACAAAAAAAAAATACTACTATAAGTTACAAAAAAAAGAGGTATATAACAATGATAACCTGAAGGCCGATTTCGGTCGCAAATGAGTCTAGACTCCTGAAGAACCGCAAGTTTGTGGTATAAGTAGATGTTATGTGTAGTGGTATGACGTTTACGCATGCGCATAATTTGATTTTGCTTTTATGTCAAGAGCAGTGCTGCTGGCTTACATTTTTGGAGCGGAGTATATTATCGGCTTTTTGGAAGTATACTGGATTATACGATAAAAATATTTGAAAAAATAGTTCCAACAGAAAACAAAAAAACCTTTTAAATTATATAAATATTTTGTGATTGAATTTTCGCCCTTTTTTGCAATTGCACAAAATAAATTATTCCATGCTTATATTCCTGTGTTTTATTATGTCTACACAAGTACGATGATGTAACGGGTTTTTCAATAAGAGCACTTCAACTTTTTTTTTGAATAAAACACAAACTGTTCGACTTTTGAACTAACTTTTTTTTTTATTAACGAATCTGATTATATTCATATGATACATTTAAGTATGAAACTCGATTTCTTTTGCATGACCACCGCGTGCACGTTTTACGAAGTCCAATCCAATTTTCGACCACTCTTTCGCATAAATCGGCCGAAATTCCAGCAATTTCACGTTCAATATTGGCTCTGAGCTCTTGCAACGTCGCCGGCTTATTGGCATAGACCAATGACTTCACATAACCCCAAAGAAAATAATCTAGAGGTGTCAAATAACACGAGCGCGGCGGCCACTGGACGGGCCCATTTCGCGAAATAACACGCTCATCGAACTTAGTCTTCAATAACGCGATTGTATCGTGTGCTGTGTGGCATGTGGCCCTGCTGAAACCACATGTCGTCCAAGTCCATTCCATTCAATTGCGGCCAAAAAAAATCGTTTATCATATCGCGGTACCGATTTCCATTAACAGTAACGTGGCGATCGTTATCGTCGATGAAAAAATATGGCCCAATGACGCCGCCGGCATGTAATCCGCACCAAACAGTGACTTTTTCGGGATGCAACGGTGACTCATGAATCACGTGTGGGTTGCTTTCTGCCCAGTAACGCATATTTTGCTTGTTGGCAAATCCTTCTAGCCAAAAGTGAGCCTCATCGCTGAAGATGATTTTTCGGTGCCGTAATGCTCTTAAAGTAGCGGCAACAGAACGATTATTTTGATAAAAAATTTGCACGATTTGCAATCGCTGTTCACATGTGTAGCATTCCATGATGAAATGTATACTAATGAAGTTTCCAAATGATAAAAGAACAATAAAAAATATGGCGTCATTCGCCGTTCCTATCGGAGAAAAGTTGAAGCGCACCTGTTGAAACACCCGATACTTATACTTTTATTGTTTTACTACATTTACAACAACCAAATACAAATGCCTTAAATGAAGTACCAAAATATAACGAATTTTTCACGTAGTCGCCAGCATGTGGGTAGACTTCTGCATGAGGCAAGAGAAAAGCAATTAGCCAATTATGTACAAGATTTTACTACTTTCTGTCATTAAATTTACACTAACACAAAGAAAGAAAAAACTTAACACAACAATAAAATTGTATGCTATATACCTCGTACATATACGAAAATGACATCTCACCTTCAGGAGTCTAGACTCATTTGCGACCGAAATCGGCCCTCTGCTAGCTTAAGTCCTTTAATAATTTTTTTTATTTAATCGTATTGCTTAATTATAGACTTAATTTAATCGTATTTAAAAATTATAATATTAATATTTGCCAAAAGAATATGTAGAATGAAGCACACATCTACTGCACATGTGGTAGTATAGTCTCTGTTCATGGTATTCTATCGGTGCTTTGTGAGAGAGAGAAAAAATACAAATGTTACAAAAAAGAGGCAAGGCCATTCGCAAGTTGCAAGCGACGTTGCTGTTGCTGCTATTTCCTTTTCTTTTGGCTTATGTTATCCTTACTCATGTATACAGTAAGTTCGATTGCTGGTTTGATGTTCGATCGTAAGCTAAATGTCTGCCACTGAACAACGAATCTACCATCGACCATTGAGTCAACCATACATGGCATTAAGCATCGGTTCAAAATAACTATTCGATCAATTACAGAAATAAGAGAACAATGCAAAAGAAATTTAATGAGAATAATTGGCCTGCATGTTTCAAAGCGACATTCTTACCATACCATTCCGAAGCATGGGCAGCACTACTCACTACTTTTCTCTTCCAATTTAATTTAAAACTACTCAAATTTTGTATGAGTTGAAACCAAAAGCTGCATTACTGTGTTTGGGCAGTAATATGCAATATGCAGCATCTTCACAGTTAGTGGTTATGAACATTAAAATTAGCTTATAAATAGTTTATATATGACTAGCTGTTCCCGGGCGCTTTGCTACCCGCCCACTGACGCCACGCCCACTTACACCCCAATAACTAACCAACTCACCAATCCAGAAAACTATAGAATCGACACTTATACAGGCAAAAAATGTACACTTGTTCGAATATTCTTTATATGAAGATTATATACAGGGAAAACTACCTTTTCCACCCCAGCGCCACCTATCGGGTCCAAATTTTGTCAACGACTTTCTTTTTATTTAAATATTATATGGTGTGAATTTTAGCGAAATCGTTCCATCAATAAGAATTTACGGGGGAAAAAACGACACCAGTGCCACCTATCGGGTCCAAATTGTCAACGACTTTCTTTTTATTTAAAGATTATATGGTGTAAATTTGAGCCAAATCATTCCATAAATAAGAACTTTCAGAAAAAACTATACCAGCGCCACCTAGCGGGGCTGAATACACCTTTCAAACCTTTTCTGGACTTCCACAAATAATTTAAGACCAAAATTAGCCAAATCGGTTCAGCCGTTCTCGAGTTTTAGCGAGACTAACGAACAGCAATTGATTTTTATTTATATAGATGTGATGTGATGATGATGTATGTGATGAGCTACGGTGCAAGTCGTAGGACTTGTATTTAGTATAGAAAAAAAAATTTTAATATATCCGTCCGTGTTTATGTCCCACAGACAACAAGATCTTTGTTTTCTTTTCTTTCGTCCCGGACAGACGTTGTCACACTCAAAACCCACGGCCGTGTCTTCGACACAGCCTACCCTGCTCTTTTTTATTTTATATTTGTATGAGACCCCAGGGTCCGGCGTCTGCAAAATTTTTACAATAAGTGTTGTCCTCCGGAGATATATACGTGTAAAAAATTTGAAGAAATTCGAGTTAATTTTTTTTTTAAATTTGTATGTTGCCACACGACCCCGGGGCCAAAATATTTACAAAAATTGTTGTCCATCGGAGGTACAGCCGTGTGTAAAATTAGAAGAAAGTCGGGTTAGTTTATTTTAAAAAAAAAATTTATGGGGCCCCACGACCCTCGGACCTCGGACGGGGTCTCCAAATTTTTCACAAAACTGCAATAATTTCTTATTGCCCTTTTATCTACACATTCCAATTATCTTCTCTGGAATGATCTGTCAGTCTATGTTGTGGCAAAGCGAACATTTGATTTACTAGATGTCATGTTTAACAAAAGCAAATGTCAATGGACGTCTAATTTTGTTTATCAATGTGGTGTGTTTTTTTTTCTGTTTTGTTTTTTTTTTTAAATTCTCTATATTAACTTCGTGTGCCCGTGCTTTGTGGGTTTGTGTGTGGATTTGTGTGTCATGGAATCTTGCGATCAATTTTTAACCCACTTCCAATAGCCCGATTTTATTGAAATTTTGCACACAAGTATATTTCCCGTGACAATACTTTCTATTTAAATTTCAGGCCACTCGGACCTCGGGGTCGGGGGCTCCCATACAAATATTTTAAAAAATTTACCCGATTTTCTTAAACTTTTATACAAATGTGTATCTCCGATGGAAAACACCTTTTGTAAAAAATTTGGAGACCCCGGGCCCGGGTTCGTGGGACCTCATAACTTTTTTTAAAAAAATTAACCCGATTTTCTTCAAATTTAATACACATGTGTATCTCAGATAGATAACACTTTTTGTAAAAAATTTGGAGACCCCGGGCCCGGGTTCGTGGGGCCCCATAACTTTTTTTAAAAAAATTAACCCGATTTTCTTCAAATTTAATACACATGTGTATCTCCGATAGACAACACTTTTTATAAAAAATTTGGAGACCCCGGGCCCGGGTTCGTGGGGCCCCATAACTTTTTTTAAAAAAATTAACACGATTTTCTTCAAATTTAATACACATGTGTATCTCCGATAGACAACACTTTTTGTAAAAAATTTGGAGACCCCGGACCCGGGTTCGTGGGACCCCATAACTTTTTTAAAAAAAATTAACCCGATTTTCTTTAAATTTTATATACGTATGTACCTCCTATGAAAAACACTTTTTGTAAATAATTTGGAGACCCCGGGCCCCAGGGTCATTGGGACCCGTTTTTTTTAAATTTTATATGCGTGGGCAACACTTTTTGCAAACATTTTTTTTTTTTAAACAACCCGATTTTTTTAAAATTTTGTATCTCCGATGGACAAAATTTTTTGTAAAGTTTTTGGAGTTAGACCCTGAGGTCCAAGGGGTGCCCATATAACTTTTTTAAAAATTAGCTCGATTTTCTTCAAATTTTAACACATACCCATCTCCTATTAGAGAATTTACATGAAAAATTTTATTTTTATGGGTTGTTTTTTTTCTACTTGTTATTTAATTTTTTCCTTGCTTATTCTTTTTTTTTTATTTTTTTTTTGGTTTTTATTTAACTCGTAAATAACGTCGTGTGTGGTTTAAAGTGTGTTGTGTCTGGTAGACCGGGGGGAAAGATCCACCCCAGTCTAAAAACAATCGGATCAGGAAACCAATCAAGCTTCTACTGCTTTGGAAGTGTTGTGAGCTGCAGCGCCGTATCCGACAGGTAAGTGAAAGAGTCATTTTATAGAGGAGCGATTTCTGCATTTTCTAAAAGGAATATTGATAAGGAAAGCAGATATCGGTCTAGTGGCTTTTTGACATATTTATCGGTTTCTTAGTCCTACTGTCATTTTGGTGCGATCATCATATGCACAATGAAATACACCGAAAGACTTAAAGGAGTCGTTGAACTTTCGTACATTTTTTCTTGCCGTACATTTTCTATATAGTAGCGTAGGTAGTAGAATTTGAATCCTAAGATAAATCGCAATGTACTTTCCGCATACTAAACATGTCAGCTAATAAAAAAACATTTTTAATTTAAAACATTTAAAACGAGTATTGTGCGTAGTAGTTTGTTTTGATCTGAAACAAATCTGATTCGCGTTGAATTAATTTTTTTTTGTTTTTTTTTGCGATTTGTTGTCTTTTATGTGATTTGTCAATGTTCATCCAGGTCTGAGCTATGTTTAAAGTTTCAAGTCTCTGGGTCAATGGGAAGTTTGTTTAAAATCAATGTCTGTACCACCCGCACAGACAGACTTCGTTTTAAAATAGGCACCGTATTAGAATTAAGCACTTTTTTATAGCATACTTTTAGGCTGAATTAGATTATTGGAAATATAACGGAATTTAAGTTTAAATCATATATTGGTCAAAAATATTGTCAAACCGGTTTGTGCGGTTTGTTCGGTTTGTTTGTAGGAACATGATTGAACATGTAGTTTATTTTTAGAAGGTGACTCATGTCATATAAGTATCGTAAGTTGTAAATAAGGGAACAAGGCTACAATTTTCTGGTCTTTTCTCGATATTTCTGTCTATAAGATTGGAATTTTCTGGAAGCTTTTCAATGAGTACAAAAGATGGCGTTCGCTGCAGAGAAATTATTAGTTGTTTAGAATTCAACCAGTCAAGTTGTAAAAGTTCTTGTAAAGTAAAACTACTACCACCTAAGAGAATTATAGTGAAATACAAATGTTGTTGTAATAAGTGTTTTTGTGTACATTTAAAGTTATCACTAATATAAATTGTGAACTTGTGTTTATTTAACTGTTTGTTTATTGTTATTGTTATTTATAAATTAATAAACTTGTGTTGTGTCTTATTTGCAAAATCCTTTACGAACCTGAAAGCCCAAATTTCGTAACGATTTCGTAACGTTCCGGGTACTTTCGTCTAAAACTCGAGTACCGCTAAGCCGATTGACACCAATCTTGAGCAATATATTAGTTTAGTCTGCATGGAGGTTCCTATTAATGTAATTCCCGATAGGTGCAGCTGTAGTCGTGATATTTTAATTTTTCGTATTTAAGGTACGATTTAGCTCAAATTCGCAAAATAAATTTCTGGAAAAAGTAAGCTTGCTGATAAAATTTGGACACGATAAGTGGCGATTTCGTTGTTGACATTTGAGTAGAATTGTTGCATGTAGGTAATACGTGCGCATAAACAAATTGGTTAAATGAAAATAAATAATTTATCGTTATTGCCTTTTTTTGTGTGTGTGATGATCTTTGGGGAGAGGTTTAAAAAATATAATTAAAAAAACAGCACATAAAAATTAAAATTTTTTTTTTTTATAATTCGCGCACGCTTAAAGGGGTTCGCACCCTTATAATGCTTGGCTATATGCTTAGCACAGCGTTGAAGTTAAGGAAAAGGAGAATAAAAGAGGAGATGTCTATGAGCTTATGTTTTAAATGCCTATGGATCCTAGTGATGTTGGAAGACAGAGCTTGGCAGAGCATTCCACATGTTGTAGGACTGAAGAACAAGTCCCTTAACTGTACGTCCGAAGATAGGCTTGAGGGTAAACTGATGAGCATTTAGAGCGCCACGAGTATTGCGGTTGAGTTTAAGGAGAGGTGGCATGCTACTGGCTATTTGTCTTGAGCACTGCTGGTAAAAGAAGCGATAAAACAGTGACAAGCAGGAAACGTTCCTGCTTTTCAATTTCAGCCTATAACAGCATGGAACCAAAAATACGCGCACGGTTGCTTAAAGACAACAAAGCCTGTCAAATTCAGTAATTTAACCATAACATCCAACCTGCTGGTATATAAGAAAATATACCAGTACTTATATATGGATCCGATACTTGGGTGCTTAGCAAAAAGCATTCTGTCCTCTTAGCCACGTTCGAGAGAAAAGTCTTACAGAGAATTGTTCGCCCCGTATGTGAGGAAGGACGATTCCGGAGACTCTAATATGATGAGATCTACGAGCGTTAGCGCGATGTCGATATCGTGAAGAGAATTAAGCTCGGTAGGCTCCGGTGGGCAGGACACCTAGCTCGCATGAGCGAAGATGATCCTGCTTGGATAGGATTTATGGAACACGACAGCGAGCCAAGCCTACGCTGGAAGGATGGCGTAGACCAGTACGCCAAGAGTTTAGGGATGCCCAACTGGATGACATCGGCTCGTAATCGGGACCAGGAACAGAGCCCTGGTGAACGCCAGCATTTAAGTAATGGACTTTAGACCTGACACCGTCCAAAACAACTTGAATTAAGCGGTCCAAAAGATAGCTTCTAATCCAGTGAAGCAATTTATCATCGACTCCATAAGCACGCATTTTGGACAAAACAGCTTGATGCCAAACTCTGTCAAATGCCTAAGAAATATCAACAACAGCTTTGCTTTCTTCAAATTGATGCAAAGACCAGTTCCACTGTTCGGTAAAATATACCATCAAATCACCAGTAAAACATTGCCCACGACAATCATTCTAAGGATTTCGTTGGTTTCAAGATATTTCTTGAGCTGAAAATTTATCATCCTTTCCATGACCTTGGAAAGAATGGATGTAAGTGCTATGAGTCGGTACGAGGAAAGAGATGACCGCTCGCTTTTTTTGGGCATGGGCTGTCTAAGGCTGTTATCCAACTTCTCGGGAAGAGTCCAGAAGAATAGGGTGGATGGAAAAGCTTACGCAATGACAATTCTTGTAAATTCTCTAATTGGAATTACACATATAGGCAGTTTAAAAAAATGGGGTAATTTTTAAGAAAATTATATGGGTGCCGTTTGGTCCTCGTAATCGATCCCTTCCCAATTTTTACAAAAAGTGTTGTCCATCGGAGATACACATGTGGATAAAATTTGAAGAAAGTTGGGTACATTTACATTTGCCCCATAGTGTTGCCGTCAAAAACTTAATTATTTATATGATTTTTACATATTATTATAAATATATTATAGATTGAACAATGAGATCAAATACCAATGTAAGCGCACCCCATTAAATGAAGATGATGAACGCGCCCATTTACTCGCGCATATGTAAATCTATTTGACACTTATTGTCTTAATGTGTTTTGTATCATTCAATCATTTTTTCGTATTCCTGTAGGCTCATTTACAAGCTGGGTTATGTTATTTAACTCAGCGAATATAAAGCCACTCAGATTTGTGAACATTGAAATCCCCGAAATAAATACCAGTGTTAAATTCTTGAAATTGAATCAGACAGTGCTTCAAACTCGTTATGATTTGAATTACTGTTTATGTTGGGGATTCTATTAATAATAAAAACAACCCATAAAAATTAACATTTTTCATGTATGTATGGGCATGAATATGTGTTAAAATTTGAAGAAAATCGGGCTAATTTTTAAAAATTTACATTGACACCACACGGGTCTCAGGGCCATATCACTCCAACAAATTTACAAAAAGTTTTGTCCATCAGTGATACACATGTGTTTAAAATTTAAAGAAAATCGAGCTAATTTCACTCCGAAAACTTTACAAAAAATTGTGACCATTGGAGATATACAAGTGTATACAATTTGAAGAAAATCGGGTTATTTTTTTTGAAAATTTTATATGGGGCCCCACGACCCCGGCCACCAAAATTTTTGCAAAACAAAAAAATTTGCACACGTTTATAAAATTTGAAGGAAATCAGGTTAATTTTTTAAAAAAAAAATTTGGGGCCAAATGAACCTGGGGCCCGGGGTTTCCAAAATTATTACAACAAGTGTTGTCTATCGGAGATACATGCGTATATAAAATTTGAAGAAAATCGGGTTAATTTTTTTAAAAAAAATTTATGGGGCCCCACGAACCCGGGGCCCGGGTTCTCCAAAAATTTTACAAAAAGTGTTGTCCATCAGAGATACACATGTGTATAAAATTTGAAGAAAATCGAGTAAAATTTTGTACAATATTTGTATGGGACCCCTGACCCCGTGGCCCAAGGGGCCTCAAGTGTTGTATCCGAAAATACACATGGGTGCAAAATTTCAATAAAATCGGGCTTATGGAAGTGGGTTAAAAATTTATCGAAAGATTCCACGAGATTCCCATTCCCATTATCATCCCCTGGGCTGGATTAAGATGTCGTACATACCGTGCCGATATCAGCCTGGCATGCATGCAGCACACGAAAAAACAAAAACATTTAAGACCGGTTCTACTTTTAAACCGGACGGTAGCACGGTAACCTTGCTGTCAACCGCTAGTGGCCCTGCAACTACAGGAAGTGTTTCATCCACTGCCGATAACTGCAGGAGGGTAATTAAAGGCATGCCTTCGACCGGCAGTGGAAGGATTGTGGCACTCCATGGCCCTTGCGTTGTATGTAATAACAAAGTAGGTAAAGTTTCCCCTACTAGAGCAGCCACACTTGAAAGCGCATCTGGTACTATACGTTTGCGACAACGCACTTAATCCAGATCGCATTATAAAGAACGGCGAAACGCCATTTGGACGCTGAAGACCCTCGGAAATGGGCTCAAGCCTTTGTCGACAAGGACAGTAAGCGGACCAGTAACGACTCCACGTCGAAGCGACAGAGATAATGCCACCCTGAACGGTGGCAGTTGGTCAAGTTGAAACTGGCTGGAAGCTTCCTAGCCTTCATAAGGTACCACTCAGGACCTCCTTCGATCACATGCGATGACGAGTGGCATCAAGGCCACATCAAGATAATCACCTATGATGATTTGAGATCCTTTTTCTACAAGTATGCTTTAAGTAGCTTGGAGAGGTATGGCCGGGTGCCAGGCTCGAGGTTGTGGCAAAGGAGAATATCCTACAGATGGAAAGCTCGCACCTGGATCCCCATCGAACCCTCAACTGCGAAGGGAATTCTCCGAGTTATTTAACTCAGCAATACTCACTTCCGACTGGAAAGTCGCGAAGCTAGAGGAGCAAAATGGTTCCTACAGATCCGCAAGCGTTGTAATCAATCAGGAATCCATATCTCCTTTGGCGAAGACTAAAGGCGTGATAAGATTTGGATGTGATCATTTTACACTTTGGGTCTACAAAAAGACGAGGTGAAAGCACGTAAAATGCCCTCCCCCCTTCTCACCATCCTTTAGACCAGGGACTCCACGTTTCAGACCGTGGAGCATTCGTCACCTTTCCCTCACGGATGACTATGCTCCCACAGCTTTGGCTGCGTCACTGTCATCTGCCTCCATCGTCGAATCTCTGTCGGATTTGGAGACGGAGGACTTCCCTCACAGGGACTGCACTAATAAGTATGAACTTCCCAGCTCGCCCTCAGAAAGGAAAGACCAGTAGAATACCACGGTGCGAGTTTTTCTGCCAAGCTGTAGTAAAAATGCAACACTCCAAAAATTCATCGGCCTTCAGCACAAAGAATGATTTTAAAGTCAGGGAACTCACCCTGGCTTTCAGCAGAGCACGGTCTTCCTCCGAGGCTTCAAGGCTTAGGAGAGTACTCTAAACCAATCCCATAATGCCTAGCTGTTTGAAAAAGCAGACGGCTCGTGGACTACCTCTAGCGAAGTATCGCTCTATCTGCTACTAGACACCCACTTCCTAGGTAGCTCCCATGTCATTAGAAACGTTAACCTTAATAGGTCAAACTCTCTATAGGACATATCTCATGATCTTATTAATAGGGGCAAATTGCACTTCATGCATGGGCACTTCACAGCTTCAAACTATACAAATCCAAAGGGCAGAATACCAGCCAAACTCCAAAAGACCTCAGATAATATTACCCTACCTTAGAGATTATTCTAAAGAGTTGTCTAGAATTGGTCTACATTCGAGATTTGTGGAGAGAAGTGAAAGTGGTTTTCATACTCAAAGCGGGCAAATGCTATTACGTCAGTCCAAAAGAATTCAGACCTATCATTCTGTCATCATTCTTTTGAAAAACCCTTAGAAAGACATTGATATCCATTTACGCAATAGTATTGATAAAAGACTTTTGTGTAATGATCAGCATGCTTATTGCAAAGGCAAATCTGTAGAAACAGCTCTACATACGTCAGTGAGTTCTCTAGAATATTCACTTCACCATAAGGAGTATACAATGATAGCATTCCCGGACATTGAGGGCGCTTTAATCAACGTCAACACATATAGGCGATCGTAGCTGCACTGCCGGCGTGAAGGCAGACGACTCACTTGGCGAGCTAAATAATATCCTGCTTACAATTCGGATCATTAATTCAAAACTTGGTGTAGCGTCAGCCAAAATATCTGTCTGCAGAGGAACGCCGCAAGGTTTAGTTCTATCCCCCCTTCTATGGCAATTAGTGGTGTACAAGCTGCTGATATACCTGAAAATGGAGGGGTGCAGAGTGATCGCCTATGCGGATGACGTTGCTATTTCCTATTCAGGAAAACACCTTAATACCCTAAAAGAACTCTTACAGAATGCACTGTACAAGCTAACTAGATGGGCAGATCGGTGTGGTCTGGGAGTAGGCCCCTCCAAAAGAGAACTTTTCGTCTTCACTAGAAAATATAAAATTCCACATTTTAACCCAACCTCTATAAAGGGCACAAGCTTATCCTTCTTTGATAAAGCTAAATATCTGGGTCTGATTCTAGACAGAAAGCAAAGCTGGAAACCTATCTCGGAAGATGAATCAATCAGTTTGTATACTGACGGGTCAAAAACTGATGCTGATTAGGCGGAGGTGTTTTCTCAAAAAGGCTAAATATTAGTCACTCTTTCCGTTTTCCAAATCATTGCAGTGTTTTTAAAGCAGAAATTATGGCGATTAAAGAAATCCTGTCTTATCTGAAGAGAAACGTTATATCCACTAAGAATATCCACATCTTCTCGGAATTCTAGTCAAGCAGCTTTGGAATCCCTAGAATCAGTCTATACGAACTCTATTGTGGCCCTCAACTGCCGATCATTTCTGAGGGAGATGTCGGAGCAGTTCAACATTTACCTGTACTGGGTGCCGGGGCATAGAGACGTTCTGGGGAACTGCATGGCTGATGAACTCGCCAAAAATGGTACTACGCTGCCCCTTCCACCTGAAAATGGTTCCTTAGGCATACCGATTGCTACATGCAAACTCATCTTAAAGCAGGATGCTACTGATAAAACCAACCTTAGATGGTCAAATGGTATAACTTGTGTAGCGACAAAACAGATCTGGCCAAAGCTAGATCAGAAATGCTCCAAGTGTTTGATCTCTTTTAACAGATTGCACATAAGCGCTACGATAGGTGTCATTACTCGGTACTGTCTTATAGGCAAGCATGCAGCAAATAATAATATTAGGCGTGACAGACCGTTGCGGTCCACGGCCTAGCTTCTCGCGAATATTTGTGTTGGCATGTATATTTTTGCACACAAGTGGAAAGGACCTACAATTTAATGCCGTATCCGAAAGGCGAATTTAAAAGCTTTCCGTGACAAGTTATTACTCTCGGACGTTTGTCAGACATTCGCGGGGGTGGGACACCTTGAAAATACTTTTGGTGTTACTGGGATTCGAACCACGAACCTCCTGCTCAGAAGCCATTCACTTATCCACTGAGCCACGGCGCCTCAAGCATGCAGCAAGACTTGGTGTATTTTCCAAAGACTTCTGCAGAAGCTGCATGGACGAGGAGGAGGAAGAGATCATTCTTCAGCTTCTCTGCACATGCCCAGCTCTTTCTTTAAAGCTTAAGCTCCATTTGTGAGCCTTGTTTTACAACAACCTTGACGATTTGTCAAGCACTGACATCAAAAGTTTTCTACGTTTCATTCGAAGCTCCAACTGGTTCAACGAGTATGGCGAAGAAAACTCTTGATCCATGTGTTATCACAAAGGACCATTTATTGGTCTAAGTGGGTCGGTTTCCTGACGACAGCCAGCTCAACCTAATCTAACCTTAGATATACCTTCGCGACAAAGTGATACTAATACCTAGGCAAAGGATACTTATAACTAGGCATGTCTCGATTTCCCGATAAGTCACATGGTAATCCTCTTCAATCGGTTTCCTCACATCATTGATGTTTTCTGGCACAACAGCTGTTTTTGGACGACCTTCACAAGATTCCTCTTTGAGTGAACGTCGTTCGCGTTTATATTCATTGTACCAATTATAAACACTAGCCAAGGATGGTGCTTCGACGCCAAAAGTCAAATGAAGTGATTCGAAGCACTGTTTTTGAGTAAGCCCCTTTCGAAAATCGTAAAAAATCATCACACGAAAATTCGATTTTCCATTCAATTCTTTCACTGAATTCAATTTAAGTAAATAAAAAACAATGTTGCGATGCGAACTGACAGATTGCTTTTGAGAAACATTACCTCCAAAATTGTTGAACTTTTTGACTGACATAGAGATATGCATTGGAAAACACTAGTATTGCCATTTTCTAAAAACATTTACGGCACCCTATGTAATCAGTGCGCTTTGCACGTCCTTTAGCAGCAGAACATATGTAGTTCTAATATTTTGTGATGTAACTGAAAGAGTGTTATTTAAGCATTAAGCATGTCATTTTCGTCTATGGGCGTGTGAAAAATATATTTCCGACCGGCCAACGACGGATTCTCAAATAGTTATATACGTACTATTATTTAAAAATACCGTAACACACCCGCCCGACCCATATATTTAGCGCTCCATTGTCCATGATTGGTGCAAAACATAACGACATTTACCAATTGATTTTTATGAAATTTCGCTGTATATTATTGGCAGGTGGAGGAAGGTTATAGGCAATAGTACACACCCCTTCCCCCTCCCGGGTGCAGTAAATTTGAAATGTAATATAAAAACAACATTTACTAAGCTATATTATTCCACATTGATATCAGCTATAATTCCATGTAATGTAATGTAATGTATTTCTTTTTTAGTGCCGGTTTCTTATCTGTATTGGCGTATTGGATTTATTTTTATTTTATTTTTTATTAAACTCTAAATTTCATATTTTTAAGAAAGGGCAAGCAGAATAACCACTAACCCATGTAAGCCATATTTGTATTAGCCCGCTAAACGCAGCTCACTTCAACCAATGATTCACAATTGACAAGAGTCACAAAACATTGGTCTGCTTGTCTGTTAAATAACGTGTAGGTTGTAGCGGGTTTACTATTTGACAGCTAACGTGTTTTAGTGTGCTTAGGCTTACTGTATGAATATTTTCCCTATTTTCTGACATCTTTTTAAAAAAAAACGTGATGATTTTTACACTGCATTTTCTCAAGCGGATGTATTAGAGAATTTATTACTTGTTTTTTTCTGTGTTAAGAAAGCATCTCCTACCACGACCCTAAAAACTAAAAATACCTAATTTGCCGGTGATCACGTGCCTACCCGTAGTTGTCCGGCTCCATAGTTTTGACGTTTTTTTTTGGGGGGGAAAATACATATTTTGAAACGGTTTGAAATCCCTGTTTGGTTTGGTGTCAAATAAAGGTAATAAAGGTATATTTCAATTACCCACATGCATGTTGGAGAAGCAAAAACATGTTATACTGCAGTTAAGTTTTTATCATATATCCTTTTGAAGATTCCGTTTTAAAATATTGTCTTACCGTATCTCCTGAGTCAGAAAAAGCAAAAAAAAAAAAAAAACTCTGTCTGTGTGACTGTGTGACTGTGGCTCTGTGTCCACTCTACAGCCCAGACGGCTGAATTGATTGAGACGAAAATTCATATTTAGGCTTTTTACATAAATTGGGAGGGCCCAGTTGATTTTGGCGGAAATCGGCCAAACGGAAGTGGTAGTCGTAGTAGTAAACTACTATGAGAAAATGCAAAAAATATATATAGTTACTGAAAATTCCGGCCACGTCCTTAAAAGAAAGTCGTGTTGTGCCCCCACCTCCATTTTTTTTTGTTCTTTACAACAACCAATGTGTGTTAAAATAATACCCGTTTTTTTTGCCCTTTATTACGCTCATTAAAATATGGGCACCGTAGATATAGACCGTTGTAACTAAAATCAGATAAAAATGACAAAACTGACTGCTTACTTGGCTTACACTGAGTAAGATATTCAACAAAAACCATTTCGGGGTGCACTCGATATATCATTCATTTGCATTCTTTGGCAAATATGTATTATACAAAGTTAAAAAGAGACTTGAGTCTGTCTGCGTAGGGGTTTTATACAATAATGGGCATAATAGAAACCTTTCCGTTATATTTTAAAGGTGGTCAAACTCCTAGTAAATGGGTCACCATACGAATTGTGTTTTACAATTCGCAAGTTTTTAAGTTTCTTTCAAAATTTAAAGTAGAGTCCTGTCTGTTGGGCGTTTTAAAAAAACAATATCCGTCATATTTTAGAAGTGGTCGGACTCTTTTGGTCAAAAGGCTCGCATTCATATTTTTCTTTTCAAATGTTATTTTCATAAATTCCCTAGAATTTTTATATAGTAGCCTCATTCAATTTTGCAAACATAAATCAAATTTTAGAACTGGACCCATGGGTCAATGGATAACATACACATTTTTTTCATGTTGATATGAATCCTCTAAATGTAATATGATATGATTGGTCAATAGTAATAACAGTTAAATATGAAGATACCCTTAAAATAAAAAACCAGTCATGTCTAAAAAGTTGGTCTTGAATGCGTAGAAAGATAACATTAAATATCTTATCTTACAAAACGAACCATTTCTTCAAATTATAAATCGAATTGCGGATATGGCATTAAATTGTAGATCCCTTCCATTAGTGTCCAAAAATATAACACGCACAACACAAATGGTCGCGTCAATATTTAAAATTCGAAAACTCTGTGAAACTGATGCAAAAAATAAATATGTGTTATTGGCATTTGAAATGTTGTAATAGAAATCCTTAAAATTTCTTTTAATCATTTCGTTTTTGATTTTCCCAGCAAAAGTTATACATAGGTAAATATGCGAGATTGGTAACCACCAAAAATACTGAACTTTTTATCCGTCAGTTACTGTTTGATGGCCACCACACCATATTTCGAAATAAAATTGATACATTCACTAACGGATAACTACCTTTTAAATTTTAAATAAGAACATCTGCTGTCAGTTTAAACTATATGTCTACGTCTATAAACTGATGTTGTGTTGTAGACCCTATCGCCAGGTCTAGTATGTAACGGGTGTTTTTTTAAGAGGTTGCCGATTTTTTTTTTGAATAAAACACATATAAAATTATGAAATGACCAAAATTTTTTTTTATTTGGTAGATAATTTTTTGGCATTTAACATTTAAACACAATTTCTGGCATATGGCTACCACGACTATTTTTCACAAATGTCATTCTGGAGGTCCAATTTTCCAGCACTTTTTCAAGCATTTGAGGGCGTATGTCAGCAATGACACGTTGAATATTGGTTTCCAAAGCGTCAATCGATTGAGGTTTATCCACATAAACCAATGACTTCACGTATCCCCACAAAAAGTAATCGAGTGGCGTCAAATCGCACGAACGCGGAGGCCAATTCACCGGACCATTTCTCGAAATAATGTTGTCGTTGAAAGTTTCTTTCAATAAGTCGATTGTTTCACGTGCTGTATGGCAAGTGGCACCATCTTGTTGAAACCACATTTCATCCATATCCATATCTTCAAGATTTGACAACAAAAACTCATTTAACATGGTTCTGTATCGATTTCCATTCACGGTAACGCGTCGTCCTTCCTCATTTTTAAAGAAATATGGACCGATGATCCCACCAGCCCATAGACCGCACCAAACAGTACATTTATCAGGATGCATTGGTAATTCTTGAACGGCGTGTGGATTATCTTTGCTCCAAATGCGACAATTTTGTTTGTTGACGTATCCATTTAACAAAAAATGCGCCTCATCACTGAAGAGAATTTTACGGTAAAAAAATGGATCTTCGTTCAATTGATTTAACGACCAATCACTGAATTCACGGCGCAAACGATGGTCGTGTGGCTTTAATTCTTGCACCAATTGAATTTTGTATGGCACCAAACCCAAATCTTTACGTAAAATTTTCCATAAAGTCGATGGACAAAGTCCAATTTGCTGAGCACGACGACGAATCGATAAATTGTCGTTTTCTTCGACACTGGCCTCAACGACAGCAATATTTTCTTCTGTACGAACTCTTCTCATTCTTGTCGGTGGCTTGGCATCCAAAAGAGTGAATGTAGACCGAAATTTGGTAATTACGTTCTTTATGGTGGTCTCTGACGGACGATTATGTGCACCATAAAATTCACGAAGTGCTCTATAAACATTTTTAATTGAACACTGATTTTGAAAATAAATTTCCACGATTTGAAAACGTTGTTCTGGAGTTAACCTATTCATAATGATTTGCCAAACAATACTGAGTAGAAATGCCACTTTGAGCTGTCAAAACAACTGTCATAAAATAAAACGACATCTATCGGAAAAACAAACCTCCTAAAAAAACACCCTTTATGTCTAATTTGTTTTTATGCTCAAACTGATTTCGCGGTATGTTACATTTTTATTTAAAATACTATTTGTGTATATTACTTATTCCTTTTTCATTATGAATCATTCGTTTTTGGTCCACAATTTTTGATTTTTCTTTATGACCTAAGGTTATCGTGTTTAATTTTTTTAAAACTTTGATAACGACCTACAAGAATTAGCAGTAGTACTTAAAATGCATCTAAAAAGTAAAAATTTATTCATTGATTAAAGTTGATTTATTAACTAGAATTTGCATTGCCAATAGTATGACGCAAACAGTATGTTAATATAATCAAAGTTAACTTGTGCATAACCTTTGTGCTTCTTCTTCCACTTTTTCAATATTATAGGTAGAAAATTTGAGTTTGTATTATATTATATTATGTTATATCTATTACTTACCACTATGTTAAACTAAGAGTATAACAACTAAAAAGATTCCGAAAAGATACGAGTACAAAATCCCGGACTGAACAAGACAATATACAAAACTATTCTGATCGACGATTTAATCCTACTTGCACTTTGCACCAAACATGCGTATTGTTCTAAAGCTCTATCACAGCTTTTACTGCTTTTACTGTAAATCAGAGGTGTGAATTTATTGAATTCAATTTAAGCCTTAATAGAATTGAAAGCTTAAAAATACGTGATCTTCTCAATCTCTACTGATTAAATAATGCAATGTAAAGTTGTAATAACGTAAATCAGTGGTGTCCTACCTACAGCCCGAGGGCTGCATCCGGCCCGACAATGAACTTAGCTCGGCCCGTTTATCAAAACTTAAAAGTAGACAATGAACTATATTGTTGTTACAAAAAAAATATATAGCAGAATTCCACTAAAAAATAAAACAGTTAAATATGAAGACATATTTTGTATAGTAGTCGCTTCTTTAATAGTTAGCCACTTAGCGTTATTACGGTTTGTGCATATTGTTACGTAAAGTAGTTAGTAGCGCAGATAATGGGGTTTGAATCCTAGATAAATCGCAATGTACAGGCTCGTCCAAAAATAAGTACTAAAATTAGAATTAAAAAAATAGCATAAGACTTATTAGATTATTTGAAATTAGAAATGTAACCGCCTGTAAATTTGAATCATTATGTTTTTGTAAAAGAACATGATTGAACATGTAGTTTATTTTTAGAAGATGACTCTTTACATATGAGTATCATTAGTTGTAAAAAACAACCCATAAAAATTAAAATTTTTCATCTAAATTCTCTAATCGCAGAAATTGATATGGGAGCCCCTCGATCCTGGGTCATTTTTTATTTTTTAAATTCTCTATATTAACTTCGCGTGCACGTGGCTGGCTGGGTGGCTGGTCAGATTTTCTGATCAATTTTGAACCCACTTCCCATAGCTCGATTTTATTGAAATTTTGCACACGTGTATATTTCCGGTGACAATACTTTCTAATTTGAGGCCCCTCGGACCTCGGGTTCGGGGGGCTCCTATACAAATATTTTACAAAATTTACCCGATTTTCTTTAAATTTTGTACACATGTGTGTCTTCGATGGAAAACACTTTTTGTAAAAATTTGGAGTGATCGGCCCCCTGGGGATGCCCCATCAGATCACGGCAAAGTCTGAGCTCTGTGCTTTGTGTGCGACGCTGTTCGCTGCCGCAGCGTCATTTGGTGGATGATTTTGCCACAAAACGACCACGCTGTGTGTGTGTGTCTGTGTGTGTATCGCCGATTAGAGAATTTACAAGAAAAATTTTAATTTTTATGGGTTGTTTTTTTTTATTTTTTTTATTGTAGGAGAAAATTATCGAAATAGACATTTGACATCAGATGTCAAATTTGAAAATGCTCAGATCATTTTATTCTGAGCACTTAGAGCACACTCATACTCTGAGCAAATAAGAAACAAGAGCATTTTTCTTGAGAACTCTTTGACTGCTCTGAACTAATTTATGAAAACGCCAAATGACAGAATATTGTGAAAACTTGTCGTTCTATCTGTAAGTTGATATCGACAACAAAAAACGACATCAATAAAAATACAATTCAGTAAATAATTAAATAAGTTGAATTAAGCATAAAATATTTATGTCTCGTTTCATTCGCTGGGTTAATTCGTGCGTCAGCTAAGATTTCTCTCTCTCTACACAGCCAAAACCAAGTAGCGCAGCCGACTGCGTAGCACACACCGCACACATGTAATGGTTCTTTCAACCACTAGAACAGCCTGTCGCCGTTCCTCCTTGGAGTTAGCTACATCCCGGTGGCACGCCTGGTTACCACTACAAGCTCGTCGTGTCGTGGGGTGGGTTCTTGGATACAGCTATACTCCGGGTCCATTACAAAAAAATTTTATATGCGTGCCATTGAAACATATAGAAAATCAAAAAAAATAGGAAAGCGAAAAGCAACCTCAGAGGAGGCGCTGGATGGATTGTTTAGTATCCTGCTACTGGACTAGGGCAGGAAAGAGGGGTAGGAACCATATCAATAAGGTATTCCCACTTTCCCCCTTTCTCTCTTAACCCACCCTTCCGTGGGCCTTTGATGGTAATAGACCCCCTTGTCGTATCAACCCACCGTCGACCTTGCTACTACCTGCGCCGGAGGAAAAGAAAGCAAATGAATTTACACACTCATTTTTGGTAATCTATATAAAAGATAACAATTTATTTCCAGCATTGATAGGATTACGATTATCTAAAGATTATAAGATATCATTACAAAAGCACTAAATCTATAACATTAGGTTCTAAGAAAAAAAATAAACGAAATGTACAGTACAGTACAGTAAAAGAAATTAATATTACTCCTAAGAAATACACGGACCCATAACGGTCACTTAAAGGGAATATATATATATATATGCGAATACATCGATCTATTAATTCGAATAAATTTAACAAAATCAAAAAAAAAACTGAATTACTCAGTTAAATTTCCCTGAGTTAATTTATCAAAATTAAATTACAAGGGAATAAAGATATCATTACAAAAGCACTAAATCTATAACATTAGGTTCTAAGAAAAAATTAAACGAAATGTACAGTACAGTACAGTAAAAGAAATTAATATTACTCCTAAGAAATAACACGGACTCATAACGGTCACTTAAAGGGAATATATATATATATATATATGTGGATACATCGATCTATTAATTCGAATAAATTTAACAAAATCAAAAAAAATAACTGAATTACTCAGTTAAATTTCCCTGAGTTAATTTATCAAAATTAAATTACAAGGGAATAAAGATATAGATTATTTTGGGTTTATCTAATTTAATAATTAAGGAGAGGAATAACGTTATCGATAGATATAAAACAAATTTTTAGAGAAGGTCTCCATTTAACAATTTAATACCGTTATTGGTCTACCACCAAACGAATATATATATGGTTTTCCATTATTAAAGAAAACAAATCTGTCATAAAAGGTATATTAGTTGCTAATATATAGCAAAATTTAATACTTATGAGGGTTCCAAGCCCTTGAGATAACCCACAAAAGGAATTTTGCAAAAGCCACTATTCCATATAGGACTTTACCTACTCTTGGGGAGGCATATGTTCATTTAGAGTAAATTAAGAAAGAACAAAAAAACTTACGTGAAATTGCGAAGTCCGTCCATGTCGCCAGCGCTGTCGAAGTGGGCAGAATCCAGCTATTTGAAAGAGCAATTTAGTTATTAAATTCACGCCTAACCCCCGATCGTACGAACTCGAAAGTTTGGAACTCATATATATATATATAGATTTTTATTTTTTTCTCTCTTTTTTTTTTTGATTTAAAAAGGTAATATACTGTAACTACAACAAGAACATTATATAGACCCGACTGGACAGATTTCTTTTCCTTCTG
The DNA here is from genome assembly GCA_947095585.1 of Nephrocerus scutellatus. NCBI lineage: Eukaryota > Metazoa > Arthropoda > Insecta > Diptera > Pipunculidae > Nephrocerus > Nephrocerus scutellatus. The sequence goes on along the minus strand of OX352764.1, from coordinate 64,846,147 downwards.
GTGTATACAAATTCAAAACTTGTGGTAAGAAATAATTTCAAGAACTACAGTTGTACCAACTCAACATTTTTCGTTAATTTAAATTTTACACTAAGCTATATATGTATTGGTATGCGAACTTCATCACCACTACAGCTTTACAGAGGGACGCCATCATGAAAATTTCTTCTGGAACTCGATGAGTAGCAGGGCTTTGGTCTGACTGTACCCCAGCAACAACTTCCGCAATGATTGACTGTGAGAAGCGGTCAAATCCACCGGAACATCTTCTTAATACCATATTCATCACCCAAAACTCGTTTTCTTCAGGCCTATGCGCTCCTATCATTCTGTTCGCACGCCCTGTCACCCCTACGCGTGAAAATTTATGAAATTGTACAAACTGCGTTGTCGAATTTTTCCGACTTGAATCGAAGTTGTGGACACCCAAACGCATTAATTCGAGCTAGTTCCGGGCTCCGATGTCAACGGGACAATTGTTCCTTAGATTAATAAGAAACGCTGCACTCATTTACAAATCGCACTTCTCGTGCTGCCACGCGTTCAAAATTCACAAGAAAATGATGGGCTCTTGCCGATATAGATGCCATTGTATCACCAAATAACGTGATTGAGGAAAAAAAAATAACTTTATGCAAAAACCCCTTTTCTTTTTCTAATTCTTCTTTTTATTTGGGAATTTTCAGGTAGGGTAAATGTTCCACAGCACAAATAAATTCTCGCGAATCCTTCAGGACTTGGCAAACCACGCAAAAACTTGTTAGTTTTCCCTACTCGGACACACACAGCTAAGTTCCATTTCCGAAAATAATATTATCGTGGCGTTCTGCCGCCCAAATCGCTGACGACCGACTTCTTTCGAGTTTTACACCAGACTCACTTCTCTAATTCATTCTGCCAGCAACCCAAGCTCGATGCCTCTTCAATTCCCCTCACTCTATATTACCTCAATGCATACGACACTTTGCGAGAGCGGTACGCATTTAGGCATGCAGGTAGTAAGTGTAGTATGTTATGTTAGCGGCATTTTCTGGTCGATTCTCTCCTGCGGTCAGCAACAGATTTCGCAGGGGTACTCAGTGTCTGTGAATGCATATGGGGGGGGTGTTGTGTTGCCTAAAATCATCCGATTTTGTCCAACCAATCATATGCTCTGAGTCTAAAACTTTTGGTTGCAGCATAGCTGTACCAAGCATCGGATGATTTTACGGCATCATCCTCTGCTTCGTGATACCAGGCAGCAGCATTTTACTCTCTCCCATGGTCAAAACCTAAACCTTCCATAGAAAGTCCAACTGTACGCACACTAAAGCTGTAAACCAATTCCAAACGAATTTTTGTTTGAGTGATGGGAATATAGTGTACAAAATATACGCAGTCGCAGCGAGCGAGAACGTAGGATGTTGTAGTGGGAAACCGGAAATTTTATATGGAATTTTGCTCTTTAGTTGATTACTACTATAAAACGTTTGGGATATTTCCAAGCATGTCTCTGTGTATGAACGGATCAGTTGGGCCTTCTATAGAGAAGACTTTGCTCACAGTTCGCCAGACCAATACATTGCCAGCTGGAATTTTGGTGATCGTACCGTAACAGAGTGTCGCTTGGCTAACCTGCTACCATTACAAAACAAATAAGAGGCTGCATTTCCTTTAACCCACGGAAATATAGGCCATCTTATTTGAAGAGGTAGCCCACCTGTGCTAAGAGTTACTGACGAATGTCCTTCGCATGGTATATACCGATCAGTTTTCCGCTCCTATCTTCTAATAAGTAGTACGAGTTTCCTCGTTTCTCGCGAATCCTCGCTGGTACAAACAATGGGGCCAGTTTGGCATTGAAGCCCTTCGCAAAACTGCTCTGCACGAAGTTCCTTCTAAATATCTCCTGTCCCACTTTGAAATCCACTTGGCGACTACGGATATTGTAGGTTTTTAAGTTAGTCTCGTAAGCTTTCCGCAAATTTTTAGTAACCTTGTCTCTGATAGAAAGTCGCTGATCTTTTGGCGAGATAGTAGTGTCCTGATCATCCAAGAGATCCAAGTTGCGTAACAACTTGTAATCAGAGGCGTGGTGGGTCATGTGAAGTCCAAAGAGAACAAAGTAAGGCGAGAACCCGATTGACGTATGGATTGAACTGCGCAAGGCACAACTGATCCCACTTATATATCTGTCCCAGGTTTTCTGGTCGTCCTTAACGTAGGCGTGTACGGCCGCTATTATGGAGCGATTTACTCGTTCTGAAGCGTTAGATTGCGGGGAATACAGAGCTGTAAACACATGATTAATCCCGTATTTATCAAGTAGCGCCCTGAAGATAGTCGATCTAAACTGCACGCCATTGTCTGTCACAATTACCTCAGGGACCCCGAAGGTATGGAAGATGTATTCCTCCAAATATTTACAGATTGCCGAAGCACAGAACTTTTTAAGAGTTTCCAGAAAATTGAATTTAGACAGTTGATCGACTACGATCAGAATTCCGATAGCTCCCGAGTTTGAACGAGGGTATGGACCTAATAAATCCATATATAACTTTTGAAATGGTCGGGCTGATTGTACCAGCTGACCCATTCGAGGACGCAATATTTTGTTTGGCGGTTTAGTGCATTTGCAGGTTTCACACCGGGAAACATACTCTCTGATTTGTCCAGTCATACGAGGCCAGAAGAATTTCCGCTGTATCTTCTCGATGGTTTTACCTACCCCGCCGTGGGCACTAGTCAGGCGGCAGTGGGCTCGTTGGATAACGTCGTTCGTTAAACCTTTTGGGACCCAAAGCTTCCAGGAGTTCTGTTCTTGGTCTATATTACCCGAAGCAAAGTCGTTACGTTTGTAGAGATACTTCTCGACCACTTTAAGGTCAGGCAGCTTGCTCTGATTGGCTAGAACATTGGCCTTCAGGGTTTCGTATTCAGTGCTCTGGAATTCGTCAGAATCGAGATCAATTTCGGGACCTTCTTCAACCAATTCGCATATTTCCGCTGAATACAGCCTAGATAAGGTATCTGGAACCACGTTCTCAGATCCTTTTCGGTGTTTAATTGAAAACTGGAACCCTTGGAGTTTGAGAGCCCACCTCGCTAATCTACCACTCAGGTCCGTCTGTCGCATCAACCACTGTAAGCTGGCGTGGTCGGTTATCACCGTAAATTCCTGACCCTCGATGTAGGCCCGAAATTTCTTGATGCTCAGGACAACGGCTAAGCACTCTTGCTCCGTGACACTGTAGTTCCGTTGAGCTTTATTGAACTTTTGCGACATGAAAGCCACGGGGACTTCGTCACCATTATCAGTCACTTGGGCAAGCACGCTGCCTATACCATCTTGACTTGCGTCGCATTGCAAAAGAAAGGGTCTGCTGAAATCTGGGTTTGACAAAACCGGAGCAGAAGTTAAACGTTGTTTCAGATCGTTAAATGCTTGATCAGCTTCGGCCGACCAAACAAAGGATTTTGATTTTTTCAGAAGCTCTGTGAGGGGGTGAGTAACCACGGAGAAGTTGGCTATGAAGCGCCGATACCATCCAGCCATTCCGAGAAATCTCCTCAGTTGTCGAACTGACACAGGAGTTGGAAACTCTGTAATAGCTACGAGTTTGTCTGGATCTGCTTTTAGCACTCCATATCCAACCACATAACCCAGGTACTTCACCTCCTTCAAACAGAATTTGCTTTTGCCTAGGTTGATTGTAAGACCAGCCTTCCGCAAATGCAAGGCGATTTCCTCTAAGACCATCATGTGTTTATCAAACGTGTCGGTAATTATCAAAAGGTCATCCAGATAGACAAATACGAAATCTCGAAGTTGGTTGGGGATCACTTGATCCATCAATCTACACAGGGTCTGTGGAGCATTGCACAGCCCGAACGGCATTACTCGGTATTGATATAAGGGCCTATTTGGAACGGTAAAGGCGGTTTTATCCCGAGAACCTTTCTCCAACGGAATCTGATGGAACGCCTTCTTTAAGTCTAAACTCGAGATGACCTCTGCAGGCGGTAATCGACCTAGAATCCCGTTAATGTGTGGCAAGGGATATGCATCCTTGACCGTCACTGCATTAACCTTCCTCGAGTCCAGACAAAGTCGAACTTTCCCCGGTTGACGTACCAACACCACAGGTGAACTCCAGGAACTTTTGGATTCTTCTATAATTCCTTGAGCCAGCATTTCATCCAGTTCGGCGAAGATCAATTTCTCGATCGCTGGGGATACTGGATAGTGCCGCTGCTTTACGGGTTTCGCATTCTGGACGTCGATAACGTGTTCAACCAGGGTTGTTTTTCCCAACCCCTCATGATCAAAGGAAGGAAAATGGGACTAAACCGCCTCCAGCCTTCTTAGTTGTCCGCTTGTCAAATCAAGAGATTTTAGGTTGTCACTCCTGTCTGATTCGGAGTCCGAATTCTGGTGCAATTCACCGATGATCCCAGGCGCTAACTGGAAGGCTTTCCAGAAGTCGATCCCGAGATATAAATCTTGTGAAAGGTTAGGAACGAGGAACAGACCGATTTCTCGAGTCTGTCCTCGAAACTCAATTTCCACATCGACCTTTCCCTTTATCTGGTGTCGACTTCCATCCGCCGTCCTCACGCTGCTGGTGAACCTTGTCAAATTGCGACCGTCCTTCAGAACCTCTTCAGCCAGCTTCGAACCGATACAACTAATCGTTGCACCACTATCGAGTAGGCCTTGGACCGATCGATTAAGAAATTTCACCTCTGCATATGAACGTACATCCTCTCCTCGGTTGATAATTGCATTAACCCATCTCCTACGATTTTGCACCACGGATTTCCAAAAGGTTCGCATCCGGAGTGTTGAACGTTTACTACGTCTTTCTACCTTTTCTGTGTTTGAGTCAAAAATTCGCGCTCGTGCTTTCTGGTATTCAGCGAAACGCACATGATAGGGCTTAAAGGAATGCAGTAATGGTTTGTAAATACTAGCTTGCTTGGGTAAATCATTTTCATTTCGAGTGGTCAAAATCTTTGGTTCAAAGGGTTTCGTCTGTGAGGCACGAACGCTCGTGTCAAAAAGTGGATTATCGTCTTTAGTTTGTTTTACTTGGGGTGTGGGTTGCGCTTTTGTAGCTGAGCCACACCCACACGGGAGTTTCCCGGGGGTCTACAATTTACACAGTTTGGTCTATATACGTTTAGGGCTCCACATCCGTAGCAGAATATTCGCCTTTCCTGCAGACAATCTACATATCTGTGACCGCCCTCGCTACAGTTCCAGCAGATAAGCGTGTTAGTACCGGTCACCGCACAATTTTCACCTAAAACATTTGGTGAGGAGTAGACTTCCTCCGGAGAACTATATGACCTGTCCATTTCGGCGACGTTACGTCTGGGCATAGGGTTCCGAAATCCGGTAAACCCACGACTGACATCCGCGAGGAAACGTTCCCGCTTGCGACAGACTTCTCGGAGTTGGGCTACAGAACTAATTGGTAAATACAGAATCTCGTGCCGAATATCCGGACGAAGATTTCGAGTTAAGATCTCTACGAGCTCATTTTCATTTATTTGGGAAGCCAACCGATTGGTCAAGACGGAGATCGAATCGAAGTATTCATCAAATGTTTCCCGATCCTTTTGCCTCCTTGACCGAATGCTTTCCAACAGGTCGTAATCCGTACGATTATCTTTGAATTGCAAACGTAAGGCTTCGCATAGATCAAACCAGGAGCACTGATGAACACTCCGATGATATCTCCAGAACCATTCTCTGGCTTTCCCATGGAGTAACATGTGGAAATTACTGCAAATCACTGAAAAGTCTCCGTACAAGGTTTGATTAGTCAGGACTTGAACTCGGTATAAGAATTCGTCAACGGTAAGTCCGTCTATGGTACCATCAAAACGAATTTGCCACTTTTGTATGAGGTTGGTGATGCGATCAGACCTTCCCAAATCGAGCGAAGGACCGGAACTCGATCCTTGATTTGGGGCAAAAGAAACGTTTCGAAAATTCGACTGAAGACCTGGATTTATATGTCCATTCGAAATTATCGGTGTTGGGAGACGAGCGAACTCATCCGAGCGATTTTGAGAATTGTTCTGTTGGCTGAAATGGTTCGTCTGGGTTTGAAGCTTCAGATTTTCTAAACACTTCTGTATGTTGGAAGTGACTACGTCCGTCAGTTTGCTAGTAAGACATTCAATGGTGTCCGACTTATGTTGTTCCAAGGCAGTATCTATCATGGTTTTGACTACGTCTGTGGTGAGCTTCCTTTCGGAAAGCGGCACCGGACGTGTACCCGACCTTTGTCGGTTGTCTTCAACAAAAATTTCGTCCTCGAGGAGGTTTCTATGTGCATAGCGCTTAGGAACGTTATTGCTCTTCCTACCTGCACTGGTGCTGCGAGTAGCCATTGTTTTGGGAATGGCTCCTTTTGAAGCCGGAGTCTGCTTGTTGAACGGTTTTCTTCTTGCGGTTGCACGTGCAGTGTTCTCCACCGTCACTTGTATAGGCTTAAGACTCTCTGCTATGCAGTCCGTCTTGCAAGTTGGACATTTGTCCGAAGTCTTCAAAAATTCCGTAATACATGTATTATGAAAAACGTGTTCACAGGAGGTAACGAGGCTTTCGACTTCTGGGACTAATTCCGCCTTACACACTTGGCAAATAACGCTTGGATTGAGTCGACTCAAATCCTCGTCGCTACGCACAGTAAACATGCTCTCAACGATAACTGACTACGCCTTTCGACAACCTGAAACAGGTCTAGATTTACCAAAATATACTGATCGAGCGAGTAATGATATAGCACGAGACGCCGATACAAAAAAAAGGACTTACACACCAATACAAAACCGTCGCAACCTAAAATAAATGTATAATTTTCTAAAATAATATTCAACACACACAATCACTGTGACTGTGTGTATTCAAATCCAAAACGGTCCGAACTGAACATTTACGATATGATCGTTGTTTAGTTGGGGTAAATCTAACAAAAATGTGTATTGGTTCAAACTTAAATCTGCAAAATCCAATAGTAAATAAAAAAAACCCAGGATTCCGAAATTAATAAAAAAAATTTATTGTTGCTTTACAACTTGCTTTCTCCTCCAGCTACAGGTTTCCAAGGCGATGGGTACGTTTTACTGTCCCCACATCCAGGCATAATTACCTAATAAATCACTAAAATTTCCACAAATTCTCAAAAAAAAACTACCATCATTACACCGGTTGTGTCCACAATCTAAGGAATTACTAACACTTCCGACAGTTGAGGCATTGAGATAAAACTGATAGTTCTTTTAACCACTAGGTTCACATGCTAATGACATTCTGGTCCGCTAATCACACGTTGCAATCAGCGGTCGTTCCAACAAGGCATTGCATTAAACCAATCGAAGGAAATTTAAAAATCAGCAAAACTAAACAAGGGTACTTAACCAAATTCACAGCATTCCTTATGAACTGTAAAGCTATTGGTCAGGTCGACCGGTCAGGGTCCAATCGCCTGCATTTCCAAGAGTTATCCCGAACGATCATGCAACACTGGTTGAATCTAATATTAAGATAACGTCTTTACTGAGCTTTGACACGCGTCGCAGTCGTATAAGCAGAATCCAAAACTACTGCTTTAACTTAGCTAAGATAAGATATTGAAGGTGAAATTATTGGGGCCACTGCAGCGAACACAAGGCAGAGCAGACATTGCCTGGTCAGAACCTCTGCCGCACGCAAAAATGTCTGCAATTCCAAACAAGTGGTCTAGTTCGTCCCTCGGACGCAGCAGTGCACCAATGATAGAAAAAGGTCCGGTATGAGTCGTTAAATTGTATCGAGCTACACTCTTTACGTCGAAATCCAAGGTCAGGTATTCAACCTGTTTAGGCTTTTTATTTACCTGCAATTCCTGGACGCAATACTTCAAGGACCCACCCCGGAAAACAAATTACCATTAGGTAATTAAATTAATCTACTAGAAAATTAAAGGGAAAGAAGGAAACACAAAGAGTGAAACCCAAAGTAATCATAGCTTTATTAAGCCAGAATTCCTTCGGGCCCCACGTTGGTGTTAACCAACGCGATTTCCACAACCAAAAGATGTAGGACCCAACCGAATCTGCAACATGCAAACCCAGTCGGGCCCCACGTTGGGCGCCATTTTCTGTAATGGTTCTTTCAACCACTAGAACAGCCTGTCGCCGTTCCTCCTTGGAGTTAGCTACATCCCGGTGGCACGCCTGGTTACCACTACAAGCTCGTCGTGTCGTGGGGTGGGTTCTTGGATACAGCTATACTCCGGGTCCATTACAAAAAAATTTTATATGCGTGCCATTGAAACATATAGAAAATCAAAAAAAATAGGAAAGCGAAAAGCAACCTCAGAGGAGGCGCTGGATGGATTGTTTAGTATCCTGCTACTGGACGAGGGCAGGAAAGAGGGGTAGGAACCATATCAATAAGGTATTCCCACTTTCCCCCTTTCTCTCTTAACCCACCCTTCCGTGGGCCTTTGATGGTAATAGACCCCCTTGTCGTATCAACCCACCGTCGACCTTGCTACTACCTGCGCCGGAGGAAAAGAAAGCAAATGAATTTACACACTCATTTTTGGTAATCTATATAAAAGATAACAATTTATTTCCAGCATTGATAGGATTACGATTATCTAAAGATTATAAGATATCATTACAAAAGCACTAAATCTATAACATTAGGTTCTAAGAAAAAAAATAAACGAAATGTACAGTACAGTACAGTAAAAGAAATTAATATTACTCCTAAGAAATACACGGACCCATAACGGTCACTTAAAGGGAATATATATATATATATATATATGCGAATACATCGATCTATTAATTCGAATAAATTTAACAAAATCAAAAAAAAACTGAATTACTCAGTTAAATTTCCCTGAGTTAATTTATCAAAATTAAATTACAAGGGAATAAAGATATAGATTATTTTGGGTTTACCTAATTTAATAATTAAGGAGAGGAATAACGTTATCGATAGATATAAAAGAAATTTTTAGATAAGGTCTCCATTTAACAATTTAATACCGTTATTGGTCTACCACCAAACGAATATATATATGGTTTTCCATTATTAAAGAAAACAAATCTGTCATAAAAGGTATATTAGTTGCTAATATATAGCAAAATTTAATACTTATGAGGGTTCCAAGCCCTTGAGATAACCCACAAAAGGAATTTTGCAAAAGCCACTATTCCATATAGGAGGAGGGCATATGTTCATTTAGAGTAAATTAAGAAAGAACAAAAAAACTTACGTGAAATTGCGAAGTCCGTCCATGTCGCCAGCGCTGTCGAAGTGGGCAGAATCCAGCTATTTGAAAGAGCAATTTAGTTATTAAATTCACGCCTAACCCCCGATCGTACGAACTCGAAAGTTTGGAACTCATATATATATATATAGATTTTTATTTTTTTCTATCTTTTTTTTTTTGATTTAAAAAGGTAATATACTGTAACTACAACAAGAACATTATATAGACCCGACTGGACAGATTTCTTTTCCTTCTGGTGTATACAAATTCAAAACTTGTGGTAAGAAATAATTTCAAGAACTACAGTTGTACCAACTCAACATTTTTCGTTAATTTAAATTTTACACTAAGCTATATATGTATTGGTATGCGAACTTCATCACCACTACAGCTTTACAGAGGGACGCCATCATGAAAATTTCTTCTGGAACTCGATGAGTAGCAGGGCTTTGGTCTGACTGTACCCCAGCAACAACTTCCGCAATGATTGACTGTGAGAAGCGGTCAAATCCACCGGAACATCTTCTTAATACCATATTCATCACCCAAAACTCGTTTTCTTCAGGCCTATGCGCTCCTATCATTCTGTTCGCACGCCCTGTCACCCCTACGCGTGAAAATTTATGAAATTGTACAAACTGCGTTGTCGAATTTTTCCGACTTGAATCGAAGTTGTGGACACCCAAACGCATTAATTCGAGCTAGTTCCGGGCTCCGATGTCAACGGGACAATTGTTCCTTAGATTAATAAGAAACGCTGCACTCATTTACAAATCGCACTTCTCGTGCTGCCACGCGTTCAAAATTCACAAGAAAATGATGGGCTCTTGCCGATATAGATGCCATTGTATCACCAAATAACGTGATTGAGGAAAAAAAAATAACTTTATGCAAAAACCCCTTTTCTTTTTCTAATTCTTCTTTTTATTTGGGAATTTTCAGGTAGGGTAAATGTTCCACAGCACAAATAAATTCTCGCGAATCCTTCAGGACTTGGCAAACCACGCAAAAACTTGTTAGTTTTCCCTACTCGGACACACACAGCTAAGTTCCATTTCCGAAAATAATATTATCGTGGCGTTCTGCCGCCCAAATCGCTGACGACCGACTTCTTTCGAGTTTTACACCAGACTCACTTCTCTAATTCATTCTGCCAGCAACCCAAGCTCGATGCCTCTTCAATTCCCCTCACTCTATATTACCTCAATGCATACGACACTTTGCGAGAGCGGTACGCATTTAGGCATGCAGGTAGTAAGTGTAGTATGTTATGTTAGCGGCATTTTCTGGTCGATTCTCTCCTGCGGTCAGCAACAGATTTCGCAGGGGTACTCAGTGTCTGTGAATGCATATGGGGGGGGTGTTGTGTTGCCTAAAATCATCCGATTTTGTCCAACCAATCATATGCTCTGAGTCTAAAACTTTTGGTTGCAGCATAGCTGTACCAAGCATCGGATGATTTTACGGCATCATCCTCTGCTTCGTGATACCAGGCAGCAGCATTTTACTCTCTCCCATGGTCAAAACCTAAACCTTCCATAGAAAGTCCAACTGTACGCACACTAAAGCTGTAAACCAATTCCAAACGAATTTTTGTTTGAGTGATGGGAATATAGTGTACAAAATATACGCAGTCGCAGCGAGCGAGAACGTAGGATGTTGTAGTGGGAAACCGGAAATTTTATATGGAATTTTGCTCTTTAGTTGATTACTACTATAAAACGTTTGGGATATTTCCAAGCATGTCTCTGTGTATGAACGGATCAGTTGGGCCTTCTATAGAGAAGACTTTGCTCACAGTTCGCCAGACCAATACATTGCCAGCTGGAATTTTGGTGATCGTACCGTAACAGAGTGTCGCTTGGCTAACCTGCTACCATTACACACAGTCATTAAAGTACGACGGTATCTGATGCCACTATATGATGTATACGGGCCTTGCGGCCAAACCCGGGGCTTGATCACTACCAAGTTTTAGAAAAAGTATTGTTTATTGGGTATACACAAGTGTGTAAAATTTGAAAAAAATCGGGTAATTTTTTTTTAAATTTATATGGGAGCCCCCCGACCCCGCAAATTTTCATAGAAAGTGTTGTCATGGGAGATACACATGTTTGCAAAATTTCAATAAAATCGTACTTTAGGAAGTGGGTTAAAATTGATTACAAGATTTGGTGTGCCAGCCACCCAGCCAGCCAGCCAGCCACGGGCAAGTGAAGTTAATATAGAGAATTTAAAAAGGGGAATAAGTCCACAATTTTCTGGTCTTTTCTCGATATTTCAGTCTATAATATTGGAAGTTTCTGGAAGCTTTTCAATGAGTATAAAAGGTGGTGTTCACTGCAGAGAATTCATTAGTTCATTGGAATTTAACCAGTGCAGTTGAAAAGCTCTTGCTTGCAGAAATATTGTAAAGTACAGGTAATAAGTGTTTTTGTGTACATTTAAATTTATCACCAGTATAAATTGTGAACTTGTATTATATTTACTATCTATTTATTAAACTTGTTATTTGTAAATAAATAAACTTGTGTTGTGTTTTATTTGCAAAATCCTATACGAACTTGAAAGCCCGAAATTTCGTAACAATTGGTGTCAGAAGTGGGATTTTACCAATTGTCAGACAGTAAAATTATGCAAATCGTGTAAATTGAGAAACAATAAAATTTGAAAATTGAGAGACAGTAAAATTTTACAAATCGTTGAACAATAAATAAATAAGTTAATTGGTGATTTTTCAAGCCTTTAGACAGTAAATAAATTGAGTGAAATTTTTACAAATCGATAAACAGTAAATAATAAAATGGGAAGTGCAGTGAACATTAAATCCTATAGTTTCCAGTAAGAGCTTGGAAGGCGATGTCTAAGAACCGCTGGAAATAAGCAAAAGTTATTTCTCCGATTGCAACAAGTCGTCAAAGGGGAAAAGCAGCAATCTGGTGTAGTGTTTTCAATTGAGACGGAGTTAGTGGAGCGAAAATCGTCCACTTCGGAAGAACAGGGTGGTGTGCAAAACATGGAGGCGATGTTACAAGTTATAATGCAACAAATGAATAGCAAGTTTGACCAGCAGAGAGAACAAATGCAGCGGCAAAGTAAACAAAGTTAAGAGTTAGGAAAAGATTTGAATTCTCAAATGAAGCAGCAAAATGAACAAATGAACAGCAAGCTGGACCGGCAAAGTGAACAATCGCAGCAGCAGAGCCAAGAATTACCGAATGAATTGGATCTGCAGTTAAATTCCAAACTGACCGTTAACTGTGAACAGCAAATTCAACAATCACAGAAACAAAGCCAAGAACTGAAGCAGTAATTAAACTCTAAATTCGATCAGCAAAATTAAAAGCTGGATGTTATTCAAGAAAATCTAAGAGGTGAAATGGGCGAACTTCAAGAAACGCTCAAACGAGAAATAAATGGAATTCATGAAGAAGTGAGTGGTCTGGAAGGAAAAATTAAAGAGTTCGAGACCCGATTGGATAACCGTACCCAGTTCGTCAGGGAAAATACTCAACAAAGCAGTACCAGAGTCATTCCAGAATTATCTAGTAACCAAAAAGGAATTTTAAAGCCTCTTGCGTTTAATGGTGAGACAGCATTTGAAAATTTCAAAGTCCAGTTTGGAGCTGAGGTATAATGTATGGGGTGCAGAAGAACAGCTAAATTCTTTGATTCTAGCGTTAAGGGGCAAGGCAGCAGACGTTTTACAAAAGATTTCAAATGCTGAGATGAGTTTCGGAAGAATATTGAAAGAGTTGGACTTGCGTTATGGACAGTCTCACACCAAGGAGTTAAGCAAAATACAGCTCAAGATGAAGAAACAACAGCGAGGAGAACGGCTTTAGTAATTAGAACGGGATATAACTAAGCTTGAACTGACTACATGCTAATGATTGAGACAGGACTACCACCAATATTCATAAAAACGCTAATGATGCAAGTGGACTATATCCTGAAGGTTCTTAAAATGCCAAATGATCGACTGCCGAAGAAAATTGCACTTAAAACAATTTCCAACCGGTCAAGTTGGTTCGCGGAATGGATGGAGCTAGCGCAAAGCTGTGGCATGGAGCTTCAACTTAATATAGCAGAGCATCAAAATTGGAAACCAATGCTCTATAACCTCATAAAAAAAGTTGACCTTCAACTAAGGGAAGGCTTTCTAAGAGAAGCAGCGGCGTCGATTCACAGAACCACGTATAGTCAATTATGTCACAATCTGCAAGACAGTTACTTTAGGGACGAATATAGTGTGGATGAACTATCGATGGTTATAAAACTTCGTGGCGAACTACTCCATCTGAATTTTATTCCACATAGAGAAGATCTTCCAATTATTTGCACCCTATGTAATCTTGGAGAAAGGGAAGATGTTCTACATTTCCCGATGCCCGATGTTGAAGGAAACGAGAAGACACTTTTTCGGAACTGATTTTATAACGGACGTCGAAGTACTAGGATGCTTAAACAAGCCTAATGTGTCACAACTGTATCGCTATTGCAAAGTTGCACTGGCGTATCGAAATCAAATTATTACGCTCAACTTATAAAGTAATCCCTCTTTCCTTCGTAAATTAAATTCTTTATATTTTTTTTTTTTTTAATTTCAATATTTATTTGTATTTTTATTTTACTAAATCAAAGTGGTAAAACTTGTAAATTATTATACAGAATTAATTGCCAATCGACAGACGGCAATGCCATGCTTTTTTGATTTTGTAATATTTCAAACGAATGGTAATAAAAATCTAAATCTTAATCTAAAAAAAATCTTGAACTGACTGGCAGAGCTATCCGAGATGAGCAATTACAATTTCATTTGAGGACAACAGCCAGAGGAAAATCGATGAACGAAGTGTTGGTATCGGCTTGGGAATACGAAGCAGCTAGAGCCAGTTTGTCTAATGAATTGGTTAGATTTCACAAGCTGGAAACAGAGGACATTACACAAATAAAAGCCCTTATTAAGGAGGAAATCCGAAAAACAAAAACTGGAAGCCCTCAGAACGACGGAAACCCAACATTTAGTTCCCGTCCACAATGTTTTAGATGCCAGAAACCTGGACTTTCTATCCGCGACTGCAAGGAAGCAAGTTAAAACGACATTACAGCCTGTGCATCGTGTTAAGAGGCCTGAAAATGTACGGCAGCTAGGCGCAACACAGATGAATGAGGTGCAGCAGCCAGATTACCTCGAAGGTGCAGACCAGGACAACTAAGTTACACCAGATTTAAGGGGCGTAAGCTGGTCAAGAAGGGAGAGAGCCCTAGGATCACTGTGAACATTGCCAAACTTGGAAAGGACAGCAACAGCTTGCTTGTTAGTGGTGTGTTAGAAGAAAAACCATATACGTTTATCTTGGATACAGGAGCTTCCAGATCAGTTGGAAATCCAAAAGTGGAAAAAGTACTTCGTATAAATTTGAGGACAGCGACGGGTGAAGTTGCAGCAATTAAAGAAGAGTGCTCCTGTAGTGTCATGTTTGGAGGAATACGGTTTTCTCCTCAGTTTATTGTTGCCAGCATTATAGATGAATGCATATTGGGTATGGATTTCATGACAGAGCGCGAGATGTCTCTTGTTCTAAAGAACCACGTGTTAAAATGGCGCAATGTGGAAGTACCCTTGCAAATAAATAACAGCCAGAGTGGTGGGCTAAGAGTCATTGCTGAAGAAAAAGTGGAGATACCATCGATGTGCGAGAAAATCATTTATGGCAAGGTGAACGGTGACCTTGGGGACATTAGAGTAGGAATAGTGGAGCCAACCAATTTCAACAAGAACGGACTATTATGCGGAAGAACTCTAGTGAATTTCCAGCCCAAGATACCGGTGAGAATAATGAACGTTAGCCCATCACCAAAGGTAATAAGAGAAGGAGCAGTCATTGGCAAGACTCAGGGAGTAAGCTGTATCGCAAACTGTTAGCCTGTTAAAGTAAAGAATACGCCACTAGATCTGGAAAGGAAGCAGATAATTCGTTCGCTATGTAAACATCTTCCAGCACATCGACAAGCAGCAAAAAAGGCGCTAGAGCAATTTGCCGACGTTTTTGCTGTCAGCGACAACGACATGGGTAAAACCAATATAGTGCGACATCGAATCGATACAGGAAATGCTTTTCCAATTCGACAGGCGCCAAGAAGATTACCACTTGCTAAGCAACAAGAGGCAGAAATACTGGTCAAGAAGATGGAACGAGATGGAATCATAGAGAAGTCTAAAAGCCCGTGAAGTTTACCTGTGGTACTTGTCCAAAAGAAAGATGGTTCAACGAGATTTTGTGTGCACTATCGGAAACTGAACGATGTCACCAAGAAGGATATCACGTGCTCATTGTTTTTATTCACACATTCAATGCGCACGTGAATAATCTTCGGCAAGTTCTGGAAACCATTAAAGCTGCAGTATTAAAGTTGAGTGCACCGAAATGGAGTCTTTTCAAAAAGAAGTGATTTATTTGGGCCACATTTTATCCAGTCAAGGAGTATGCACGGATCCCAAGCAGTTGGAAGCTCTTAACGAATGGCCGGTACCAAAGAATTTACATGAGCTGCGAAGTTTTCTGGGGGTATGCTTCTACTATCGACGGTTTGTGCCGAACTACGCAGATGTTGCACGAAGCCTTCATCGCCTTACTGAGAAGAACCAAAAGTTCCAATGGTCGAGCGAGCACCAAAAATCATTCGAATTACTGAAGGGAAAGTTGTCCAGCTCTCCAATTTTGACATATCTACAGGAAGGAGAACTCTTCATGGACACTGGCGCGAGCAATGCGGGAATAGGAGTGGTTCTATCGCAGAATCAAGAAGGAAAGGAGCGTGTAATAGCGTTCGCTTCCTACGCCCGAGAAGGACTACTACGTGACGCGAAAGGAATTGCTAGCTGTTGTCGATAGCGTCAAACACTTCCACAATTACCTATATTCAAGAATTTCTTCTTCAAACTGACCATGCAGCACTCAAGTTGTGGATGCAGTTCAGGGAACCAGAAGGTCAAGTGGCCAGATAGATCGAATGACTCCAGGCATACACATTCAGAACAGAGCTTCGAAAACGAATGCTGACAATAATGCCGACGGGTTATCCAGAAGACGTTGTGCACTTCAATGCAAACACTGTACAAGAAAACAAGAAGTACTCTGAAGTAGTTGCACAAATAAGACTACAGGTTGAAGATAGCTGGACAAAAGAGCAGCTAAGGGAGAAACAAGTGCGCGATGATTCGATTCCTCCAATGTTTCATGGGATGGAGTACAGTAAAAATTTACTGGGCTCAATGGCAGTCATTAAGATTGGAAGATGGACTACTGGTAAGGCAATGGGAATCGGATGATGGTCAAACCACAAAATCACACATTTTGCTACCAACAAACCGGGTCAAAAAGTTCTGCAAGAAATACATAGTTGTATATCAGGAGCACATTTAAACAAAACGGTAGATAAAGTAAGGAATCGCTTCTATTGGGTCAATTGCCGCAGAGATGTGGAAGACTGGTGCCGAACGTGTGATACATGTGCCGCAACCAAAGGACCACAACCAAAAACGAGAAGAAAAATGCAACAGTACAATGTTGGAGCACCATTTGAGCGGGTGGCAATGGGCATAGCTGTTCCATTCACAGAAACAAGATATGGAAATCGCTATATATTGGTGTGCATTGATGACTTCCATATATGGGCAGAAGCATATCCCATCACAAACCTGGAAGCTAGCACGGTGGCTATGGCATTCGTGGACAAATGAATATGCAGATTTTGGGTACCACTGGAACTTCATTCCGACCAAGGGCCAAGGACCAAGAAAACTATGACTACTCCGTTACATCCACAGTTAGACAGAATGGTCGAAAGGTTCAACAGGACGCTGGAAGAGCATCTGCGAAAAGAAGTTAATGCCAACCAAGACGAATGGGATCGTTGTATACCGTTGTTTATTATAGGTTATCGTAGCGCTGTCCAAAACACGACCAAAAACTCACCAGCAATGGTTGTATTTGGCAATGAACTTCCTCTACCATGGCACATTAAATTTGGATCACCACCAGTAGAGCCGACAACAAAGAAGAACTACGTTAGTGATCTAAGACAGAGGATGATTGCTGTTCATGCTGCAGTAAGGAGCAACATAGTGGATGCCACAACCGGATGATAACGCGATATGACCTGCGTGCAAACTGTGGTGGATTTCAGGAAGGAGATTTGGTCTGGCTTTACAATCCCAAAAGAGAAAAGGTAAATCTCCAAAACTACAGCAAAGTTGGGCAGGTCCTTACAAGATCATTAAGAGGATAAAGGATGTAGTTGTAACGGAGTTTTCCCAGCCGGGGTAAACTCACCGTGACCAAGGTTCTGAGGCAAGGGGTCGTTACAATAAAATTTCTATTTTTGGACTTTTCGAAGTATTTTCTTTATTTTACTTTTCTTATTACCTATAATTTAACATGAGTCTGGGACGAGCGTAAATCCTGGGCGATGCGTTAACCTTTGACGAGCGTAAGTCCTGAGCGATGCGTTAGCCTTTGACGAGCGTAAATCCTGAGCGATGCGTTGGCCTTTGACGAGCAAAATCCTGAGCGGTGCGTTAGCCTTTAACGAGCATAAGTCCTGAGCGATGCGTTAGCCTTTGACGAGCGTAAATCCTGAGCGATGCGTTAGCATTTGACGAGCGTAAATCCTGAGCGATACGTTAGCCTTTGACGAGAGTAAATCCTGAGCGGTACGTTAGCCTTTGAAGCGCGTAAATCCTGGGCGATGCGTTAGCATTTGACGAGAGTAAATTCTGAGCAGTACGTTAGCCTTTGACGAACGTAAATCCTGAGCGACGTGTGAGCGTGACACAGTCGAGCCTCCTGAGCGATGTGTGAGCGTGATACAGTCGAGACTCCTAAGCTATGCGTGAGCGTAGGACAGTCCAGACTCCTGAGCGATGTATGAGCGTGATACAGTCGAGACTCCTGAGCGATGTGTAAGCGTGAGACAGTCGAGACTCCTAAGCTATGTGTGAGCGTAGGACAGTCGAGACTCCTGAGCGATGTGTAAGCGTGAGACAGTCGAGACTCTTAAGCTATGTTTGAGCATAGGACAGTCGAGACTCCTGAGCGATGTGTGAGCGTGAGACAGTCGAGACTCCTAAGCTATGTGTGAGCGTAGGACAGTCGAGACTCCTGAGCGATGCGTGGGCGTGAGCCTGATGATCGTGACTCCTGAGCGATGCGTGAGCGTTAGTCTGAGATGAGCGTGACTCCTGAGCGATGCGTGGGCGTGAGCCTGACGATCGTGACTCCTGAGCGATGCATGAGCGTTAGTCTGAGATGAGAGCGACTCTTGAGCGAGGCGTGGGCGTGAGCCTGACGACCGTGACTCCTGAACGATGCGTGAGCGTTATTCTGAGATGAGCGTGACTCATAAGCGATGCGTGGGCGTGAGCCTGACGATCGTGACTCCTGAGCGATGCATGAGCGTTAGTCTGAGATGAGAGCGACTCCTGAGCGATGTGTGGGCGTGAGCCTGACGATCGTGACTCCTGAGCGATGCATGAGCGTTAGTCTGAGATGAGAGCGACTCCTGAGCGATGTGTGGGCGTGAGCCTGACGATCGTGACTCCTGAGCGATGCATGAGCGTTAGTCTGAGATGAGCGTGCACCCTAAGCGACGTGAGTGATGACGAGTCGTCAGCAGCGATATGCTGGATGTACGTAACAACCTGTAGGGAACCCATACAGCGAAGTTAAGTCGTACGAATGACAGTAGCAGAGAGAGACGTCGGCAGCGATATGCTGGGGTACCAGCGTAACAACCTGTAGGGAACCCACACAGCGAAGTTACGTCGTACGAATGACGGTAGCAGAGAGAGACGTCGGCAACGATATGCTGGATGTACCAACGTAACAACCTGTAGGGAGCCCACACAGCGATGTTACGTCGTACGAGTGACGTCGGCAGCGAATGTCAGTGAAATAGTTTTATTAATAATGACTTACCACCGCGTGATCCGAATAGCACAAAAAAGAGACTAAGAGAGCGACTGACTGCATGCTCGCCATTTTATACCTTTTGTGCGGCAAAAATTCTAAATAGCGTGCTGCGCTGTGATTGGTCAGTCCGGTGGCGTGATGTTATTTTGGCTGTTTTATTTTCATATGCGTTTGGTGGTTGCACTGCGTGGGTGCAGGGTGCACCCAAATTTGGGAAAAAAAACTATACTTTTATACCTTTTGTGCGGCAAAAATTCTAAATAGCGTGCTGCGCTGTGATTGGTCAGTCCGGTGGCGTGATGTTATTTTGGCTGTTTTATTTTCATATGCGTTTGGTGGTTGCACTGCGTGGGTGCAGGGTGCACCCAAATTTGGGGAAAAAAACTATATGGTATGTTTTGTGTGAACAAAATTCGGCCACAAGAATTTTGTTCCTCACATAGTATACCGGATTCAACAAAGCCTCAGATGGAAAATGAAAGTTGTTCACATCGCCAGATTGACAAGGTTAAACATCAGAAGGAGTGCTGAATATATTCGGGACGAACAGAATTAGGGTGGGGGTAATATTGCTTGCAGAAATATTGTAAGGTACAAGAAACAAGGGTTTTTATGTACATTTAAAGTTATCACCAGTATAAATTGTGAACTTGTATTATTTTTACTGTCTATTTATTAAAGTTGTTATTTGTAAATTAATAAACTTGTGTTGTGCTTTATTTGCAAAATCATTTACGAAATTTCGTAACAATATGTTTATATAAATAATTATAATCGTTAATAAGTTATGTTCTATTAAATGTTTATAAATTTTAGTTGTGTAAAATAATTTTGCCTTGTCATTGTAAATAAATAAATTTTTAAATAAAATTCGGAGCAACCCATATTCAACAAAAAATTCTCAGAAACTTTTTTTCCGAAATTAAAACAATACAAAGTTTTATTTTTAATGTGTAATGAAATTTTTTCGGGTTTTAAGTAATATAACAAGAATCTCAAAAAAACCAAAAGCTTTTTCACTTTTTTTTTTGAGGTGTCCCACCCACCTCACGAGAATGCCCGACAAACATAATAACTGTCACGAGGCAGCATATTTGCTACTACATCCTTCCAGCGTAGGCTTCGCTTGTCTCGTTATTGTATCCCATAAATCCTACCGAAAAGGACTTGCAGAGCAGTATCCTCTTCGCTCATCCAAGTGAAGTGTTCTACCCACCAGAACCTTCCAAGCTTAGTTCTCTTCACGATGTCATCATCGTTCTACGGGTAGTGTTTCATAAACCATGATATATTTTTTTTGGGTTTGTTTTTTTGAACAAGTCGTGTTGTTATTAGACCCGTTTTATGCGAGCCGACAGCTTCTTTGCGCACGAACGCGTTATTCCAATGTGAGTGTATAAACAGAGGCAGTCTACCAAAAGCTCAAGTTTTCAAAATGATCTAGAAAAAAAATAAAAATCCATAAAAATTTTTAGTGTAAAATCTCTAATAACCAAAACTATACTATAAATGCTAAAAATTAAATAGTTAATGTAAGAAAAACTTAGTTTTTCGGGTACAAACATTTATGTATAGATCAGCACAGGCCACACGCACAGTAAAGAATTTTCTTCACACGCGCCACACGCAACTCGCGACAAGCGCCACACGCGGGATACAAAAAAATGCTGTTTAGGGCTTAGGAGGCAACTTAAAAACATGAGAAAGCCGATTTCAAAATTCGCGAAACAAACAAGAGCCGCAAAAAATGTATTCAGTTACACAAAATCTAAAATACAGAAATTAAAAAAATATAACTTTCAATGTAAAATTTTAATGTGAAAATTGACTTTTCATTTTTCATCAAAATCAATTTAAATTTTTGTTGTTGATATTCTCAGTTGGTTTTGTAAATTTCGGTCGGTAATAGAAACACGATGTTTATTTTTGCAGAATTTCATTTTTGAAAAAATGATTCACATAGGTGCGTAGTTCCAAATGTACATATAATGCGAGCAGAAAATTTTTTTAAATTTGGAAAGGCACTTTGAGTAATGTACCTTCTGTAGAATTCGATATTACACAAGTCGTCAAAATCAATTATTAATTTCTTTTCCCATATCAGATGAATTTGTGTTTGCCTTTATTCCATGACATTTTCTAGAAAAACATTTGCTAGAAAAACATTTTCTCGAAAAACATTTGCTCGAAAACATTTTCTCGAAAAACATTTGCTCGAACGTAATTTTTTGGTAAAATAAATAACCGAAAAATTTAAAAAAAAAACTCACGTTTCGCGAACAAAAATTACTCGCGATAGTTTTTAGAAGGATGAAAACATAGACTATTTAGTTTTCGAGAAAATGTTTTTCTAGCAAATGTTTTTCGAGCAAATGTCGTTTTATACATTTTCTAGCAAATGTTCTTCGAGCAAATGTTTTTCGAGAAAATGTTTTTCTAGCAAATTTTTTTCGAGCAAATGTTTTTCGAGTAAGTGTCTGGGTACCGTTTGCCTTATAGTTTTATGTTTAAATCATTCAAATGTTCTGTGTTGTCATCCAAGAAATATAGATCAATTAACCATTTTGGATCCGACAATTCCTCAATCGATTTATCATTCATTGTCATAAATACATCGATTTCATTTATTATTTTCAAAAATCTTTGAACAGTCCAATTTCTCCAAATAATCTTAATAATAATAATTCTGTCATAAATTCCTATACAACATTCAAAATGTCTTTTATTTTTCCACTGTTCTCTAACCAGATTATGAAAAGAAACATGTCTTTCCATGTAATGGCTTTTGACGTTTGCACCTTTTATCGTTTTTCTGCTACCTTTGCAGATTAAACATATCAAACTATCCTTATTATAGACAAAAAAAAACAAACTATAAAAATTTAAATTCTTCGTGTAAATTCTCTAATCCGGGATACACAATCTGCAGTTTGAATAAAATCAGGTACATTTAAAAAAAAAACTCTTTGGGAGCCCTCTATCCCGAACACTGCAAATTTTTTACAAAAAATTTTTCCATCGGAGATACACATGTGTGTAAAATTTGAAGAAAATCAGGCTAATTTTTAAAAAATTATATGGGTGCCTCCCCCTCCCCCTTTCGGTGCCGATCACTTCCAAATTTTTACAAAGTGTTTTCCATAGGTTTAAACATCTGTGTATAAAATTTGAAGAAATTCGGGGAATTTTTTAAAATTTTGTACGAAGCCTTCCGACAACAGGGCCCGATTACACAAAAAAATTTTACAAAAAATGTTGTCCCCGGGGGCTGATCACTCCCATGCATGCACTACACACACGTATAAATTTTGAAGAAAGTCGGATGCCTTTTTTTATTCAATTTTTGTGGGTGCCCGCCGACCTTTGGGCCCGATCACTACCAAATTTTAACATGAAGTATTGTCCATCGGAGATACACATGCGTATAAAACTTGAAGAAAATCGGGTACTTTTTTATAAAATTTGTATGGGTGCCCGCCGACCCCCGGGGCCGATCCCTGCCAAATTTTAAGAAAATCCGGTAAATTTTGTAAACAAATTGAATGGGAGCCCCGAGGCCCGGTGTGCCCCAAATTTTAATAGAAAGTATTGTCACCGGAAATACACATGTTTGTTAAATTTCAATAAAGTCGGGGTTGGGAATTGGGTTAAAAATTGATCACAAGATCTAACCAGCCGGGCAGCCCGCCACGGGCACGAGAAGTTAATATAGAGAATTTAAAAATAGTCATATTTCCAACTTTGTTGGTACACTCGATTTTCATCACATAGTTTTCTTTTGGAATTGAATTTTTTGAATTTTGGCGTAGGGGACTTTGACAGTTTCTGCCAAGAGAACAATTTTGTGGGTATATGCGTTCCCGTACTTTTTGTGTGTTGAGAGATTTTATGTCAATTTATTCTTTTACTATTTTTTAATACAAAAAGTACGGAAACAGACCTATTATTACATTATTCTTGAGTGGTCTTGTACAAATTTTTGTAAAGTGTACAAAATAAAGTAAGTAACAAAAAAAAAACCCATAAAAATTAGAATTTTTCATCTTAATTCTCTAATCGCAGAAATTGATATGGGAGGCCCTTAATCCTGGGTAATTTTTTTTTTATTGTAGGAGAAAATCATCGAAAGAGACATTTGACATCAGATGTCAAATTTGAAAATGCTCAGATCATTTTATTCTGAGCACTTAGAGCACACTCATACTCTGAGCAAATAAGAAACACGAGCATTTTTCTTGAAAACTCTTTGACTGCTCTGAACTAATTTATGAAAACACCAAATGACAGAATATTGTGAAAATTTGTTGTTCAATCTATAAGTTGATATCGACAACAAAAAACGACATCAATAAAAATACAATTCAGTAAATAAGTAAGTAAGTTGAATTAAGCATAAAACATTTATGTCTCGTTTCATTTGCTGGGTTCATTTGTGGGTGATCTAAGATTTATCTCTCTCTCCACCATCCAAAACCAAGCAGCGCAGCCGACTGCTTAGCACACACCGCACACAGTCATTAAAGTACGATATTTGATGCCACTATAAGAAATTAAAAAAATGTATAAGGGCCTTGCGGCCAAACCCGGGCCCGATCACTACCAAATTTTAAAAGAAAGTATTGTCACCGGAAAAGAAAAAGTATTGTTTATTGGTTATACACAAGTGTGTAAACTTTGAAAAAAAATCGGGTAATTTTTATTTTAAATTTGTATGACAGCCCTACGAACCCGGGGCCCGATCCCCCCGAGGTCCGAGGGGCCTCAAATTTTAATAGAAAGTATTGTCACCGGAAATATACATGTGTGCAAAATTTCAACAATCGGGCTATGGGAAGTGGGCTAAAAATTGATCAGAAAATCTGACCAGCCAGCCAGCCACGTGCACGCGAAGTTAATATAGAGAATTTAAAAATAAAAAAACTAGACAAAATCGTTCAAAAATATCATGTGACAAAAATGTATGTCGTGATTGGCTGAAAGAAACATATATGTACCCATGGAATGTTTATCAAAAGAAAAAGTAGTAGAGAAGCACCATAAAATGTGCGTTCAAAAGTCTATATTAATCCATTAAAACATTTTTGGTAACATTTTAAATTTAAAAAGTATAAAGTACTAGCTGTTCCCGGGCGCTTTGCTACCCGCCCACTGACGCCACGCCCACTTACACCCGCGTTTCCCGGCTGCACAATCCCACTGACCACCCACCCTTTGACCTCATACACACTGACCCACCGCCCACTGAACTCACACCCACTGACCTCCCGCCCACTGACCACCCACCCATTGACCTCATACACACTGACCCACCTCGGAAAAAAAAGACACCAGCGCCACCTATCGGGTCCAAATTTTGTCAATGACTTTCTTTTTATTTAAATATTACATGGTGTGAATTTGAGCCAAATCGTTTCATAAATAAGAATTTTCAGAAAAAAACGATACCAGCGCCACCTAGCGGAGCTGAATTCACCTTTTAAACCTTTTCTGGACTTCCACAAATAATTTAAGACCAAAATTAGCCAAATCGGTTCAGCCGTTCTCGAGTTTTAGCCAGTTTAACGAACAGCAATTTGTATTCTATCTAGCTGATGCAAAGTAGTTTTAGGCGCACCAGACCAGATATGGAAATTGTACTCAAGCTAAGGGCGAATAAAAGCCTTGTATATAGAAGCCAGACCAGAGGGATTGAAATATTTCTTGCACCGGGCTAGAATCGTTGGAAGCGTTAAATTCTACTCGATTGATTTCTCACCATTGTATTATGCTGTCAAGTTCAGAATTTAACCTGCTTAACATACGTAGTTGTTTGAGTCCCACATGAGAAGTGGAGGGACGTTCCTCAAACTTATATGAGAAGCTGAGAGTGCTGTCGTTAGCGAAAGAGTGAATTGGATTAGAAGTCACAGATAAGAAATTATTAATAAAAATGAGGAAGAGTGTCGGGGACAAAACAGAGCCCTATGGAACGCCAGCATTTACGTAATGAACTTTAGATTTGAAACCATCCAAAACAACTTGGATTGAGCGGTCCAAAAGATAGCTTCTAATCCAATGAAGCAGTTTTTCATCGACTCCTTAAACACGCATTTTAGACAAAAGAGCTTGATGCCAAACTCTGTCAAATGCCTTAGAAATATCGAGTGCAACAGCTTTGCTTGCTCCAAATTGATGCAAAGACCGGTTCCACTGTTCGGTGAGATATACCATAAAGTCACCAGTAGAACGTTGCCCACGTAATCCATACTACCGGTCACTAAGGATTTCGTTGGTTTCAAGATATTTCTTAAGCTGAAAATTGATCAGCGTTTCCATGACCTTGGAAAGAATTGGTGTAAGTGCTATGGGTCGGTACGAAGAAGAAGCGACGGCTCGCCTTTTTTGGGTATGGGCCGGACAAAGGCTGTTTTCCACCTTCTCGGGAAGAGTCCAGAAGAATATGATAGATGGAAAAGCTTTCGCAATGGTAATGCCAGCTTGGAAGAACACCTCTTCAGAACTAATGGGGAAATACCATCTGGCCCAGCGGATTTGTGAGGGTTGAGATCGTTTAAAACTATAGCAACTGCACGAGTACGAATGAATATCTGTCCCATAGAGTGTTCAATACTCTGAGGTGCAGGAGGCAGCAATGCACACAATTTGTAGCTCTTATTAATTTCTTTCAGTAGTGAAAATTACTAATATATTGGATAAGTTATAATTAAAGTAGTCTATTATTTATAAGTTAAAACTTTTGGTACAACAGAACAGCGAAAATTTTATCTAAAACCTCAAACTAATCATCATCATCATATTTGGCTCTATAACCGGTTTTCGGTCCTGGCCTCCTGCAAAAAATCTATCCGTCGGTCCCGATTTAGAGCCTATGTCATCCAGTTTGGCATCCCTTAACTCTGGGCGCCCTGGTCTACGCATTCCATCCAGCGTAGGCTTGGCCAGCGTCGCTGTCGTGTTCCATAAATCCTACCGCAAAGGACTTTCCGAGCAGGATTATCTTCGCTGATGCGAGCTAGGTGTCCTGCCCACCGGAGCCTACCGAGCTTAATTCTCTTCACTATGTCGACATCGCGGTAACGCTCGTAGATCTTAGTATTGTAGAGTCTCCGGAATCGTCATTCCTCACATACGAGGCCAACAATTCTCCGTAAGACTTTTCTCTCGAACGCGGCTAAGAGGTCAAAATGCTTTTTGCTAAGCACCCAAGTCTCGGATCCTTATGTAAGTACTGGTATGACCATTGTTTTATATACCCGCAGCTTTGATGTTATGGTTAAATTCCTGGATTTGAAGAGTCTTGGCAGATTATGGTAGGCTATGTTGGCTTTAAGCAACCGTGCACCTATTTCTGGTTCATTCTGTTATCGGCTGCTACAGTTGACCCGAGATAATTAAAGGATTGCACTACTTCAAATTCGCGCTCCACTATTTGATTTGAGGGGCCAATGTTGGATATTCTACTCGCAGACGTAGCCAACATGTACTTTCTTTTGCTCTCATCTATGCGTAGCCGCAGATTTCGTGCCGCCTGCTCGATCTCGTCTGCGTAAGCCAGTATCTGAATGGACTTATAGAGGATTGTACCCCTCGCCGTTACGTCAGAGTCTCGGATCACTTTCTCCAATGCCAAGTTGAAGAGGACGCAGGCCAGTCCATCCACTTGTCGGAGCCCATTATAGATGTTGAATGGGCTTGATAGTGATCCGGATATTTTTATTCGCTTATAACATTGGTCATGGTCAACCTACATAGTCGTGCCAATTTATTTGGGATGTCGAATTCTCTCATGGCTTTATAAAGTTCTACTCTGGCTATGCTATCATAGGCAGCTTTAAAGTAACGTCATCAGGTTCGGGTTGTGGCGGTGGTCTATCAACACGTGGTTTATCTGGTTGCGAGTGGCTCCATCAGGAGAAACGCAGGTGGCTTTGTGGATATTTTTACGCGCAAACCTTGTACTCGCAACGACCAAATTATTGCTTGCTGCCATCTCTATGACTCGTTGTCCATTGTCATTAGTGTTCTCGTTTAAGCTATGGGTGCCAATGTACTGCCTGTATACTGGCTCCCTACCTTTTTTGGCATTCATTGAGGAGTTCCCGTTGGACTGATTCAAAGAATTCTTCTTTTTCATCATCTGGAAAGTCTTCTGTAGGTGCCTGAACGTTTATGAGGCTTATGTTTTTAAATCTTCAAGAATTTCAATGATGCTCAACGCTGTGAAAATTAGTTCCCTTTCAATAATTTAGAACAATTTTAGCACATAAAAATGTAAGTATGTATGACAATTTCAGTTTTAATAGACATACATAGTGTCAATGTTAAATCGAGCATGTATACAAACATTTGACAAATGTCAATAATTTCCATTTGCTTTGAATTGGTGAGTACAATATTTTTTCCTTTATAATGATTGACTAAATTTACTAATAATTTCTATTTTTCAGGCAAATGACATAATCCCATAATTAAGTTAAGTATAATTACGTTTCATATAACATACAATCATACTAATATATAATTTAATTTTTCTTTCAGAAAATGCTGTATATCCAGCGAAACACCCCGCACGCGAAGGGTGCGTAGCCGTTCATATACTGTTTTAAAGCCGATAACGGTGGGTTTCGTTCTTTTGCTGACTAGAAACCCCATCCCGAGCAAATGACGTCTTACATGACAGCTGTAATATATGTCATATTCTGATTTTTGTAAGACACCATTCCCCGTCCATCGCATCTCCTAAATTTCTGTTATGTCTGCTTTATATTTGGACAGGGTATCGGCTAGCAGCTGGGCAGCTCGAGCTCTATAGAGTAAGCGTACGTTCCATGAGAAAATTCTTAAATCGTTTAGCCTTTTTCATTGCCGTGGTCGTCGTCGTTCATCAGTGTACCCGAGGCTGATTTTGGGTTCCGTAATATGGGTTTTTACGGGCGAGGTTATTGGCCTCGCGCCAACCTTACTTTGAAGGGACTAGCCTGATCATTTTGCTTTTCCTGTACTGGAGGCAAATTACCAGCGGTCACCACGTGGAGGTTTGATCACACTTCCACCAGTCAGGGATAGTTGCGGCCACATGCATTTCTGAAGCATTCTATGTTATTCGCCCTACTCTGCTGATGGCTGAATAAAATAGAGTTGCGCGAAACAGTTCCAATGGTGGAACGAACACGGAACGTTTCTTTTTTTTAAAGAAACTAAATCCCGGAAACATGTCCGCGGAACTACATAGTTCCATGGACATTTTTACGAGGAAAGAAAGTTTTGATAGGGATAGGTTGAGGGTTGAGCAGTTAAGCTTAGGGCTTGTAAATATGTAAATAAATAGGTAGATACTGATCAAGTTGGTAATAACAAAAAAAAGGCTTTGAATAGCTGAAAAAACAATAACAAAAAAATTATATATTTCATTAACAAAACAGAACAGAATACAACTTTTCTTCAGATTAAGAAAACAACAAAAAATAAAAACTATAAAGGGTACAAAAGTAAATTCAGTCCCTCCTTGCATTCATATTCATATTAATTAAATATTTTAATGTCCTTATTAGATTGCAAAACTTATATGTTGCTTATGAAGAGCAGTTCTGAGACTTTTTTTGTAGACAACCTATTTCGTCTATCTGTTTGGATTAGACCGACTTTCGAAAAAATACGCTCAAATGGAACAAATGTTGCTACTAAATTTAGTCGTTTTAAAATGAATTTGTATAAAATGGAATACACAGATCTTTTCGCGTGCCACCAAAGAAGGGGATTCTACGATCTATTAAGGATAGGCTCATTAATATACTTCAGCTCAACTATCCCATCTGCTCTTGTATTTTCCGGCACTAAACTAGATATTTCAGTATCAAAATCATCCCAAATTGAAACTGTTTTGGTGGTGGAACATTGAGATGTAGATGCCACCTGAACTGTTTCTTTTTGTGGAATAGCAGAAGAACATCCTGGTGTAATTTGTGTAGTTTGAACAGATACTTTTATTTCAAATTTTCAAATGCTGTTTTATAATTTGATACATCGCGAAATCCTCTGCTTTTGAATCTTGGATTTAACATTGTAGATTCATTGAAATTGTTGGTCGTAGTAGGTCGTTTTGAAAATTCAAAATTTTTATTTTTATTAATTTAAATCTCAAAAATTAAAAACGAAATGGAAAATTTTATTCAAAAACCTGAATTGGAAGTTTGTTCGAGAGGAATTGGCCAACATACGAAAATCCACCAAGCTGAATTTTGACAAGCCTTTCGTTTGTAAGGCCTCGTACTACAGACGGATCCGGCACGTTTCACTGTTGAGTTGTTGGGCTTCAAGAAAGACGTCTAGTTGCAGAAGAACAGATTTGTACTACAGTCTAGAGAGGTTCCAAGAAATTTGAAGGCTCAATTTATTAATTATTTGTTATATTTTCCCTGACTATGATCCATTGATTAAAGCATTGGACTCGCGCTGTTTTTAGTTTCGTAATCTTTTCTCGTTTTG
Organism: Nephrocerus scutellatus; assembly: GCA_947095585.1. Taxonomy (NCBI): domain Eukaryota; kingdom Metazoa; phylum Arthropoda; class Insecta; order Diptera; family Pipunculidae; genus Nephrocerus; species Nephrocerus scutellatus. The sequence continues at coordinate 64,816,422 of OX352764.1, read as the reverse complement.
CTTTTTCAATGAATCAGAGAGAATTCTAAGAAAATAAATTGAAACAGGCTACAAACGTGACGAATGTGATATATTGTAAGTTACATTCCTTCGATTTCTGAATATTAATAAAGGGCTTGCTTATTGCCAAAAAAATAAGAAAAAAAAGGGAATTTTTTCTAAATTATTGAAACGTTTCTGTATTTGTTCATGAAGTGTCTGCAATAATTTCCGGATATTATCAGAAGTGTGACTGCCTTGATCCAAGAATGGTGCTTCAACTTCAGATAACCGTTGAGCAACATGGCGTTTCGAAAGTCGACAGCAAACAATGACTTTGGAAAGACTTACATTTTTTTCTGTAGAAATTTCAACAGTTATATCCATAAATACTTGTAGTATTGGCACCACTTCTTCTTTCACAGTCCAATCTTCATTCGATAAAGATAATTCATTTTTAACTAATGCAAGTGTAGCAATAATAGCGTTTTTTATTTTTAAAATTCGATCTAACAGGTTTTTTACGGGCGAGGTTATTGGCCTCGCGCCAACCTTACTTTGAAGGGACTAGCCCGATCATTTCGCTTTTCCTGTACTGGAGGCAAATTACCAGCGGCTACCACGTGGAGGTTTAATCGCACTTCCACCAGTCAGAGATAGTTGCGGCCACATGCATTTCTAAAGATAGGTTGAGGGTTGAGCAGTTAAGCTTAGGGCTTGCAAATATGTAAATAAATAGGTAGATACTGATCACGTTAATAATAACAAAAATAGGCTTTGAATAGCTGAAAAAACAATAACAAAAAAAAGAGCAGGGTAGGGTAAAAAAATTTCTATACTAAATACAAGTCCTACGACTTGCACCGTAGCTCATCACATACATCATCATCACATCACATTATATATTAATTATTTATAAGCGATTTTTAATGTTCATAACTACTAACTGTGAAGTTGCTGCATTTTACATATAACTGCCCAAACACAGTAATGCAGCTTTTGGTTTCAACTCACATACACACATGATCATCAATCACATCACATACAACAGAATAAATAATTTATAAGCTGATTTAAACGTTCATAACAATTTATTGTGAGAGGGTACATATTAAATATACCATATCACTGCACAAACATAGTAATGCAGTTGCGTCGATAGTAGTAGGAGAAGTAAGAGCTGTTAAAAAAATATGTGCGTGTAATCTTTACGCGAGTTACATATACGAGCCCTACTAAATGTTCAAGGCCTGACGGAATCGACGAGTTCATAAAGGCAATAAGTAGGTAAATCTGTTTCATCAGCAGAATTAACAGTGGATGTATTTCCATGCACAAAGTGGAACATTTAACAATTCCACGAATTGTTGACGAATGAAATAATTTAATAAATACTTTAATTGTAACGGCATTTCCGCTCCGGTTTGACTTAAGACATTTTTCAGACAGTTTTCCTGGAATTGTTTTTGACGAAATACTTACAGGTAAAAGTGGCGTCCGGTCACACCATAAAATTTAAAGGGAATTGCTTTGAAGAATTATGCTGATGAAATAGATCAGAAGTAACATGAAAAGACAATTAAGATTGTAAATTTAGTCTTAGTTTCTCCATTAAGAGTAGATGTTGTTTTTAGAAGGAACCTTGCAAATAAAAATAAAGTTGTTTTTAGAAAGTAATAAAATTGTGTTTTTTTTACCCAAATACGTAATACGGTTATATGAATGGCGCAGTCGGTAGGATCCTAGTGAGTAAAAGGATCCAGTGATACGAACCGAAATTAAGTAAATTTTGTACAGTGGACATTTATTAAAATTGAAGTGAAACACCACAGTAGTGCAGTGAGCTCTTACAATTATAAATAGACACTACAAAAACCAATTGATAAAACACAAAATAGTGCAGCGAACAATTAAAAAAAAAAATTTGAAACGCCACTATATAAATAAAATAATTGTGCAGCGAACATTTAGAAAAAGTGAACACCACTATATAGTGTAGTGAACATTGATGTCAAGTGGACGCCACAATCCTTTCTTAAATTTTTTGAAAACAAGTTCTAAAAGGCAACGAATATTCGACAAAAACCGAACAATGGAGAAACAAGCTCAAGAGCAGATCAGCCTGGCAGACGAACTGATCAGGAAAGAACAGCAGCTGGAACGATTGCGCCAAGCTTATGTAGAATTACAGAAACTTGCGCAACAATTACAGCAACAAGAACAGCAAAATCCAGTTTTACAAGACGGACAGCAACAACAATGGCAACAGTTACAACACCAACGACCACAACATAATCAATTGGACAGGATCCACAAAAATGTGGCATATCTACCAGTGTTTACGGGTATCGGAGAAATTACAATCAATTCATTCCTGAGCAGTGTGGAGTACCTACTATCAACAATAACGGATGAGGAATTAAAGAAGGAAGCTACAAAAGCCATTTTTTATAGAACTATACAAGGCCCAGCCAAGAACGTGATAATCAATATTCCGGAACCAGGCAACTGGCCGCTAATAAAGGAAACACTGAAACTACGGTATCGTCCTGATACTGAACCACACCAACTCTACAGGAAGATATCAAATCTTAAGGTAAATAATGTTAATGAACTATTGACAGAAATTCAAGAAATTAAATATAAGTCGGACGAATTAATAATATACTATACAGGTGATCACTACATTGACCTTAGTAACATAGACAGTTTATTAGTGAACACAATAAAAGAAATGACGCAAGGAACTTTACTAGACAAAATTTATAACGACGGACAGTTAAATAACATTTTGAAAATAATGACAAGCAGAAGATTTGAAGACAGTCAGTTGTATTAGGACAGAGTAGAGAAAATTCAAAATAAAGGAGGATAGGTCAACAAACGTGTGGAACAATAGGTATCAGGATAAAAGACAACAATATAATAATGCACATGCAAATTTTAGAACTAGAAACATAGATAATAGAATTAATAATGTACCACAGACAGGACAATGGAATAGGAACCCTCAATACCAAAATAATTCAGGCCAACATAGGCAAAATAATAATTTTAATGCAGGAAGGATTAACAGTTTTAATAGGTTCGGAAATTCAGGCCAATATCGCCAGAACCCATTTAGACAAGTTGCAGTTGAACCCATGGAGGTTGATACTATAGAAAAAGGTAATAAATATTATAATAATAACATCCAGAGGGTCGGGCAGGTAGGACACCCTAGATCATGTTACAGCCAAAATCGCTTGGAACATCCTAGGCAAAAATAAACGAACCCATGGATCATGATAACATAGAAAAAGGAATGGAAATATATGGTACAAATAATATCCAGAAGGTCGGGCAGGTAGGACACCCTAGACCATGTTGCAGCCAAAATCGCTTGGAACATCCTAGGCAAGACCTAAACGCACCTATGGAATCTAATAACACGGTACAACATAATGAGGAGGATAATTTTTTTCAAAAACCGACTCTGACCTTTTACCCATCATAACAATTACCATTAATGGAAAGAAATATACTGCTCTGATAGACACAGGAGCAAATCTAAGTTTAATTAACAGTAATATAAAAGACTTTAAAAGAAATATATTAGAAAGACCCATCGAATTTAGTACAATAACAAAGAAAGATGTAATTAGATTTGAAATAATAACTGACCCACCTGATGAATTTAATCTGGCAGGAAATGCAAAAATTAAATGGAAAATGACAGAATTAAAAGGAAGAAAATATAATTTTATAATAGGAATTGACCTATTAAATTGTTTTAATACAGTAATAAATTTAATAGATGGTTGTATATCATTTAACGATAAAATAACATCCTTTATTTACATTGGAAGGAATAGATTTTGACTGGAATAGAATCCAATTAGATCAATTGAATGAGGAAGAATATAAAGAAAAAAAAAATATTGATTAGGTTTAGAAAATTGTTTTTTAAAGAAGGTGACACATTAACTAGCACTATGAAAATACAGCATGAAATTAGAACAACGACAGATGAACAAATTAACGCTAAATTATATAGATACCCACCACAACATGAAACCGAAGTAAGAAAATTAGTTCAAGAAATGGAAGAACAAGGGATAATTAGAAAAAGTAGTTCAAGATATGCCAGTCCTTTGATAGTTGTACCTAAAAAAATGGATAATTCCGGAAAACAAAAATACAGACTAGTGGTTGATTACAGAAAATTAAACGAAATCACAATAGATGACAAATTTCCGCTGCCCAATATAGATTCAATTCTAGACAAGCTAGGAAGGGCTCAATATTTCACGACAATAGACTTAGCTAAAGGATATCATCAGATTTTAATTAGAGAAAAAGATAGACAAAAAACAGCTTTCGTTACCCCACATGGACTTTATGAATTCATAAGAATGCCTTTTGGTTTAAAGAATGCACCAGCGACATTCCAACGACTAATGAACGAGACGTTAAGAGATTTCATAAACAAAACATGTGTAGTTTATTTAGACGACATATTAATTTTTAGTACATCTTTGAGCGAACATATAAAAGCCATAACAGACATTTTTAAAGTTTTAGAACAGGCAAATTTAAAAATTCAAATTGATAAATGCAATTTCATGAAAAAAGAGACAGAGCTTCTAGGACATATACTTACAAAAGAAGGACTTAAACCAAACCCAAATAAAATAAAAGTAATACAATCATTAGAAATCCCAAAAACAGAGAAACAAATAAAAAGCTTCTTAGGGTTAACAGGATACTATAGAAAATTTGTTAAGGATTACGCCAAGGTAGCCCAACCTATAACAATATACTTAAAGAAAGGAGTAAAAAAAAATATAAAAGATCCAATGTACATAGAAGCTTTTGACAAATTAAAATCCCTCATTATCTCACATCCAATTTAGAGATATCCAAATTTTGAAAAGCAATTCACGCTTACAACGGATTCTTCGAATTATGCAATAGGGGCCGTTCTTTCGCAAGAAGGACATCCCATTTGTTTTGTATCTAGGACATTAAATAACCACGAGAGAAACTATTCAGCAACAGACAAAGAATTTTTGGCAATTCTATGGAGCGTAAATTACTTACGACCATATCTTTACGGACGAAGATTCAAAATTTTTACGGACCATCAACCCATCAAATTTTTACACACGAAATATAAAGGAAAAGATATGTCGCCAAGACATCAACGATGGATATTGAAATTGGGCGAATATGATTTTGACATAGAATATATAAAAGGAAAAGAAAATAGGGTAGCAGATTTTTTGAGTAGAATAGAAAATGAAGTAGATACAGGTCTGAAGAATTTAATTTAATATAATAAACAATGTAGAAGATGATAATACATCAATGGAAACAGTTCATTCAGAAATAGAAAATCTACAAGATCACTTTTATATTAAAGAAGAATTAGTAAATAAGTACAAAACACAGATTATACTAACTAATAATAAAATAGAAGAATGCAAGATGATACATAACAAACGAATAATTTTTATAGCAGAAAGCGAGTTTGAAATAATGGGTGAAATATTCAGAAAATATATTAAAAAAGGAAAGATTGGAATATATTCAGAACTATCCGAACAAAGTTACAATGTAGTTCAGGAAAAATTAATAGAAATGTTCTCTAATGATAGACAAATAAAATTTACTAAATGCACAATAAGAGCTCAAGATATAGAAACAGAGACTGAAGCAGTTAAACAAATATCCTTTTATCATGTTAGAGAAAGTGTACACTCAGGCATCCTTGAAACTTACAATCAAATCAAAAATAAGATATATTACCCAAAACTATTAGAGTTGATTCAGTTAGTAATTAACCAATGTGATTTATGCCAAGAAGTAAAATATGATAGGAATCCAATTAAACAAAAATTTGCGGTTACAGAAACACCGTCGAGTAAAAATGAAATACTGCATATTGATACTTACGTTATGAAAGGATTTCGATTTTTGACCATAATAGATAAATTTTCTAAATTTGGTGCAACTTATCCTTTGAATGATAGGAATCACATAACTATCATCGAACAACTAGAAGACCATTTCACTAAAATAGGAAAGCCAAAGAAAATAGTAGCAGATAATGAATTTAAGGTTATAAGGATAAAGGAATTTTTGGATAGTGAGAATATAGAATTACATCTGACAAAACCTAACACCCATACAGGTAATGCCGATATAGAGCGATTACATAATACAATAGCAGAGAAATTTAGAATATTGTATAAAATGAAAAGGGAATTACCAATAAAACAGTTAATCCAGAGAACAGTTAGAAATTACAACGAGCGTTATCATTCGACTATTAAATGCACACCTAATGAAGTTCAACAACGAAAGGTCGATGAAGAAAAGGTCAGAAAATGTTTAGAAGATAACAAAAGAAAAGTAATAGATAAAATAAATAAGTTTAGAGAAGACTATAGAGAAGAAAGAGCAGAAGGATTCATAAAAAACAATAAGGCAGCCAGGCATAAAGAACAACCTAAATATAAGAAAGCAAAACTAGAAAAAGTAATTCCATGTAATGTTAAAAGACCTCTAAAATTTTCAGATACTGACAATATTGATAATACTCCTGATGACACTACCGACTGAGGGACTAATAATAACAAAGCGACTTACAGAACAAGCAGGATACATAGATATTTATATGAAAAATCAAGAGATAGTTAAGGAATCGGACATAATACTACATATAGTAAACTTAAATGAAATAAAAAGCATATTGGACCAAATGACAGACAACATAGTTTTAATGAAAACAAAAAATTAAGAAATACTTCAACTAGAATTATTAGACACTAGAAATAATTTGGGTACTTTGATACCAAAACAAAACAGACAAAGACGCGGACTTATTAACGGTATGGGTAGCATGTCAAAATGGTTGTTTGGAACCATGGACGACGAAGACAGACAGAGTATTCAAAAACATCTTTTTAAAATTGACGAAATAGAAAATAATAACGACCAACAAGTTTTAATTAATAATTATTTTAATGAGACTATAAATAACTTAAAAACTATTGTAAAAAATGATAGAAATATAATAGAAAAAGAATTAAATTCCATAAATAAATTACTCGAAACTGAAAATGAAAAAAATATATACTTAGAACAATTATCAAATATACAACTTATTAAAAATAAAATAGAACATTTACAAGACAATATTATTTCTGCACAATACGGGATGGTACATCCAAGTATTCTAACCAGCAATGAAATAAGAAAATATGAAATTGATTATAATAAATTAAAACATATTCAGATAGGAACAACATATCTTAATAATACATGTCTAATTTTTGGTATAAAAATACCCAAAACATTTATAACAGTTAAGTTAAGATATATTGTGCCACTACCAAATGATCACAATGAAGAAATAAACTCAATAAGTGAAAAAATGATTGAGTTTGAAAATAAAACATATAAGTTTGAAGAAAATAAACATTTAAAGAATTTAAAATTAAGTAATCACTGTATAATAAAGAATAATTGTCAACTAGTAAGAAATACAGACTTAGAAATAATACAATTAGATATAGACACAATATTAATTAAAAATGCAATGAATATCGCGATAAATCAAACTTGTAATTTTGAAAAAATTGTATTAGACGGAAATCATATAGTAAATTTTAATAACTGTTCAGTCAGGATAACAGATTATTATTTTTCAAATATAATTGAGAACATGAAAGAAAAACAAATTATTGAAAATATAGACATAGTAAGAAATTTTTCACACAAAATGACGTTTCATGAAATTGAAACAGAGAACATAAATAACATAAAAAATATAAAAACATTAAAATACCACACCAAATTAACATATGGATGTAACATAATAATAATACTTACAATACTTATTTTAATCTTTATTATTTTGAAAAAACATAAAAATATAAAAATAAAATTAAACAACAGAATTCAGAAGAATTCTAAAATAAAGGAGGGGGTAGTTACATATACGAGCCCTACTAAATGTTCAAGGCCTGACGGAATCGACGAGTTCATAAAGGCAATAAGTAGGTAAATCTGTTTCATCAGCTGAATTAACAGTGGATGCATTTCCATGCACAAAGTGGAACATTTAACAATTCCACGAATTGTTGACGAATGAAATAATTTAATAAATACTTTAATTGTAACGGCATTTCCGCTCCGGTTTGACTTAAGACATTTTTCAGACAGTTTTCCTGGAATTGTTTTTGACGAAATACTTACAGGTAAAAGTGGCGTCCGGTCACACCATAAAATTTAAAGGGAATTGCTTTGAAGAATTATGCTGATGAAATAGATCAGAAGTAACATGAAAAGACAATTAAGATTGTAAATTTAGTCTTAGTTTCTCCATTAAGAGTAGATGTTGTTTTTAGAAGGAACCTTGCAAATAAAAATAAAGTTGTTTTTAGAAAGTAATAAAATTGTGTTTTTTTTACCCAAATACGTAATACGGTTATATGAATCGCGCGGTTGGAGTGAAATTCTTTGACGTTGTGGCCAATATTACGATTAAATTAAAAGGCACGAGTCGCTTGAGAAAATGCTTAGTTCCCGAAATTCCAGACCATAATGATCATATTCCAGAATTCCCATAGGAAGAAATCTTATAGTCCCATATAAGTCCTACATTCCGAGTTTCATACGAATCCCTTGAGAAATGGTTTGGTTCCAAAAATCCCAGACCCTATTGGCCAGATCCCAGAATTTCCATAGGAACAAGTCTTATAGTCCCATATTAGTCCTAATTCCGAGTTTCATACGAATCCCTTGAGAAATGGATTGGTACCAAAAATCCCAGACCCTATTGGCCAGATCCCAGAATTTCCATAGGAACAAGTCTTAAAGTCACATATTAGTCCTACATTCCGAACAAGTCCTATAGTCACATATTAGTCCTACATTCCGAGTTTCATACGAATCCCTTGAGAAATGGCTTGGTTCCAAAAATCCCAGATCCTATTGGCCAGATCCCAGAATTTCCATAGGAACAAGTCTTATAGCCACATATTAGTCCTACATTCCGAGTTTCATACGAATCCCTTGAGAAATGGCTTGGTTCCAAAAATCCCAGACCCTATTGGCCAGATCCCAGAATTTCCATAGGAACAAGTCGTATAGTCACATATTAGTCCTACATTCCGAGTTTCATACGAATCCCTTGAGAATGGCTTGGTTCCAAAAATCCCAGACCCTATTGGCCAGATCCCAGAATTTCCATAGGAACAAGTGTTATAGTCACATATTAGTCCTACATTCCGAGTTTCATACGAATCCCTTGAGAAATGGCTTGGTTCCAAAAATCCCAGAACCTATTGGCCAGATCCTAGAATTTCCATAGGAACAAGTCTTATAGTCACATATAAGTCCTACATTCCGAGTTTCATACGAATCCCTTGAGAAATGGCTTGGTTCCAAAAATCCCAGACCCTATTGGCCAGATCCCAGAATTTCCATAGGAACAAGTCTTATAGTCACATATTAGTTCTACACTCCGAGTTTCATACGAATCCCTTGAGAAATGGCTCGGTTCCAAAAATCCCAGACCCTATTGGCCAGATCCCAGAATTTCCATAGGAACAAGTCTTAAAGTCACATATTAGTCCTACATTCCGAACAAGTCCTATAGTCACATATTAGTCCTACATTCCGAGTTTCATACGAATCCCTTGGGAAATGGCTTAGTTCCCAAAGTACTGGCATTTAAATTTTGTTATATTTAATAGTGATCACAACAGTCGGACATTTAACAGTGTCTCACTTAACAATGTCTCACTTAACAGTGTCACACAGTGTCTCACAACAGTGGGATACTTAACATTTTACTTTTTGAACATGCACCCCCTTATACCTTGTAGTGAGACGTTGTCACGTCAAAATTATATATTTCATTAACAAAACAGAACAGAATACAACTTTTCTTCAGTTTAAGAAAATAACAAAAAATAAAAACTATAAAGGGTATAAAAGTAAATTCAGTCCCCCTTTGCATTCATATTCATATTAATTAAATATTTTAATGTCCTTATTAGATTGCAAAATTTATATGTTGTTACTTATGAAGAGCAGTTGTGAGACTTTTTTTGAAGACAACCTATTTCGTCTATCTGTTTGGATTAGACCTACTTTCGAAAAAATGCGCTCAAATGGAACAGATGTTGCTACTAAATTCAGTCGTTTTAAAATGAATTTGTATAAAATGGAATACACAGATCTTTTCGCGTGCCACCAAAGAAGGGGATTCTACGATCTATTAAGGATAGGCTCATTAATATACTTCAGCTCAACTATCCCATCTGCTCTTGTATTTTCCGGCACTAAACTAGATATTTTAGTATCAAAATCATCCCAAATTGAAACTGTTTTGGTGGTGGAACATTGAGATGTAGATGCCACCGGAACTGTTTCTTTTTGTGGAATAGCAGAAGAACATCCTGGTGTAATTTGTGTAGTTTGAACAGATACTTTTATTTCAAATTTTCAAATGCTGTTTTATAATTTGATACATCGCGAAATCCTCTGCTTTTGAATCTTGGATTTAACATTGTAGATTCATTAAAATTGTTGGTCGTAGTAGGTCGTTTTGAAAATTCAAAATTTTTATTTTTATTAATTTAAATCTCAAAAATTAAAAACGAAATGGAAAATTTTATTCAAAAACCTGAATTGGAAGTTTGTTCGAGAGGAATTGGCCAACATACGAAAATCCACCAAGCTGAATTTTGACAAGCCTTTCGGCTCGATAGTTGTGCATGCCCTTTTCGTTTGTAAGGCCTCGTACTACAGACGGATCCGGCACGTTTCACTGTTGAGTTGTTGGGCTTCAAGAAAGACGTCTAGTTGCAGAAGAACAGATTTGTACTACAGTCTAGAGAGGTTCCAAGAAATTTGAAGGCTCAATTTATTTATTATTTGTTATATTTTCCCTGACTATGATCCATTGATTAAAGCATTGGACTCGCGCTGTTTTTAGTTTCGTAATCTTTTCTCGTTTTGCTTTTTCAATGAATCAGAGAGAATTCTAAGAAAATAAATTGAAACAGGCTACAAACGTGACGAATGTGATATATTGTAAGTTACATTCCTTCGATTTCTGAATATTAATAAAGGGCTTGCTTATTGCCAAAAAAATAAGAAAAAAAAGGGAATTTTTTCTAAATTATTGAAACGTTTCTGTATTTGTTCATGAAGTGTCTGCAATAATTTCCGGATATTATCAGAAGTGTGACTGCCTTGATCCAAGAATTGTGCTTCAACTTCAGATAAACGTTGAGCAACATGGCGTTTCGAAAGTCGACAGCAAACAATGACTTTGGAAAGACTTACATTCTTCTTCTATCACAGTCCAATCTTCATTCGAAATAGAACAGATGTTGCTACTAAATTCAGTCTTTTTAAAATGAATTTGTATAAAATGGAATACACAGATCATTTCGCGTGTCACCAAAGAAGGTGATTCTACGATCTATTAAGGATAGGCTCATTAATATACTTCAGCTCAACTATCCCATCTGCTCTTGTATTTTCCGGCACTAAACTAGATATTTCAGTATCAAAATCATCCCAAATTGAAACTGTTTTGGTGGTGGAACATTTAGATGTAGATGCCACTGGAACTGTTTCTTTTTGTGGAATATCAGAAGAACATCCTGGTGTAATTTATGTAGTTTGAACAGATACTTTTATTTCAAATTTTCAAATGCTGTTTTATAATTTGATACATCGCGAAATCCTCTGCTTTTGAATCTTGGATTTAACATTGTAGATTCATTGAAATTGTTGGTCGTAGTAGGTCGTTTTTAAAATTCAAAATTTTTATTTTTATTAATTTAAATCTCAAAAATTAAAAACGAAATGGAAAATTTTATTCAAAAACCTGAATTGGAAGTTTGTTCGAGAGGAATTGGCCAACATACGAAAATCCACCAAGCAGAATTTTGACAAGCCTTTCGGCTCGATAGTTGTGCGTGCCCTTTTCGTTTGTAAGGCCTCGTACTACAGACGGATCCGGCACGTTTCACAGTTGAGTTGTTGGGCTTCAAGAAAGACGTCTAGTTGCAGAAGAACAGATTTTTACTACAGTCTAGAGAGGTTCCAAGGCTCAATTTATTAATTATTTGTTATATTTTCCCTGACCATGATCCATTGATTAAAGCATTGGACTCGCGCTGTTTTTAGTTTCATCTTTTCCCGTTTTGCTTTTTCAATGAATCAGAGAGAATTCTAAGAAAAATAAATTGAAACCGGCTACAAACGTGACGAATGTGATATATTGTAAGTTACATTCCTTCGATTTCTGAATTTTAATCAAAATTATCAAAAATTATAACTCAATTAAATACTTATCAAATTTCAATTTGGTGCAACAGAAATTATCAAAAATTATATGCTGATTAGTATATTAGTTGGTGCAAGATGGCCCAGATATCTCAGATCAAACAAATTATCTGCTGTGTATTTTTAGTACCAGATAAAAGTTTTATTTAGATCCTGAATGCTCCATATGATGATGTCATGGTTAAAAAAATAAACAACTACAGCTGTCAAAAAATTTTCTGTATATTTTTACGTGTAAAAAGACCATATCCGAGAATTGTCGTAGTGTAAAAAAAAACTACTAAGAGAAATAAATTTTTCTCGGAGAATGAAAACAAAATCTCAGATCTGAATTTTGATAGGTTAAATTCAATTTCAATTCAATTCTTTATTGAGATTTTTTTTCTGAATTATAGCCGTATTTTATTGCCGAGGAACAACAACAATTACACTGTCGAATTCCTTTTTTGAATTGTGAAAACCTGCTGTTTGGCTGGTTTTGACATTCGAATTCCAAACTAGCTCGGCAAATAAAATGCAGCTTATATACATTTAGTTTGACGTTTTACAGTAGCCGACTAGTAAGTATGTCAAGTTATTACAAAGTTCTTAAGTAACTAGACATTTTCTTAAATGTTGATACTGCTGTTTTTAGCTACAAATAGTATGTGTACTCTTAATTATATGTATAGTGTATTTGCTTGCTCATAGCTTACATCTTTTTCTGCCTCATAGGCACTTATAACTAGTTAACATAACAAAAGAAAAATAAATCTAAATCTAAATGTGTGTTGCAATCTATAAAAGGATAACCTAAGCCTAAAAAACTAAATTAAATAATTTTTTTTGTTTTTTTGTTTGTTTTTATATTATTATTATAAATAGAGAGTTTATCTGATTTCTTTTTATTCATTGTCTAGATGTGTGTACGAATCTTATATTTAGATCTAAATTATATTAGGTTCTGTAATTTATCCCAGATGAATTATCGTAGAAGGGCACAATTATGTTCTATGCGTCATCAGGGCTGATGATATGGTTGGCTGAATCGTCGTGCAATATATTTACTAGTGACAGATAGTAGTTATCTATCAGTGACTCATTTATGTTTCTCTCAAAAATGGATCAAAATAATGGGTTTGGGTGGAATTCAATACTGGACAAAGCTTTCCTTATTAGATTTACCATATATTTCATAAGCGGCACTAATTTTGCTCTATCATACAAAATGTTATTAGAAATCCATTTTTGTTGAGTTTTCTAAAAGTTCCAGTGCAGTGTCTCAGGATCTTGCGCTCAAATAACTCCATCTCTTGAGCTACAGTTGGAGAGATTGTAAACCAGGTGGGAAAACTGTAAGTTAAAATTGGTCTAATTAGTGTTTTGTAGATTAAAATCTTGACTATAGAGGAAAGATAGTTTGAGGTTAACAAGGGTTTTATAGTACATATTGCAAATCTCTCTTTATTAAGAGATTTCCTAGCGTCCTTATTAAAGTTGAATCTGTGGTGAAAATTAACACCCAGATATTTTATCTCGGTCTTCAACGGAATCATCTTTTGGTCAAAGACCAGCTTGAGACTTTTGCTTTCTCGTACTGCCAAGTGGTGTCCTTTTCCGCTAGAGTTTCTAAAACAAATTACTCCACACTTGTCTACGTTTAATTGCAATCCCCAGTTTGCCTTTAATTTTATCTAAGGCTTTCTGAGGTCTTTCGCTGCTGGATAAAATAATTGTATCGTCCGCATACAATATAGCACCTGGTTCATCCATGAAGGGATCTGTAAATGAAAAGTCATTGAGAAATATATTAAATAAAGTTGGATCTAAAATAGAGCCTTGTGGTACGCCAGATAAAATTGGAATTATTCCAGATCTTTAATTTTTTATTAAGACTCTAGTGTTTCTATTTGATAAGTAACTTCCAATTATTTTTATTAAATAGGCAGGGAACTTAAGTTGGTGAAGTTTGAAGAGTAGACCTTTGTGCCACAATCCACTTGGCTCCACTGAATCAAACGCTTTCTCAAAATCTAATTCTAAACATACTGTGCATCGCACATTTCTTAGGTTTTGTGTAATTTTATCTGAAAGGAGCATAATCGCATGGTTAGTGGAATAATATTTCTTAAATCCAAATTGGTTATTCTGAACTATATTTTGATCGGAACAGACTTTATTTATCCCTCCTTCTAAGACTTTTTCAAACAGTTTTCCCATATTTGAAAGTAGTGATATTGGCCTAAAATCCTTTATATCTCTGGAATTCTTCTTTTTTGCCAATGGGATCAATTTGGCTTCTTTCCATGCTAAAGAAAAATAACCATTATTGATGCAGTGATTGAAGATTATAGATAATTTAATGTCCAAATAATGGGGGCATTTACGAATAATAAAATTTGATTTACCATCTGTACCCGCCGATTTTTTGTTCTTAAGATTTAGTCTTAATTCCTCAACTTCATCTGCACTAGTAAAGACAGATGGGTTATCTGGACTTGAGGCTTGGTTAGTAGGCGAAAAAACTGTTATTATGCTGTTTCTAGCGTTGCTAAAAAAGTAACTGGTGAAATTATAGACAGTTGTGTTCAGATGGGTGTTTGCTGGAGGCAGTTTTTCAGAGTATATACCTGCAAAGAAATCGTGAAAGGCACCGAGCTTAGCATCACTATTGTTAAGGACGTTGTTATTAAATGAAAGGGTACAATTTGAAATATCAGTACCAAAGAATTTTCTACCTGATATTCTATCGATTTCTTTAAAAGCTGCAGGAGAAGGTTTTATTTCTTTGAGTCTTTTTGCAAAGGCCTTATTAAGATCTATTCTCACTCTATCTCTGATGATTTTAGTTAGGCATTTAATTTAATTATATTATGCAATTCTCTGTACTCCTCTGTTATTCTATTAAGACGATGATGGTATACACACGTTTAGCTGTTACAACCCGAGAATTTCCCCCGACCCACGGTAAGGGATTCTCTGGCTTAATCATACTTCTCTTTAGGGGTAGAGGTGACGCCTCTCCACAGAATTTCATTGGGTTAGCCACGTACCTATACGTTTGGCTGGCTTACTCCACTTTTCTCTTTAGGGGTAGAGGTGACGCCTCTCCACAGAATTACATTGGTTTAGCCGCGTACCTATACGTTTAGCTGGTTTACATCACTTTTCTCTTTAGGGGTAGAGGTGACGCTTCTCCATCAGATACATTGGTTTAGCCGCGTACATCCACGTTTAGTTTTTTTTACCAAGACCAGTAACCCCCCCCCCCCTTTTTTTTCCGCGGTAGGGATTCTCTGGTTCAGGTCATATTACACTTGGACTTAAAAGAAAAAAATCACAGTTGATATAGGCAGACCCACTTCCCCACTAATCAAACTTCACGGGAAACACGCTGCAGGGCTACGACGACCATAAGTATAAAGGTGGTGATTAAAACGTAAGTATTATATATTTTATATATATATATATTTTTAAAAATTTTAAATTAGAAAAAAAAAATAAAAGAAAAGCAAGAAGAAAAATCGAAACAAAGACTTTTTTCTGTAACGGAACTTTGGACGACTACTGAGCATTACCCCGGCCGTAGAAAACGTCGTTACATAGTCTTTTCTTAAAATAACTGCGGTTCCGCCTAAAGCGTCATTTCTAATTATATTAAGACCATCGAAACTAAGTTTGTGGCTGGCCCTTAATTTAGTTTCGGAAAGCAAGCAAATTTGGGGCTTATATTTTGTTAGAATGTTTAGTAGGGATAACCTTTTTTCATGACTAACTATGGAATTTATGTTAAGCGAAAGTAGTTTAAGCTGGTTGCGATTCATTACACGACTATTGAAGCAACGAAACTAATGTATTTAAACATTTTATCTTCTACCGAATTAGATTGCATGTACCCGGACCAAAATTGTGTAATTTTCGTGATTAGATCACTAAAAGAGATTCCAAAAAGCTTCTGAGACTCTTCAAGAAAAGATTTAAGAGAAGAACTGGTTGGTTGCTCAACTGTAGCCCCACTTTTAACTGCATCGGAATATTTTAAATTTTTGTTTACTGGATTTGACTTCGGTGAATTAGCTTGAGATAAAATATTAGAAAAGTTCTTGTTGTAAAGAATAGGAATATTGATTGGGATTCGTTGGTTTTTTTGTTGTCTTGCTTTTTGCAAGAGAAACTCTCTGCGTTCTTTTTATTTCAAAAACGCTGGACACGTAGAATCTAGCGCTGAATGGGATGTACTTGCACAATTTGCGCATTTGACTCTTTGAGGCTCATTATTATTGTCTTTTGCTTTAAGGCAAACCTCAGATTCGTGGTTTTCACCACATACAGCACAACGTGTGCTGTATCCACAAAACTGTCCAGTGTGTCCAAAGCGCTGGCACCTAAAACAGCGGGTAATGTGTCTATGGGTTTTCTTTTCCCAAAAAACCCTTTGGTTTAGTAAAAATTTTATATTAACTAGCTCAAGGGGCGATTCCAA
This sequence comes from Nephrocerus scutellatus, assembly GCA_947095585.1. Lineage (NCBI taxonomy): Eukaryota > Metazoa > Arthropoda > Insecta > Diptera > Pipunculidae > Nephrocerus > Nephrocerus scutellatus. The sequence continues at coordinate 64,799,624 of OX352764.1, read as the reverse complement.
TTGAATGGTAAAAATGTTCAGTTTCTTGTTTCTCTCATTTGAACGCGGAGTAGAAAAATTGGAGATTTTATTTTAATGTTCGGAACCTGTTCCATAATAGCTAAAGCTATATCCTCCAGCGATGTGTCAGCATCCATTCCTTTAAGCAAAACTGGAACCTTCTGACATTCCTTTGGGGTAAAGGAGAATGCCTGTGCCTCAGTTTCGCGAATCTTAGCGATCAGTTCCCTGTGGATGATATTGTTGGACACAAATACTTTTGTTTTTTGATACCCAACATTTATAAATTTATACTTATATTCAGTGATTTTGCACTCTTTTGCCGTGAATTCAATTATTTTGTTTAAAAAGTCACAGTTTAAATACAAAAATTGGTGGACAAAAGGTAGTCCCCTTTTCAGATACCGTATATGTTTTTGGGATTGTCTTTGTATTTGTGTTGTGTAAATTTTCACCCGTGTCCATTTTGTTGTCCGCTAATAATTCAAACCTGTTCCCTTCCTTTTGACGTATACGACTTCTTTTTGTTGATTCATCAGATCCCCTGACCACTTTGTTAATTTTTGATTTTATAAATGTTCATTCATCATGTGAGTTGGCGGCACTGGTTTTTTTGTCCGACATTTTTATTATACTTTGAAACGGCGTGGCGTTCTTTAGTAGTGGCGTGGCGTCGTTTTTTTCTTGATTATGGGAAAATCCCACTTCGGCGTCCTGAATTTCTTTCTAAAATCTTAATTTTTTAATATCTTCATTAGATAAGAGATTTTTAACACTCATTTGTTTTTTTTTTTTTCACTGTTTATACTTTGTAAGAATTTTTGCGGATCCTTTAAAGATGCCACATATTTTATGGAGGTTCCATTTTTGTGGTTGCTCCTCTCGCATTCGAATGTCAAAACCAGCCAAACAGCAGGTTTTCAAATTCCAAAGAAGGAATTCGACAGTGCAATTGTTCTTTTAATTCCTAATTCGGATTAGGTAATAGTATTTAATTGAAAACCAACAAAACAGCAGGTTTTTTTATTCCAAAGAAGGAATAAGATAGTACAATTGTTGCTTTTATAACCAAGTGGAAATTATATCCACGTTGGTTTGGACTGAATTAACTGAAGCCGCGTTCGATTGTACTAAATTTACTCATTTAGTAGCTGTATCTAAAGTAACACTAGTGAAGAGACTGTTCGATTGACAACTATTCACATCAGTTAAAAATTGGGCGAAATTGGGCAACTGACAACTCGTTACTCGTTATGTTGGAAACCATACATTCCTGTAACGCTTGATTTACATTTGTGACGAGCTAGAAAAAATGAGCAGGACGGCTGTTAATTTTAAATTGTAGTTAGCCAGACGAGATAAGTAGTATATTTTTCTATGTTACCATAATACTACAGATAACATTTCTCATGTTACTATAAAATAACTATAACATTCGCGTAGTGTCAATCTCTTCTGGCTTACTAAAACTTCAATTTAACTATAATCGGCCCACTCATTTTTTCTCGCATGGATATACTCTAAATCCACATTAATTTTGTTCAATGAGAAAAAAGGCAGAACAGAACAACACAAATTTGTGAATAATGTCAGATCATGTTAGAACAGAAAAGACATTATTCACAAATTTGTGCTGTTCTGTTCTGCCTTTTTTCTCATTGAACAAAATTAAAAAGTTATAAAAATTATCATTAATTATTACTACTTTTTGAGTACGGGAACAGACCTATTAATCTATTATTATGAAACTGCTGTAGACCGTATGAACTTTTCTTGTTGAAAGCGTAGAGTTATTTATCTCTGAGGAAGTAATGTACGCCTATATCCATCCGTGAAGAAATTACGAGCGAATTTATTAAAAATGACTAAGGAAGGAGATAATATTTCTTTGTGGTGGAAAATTCCGGAACCGATTCTACTTAAGATACTGCTGCGTTTAAGTACCCGTGACATTTTAAACGTTGGTGCCTGTTGCAAACGGTGGTATGATATTGCAAATGATGATCTACTATGGAAAAAAAAATTTCAATATCATTACAAGACAGACAACAATATTAGTCTCAAACCAGGTTTGTAAGTTAAAATTGTTGGTAGGATTTTAATGTGGAAAAACGTCTCTTGCACATAAAATAATTTTAAAAGCTTCACAATGTCCTCGTACGTAATTATCGATATTTTCCTAGGTGCTACATCGTGGAGAAGCGAATACAGGAGACTCACATTAAATATTCCTTTTGTTTTGGCTCAAAAACTTGAAGGGCATTCTCATCAAGTATTACATGTGAGCTTCTCTCATAACGGGGAAATGTTTGCAACTTGCTCAAAGGATGGAAATGTCATTGTACGTTAAATTTTCATTGTGATAAATTTACTTTTCAAGATCGATTCAGATTATTACCATGTCTTCTGCGTTGCAAGGTCCGAGTTTGCATAGTTATGAACGTAAACATACATTGGTGTAATGCATGAAATGAGAACAGAAGTGTAAATTATAAATTAAAATATTCTCCAATAACAAAAAGCAAAAAGACAAATTGAAATGTGTGATTTAGAAATCTGCTGAAATCCGATTTTTGATTTGTATGTACACATCATAAAAATCATTTAAAGTAAAAATTAAAATAATACAGTTTGCAACTACCAAAAATTAAAGATTTTAACAAACAAATTTGAAGAGCTAGCAACAGTGAAAAAGCAACAGAAATAATTTATATCAAAACTAATTTACAGATTTGGAATGCTATACATCCATGCAATGAAAAATACTCCCATAACATGAAGCAGTTTAGCTGGAAATATACCCAATATTCGCAATTCAATCAAAGTGACAGCTTGTTACTAGTTTCTGGAGTTCACTTTGGTTCACCCCATAGTACATCAGGGGAAATCGCTGTATTCACGGTCGATGGAACAAGTAGTCAATTATTTCAGGAATACACAGAAAAATATATGTACATTTTTGTAGGTTCATTCTTGAGATGTCGAGTTGTTAATAGGCCATATGACATTTTTGGAGCTTGGTTCAGTGATCAATATCTCATATCGGGAGACCTTCTCTGGTTAGCACATTTAGTAAGCACGTCAGTGCTTTGGTTAAATAAGGCAAACCAGGAGGTCGATTCTGAGCACATCCCTATTATGAATCAGTTGTATAAGTTCTACAATCGTAATGCAAGCTCTGTACGTGCAATAATGATGGCCAAGTGCCCCTGGCTTGAAGATTCAAATGACCCATTAGCAACTGAAAAAATAATTGACGGTAATTCTAATAGTGATATTCAAAATGAAGCTTCAACTAGTTGCGGTTCTACTGGGAATCCATTGTCGCACTCAAGACTTCGAAATATAAGAAATCAGTCAACAGATAAAGATTATTTGATAAATATTCCTCATGAAAAGGACTTGTGTTCTTCTAGCGGTACGGATTCAACTATCCACTTTTTGGATGAGTATCATAAGGACTTTGAAGATGTTGGAATAAGTGATTCTTCGGATGAAGAAGCAATGGATATTACAGATGAATATGACGACATGGAAAATTCAATGCCAAAATATTTAATTTTTTCAACTGGCTCTAAAACATATACACCACATCAAGTTGGAATAAAGCGAATTAGAAATGTTACATTTCCAAAAAAATTAGATCCTGGTCCATCACTCATGGAAAGAATTGCTGCTAAGAAAAAAGCCCGCGAAGATCAGGTACGTTTAAAAGCATATATTTATGTTATTTGACCTAACAATTTGTTTTAGAACAGCCAACCTAGACCTGAGCCCGATTGGTGGAATTATGAAGCCGTTTCTGACCGCTTCGAAAAAGTTGATAAAGTTATTGATTTGCATGGTCATATAATAGGAATGGCATTAAGTCCTGATCACAGGTATGTGATTTTGCCAATTATTTCAATGTCCTAGCCTTTTTATAATGCTTTAAAGATACCTTTACGTGAATACAAGGCCTTGGCCAAATGACTATGTTATATCAAACGCCTTAGAGCCGCCACCTATAGCCCAAGAAATCGACATTCATGTTATTGATTTAATGACTCTTAAGAGAGTGGGGAACATGCTAAGAGCTCACAAAGCCTACACTCCAAGCACTGAGTGCTTTTTCATATTTTTAGACGTATGTGACAACTATGTTGCCAGGTAAATTATTATTTTTTGCTGTTTTACTGATAAAGATGTATGCATATCTATTTCCTAATAAAGCGGTGCTGAAGACATGCACGCATACCTTTGGGACCGATACTACGGTGTTTGCCTCGCCAAATACAAACACGATGATGTTGTAAATAGTGTTGCTTTTAACCCACGAGATTCTGATATGTTAGTAACAACCAGCGACGATTTCTCCATTAAGGTGTAAAATAGAAAAATAAGGGCGAATGAATAACATTAGCTTTAAAATTATAATATATTCTTAGATCTGGCGTTCCCGTGAAAAGGCTAAGGATTATCAACTGGATATCCGCACTAGTCTCAAAGCTTTTGAGTTAAAATCAAAATAGCAAAAAAGGATTTTTAACGAAATTATAGTCTAATGCACGGTGACAGAGCTTTTTATTTATTCACTATTTAATAAAACTTTACTATCACAAACGTTTTAATGAAGATAAATTTATATTTACATCCAACCACGGTTCTAAAAATATACATTTTTCAATTATAGAGTAATGGGCTTTAAATACTGAAAACTTATTTATTATGTACTTATAAAATTCAAAATTAATTGCGATAATTATTTATTGAACTAAAAAACAAAAATCTGAATTAGATTCTCTGTTATGCTGACGTCAAAAACGGTAGTTATTAAGATCATAAATGTTCGAAACACAACAAATCAAGTTCTGCTGGAAGCGTTTTTACCTTAAAATTTGGATTTTTTTAAATTTTAATTAAAATTGTTATTATAATTTCTATGCTATTTACACAAAAGTGTTCCAAAACATCAAATATATAATCACTGCAAAGTCAAATTACACAAAGCCGCCAAATTGTATTTAAACTTTGTATTATTACAGTAGATAAACAGTATCAATACATTGCAGTTAATCTTTGTTTTTCTTTCTTTTTTAGAAGTCAGCTTTGTTTTTGAAACTAATAATTTATGTAATTTACGTATTACTGTTGCTTTCGTAGTTTAGCTCCAAATCCTGGTCGTTTCCATTGATACATTTTTTATTCTTTTTCTTTTTCTCTGGATGCCCAAAACAATGTTCACATTCTTCGTCATCTTCAGATGCACTTTCACCAAATTCCAATGGCTTTCTGTAGATACAGCAACCTAAAAATATAAAGTTTATTAGTCGTTAGAAGCAACTGTGTGTATCACTTATGTACCATACTCTGCAAATTTAAAGAAAATTAATTCGCAGTCGATATATCAATTTAGAAATGGTTTAAAATAGCATTATATATTCTTTATACTCTTCTTCTAAAAACAAACATATACACACCCTTTTGTGATACGAACAGATAACAAAAAATTATAAAAGGTGTGTCACAATCAGACGCTTTGTTTTCAAATTGGAAGTTAGATTGTAAAGTTAGTTAAAGACGCGAACGTTCATTAACTTATATTTAGTAAAAAATAATAAATGATTTCCAAAATACATATTTCACTTCCAATAGTGAGTGTAAAAGTGTAAAACGCGAAGTAAAATGTATAATATACGAGTACAAATGTACAATAGCTGTGGGAGGAAAAAATTCAGAGACGAATTTCTCCCACATGTATATATTTTGTTTGTATATTTTTCCAATACGAAAAAATTATACAAAACTAGCTTCCCGCCACTGACCACCCACCTTTGACCTCATACACACTGACCCCCACCTCCCACTGACCTCCCGCCCACTGACCACCCACCCATTGACCTCATACACACTGACCCACCTCGGAAAAAAAAGGCACCAGCGCCACCTATCGGGTCCAAATTTTGTCAACGACTTTCTTTTTATTTAAATATTATATGGTGTGAATTTGAGCCAAATCGTTCCATAAATAAGAATTTTCAGAAAAAACGATACCAGCGCCACCTAGCGGGGCTGAATTCACCTTTTAAACCTTTTCTGGACTTCCACAAATAATTTAAGACAAAAATTAGCCAAATCGGTTCAGCCGTTCTCGAGTTTTAGCCAGTCTAACGAACAGCAATTGATTTTTATATCTATATATATCTATATATATATATATATATATATATATATAGCTCTGTAACGCCAATTCCAACCAAACTTGGTATACATATTAGTTACTATCTGGAATCAAATATAGATGGTGGGCACGTTTTTTGGCTGGTAGAGAGGCGTGGCAGGTGATTTTAGTGACGGACCCACCGTTTTCGGTAACGCCGAGACGAATAGTGCTGGTAGTACACTCCTATGGGTGAGTTATATGAGGGGGTTGGGGTGATAACTGAGGGGGGGGGTGACCGATATTAATGTTGATTCTATGGTTTTTGGGGTCGCTGAGTTGAATGGTGATGGTAAGACAGCTCTAAGGGGTTGGGGTGATAACTGAGGGGGTAGGGGGTGACCAATATTAGTGTTGATTTTATGGTTTTCGGGGTCGATGAGTTGAATGGTGATGGTAAGACAGCTCTAGGGGGATGGGGTGAAAACTGAGGGGGGGGGGGTTACCGATATTAGTGTTGATTCTATGGTTTTCGGGGTCGCTGAGTTGATTGGTGAGGGTAGGGTAGGTGACCAATATTAGTGTTGATTTTATGGTTTTCGGGGTCGCTGAGTTGAATGGTGATGGTGAGACAGCTCTAGGGGGATGGGGTGATAACTGAGGGGGGGGGGGTGACCGATATCATATCTTTGCCATTTCTTCCATTGTCAATTTTGTTTTAGTCAAAAAAGTATTTGTGACGTGCATGAGGACTTTCGTTGAATATCGTTTGAGTTTTTTTTAAACAGAAAGCAATGCGAGCGAAGTCCAACAGTCATTTATGACTGTATGCATTTGGTATATTTAAATAAACAACCGATGACGTTATTAATCAGAAAATATGAGTCATGATAAAAATCTAAACATTGTTAAATAAATTTTAAAATACACAAAACCATTCATGATGATCAATATTAAGCCCGAAAGACATAATACCTATTTTATTATTTACATATATACATATACACATATTTATTTTTGCAACCAAACAAAAATCCTCTACAGAAAACAAGTGCGCCGCCTTCAGTAAACAAAACTCAAATGGAAAATGGTACCACGTGCCAAGTCAAACTGACAACAGTTGTTGGTGGTAATAAAAGGGGTTAATCTGACTAAATATACAGTTCTGTGAGACCGATCAATAATCGGGCTCCACAGATTGCTTTTTTTGTTAATCGAATCAAATCGCAAAAGCGTTTAAAATTTGAAGAAAATCGGGTTAGTTTTTAAAAAACTTATATGGTTGTCGTATTAAAGCCTACTGTGCTATCTGCGCTAGTAATAAAAAAACAGAAGAATGCAATTCCAGTATACTTAAGTGTGCCAATTGCAAACGCACACATAAATCTACCGATCCTGAATGCCTAAGCAAGAGAAACTACTTAGAGATGAGAGAGAATTTGTCAAAGAGAAATCCCTCTCGTTGGTATAGTCAATCGCATCCTGAAATGCAGTTTTCTCCCGAAAGTTTTCCTATGCTATCAGCAAACAAAAACACTAAGAGCACCAGCTCATATTTAAATTCAGCATCAGCAACTCCAATCTGGCCAGCTAAACCATTCACTCTGCCGAAACCGCAACCGGTACATTATTCATCACCGTTACCGTTCTTTTCTCGCATGAGGCACTCTCTGCACTTACACTGGATTTAATTACTAGTTTGTCAAAATGTAAGAGTAAAACCGAACAGTTCAACGTTATCGCTCAATTAGCTCTTAAGTTTTTGTATAACGATGTTAAATAAGTCTCTTAAAATTATTTTTTGGAATGTGAGAGTCAACAAAAATAAGATTGTAGAGTTTTTCGATTTTTTATGTAAAGAGAAGGTGGATGTTTCCCTTTTAAGTGAAACATGGCTGAACGATTCCATTCATTACTCTCACTGTAAGTATTTATGCTATAGTATTGACAAACAAAATCGAAGGGGTGGCCATTGTAGTGCATACGAATATTAGGCATAATTTAATTGCATCACTTAATTTAGATGTAATAGAAAATATAGGTATTGAAATTTTTCATGGAAGTAATATTTCAACTAAAATATTTGCTGTATATTTTCCCGTCGGGCGTGCAATGGCCACCACAAAAGATAGTCTGAAAGCAGATGTCAGAAAACTTATTACACTAAATGATGAGTTTATTATTGGTCGGATCGGACGTTTACCCCAAAAATTGCACAACAATCAACACGGGAAATAATTTGTTAGCATAAGTTGCACAATAATTTAGCATTTATTCTTAGTAAGCATAAATTGCACAATAACAATTTAGCCTAGTTTAAGTAAATTATTAGTAATTAAGTAAGCAAAATAAATTGTATCAATAGTAAAGAAATTTGCATAATAAATTCAGAACAAGTTACCAATTCAAAAGTATTGTTTTCAATTACATAGTTATCCCCCTACCCAAGGTAAGGTGACTATTTTTATTCCAAGTGCAAGGAGCTCTTTCTACAAACAATCCTGGCAAAACTTAATTTGCGGCACCCTTTTACGATTCTTTTCACTTCAAGTCCCAGTTATATCCCTGCTGCAGCTAATGTTAACCATCAACCATTGACCTGTTTCTAACATTCCAGATAAAATAACTGAACCCATTGCCTTAAATGAATTAAGCTCAGATAACCTTCCAGTAGAATGCAAATTGTTAAATTATCCACAAATAATTAATAATTACATTTTTGATTACAATAAAGCAAATTGTAAAAAATTCAGAAGAAATAAATTAAGTGAATTCAAGAAACTAACAAAATCGAAAGTCATTTAAAGTTCCTTAACAACTTAATATTGAAAAGCGTTGATTTGTCTGCTTAAAACTGCCACAACAAATTTTAAACATCATTAAAATTAAAAATTTGCATAGAAGAAATTTGCAGAGAACTAGGCAACCAGTTTCCCATAACTTAATGAATTATTTTAACCATCGCGTCAAACAAGAAATTCGAAACACAAAGTTAAAAGGTTTAGACAAGCATGGGAAACCATTTTGGAAAATAGTTAAACTTGTCAACAAGTAAAACTTAAATCTTCCCCCTTCGACAAACCATAACATTACATTATTTAAAAAATTTGCCATTACACGGATACGTGTTTATTACGCTAATTTTTAACGCATATCTTAAACTACAACACTCTCCTGATTTATGGAAAAGCTAAAGTTTTGCCAATTTTAAAACCTGGAAAAGCACAATCATTTATCAGTAGCCATAGTAGCCCATAAGTTTACTAAGTAGCTTGAGTAAGGTTTTGAAAGTTTTTTGAAAAAACGGGTACTGATTGAAACGGAGTCCAAAAATAAACGCAATCACTCTACAACCCACCAGATCATTAGAATCCGTAAACACATTCAAAAAAATTTTGAGAGCAAAAAGTCAACAGGTCTTGTTTTATTAGACATAGAAAAGGCATTCGATACAGTATGGCATAAGGGACTTCTACATAAGCTAATAAACTATGATTTTCCACCATATCTAATCAAAACAATATGTAGTTTTCTTAACAATCGTTTTTTTAAAGTGTCCGTAAAAAACAGTCTTTCTTTAGAAAGTACTTTACTGTCAGGAGTTCCCAAAGGCTCTGTACTTGGTCCAGTTCTGTATAATATCTATCCTCTGATTTGCTCATTTTGCCAAACTGCGAATACGACATTTACGCCGATGATACTGGGATTTTTACATCGCATGAGATAGGATTCACTATCGAAGTCATACTTCCAAATGCAATCAGTGATATTTTGGGATATTTTCATAAATGGAAGGTCAAAGTTAATGTAGGCAAAACGCAAGTATCTTTTTCACTAGAAAAAGAAAGTGTTGCTTTCTGCCAAGAAACTCGTTGAGGCTAAATGGCGTTGAAGTAGAATGTCAAAACTCAGTTAAATACCTGGGTGTACACCTTGACAAAAAGTTGACTTTTAGTGAACATATTGTATGCACTCTTAAAAAATCGAACCGAGCGATAAAAATGTTATACCCATTAATAAACCGAAAAGCCATGCTAAGCCTGGAAAACAAGATCATTATTTGCAAAGTAATTTTCCAAGCAATATACTTATACGGCTCTCCAGCTTGGGGAAACTGTGCTCCATCACATTCAAAAAAATTACAAATCGCACAAAATAAGCTGTTAAAAATGTGTTTAGACTTGCCTTACCATTATTCAACCAGATGTTAATTGTGTTTTGTTTTTTTTATGTACATACTTGGTCAAGATAAATTTCGGGAAGTATAAAAATTCCTTCATGATAGTTCTCGATAATGGGATATGATAATAATATCGAACACAGAAAATATAAAGTGTTTTAGCTTCGGGCACAGGGAAAAATTACATAAAAATTTAAATTGTTTATGTAAATTCTCAAATGGGAGTGTCGGAAAAGTTTTGTCATTAGAAATACACCTTTGGGCAAGGTTTGAATAAAATTGGGCTAATTTTGAATAAAGTTTTATGGAAGACCCTCAACCCTGTAACCCAATAATTTTCAAATTTTTTTTTATATAAGGTGTTGTCATAGAAGATAAACATGTGTGCAAAGTTAAAATATAATCGGGTGTTAGGAAGTGGACTAAAAATGGATCGCAAGATTTAGCCAGCTAGCCAGCCTTAAACACATCCGTACGCGAAATTATTATAGAGAATTTAAAATGTATCTTTTGTACAACTTGCACACTTGCACAACCGAAACCATACCCACGGGTAAGCTGTCAAAGTGACAGAATTTTCGTCGTAAACGCTGTGCAAATGGAATACCAAACCAAAACAATGTTGAGTAAACGAAAAATTAACCTTCGATTGCCGTCGGGTAGCAAAGTTACGGTATCGGTTACAAAACGTTGCCGATGGGAAACAAAATTAAACCGTACCCCCGGTACAAAGTTCGCCCCTGACAATTTCAGCCCTCTAGGTCGTGCGAAAGGTGGTTAAAAAGAACCTCAAAAATCGAGAAACTGGCGGGATTTCAACCCATCACACGCGCCACACGCGAAACGTATTATACAATATAAAAAATTATATTTTGAACTGACACTCACAAAATTAGGTCGTTTGGAAGAAGGTTGTTCAAACGGACCTCAATTTAGTCGAAAATACAGACAAGGAGTGGTCAATCAAGTTAAATAAAAGTTCTCAAAAATGACACGGCTTAAAAATACTGTTATTAGCAAAACGGACTAAATGGTACAATGTTACGAGTCGTACGAAAACGTGTCGCACAAATAAATTCCTAAAATAAGATAGTGGAGCGAGAATTTGGACAAGTGCAATCTTAAGGGAAACCTGGTAACCATTTTACTTGCCGATATAAGGTGCGTTTTTTCGGACAACTTGTACGCGACGACACTCAATATTTTAATAACCTCACCTGTAAAAAGTTATTATTACGGAACCCAAAATCAGCCTCGGATACACTGATGAACGACGACGACCACGGCAACGAAAACGCGTAAACGATTTAAGAATTTTCTCATTGAACGTACGCTCCCTGTATAGAGGTCGAGCTGCACAGCAGCTGGCCGATACCTTGTCTAAATATAAGGCTGACATAACAGCAATCTAGGAGATGCGGTGGACAGGGACTGGTGTCTTACAAAAATCAGAATATGACATATATTACATGCAAGACATCATGTGCTCGGGGTGGGGTTTCTAGTCAGCAAAAGAATAAACTCCACCGTTATCGGTTTTAAAGCAATAAATGAAGGTTATGCACCCTTCGCGTGCGGGGCAAATTTAAAAACATATGCCTCATAAACGTTCAGCCACCTACAGAGGATTCCCCAAATGATGAAAAAGAAGAATTCTTTGAATCAATCGAACGGGAACTCCATGCCTGCTCCAGTATGATGTAAAAATCATTCTGGGGGATATGAATGCTAAAATAGGTAGGGAGCCAGTATTCAGGCGGTAAATTGGCACCCATAGCTTACACGAGAACACTAATGACAATGGACAACAAGTCATAGAGATGGCAGCAAGCAATAATTCGGTCGTTGCGAGTACAAGATTTGCGCGTAAAAATATCCACAAAGCCACCTGGGTATCTCCCGATGGAGCCACTCGCAACCAGATAGACCACGTGTTGATAGACGGCCACCACAACCCGAACCTGATGACGGTACGAACGTACCGAGGTGCCAACGTTGACTCGGACCACTATCTTGTTGGTATGGTGTTCCGAGCGCGGATTGCATCATCACGAAAGACTGCATCCGCGAATCAAATTCGATTCAACACGGCTGCCCTTCGCAATGAAGAGACCAGAAACAACCTCGGTCAAGCGATAGGACTTGCCCTAAATGCAGGGAGAGTAAGTCCCGGGGCTGAGATGTCGGGCGTAGAAGAGAAATGGACACGCCTTAAGAATACTATCATTAGTACTGCTCCGTCTTAGGCATTAGTTGTAGCGATCGAAACGACTGGTTCGATGACGAATGTAAGCTAGCGACTGAACGTAGGAATGTTGCGTACCAAGCAATGCAACAATTTCATAGAACGCGGGCACCCGATGATGACTATAAAGAGCTCAGATGATATGAAAAACAGTTCACCGGCGAAAGATAGCAGCCTGGGAGAAGAATCTCGTCCGTGAACTAGAACAGTACAGAGAGCGAGGACCGCACCAGGCGTTGAAGTTCTACCAAAGGGTCCGCGGTATGACGCAATATACACCGCGTTGCACATACTGCAAGGACAAAGAGGGTAATCTGATCGCCGATCTTAAAGGCATCTTAGAGCGATGGGAAGAGCTTTTTTATGAGTTGCTAAATGGCCACCTAACTGAGAAATTGGAGGCTCCACCAATGACCGAAGATCATACTATGCTGCCGCCACCAAGCATAGACGTAGTTAACAGAGCGATAAATCGGCTCAAAAATAATAAGGCCCCGGGATCTGATGGGATCCCAGCGGAACTGATAAAAAACAACCCATAAAAATTAAAATTTTTCATCTAAATTCTCTAATCGCAGAAATTGATATGGGAGCCCCTCGATCCTGGGCCATTTTTTTTTATTGTAGGAGAAAATCATCGAAACAGACATTTGACATCAAATGTTAAAATTGAAAATGCTTAGATCATTTTATTCTGAGCACTTAGAGCACGCTCATACTCTGAGCAAATAAGAAACACGAACATTTATCTTGAGAACTCTTTGACTGCGCTGAACTAATTTATAAAAACGCGAAATGACATAATATTGCGAAAACTTGTTGTTCTATCTGTAAGTTGATATCGACAACAAAAAAAACGACATCAATAAAAATACAATTCAGTAAATAAGTAATTAAGTTGAAGTAAGCATAAAACATGTATGTCTCGTTTCATTTGCTGGGTTCATTTGTGCGTGAGCTAAGATTTCTCTCTCTCTCTCCACCACCAAAACCATGCAGCGCAGCCGACTGCGCAGCACACACCGCACACAGTCCATAAAGGGCGACGAATATCTGATGCCAGTATAGATATTTAAAAAATGTATAAGGGCCTTGCGGCCGAACCCGGGACCCGATCACTACCAAATTCGAAAAAGTATTGTTTATTGGGTATACACATGTGTGTAAAATTTGAAGAAAATCGGGTAAATTTTTTAAATTTTTTGTATGGGAGCCCCCCGAAAGTGTTGTCTCCGGAAATACACATGTGTGCAAAATTTCAATAAAATCGGACCATGGGAAGTGGGTTAAAAATTGATCGCAAGAATCCACGACAGACGACCGACGACCCACGGGCAAGTGAAGTTAATATAGAGAATTTAAAAATAGGAGGCCCCAGATTACACCAAGCAATTCATGAAATAATAGTGCAAGTATGGGAAGAAGAAGCTATGCCAGAAGACTGGCGAAGAGGCATCCTGTGCCCCATACATAAGAAGGGCGATATCACAAAATGCAGCAATTATCGTGGTATAACGTTGGTGAATACCGCGTATAAGATTTTCTGCTCTATCCTTCAAGACAGGATAGCCCCATACGCTAAACTCATCATTGGTCCATACCAGTGTGGCTTCATCCCAGGAAAATCAACAACTGATCAGATTTACACCCTAAGGCAGGTGATGGACGGCGTGGATGGCACTACACCATATTTTTATAGACTTTAAAGCCGCCTATGATAGCAAAGCCAGAGTAGAACTTTATAAAGCCATGAGAGAATTCGGCATCCCAAATAAACTGACACGACTATGTAGGTTGACCAATGTTATAAGCCAAGTAAAATATCCGGATCACTATCAAGCCCATTCAACATCTATAACAGGCTCCGACAAGGGGATGGACTGGCCTGCGTCCTCTTCAACCTGGCGTTGGAGAAAGTGATCCGAGACTTTGACGTAACGGCGAGAGGAACAGTCCTCTATAAGTCCATTCAGATACTGGCTTACGCAGACGATATTGACATCGTTGGTAGAAACCGAAGAGCTGTACAGGAAGCTTTCATCCAGATAGAGCAGGCGGCACGAAATCTGGGGCTGCACATAAATGAGAGCAAAACAAAGTACATGGTGGCCACGTCTGCGAGTAGAAGATCCAACAATGGTCCCTCAATTCAAATAGTGGAGCGCAAATTTGAAGTAGTGCAATCCTTTAACTATATCGGCTCAACTATAGCAGCCGATAACAGCATGGAACCATAAATACGCGCAATGGCCCCGTATGTGAGGAAGTCGATTCCGGAGACTCTATAATGATGAGATCTACGAGCTTTACCCCGATGTCGGGCTAGTTGAGTTATATAAAGATTTACCTGAGCTCTAGCAAGTAAAATCTAAAGAGTATAGAAACAGGGATAGAAAAAACCACCCAAAATAATTAAAATTTCGTGTAAATTCTCTAATTGATACACAATGTGTAAAGTTTAAATAAAATCGGGTAACATAATACATAAAGTGTTTCCATCAGAGATACACATGCGTATAAAATTTATTTTTATTACAAAATTTTTATGCGTGCCCCCGGACACCGTGGCCCGATCACTTAAACACGTATACAAAAGGATGTTGTTCATTTAAAATACACATGCATATAAAATTTGAAGAAATTCGGGTAGTTTTTTTACAAAATTTGTATGGGTGCCCCGAACCACGAGGCCCGATCACTTCCACAGGTTTACAAAAAGATGTTGTTCATTTGAGATACACATGCATAAAAAATTTGAAGAAAATCGAGTACTTTTTTTTACAAAATTTGTATGGGTGCCCCCGAACCACGAGGCCCGATCACTTCCACACGTTTACAAAAAGATGTTGTTCATTTGAGATACACATGCATATAAAATTTGAAGAAAATCGGGTACTTTTTTTTAAAAAATTTGTATGGGTCCAGGGTCCGATCACTTCCAAATTTTTACAAAAAGTGTTGTCCATCGCATATACACATACGTATAAAATTTGAAGAAAATCGGGTTCTTTTATTATAAAATTTGTATGGGTGCCCCCCGATCCCAGGGCCCGATCACTTCAAAATGTTTACAAAAAGTAAGGCCCATAGAAGACACAAATACGTATAAAATTTGAGTCAAATCGAGTCCTTTTTTATAATATTTGTATGGGTGCCACCCGACCCCGGGCCCCGATCACTTCCAAATTTTTACAAAAAGTGTTTTCCGTCGGAAATACACATGTGTATAAATTTGATGAAAATCGGGTATTTTTTTATAAAGTTCGTATATTCGTACCCCACGACCTCGGGGCCCGATCACTTCCAAATTTTTACATATGTGTATAAAATTTAAAGAAAATCGGGAACTTTTTTATAAATTTTGAATTGTTCTTTTGGGAGATACACATGTGTGCAAAGTTTCAATAAAATCGGGCTTTAGGAAGTGGTTTAAAAATTGATCACAAGATTTGGTGTGCCAGTCCACCAGCCAGCCAGCTACGGACACGTGAAGTAAACATAGAGAATTTAAAACACCGGGCATGTGCTATTATAGATACACAAATAACAGTGTTGGTATCGCTCATGATTTGCTCTTTCATCGTACAATTTAATGAACAACTGATATTTAGCAATTCGGTGTTCTGTGTGTAGCAGAATGCCACACCGATGTAATGACACCGATGCACACACTTGCGTTGTGCGTATGGGTCGCATTAAATACACGTACACTTTTAATTGAAGACAACAAAGCTCTTTAAATGCAATAACTTAACAATAACACAGCTCCTATAACCTATGACATAACGGTATGTACTTATATACTTATCGCAAAAATTAGCCGCCAAAAACCATCGTTATCAGCACACACAAAAAACAATGCTCATATTACAAAGAAGCGAAAAAGCACCTAGGCGAATATACGGTATAGCAATTAACGTAATTTTTAACATCTGCAACGCACCTGCCACGCCCCCACCACCCACTATCTAAAAATGTTAGCGGGACTTGGGGGGGAGGGGCTTCCAAAGTTTGAGAATTTCTTTTAAAATTACTTTATCTCAGTGGTTTGATGGATGTTAGGGTGTTAATTGGTATCATGTTAAACGTAATAAAAATACCTTTCATCTTATGAGAAATTGGCTTCAAGCCGACCCCCGTCGACAAAGTTAGAGCCATAAAATGACTTTCCCATTAAAGTTTAGTAGGGGGCATGTTAAAAGTTGATATTAATATCAAATAAAAGGTGAAAATTAGTTCTACACAGCCGTACTTTTTTTATGGGTGTGGGCCAATTCGAAAGGAAGTTTGATCAAGTTGTATATGGCTCATGTGGTTTTTCTTATAATTGAGTGATATATCCATGATTTTTCTAAGTGGTTTGATGGATGTCATGGGGTAAATTAGTATGATATGAAAAGTAATAAAAATACCTTTCATCTTATCAAAAATTGTGTTCAATCCAACAACCCTCGCCAGAGCAAGAGCCAAAAACTGACTTTCTCATGAAATTTCAGCAGGGGCGTGTTTTAGAGTGGGTGGAAATTAATTCTACACGGTCGTACTATTTTTATGGGCGTGGCCTAATTTAAACAAAAGTTTGTTCAAGTGGTATTGGGTTCATGTAGTATTTCATATAATTATTGAGTCATATATCATACGGTTGAGTTTTTTTCATACATATTTACATGATATACCATGATGCAACTTTCCAAAAAGCTTTTTTAAAGGAAAAACTCCTATCTACATATAAATTAATTGAGTGCACTGTGTCTATAATTTTCAAAAATGCTTATTAAAAGGAAAAATTTCTATCTAAATTAAATTTAATTGAGCACACTTGTCTCCATAATTTTCAAAAACTCTACAACTCCTAATACAAAGTTTGGCTCGAGACTCGATTTATTGCGGTATAAAGGTTTGAATATGTGATGAAAAAAATTAACATTTTATTTTTAAATATTTTATTACGTAAAATTACACTTTCTTGTGATTGAATTTAGGCTTATATTCGTTTAAGATGGCCTGAAAACCCGAGCGAAAAAAAAAAGAAAAAAAACAACCCATAAAAATTAAAATTTTTCATGTAAATTCTCTAATAGGAGATGGGTATGTGTTAAAATTTGAAGAAAATCGGGCTAATTTTTAAAAAATTTACATGGACACCACACGGGTCTTAGGGACCTATCACTCCAACAAATTTACAAAAAGTGTTGTCCATCAGTATTACACATGTGTTTAAAATTGGAAGAAAATCGAGCTAATTTTTTTTAAAAAATGTTTGGGGCCCAATGACCCTGGGGCACGGGGTTTACAAATTTTTTACAAAAAGTGTTGTCTATCGGAGATACACGCGTATTTAAAATTTGAAGAAAATCGGGTTAATTTTTTAAAAAAATGTTTATGGGGCCCCACGAACCCGGGGTATCCAAAATGTTTACAAAAAGTTTTGTCTATCGGATATACACGAGTATGTAAAATTTTAAGAAAATCGGGTTAATTTTTTAAAAATTTTTTATCCCGGGGCCCGGGGTCTTCAAAATTTTTACAAAAAGTGTTGTCCATCAGAGATACACATGTGTATAAAATTTGAAGAAAATCGAGTAAAATTTTGTAAAATATTTGTATGGGAGCCCCCCGAATTTGAGGGGCCTCAAATTTAATAGAAAGTGTTGTCTCCGGAAATACACATGTGTGCAAAATTTCAATGAGTAAGCAGTGTATTTTGTTGAGTAAGCAGTGTCTTTTGTCTTAATGAGTTTTCAGGTGAGGAGTACGTTGATATCCATTTTTTATGGATTTTGCGATGGTAATGCATCACTAGCTCGCAGTGAATATCAAAGCAGATTCCCAACGCGTCGCATTCCTGACCGAGAGTATTTACAAATATTCATAGAAGACTGCGAGATATCGTAACAAAATTAAATAAGCGGTGGAGCCACATTCAGTCTCAAGAAATCATTTGGATGCCGATGAAGAAAGAGTAATGTAACAACAAATCCATCATTAGCATAAGGAGGCTCGCTTTACAATTGAACGTTTCTTGCTACCGAATTCATTAAGTATTGCACAAGAAGCATCTTCATTAATTATTATTATTTCTTTTTAAATCATATAAATTTAAAAGAAAGGAATCAAATTTCAAATCATCATGAAAGGCCTGAATTGGAGGAGGATGCGAGGAACCGCAGAGAATCATCAAGAGCTCAATTTGAGTCAAGATTTTTCGCTCATTCTTGATGTGGTGTTTGGCGTTGAAGCTTAGATAGTTGTGTAGAGGCTCCAAGAATTTTAAAGGCTCACGTATGTAATTTTTTTTTTTTTTTTTTTGTAATATTTTCTTGGTCAAGGTTTTTTGTAGTTTTCCTTGACCATGATCCATTCATTAAAGCATTTGGACTCGCGTCGTTTTAGTTTCGTGAACGTTTTTTCCGTATTGCTTTTGACGTGAAATGTGATTGAAATGTGATATATTGTAAATCACATTTCTCCGATTTAATTCTTAATTTTAATTAAGGGCTTAGCCCACCTTATTGCCGTGGCGCAAGTCATTCAGGGAGTATTCCCTTGGCAATAAGTTTAAATATATATAAAAAAAAAAAAAATACTACACCCGTTCAAGAACTTATACAAATAGACCACCATAAAAGATTTTAATTTTGTAATTGGTTGATTGAAAGGAATTTTGACACTAATAGTTGTGTGAAACGTATTCTATGTACGGATGAATCTCAATTCACAAGAGATGGCATGACAAACTTTCACAATCTAGACACGTGAGCTGCTGAAAATCCTCATTCCACAAAACAAAAACCATTTCAGTACAGCTTCAGTGTAAACGTATGGGCTGGTGTAATTGGCGATAATTTAATTGGACCATTCATATTACCATCGACATTAATTAGTGAACGTTCGAGTTGTCATTTATATGCCGTCGCGAACGGACGTGCTGAGTGCTGCGCTTCAGCACTAAATAACAAAAAATCAAACAACAACAACAAACACAGCAATATCCAATAACAAAAAAACGGTGCGCGTGTGCAAATATTTGTTAGTGCAAATATTTCGTTCGTCCCATCCTCAACAGCTAAACAAAAGAATTTGGAAAATTATGTTGTTGTATGCTTGCATACACAATGTGATAATCCAATTCTTTTGTAATTAAATAACTGATTGTGAGTGTTTGTTTCCTTTAGTGATTTAACTCATTTTGTCGTGAAGGCATAACACTGGCGACAATTTGTGTTAATACTCCACTTTGAGACATACTCTTCTCAATTTAGTTTAAAGAAGCGGCAAGTTGTAGTATGTGTGTTTTCAGAGTGGATCTCAGCAACATACGTAGGCTGAGAACGAATTCTTTTTCTGTGTTTAACCATGTACATGTCCACAGGCCAGCAATTTTGGCACTGAGTGAAACTCAGGTGTTTGATAATTCTGATGTTTCGGAATTTAATCTGCCTGGGTATAGCTTGGTGCCATTATTTTTCTCTCGACGCGGACTCGCAATCTATGTCCGGAGTGATGTTGCGTTTCAGCTTTTGCCTCAATTTAGCCAAAGTTCCAAACCGGAATTCAATTTCATTTGGATCAAAGTTAAGGTACAAGAGCGCAACTTCTACTACTGCTTCCTTTACAGAAGCCCCAACTTAGACAGCGTTTCAACTCAGAGTAAGTTTGATGCACTGTCTGATTCAATCTTAAGAATTGATAAAAAACATGAAATCGTGACATTCCAGTTGTCAGCTCTATAGACAAAGCCAATCTGTTTGCTGCGCATTTCGCAGCTAGCTCTACGCTTCCAGATTGTGCATTGCCGCATCCTGCACCCCAGAGTATTGAACACTCTATGGGACAGATATTTATTCGTACTCGTGCAGTTGCTAGAGTTTTAAATGATCTCAACACACACAAATCCGCTGGGCCAGGTGGTATTTCTCCATTAGTTCTTCCAAGCTGGCATTACCATTGCGTAAGCTTTTCCATCTTCCAAACAGCTATAAGTTTGTGTCGACTGCAAGACTTTACGAAGCAGCAGGTCTGCTGCCAATAACAGATCACTTTTTTCAAATGGCGAGGAAATTCGTCGACGGATTGGAAACTCATCCAAGTCCTGAGATGCAAGGACTGAGAAGCGAAGAAATCGAGCCAAGTCACCGGTACATACACATCAGAGGATTTACAGATGCTAGATTCGACGACATCCTTAATAATCAAGACGTCTCCTTCTACGAGAAGGCCATCAACGAACATTACAGAGGCTGAAGATCGCCCTCTTTATACCCCCTCTACTATTTTTTTCATTTTTATTTTATTTTAGAATTTATTGTTGAAAATTAAATTGCTTTAAATATAAAATGTACTAGATTAAGTAGTCAAAAATATTGTTTAATTATAAGCAATACGAATAAAAGACAATGTAAATACGTCTGGCCCCTATTGTTGAGCCGACACTTATTAATAATAGTTATAAGTTTAGTTTTAAGTCAAAATTGTATATTTCTTAAATGTTATCTTAAAAAACAAAAAGCTTTTCCATCTATCCTATTCTTCTGGACTCTTCCCGAGAAGTTGGAAAACAGCATTTGTCCAGCCCATACCCAAAAAAAGGCGAGCCGTCGTCTCTTTCTTCGTACCGACCCATAGCACTTACATCCATTCTTTCCAAGGTCATGGAAACGCTGATCAATTATCAGCTTAAGAAATATCTTGAAACCAACGAAATCCTTAGTGACCGGCAGTATGGATTTCGTGGGCAACGTTCTACTGGTGATTTGATGGTATATCTCACCGAACAGTGGAACCGATCTTTGCATCATTTTGGAGAAAGCAAAGCTGTTGCACGCGATATTTCAAAGGCATTTGACAGAGTTTGGCATCAAGCTATTTAGTCTAAAATGCGTGGTTATGGTGTTGATGATAAACTGCTTCATTGGATTAGAAGCTATCTTTTGGACCGCTCAATTCAAGTTGTTTTGAACGGTTTCAAGTCTGAAATACACCATATAAATGCTGGCGTTCCCCAGGGCTCTGTTCTGTCCCCGACACTCTTTCTCATTTTTATTAATGATCTCTTATCTGTGACTTCTAATCCAATTCACTCTTTCGCTGACGACAGCACTCTCAGCTTCTCATATAAGTTTGAGGAACGTCCCTCCACTTCTCATGTGGAACTCAAACAACTTCGTATGTTAATCTCGTTAAATTCTAACCTTGACAGCATAATACAATGGGGAGAAATCAATCGAGTAGAATTTAACGCTTCCAAAACCCAATGCTATCTCCTGTCGTCTAAGCGAATCCTTAACCCCATGTCATTATCCATGAATGGCACTTGCATCGAGAAAACTGAAAATCTCGCAATTCTCGGTATGTGCGTTAACGACGAGCTTCGTTGGAATGATCACATATTTACCGTCGCTAAAAATGCTTCGAAATGTTTAGGTTTTCTAGCCCGGTGCAAGAACTATTTCACTCCCTCTGATCTGGCTACCATATACAAGGCTTTTATTCGCCCAAAACTTTAGTACAATTGCGATATCTGGTCTGGTGCGCCTACGACTTCTTTGCATCAGCTAGATAGAATACAAAACCGCGCGATAAAACTTATTGGTGACGAAAATATAGCGAAATCAATAGATTCGCTTGAACACCGCAGGAACGTTTCTTGCTTCTCACTGTTTTATCGTTTCTTCTACCAGCGGTGCTCAAGAGAAATAGCCAGCTGCATGCCACCTCTCCTTGAATTCAACCGCAATACTCGTGGCGCTCTAAATGCTCATCAGTTTACCCTCAAGCCCATCTTCGGACGTACAGTCAAATTCAGGGATTCGTTCTTCAGCCGTACAACACGTATGTGAAATGCTATGCCAAGCTCTGTCATCCCACATCACTATGATCCACAGGCATTCAAAACACAAGCTCATAGACATCTCCTCTTTTCTCCTCCTCTTCCTTAACGCCCACGCTGTGCCAAGCATATAGCCAAGCATTGAAGCGTGCGCGAATTATATAAAAAAAAAACAACCCATAAAAATTAAAATTTTTCTTGTAAATTCTCTAATCGGAGATACACACACACACACACACACACTGCGTGCTCGCCTTGTGGCAAAATATTCCACCAAATTACGCAGCGGCAGCGAACAGCGCTGCTCACAAAGCACAGAGCTCAGACTTTGCCGTGATCTGATGCGATATAGCGATATTTAAAAATTGTATATTGGGGTCCCCAAGGGGCCGATCGCTCCAAATTTTTACAAAAAGTGTTTTCCATCGAAGACACACATGTGTACAAAATTTAAAGAAATCGGGTAAATTTTGTAAAATATTTGTATGGGAGCCCCCCGACCCCGCGGCCCGAGGGGCCTCAAATTTTAATAAGAAGTGTTGTCTTGGGAGATATACATGTGTGCAAAATTTCAATAAAATCGGGCTGTAGGAAGTAGGTTAAAAATTGATTACAAGATTTGGCCAGCCAGCCAGCCAGTCAGCCAGCCAGCCAGCCAGCCAGCCAGCCAGCCAGCCACGGGCAAGTGAAGTTAATATAGAGAATTTAAAAAACGTTATTTACAATTTTTACAAAATGATTTGCCACTTCTCCTTGATAATGTTTCTGTTTTAAGTAGATTCTTGTACACATACCAAAATGATGGTGCACCTAGTCACTACGGCATAATTGTTAAGAATTGTATGAATGAAAAATATTCAAATAATTGGATTAAAAGAAATGGTTCAATTCATTGGCCTGCAAGATCCCCAGATCTAACAGTATTACATTTTATGTATGGGGAGCGATGAAGTCTCTTGTATACTCCAAAGAAATTAATACAAAAGAATAACTTATACAACGAATACACACAGCAGCTCAACAGATAATGGAAGAATTACCAAGAATTGAAATAACCAAAGGCATACTTAGTCGAATATTAGCCTGTATTCAATCACAAGGACATTTTGAGCATCTTTTATAACTACATGTAGTAATTTTACCTAATAAAATATTTAAAAATAAAATGTTAATTTTTGCATCACATATTCAAACCTTTATACCGCAATAAATCGAGAGTCTCGAGCTAAACTTTGTATTAGGATTTGTAAAGAATATCAAGGCGAATTACATTTTTTTAAAATTTAAAGCATCATAGCTCTCAAGCAGAGGCAGATGCAAGGTAACCACTTAGATCTTAAATTAGCCTATACAATTATCAGTTAAATAAGACTAGGTTGGTTGCTCTCCGATAAATATTTTGGAAGTTAAAGTTTAATATTTGTGTGTATTTTTTTTCTGAACAACATTTTTTAAACATCCTGCATCTCAAAGGATATCCAAAATTGACCCCCCCCCTTCCACCATCAACCCACATGTTTTTTTTCTCAGAATGAAGCAAGGAATCAACCTTAACGGATTAGCATCCTAAACCGGAACACCCTTTCAAAATCGCCTTTTACAAGGAAAAACGCAAAAATAAGGAAAAATTAATTTCTAAACAAAAAACAATTGAGCGAGGGAAAACTCAATCATTTGTAATGAGTATAAATTGATCCTTCCCATTTTTTTTTTGAATGGACGGTATTTTTATTATCCTTCATATGATACCAATTAACCCCAAAACCTCCTTCAAACACAGAAAAAAATTTATTTTAAAAAAAAAACTAAAAAAATTGGTTTCCGAGGTCTGCTCAATAAGGGCTTTCACAAGAACCTCAAAACCCATACCTAGGGTGTCCACATTTGTGTTGAGAAAAAACAGGACATATTAAAAAAAAAAAATAAAAAAAAAAAAAAAAAAAAAAAAACCATAAAAATTAAAATTTTTCATCTAAATTCTCTAATCGCAGAAATTGATATGGGAGCCCCTCGATCCTGGGCCATTTTTTTTTATTGTAGAAGAAAATCATCGAAACAAACATTTGACATCAGATGTTAAAATTGAAAAAGCTCAGATCATTTTATTCTGAGCACTTAGAGCACGCTCATACTCTGAGCAAATAAGAAACACGAACATTTATCTTGAGAACTCTTTGACTGCTCTGAACTAATTTATGAAAACACCAAATGACAGAATATTGTGAAAACTTGTTGTTCTATCTGTAAGTTGATATCGACAACAAAAAAAACGACATCAATAAAAATACAATTCAGTAAATAAAAATGTAAGTTGAAGTAAGCATAAAACATGTATGTCTCGTTTCATTTGCTGGGTTCATTTGTGCGTGCGCTAAGATTTCTCTCTCTCTCTCCACCACCAACAAAACCATGCAGCGCAGCCGACTGCGCAGCACACACCGCACAAAGTCCATAAAGGGCGACGAAAATCTGATGCCAGTACAGATATTTAAAAAATGTATAAGGGCCTTGCGGCCGAACCCGGGACCCGATCACTACCAAATTTTCGAAAAAGTATTGTTTATTGGGTATACACATGTGTGTAAAATTTGAAGAAAATCGGGTAAATTTTTTAAAATTTTTGTTTGGGAGCCCCCCGACCCCGCAGCCCGAGGGGCCTCAAAATTTAATAGAAAGTGTTGTCTCCGGAAATACGCATGTGTGCAAAATTTCAATAAAATCGGGCCATGGGAAGTGGGTTAAAAATTTATCGCAAGAATCCACGACAGACGACCGACCGACGACCGACCGACGACCCACGGGCAAGTGAAGTTAATATAGAGAATTTAAAAAACAAATAATAATTTCCCCTTCGAAATATCCGCAAATGGTATTTCCTTTATCAAAAAAAAAACGGTTGTCCATTCGTTTCACTCATATAATTTTTCTGTGCGACACCGCGGAAATTGGAAATTCATTCATTTATATTATATTATTTTTATATTTATATCATATATATTTTATTATAATATCTTATATTTATTTAATTTATATATAATTTTTACCCTTTTAACCCTCTTACCCACCCCTACACTTCAGAAGTATACTGAAGAGGCCCCGTGGGGTCCGAAAACGCGTTATAGGCTACCAATTTTAATCCCACTGGACTTTTATATTTTTTTCCTTTAAAACTACTTAATAATAATACTTAACTTAAAGGGGAGGAATAAAGGGAATTTCGAAGGGAGGATGAGTGGAAATCAAAGGTGTTCTGTGCCTTGTTAGTCATTCGCAGCATTCTGGACATTGGTTCAAAATAGCCGTAGTTGGTGGGTGGTGAGGGAGACAAAAGAGCGGAACAGATCTAAGGCTACGTGGGTTAGTGTAAAGGAAGATCATTTCTAATAGTGCGGTAGAATCGATTGTTCCAGATAATAGTTGGTGTATAAAGAGTATGTCAGCCACTTCGCGAGGTTTTACAAGGGTTTGCAAGTTGATAAATTTTAGCCTATTTTCGTAGGGGGTAGGATATAGTTGTCGGCCCATGGGAGACCTCGTAACGCAAAACGGATAAACCTGCGCTGCACAGCTTCAATTCTAAGGGAGTGGATGTCGTAAAATGGAGACCAGACTCAAGCTGTGGTCTGACAAAGGTAATGTAAAGGGATTTAGTAACGTAAGGGTTAGAAAATTCTTTGGACCATCGTTTTATGAAACCGAGAGAAGAATTTGCCTTTTGTATAATATGATCGATATGGGAACGGAAGTTGAGCTCCTTGTCACAGATAATACCCAGATCGCGTATAGAAGAGACTGAAGGAACTGGATTGTTCCGAAAGTAATAGGTTCTGAGGGGTGGGGGAAGTCGTTTGCGGGAGAACGTAATGGATTGACATTTACCAACATGATGACTGCTTTGTGGGACACCAGAAGTGGCGTTAATGGGGTCTGAGATTGAGAATCTGAAGAGAACCCTGTACTGGCGCTTCTCAAGGTACGATTTCAGCCATGAAATGAAAAAGGGTGGAAATCCGAGGGCTTTAAGTTTAAGGTAAATGGTTTGGTGGCATATTTTATCAAAAGCCTTGCTGAAGTCGGTAGTGATGACATCCACTACCTTACTACCCTCTAAGGCTTGAAGAGTTTTAGAAACAAATTCGGTGAGGTTAGTCGTAGTGGATCTGCCCTTTAAGAAACCGTGCTGTTGAGGAGAAAATATCGATTTGCAGTGAAAGTATAGGGAGTCGTAGACAATGCTTTCGAAGAGTTTGGGGATTGAAGAGAGTTTAGCTATGGGTCGGTAGTTTGATACCTCGCTTTTACTACCTTTTTTATGAATAGGGAAAATAAAGGAGTCCTTCCATAATTTTGGGAAAATGGCTTGGGAGAGTGAGAGTCGAAATAATGTCGTAAGGGGCTGACTTATAGCGTTTACACATTTTTTTAAGAATATGGCGGGCAGACAATCGGGACCGGGGGAAAAGTCATCCTTGAGACGATTAATCTTTTCGCGCACTATATCAGTCCTTATGTCGACAGAGACAAGAGAGGTTTGAGGGCCATTATTCAGGTAGTTAAAATAGTCAAGTGCCAAGTGGCAAAGAGGTTGGCTATTACTTTAGGGTCTGTAGATGAAGTGTTGTTTAGTTTTAGAGTGGACGGGAAGCCATCGGACTTTCTTTTGACGTTAATAAATTGGTAGAAACGTCTAGGATCAGTGATAAGGCTATGTTGCATTCTGCAGATGTCATCGAGGTACAGAGATTCGCAGAGGGTGGAAAAGCGGAAGTAAGCTTGTTGGTAGAAAAGTCTGAGTCTGATCTGGATAACAGGTAAGTTTTCCATAATTTGTTTCTGGCATTGCGAAGAGTACGTAGTTCTTTATTATACCAGGGAGGGGAGGACGAGCACATTAGGGACATATTGGAGAAGACAGTCAAAAATAGCTGTGTAGAAGAATTCGAGAGCGATGTCAATGGGAGTGTTGTTGGTTAGAAATAGGCTGACGTTTAAGTTATTGACTAGGTTGTTAAGTTTAACGAAGTCAGCTTTGCGAAAGTTGAAAGACAGAGAACTCTCAGAAACTAGAGTAATGTTGTTGTTATCATACGAAAAGGTAAGAGCGAAAGGGGGGTGATAGTGATCAAGGGTGGAGAGAAGATGGGTAATCGCGGTAACTACGGAATTATGAGCGTCAAAGGAGAAAATGAGATCTTGCAGCCTCCCAAGGTTGTTGGTTATCCCACTAATCTGGAAAAGGCCGGAGTCGAAAAGATATAATAATCTATTTATTTATTTATTTTTATATATTACTAGCTGACCCGACAGACTTTGTCCTGTCCCACTTTCAATAAATTTGTTTGTTATCGTTTTGTGAACTTGTGAGAAGCTATTTGTTTTGCGATATCGAGTCACAGTATTAGTCACATCATTGTGTTACATTTTTTAATTTTGGGTCTTTTAGGGTCCTTTGGGGTTCTTTTTGGGGTCTTTAATGATTTTTTGGGATTTTGAGGGACTTTCGGAGGTCTTTCTGTGATTCTTTTCGGGGTCTTTTGTGGTCTTTTAGAGATCTTTTTGCCCACAAAATCAAATAAGAAGCTGTCAAATGACATTTGCGCTCGTAACCCAAACAATTGGAATCTATTGGAACAGAAATGAAATAACGACTTTTGCTGGACAGATCGCGAATCAACACAAATTTAATTTTTTATTTTTTTTTATTTTATTTTAAGTTAGGCTTGAATGCGGTTTTCCAAAGTTTTCATTTCACCGAAAACATTCAATAGAGTTATTTCCTCAAAATATATCCAATTTATGGTTTTCCAAATTTTCCCGCCGGGAACATAACGAACAAAACAAACTTTCTTTTTTTCACTTTAAAACCTACCAAATATACATAAAAAATTTCATAACAATCGGTTGAGCCGTTTCGGAGCAGTTGAGACCCAAGCACCGTGACACGAGATTTTTATATATTAGATTTATTAAAATTTTTAATAATTATATTTAATTATTTAATTTTTTTTCATTTATTTAATTACTTAATTATATTTTTATTTACGTATTTTATTAATAGATTTTTGGTTTTGGGAGTTCCGGGTGTCGATACGACGGTCTGCCAGGTTGCTCGGTGATAAACTCCACCGGTCATCCAGGGGGGATCTTATCGAACCACGGAAACTCTTAGCAAAACCTCAGGGGTCGAGAGGGTGTTGACCTAGGTCTCGCCAACTTGCACACATAGGGCTGCTGAAAACATCGACGCGAAAACCGGTCGATGTTGTAGAGAGCTGTCAGGCACTCGAGGACTCCTTCCACAAAAGATATGCCGGGCAGCTTGAGAAGCATTTAAATGAATATATTTGCCCGCGAATAAATACCCACCAAACGAAAATACGAATTCATTTGCCCGTCAAGCATCAAGCGAATAAATACCCACCAAACGAAAATACGGAAAAAATTATTAAAAACAGGACGTTACGTAAAAAAAACAGGACAAACCAAGACTTTAAATAAAACCGGGACGACTGATAAAAAAACAGGACAAATCCAGATTAAACAGGACGTATGGACACCCTACCCATACCCCTTAATCGTAATATTTCATATATACATAACAAAAACTTACATTTGGATTTCTTTTTCCCCATGTGCTCATTATCTACAGTTTCTTCAGTCCATCCAACTCTTTTCTCACATTTTACTTTTTTTAATCTCAGCCTTAGGACAGGGGTCTAAAAGTAATAAATCTTAATAAATATTTATATTTAAGAATATAAGTTACATTCATATATACGAATTCCAATTTATATGATTGCAGTTACCTCGTCGACAGCATCAGGTAAAAGAACTTCAGTATGAGATGTTGGAAACTCTGACCTTACTGTTACTGAATCCATTCAATACAATTAAAATTTATTTCACAATCCAACAGTTTTTTTAATTATTATAGTTTCCAAATTACAAATACTCCTTTTTTTGTAAAATGTCCATCCGCGATCCGACTGAACAACAGTGAAAACTGACACATCAACATTAAACAATAATAGAACTGTTTGTTGACAGCAAATCAAATATAACTTATATTTATGTTTTCAGTTATAGTTATTAAAAGAATTTTATTAAACCTAATTTTGAGAAATTCCCGTGTTTTAATATTTTTTCTTATACTTTTTTTTATTAAAAACAAACAAAAAATATTTTTTCAATAGAATTTATTGTTATTATATCTATGGCCGTGATTTTTTATGTCGGAAAAATCCATGTTCCGAGATTACCGAATTTTTTTTCTGAACTGGCCTGCCAGTGATCAACCCAATATCCAGGACACAAACCTTTTTGAGGGTATTTTAGGAAGGTTTTTTGCGATCTTTTTAAAAAAAAAAATTAACAGATTTTCTTTAAATTTTTATACTCACGTGTTTAAAATTATGGACAACACTTTTTGTAAGAATTTGGAAGTAATTGGGTCTCGAGTCGGTAGGGTGAGGGGGCTCCCAAACAAATTTTTTTAAAAATTTTGCTTCATTTTTATACACACGTATTTAATCCGATGGACAACACTTTTTGTGGCAGTGGCCCTAGTGCCAAGGGGCTCCCATATAATTTTTTTTTTTAAAATTTGCCCGATATTATTCAAATTTTATACACATGTTTATACCCGATCGACGACACTTTTTGTAACAAATCAAATATTTTCTTAAAAATTTACACTTTGTGTAAAAATTTGGAATTTATCGGGCCCTAGGACCGAGTGGTTCCTTATAAAAAAATATTAAAATTAACCCAATTATATTAAACTTTAATTAATTATTAATTATTTATTTTATTAATTTACATTAAAATTAATTATAAGGGTTTTTTTTTCTATTAATTTTTAATTTTTTGTTCTGTAAATTAATTCATGAACAAGTTAGCCCGCAACGGTACGGCAAAAATCTTTAAAATTCCTTTGAATTGGAAAAATCAACTACTGAACCATTGAACAGGCATAGAGATAGTTTAAAAAAACTCTGGTGGTGAGTTTTCTAACTAAGGGCAGAATAGAAAATTTATATTCCTACAAATATGCTGTATTGCTTTGGCAAAACCGGCTTAGCTTTACAAAGCAACAGCTTTTGGCTTTAAATTTTCGATGCATTTTAATTGTTATGTGTGTTAAACAAAACACCGCCTTACGGTGTGCGCTATAACTAAAAAATGGCGTATGTTATAAATCCTAAAAACTTTTTGGATTTATTTTCGGCTTTATGCTTATGCGATTGTTTTGTAAGCCAAGCTGGATTAGCCAAAGCAATACAGCAATAGTTGGAACACAATTATTACGAATGCATCGCATTGTTTAATTTATTTCGTTTGGTTTCACGAACGAACGCCACATAGTAATAATTATTTGTGTGTCAAATATGGCTAAACTACGGTACACGTATTTCTCGATGTTGACCTCCTGAAAGCCCTTATTGAGCAGATTGCGAAAATCGTCATCTTGTTTGAGGAGACACCCACTTTAGGTGGGAGGGGCATCCAAAGTTTTTTTTTTTTTTTTTAGAAAAATGAATTTTTCTAAGTATTTAGAAGGAGGTATGTGGGTTAATTGGTATAATACGAAAGGTAATAAAAATACCTTCCATTTTTAAAAGGAATAAGGCCAATAGGGCGTGGCATAGTTTAAACGGATGGTGGATTGTGGTCGTTGGATGAATCGGTGGTTGGGAGGAGGGTCAAAAATAGCGTTAATACGGATACCGTAGAAATGCCAAGAAAAGTAAGTATATACAACAAAATGGCATACTTAATTTTGTAATTCAAGGTAATTGATTGTCAATTCACTTTGTATTTATAGTTATTAGCTTTAAATAAAATTTTTAGAAATATTTAAATGTTTCAACCATTAATAAACGAACATACCCTGAAACATATTACAATTGCTGTCAAAAGGCAGTAAAATGACAGTAATTTGAAAATTTTTTGTTGTGCAAAAGTAAATCTATATATATGTTGTGTTTTGGCTTTTGGGGAAGATGGCAGGAGCCCTAGTTCGAGTGAATTTGTTGCAAAAATCTCAATTTGGTAAATAATTTATTTTATTGTCAATTTACTGTTATTTATTATACAACTTCAAAACATTATAAACCATTATAATGTGATAATTACGGTTTACTAGAAGTGCATATAGTATGAAGATTATTAAACCTTTTATTTCTTTACATGAAATTATGTAATTATGTTCATACTCTTGTTGGATACGTTTTTCATAATCATATATAAAAATATAATATGTACTATTAATATTTTTCACGGTAGGATTAATTACCGTTTGGAACTACTGCAATCGAGGCAATAGTACAAATGCAGCACCTCCAGGAACTCCACCACCTCAAACAAAAACCAAATTTGGTCCATTAGCCGATCAGGATCGAATATTCACGAATTTGTATGGCCGTCATGATTGGAGGTTGCAGGGTGCTTGTAGGCGAGGCGATTGGTATAAGACCAAGGAAATCGTTCTTAAAGGCCCTGATTGGATTATTAATGAAATAAAAACATCTGGTCTACGTGGTCGCGGAGGAGCTGGATTTCCAAGTGGAATGAAGTGGTCCTTTATGAATAAACCATCAGATGGTAGACCAAAGTACTTAGTTGTAAACGCCGACGAGGGCGAACCAGGAACATGCAAAGACAGGGAGATAATGCGTCATGATCCCCACAAGTTAGTGGAAGGTTGTCTGATTGCAGGACGTGCTATGGGAGCGCAAGCAGCATACATCTATATTCGTGGGGAATTCTACAATGAAGCATCAAATATGCAGTTGGCAATTGCTGAAGCATATCAAGCAGGATTAATTGGTAAAAATGCATGTGGTTCTGGCTACGATTTTGACGTTTTCATGCATCGAGGTGCAGGAGCATATATCTGCGGCGAAGAGACTGCTCTTATTGAATCTCTTGAAGGAAAACAAGGGAAGCCACGTCTAAAGCCACCATTTCCAGCAGATGTGGGTGTGTTTGGATGTCCAACGACCGTTACAAATGTTGAAACTGTTGCTGTAGCGCCAACTATTTGCCGTAGGGGTGGCTCTTGGTTTGCTAGTTTTGGTCGTACTCGTAATTCTGGAACAAAATTATTTAATATTTCGGGTCACGTTAATACGCCCTGCACTGTTGAAGAAGAGATGTCAATTCCCCTTAAAGAGTTAATTGAGAGGCATGCAGGTGGTGTTATTGGAGGTTGGGATAATTTACTTGGTATCATTCCTGGTGGTTCTTCAACGCCAGTTATACCTAAAAAAGTTTGTGATGATGTATTAATGGATTTTGATGGATTAATTGCTGCCCAAACATCTTTGGGCACGGCAGCTATTATTGTAATGGATAAATCTACAGATATTATCAAGGCAATTGCTAGATTGATTTCATTTTACAAGCATGAAAGTTGCGGTCAATGCACACCGTGTCGTGAAGGTATAGGATGGATGAACAAAATTATGGGGAGGTAAACATTTTATATGTTTTTTTAAGTTATCAAAACTATATAGATTTTTTCTTTGACTAAGATTTGTAAGTGGAAATGCTCGACCATCTGAAATTGACATGTTGTGGGAAATTTCAAAGCAAATCGAAGGACATACTATTTGTGCTCTGGGAGACGGAGCAGCTTGGCCTGTGCAAGGTAAATATACACAATTCTTAACAATGCATATCAAATAATTTGTTACATAAATTACTTCTGTGTGTTTAAAAAGCGTCAAGTAAAGATTTCGAATTTAATTCTCACTTTTTTTATTTTATTTTTAGGCCTAATTCGTCATTATAGACCTGAAATCGAGTCCAGAATGAAAAAATATGCAGAAAGAGCTTCAAATTAATATTTGTTAAAAATTAAACGCAATTATTAAATTAAATACAAATATGTAATAAAAAAATTAAAATTTATGTTCGTACATAGTCGTAGAGCATTATTGCAAGGTGACTGATGTGTCTCACTCGAGCCACTTCCATATGTCTGATATCTGCTACCGTTTTATCCAGTGTCGCCTTGGTCATAGTATAAGCTAGACGATTTGGAAGCTGGGTTATTCGGCGCCCTCTAGTATCTTCGACATAACCGATATACTTGAAAGCAGAAGAAAATTGTAGTACGGATGATTTGGTGTTGAAGCTTCTAAAAAAGAATGAAGCCCTACTATGTTGTGGAAAATGAAATAGAATAAAGTCGGGTAGATCCAAGTTCGGCCGTTGGGAATAAGCTATGTCAACGACTTTTCCTTTAGCTGCATTTCTGATACCATATGCAGTGCTGATGTTTAAGATCAAGATTATTTTGGGTTCATCAGCTAGATACAGTAATTGCTGCAAACCTCTGAAATCGTCTGCTGTTTTTGATTTCAAGTTATGTCGATTATTTACTGCATTGAGAACAGAAATAGGCATATTGAGCTTTTGTATATGGATATTATTTTTATTGTTTGCTGCTTCATTTGTTGAAAACATGCACCATAGAATGACTCCTCAAAACCTTCCATATTTGACGTATTCCTTTCCTGTAGAAATTACCATTGTTCTTTAATGCATCTACCATCTTAAAGACTGTTCAACGTTTTGACTAATTGTTTTTGGTCTTCATCTCCGGCAGCTACTACTTGCCTGTGAATTTGGATCGGTTTGATGACTTTTGTTAAGAAAGAATATGCAATTCGTCCTTCGTTTGCAAATGAAATCGTTGACACCTAATTGAATAAAGCTGGGGCGCCAACTGGAGGTAGTTATGCAGGATTACCAATAAAAATGATCGAAATGGGTTGTTATCTCCCTTTTCTTCGCGCAGTCTTGCGTCAGTTTTGCCCAGTATTTGACAAGTCGAACATTAGCAAAACTAGCTCGAAGTTCAGCTAGGTGATTTCCATTAAGAGGACGACAAAGTTTAGTAGATTTACCCGAGTCTAGGCTAATTGTTCTCGCACAATATCGGCCGCCGATATTTTGTGAATAAACGCCATAATATCTAACAACAATTTTTGAGAATAATTAGACTAATTCTTTTCGATGCAACTGCCTTATTCAGATTAAAATTTTCTAATCTTGACTGCATAGAAATTAATTATTAATTAAATTAATTTAGCGCATTGTATTTTACAGTGTGTCCATAATTTTCAAAACCGCCTTTTAAAAGGAAAAACTTCTATCTAAATATAAATTAATTGAGCGCCTGTATTTTACAGTGTGTCGATAAAATACAAAAACGCATTTTAAAAGGAAAAACTCCTAACTAAATATAAACTAATTGAGCGCACTGTATTTTACAGTGTGTCGATAAACTACCAAAACGACATTTAAAAGGAAAAACTTCATTTATTAAGTAATTTTATATTTTAGCAAAATAAAATTTTGAGAAGAACGAGAAGAATTGTTCGAGAATAATCGTGCGAGAACAATTATGCGAGAATAATTGTGCGAGAACAATTAGCCGGACACCGGATTACCCCTTGCAACGGAATTTAGAATTTGCCATGTAAAGTTTCGCTGCGAATTAGATAAGCAGCATTAACAGTAAATGCTGCTCTGACGATTTTATCATGTGGCATCGATACGACAACGTGCGCAGATACTAAATCCGTTCGTGGTCTAACACTTCATTAAAGAAATGTTTAATAACAATTGTTATCTTCTCGGAAAAGTGTCAATCAGATGTGGGTTGGCATTTGTGTTGCGATATTTATCTATTGGTTCTTTTTGGTTCTAAAAGCCCACCGGGCATTAGTCGGTAAAGAAATGCCCAATGATTGTCAGCACAGCTATACGTAAAGAATGCCACACCCAGATTTTTTTGTTGCACGGCCTCACACTCGTCCTCTTTTTTTCCTGTAATATATCTTAAATTTTCTTACCTGTAATATTATCTGTTTATGAATGAATATGAAAATGCATTAAGCCAAGGGTCTCTGTTGCCGGATGCAATCAGCCATCTATAAGCTAAAAAGATCGTGTTCACCAAATAGATAGTACAGAACAAGATTCCTATCTGTATTAGCAACACAATCTAGGATTGAGCCTTGAGGTACTCCTAAATTCAGCCTATTGGATAAATAAGTCCTTAACATATTTAAATCGTTTGGAGAAGAGCCTAGTTTGGAACATTTTAGTAAAAGAATATCAGGATTAACAGTATCAAAAGCTTTACTTAGATCTAAGAATAGACAGCCCCAGTACTATCTGTTTCGTATCGTTGCCTAGAAAATGGAATTCGCAATATTCATCCCATGAGATTGCTTAATTGCCTAGTAAAACAAATGTATTGTATGCTTAAGCATAACTGATTTTATTTTAAACTAAATTAAAGGAAGTTGAACAGACTAACTACGCTCTAACAACTTCTAAAATGAACGCGATTTAACTGCGTGCCTAATGATTCATAAATTCAACTTTCCTGGTTTAGGTACAAAATTCAACTAACTAGAATTACACAAAATATCATGATGCCTGTTGAACTGTTGCCCGATTTTCGTTCGCCTGTGTATTGGTGGGTCACCTCTGTCTGCCCTTGGCCTCCGTTTGGTTCTGCCTGTATGTGCATGTTCATACATGTCTGCTGCGACGCTCTCGATCGTATGCCTATGTAGGTAGAATGTGCAGCATCGCCTGTCACCATGACTAAGTCGTCTCCTTTCGTACAATCTGCGACATCCCGGCCTCCTCTGAAACAACGGTTTCTGAATCCTCGTCTGATAACAAAATGCAAACCTTTTGTATCGGACGCTGTCTGTTAAATGATCGACCCATGACCTTTTCGTAATGTTGCGTCGTTACAACTCGGACTAATTTATCTTCGCCTGGATGTAAAGCAGTTACTCGACCGAGACACCAATGTGTTGGTGGCAAATTCTCGTCCTTCAGTGCCACGATATCTCCAATTTTTATGTTCTCCTCTGCCCTTTGCCATTTGCTACGTTGTTGCAGCGTTGTCAGATACTCATTCTGCCATCGCTGCCATATGTCCTCAGTCCATCGACGGACCAAATTCCATTCCTTAATGCGATTTGTTGGTAATGTCATCAATGTGGGTTCAGGAAGTGCAATTATTGGACCACCCGTGAGAAAATCGCCTGGTGTTAATGCTAATCTGTCCTCTGGATCGTCATATAAAGCTACCAATGGCCTTGAGTTCAAGCAAGCCTCGATACGAATGAGTAACGTATTGAATTGCTCATAGCTCATAGTGTGATTGCCAACCACGCGTACAATATGCTTTTTTGCTGACTTGACAGCAGCCTCCCAGATGCCACCTTGATGCGGCGCTGCTGGTGGTATGAAATGCCACCTCGTACCACGATGTGCAAATTGGTCCTTTACGTGTTCGTTGTACCATGCCTTCAAGTCTTCTTGCATTCGACGATTTGCGCCTTGGAAATTTGTGCCATTGTCCGAATACAGTTGCTCGCATGGACCCCGCCTACCAGTAAATCGTGCGAATGCGTTAAGAAATGCCTCTGTTGATAGATCGATAGCCAACTCAATATGTACCGCCTTTGTTGCCAAACATACGAAAATGACTACGTACGTTTTGGTCGTTGTACGTGAACGTGTTGCGCCTAAGCGAAACAGAAATGGTCCACAATAATCCACGCCAGAGATGAGAAATGGACGATGTCGATTCACGCGATACTTCGGTAGATCACCCATTCGTTGCCTTGCCACTGTACCTCGTTGCAAGCGACACGTGACACATTTGTTGATGTATGACTTCACGAGTGCCCGGCCTCCTATGATCCAATGTGTTCGTCGTATGGTTTGAAGCATCAGCTGCACACCACCATGTAATGTTTCTCGATGTACCGACAATCATGTACGCCAGCCTGCCTTCCCTTGATAAGATGATGGGGTGCCTTTGATTCTCATCTAAAGTCGCTCGTTTGATCCGGCCTCCTACTCGTAGAATTTGCTCTTGATCGATGAATGGGTTCAATGAGCTGAGCCTGCTTTTGCACGGCAAGCCCTTGGCATTGTTGCATATTTCTATTTCGTGTTCGTACCACTGCCTCTGATCCAAGCGTGTCAATGCCAGCATTGCCTGATGCAACCTTTCGGCACTGCATATGTCAGCTACTTGTTTATTACGCTTTGCGATGCCTACATAGAGAATATGTGCCATAATTCGCTTTAACTTGGTGAGTGAATTCGTACGATCGAGTAAACTAATCGCCCGACCATCTCGTTGTCTTGTCAAAAGCAGACTTGTGCGGCCACGTGTATGTATCACTACTGTTGCCTTCGCCTCATCTTGGAAATACTGCAAATCATCTGCCGTGCATAAAGGATCGTCTGATGTGCTATACTGATCGCCTCGTCGAAGAAATTCTGTCCCTGTCCACCAGAGCGTATGAGCCTGTAACTGTGAAGTCGTTAGTCCTCGACTAGCACAATCCGCTGGATTCTGAGCGGTTGGAATATGATGCCACGATGTTGGTTCACTATTCTGTTGCACATAGCTCACCCGATTCGCAACATATGGTTTGAAGCAAACCGGAAACTGTCGGAGCCATGCCAATACAATTGTCGAGTCCGTCCAAAGGAAACACTCCATTGCCGAAATGTTCATTGCCTTTTGTATCGTCTTCGTTGTTTTTACCAACAGTTGAGCTCCGCTAAGCTCAAGCCTCGGAATTGACACTACCTTGACCGGAGCCACTCGTGTCCTCGACGTAATCAATCTCACGGTTGCCTCGCCTGCATCATTGATAGTTCGCGCGTAAATGACCGCTGCATACGCATGAACTGATGCATCACAGAACCCGTGCAACGTAGTGTGCTGTCCTGGGTGCATTCCAATATGTCGTGGAATTTCCAGATTTTCTATTTGGAACAAGCCTTGTCGGTATTGGATCCACTCGCTGAGTAGCTCACCAGAAATTTCTTCGTCCCAACCAATGCCAGCCAACCATAGTTTCTGCATAAAAATCTTCGCCTTAACGACCACTGGTGCCAAAAGTCCTGTCGGGTCATATAGCTTCGCTATATCGCTAAGACATTTTCGTTTTGTGAATTTACTGATAATGGAAACTTACCCGAGTCGCATTGCCTCGTTATTGAATTGGTAACTGCGCTGATGTTCGATTGCCATTTCCGTAGATGCATGTGGCCTCGCTGTAAGATACTGACAACATTCTTAGCTCGACAAATTGCAACCGCCTGAGTTGGAGCGCTTGAAAGATAGTCGTCGACGTACAGATCCTCCTCGATGCTACGCCTTGCCTCAGTTGCCTCTGCTTCATGCTTGATAACCGTACCAGGAATGGCCCTGAGCGTGTGCCATATGTCACCGTAGTGAGCCGATAAGTTTTTAGTTGATCTGTTGGGTTCTCCCGCCATAGAATAAGTTGCCAGCTTTCATCTTCTTGATTCACCACCACTTGACGGAACATCTTCTCGACGTCCGCTACCATTGCCACGCGATACATCCTGAACCGTAGAATAATGTTCGCCAATTTATCTTGTATTGCTGTCCCGCTGTATTGCGTGTCATTGAGCGACACACCGTTGCCTGATCTTGCCGATGCATTGAACACAACCCGAAACTTTGTTGTGACTGCATGATGTGGGATATAGTACACCTGAGAGCCTTCATATACTTCGCCGTCGTATAATGTCATGTGACCTAATGACTGGTAATCACGCATGAATGCAATGTATTTCGCCAATAGCTCAGGATCAGAATGCATTCGCCTCTCATTTTTATAAAATTGCTGGGTTGCCATTCGACGTGAATCGCCGAGTCTCGGTTCCTCCGGTAAAAATGGAATGCTGACCACATACCTGCCATCCTCCTGTCGTTGCACCGTTGCTACATAATGTTGTTCGCATTCATCTATGGTCTGGATGTGGTCTTCTGATAAAGCGGGTTCTTCTAATTGCCAGAAACGCGTAGGAGCCTCTTCCAAAATTTTGTCGTTTGGTGTGGTTATACTGTGCGCCAAATTACAGTGTATTAAATCAACCGGGCCTGATACTACCCAGCCAAGATGCGTATTCTGCGCGTGTGGTTGATTCGCCTCGCTGTTAATCAGTCCATCCTTAATGACGAGACCCCAAACATCTGCTCCAATCAACAGATCAATCTCGCCGAAATTTGGGTCCGCTAATTTTAAGCCTTGCAGATGGTTCCATTGGTCGATCTGTATGCGATGACTCGGCAAGTCCGTTGTGATTTTTACCAACACAAACGCATTTATTTGGATGGAAAATCTCTCTTCGTGCCGCGATTGTAGCTGCAATACCGCTACACCCCGTGTTGTTGGTCCTCTAACATCGCCTGCACCAGCGACCACCATATCAAATTTCTGCCTCTTAACTTTTAGCTGCTGCATGAATCGTTCCGTAATGAACGTGATCTGTGAACCTGGGTCGCATAGTGCTCGTACCGTAATGCGATTGCCTTTGATATCAAGTATATCTGCATTTGCTGTTGCCAATAACGTAGTGTGACCTTTGTATACAAATTATGCAACGGCCGGAGCCTTCTCTGCAATGTCTAGTCATGCAGATGCCTGTGATTGTGGTGCTGCTGACGCCGCAGTTGTCGTACTTGCTGGTTTCTCGGCCTGATTTGTCGTCACCGTGCGACACAAAATTGTATGGTGTGCCTTTTGACATTTCCCACACCGACGTTTCGATAAACACGCTCGTGTTGCATGACCTGGAGTGAGACAGTTGTAACACAAATCGGAATCCTTTACCTTTCGAAATCGTTCTGCTGCTGATACTGCCTCTAATGACGGACAGCGCCCAATGTAGTGGTCACCATTGCAGTAGTAGCAATGCCCACGCTCTGCCGTCAGTAAATTTGATAGTGTTAGCCTTGATGATCCGCCTGTGCTCATATGCGCCTTTGGGGTGGCTGTTAATCTTCTGTTTGTGTTGTTGCCTGCATGCGTTGCCCGTTCAGCCATTGCACATCCCATATGATCGAGACCACGTGCTCTGCCTTCGATAAATTTTAATAAATCTTCCAGTCTTGGAAGTTCCGTGCCTCGTTGTTCCATTTCCCAATGGATAATTGTCGCCTTTGGTAGTTTCGACACCAAGATGTGGACAAGAATGTCGTCCCACTTGTCTACCGGACGTTTCATTGCTGCTAATGATCGCATTGTTTCGTTGGTAAGGTCGACTAGCCGACGCAAGCCTGTGTTTGTCTCCCTCTCAAATGATTCCATGCTTAAGAACACATTGAGATGAGCCGATACAATAAGTCGCTTGTTATCGTAGCGGGCCTTCAACGTTTGCCACGCTGACTCGTAATTGTCGTCCGTCGGTAGGAAGCCAGCCACCACCTGTGCAGCAGTGCCTTTTAATGCTCTCATAAGCCTCGTATACTTTGCTGCCGTGGAAAAATGCTCCTGCGTATGCACCATTGCCTCGAACATGTCTCGAAATCCTACCCATCTACTGAAGTCTCCATGGAATTCTGGAATGACGATCTGCTCCAAACGTACATCATGAACGTCGCCTCGTTGCCCGAGAACCGAGCGTACCACACTCGTCACCGATGGTGTTCGTTCTTGTAGACTCGCTGCATCGATTGCAGCCGTTAGCATTGCCTTCACATTGGAATATTTGTCTTCCACTTCCTCAAAAAGAGTCGTATGCGCATCTAGCTCGGTGTCTTCCGCCTTGCCTACTAACGCCAAATGTGCGTCCATGAATCGCGAATAATGCCCTTCCAAATTTTCCAAGGTTACGCGCTTAGGCGCCAATTTGCCTGCCTCAAGTAGCCATCAACTTGGTGATGGCTGTCGTAGCACTTGCCCGTAGCCTTAATTCTGCCATAGTGCAAAATTCGTCTCAAATTGTTAATTTTACCTTATTTTTATTTGCCACCGATATTTCACAAAAATCGTAAGTTGTGTATTTTTCGATGCCTAAAAACTGTACGCGCCGAATCGTATGATTCTATGCCTGGTTCGTATATTCGTTTATATGTACTGAGACAATCGTCCCGTTGCACGTACACCGCTAGCAATTTGTCGATGCCTGTAAACTGTACGCGCCGAATCGTATGATTCTATGCCTGGTTCGTATATTCGTTTATATGTACGTATGCGCCCAATCGTTCAACTCAATGCTGATGGCCTATGCACTAGAAATTCTGCCTTTTCGTAATACGCGCACAATTGTTCGACTCGATGCCTTCATATACAGAAATCGTTATCACTCTTTGAATAATGTACATACGTACAAAATACCACTAGGATTGCCTTTTTACCGTACGCGCACAACTGTTCAATTCGATGCTTATTCTTATGCACTGGAAATTTAGCCTTTTCGTATAGTACGCGCACAATTGTTCGAAATTAAATTTACGAATTCAATCCTTCGCCATGGAAT
The DNA here is from genome assembly GCA_947095585.1 of Nephrocerus scutellatus. NCBI lineage: Eukaryota > Metazoa > Arthropoda > Insecta > Diptera > Pipunculidae > Nephrocerus > Nephrocerus scutellatus. The sequence continues at coordinate 64,757,875 of OX352764.1, read as the reverse complement.
TACAGTATTTATTTGACCACTGTCAAATCATTCCTCACAGGAGGCACCAAAATGTTTCGTATCGTTGCCTAGAAAATGGAATTCGCAATATTCATCCCATGAGATTGCTTAATTGCCTAGTAAAACAAATGTATTGTATGCTTAAGCATAACTGATTTTATTTTAAACTAAATTAAAGGAAGTTGAACAGACTAACTACGCTCTAACAACTTCTAAAATGAACGCGATTTAACTGCGTGCCTAATGATTCATAAATTCAACTTTCCTGGTTTAGGTACAAAATTCAACTAACTAGAATTACACAAAATATCATGATGCCTGTTGAACTGTTGCCCGATTTTCGTTCGCCTGTGTATTGGTGGGTCACCTCTGTCTGCCCTTGGCCTTCGTTTGGTTCTGCCTGTATGTGCATGTTCATACATGTCTGCTGCGACGCTCTTGATCGTATGCCTATGTAGGTAGAATGTGCAGCATCGCCTGTCACCATGACTAAGTCGTCTACTTTCGTACAATCTGCGACATCGTCGGAAAAGTGTCAATCAGATGTGGGTTGGCATTTGTGTTGCGATATTTATCTATTGGTTCTTTTTGGTTCTAAAAGCCCACCGGGCATTAGTCGGTAAAGAAATGCCCAATGATTGTCAGCACAGCTATACGTAAAGTTATGCCACACCCAGATTTTTTTGTTGCACGGCCTCACACTCGTCCTCTTTTTTTCCTGTAATATATCTTAAATTTTCTTACCTGTAATATTATCTGTTTATGAATGAATATGAAAATGCACTAAGCCAAGCCCAAGTAGCAATTTGTTTGCTATTAAGAAAGATTTTCTTATATCAGGCAAAATCAGAAGTTATTCAGAAAGTGTTAAGCAAAATTTTAGTTATGTCTGAATACTTTGCCTATATTGAAAATATAAGTTCTGATTTTGCTTAAATTTTTGTTAAAATTCAGAATGTTTAAAAATATTAATTTATTCTGAAGGTTTTGCTTAATTTCAGCTCTGATTCAAAGCAAAATAGTTTTCTTAAATACATGGCGTTTCTAAGCAAATTATTTTGCTCTGAATCAAAGCTGAAATTAAGCAAAACGTTCAGACTTATTTGAAATTTTCAAACATTCTGAAATTTAGCAAATCGAGTTGCAAAACTAGAGATAATTTTGCCAATATTTTTGCTATTTATATGCAGCGTTTTTAAGCAAACTATTTTGCTCTGATTCAGAGCTGAAATTAGGCAACACGTTCAGACTAAATAAAAATTTTCAAACACTCTGAATTTTAGCAAAAGCTAGTTGCAAAATCAAAGCATTTTTTGCCAATATTTTTGCTATTTTCAGCGTTTTTTAAGCAAATTCTTTTGCTCTGATTCAGAGCTGAAATTAGGCAACACGTTCAGACTAAATAAAAATTTTCAAACACTCTGAATTTTAGCAAAAGCTAGTTGCAAAATCAGAGCATTTTTTGCCAATATTTTTGCTATTTTCAGCGTTTTTTAAGCAAACTCTTTTGCTCTGATTCAGACTAAATAAAAATTTTCAAACATTCTGAATTTTAGCAAAAGCTAGTTGCAAAATCGGAGCATTTTTAGCCAATATTTTTGCTATTTTTCAGCGTTTTTTAAGCAAACTCTTTTGCTCTGATTCAGAGCTGAAATTAGGCAACACGTTCAGACTAAATAAAAATTTTCAAACACTCTGAATTTTAGCAAAAGCTAGTTGCAAAATCGGAGCATTTTTTGCCAATATTTTTGCTATTTTCAGCGTTTTTTAAGCAAACTCTTTTGCTCTGATTCAGAGCTGAAATTAGGCAACACGTTCAGACTAAATAAAAATTTTCAAACACTCTGAATTTTAGCAAAAGCTAGTTGCAAAATCGGAGCATTTTTTGCCAATATTTTTGCTATTTTTCAGCGTTTTTTAAGCAAACTCTTTTGCTCTGATTCAGAGCTGAAATTAGGCAACACGTTCAGACTAAATAAAAATTTTCAAACACTCTGAATTTTAGCAAAAGCTAGTTGCAAAATCAGAGCATTTTTTGCCAATATTTTTGCTATTTTTCAGCGTTTTTTAAGCAAACTCTTTTGCTCTGATTCAGAGCTGAAATTAGGCAACACGTTCAGACTAAATAAAAATTTTCAAACACTCTGAATTTTAGCAAAAGCTAGTTGCAAAATCGGAGCATTTTTTGCCAATATTTTTGCTATTTTCAGCGTTTTTTAAGCAAACTCTTTTGCTCTGATTCAGAGCTGAAATTAGGCAACACGTTCAGACTAAATAAAAATTTTCAAACACTCTGAATTTTAGCAAAAGCTAGTTGCAAAATCGGAGCATTTTTTGCCAATATTTTTGCTATTTTTCAGCGTTTTTTAAGCAAACTCTTTTGCTCTGATTCAGAGCTGAAATTAGGCAACACGTTCAGACTAAATAAAAATTTTCAAACACTCTGAATTTTAGCAAAAGCTAGTTGCAAAATCAGAGCATTTTTTGCCAATATTTTTGCTATTTTTCAGCGTTTTTTAAGCAAACTCTTTTGCTCTGATTCAGAGCTGAAATTAGGCAACACGTTCAGACTAAATAAAAATTTTCACACACTCTGAATTTTAGCAAAAGCTAGTTGCAAAATCGGAGCATTTTTTGCCAATATTTTTGCTATTTTTCAGCGTTTTTTAAGCAAACTCTTTTGCTCTGATTCAGAGCTGAAATTAGGCAACACGTTCAGACTAAATAGAAATTTTCAAACATTCTGAATTTTAGCAAAAGCTAGTTGCAAAATCAGAGCATTTTTTGCCAATATTTTTGCTATTTTTCAGCGTTTTTTAAGCAAACTCTTTTGCTTTGATTCAGAGCTGAAATTAGGCAACACGTTCAGACTAAATAAAAATTTTCAAACATTCTGAATTTTAGCAAAAGCTAGTTGCAAAATCAGAGCATTTTTTGCCAATATTTTTGCTATTTTTCAGCGTTTTTTAAGCAAACTCTTTTGCTCTGATTCAGAGCTGAAATTAGGCAACACGTTCAGACTAAATAAAAATTTTCAAACACTCTGAATTTTAGCAAAAGCTAGTTGCAAAATCAGAGCACTTTTTGCCAATATTTTTGCTATTTTTCAGCGTTTTTTAAGCAAACTCTTTTGCTTTGATTCAGAGCTGAAATTAGGCAACACGTTCAGACTAAATAAAAATTTTCAAACATTCTGAATTTTAGCAAAAGCTAGTTGCAAAATCGGAGCATTTTTTGCCAATATTTTTGCTATTTTCAGCGTTTTTTAAGCAAACTCTTTTGCTCTGATTCAGAGCTGAAATTAGGCAACACGTTCAGACTAAATAAAAATTTTCAAACACTCTGAATTTTAGCAAAAGCTAGTTGCAAAATCGTAGCATTTTTTGCCAATATTTTTGCTATTTTTCAGCGTGTTTTAAGCAAACCCTTTTTCTCTGATTCAGAGCTGAAATTAGGCAACACGTTCAGACTAAATAAAAATTTTCAAACACTCTGAATTTTAGCAAAAGCTAGTTGCAAAATCAGAGCATTTTTTGCCAATATCTTTGCAAATAGCAAATAGAACACAAAAATTGATCTGGGTTTGTTTGCATTTTTTTACAGGTTTGTTTTAAAATATATTTACAAAATATGTTAATTTTCGCAACATAAAAAATATCAAGCCACGTGCCAAGCAAAAACCCGGTTGTTGGTGGTAATAAAAAAGGTATAAATCTGCCGAAATATATAGATCTTTTTTTTGGGAAATGGAACAGCCAAACGGGCAATTGGTGACAGATTTTCATGTCAAATAAAAAACAAAACAAAACAGGTAAATGTAAAAACAAATCGTTTTTCTGGTACAAATGTCTATGTATACACCGACACTCGCGCCACACGTTTCAGACGCGCACAAAACTTTAACTCTATAGTTGGATAAAAATGACTTCAGAGAAGTCGAAAAAACTACTATTGCACGAATCACACGTGCCAGAGGAGACTGATAACATGTGCTCACACGCGGAACCTAACTAGCTACTCACAAAATTTCAACTCTCTGGCATTTGTGGAAGTTTGTTAAAAAAGTCCTTAAAAAGTTGAGAAAATCTCTTTTTCACATATCACTCGTGCCACATGCGTCAAAATCCCGAATCCGAAGCCCGATTGCTTGTCAAATATTCTATCCCTATTGTAATAAATATTTGTATGGGAGCCCCCCAACCCCGGGGCCCGATGCGCCAAAATTTTAATAGAAAGTGTTGTCATCGGAGATATGCGTGTATGCAAAGTTTCAATGAAATTGGTCTTTGGGAAGTGGGTTAAAAATTGATCGCAAGATTCCACGACAAACAAACAAACCAACAAACGAAAAACAAACAAACACACGGGCAAGTGAAGTTAATAAAGAGAATTTAAAAAAGATTGAACTTTGGAATAGACCCATCGCTAATAACAGACCATTTGAAATTTTGATGATTAGCAAATTATATGATAAGAAATTTAAGATTTTTTTATTTATTATTTACTATCCAGTTTATATTATAATTTGGTAAATCACTTTTATTTACGTCAAAGGAAATAGTGAAGGTGTGAGTTTACAAGTAGGATTTTTATAACCGATATTTTAAAGAAAAATGTATACATGAAATTTTTATAAAATCTGTCATAAAACGCAACAAGCTGAAATGACGGTACTAAAATTATTTCTCTATTACAATGTTCATATATATTTTTTTTTATAATGTACACACGCTAAAGGGGTTTGCAGCTTATAATGCTTAGCACAGCGTGGGCGTTAGGAAATTAGGGAGATGTCTATGCACGCGTGTCTTAAACGACTGCAGATCATACAAAAACAGAAACACAGAATCAGGCAATTCATTCCACATAACTATCGTGCGGCTATAGAAGGAAGAAGGTTAGTACGCCCGAAAATAGGCTTAATGGTGGAACCGTGAGCTAGAGTTGAGGCACGGGTATTACGGATGGGTTGGAGAATGGGCGGGATGCATTCGGATATTTCTTTTGAGTACCGCTTGTGGAAAAAAGCGATACAACAGTGAGAGGCAGGAAACATTCCATTGTTCCAGACAATACAGTTGCAATCAAGTTTAGTGCGAATTTGTAAATAGTAGCCAGATCTGAAGGAGTGAAGTACATCTTGCTGGCATCTCGCAGCTTTTTTGGCGATTGCAAATATGTGGTCATTCCAACATTCAGAAAGGTAGTTACTAGTCCCTTTGAGCATGGTGTTATTAATTTCATAAGCATTCATTTTCGACAAAACTTTACAACTTTACTTTCACCAAATTTATGAATAGACTGGTTCCACCTTTCAGTTAGATAAGCCATCAGGTCACCTGTAGAACGCTGCCTACGAAAACCATACTGCTGGTCACTAAGGATTTCACGATATTCACATATAATGATGAAATTATAATATTAACCCATAGTAATCAAGAAATTATTAATTATTATTATTATTAGCATTTACGCTATTTTTACGTGGAACATAAAACAACATTGAAATTTTTTTCGCATGTGTCCAAATAGTATAACTAACGGGTGTTTTTTTAGGAGGTTTGTTTTTCCGATAGATGTCGTTTTATTTTATGACAGTTGTTTTGACAGACACCCGTTAGATATAAAGTGTTTTTTTAAGAGGTTGCCGATTTTTTTTTTGAATAAAACACATATAAAATTATGAAATGACCAAAATTTTTTTTTATTTGGTAGATAATTTTTTGGCATTTAACATTTAAACACAATTTCTGGCATATGGCTACCACGACTATTTTTCACAAATGTCATTTTTTTTTTTTTCATTTTTTTTTTTTTTTTGTTTTTTCATAATAATTTGCCAAACAATACTGAGTAGAAATGCCACTTTGAGCTGTCAAAACAACTGTCATAAAATAAAACGACATCTATCGGAAAAACAAACCTCCCAAAAAAACACCCTTTAGTTTAATTTACAACTAGCTATCTCATTGTTTCTTATTCTTTACTTTTGTTAAGTAGCAGCCATCTTGAAATTGAAATAATCAAATCAGTATCTCATTATCCATATGTGTATGGAAGCCCCCTGAACAAAATTCTGAAAAATTCATAAAAACTTGAAATTCGTAGATTTTTGGATTATAAAAAATTGGAATCTTGAAAATTGCAAAACGAAGTAGTTTGGTCCAAAATACCACATAGAAATAGCGAAAATATGGGGAAAATTAGTTCTGTTCTTGCAACTCGATATGCAAAAACTCAGAATGTCTGAAAACTTAATTTAACCTATTTTTGCTTTATTTCAGCTCTGATTCAGAGCAAAGAAGTTTCCTCAAAAACGCTGCATTTAAATAGCAAAAAAATTAGCAAATCAGCTCTGTTTTTGCAACTCGCTCTACTGAAATTCAGAATGTTTGAAATTTTTAAATTAGTCTGAACGTTTTTCTTAATTTCAGCTCTGAATCAGAGCAAAATAATGTACTCAAAAACGTTGCGTAGAAAAAGCAAAAAAAAACAGCAAAATCAGCTTTGATTTTGCAAATCGATTTGGCTAAATTTCAGAATGTTTGAAAATTTTTATTTAGTCTGAACGTGTTGCCTAATTTCAGCTCTGAATCAGAGCAAAAGAGTTTGCTTAAAAAACGCTGAAAATAGCAAAAATATTGGCAAAAAATGCTCCGATTTTGCAACTAGCTTTTGCTAAAATTCAGAGTGTTTGAAAATTTTTATTTAGTCTGAACGTGTTGCCTAATTTCAGCTCTGAATCAGAGCAAAAGAGTTTGCTTAAAAAACGCTGAAAAATAGCAAAAATATTGGCAAAAAATGCTCTGATTTTGCAACTAGCTTTTGCTAAAATTCAGAATGTTTGAAAATTTTTATTTAGTCTGAACGTGTTGCCTAATTTCAGCTCTGAATCAGAGCAAAAGAGTTTGCTTAAAAAACGCTGAAAAATAGCAAAAATATTGGCAAAAAATGTTCTGATTTTGCAACTAGCTTTTGCTAAAATTCAGAGTGTTTGAAAATTTTTATTTAGTCTGAACGTGTTGCCTAATTTCAGCTCTGAATCAGAGCAAAAGAGTTTGATTAAAAAACGCTGAAAATAGCAAAAATATTGGCAAAAAATGCTTCGATTTTGCAACTAGCTTTTGCTAAAATTCAGAGTGTTTGAAAGTTTTTATTTAGTCTGAACGTGTTGCCTAATTTCAGCTCTGAATCAGAGCAAAAGAGGTTGCTTAAAAAACGCTGAAAAATAGCAAAAATATTGGCAAAAAATGCTCTGATTTTGCAACTAGCTTTTGCTAAAATTCAGAATGTTTGAAAATTTTTATTTAGTCTGAACGTGTTGCCTAATTTCAGCTCTGAATCAGAGCAAAAGAGTTTGATTAAAAAACGCTGAAAATAGCAAAAATATTGGCAAAAAATGCTTCAATTTTGCAACTAGCTTTTGCTAAAATTCAGAGTGTTTGAAAATTTTTATTTAGTCTGAACGTGTTGCCTAATTTCAGCTCTGAATCAGAGCAAAAGAGGTTGCTTAAAAAACGCTGAAAAATAGCAAAAATATTGGCAAAAAATGCTCTGATTTTGCAACTAGCTTTTGCTAAAATTCAGAGTGTTTGAAAATTTTTATTAAGTCTGAACGTGTTGCCTAATTTCAGCTCTGAATCAGAGCAAAAGAGTTTGATTAAAAAACGCTGAAAATAGCAAAAATATTGGCAAAAAATGCTTCGATTTTGCAACTAGCTTTTGCTAAAATTCAGAGTGTTTGAAAGTTTTTATTTAGTCTGAACGTGTTGCCTAATTTCAGCTCTGAATCAGAGCAAAAGAGGTTGCTTAAAAAACGCTGAAAAATAGCAAAAATATTGGCAAAAAATGCTCTGATTTTGCAACTAGCTTTTGCTAAAATTCAGAATGTTTGAAAATTTTTATTTAGTCTGAACGTGTTGCCTAATTTCAGCTCTGAATCAGAGCAAAAGAGTTTGATTAAAAAACGCTGAAAATAGCAAAAATATTGGCAAAAAATGCTTCAATTTTGCAACTAGCTTTTGCTAAAATTCAGAGTGTTTGAAAATTTTTATTTAGTCTGAACGTGTTGCCTAATTTCAGCTCTGAATCAGAGCAAAAGAGGTTGCTTAAAAAACGCTGAAAAATAGCAAAAATATTGGCAAAAAATGCTCTGATTTTGCAACTAGCTTTTGCTAAAATTCAGAGTGTTTGAAAATTTTTATTAAGTCTGAACGTGTTGCCTAATTTCAGCTCTGAATCAGAGCAAAAGAGTTTGCTTAAAAAACGCTGAAAAATAGCAAAAATATTGGCAAAAAATGCTCTGATTTTGCAACTAGCTTTTGCTAAAATTCAGAATGTTTGAAAATTTTTATTTAGTCTGAACGTGTTGCCTAATTTCAGCTCTGAATCAGAGCAAAAGAGTTTGCTTAAAAAACGCTGAAAAATAGCAAAAATATTGGCAAAAAATGCTCTGATTTTGCAACTAGCTTTTGCTAAAATTCAGAATGTTTGAAAATTTTAAATTAGTCTGAACGTTTTGCTTAATTTCAGCTCTGCTTCAGAGCAAAACTGTTTTGGGCAGCAAGAATTCCTAATAATTAATATAGACCGATTTTAGCATTGGTTGTATACACAGTACTTAGGTCAGATGGTTAAGGAGTCGCTTCATATGCAGAAGATGATGGTTCAAATCCCGTCTCAGGTAACTTTTCAAATACTATTGAATTATTCATAAATAAAAAAGTAGCAATGAGAATTTAAATTCCAGAAAACCGAATGAATTTGTGCGGGAGATAGAAAAAATTGTAATGTAAATGGTGAAGAGGAGGAGAAAAGGAAGGGTGGAAGGAAATAACATAAAACATAACCAACAATAAAAATAAAATAATAACAAACATCAATCAACAACAAAAATAACCAGAAAAAAATACAAAAATTAAATAAATTAAAAATTTAAATTTTTTTTTGTTGTTCTTATTTTTCGAAAAATTTAGCAAAATTTTCTCTGATTATTAGAAATTATTTAGCAAAATTTTCTCTGATTTCTCGAAAAATGTAAGCAAACTTTTCTCCATGATTCCATGATTTCCATGATTCAGCGATTACGAAAAATATAGCGATAGCAAACTAATTTGCTTAGTTGCAAATTTGCTGCTTCTACGGAGCTGATCAGAAGTTTATATCTCCAATATGTTCTGAATTTCTTCTGATTTGCAAAAAAAGAGATGATTTTTCGAAAAGTAAGCAAACCTTTTTCTGATTATTTTAGCAAATTTTGCGCTGACTTTTCGAGAAATTTAAGCGAATTTTCCTCTGATTTTTCGAAATATGAAAGCAAAGTTTTCTCTGATTTTTCTCTGACACAGTGATTAAGCAAAATACGGTGTTAGCAAACTAATTTGCTTAATTGCTAATTTATTGTATTTAAGAAACTGATTAGAATGGTTTCTATCTCAACTATCTTCTGAATTTCTTCTGTTTTGCTAAAAAAAGAGTACTCATGATTTTTGGAAAATTTAAGCAAATTTTTCTCTGATTCAGCAATTATTCAAAATACAGCGTTAGCAAACTAATTTGCTTTGTTGCAAATTTATTGCTCCTAAGAAGCTGATCAGAAGGTTTTCGACCTCCACTTTCTTCTGAATACCTACTGTTTTGCTAAAAAATAGTCTTAATGATTTCTCAAAAAAAATTAGCAAAATTTTCTCTGGTTTTTCGAAAAAATTGAAGCAGGGTTTTCTCTGATTTTTCGAAAAAAATTTAGCAAACTTTTCTTTGATTTTTTGAAAAATCTTAGCAAATATTTCTCTGATTCAGCAATTACGCAAAATACAGCGTTAGCAAACTAATTTGCTTAGTTGCAAATTTATTGCTCCTAAGAAGCTGATCAGAAGGTTTTCGACCTCCACTTTCTTCTGAATACCTACTGTTTTGCTAAAAAATAGTCTTAATGATTTCTCAAAAAAAAATTAGCAAAATTTTCTCTGGTTTTTCGAAAAAATTGAAGCAGAGTTTTCTCTGATTTTTCGAAAAAAATTTAGCAAACTTTTCTTTGATTTTTTGAAAAATCTTAGCAAATATTTCTCTGATTCAGCAATTACGCAAAATACAGCGTTAGCAAACTAATTTGCTTAGTTGCAAATTTATTGCTCCTAAGAAGCTGGTCAGAAGGTTTTCGACCTCCACTTTCTTCTGAATACCTACTGTTTTGCTAAAAAATAGTCTTAATGATTTCTCAAAAAAAAATTAGCAAAATTTTCTCTGGTTTTTCGAAAAAATTGAAGCAGAGTTTTCTCTGATTTTTCGAAAAAAATTTAGCAAACTTTTCTTTGATTTTTTGAAAAATCTTAGCAAATATTTCTCTGATTCAGCAATTACGCAAAATACAGCGTTAGCAAACTAATTTGCTTAGTTGCAAATTTATTGCTCCTAAGAAGCTGATCAGAAGGTTTTCGACCTCCACTTTCTTCTGAATACCTACTGTTTTGCTAAAAAATAGTCTTAATGATTTCTCAAAAAAAAATTAGCAAAATTTTCTCTGGTTTTTCGAAAAAATTGAAGCAGAGTTTTCTCTGATTTTTCGAAAAAAATTTAGCAAACTTTTCTTTGATTTTTTGAAAAAGCTTAGCAAATTTTTCTCTGATTCAGCAATTACGCAAAATACAGCGTTAGCAAACTAATTTGCTTAGTTGCAAATTTATTGCTCCTAAGAAGCTGATCAGAAGGTTTTCGACCTCCACTTTCTTCTGAATACCTACTGTTTTGCTAAAAAATAGTCTTAATGATTTCTCAAAAAAAATTAGCAAAATTTTCTCTGGTTTTTCGAAAAAAATTTAGCAAACTTTTCTTTGATTTTTTGAAAAATCTTAGCAAATATTTCTCTGATTCAGCAATTACGCAAAATACAGCGTTAGCAAACTAATTTGCTTAGTTGCAAATTTATTGCTCCTAAGAAGCTGATCAGAAGGTTTTCGACCTCCACTTTCTTCTGAATACCTACTGTTTTGCTAAAAAATAGTCTTAATGATTTCTCAAAAAAAAATTAGCAAAATTTTCTCTGGTTTTTCGAAAAAATTGAAGCAGAGTTTTCTCTGATTTTTCGAAAAAAATTTAGCAAACTTTTCTTTGATTTTTTGAAAAATCTTAGCAAATATTTCTCTGATTCAGCAATTACGCAAAATACAGCGTTAGCAAACTAATTTGCTTAGTTGCAAATTTATTGCTCCTAAGAAGCTGGTCAGAAGGTTTTCGACCTCCACTTTCTTCTGAATACCTACTGTTTTGCTAAAAAATAGTCTTAATGATTTCTCAAAAAAAAATTAGCAAAATTTTCTCTGGTTTTTCGAAAAAATTGAAGCAGAGTTTTCTCTGATTTTTCGAAAAAAATTTAGCAAACTTTTCTTTGATTTTTTGAAAAATCTTAGCAAATATTTCTCTGATTCAGCAATTACGCAAAATACAGCGTTAGCAAACTAATTTGCTTAGTTGCAAATTTATTGCTCCTAAGAAGCTGATCAGAAGGTTTTCGACCTCCACTTTCTTCTGAATACCTACTGTTTTGCTAAAAAATAGTCTTAATGATTTCTCAAAAAAAAATTAGCAAAATTTTCTCTGGTTTTTCGAAAAAATTGAAGCAGAGTTTTCTCTGATTTTTCGAAAAAAATTTAGCAAACTTTTCTTTGATTTTTTGAAAAAGCTTAGCAAATTTTTCTCTGATTCAGCAATTACGCAAAATACAGCGTTAGCAAACTAATTTGCTTAGTTGCAAATTTATTGCTCCTAAGAAGCTGATCAGAAGGTTTTCGACCTCCACTTTCTTCTGAATACCTACTGTTTTGCTAAAAAATAGTCTTAATGATTTCTCAAAAAAAAATTAGCAAAATTTTCTCTGGTTTTTCGAAAAAATTGAAGCAGAGTTTTCTCTGATTTTTCGAAAAAAATTTAGCAAACTTTTCTTTGATTTTTTGAAAAATCTTAGCAAATATTTCTCTGATTCAGCAATTACGCAAAATACAGCGTTAGCAAACTAATTTGCTTAGTTGCAAATTTATTGCTCCTAAGAAGCTGATCAGAAGGTTTTCGACCTCCACTTTCTTCTGAATACCTACTGTTTTGCTAAAAAATAGTCTTAATGATTTCTCAAAAAAAAATTAGCAAAATTTTCTCTGGTTTTTCGAAAAAATTGAAGCAGAGTTTTCTCTGATTTTTCGAAAAAAATTTAGCAAACTTTTCTTTGATTTTTTGAAAAATCTTAGCAAATATTTCTCTGATTCAGCAATTACGCAAAATACAGCGTTAGCAAACTAATTTGCTTAGTTGCAAATTTATTGCTCCTAAGAAGCTGGTCAGAAGGTTTTCGACCTCCACTTTCTTCTGAATACCTACTGTTTTGCTAAAAAATAGTCTTAATGATTTCTCAAAAAAAAATTAGCAAAATTTTCTCTGGTTTTTCGAAAAAATTGAAGCAGAGTTTTCTCTGATTTTTCGAAAAAAATTTAGCAAACTTTTCTTTGATTTTTTGAAAAATCTTAGCAAATATTTCTCTGATTCAGCAATTACGCAAAATACAGCGTTAGCAAACTAATTTGCTTAGTTGCAAATTTATTGCTCCTAAGAAGCTGGTCAGAAGGTTTTCGACCTCCACTTTCTTCTGAATACCTACTGTTTTGCTAAAAAATAGTCTTAATGATTTCTCAAAAAAAAATTAGCAAAATTTTCTCTGGTTTTTCGAAAAAATTTAAGCAGAGTTTTCTCTGATTTTTCGAAAAAAATTTAGCAAACTTTTCTTTGATTTTTTGAAAAATCTTAGCAAATATTTCTCTGATTCAGCAATTACGCAAAATACAGCGTTAGCAAACTAATTTGCTTAGTTGCAAATTTATTGCTCCTAAGAAGCTGATCAGAAGGTTTTCGACCTCCACTTTCTTCTGAATACCTACTGTTTTGCTAAAAAATAGTCTTAATGATTTCTCAAAAAAAAATTAGCAAAATTTTCTCTGGTTTTTCGAAAAAATTGAAGCAGAGTTTTCTCTGATTTTTCGAAAAAAATTTAGCAAACTTTTCTTTGATTTTTTGAAAAAGCTTAGCAAATTTTTCTCTGATTCAGCAATTACGCAAAATACAGCGTTAGCAAACTAATTTGCTTAGTTGCAAATTTATTGCTCCTAAGAAGCTGATCAGAAGGTTTTCGACCTCCACTTTCTTCTGAATACCTACTGTTTTGCTAAAAAATAGTCTTAATGATTTCTCAAAAAAAAATTAGCAAAATTTTCTCTGGTTTTTCGAAAAAATTGAAGCAGAGTTTTCTCTGATTTTTCGAAAAAAATTTAGCAAACTTTTCTTTGATTTTTTGAAAAAGCTTAGCAAATTTTTCTCTGATTCAGCAATTACGCAAAATACAGCGTTAGCAAACTAATTTGCTTAGTTGCAAATTTATTGCTCCTAAGAAGCTGATCAGAAGGTTTTCGACCTCCACTTTCTTCTGAATACCTACTGTTTTGCTAAAAAATAGTCTTAATGATTTCTCAAAAAAAAATTAGCAAAATTTTCTCTGGTTTTTCGAAAAAATTGAAGCAGAGTTTTCTCTGATTTTTCGAAAAAAATTTAGCAAACTTTTCTTTGATTTTTTGAAAAATCTTAGCAAATATTTCTCTGATTCAGCAATTACGCAAAATACAGCGTTAGCAAACTAATTTGCTTAGTTGCAAATTTATTGCTCCTAAGAAGCTGATCAGAAGGTTTTCGACCTCCACTTTCTTCTGAATACCTACTGTTTTGCTAAAAAATAGTCTTAATGATTTCTCAAAAAAAAATTAGCAAAATTTTCTCTGGTTTTTCGAAAAAATTGAAGCAGAGTTTTCTCTGATTTTTCGAAAAAAATTTAGCAAACTTTTCTTTGATTTTTTGAAAAAGCTTAGCAAATTTTTCTCTGATTCAGCAATTACGCAAAATACAGCGTTAGCAAACTAATTTGCTTAGTTGCAAATTTATTGCTCCTAAGAAGCTGATCAGAAGGTTTTCGACCTCCACTTTCTTCTGAATACCTACTGTTTTGCTAAAAAATAGTCTTAATGATTTCTCAAAAAAAAATTAGCAAAATTTTCTCTGGTTTTTCGAAAAAATTGAAGCAGAGTTTTCTCTGATTTTTCGAAAAAAATTTAGCAAACTTTTCTTTGATTTTTTGAAAAAGCTTAGCAAATTTTTCTCTGATTCAGCAATTACGCAAAATACAGCGTTAGCAAACTAATTTGCTTAGTTGCAAATTTATTGCTCCTAAGAAGCTGATCAGAAGGTTTTCGACCTCCACTTTCTTCTGAATACCTACTGTTTTGCTAAAAAATAGTCTTAATGATTTCTCAAAAAAAAATTAGCAAAATTTTCTCTGGTTTTTCGAAAAAATTGAAGCAGAGTTTTCTCTGATTTTTCGAAAAAAATTTAGCAAACTTTTCTTTGATTTTTTGAAAAATCTTAGCAAATATTTCTCTGATTCAGCAATTACGCAAAATACAGCGTTAGCAAACTAATTTGCTTAGTTGCAAATTTATTGCTCCTAAGAAGCTGATCAGAAGGTTTTCGACCTCCACTTTCTTCTGAATACCTACTGTTTTGCTAAAAAATAGTCTTAATGATTTCTCAAAAAAAAATTAGCAAAATTTTCTCTGGTTTTTCGAAAAAATTGAAGCAGAGTTTTCTCTGATTTTTCGAAAAAAATTTAGCAAACTTTTCCTAATAATTCCTAATAATTAATATAGACCGATTTTAGCATTGGTTGTATACACAGTACTTAGGTCAGATGGTTAAGGAGTCGCTTCATATGCAGAAGATGATGGTTCAAATCCCGTCTCAGGTAACTTTTCAAATACTATTGAATTATTCATAAATAAAAAAGTAGAATTTAAATTCCAGAAAACCGAATGAATTTGTGCGGGAGATAGAAAAAATTGTAATGTAAATGGTGAAGAGGAGGAGAAAAGGAAGGGTGGAAGGAAATAACATAAAACATAACCAACAATAAAAATAAAATAATAACAAACATCAATAACAACAAAAATAACCAGAAAAAAATACAAAAATTAAATAAATTAAAAATTTAAATTTTTTTTTGTTGTTCTTATTTTTCGAAAAATTTAGCAAAATTTTCTCTGATTATTAGAAATTATTTAGCAAAATTTTCTCTGATTTCTCGAAAAATGTAAGCAAACTTTTCTCCATGATTCCATGATTTCCATGATTCAGCGATTACGAAAAATATAGCGATAGCAAACTAATTTGCTTAGTTGCAAATTTGCTGCTTCTACGGAGCTGATCAGAAGTTTATATCTCCAATATGTTCTGAATTTCTTCTGATTTGCAAAAAAAGAGATGATTTTTCGAAAAGTAAGCAAACCTTTTTCTGATTATTTTAGCAAATTTTGCGCTGACTTTTCGAGAAATTTAAGCGAATTTTCCTCTGATTTTTCGAAATATGAAAGCAAAGTTTTCTCTGATTTTTCTCTGACACAGTGATTAAGCAAAATACGGTGTTAGCAAACTAATTTGCTTAATTGCTAATTTATTGTATTTAAGAAACTGATTAGAATGGTTTCTATCTCAACTATCTTCTGAATTTCTTCTGTTTTGCTAAAAAAAGAGTACTCATGATTTTTGGAAAATTTAAGCAAATTTTTCTCTGATTCAGCAATTATTCAAAATACAGCGTTAGCAAACTAATTTGCTTTGTTGCAAATTTATTGCTCCTAAGAAGCTGATCAGAAGGTTTTCGACCTCCACTTTCTTCTGAATACCTACTGTTTTGCTAAAAAATAGTCTTAATGATTTCTAAAAAAAAATTAGCAAAATTTTCTCTGGTTTTTCGAAAAAATTGAAGCAGGGTTTTCTCTGATTTTTCGAAAAAAATTTAGCAAACTTTTCTTTGATTTTTTGAAAAATCTTAGCAAATATTTCTCTGATTCAGCAATTACGCAAAATACAGCGTTAGCAAACTAATTTGCTTAGTTGCAAATTTATTGCTCCTAAGAAGCTGATCAGAAGGTTTTCGACCTCCACTTTCTTCTGAATACCTACTGTTTTGCTAAAAAATAGTCTTAATGATTTCTCAAAAAAAAAATTAGCAAAATTTTCTCTGGTTTTTCGAAAAAATTGAAGCAGAGTTTTCTCTGATTTTTCGAAAAAAATTTAGCAAACTTTTCTTTGATTTTTTGAAAAATCTTAGCAAATATTTCTCTGATTCAGCAATTACGCAAAATACAGCGTTAGCAAACTAATTTGCTTAGTTGCAAATTTATTGCTCCTAAGAAGCTGGTCAGAAGGTTTTCGACCTCCACTTTCTTCTGAATACCTACTGTTTTGTTAAAAAATAGTCTTAATGATTTCTCAAAAAAAAATTAGCAAAATTTTCTCTGGTTTTTCGAAAAAATTGAAGCAGAGTTTTCTCTGATTTTTCGAAAAAAATTTAGCAAACTTTTCTTTGATTTTTTGAAAAATCTTAGCAAATATTTCTCTGATTCAGCAATTACGCAAAATACAGCGTTAGCAAACTAATTTGCTTAGTTGCAAATTTATTGCTCCTAAGAAGCTGATCAGAAGGTTTTCGACCTCCACTTTCTTCTGAATACCTACTGTTTTGCTAAAAAATAGTCTTAATGATTTCTCAAAAAAAAATTAGCAAAATTTTCTCTGGTTTTTCGAAAAAATTGAAGCAGAGTTTTCTCTGATTTTTCGAAAAAAATTTAGCAAACTTTTCTTTGATTTTTTGAAAAAGCTTAGCAAATTTTTCTCTGATTCAGCAATTACGCAAAATAGAGCGTTAGCAAACTAATTTGCTTAGTTGCAAATTTATTGCTCCTAAGAAGCTGATCAGAAGGTTTTCGACCTCCACTTTCTTCTGAATACCTACTGTTTTGCTAAAAAATAGTCTTAATGATTTCTCAAAAAAAAAATTAGCAAAATTTTCTCTGGTTTTTCGAAAAAATTGAAGCAGAGTTTTCTCTGATTTTTCGAAAAAAATTTAGCAAACTTTTCTTTGATTTTTTGAAAAATCTTAGCAAATATTTCTCTGATTCAGCAATTACGCAAAATACAGCGTTAGCAAACTAATTTGCTTAGTTGCAAATTTATTGCTCCTAAGAAGCTGATCAGAAGGTTTTCGACCTCCACTTTCTTCTGAATACCTACTGTTTTGCTAAAAAATAGTCTTAATGATTTCTCAAAAAAAAATTAGCAAAATTTTCTCTGGTTTTTCGAAAAAATTGAAGCAGAGTTTTCTCTGATTTTTCGAAAAAAATTTAGCAAACTTTTCTTTGATTTTTTGAAAAATCTTAGCAAATATTTCTCTGATTCAGCAATTACGCAAAATACAGCGTTAGCAAACTAATTTGCTTAGTTGCAAATTTATTGCTCCTAAGAAGCTGATCAGAAGGTTTTCGACCTCCACTTTCTTCTGAATACCTACTGTTTTGCTAAAAAATAGTCTTAATGATTTCTCAAAAAAAAATTAGCAAAATTTTCTCTGGTTTTTCGAAAAAATTGAAGCAGAGTTTTCTCTGATTTTTCGAAAAAAATTTAGCAAACTTTTCTTTGATTTTTTGAAAAAGCTTAGCAAATTTTTCTCTGATTCAGCAATTACGCAAAATACAGCGTTAGCAAACTAATTTGCTTAGTTGCAAATTTATTGCTCCTAAGAAGCTGATCAGAAGGTTTTCGACCTCCACTTTCTTCTGAATACCTACTGTTTTGCTAAAAAATAGTCTTAATGATTTCTCAAAAAAAAATTAGCAAAATTTTCTCTGGTTTTTCGAAAAAATTGAAGCAGAGTTTTCTCTGATTTTTCGAAAAAAATTTAGCAAACTTTTCTTTGATTTTTTGAAAAAGCTTAGCAAATTTTTCTCTGATTCAGCAATTACGCAAAATACAGCGTTAGCAAACTAATTTGCTTAGTTGCAAATTTATTGCTCCTAAGAAGCTGATCAGAAGGTTTTCGACCTCCACTTTCTTCTGAATACCTACTGTTTTGCTAAAAAATAGTCTTAATGATTTCTCAAAAAAAAATTAGCAAAATTTTCTCTGGTTTTTCGAAAAAATTGAAGCAGAGTTTTCTCTGATTTTTCGAAAAAAATTTAGCAAACTTTTCTTTGATTTTTTGAAAAATCTTAGCAAATATTTCTCTGATTCAGCAATTACGCAAAATACAGCGTTAGCAAACTAATTTGCTTAGTTGCAAATTTATTGCTCCTAAGAAGCTGATCAGAAGGTTTTCGACCTCCACTTTCTTCTGAATACCTACTGTTTTGCTAAAAAATAGTCTTAATGATTTCTCAAAAAAAAATTAGCAAAATTTTCTCTGGTTTTTCGAAAAAATTGAAGCAGAGTTTTCTCTGATTTTTCGAAAAAAATTTAGCAAACTTTTCTTTGATTTTTTGAAAAAGCTTAGCAAATTTTTCTCTGATTCAGCAATTACGCAAAATACAGCGTTAGCAAACTAATTTGCTTAGTTGCAAATTTATTGCTCCTAAGAAGCTGATCAGAAGGTTTTCGACCTCCACTTTCTTCGGAATACCTACTGTTTTGCTAAATAACAGCTCTCAGAATTTCGCAAATTTTGCTATTAGGCAACTACTTTTTGCAAATTCAGAGAATAGTTTGCTCTAAATTGTTACTTGGGAGGGTCTCTGTTGCCGGATGCAATCAGCCATCTATAAGCTAAAAAGATCGTGTTCACCAAATAGATAGTACAGAACAAGATTCCTATCTGTATTAGCAACAATCTAGGATTGAGCCTTGAGGTACTCCTAAATTCAGCCTATTGGATAAATAAGTCTTAAACATATTTAATTCGTTTGGAGAAGAGCCTAGTTTGGAACATTTTAGTAAAAGAATATCAGGATTAACAGTATCAAAAGCTTTACTTACTAAGAATAGACAGCCCCAGTACTATCTTTTATCTATATTTGCGCTCATATAATCCGTAAATCCTGGAAGTTTTGATAGTAAAAGTGGTATCTCTCTAATAAATGTTTCTGCGCCTTGCTTAAAGCTAGCAACCAAGCCACGAGACACATTGCCACCACTTGTCAAACGATAAACAGACATTACTGAAAACACTGGAGAGAGCCGTTTTCTTCAACAGGTGTTAATTTTCTCAGGTGCTTCTGGATCTCTGATGGTTATGTCATTCTCCGGGCCAAATATGTGAAAATTATTTTTTTTTCCAACAACGAGAACACAAATAATTTATATTCAGGCTTTCATTGGCCGGCCAAAGTTCTTTACAACAAATGCATTTCATTTTTAAAGTGCTTAATATATTTATGAACAAACTGCTGCTCGTGAAAATTACCGTAAACTGCAGCGTTGAACTTATCTAGATAATCTTTCTTTGACATTCGCTATCTTCAGCAAAAAATTAGCTGACGAGTAGCATGTATTTCTTGGCGATCCTTCCAATTGTTGTTCTGTCTGGATCTCTCTTCTAGCTGCTTCTCTCCGTGCATTTTCAGCAAGTCTTAGTTCTCTTTGTTGTTCTGTCTGTCTGTCTGGCATCGCTGCCTGGCTTTGAACTTGTGCAGCAAGCCATTGTATTTTGTATTCTCTGTTTTTCAGTCTGCCTGTCTCGCAAATCTGCCTGTCTCGCAAGTCTGACTGAACATATGCAGCAAGCCTTTGTTGTCTCAGTTGCTCACACTGTCTGTCTCGCAACGCTCGAAACAGATGATCTTACATTTCTGTTTCGGTTTTGAGAATTTAGTCAGACTCTTTAAAAAGACGCTTTATCTTTTATTTTAACTCTGGATGATAAAAATTACCTTCTAATGTGTTATAGCGCATGCAGTTGCCCAACACTTTTCTCCATACAAAATTGGTTTGTAGACTATTTATTTATTCCATTCGCTGAGCTATTTAGTTCGTTTTTATGTTTTGTAGAACTTTGCAATATTTGTAAATTTTCTGTTAAAGTGCTCTCACAATAAAAAACTAAATACTTAAGACTTTCAGGATTGCATGGGTTTCCAACATAACGATTTTTTTTTGTCAAAACCAAAATCCATACAATCCTGTAAGTCTTAGGCTAATGACACACGAGCTCCTTTTGGCTCGCTCCCATTTGGTCGCGCGCCATGAGTACCCAGAGAACCAATGGAATAGTACACACGAGCATCCGCGAACAAAAAGGAGTCGGTATGGTCGCGCGATATTTTTTATGCAGCGACTTCCCTTCATGGCGCGCGAACCGTAGAGCGTCATGAGGGGTACTATTATATATCAGAATGAACACACGAGCGTCCAAATGGGAGCGCGTCATTTAAAATTTAATTTTTCAAAGGCATCGTAGTGCGTCATGAGGGGTACTGTATATATCAGAATGAACATACGAGCGTCCAAATTGGAGCGCCTCATTTAAAATTTACTTTTTGAAAGGCAAGGTGAGTCTAAATGCATTTTTAAATTTCCCGGTTGCAATACATAAATTAAATTAAAGAATTTAGGAAAGGGAATCATGGATCGTATTGATTCTTTCTTTCTTTTTGCAACAAATATAAAAATAAAACATTATTTTGAACTGTATTCATCTTGAATAACCAAACTAAACTAACCAGCATGATCAGCAAAATATGCTGTCGCGCGGTCAAAATGCAGCTCGTGTGACAACAACGAAATTTTCTCCGGGCGCGTGGACAATTTGCCGCGCGACCTTTTTGGAGCTTGTGTGGCATTAGCCTTAATGTTTTTATTGTGAGAGCACCATTACGTGTTTCTTTTCCACTTTTTTTTGAGTATTTTTCTCAATTTCGCTCCCATCTACACAATTTTATTTATTAATACGAGAAATTAATATGTAATCTAACATTTCTAACTTATGGAATAAAGTCATCATATAAGTAAAAATCGCGATTAGGTTCTGGATAATATAACACTGAAACCCCCGTTTTTAAATATTTCCTGCTAAAACTACCCCTATTAATAAAAAATATTGTAAAGGTTCTATGTAGATGGTCGTTTCGATAACTTTAATTGAATACTTATTATTGAATATTTATTAATTCAGTCTCAAAACGTTAGCCGTTAGGTAAACCGCTTTACTCATAGAGCGAGCTGATACAGTGAGTTCAAACTGAGCGAGTTGCTCGTAAAAAAATAAAAAGAGTTGTTAGGTTTAAGGTAAAAACTGATCTGAGTTATTATTAGATTAGATTAAGATATTTTATTTAACATTTAAGTTATATACAATTTTGACTTAAAACTAAACTTATAACTATTATTAATAAGTGTCGGCTCAACAATAGGAGCCCGACGTATTTACATTGTCTTTTTTTCGTATTGCTATTATTAAACAATATTATTTACTACTTAATCTATTACATGTTTATATTTAAAGTAATTTAATTTTAAACGATAAATTTTAAAATAAAATAAAAATGAAAAAAAATATAAAATGGGGTATAAACAGGGCGATCTTCAGCCTCTGTAATGTTGATTGCTGGCCTTCTCGTAGAAGGAGGCGTCTTGATTATTAAGGATGTCGTTGTATCTAGCACCTGTGAATCCTCTGATGTTTATATAGCGGTGGCTTGGCTCGATTTCCTCGATTCTCAGTCCTTGCATCTCTGGACTTGGATGTGTTTCTAACCCATCAACGAATTTCTTTGCCATTTTGAACAAGTGGTCGGTTATTGGCAGCAGACCTGCCGCGTCGTAAAGCCTATTACTCGAGACAAATTTGTTACTATTTTGCACCCTCCAGAGTCCTGTACATATTCTCAGTACCTTTCTTTCGAATAGGGAGATCTTCTTCATCGCTGTTGGTGACACGGTGAACCATATTGGATAGCCATAGGTTATCACTGGCCTGATGAGCTGCTTGTAGATGAGCAGCCTGTTGTTGTTGGACAGTCCGTTTCGTCTTCTTAGGAGCGGGTGCATATAATGAAGAGCGTAGTTAGCTTTGTTAACCGTTACATCGATGTGCTTGTTGAACTTAAGCCTCTCCGTGAAGTTGATTCCCAGGTACTTTGTTTCTGACTTGGTGTAAATAATTGTGTTGTCTGGAAGAGTGATTTTTAAGCCTCTGCACCGGCTTACAAAATTTTTTCTTGTTGTTCTCGTCCCTGGCACTCGGAAGCAGATGAGCTCTGTTGTGTTGGCGTTGATCTTCAACCCCCACTTGAGGTAGTAGTCCCAAAGATTTCGGAGGTGTTCCTCCACTCTTCGGGCAGCTATCTCAGGAGAGAGAGAGAAACGGCGTACGTGATGGAGTCATCCGCGTAAAGCATGGAACCTTGAGGAACTCCGGCTTTAATCCCTTTCCTAGTGGATGACTCACCAAAAATCTGTACAAAAAAAAAACCCCTGAGAAAGAGAAAATTTTTAATTATTTTTACAATATAATTGGGGAAGCCAAATCTAATAAGTTTGAACAGTAACCCATTGATCCATACACTATCGAAGGCTTTTTCGATGCCTAGCAAACAGGCTACTGTACTGCTTTTAACGTTCAGTCCTCGAGTAACGTTACTGTGAAGTTTCAGCAGAGGGTGCATCGTAGAGTGCTTCTCTCGGAAACCGAATTGAAAGATCTCTTTCCGAACAAAACGTATTGATCTTTTTACGGATCAAAGACTCGACTACTTTACAGATACAACACAGTAAAGCTATTGGACGGTAACCAGTTACGCTTGAGCGGTCAGTTTTCTTGGGTACTGGTACTACTTTGGCCACCTTCCAGTTCTCTGGAAAGTAACCATTGTTAAGGCAATTGTTGAAAATGATGGTTAACATCAAGATTGCTATAGCCGGTAACTTTTTAAGCAAAAAGTTAGAAATCCCGTCAATGCCCGATGATTTTTTTGAGTTTCCACTCATTATTAAATCACTGACAATAGCTGTTTTGGTAAACATTTCAACGTCTACGGGCGCTCTAGCGGGGTTTCCTTACTAAACCGCACTACAGGATTACTTGCAGAAGTGGCGTTTTCCACAAGACTTTCCACCTCTTCCAAAAAATCTGGAAGATGCGTTGGTGGTCGGTCCGTAAAGCTCCTTTCAAAATGGCAGGCAAAGGCTTCGGCTTTTTCAACAGGACTCTGGAATGGAAATACGCTTTCCGACCTGAGAATTCAGCTTCTTAAAAGCATCAGGACCTGGTTTGATGTTCTGGAGTCGTTTGGTCAGGTCATCTTCCTGGTACCTCCGCAGTGCTTGACAAAACATGTTCACTGTACAACGCAGTTGCGAAAGTATAGACTAGTATTCGTCGTTGACTGTATTAAGAGTCCTGTTAAAAATCTTCTGCAGGCGCTTCCTCAGCCTTTGCTTGTGAGCATATATTGCCTGTATATGCCCAGGCAGGTGTTGGAAGCGATCCGTGCTGGTGTGTATTGTTTTATGCCGATCGATTGCTTTGTTTACCGCAATCTCGAAATTTCTGATAGCATCATTTCGTTATTCTCCAGATTTCTGCAGTCCTCTGGCATTGTTAAATCAGCTTCAACTTCAGATCTAAACCGGTTCCAGTTTACTTTCCTGAAGTTGATGTGTAGTTCAGATGTTGGTGTGTCTTTCAGAATTC
Source organism: Nephrocerus scutellatus (assembly GCA_947095585.1). Lineage (NCBI taxonomy): Eukaryota > Metazoa > Arthropoda > Insecta > Diptera > Pipunculidae > Nephrocerus > Nephrocerus scutellatus. The sequence continues at coordinate 64,734,333 of OX352764.1, read as the reverse complement.
GCTGATTCAACCTCACTCGAAGCTCTATGGCCATATGATCCGTGTCGCTATCGTGCGCCCAACAGAAATAATTTCTTAACTCTGGAAGGATATTAATAAAATTTGTAGTTGCCAGAAAGAAATCCAGAGTTGACGGTGTCCTAGGGTACGTCTTCCGGGGCTGTGAAACTACAGCCATGGTATGCTGATGAGGATTTGAATCCAGCCAATCTGCAATAGCCTTTCCTTGAATATTGCACACTTCATCATTGGGTGTGCCTACCGTTAAAATCCCCTCCAACCACACAGTATGTGTGCCTCGAGGAGATGCCGCAGACAGTTTGCAGATCCCGTTGGATGTCTTCCCTCATTGCGTTACAGTGATTGTACACAGATATCACCAGCAAGGTCTCAACCTCGTTGACTTTGATGCTGAGAGCTGTTGCTTCCATGCTACGCAACCCACTGATTTGCACCTTCTCGCCTGCCATAGTGTCCTTGATAAGGACCGCCGTCCCAGAGCGTCCACTGCTTTTATCGACCCTGTGGATATTGTATCCGTCTGGACTGAACGGGTTTCTCCCTGTGAGGTTTGTTTCCTGTTAAAGAAGAATGTCGGGTTTTTTAGATTTAATAAATAATTTAAGTGTGATACGCCTTGCTAAAGAATAAATGGAGTTCACATTATATGAGATAAATTCATACCCTGCTTATTGTGAACATAATTCAGAAATAAGACGACCCAAAACGGTTGTTTTGGACCTGTCATCAAGACTGCTATAATTGGCAGGAACGACTTTTCTTGCCCTGGTGCAAAATTGTGAAAAGATCTGCTCCGAATAACCTTTCAGTGTCGTCGAAGATGTTAAGTTTTTTCAGTAGATGGAGCCGTTTTTAAAGCTGGCTTCTTCACTGGTTTACTGCTTTCTTGGATGGTTGGTGGTGGTTTGTTGATTGTTGTTGGCTTGCTAGCAGTCCCCATAGCAGCTATACTAGCAAAGCTAACTCCTTTCACTATCGCAGCAGATTTCTGGGCGAAATTATGCTGCTCCATCTTCTTTTGGGCGGTTTTTACCTTTTCCGCTATTTTTTCTTTATTTTAGGACATCCTCGATAGTTTGCAGGATGTCCAGTTTTTCGACAATTTGTGCAGAAAACGTTGTCGTCTTTATTGTTGTCTGCATTGTCCAGGTAAGTGTTCTTCCTTGCACTTAACGCATCTGTATTTCATGCTGCGTAATGCCTGCCGGTTTAAGTTTTTCCCAATGTACCAGCTGGTTCATCAGGAGGGTTTTAGAGCAAACTGCTGCCTTATCGCAGTTCTTCTCAAGTTCGACAATGAAATAGTTAAATTTCCTGTCGTTCCTCTGCGATTTGAAGGGTTTGACCTCCACTACAGGGACACCCTCTGCCGTCAACGCTTCCTTGACATCCTCAGTGTCAAAGGAGTGGTGAATACCTTTAAGGACCAACGGTTCTTTCCTGTACTCCTTAGCGGTATAGGTGTTGAATTCAGTCTTTCCCGACTGTAGGAAAGACCGAATTCGCTGGTGGCCGTCTTTGTTCATGGCCGTAACGACCGATTTGCTGCTATTGATGTTGCGAATTCTGCAACTAATATTGGCACTCTTCGTGAACTTTGAGAGTTCAGTGACGTTCAGTCTGAAGCAGACAATTGGTGGCATAGCAAATGGTTTAGTTGTTGGTCCAGTACTCTGAGTAGTTATGTTTCCTGGAGCGGTTGGTTGTGATGACTGCACCGTTTTTCGTTGCACCTCTTTTGGTTTTGTTGTATTCTCCACAACAATTGGTTTTGGTGCAATCCTGACATCATTGGCTACTGAAGGCGGAGATGAAGTTGGTGGTTATGAAGGTCTGGAGCTTGCAGACAATCTTCTTCTTTTTGCCTTTACTGGCATGGTTTCGGGAGATGATCGATCCTTGCGACTATCTTCGTCGCTAAAATTATCCTCTCCTCCGCAGCTGGATTCGGACGCTTCAGTATCCCATTCCTCGACAACGCTCATGGTTTCCTCATCTGAAGTCGCTGAATCGCACAGCTGGTTCACTTCATCCAGCCTTCGGTACAATGACAACAAGAAATCCCCACCATGGTTGGTGACTTGTTCCTTAAATAAGGATAAGACCTCGTTGACTTTTTCCTTCCTTTTTGCCTTTTTCCCCATTTTATAGGACTGATTGAAAGGAAAACCTTTTCTGAAAATAAATTCTAATAACTGGAAAAGAAAAATATTCCTGAACTTAAAAATAATATGTGAAATAATAAAAAATAAAAAAGTAGCAGGTAGCGAAATGTTCGCTTTTGGTTAAGGTTTTTTTTTGACGTGACAACGTCTCACTACAAGGTATAAGGGGGAGCATGTTCAAAAAGTAAAATGTTAAATGTCCCACTGTTGTTAGTCACTGTTAAGTGAAACACTGTTAAGTGAGACACTGTTAAATGTCCGACTGTTGTGATAACTATTAAATATAACAAAATTTAAATGTCAGTACTTTGGGAACTAAGACATTTCCCAAGGGATTCGTATGAAACTCGGAATGTAGGACTAATATGTGACTATAAGACTTGTTCCTATGGAAATTCTGGGATCTGACCAATAGGGTCTGGGATTTTTGGAACCAAGCCATTTCTCAAGGGATTCGTATGAAACTCGGAATGTAGGACTAATATGGGACTATAAGACTTGTTCCTATGGAAATTCTGGGATCTGGCCAATAGGGCCTGGGATTTTTGGAACCAAGCCATTTCACAAGGGATTCGTATGAAACTCGGAATGTAGGACTAATATGTGACTATAAGACGTGTTCCTATGGAAATTCTGGGATCTGGCAAATAGGGTCTGGGATTTTTGGAACAAAGCCATTTCTCAAGGGATTCGTATGAAACTCGTTATGTAGGACTAATATGTGACTATAAGACTTGTTCCAATGTAAATTCTGGGATCTGGCCAATAGGGTCTGGGATTTTTGGAACCAAGCCATTTCTCAAGGGATTCGTATGAAACTCGGAATGTAGGACTAATATGTCACTATAAGACTTGTTCCTATGGAAATTCTGGGATCTGTCCAATAGGGTCTGGGATTTTTGGAACCAAGCCATTTCTCAAGGAATTCGTACGAAACTCGGAATGTAGGACTAATATGTGACTATAAGACTTGTTCCTATGGAAATTCTGGGATCTGGCCAATAGGGTCTGGGATTTTTGGAACCAATACATTTCTCAAGGGATTCGTATGAAACTCGGAATGTAGGACTTATATGTGACTATAAGACTTGTTCCTATGGAAATTCTGGGATCTGGCCAAAAGGGTCTGGGATTTTTGGAACCAAGCCATTTCTCAAGGGATTCGTATGAAACTCGGAATGTAGGACTAATATGTGACTATAAGACTTGTTCCTATGGAAATTCTGGGATCTGGCCAATAGGGTCTGGGATTTTTGGAACCAAGCCATTTCTCAAGTGATTCGTATGAAACTCGGAATGTAGGACTAATATGTGACTATAAGACTTGTTCCTATGGAAATTCTGGGATCTGGCCAATAGGGTTTGGGATTTTTGGAACCAAGCCATTTCTCAAGGGATTCGTATGAAACTCGGAATGTAGGACTAATATGTGACTATAAGACTTGTTCCTATGGAAATTCTGGGATCTGGCCAATAGGGTTTGGGATTTTTGGAGCCAAGCCATTTCTCAAGGGATTCGTATGAAACTCGGAATGTAGGACTAATATGTGACTATAAGACTTGTTCCTATGGAAATTCTGGGATCTGGCCAATAGGGCCTGGGATTTTTGGAACCAGGCCATTTCTCAAGGGATTCGTATGAAACTCGGAATGTAGGACTAATATCTGACTATAAGACTTGTTCCTATGGAAATTCTGGGATCTGGCCAATAGGGTCTGGGATTTTTGGAACCAAGCCATTTCTCAAGGGATTCGTATGAAACTCGGAATGTAGGACTAATATGTGACTATAAGACTTGTTCCTATGGAAATTCTGGGATCTGGCCAATAGGGTCTGGGATTTTTGGAACCAAGCCATTTCTCAAGGGATTCGTATGAAACTCGGAATGTAGGACTAATATGTGACTATAAGACTTGTTCCTATAGAAATTCTGGGATCTGGCCAATAGGGTCTGGGATTTTTGGAACCAAGCCATTTCTCAAGGGATTCGTATGAAACTCGGAATGTAGGACTAATATGTTACTATAAGACTTGTTCCTATGGAAATTCTGGGATCTGGCCAATAGGGCCTGGGATTTTTGGAACCAAGCCATTTCTCAAGGGATTCGTATGAAACTCGGAATGTAGGACTAATATGTGACTGTAAGCCTTCTTCCTATGGGAATTCTGGAATATGATCACTATGGTCTGGAATTTCGGGAACTAAGCAATTTCTCATGCGACTCGTGCCTTTTAATTTAATCGTAATATTGGCCACAATGTCCAAGAATTTCACTCCAACCGCGCGTAAAGATTACACGCACATATTTTTTAACAGCTCTTACTTCTCCTACTACTATCGACGCAACTGCATTACTATGTTTGTGCAGTGATATGATATATTTAATATGTACCCACCTCACAATAAATTGTTATGAACATTTAAATCAGCTTATAAATTATTTATTCTGTTGTATGTGATGTGATTGATGATCATGTGTGTATGTGAGTTGAAACCAAAAGCTGCATTACTGTGTTTGGGCAGTAATATGCAATATGCAGCAACTTCGCTTATAAATAATTAATATATAATGTGATGTGATGATGATGTATGTGATGAGGTACGGTGCAAGTCGTAGGACTTGTATTTAGTATAGAAATTTTTTTTAATATATCCGTCCGTGTTTATGTTCCACAGACAACAGGATATTTGTTTTCTTTTCTTTCGTCTCGGACAGACGTTGTCACGCTCAAAACCCACTGCCGTGTCTTCGAAACAGCCTACCCTGCTCTTTTTTTAATCGGTAGCAGGTAGCTAGACGATATGATGCGTGATCTGCGTGTGCTCGTGTTAAGCGCTCGATGATGTATGGCTGATTTATTATCGAATTGTTTATTTACCAATTGTTTTTATACAAATTTTAGTTTCAATTTCCATTAAATTTTCATTCAATTTTCCGACCTTCGATAATTGAACCCAAATCACCTCGCATACTTTATTGCGTCAGCATTATTTCATTATTATTTGCAATCAATTGCATTCCCTATATGCATCCAGCGTGTCAGCATTATTATTTCAAGTTCATGCACCTGACAGAGCGCATGTAACATGAACCATCAATAACAATGTTAAGCTTTACGCTTGCCATCGTTTAATGACGAGGGCAATGCATTGTGCACAAACGTACGTGATACGTGGATGATTAGGCAAAAATTCAATTAACGAAGTTCGGAGTTAGTATATATATATATTTGTATGCAAATGTTATAAATGGGTAAATGAGGAAATGATCACTGGTGTAATTCCTTCACAATATCTCAACAATTATTTTAAAACAAGTGCTATTAAATTTTAACTGGTAGAAGTCGAGATATATGAGTGGGCAAACTTACAACAAACAACTACACGCACGCTGAAAAAAAATTCCTTTGCTCTGATTATTAGAGAGATCGCACTTAGTATTTCCACGAATTCACCTTTTACGGAAAGTACTATTATGATTTTCATGAATTTACATACTAAGGAAAGTAACATGTTACGAGTTTATTATTTATTTAGCATTTAAAATACTATTTATACGAATGAATTTGTTAATAAAACTCAGTTGTGTCAAAACAGCCAAACTAGATCAAAAGAGATTGTTCTCATTTTGGTCACCCCGACGTGATTCTGCTTCCTCCTCACGTTGTTCAATAATAAGTAGACACAAGCGTTAGCAGGGCTTCAAATACTGGTATCAACAAGTGCTCCAACAGTAGCTTAAGATAAGCGTTACCAAGTTTTTAAACATTGGTAGTTATTGTTTCTGGAATAGTCCAGAAAATGGTAACCAGACCTGGTACCTATACTGGTACATTTATGTAGTAGTATTGCGGTTTAAATCCGATAAATAAAAGACTCATGTGAATCTTAACAAAGTATAATAATACAGTTCATTTTGTATCTCAAATAATAAAACCAAATTTAAAAACCAATCAAGTTTTAACAAACAATAGAGTTTCTTGGTGAACGATTTCACGCATTCGTACGGCTTCAACTACGCGGCTTTGTCACTCGGCTGATAAACGGCAACTGCCTGCAACATACTCATATTAAACATCTTGCATATAAAAGAAAAAAAATAAAGAGAAAACTACAATGAAAAATACTATATAAAACGATACAGAGTTTCGCAACCTGGGAACCTGGTACTCCTACACTCGGTCATTCTTCATTCGCTCGGCCTCCGGCGTATCATCATCCTCATATCCACTTGATGGTCGATTCCACGTCTTTATATTATCGGCACTTGTTATCGTCTGCTTTGGCCCTTCGCCATCTGCAACTTTCTTCACTTTGTACCGGTTATGACTTCTTGTGACTTCATATGGTCCTTAATATTTTGGACACAACTTTTGTCCGGCTCCAAATTGGGTCTTTTTAATCGCAACCAAAACTCCAACTGTATATAACTTTGCTTCTTTTCTTTTTTTGTTGTACGTTCTGCTATGTTCCAGCTGTATTTTGTCGATTTGTTGCTTAGCAACAAAACGTAGTTGATCACGGTCATCATTAAATTGCTCCACCACTTCCAACTGAATCAGCTCTTGAATGTTTGCATGTTCTTTTACTTTCTTTTACATAGTAAAAGGAATTATAGTTATCATTATAATTTTCGAACTCGGGATTTTTGCAGATATACCCATTACCGTCTCTCCTCACTCAGAAAAAGCGAAAATAAAAAAAATCGCTGTCAGTCTGTCTGTGTTTACTCTAAAGCCCAGACGGCTGATCTTATCAGGATGAAAATTCATATTTAAGCTTTTTACATAAATTGTGGGAAGGCCAGATGATTTTGACGGAAATCTGACAACCGGAAGTGACAGTTTAATTACATTTTTTTCGAGTTTTTGCAATTAACTCAAAAAGTATAGCACTTAGAAGAAATCTGTTAAGTGCAAAGAAATTTAAATAAAATTAGAAAATAAAAAAAATAAAAAAAAATTGAAAAAATGTTTGAAAAAACTTTAATATACATTTACTGATGATTTCGGCCCCGTCCATAAAAGAAAGTCGTGTTGTGCCCACAACTTCATTTTTTTATTCATCGGAACGCCACACATAATTTCAATTGGAGTATTTTGAATTGCTCGTTGAAAACTGCTATTTAGTGTTTGCTGTGAGTGAGGCACATACTTATACCATTGTCAGACAGTACTTAATGTCATTTTCGTCAGTACGTTCAGTATGATCCGGATAAAGCGCGGGGTACTCATGGTAACATTCCTATAACACCCTCACATAACTTTATAATAATATTAAACACCCTATGATAATGAAGAAAGATACAAAATATCTTTCAATAAACAAAATGTAATGTTCAAGAGAAATATCAACAATTAACTGCATATCAGCACATTTCAGTACGGTATTACATTCAGTAACTTGTGCGTCAAAATCATCTAAAGAATTCCAATAGATTTCTTGCGTCAGAAATTTAATAAGACAAAGGAAAGCGAACGATCTTCAGGCGAAGACAGATTTGCTGAGAGACAAATAATTTTAGTTCTAATTCCTACGTTAAGCTGAAGATCCCCCCCACCAGTGGTAAGGGATCTGAAGCTCATCCAATAAATAATTTTAAAATCAAATACTTGTGTTTAATTAAGTTGTCGTGTTTTCTTATGAAAACACAAAAATATATATTTTTTTATAATAAAAGAATCGGAAACGAAACTTCATGTCGTCACCAATATATGTTTTATTCGTTCATTTGTTCGATAATTCTGGAACTCTTGACGTAAATGCTGAACTATGATCACTTATAATTCGAGCTGGGTTTCCAAAATACGCTTGTTGGTCCATCAATTTTTTAATTGCGTCAGCTTAAGTTAGTGTTTTCGTTGGATAAAACCATACATATTTGGAAAAGCCATCGATAATTAAAAAATTATATTTGTATTGCTTGGTATTTGTATTATTTTGCGTCTTTATCCAATGGTTCTAGCAAACCTTCTTGCTTAGCGGCTTTTTTGTTGGCTAAAATACAATGCACGCAATTATCAATTACTGCTTGAATTTTTTCTTTACATTGGGTATAAAAAATTCGGTATTAATAGCAAACTCCGTTTTTGTTGTTCCAAAGTGACCATCGTTGTGTTTGTTAAGTATAATCTGATTTTTCATACTTTTTGGTACTACGATCAACGTTTACCCATCCTGCTCTGTACATATAATATCAGCTTTTATGAAAAAGTTTTTATACTGATGGGATTTTAAATTTTCTGAAACTGCTTGGTGCCAGGGATCATCTGGCTGTGCTTTTTTTATGCATATTAAAATACTATCTTCCACTGGAAAAACGGTATAGCATCTGCTTAACGAATCAACATGGCGCATACGTTCATTTTTGCGGTGTTTCATTTCGAACTCGAATTCCTGAATATGCATTATCCATCTGGAGACTGTTGTTGGTAAATTTTCTTTTGCCGTTGTTGCCACTATTGCTTGACAGTCCGCCACGAGTTTAAAATGCATACCCAATATACACGAAATTTAACCAACGCCAAATATACTGCTTTCACTTCCAAATAGTAGCGATTCTGTTTCGTCGTTTTGTCTAAATATGTTAAGAACAGAATTATTACTTAACATATTTTTCAAGACTTCAAATGCTGAGTGTTGCTCACATCCAAAATTAAAAGACATCTTTGCGAAGTAAATTTGTCAGCGGTCTTGCTATTTCTGAATATCCTTTTATGAATTTCCGAAAATATCCAGTTAAGCCAAGAAATGATTAAAAATTCATAACGTTTTTCGGGCTTGAAAAATTTTGCACGGCTTTTGTTTTTTCGACTGACGGCTTTATATGTACAACCACTTTACACAACATGTCCCAGAAATTCCACTTTTCTTTTTAAAAACTGGAATTTACTCCATTTAATGTTTAATCCATTTTTCGCTGAGTTACAACACTCCAACTTTTCCCAACTTTAAAACTCCTTCTTCTTCATTTTTCGACGGTATTATTCGTCCATGTAAATTGTGATTTCATTACATCGTATAAAATCCATAAAATTAAATTGATAAATCTGACGAACACGGCTGAAGAAATTTTCAGCCCAAATGGAACTTTGTTGAATTCAAAAAGCCTTGATATGTTACAAATGCTGTAAACTTTTTGGAATTTTCTTCAATTGGTACATGGAAGAATCCATTTCTGAGGTCGAGCGTTCATATGGTCCTTAATATTTTGGACACAACTTTTGTCCGGCTCCAAATTGGGTCTTTTTAATCGCAACCAAAACTCCAACTGTATATAACTTTGCTTCTTTTCTTTTTTTGTTGTACGTTCTGCTATGTTCCAGCTGTATTTTGTCGATTTGTTGCTTAGCAACAAAACGTAGTTGATCACGGTCATCATTAAATTGCTCCACCACTTCCAACTGAATCAGCTCTTGAATGTTTGCATGTTCTTTTACTTTCTTTTACATAGTAAAAGGAATTATAGTTATCATTATAATTTTCGAACTCGGGATTTTTGCAGATATACCCATTACCGTCTCTCCTCACTCAGAAAAAGCGAAAATAAAAAAAATCGCTGTCAGTCTGTCTGTGTTTACTCTAAAGCCCAGACGGCTGATCTTATCAGGATGAAAATTCATATTTAAGCTTTTTACATAAATTGTGGGAAGGCCAGATGATTTTGACGGAAATCTGACAACCGGAAGTGACAGTTTAATTACATTTTTTTCGAGTTTTTGCAATTAACTCAAAAAGTATAGCACTTAGAAGAAATCTGTTAAGTGCAAAGAAATTTAAATAAAATTAGAAAATAAAAAAAATAAAAAAAAATTGAAAAAATGTTTGAAAAAACTTTAATATACATTTACTGATGATTTCGGCCCCGTCCATAAAAGAAAGTCGTGTTGTGCCCACAACTTCATTTTTTTATTCATCGGAACGCCACACATAATTTCAATTGGAGTATTTTGAATTGCTCGTTGAAAACTGCTATTTAGTGTTTGCTGTGAGTGAGGCACATACTTATACCATTGTCAGACAGTACTTAATGTCATTTTCGTCAGTACGTTCAGTATGATCCGGATAAAGCGCGGGGTACTCATGGTAACATTCCTATAACACCCTCACATAACTTTATAATAATATTAAACACCCTATGATAATGAAGAAAGATACAAAATATCTTTCAATAAACAAAATGTAATGTTCAAGAGAAATATCAACAATTAACTGCATATCAGCACATTTCAGTACGGTATTACATTCAGTAACTTGTGCGTCAAAATCATCTAAAGAATTCCAATAGATTTCTTGCGTCAGAAATTTAATAAGACAAAGGAAAGCGAACGATCTTCAGGCGAAGACAGATTTGCTGAGAGACAAATAATTTTAGTTCTAATTCCTACGTTAAGCTGAAGATCCCCCCCACCAGTGGTAAGGGATCTGAAGCTCATCCAATAAATAATTTTAAAATCAAATACTTGTGTTTAATTAAGTTGTCGTGTTTTCTTATGAAAACACAAAAATATATATTTTTTTATAATAAAAGAATCGGAAACGAAACTTCATGTCGTCACCAATATATGTTTTATTCGTTCATTTGTTCGATAATTCTGGAACTCTTGACGTAAATGCTGAACTATGATCACTTATAATTCGAGCTGGGTTTCCAAAATACGCTTGTTGGTCCATCAATTTTTTAATTGCGTCAGCTTAAGTTAGTGTTTTCGTTGGATAAAACCATACATATTTGGAAAAGCCATCGATAATTAAAAAATTATATTTGTATTGCTTGGTATTTGTATTATTTTGCGTCTTTATCCAATGGTTCTAGCAAACCTTCTTGCTTAGCGGCTTTTTTGTTGGCTAAAATACAATGCACGCAATTATCAATTACTGCTTGAATTTTTTCTTTACATTGGGTATAAAAAATTCGGTATTAATAGCAAACTCCGTTTTTGTTGTTCCAAAGTGACCATCGTTGTGTTTGTTAAGTATAATCTGATTTTTCATACTTTTTGGTACTACGATCAACGTTTACCCATCCTGCTCTGTACATATAATATCAGCTTTTATGAAAAAGTTTTTATACTGATGGGATTTTAAATTTTCTGAAACTGCTTGGTGCCAGGGATCATCTGGCTGTGCTTTTTTTATGCATATTAAAATACTATCTTCCACTGGAAAAACGGTATAGCATCTGCTTAACGAATCAACATGGCGCATACGTTCATTTTTGCGGTGTTTCATTTCGAACTCGAATTCCTGAATATGCATTATCCATCTGGAGACTGTTGTTGGTAAATTTTCTTTTGCCGTTGTTGCCACTATTGCTTGACAGTCCGCCACGAGTTTAAAATGCATACCCAATAAGTATACACGAAATTTAACCAACGCCAAATATACTGCTTTCACTTCCAAATAGTAGCGATTCTGTTTCGTCGTTTTGTCTAAATATGTTAAGAACAGAATTATTACTTAACATATTTTTCAAGACTTCAAATGCTGAGTGTTGCTCACATCCAAAATTAAAAGACATCTTTGCGAAGTAAATTTGTCAGCGGTCTTGCTATTTCTGAATATCCTTTTATGAATTTCCGAAAATATCCAGTTAAGCCAAGAAATGATTAAAAATTCATAACGTTTTTCGGGCTTGAAAAATTTTGCACGGCTTTTGTTTTTTCGACTGACGGCTTTATATGTACAACCACTTTACACAACATGTCCCAGAAATTCCACTTTTCTTTTTAAAAACTGGAATTTACTCCATTTAATGTTTAATCCATTTTTCGCTGAGTTACAACACTCCAACTTTTCCCAACTTTAAAACTCCTTCTTCTTCATTTTTCGACGGTATTATTCGTCCATGTAAATTGTGATTTCATTACATCGTATAAAATCCATAAAATTAAATTGATAAATCTGACGAACACGGCTGAAGAAATTTTCAGCCCAAATGGAACTTTGTTGAATTCAAAAAGCCTTGATATGTTACAAATGCTGTAAACTTTTTGGAATTTTCTTCAATTGGTACATGGAAGAATCCATTTCTGAGGTCGAGCGTTGAAAAAACTCTGCCTTCGTCCAATTTATCAAGCTGCTCTACAATTATCGGCATCATAAATTGATCTGTAATAATCAAAGAGTTTAATTTTCTGTAGTCGATACAAACTCTCGAAATTCCATCTTTCTTCTTCATCCCCACTTGGACTTGGACTGCATTATTCGGATGTTGACGGTCTTCTGATTACTTCTTGCAACCACTGGTCTACTTGTTGTTGCACGACTTGCTGTTGAACTATTGATAATCTTCTGGGTCTACATGATATCGGCTTATCCTCTTTAAGAACAATTTTTAAATTTATTGGACTTCTACTACTTGTATTCGGCTTGTAATCGTTCACTAATATTTCGATCTGGTTTCGATATCTTGGTGGCACGTTCAGCTCAGAAATTTCTTCAATATTCATGACTGAAGTTTCATGTCCTTCAAGGGCATCTTCTTCTTTAATAATATTACGCAATTTGACTACATTTTTGTTCACCACAACTTCAGCTTGAGACATAAAATCATTTCCGAGTATTAAATGATTAAATTCGATTGCATTATTGTTGACATGTGACAGGTACCCTTCATTTCAACATCGTCGACTTTTATAACTGCTTCAAACATACCTGTTGTTATACTTTGCCCATTCCCAAATCAACCAAATTTGTTGAATTTGAATTCTCGATTTATCGTTTCAATTCTTTTAAGGCGCTCTCTAATAATCGTTACATCACAGCCGGTATCAATTAATGCTTCCATATATCATCATATATTTGGCTCTACAACCGGTTTCCGGTCCTGCCGCAAAAAATCTCTCCACCGGTCCCGATTTCATAAATCCTACCGCAAAGGACTTTCCGAGCAGGATCATCTTCGCTCATGCGAACTAGGTGTCCGGCCCACCGGAGCCTGCCGAGCTTTGGCTTTGGCTTTAAGCAACCGTGCGCGTATTTCTGGTTCCATGCTGTTATCGGCTGCTACAGTTGACCAAGATAGTTAAAGAATTGCACTACTTCAAATTCGCGCTCCACAACTTGAATTGAGGGACCAATGTTGGAACTTTTACTCGCAGACGTGGCCACCATGTACTTTTAAGGTGCTCTCTAATAATCGTTACATCACAGCCGGTATCAATTAATGCTTCCATATATCATCATATTTGGCTCTACAACCGGTTTCCGGTCCTCCCGCAAAAAATCTCTCCACCGGTCCCGATTTCATAAATCCTACCGCAAAGGACTTTCCGAGCAGGATCATCTTCGCTCATGCGAACTAGGTGTCCGGCCCACCGGAGCCTGCCGAGCTTTGGCTTTGGCTTTAAGAAACCGTGCGCGTATTTCTGGTTCCATGCTGTTATCGGCTGCTACAGTTGACCAAGATAGTTAAAGAATTGCACTGCTTCAAATTCGCGCTCCACAACTTGAATTGAGGGACCAATGTTGGAACTTTTACTCGCAGACGTGGCCACCATGTACTTTGTTTTGCTCTCATTTATGTGCAGCCCCAGATTTCGTGCCGCCTGCTCGATGTAGATAAAAGCGTCCTGTACAGCGCTTTGGTTTCTACCAACGATTTCAATATCGTCTGCGTAAGCTAGTATCTGAATGGACTTATAAAGGATTGTTCCTCTCGCTGTTACGTCAGAGTCTCGGATCACTTTCTCCAACGCCGGGTTAAAGAGGACGCAGGTCAGTCCATCCTCTTATCGGAGCCCGTTATAGATGTTGAATGGGCTTTTTAGTGATCCGGATATTTTTACATGGCTTATAACATTGGTCATGGTCAACCTAAATAGTCTTGTCAGTTTATTTGGGATGCCGAATTCTCTCATGGCTATATAAAGTTCTACTATGGCTATGCTATAATAGGCGGCTTTTAACTCTAAAAAGATGGTGTAGTGAGTTTTGAAACTCTAGACATTTTTCAGTTGTTGAATTGGCTGGGATAAAGCCAAACTGGTATGGACTAATGATGACTTTAGCGTATGGGGCTATCCTGTCTTTAAGGATAGCGAAGAAAATCTTATACGCGGCACTCAACAACGTTATACCACGATAATTGTTGCAGGTTGTGATATATTTTATATCTTTTATATTTATAGGGCACAGGATGTCTCTTCGCCAGTCTTCTGGCATCGCTTCTTCTTCCCATACTTGCACTATTAGTTCATGAATTGCTTGGTGTATTGCGGGTCTCCTGTTTTAATCAGCTCCGATGGAATACCATCAGATCCCGGGGTCTTATTATTTTGGAGCCAATTTATCGCTCGTCTTCGTCTATGCTTGGTGGTGGTCTTCGCGCAAGCCTTGTATCCGCAACGACCAAATTATAACTTGCTGCCATCTCTATGACTCATTGTCCATTTTTTTTTTTTTATATATAATGTACACACGTTAAAGGGATTTGCACCCTTATTGCTTAGCACAGCGTTGGCGTTAGGAAATTAGGGAGAGGAAAAGATGAGATGTCTATGCACGCGTATCTTAAACGACTGTAGATCATACAAAAGCGGCAACACAGAATCACATTTCACATAACTAACGTGCGGCTAAAGAAGGAATCTCTGAATTGGTTAGTACGTCCGAAAATAGGCTTAAGGCCCGTTGCACATTGCAGCTAAACTAAGCGAGAAAAATAGTTTTCGTTAGCTTAGTTTAGCTCGCCTAGATCATAACAAACATAAACGTAATATAGCTCGCATAGTTTAGCTCAAGTGTGCAACGTTCCATTTAATACTCTTAATTTACAATTATGAGCTATGACATAGCTCGTATCGCTTAGCTAAGCTTAGCTGAAATGTGCAACGGGCCTTATGGTGGACCTGATTTTCATTAGTGTTCTCTTGTAAGCCAATGAACTGCCTCAATACTGGCTCCCTACCTATTTTGCATTCATATCCCCCAGAATAATTTTACGTCATTCTGAAGACAGGTATGGAGTTCCCGTTCGACTGATTTAAAGAATTCTTCTTTTTCATTATCTGGGGAATCCTCTGTAGGTGCGTGAACGTTTATGAGGGTTATGTTTTTAAATCCGCCCCGCACGCGAAGGGTGCATAACCATTTTTTTACTATTGGGCAGCTCGAACTCTATACAGTGAGCGTCCGTTCCATGAGAAAATTCTTAAATCGTTTAGCCTTTTCGTTGCCGTAGTCGTCGTCGTTCATCAGTGTATCCGAGGCTGATTTGGGGTTCCGTAATATGGTTTTTTTACGGGCGATGTTATTGGCCTCGCGCCAACCTTACTTTGAAGGGACTAGCTCGATAAGTTCGCTTTTCCTGTACTAGAGGAAAATTCCCAGCGGCCACCACGTGGAGGTTTGATCACACTTCCACCAGTCAGAGATAGTTACGGCCACATGCATTTCTGAAGCATTCTGTGTTATTAGCCCTACTCTGCTGATGGATTCCGTACATGTACCATTTAAATTAACTAAACGTTTGGTGTTGTTGTTTTTGCACACTATATTTACATTTCCTACTGCTTGTGTAATAGTGCAGTTTTTGGATTCATGATCTGCTTTATTGCATTTAAATGCATTTCGTTTTACTTGTGCAATCTGCCCTTCATGCTCCCTAGAAACACAATTAAAACAATCGTATGAATTTTTTTAACGATTCTGATATTGACGATTTTTATATTGCTTGCTCTTGCTATTACTGTTTCTGTTGCTGCGGCTTCCGTTATTGCTGCCGCTGTGTGGAATTTGGTGACCTTTTTGAGACGAAAATGTTGTAAAAAGTTACTTCAATTCTGAACTAGTTTTACCTGTGTATAACATAGGGTCTATTCTTTTATTCAACCCGAGCGAGAAAAGTTACCCGGAGCGAGTGTTGCACGGTGTAAAAATGTTCGGTGTGTACACTGGGTAACTTTACTCGCTCGGGTTGAATAAAAAACAGAACCGAGTAAAACCGAGTAAACATTTGAGAAACCGATTTTAATTCGTGTGAAAAATAAAATAAAAAATGGATACATTATTATTAAATATAATAGCAAATAATTTGTTTCCGAAAATCTTGCTACAGCTGTTATTTCGGGTGATTCTTTAACTATTTCATCAATAGCATCGTAAAAATTCCAAAACTATTCCTATTGTTTCCTGTTGTTTCATTGCGTTCTTTTGTTTTTTTGTACTGACGTACTAAGCTCTTCCATTTGTTTTCAATTTGATCCCACGTTAGGTTCAAACTGGAATCTTTATTAAATTCTTCACCAACTTTTTGAAAAATGGTTTTCTTCACACCTGTTGCTAATTGGTCATAATTGTCTTTAATCAAACTTATAAGGCTCATTGTTTGATCATGAGTCCAATGGAAAGCTAAAATATAAAAATGATTAGTAAAATATAACAGAGAAAAATATATTAAAATATAAATAATGTATTTTATTTTATAAATTTTTTATGTGTGTATTTTTTATGAATTAAACTTACTGTCTGATTTACGAGAATTATCCATTTGTCCGTTATTTTTATGTGACAGCAAACTTTTCAGGGCTACTAGATTTTTACTCTGCCTTACACTGATATTCACTTCAGAGTAAAAAATAGGAAACTGTGTATACACCGTGTCGTGCTCGGTTCACAATAAAAAACACAAAGTACAGAGTAAAATTACCCCGGGTGAATAAAAGAACACAGTGTAAATTTTTGACGTACACTGCTCGCTCGGGTTGAATAAAAGAATAGACCCATAGACTTTTTGGGTGGTGGGTCATTAATTCCTGCTATGATGTACTCTACCAGAGCTGAGTCTTCGATATCGCCCATGCTGCTTTATTCTATAAAAATATTTAGTCAGCGATTTTTTATCATCTTTCTGTGTAGTAAATAGTTAGCTTTTTATGGATGAATTTGCTAGCACTTTCAAATTAAATTCTTTTTGTAAAAAATCTTTTAAAGTTGTCCATGTAGTAAAGCTATTTTCTGCATCCACAGCCATTTTTGCAGTGCCTTGTAACAACCTACGATAATTCAAAAAAAATTTAATATCGCTCGCTTTGCATCGAAGCTTTCCAATACACTCTTAACATCTTGAAGTGAAAAATGGTTTGACATATTTATTTTTACTTCAGCTGGACTATTTTTGCTTGATTCTGTTGTAGTATTTGTTGCCTCCTCCTGTGTTGCTTGTGATACGTTACTACTTTTAACTGTTTTAACACTGCTTTCTTCTCTGGATGCCTTTTTTACTCTTGTTCTGTTAGAGATTCGGTACTGTCTTTAAAAGAATTGTCGCTGCTCACGTCTCACTTGATAGATTCAATTTTTTCTTATGACATGGAGTGTTTAAGTCTTTGAATTGAATCGGTTTTCTTTCTTTTATGTATAGGATACTCCTTGTTTTCTAATGCTTGGCAACGTCTTGTTAAGCATCGCTCCAAATCCTTCCAAACAGGTAATTTGTCATTCGATACTTCCTCTTCCCATTTGGCTAACGACGCGCGCAAAAATGCATTGCAAAGTTCCTCTTGACTGCCCAACGATGTCAACGCCCGCATGTTGCAGTTTACTGTGTCAACAAGATTGCGCAGTGACGACGCTGACCTTGAAACTGGCTTGGCTTGTGCGCCTGGTTTTCAATATTTTCTGCAGATCTCTTGCCGATAATTAATGTTAATTTTTTTTTCGTAAAATTCAGCCCCAGATTTTTCGTTTCGTTTCGTTTCCCCTTCAAAATGCCTCTACCGTAGAGCTAAACCAGCTCTCGATATTTTGGGAGATTTACCCCTCCTTTTACTAACACAAACAACTACTTGATGTCATTTTGTTTAGCACGTGGTACAACTTGTCATTTGATTTGTGTTCTGTTCACTGAAAGCAAACTTTTCTCTAGTCTTGAATTTTTTCTTGCAAAAACCAAAACTTATTTTGTTCGTACATATTTTTAAAACAGTAATATTTTAGTAATGGAAGAAGAGGTTTTGAGTTTTTTTCTGTCTTCATCATCATCGGACACCACATCGTCTTCTTCTTCAGAAAGCGAAGAAGAATTTTTAGAGTTTGCAAAGTTGCTGTTCACTCAAGAAAAAAAACACAGAGTTGAAAATTTTGTAAAAGACGTCGTTTCTAGATATTCTGAAATTGAAGTAAGTTATTAACTAATTAATATTTGCAAAAATACTAAACATAATGTTATTGTTACAGTTTCGTCAACATTTCCGAATTTCAAGACGTACTGCGGAAATATTAATTGAAAAATATAAAAATTCTCCTTTTTTTCAAACTTCCAAAGGGGCTAGGACTAAAACTTCGGCCGAAATGCAATGTTTTGCGTTCTTATGGTAATAATAGCTGTATTTTATTTGCCGAGGAATTAGGAATTACAACAACAATTGCACAATGTTATTCCTTCTATGGAATAAGAAAACCTGCTGTTTTGCGGGATCTCAAATTCTAATTTCTTATTCCTCGGCAAATAAAATACGCCTAATATGAAGTTTATGCTTTTGTATTTATACTTAAATTTTTTGCAGTTTGCCGGTAATAAAGAAACATATCGAGAAGTAGCAAATCTTTTTGGAATGGCGATTTCGACGGCTCATATCCATCTAGAAAATTTCATAGAATTTTTATACGATATTTCCAAAGTATATATACATTTTCCTAGAACCGAAGAGGAGAAGAAGCAAATAGCTGAAGGATTTGCACAGGTACTATAACAGAAGTAGTAATTGGTAATAATAAGTGCAATAATGTCATTTGTTTATATTTTTACGTTCTAGATAGGAGGTATTCCGGACACTATTGGGTGCATTGACGGATGTTATATTTACATAAGGAAACCTGCTCACAAAATACGATCGACATACGTCAACCGTCATGGCCTTATATCCATTACTTTGCAGGGTATATGAGATGCAGACAAAAAATTCACTGATGTTTTTTTGGGGGCACCTAGCAAGATACACGACTCTCGAATCTACCAACTGTCGTTTATTTCGAAAGAAATTCCAACGATATGCGGAGAGAAGTATCATTTGTTAGGTGACGCTGCATATCCCATAAGGGAATATTTAATAACACCCTTCAAAGATTTTGGGAATTTAACAGAGCGGCAGCGGAAATTTAATAAGAAACACTGCCAAACTCGGGTGAAGATAGAAAACTCATTTGGCTTGCTGAAACAAAGGTTTCGGCAGTTAACAAGGCTTGATTTTTTTACCGTCGAAAAGATGTGTAAATTTGTTCTTGGTTGCTGTGTATTACACAACCTATGCATCGAGGAAATGGATTTGTGGGACATCGTAGATGATGCATCTGAAGAATCGTCACTACCGACTTTTTCATCAGCTGGAACTTCTAATCCTGAAACGGTATCAGAAGCTCTTCTCAAACATTTGGGAACAATAAAAAGAAATACAATGAGCGAAACTATTTAGATTTTAAGTTATGTAAAATATTTTGTATTATACAATCATTGGCAAAATTATTTGCACACTGTAATACACCATATAACTACAATAAATTTACACAACTATTCAATTCAATTCAAAACATCACTTTTGTTTATTATTCATGTTTTACATTATATTGAAGCTAAAAAAATAATATTTACATTTCATTAAATAGAGAAGGTCTTAAATGTTACTGTCACAGCCATTTAATAAATAAAAGGGTATTTAATAAATAACATTACTATTTTTTTTTGTTACCAAAAAGTTCCTTAAGCAAGTTCATTTTTTCCTGGTGTCTTGCATTTTTTGCATCGTCCCTTTTTTGCCTTTCTTTTTTTTTTCTTCTCTTCGCAAGTCCTGGCGCCGGAAAAATTGTTCTATGAGGCAATCTTTTCTTGAGTTTTTTCTTTTGCTGCTTGTGCTGGGGCCTGTTTCTGAATCGCTTTCTTCACTAATAGCAGGCTTATCAGAAGACGTGGAACTCTCCGAAATTTTCTTTTTCCTTTGAATTCCAACCGAACTCAGCATTACTTCAGGCAGCACCGAATCATCTATAGCGGTTATTCGATTAACTTCCTCGTCGAACTCCGTTTCGATGAGAACTGCGCCACTGGTGTTGTTGTTTGCAATTCCCTTCCGTACTTTTTTCATTACGGTTTTATATCACGATTCAATTTGTGTAGCGGTAGGAACCACTCCAAACTTTTCTGATATTTTTTCCGATATAAATTGCCACAGATTTTTCTTAAGGCGGAACTTCAGCAATGGACCCACAAGATTTATGTGCTCGCCATACAGCTCCAACATATACTTCGTGTGGCCATTAGACCACCTGAAGCTGTTATCTGGAGGGAAGATACATTAATAGAAAATTAATGCAAACATTACATTTTATTAAATATAAATTACCTGGCTATGGCGGCTGCGCTTCCACATCCTGCTGATTTAAATGCTGCGCAATCTCTTCATAGTTAACGTAAATTTCTTCTTTGGCTGAAAAATACAATGGCTTATTTCATCTCTATGTAATTTTAAATTCATTTTTTACTTACTTTGTAAGTGTTTTAAAATCACATAACCCTCATCGTTTAAAATTATTCCTGATTCATTGCTAACTACACCAAATTTGCTCAAATTTATGCAGAACTCCATTATTTCTGAAAAGAATAAAACAAGTTAGCTTTCAAGTTACGTTTCTTGGACATACACTTTTAACAAAATTAATTAATTCGTATATTTTTATCATTAAAAATTTATTATAAGAAAGATCACCTCTTACCACGTGTTGCTTTTATTAAAATAAAACCAGAATGGAGAAAATGACGTTTACACATTACACACACATGCAACGAAAAAATTTAAACAAAAGATTTTCGCTTTCGTGTTCGATTTCCTTTTTGAAAAGTTCTGTGGTCGAGCGCGATTCTGGGGTAGAGTTTTACGAAAAAAAATTTAACATAAGAAATTGATTCATCCATATAAAAATTATCTGTATCTGTATTATCTGTATAGGTACCCTTTGTAGTAGTAGTGCGGCTTAAATCCGGTAAATAAAAGACACATGTGAACCTTAACAAATAATAATTATATAGCTTATTTTGTATCTCAAATAATACAACCTAATTCAAAAACCAATGAAGTTTTAACAAGCAATAAAGTTTCTTGTCGAACGGTTTCACGCATTCGTACGGCTTCAACTACGCGGCTTTGTCACTTGGCTGATAAACGGCAACTGCCTGCAACATACTCGTATCAAACATCTTGCATATAATAGAAAATAATAAAAAGAAAATTGTAAAGACTAATACTACTATAGGGTGTTTTTTTAGGAGGTTTGTTTTTCCGATAGATGTCGTTTTATTTTATGACAGTTGTTTTGACAGCTCAAAGTGGCATTTCTACTCAGTATTGTTTGGCAAATCATTATGAATAGGTTAACTCCAGAACAACGTTTTCAAATCGTGGAAATTTATTTTCAAAATCAGTGTTCAATTAAAAATGTTTATAGAGCACTTCGTGAATTTTATGGTGCACATAATCGTCCGTCAGAGACCACCATAAAGAACGTAATTACCAAATTTCGGTCTACATTCACTCTTTTGGATGCCAAGCCACCGACAAGAATGAGAAGAGTTCGTACAGAAGAAAATATTGCTGTCGTTGAGGCCAGTGTCGAAGAAAACGACAATTTATCGATTCGTCGTCGTGCTCAGCAAATTGGACTTTGTCCATCGACTTTATGGAAAATTTTACGTAAAGATTTGGGTTTGGTGCCATACAAAATTCAATTGGTGCAAGAATTAAAGCCACACGACCATCGTTTGCGCCGTGAATTCAGTGATTGGTCGTTAAATCAATTGAACGAAGATCCATTTTTTTACCGTAAAATTCTCTTCAGTGATGAGGCGCATTTTTTGTTCAATGGATACGTCAACAAACAAAATTGTCGCATTTGGAGCAAAGATAATCCACACGCCGTTCAAGAATTACCAATGCATCCTGATAAATGTACTGTTTGGTGCGGTCTATGGGCTGGTGGGATCATCGGTCCATATTTCTTTAAAAATGAGGAAGGACGACGCGTTACCGTGAATGGAAATCGATACAGAACCATGTTAAATGAGTTTTTGTTGTCAAATCTTGAAGATATGGATATGGATGAAATGTGGTTTCAACAAGATGGTGCCACTTGCCATACAGCACGTGAAACAATCGACTTATTGAAAGAAACTTTCAACGACAACATTATTTCGAGAAATGGTCCGGTGAATTGGCCTCCGCGTTCGTGCGATTTGACGCCACTCGATTACTTTTTGTGGGGATACGTGAAGTCATTGGTTTATGTGGATAAACCTCAATCGATTGACGCTTTGGAAACCAATATTCAACGTGTCATTGCTGACATACGCCCTCAAATGCTTGAAAAAGTGCTGGAAAATTGGACCTCCAGAATGACATTTGTGAAAAATAGTCGTGGTAGCCATATGCCAGAAATTGTGTTTAAATGTTAAATGCCAAATTATCTACCAAATAAAAAAAAATTTTGGTCATTTCATAATTTTATATGTGTTTTATTCAAAAAAAAAATCGGCAACCTCTTAAAAAAACACCCGTTATATAACACGATACAGAGTTTCGGAGCCTGGTCACCTGGTACTCCTACATTTATAAATACGCGACCAATACAATACAAGTTTCGTCATACATATCGGAAAAGCTATCAAGCGCGAATTTCCAAACATCATACGAAGGATTTATCTTGGATGAAATAGAGGAGTTCCGTATCATTGCTAGGCAAAACGCCGTAGCAGAGAAGCTTTAAAAACTACAAATCAACATTGGAAAAAACGGTTTAACCGAAAAACAGCTGCATTCAGGAATACAAGGCGAAATATCATTGAAGACTTATGACTGGATTTCACAAATAACCACGAACGAGTCAAAGACGTCGTTAAACACGATACACCATACATCCAGATATTTCTGAAATAAAGCAGTATCAAGTTCAATTCCGGGCTTGGACTTGGGAACGGCTGTTACTAATACTAACTAAGGCAAGAGCATTGTTGCTGGATTCAGGCTCTCAACTGAGTTTCATCACCGAGAATTTAGCAAATCAACTTCGACTAAGTTCAAAAAATGAATCAGTGCAAGTTTTTGGAACGGGAATTACACGAATCCAAATCAGTAAAAATGTAAATATTTGCCTTCAATCTTGCGTGACTGGTTACAGCGCAAATTTGCAAGTTTATTTATTGAAAACCATATCTTCACGCCAACCACTCAAAATAGTCAATGGCTATTACCAAATAACACTAAACTGGCAGACCCAACCTCTAATTAACCTAAAGAAGTGGATATTCTCATCGGAGCAGAACTTTATACTGAGCTGTTATTAGTAGGCCAAATTAAAATCAATAATATGGGGCCCACTTTACAAAATATATCACTTGGATGGGTAGTCATTGGAAAATCTACATTTAAAGCACCCTTAACACTATTTTGCGGCATCGAGGTGGATACTTCACCATCAAATATTCATTGAATAAAGATAAACAGCAATGCGTAGAAATCTTCACAACACCTAACACCAGTACGAATTCTGGTAGTTACATTGTGAAGCTGCTGTTTAAGAAGAGTCTAGCCAGCCTTGGAGAATCATACATGAAGATTTTTGAGTTTACAAAAGAGACAGAATAAAATGCCGTTGATTCGTCAACAGTATGATGAGTTCACGAAAGAAATTGATTGTAAGTCAAAATCAATTGAAACCCGACATTTCTAATGCAAAAGCACCAGAACTATTCGCAGAAAAGCCGATTTTAAAATGGAACGATCAAAATGAAGGGTCGGTAACAACTCATGGTATTTATTTATTTTAGTCTAAGATATAAACAGACTTAATGGAGTTGAAAGCAACAGAACATTTAACAGTAGGATCATTCAACAAAAAGGTCTTGTTGCAATGGGTAATGTAAAAAAGGTCCCTAGAGCGCAAAGGCCTTTCAGAAGCATACAAATAAAACAGGATAAGATATCCGGGCAATCAATGGAGTCTGTTAATACGTCCCTAACAAAATTTAACAAGCAAATCTCTCTTCTAGATGAAATTGGTTGAAGGTCGATCAATAAACATCTAGCCTTATAAGAAGGATAAAAACAATACGTAAGAGATTTGTATTACACCAATCACTAAAGGTATCAAGATCTTCTAGTAATATTTGAGAGTCCTCCAAGCTAGAAATTTTGAAAAAGTATTTAACATCATCAGCAAATAAAAGATTTGCTTTTAGATTTCTATTTATGTCATTCATAAATAAAAGAAACAAAAGAGGACCGAGATGACTGCCTTGTGGTACACCTGACAAAACCTGGAAAGAACGAACGAAATTCGTTTAAACAAACCAAACTCCATCTATTACTTAGAAAAGATTTTAATCCAGCATTGGGGATCAAAATCCAATAGCTTTTAATTTTAAAATTAAAAGGTTATGATTCACAGAATCAAAAGCTTTTTCAAGATCAATATAGACGCAATCCACTTGACAGTTTTCACGAAACGCCGAGTAAATATAGTTCGAAAATATAACTAAATTCGATACTGACCTTTTCGGGAAAAATCCATGTTGTTCCTGAATTATGTGCGTTTTTACGATGGAAAATAATTTATCTTTAATAATTGCTTCAAACAATTTAGGAAAACTAAGCAATTTACAAATAGGTCTGTAATTTTCAACAACCGCTTTGGATCTATTCTTATGAATGGGTCAAATAGAACTTGTTTTCAAACAAAAAGAAACAGACCCGTCCTCAGTGACTCATTGAACATATAAGATAAAGCATAAACTAAATTTTGGCAGCATTTCTCCAAAAAAGAGTTGAAAATAAATTGACCACCAGCTTTAAAGCGTGTCTCCAAATTTTTTATACAATCAGCAACATGCATAAGTCATGACCGATGGCATAGACATGGTTTTTTTCTTACAATTCAAGAATTTCTCAAAACACGGAAAACATATTGACCATTGAGAAATTTGCTTAAAAAATTATATTCCTGACTCAATCTTAAGAAAATGTTTGTGTTTAACTCGGAAGGGTTTAACTTTAATTTCTTATGATAAAATTCATGCATTCTGCAGTTTTTAAATTCTCTTTATTAATTTCGCGTGCCCGTGGCTGGTTGGCTGGCTGGTGGGCAGAATCTTGTGATAAATTTTTAACAAACTTTGCACACATGTGTATTTCCCATGACAATACTTTCTATTAATACAAATTTTTTAAAAAATTTACCCGATTTTCTTCAAATTTTATACGCATGTGTATCTTCGATGCACAACACTTTCTGTAAAAATTTGGAAGTAAAGTAATCGGGCCCAGGGGTCGGGGGGAACCCATACAATTTTTATGAAAAAAGTACCCGAATTTTATATGGACAACACTTTTTGTAAAAATTTTGAAGTGAATGGCCCCGGGGTCGGGGGGCTCTCTAACAAAAATTTTAAAAAATGTACCCGATTTTATTCAAACTGCACATTGTGTATTTACACAAAAAATTTAAATTTTTATGGGTAGTTTTATTTAACTTTGATAACGACCTATTTTGCCATGGCAGACTGGAATCGTACAATATTTCAAGAAAACTTTTATAAGCTAGTGATAGAGACTCAAGAAATGACCAATCAATAGCGGACAAATACAAATACCCATACAAATTGTTTACAAAATTTACCCGATTTGCTTTAAATTTTATATGCATGTGTATCTCCGATGGACAACACTTTTTGTAAAAATTTGGTAGTGAAATGGCCGCGGGGTCGGATTTAGATTAAGATATTTTTATTAAACTTTAAAGTAATATACAATTTTGATTTAAAACTAAACTTATAACTAATATTAATATGTGTCGGCTCAACAATAGGGTCCCGACGTATTTACATTGTCTTTTTTTGGTATTGTTTATTTTAAACAATATTTTTTACTACTTAATCTACTACATGTTTATTTTTAAGGGAATTAAATTTTAAACAATAATTTTAAAATAAAATAAGAATGAAAAATATTAAGCGGCGTATAAACAGGGCGAACTTCAGCCTCTGTAATATTGGTTGCCCGCCCTTCGTAGAAGGAGACGTCTTGATTGTTAAAGATGTCATTGAATCTAGCATCAGTGAATCCTCTTTGTCTATGTACCGGTGACTTGACTCGATTTCCTCGATTCGCAGTCCTTGCATCTCAGGACTTGGATGTGTTTCCAATGCGTCGACGGATTTCCTCGCCATTCGGAACAAGTGGTCAGTTATTGGCAGCAGACCTGCTGCTTCGTATAGTTTTGTAGTCGACACAAACTTATAGCTGTTTGTCACCCTCCAGAGTCCTGTACAGATCCTTAGTACCTTCCTTTCAAATAGGGAGATCTTCTTCATCGTTGTTGGTGAGATGGTGAACCATATGGGGTAGCCATAGGTTATCACTGGCCTGATGAGTTGCTTGTACATAAGCAGCCTGGTGTTGTTGGACAGACCGCTTCGTCTTTTAAGTAGCGGGTGCACCAAATGAAGAGCGTAGTTCGCTTTTTTCTAGGCCGCGGGGTCGGGGAGCTCTCTAACAAAAATTTTAAAAAATTAGAGAATTTTTAATTTTTATGGGTTGTTTTTTTTTAAAAAAACTAAATCCAAGAAAACATTGTTTGGGTTTGAAATATGGTTGATTTGTTTCAGCTGTAGACCCATTAGCCCAGCAACAAAAATTATTTCATCGACTGTAGTGATGTTGAATGGTAACAAACGCTTGTCTTCGTCAATCCAGCGCCAAGAGATTTTAGGTAAATTAAAATCGCACAATACATATAAATATTGATGTTCGGATAATCCAGAAGAGAGACTGTCAATACTTCGAACACATTCTTTGTAATCCACTGTAAGACAGCGAGGAGGTATGTAGCAGGCGCAGGTGATGAGAGAATTATGTCGAGTTTTTTTTTGTTTTAGCAATCTGCGGTCGAGCGTAGATTTTTTCTCGAAAAAACGAACACGAAAGCCGAGAATCTTTTGTTTACATTGTTTTGTTGCATGTGTTGTTGTTGCAGTTAATGAGAAGAGGGGTAAATCTCCCAAAATATCAAGATCTGTTTGAGGGGAAATCCAATCTACCGTAGATTGGTTTTTTGGAATAAACGAACAACTTGACAGCCAAAAAAAACAACCCATAAAAATTAA
The DNA here is from genome assembly GCA_947095585.1 of Nephrocerus scutellatus. NCBI lineage: Eukaryota > Metazoa > Arthropoda > Insecta > Diptera > Pipunculidae > Nephrocerus > Nephrocerus scutellatus. Next base: position 64,707,001 of record OX352764.1, on the reverse strand, counting down.
AATTTTTCATCTAAATTCTCTAATCGCAGAAATTGATATGGGAGCCCCTCGATCCTGGGCCATTTTATTTTTATTGTAGGAGAAAATCATCGAAACAGACATTTGACATCAGATGTTAAAATTGAAAATGCTCAGATCATTTTATTCTGAGCACGTAGAGCACGCTCATACTCTGAGCAAATAAGAAACACGAGCAGTTATCTTGAGAACTCTTTGACTGCTCTGAACTAATTTATGAAAACGCGAAATGACAGAATATTGTGAAAACTTGTTGTTCTATCTGTAAGTTAATATCGACAACAAAAAAACCGACATCAATAAAAATACAATTCAGTATATAATAAAAATGTAAGTTGAAGTAAGCATAAAACATGTATGTCTCGTTTCATTTGCTGGGTTCATTTGTGCGTGCGCTAAGATTTCTCTCTCTCTCTCCACCACCACCAAAACCATGCAGCGCAGCCGACTGCGCAGCACACACCGCACACAGTCCATAAAGGGCGACGAATATCTGATGCCAGTACAGATATTTAAAAAATGTATAAGGGCCTTGCGGCCGAACCCGGGACCCGATCACTACCAAATTTTCGAAAAAGTATTGTTTATTGGGTATACACATGTGAGTAAAATTTGAAGAAAATCGGGTAAATTTTTTAAAATTTTTGTTTGGGAGCCCCCCGACCCCGCAGCCCGAGGGGCCTCAAAATTTACTAGAAAGTGTTGTCTCCGGAAATACACATGTGTGCAAAATTTCAATAAAATCGGGCCATGGGAAGTGGGTTAAAAATTGATCGCAAGACAGACGACCGACCGACCGACGACCGACCCACGGGCAAGTGAAGTTAATATAGAGAATTTAAAAAGCACTATGCGGCAGATTTTTTAAAAAAAAAGGCTGAATTCTGAAACTTGTCGTAAGGGCGTTGTCATATCTCTCAATAGCGGCAGTCACACAAAGCATATCATGCATGTAGGAATTTGCTGATGAAAGATGATACAAGGGATTTCTTTATGCAGTCTGCAGTAGCCAAGTATAGTTCTCTTAAGTTAAGTTACCTCCTACGTTTTGAAGATAAAATTAAATTATTCTAAGTTGAAATTTATTAAAAAAAATAAGTTTATTAATCAAACCGGCAGCGATTCTGCCTACATTAAAACTGAACTTATCATACTCTTAAAACTAAGCTTTTTATACTCTTAATGATAACATCAAATACGAAAACATCAAACGGCGACGTGTTCTCACAGGTGCTCATCGTTTCACATCGTACGTGATGGAATGCGGCAATGTCGACAAATAGTGTTGCACAGACGCACTGTCAGCGAATTCTTATGACCGACTCGTGGGAAACGATGCAACATCAACATAGAGAATTTATTCTGGGTTAACTCTTCCACCCTCAAATTCGAGTGTCCTCACTCGTGACCTTGTAAAATGGCGGATATTGACTTATGCTAATCCTTTTGATCGATGTTGATCCTTCCGAAATCTCTGCAGGTGATTCTGTTGGCAATTCGGCTGCTGCTGGCGTTTCCCTTGCTTCTACTGTTGTGGAGATTATTAGGTTGCTTTTCTTGCGTGCTAAAACCAGTGTCAGGGATATTACCACGGCTGCGTGTATTTTTGAAGAAATGAGAACGTTTCTTGGAATCTTAAACGTAACAAGATATCAAACATTGCCCACCATCGAGTCGTATTGGTCTAATAAAGCAACGTTGGGATGTCAATTCATCAAAGATGCAATGAGTAGAGACAGATTTAGACGTATCAAGCAAAACATACACGTTTGCGATAATTTGAAGCTCAACAAAGATGACAAATTCGCAAAGGTTACTCCGACTCGTGGGAAACGATGCAACATCAACATAGAGAATTTATTCTGGGTTAACTCCTCCACCCTCAAATTCGAGTGTCCTCACTCCTGACCTTGTAAAATGGCGGATATTGACTTATGCTAATCCTTTTGATCGGTGTTGGTCCTTCCGAAATCTCTGCAGGTGATTCTGTTGGCAATTCGGCTGCTGCTGGCGTTTCCCTTGCTTTTACTGTTGTGGAGATTATTAGGTTGCTTTTCTTGCGTGCTAAAACCAGTGTCAGGGATATTACCACGGCTGCGGTGATGATGGTGCGTTTTGTTTCTTTCTTCAATTTGACTTATGTAGCGAGTGTTGTTTAAGTGCAGCTCTGTCATCACTTCGCGGGTTAAAAGTTTTTTAAAGGTTTTTGATAGTGAGTCTATTTGTACGATGGCTGGAAGAGGTCTTGAGGTGGGGATTTCATTGGAGACAAATGTTTGTTTATTTACCACGATGGTAGCATTATGGTATTGTACTATAAACATTCCCGATATGCTGAGCGTGTCGTTGTTGACCAATATTGACCCGTTGAAATGGTTAAGAAGTAGTGACCCAGGGAGGATTTCCTCTACTGTTGGAACATGTTGATTGTTGATGTTGGTACAATTTGCTGGTCTGCTTCGCAATAGATTCGGTATGCACTCCGTGTCACCTAAGTTTATAATTCCATCAATCAATTATCATATCATATCAATTATTCTTAATTCCATAAAATCATTTTCGCATTGAAGTATATTACTAAAATCAATTTTTGTTACAACAGATTTTCTTTTTATTGGCTTCACCAATAATCTTTTACAATCTTCTTTTTTCGTACTATTAGAGGATATTTTTATATTGGCAAATTCAAATGCCTCCTCCATGTTTACATAGGGTAAGTTGTTTTTTTTCAAAATGAGCCCTAACTAGATTTATTTCAGTACTTGAAAGTATATGAGAATTTACTATACCAGCTTTCGCCCACTATAAGGCATGTTCTATGTTTGTCATCTCTTCTTTGATTACATCTAGTTTATATTTAATGCTGGTAGAATATTCGTTTTTAATTTCATCATTCAAAGTATTAATTATGTTATTAGTAATGTTCGTAATGTTATTTATTCTTCCTTCTTGATTTTTAATTAATATATTTGTTTTATATTTAACCTTTTTGTTTACACTTTTGTTTCTTAACAACTCTTTAATTATTCTTCCATTTTCTTGAATTTACTTTAAATATTAATCTTAATTACTCTTCAGTTTTCTAGATTTTACTTTCATAATAAATCTTTAATGTTTCTTCTTTCTTTTTAATTTTACCTTTTAATTTGTAATGTTTTAATTGAATTCACTAATTAACTACTCTATAATTTTCTAGGTTTTACTTTAATTTTTAATCTTTTATTTTTTCTTTTAATTTTACCTTTTAATTTGTAATGTTTTAATTCAGTACTCTATAATATACTTGATCTACGCTTACATTAATAATGCGAATATCAGCATCTTGTTGTTGTATCAACGTCCTTCCGGTTTTCACATGCACAAAATGTCAAGAGTTAGCGTAAAGCACTAATAGTTCCAGTATCGCTTTGGTCACACTATATTAGCTATTTTGCACCGCTTTGGGGCTTTTACTAGCTATTTTGTAACACTTGAGACTTTGTTTTACCGTACAGGTTTTTTTTTTAATCCGGCGACGGCGACGTGTTCTCACAGCTGCTCATCGTTTCACATCGTACGTGATGGAATGTGGCAATGTCGACAAATAGTGTTGCACAGACGCACTGTCAGCGAATTCTTATGACCGACTCGTGGAAAACGATGCAACATCAACATAGAGAATTTATTCTGTGTTAACTTATAACTTAAGAGAGGGTGTTACAGAGAACAATGAAGACGTATTTATTGTATTTTGGCAGTTGTGTCTTTTTAATAAATTTAAATTTTATGGTAAACATTCTGTACAGCTCCCTACGATAACTCGAGAGCCGCTCTTTTTTGCAGACTTATGCCTTTGAATATTTTTGCTCTTATCATCTAACCAGTTGTTATCAACAATCGGTAAAAATCCATCATTAACGGACCCAGAAGCGATGATAGTAGAAGTAACAGAAAGATATCAATTACCACTTACAGACGCAGCAGAAATAGCAGCAACAGAACAAATAGTTCCACAGAAGAATTAGTTGTTGAGTTAGCTTGTACATCTTGCACATTTTTCTTAATTGAACTTTGCACAGACAACTTGTTATTACAAAATTTTAAGACTTTGTCTTTAATTGAGTTTATGATGATAGTTTCGATTTCATGAGGAAAACTAGACATGGATAAATTCAAACACGAATCGCATTTCCATAAGTGGTTTTGAACTTAAGCAACCAAATTCTATTTCGGAAATGTTTCCACAACGAATATGGGTCCACCTAGCACAGAAACCACAAATCTGCGCTAACCGATTTAGCACAATTAATACAGATTAAGACATTAAATCCCGAATAACAAATTGAACAAATTTAAGTGAAAAAAATTGGAGAGTATAAAAACACGACCGAACGCGAGTAATCGCTACTATTATAACCTGGTTGTCATCATCAGATCATTTCCTCATTAAAACGAGATAGAAGGAAATGGCAAGAGTGACAAAGCGTATATAGGGAGAAAAATAAGATAACGGTATTTATTTGTGAAATTTTTTGAATAACTCATTTATAATTTTTGGTTTTTATGCAAATACATAAAAAAAAACATTTTTCGATAAAATTTAAATCTTAAAAACCCGCAGAAATTGTTTTCTCTGTATTAACTTCGCGTCTGGGTGTGCTTGTGGCTTGTGGCTTATCGCCAAATCTATTTATAAATTTTCAACACACTTTCCAAAGTCCGATTTTATTCAAACTTTGTTTACATGCGTGCCTCCGATGAAAACACTTTCTATTAAAATTTGGTAGGGATCGGGCCCCAGGGTTGAAAGGCTCCCACATAAATATTTTTACGAAATTTAGGCTTTCGAGTTCGTAATGGATTTTGTAATGTAATGGATTGCAACGGTGGTAGGTGGTGGTATAATCCATCATTCACCTGCGAGGCATTGACGACCCGGGCGCACGCGTTAAAATTCGGCCTTTGCTCGTCGGCAATTGGGTTGTGTTCTTGGTCGTCCATGTCTCGCTCCATTCTCACAAAAAATCTTCGCGTGCTGAAAACCTAAACAAAAAAAATCAAAACAATCTAAACCTAGGAAAATAAAAAAAGGAAAAGGTTTCCGGCCTGAACATCCAGACACGGTAAGGACTTCCGCTATGATGCACTGATGGGGTTTGGTGGGGAGGACGCGCCTGCCTGGGGTGCGCCACCCACCCTACCTTCGGTCTCCGATGTACTTGGGACCCCATTAAAGGGCTAAAACACCCCTATACTACCGAAACCCCGGAAACCCTTCTGGAGAGAGGAGAGCAAAAAAGAACTCAAGGCATTTCAACAATTATATCAGCGTATTTATTCATATAACAAAAAAAATTCTAAGGACCAAATAGTCACATAGGTATCCATGTAATTATATTTCTATCAAAATTCAGGACCTTTAGATCCTGTAAAAATTTATACCAATGTGGTATTCGCCACTTATGGTGCCGTACAATTATCAAAAAAAAATTGACGAAACCCAAACGGTTCACAAAATGATTTTAGTATACATTTTTAGACTATAACCAAATTACTAAGTAGAAGAGTAGAGTAGGTTCGTGATTAATACTAGTATACTTTATAGAGAACAATATTTAAATTGAAACAAATAATTGTGTTCTTATCAGGAAGCCAACTAACCCAAAAGAATGGGCCAATTCGTATTCGCCATTGAAGCAAAAAAAAATTGGCACGGCAAAAAAAAAATTTTATGTTAACAAGAAATCAAAGGGTGTTGCCAACACACTACTCACTTGTAATAAATGCCCGACGTCGGCAGCGCTGGCGATGACGAAGATAAAGCTGAAACAAATTTTATTAAATTTAATGATTGAGAAAAAAAAGGAATTAACCCTATTCTTTGTGATGTATTTATGCATTTTCCAACAATTTCTATCTTTATATTCAAAAGGAAGATTTTTTTTTCTTAAAATTATTTAAAACAGATAATAACGCTGGCCGGTTGTGCCAACAAAGTTACAGACACTAACTAGTACTATAGGGTTCATACTCCCCCTTTTTTCTATTTAAAAAAAAACGAATTAATACAATATACAATACAAATTTCTTTAATAAAGAAAAATCCTATGACTAAACAGCGTGTTTTTTTTGTGTGCGTTGAAGAATAAGTCGTCGACTGGATGCTCGTTGTCTGGTAAACTTCAAAATCCGTCTGTTTTTTTATATTTTTATGGAGTAATTGTTGTTGCCGGGAAGATTCGGTGAACGTGCATGTTTCATGTTTGACCAAAGCAACTTTTAAGTTTTCCATTTAGAACAAGTGCGATTTCATCTACGTGGTTTGATTGAAGTGTTAACTGCCGTTGCTACGTTGGTAGTGAAGGTGAGGACATAAAAAAACGGGTTTTTTCTATCAACTTTTCTGAAGGATATCCTCCTTGTAAATTTTAATTTTCTTGACAATATTAATTAAAGCAAGCACTGCGAACTGCGACAGGAATACTGACTCGTTCGTCAACTTTAATGAGGCCAAGACCTGATACAGGAAGAATTCACAGTCCCACTTATTTTTAACGCCAGGTGGAGCTCAATGATCGACTTTTACTATAGAACAATTTTGTCGACACATAATGATGAAAAATGGAGCAGTAAAAAAAAGTATTATTAAGCATGTATTTTGTTACTTCACATGCACAATTTTAAAAGATCAAAGTTTAGACTTTTTGATGAAAAAGTTTGTTCACCATAAAATGAGTATTGCGAGTTTAATTTTATTCTTGTACCCGATTAGTTCCACCAAAGCCAATGCGCACAAAGAACCGTTTGTGTGATACTCTGAACACACTTGGCATGCTTTAATAGAACTTCACGTGGAATTTTGGTACAGCCACGCGCTGGCTACATTCAAAATTCTTCACGACCAAGCGATAGATTTTCTCTGTTGGTAATCATTTGAGACTTCATCAGCACTGATAATTTAATCACTTTAATTACTTTTTTTTTCATTTATTCACACAGACAGCATATTGCCCAAAATTCACAATAAAATATTGCCATTGCTCGTATTTTGCAGAACCCAATTTTTCTTTCATGTGTCCTTTAATTAGTAACCTTTCTTTTTTTTATTAGAATTTTTAACAATGTTCTTTTTTTTCTCTCAGGGGTTTGGAAAAAAGAACACAACACCAGGAGCACAACTCCAGCAAACGCGTTTAATCTGGGCTGGTCGTCACAAGGTACAGCTGCCGTTTCTACTATAAAAAGAAAACCCACAAAAAATGTTAGTCGACTGACTCGGCTGCCTCCCAAATTCGATTTTTTTCCTGTTGTCGCATAAGTCAACCAACACAACAAGTGCAACCGGTCAAGTTGTTGTTGTTTCTTTTCTTTTAAATTTCTTCGTTCTTTCTTATGTGATCTATTGGAATTTTGAGAAAGCGGTAGTATCGCTTGTGCCTGTATGGGAAATTACGTTCATCACATAACAAGCCAAAAGGTGTCGAACTGCAATTGGCCGTAAGTATCGTATGACGATACGGTGCAATTCCAGTCCAATTCTCTTCTGGGTGTATGGATAAAACACAAAAGCACGCTTGTCGACGTGGCAGAATAGCATTCGAACATTCTAGAGCAATTGTCGTGCGATGGAAAATTCCACTCGCAGCGACAAAATTTAGACGCAGGTTGAGGCGTAAATTGTACAAAGACATGGATGATGAAATATATCAATAGTTTTTCGATACGCATTTATGCCGAATTCTCTTTCATGAGGTCATGGCCAACTGAGAGCAAAATTAATCAGTTTCTCGCATACCGCAGAAGGGGCTTGCTATGTCAGAGTCCACCATTACAATTTTGCAAAATAAAAACAAAACGGGATTTTAATCCACAAAAAAAGTTTACAAATTTACACTGGTGATTACTTATTCATTTATAGCACTTGCGTTTCACTACTATTCACAATATTTGTCTGCTCTATCTGCTTGCGAGTACTTTTCAACTTGTCTGGCTAAATTCCAAATAATAACTGATTAACTTTGAATTTTTGTGCTATTTATTGTAAGTAAAATGTTTCGTGAAGGTTCTAATCTTTTCTACTCTTTTATATTCGAAGGAATGTTTGTAAGATTCGTTGGGGGAACTGGCATACACTACAGTCCTAGAGGCCTTGAGGAACGAGACGGATGCATCCGGCGTGTCCTCGGGGACAGAAAATTAAACCGCTATAGCGGTTATAGAAGGAGAAGGTAAGGTAATTTTCTTATGATTAAAATCCTGCAAATTAACTTACATCATACTAAGGCCGCTTCGGCGGCGCTTATCCTTAGACTGTCCGAATCGGCAGAAGACCTAATTCTTATCCAGGAGCCATGGATAAGCCACAATAATAGGATCTGTGGACTCAACTTAAAGGGGAACACAATCCTACATTCATGTAAGACTGGAAGGGCCAGATCATGTTTAATGGGAAAGACTAATATGAATATTTTTCTACTCCCACAATTTAGTGACGGGGACATAACCGCGGCCAGCTTAGAGTTGGGTAACAGGACGATCTGGCTGGTTTCTGCGTACCTCGATCGCAAGAAAAATACACCGCCGGATAACCTGGCTAAACTTATTCTGAAAGCAGACAAACAGAAAATCAGTGTGATTCTCGGGTGCGATGCTAATGCACACCATACACTCTGGGGTAGCACTGACATTAATGATAGGGGTGAGTCTTTTTTTGAATACCTTTTAAATACATACTAACCTCCTAGTCTGTAACATTGGGCAAGGGCCCACCTTTATTACTAAAAATAGACGGGAAGTGCTAGACGTAACTGTCGTTTCTGATAAGATTTTCCATATGGTAAAAGAATGGAGGGTAGCGAAAGAGCACTCCTTCTCTGACCACAGGTATATCACTTTTAATCTCTGCATTCATCCTGTCAGACAGAACGCCTTCAGAAATAAAAGGAAGACGAACTGGAACTTATACGGGATGGTGCTAGAGAAGTCTTTATTACAAAATAACCCTAAGCCCCCAGTGACAGTTGATGAACTTGACTACATGGTAAACACTGTCACTTACACATGTAATAGTTCTATGGGAACAGCATGTCCTACGGTTTACCCAAGAGGTAAACGTAGACCAGTATGGTGGTCCTCTGAAATAAGGGAGCACCAGAAAACTAGTAGAAGGGCCTTTAACAAGGCAAGGAGTACTAAGAGTACCGAAGATTGAGACTTCTATAAGGAATGCCTTAAACTCTACAAAAGAGAACTAAGGAAGGCAAAGAGGAAATCCTGGAGACTCTTCTGTGAAAAAATGGAAGGAGTCTCAGAGACCACTTGCCTTAGAAAGATTCTCTCCAACAACCCAACCAATCCTAGTTACTTAATAAAACCGGATGGTTCATGGACGACTTCGAGCAAGGAAACTCTGGAGCTTCTCTTGCAAACCCATTTTCCAGGCTCGACCGACTTGAGGAACGAGTCAATACTCAGCAAGAAACTCACACGCTATGCATAAATGATATCATTAGCACTAAGCGGATTAAGTGGGCTATAAGCGGCTTCATGCCTTACAAAGCAGCTGGTCCAGACAAAATCATACCAGCGGAATTACAGAAAAACTCGGATATCATCCTACCTTGGTTAGAGGTGATTTTCAAAGGGTGTCTGCGCTTAATGCATATTCCTATGAACTGGACGGAAGTCAAAGTGGTCTTCATTCCAAAAGCAGGAAAAAGCGCACATGGGTACCCAAAGGACCCAAAGGAACTTTGGAGAGGTTATTGGATGTTTACATAACAGACCAGGTGGGTTACGACAGATGGGCTCAGTCTCAACACGCTTACTGCAAAGGTAAGTCGGTAGAGACAGCGCTGCACACGTTGGTACGTACGATTGAGAAATCACTACAGACGAAGGACACTCGTAGCATTCCTCGAAATTGAAGGTGCCTTTAATAACGTAAAGACGGAGGCTATAATGAATGGCATGTCTCTTCTAGGTATTGACCACACAGTTTGCAAGCTAATTAATCATATGCTCTTAAGCAGGATTGTTAACGCTGAGCTGGGTGGCTCCACCATTAGAAGGCATGTAGCTAGAGGAACACCGCAAGGAGGCGTTCTATCCCCTTTGCTCTGGAATCGATGGACTACTAAAAGAGCTGGAAAGACAGGGCATGAGCGTAGTTGCCTATGCTGATGATGTAGCAATAGCTGTCACAGGTAGGTTTCTAGTAACCATCACAGAGGTTATGCAAAATGCCCTCTCCATAGTCACAAAATGGGCCAAAGGCTGCGGACTAGGAGTAAATCCGTCCAAGACAATAGTCACTCCACCAACTTTAAACGGGACCAGTCTAGTTTTCACCAATAGGGCGAAATTTCTGTGCACAATCCTGGATAATAAACTAAGCTGGAAAACAAACATTTTAGAGAGAGCTAACAAAGCTACTAAAGCTCTATATGCGTGTAGAAGCGCCATCGGAAAAAGCTGGGGATTAAAGCCAGAGCTGGTACACTGGCTATACACTGCAGTAGCAAGACCAATACTCATGTACGGTGTTAGCGTTTGGTGGCCGGCTCTTGGAAAATCCACCTATGTCAAAATTATGGAGAAGGTGCAAAGGGCAGCCTGTCTTCACATTAGTGGAGCACTAAAAACAACACCAACAGGCGCCCTTGAATTAATGTTGTACCTGACTCCTTTAGATATATACGGCAGGCAGAGAGCAGCCTTTACGGCCGCGCGACTGTCAGCAACACGTCAGTGGAAACCTATTCAAACGGGACACTCGACGATAAACAACTCGCTAAAGGTTGAACTGGCGAACTTAGATTACACACAACAAGTGTTTTGCTTTAGGAAAGGTTTCCGAGCCATCTACCACTCCAGGGATCAATGGAGAGATGGATCGCTACAAGAAACTGCTGCTATCAAATTCTTCACGGACGGCTCCAAACTCGACGGCAGGGTCGGTGCCGGATTCTACTGTGACAAACCTAGCGTAAGCATTTCCGTTCGACTCCCGGACCATTGCAGCGTGTATCAGGCTGAGGTAACAGCGATTGAGGAAGCGGTGACCTGGCTAAAACATAATGTATTATCGGTAACCGATATTATAATTTACATAGACAGTCAGGCGGAAATCAAATCACTGGAATCGGCCTTGATGACATCGGGGGTAGCGATAAGCTGCCACACATCTCTCAAGGAGATGAGTGAGTTTTTTAACATATGCTTAGTATGGGTCCCCGGTCACTCTGATATCGTTGGGAATTGCAAAGCAGACGAATTAGCCAGAAATGGCACAAAACTCCAACTGCTACCGGAAAGGGCAGGCATAGGAAGACCGTTATCAACGGTAAAGTTAATGCTTCGGAAAGAGGCGGAAAAATTAACAAACGCGAGATGGATGCATACCGCCACATATACTATAGCAAAACATGTCTGGCCTAAGCTGGACTTAAATCGCTCTAAAGCATTGATATCCATACGAAGAAGGGATACAAGAATGATTATAGGTATTTTAACGGGGCACTGTCTTCTTGGAGTCCATGCGAGAAAGATGGGCCTCGAGTTCAATGACTTCTGCAGAAGCTGCTATGACGCCGAGGAAGAGGAAACAGTATCCCATTTTCTGTGTACATGCCATCTTGCAAGCAGAAGACTAAAATATCTGGGATATGGTATATTAAACAGCCTATCGGATGTCAAAAACTGCAAAGTGGGAGACATCCTAAAATTTACAAGGAGCATGAATTGGGCTCTATAATAAAAGGGGAAAGGCTCTGATCCTGTAGTATCACAATGGACCGCACTTCGGTCTAAGTGTGCATTAGCAGCCACCGAACCTAACCTAACCTATTCGAACAACCTAGAGTGCGCAAGATCATGCTGGAGAAATCCTTATTTACAACTCACCATACAGCAAGTACATATAGTAAAAGTTCTAAAAATATATTTTACTGATCATCATCTGTCTTAGATCAGTCACATAATTTTTCTTCATAACCGGCTTTACCGGTGGTGGTCCAAAGTTAATGTCACAGAGTAGACGAAGTTCTCTGACAAATACGACCATTGCTGGGGGTCGATTATGAAGGCATTTCGGCTTTCGAATGACGTCACATTTGTCGACATTTCGACTAAACGCGATTATTGAGTCATACGACTAGTCGTAATGTGGACTGAATTGTTGGTGTTTCAGTCGAACACCTACTGGAGTTTATTCTTTAAGAATCGGTTTTCACATATAACACGCACCATACGCCACACGTCACAAATTACGTCATAGCAAGACGAGCGCTTAACCAATTATTTTAAAACATGTCTCCTCAAATTCTGTCTAGTAGAAGCCAAAATATATTTGTTCCACTTTTCCAATGCAGTACACGCGCCACACACGACGCGCGACACACGTCATACGAGGAATATCAAAAGTGCTGCATGAGATATAGCTGCTCACAAAGTTTCAGCTTTTTCATGTAATAGGTCAAAACCTACCGACTTTTCTTTTTGTTAACGCGTTAAGTTAACGCTCGATTTGTTAACACTCGATTTCACTCCCCATAAAATGTTTTGTGGAATTTTTTTCTATACATGAAAATCGATTCGTAAGGAGTAAACTCCTAAAATATAAATATTTTAAATATTCACAAACCGCAAGAATATAAAAAAAGTGTAACTTTCCAAACCAAGCGCTAATTAGTAAACAATAAACAACAACAAAATATAAATTCGAAATGGCGCTATCGGGAAATAGTTTTAGTTCGAAAATTATTAGTCGTACATGCCTTTATAACTCCGATATGTCGAAATTACGACTTTGAGGATTTCGACTTGTCGTAATTCGAAATACGACAGATACATATTCGAAAACCCATCATAAACAACGGTATACAGCCAACCCATTTATCTTGCTTAGCATTATTTTCTTTTTACAGATGCTCTTCCAGCGTTCTGTTCCTGTCAATTATACCGTCTGACTGTGAATGTAACGGAGTAGTCCTCGTTTTCTTGATATTGAGTACTTGGCACTGTTCTTGGAACACAAGCGACTTCGCAGTTGATCGAAGTGTAGTTCCAATGGTGCTCCCAATTGACATATTCAATTGTACAGAAATGCCCTGGGCACCGTGCTTCCTGGTTTGCGTTGGGATATGCTGCTGCCCATTTACTGAGGTAGTCAATGCACATGAGTATATAGCGATTTTGGTCTATTGTTTCTGGAAATTGGCCAGCTATGTTCATTACTATCCACTCAAACATTGTATTGTTGCATTTTTCCTCTAGTTTTTTGTTGCGGTCGTTTGCTTGCAGCACATATGTCAGACGTTTGGCACCAGTCTTCAACATTTGGTTTTTTTTTTTTTTTTTTTAATATTAAACTTATTGCCAATGGCGAACTCCCTCAATGACTTGCGCCAGGGCAATAAGGTGGGCTAAGCCCTTTATTAAAATAAAAAAAAAACAGTCCATAAAAATTAAAATTTTTCTTATAAATTCTGTCCAAATATAATGCTGACATAACAGCAATTCCGGAGATGCGATCGACGGGGATAGTGTCTTATAAAAATCAGAATATGACATATATTACAGCTGTCATGCAAGACATCATGTGCTCGGGGCGGGGTTTCTAGTTAGCAAAAAAATGAAACCCACCGTTATCGGGTTTGAAGCAGTAAATGAACGGCTATGCACCCTTCGCGTGCGGGGCAGATTTAAAAACATAAGCCTCATAAACGTTCACGCACCTAGAGAGGATTCCCCAGATGATGAAAAAGAAGAATTCTTTGAATCAGTCGAAAGGTAACTTCATGCCTGTCCTCAGTATGACGTAAAAATCATTCTGGGGGATATGAATGCCAAAATAGGTAGGGAGCCAGTATCCAGGCAGTACATTGGCACCCATAGCTTACACGAGAACACTAATGACAATGGTCAACGAGTCATTGAGATGGCAGCAAGCAATAATTCGGTCGTTGCGAGTACAAGGCTTGCGCGTAAAAATATCCACAAAGCCACCTGGGTATCTCCTGATGGAGTCACTCGCAAGTCACAACCAAATAGACTACGTGTTGATAGACCGCCGCCACAACCCGAACCTAAGGACAGTACGAATGTCCTGAGGTGCTAACATAGACTCGGACCACTATCTTGTAGGTGTAGGTAGTGCTCCGAGCGCGGATTGCATCATCAAGAAAGACAGCATCCGCGAATCAGATTCGAGTCAACACGTTGGGCCTTCGCAACCGAAGAGACCAGAAAAAACTACGGTCAAGCGATAGAACTCGCCCTAAATGCAGGGAGAATAAGTCCTGGGGCTGAGATGTCGGGCGTAGAAGAGAAACGGACACGCTTTAAGAATACTGTCATTAGTACTGCTGCTCCATCTGAGGCAGTAGTCGTAAAGATCGGAACGACTGGTTCGATGACGAATGTAAGCTAGCGACTGAACGTAGGAATGTTGCGTACCAAGCAATGCAACAATTTCATAGAACGCGGGCACCCGATGATGAATATAAAGAGCTCAGAAGATATGAAAAAACAGTTCAACGACGAAAGAAAGCAGCCTGGGAGAAGAATCTCGGCCGTGAATTAGAACAGTATAGAGAGCGAGGACCGCCCCAGGCGCGGAAGTTCTACCAAAGAGTCCGCGGTATGACGCAATATACACCGCACATACTGCACCTACTGCAAGGACAACGAGGGAAATCTGATCGCCGATCTTAAAGGCATCTTAAAGCGATGAGAAGAGCACCTTCATGAGATATTAAATGCCCAGTTAACTGAGGATTTGAAGGCTCCACCAATGACCGCAGATCATACTATGCTGCCACCACCAAGCATAGACGACGTTAGCAGAGCGATAAATCGGCTCAAAAATAATAAGGCCCCGAGATCTGATGGGATTCCAGCGGAACTGATAAGCAATTCATGAAATAATAGTGCAAGTATGGGAGGAAGAAGCTATGCCAGAAGACTGGCGAAGAGGGATCCTGTGCCCCATACATAAGAAGGGAGATATCACAAAATGCAGCAATTATCGTGGTATAGTACCGTGGTTGAGTACCGCGTATAAGATTTTCTGCTCTATCCTTCAAGACAGGATAGCCCCATACGCTAAAGTCATCATTGATCCATACCAGTGTGGCTTCATCCCAGGCAAATCAACAACTGATCAGATTTACACCCTAAGGCAGCTGATGGAAAAATTTCTAGAATTTCAAAACTCACTACACCATCTTTTTATAGACTTTAAAGCCGCCTATGATAGCATAGCCAGAATAGAACTTTATAAAGCCATGAGAGAATTCGGCATTCCAAATAAACTGACACGACTATGTAGGTTGACCAATGTTATAAGCTAAGTTAAAATATGCGGATCATTATCAAGCCCATTCAACATCTTTCCGACAAGGGGATGGACTGGCCTGCGTTCTCTTCAACCTGGCGTTGGAGAAAGTGATCCGAGACTCTGACGTAACGGTGATAGGAACAATCCTCTATAAGTCCATTCAGATACTGGCTTACGCAGACGATATTGACATTGTTGGTAGAAACCAAAGAAGCTTTCATCCAGATAGAGCAGGCTGCACGAAATCTGGGGCTGCACATAAATGAGAGCAAAAAAAAGTACATCGTGGCCACGTCTGCGAGTGGAAGATCCAACATTGGTCCCTCAATTCAAATAGTGGAGCGCGAATTTGAAGTAGTGCAATCCTTTAACTATGTCGGATCAACTGTAGCAGCCGATAACAGCATGGAACCAGAAATACGCGCACGGTTGCTTAAAGCCAGGACGCCCAGAGTTTAGGGACGCCAAACTGGATGACATCGGCTAGAAATCGGCACCAGTGGAGTGACTTTTTGTGGGAGGCCAGGACCGGACCCCGGTTGTAAAGCCAAATATGATGATGATGATGACTTTGGAGCGTTTTGAGTTGTTCTTGAGGGAGTCTAAAGGTGATCTTGAGGGAGTTTAAAGGTGGTCTTAAGATGTTTTCAGAGGGTCTTGAGTGGGTCTAGAAATGGTCTTGAGTAGGGTCTTAAGGGAATGTTAAGTGAGGTTTGAGGGGAGTCTTGAGATAGTTTTGTGGGGATCTTAAGGTGTTCTTGTTGTAGTCTTGAAAGTGGTCCTGGAGTCTTGAAAGTGGGTGTTTGGGTGGTTTTAGTGTGGTCTTGATAGGTTTTAAAGGGGTCTGGAGGAAGGTCGTTCTAGGTGATATTGAGGGGTTTTTTATAGGGTCCTCTGAGGCTCCTTTCGTGGTCTCTTGAGGTTCTTTTGGGGGTATTTTTGGGGCCTTGTGGGGGTCTCCATATAAGCATCCCATCTTCATATTCTTGAAATTATATATACATATTTCATCAAAAACTAAAAAATTAAATAAAATAATATGTATTAATATTTTTTTTTAAAATGCTTTTATTGAAGCATAATAATAATAATAATATTCGGCGCGACAGACCATTGCGGTCCAAGGCCTAGCTTCTCACGACCATTTGTGTTGCGCATGTATAATTTTGGACACAAATGAAAGGGACCTACAATTTAAGGCCGGATCCGAACGGCGAATTGAGAAGTTTTCCGTGACAAGTTATTACTCTCGGAACGTTTGTCACTCATTCGTGAGAGGTGGGAGACCGTGAAAAATACTCGTACTTTTGGTGTTACTGGATTCGAACCACGAACCTCCTACTCAGTAGCCACGCGCATTTCAACTGAGCCACGGCGCCCACCGAAGCATATTGAAGCATAACGCATCTAAAAGGTAGAATATAAAATAGATGGTGGATCTAAAGCATCATTCTTTCAAAATGACCATTTGACGTTCTTTTTATCTTGTCATAAACCTCAAATGCTTAGCGTGGCTCTTTTAAATTATGTGATTTTTTAAGCATCAAATATTCCAGATTTCCATTAAAAACATTTTAGCAATTTACTGTGGGACTTTCTGTTACAATCTCGTGCCACTGCGGTCTCTCTCCTTGCACCACCCATTGAAATATTGGAGCAATCGAATCATCGCACACATGTTTCTCCTTTGTTACAATTATGTTACTGTTAACGCAATTTTGCCTCCTATAGATCAGAATACATTCTTTCATAATCTTTGCGAGGGACTTTTATCGGTAATTCTATTAAAGATCGTTCTAAAAATTATTTTGAAAAAAAATCAATATTAATTTTTTAAAAGGGGGTCTTGATGCGGTCTAAAGGGACTTTGAGGAGATCTCCGTATTATTAAAATTATATATATTTCATTAAAAACTAAAAAGTATAAAATAAATTTATATATATTTTTGGAGTTTACTACTCAAGAATCGAAATTTTGTGAGCAGCTTTATCTTACACAGCATTCCGCGTGTGAAGCGTGTCGTGTGTAGCGCGTGTAATGCATGGAAAAGTGGAAGTGGTGGTGGATTCTTAAGAAGTAAACTTCAGTCGTGCGTCGCACCTTTTTTTTAAATGCTTTCTGTCACCTTGATTCATTACAAATCTGTGTGTAATCAAATGGCGTTTTCGGGATAGGACTTTTCGGAGGGTCTTTTGGTGATCTTAAGGTGGGTGTTGAGGTGGGTCTTAATGAGAGTTTGAGAGGGTCTTGAGTACGGTCCTGAAAGGCGTCGTAATGTAGTCTTGAGGGAGTCTTGAGACCATTTTGAGAGGGGTCTTGAGGGAGTTATGAGTGGGTCTTTAGAAAATATTGAGGCGTCTTAAGGAGTTGAGGGGGGTTTACGGGAGTCTTGAGTTGTTCTTGCGGGTTTGGGAGGAGTATTATTATTCCCTTTACCCTCAAGAGGGGGGCCTTGAGGGCGGTTTACGGGAGTCTTGAGGGTTTGAGAGCAGTCCCTTCCATTTGTGTCCAAAAATATAAATACATAACACAAATGGTCGCGAGAAGCTAGGCCTTGGACCGCAACGGTGTGTCGTTCTGAATATTATTATTATTATTTAGCGAATCTTGAGTGGTAATGTTTGGATTGGCTATAGGTTGCAATTTATTCGTCAAAACCGGGCGTATAATAATTTAACAGATTTTGTGCATCATTTTCGAAATTTAATGCTGTGGGCTGTAAAGTCATTTTGCCATCATCTTTATAAGTCCTCAGCAGACGAATTAGCCAGAAATGGCACAAAACTCCAACTGCTACCGGAAAGGGCAGGCATAGGAAGACCGTTATCAACGGTAAAGTTAATGCTTCGGAAAGAGGCGGAAAAATTAACAAACGCGAGATGGATGCATACCGCCACATATACTATAGCAAAACATGTCTGGCCTAAGCTGGACTTAAATCGCTCTAAAGCATTGATATCCATACGAAGAAGGGATACAAGAATGATTATAGGTATTTTAACGGGGCACTGACTCCAAGAATCCATGCGAGAAAGATGGGCCTCGAGTTCAATGACTTCTGCAGAAGCTGCTATGACGCCGAGGAAGAGGAAACAGTATCCCATTTTCTGTGTACATGCCATCTTGCAAGCAGAAGACTAAAATATCTGGGATATGGTATATTAAACAGCCTATCGGATGTCAAAAACTGCAAAGTGGGAGACATTCTAAAATTTACAAGGAGCATGAATTGGGCTCTATAATAAAAGGGGAAAGGCTCTGATCCTGTAGTATCACAATGGACCGCACTTCGGTCTAAGTGTGCATTAGCAGCCACCGAACCTAACCTAACCTATTCGAACAACCTAGAGTGCGCAAGATCATGCTGGAGAAATCCTTATTTACAACTCACCATACAGCAAGTACATATAGTAAAAGTTCTAAAAATATATTTTACTGATCATCATCTGTCTTAGATCAGTCACATAATTTTTCTTCATAACCGGCTTTACCGGTGGTGGTCCAAAGTTAATGTCACAGAGTAGACGAAGTTCTCTGACAAATACGACCATTGCTGGGGGTCGATTATGAAGGCATTTCGGCTTTCGAATGACGTCACATTTGTCGACATTTCGACTAAACGCGATTATTGAGTCATACGACTAGTCGTAATGTGGACTGAATTGTTGGTGTTTCAGTCGAACACCTACTGGAGTTTATTCTTTAAGAATCGGTTTTCACATATAACACGCACCATACGCCACACGTCACAAATTACGTCATAGCAAGACGAGCGCTTAACCAATTATTTTAAAACATGTCTCCTCAAATTCTGTCTAGTAGAAGCCAAAATATATTTGTTCCACTTTTCCAATGCAGTACACGCGCCACACACGACGCGCGACACACGTCATACGAGGAATATCAAAAGTGCTGCATGAGATATAGCTGCTCACAAAGTTTCAGCTTTTTCATGTGATAGGTCAAAACCTACCGACTTTTCTTTTTGTTAAGGCTTTTGTTAACGCGTTAAGTTAACGCTCGATTTGTTAACACTCGATTTCACTCCCCATAAAATGTTTTGTGGAATTTTTTTCTATACATGAAAATCGATTCGTAAGGAGTAAACTCCTAAAATATAAATATTTTAAATATTCACAAACCGCAAGAATATAAAAAAAGTGTAACTTTCCAAACCAAGCGCTAATTAGTAAACAATAAACAACAACAAAATATAAATTCGAAATGGCGCTATCGGGAAATAGTTTTAGTTCGAAAATTATTAGTCGTACATGCCTTTATAACTCCGATATGTCGAAATTACGACTTTGAGGATTTCGACTTGTCGTAATTCGAAATACGACAGATACATATTCGAAAACCCATCATAAACAACGGTATACAGCCAACCCATTTATCTTGCTTAGCATTATTTTCTTTTTACAGATGCTCTTCCAGCGTTCTGTTCCTGTCAATTATACCGTCTGACTGTGAATGTAACGGAGTAGTCCTCGTTTTCTTGATATTGAGTACTTGGCACTGTTCTTGGAACACAAGCGACTTCGCAGTTGATCGAAGTGTAGTTCCAATGGTGCTCCCAATTGACATATTCAATTGTACAGAAATGCCCTGGGCACCGTGCTTCCTGGTTTGCGTTGGGATATGCTGCTGCCCATTTACTGAGGTAGTCAATGCACATGAGTATATAGCGATTTTGGTCTATTGTTTCTGGAAATTGGCCAGCTATGTTCATTACTATCCACTCAAACATTGTATTGTTGCATTTTTCCTCTAGTTTTTTGTTGCGGTCGTTTGCTTGCAGCACATATGTCAGACGTTTGGCACCAGTCTTCAACATTTGGTTTTTTTTTTTTTTTTTTTAATATTAAACTTATTGCCAATGGCGAACTCCCTCAATGACTTGCGCCAGGGCAATAAGGTGGGCTAAGCCCTTTATTAAAATAAAAAAAAAACAGTCCATAAAAATTAAAATTTTTCTTATAAATTCTGTCCAAATATAATGCTGACATAACAGCAATTCCGGAGATGCGATCGACGGGGATAGTGTCTTATAAAAATCAGAATATGACATATATTACAGCTGTCATGCAAGACATCATGTGCTCGGGGCGGGGTTTCTAGTTAGCAAAAAAATGAAACCCACCGTTATCGGGTTTGAAGCAGTAAATGAACGGCTATGCACCCTTCGCGTGCGGGGCAGATTTAAAAACATAAGCCTCATAAACGTTCACGCACCTAGAGAGGATTCCCCAGATGATGAAAAAGAAGAATTCTTTGAATCAGTCGAAAGGTAACTTCATGCCTGTCCTCAGTATGACGTAAAAATCATTCTGGGGGATATGAATGCCAAAATAGGTAGGGAGCCAGTATCCAGGCAGTACATTGGCACCCATAGCTTACACGAGAACACTAATGACAATGGTCAACGAGTCATTGAGATGGCAGCAAGCAATAATTCGGTCGTTGCGAGTACAAGGCTTGCGCGTAAAAATATCCACAAAGCCACCTGGGTATCTCCTGATGGAGTCACTCGCAAGTCACAACCAAATAGACTACGTGTTGATAGACCGCCGCCACAACCCGAACCTAAGGACAGTACGAATGTCCTGAGGTGCTAACATAGACTCGGACCACTATCTTGTAGGTGTAGTGCTCCGAGCGCGGATTGCATCATCAAGAAAGACAGCATCCGCGAATCAGATTCGAGTCAACACGTTGGGCCTTCGCAACCGAAGAGACCAGAAAAAACTACGGTCAAGCGATAGAACTCGCCCTAAATGCAGGGAGAATAAGTCCTGGGGCTGAGATGTCGGGCGTAGAAGAGAAACGGACACGCTTTAAGAATACTGTCATTAGTACTGCTGCTCCATCTGAGGCAGTAGTCGTAAAGATCGGAACGACTGGTTCGATGACGAATGTAAGCTAGCGACTGAACGTAGGAATGTTGCGTACCAAGCAATGCAACAATTTCATAGAACGCGGGCACCCGATGATGAATATAAAGAGCTCAGAAGATATGAAAAAACAGTTCAACGACGAAAGAAAGCAGCCTGGGAGAAGAATCTCGGCCGTGAATTAGAACAGTATAGAGAGCGAGGACCGCCCCAGGCGCGGAAGTTCTACCAAAGAGTCCGCGGTATGACGCAATATACACCGCACATACTGCACCTACTGCAAGGACAACGAGGGAAATCTGATCGCCGATCTTAAAGGCATCTTAAAGCGATGAGAAGAGCACCTTCATGAGATATTAAATGCCCAGTTAACTGAGGATTTGAAGGCTCCACCAATGACCGCAGATCATACTATGCTGCCACCACCAAGCATAGACGACGTTAGCAGAGCGATAAATCGGCTCAAAAATAATAAGGCCCCGAGATCTGATGGGATTCCAGCGGAACTGATAAGCAATTCATGAAATAATAGTGCAAGTATGGGAGGAAGAAGCTATGCCAGAAGACTGGCGAAGAGGGATCCTGTGCCCCATACATAAGAAGGGAGATATCACAAAATGCAGCAATTATCGTGGTATAGTACCGTGGTTGAGTACCGCGTATAAGATTTTCTGCTCTATCCTTCAAGACAGGATAGCCCCATACGCTAAAGTCATCATTGATCCATACCAGTGTGGCTTCATCCCAGGCAAATCAACAACTGATCAGATTTACACCCTAAGGCAGCTGATGGAAAAATTTCTAGAATTTCAAAACTCACTACACCATCTTTTTATAGACTTTAAAGCCGCCTATGATAGCATAGCCAGAATAGAACTTTATAAAGCCATGAGAGAATTCGGCATTCCAAATAAACTGACACGACTATGTAGGTTGACCAATGTTATAAGCTAAGTTAAAATATGCGGATCATTATCAAGCCCATTCAACATCTTTCCGACAAGGGGATGGACTGGCCTGCGTTCTCTTCAACCTGGCGTTGGAGAAAGTGATCCGAGACTCTGACGTAACGGTGATAGGAACAATCCTCTATAAGTCCATTCAGATACTGGCTTACGCAGACGATATTGACATTGTTGGTAGAAACCAAAGAAGCTTTCATCCAGATAGAGCAGGCTGCACGAAATCTGGGGCTGCACATAAATGAGAGCAAAAAAAAGTACATCGTGGCCACGTCTGCGAGTGGAAGATCCAACATTGGTCCCTCAATTCAAATAGTGGAGCGCGAATTTGAAGTAGTGCAATCCTTTAACTATGTCGGATCAACTGTAGCAGCCGATAACAGCATGGAACCAGAAATACGCGCACGGTTGCTTAAAGCCAGGACGCCAAACTGGATGACATCGGCTAGAAATCGGGACCAGTGGAGAGACTTTTTGCGGGAGGCCAGGACCGGACCCCGGTTGTAAAGCCAAATATGATGATGATGATGACTTTGGAGCGTTTTGAGTTGTTCTTGAGGGAGTCTAAAGGTGATCTTGAGGGAGTTTAAAGGTGGTCTTAAGATGTTTTCAGAGGGTCTTGAGTGGGTCTAGAAATGGTCTTGAGTAGGGTCTTAAGGGAATGTTAAGTGAGGTTTGAGGGGAGTCTTGAGATAGTTTTGTGGGGATCTTAAGGTGTTCTTGTTGTAGTCTTGAAAGTGGTCCTGGAGTCTTGAAAGTGGGTGTTTGGGTGGTTTTAGTGTGGTCTTGATAGGTTTTAAAGGGGTCTGGAGGAAGGTCGTTCTAGGTGATATTGAGGGGTTTTTTATAGGGTCCTCTGAGGCTCCTTTCGTGGTCTCTTGAGGTTCTTTTGGGGGTATTTTTGGGGCCTTGTGGGGGTCTCCATATAAGCATCCCATCTTCATATTCTTGAAATTATATATACATATTTCATCAAAAACTAAAAAATTAAATAAAATAATATGTATTAATATTTTTTTTTTAAATGCTTTTATTGAAGCATAATAATAATAATAATATTCGGCGCGACAGACCATTGCGGTCCAAGGCCTAGCTTCTCACGACCATTTGTGTTGCGCATGTATAATTTTGGACACAAATGAAAGGGACCTACAATTTAAGGCCGGATCCGAACGGCGAATTGAGAAGTTTTCCGTGACAAGTTATTACTCTCGGAACGTTTGTCACTCATTCGTGAGAGGTGGGACACCGTGAAAAATACTCGTACTTTTGGTGTTACTGGATTCGAACCACGAACCTCCTACTCAGTAGCCACGCGCATTTCAACTGAGCCACGGCGCCCACCGAAGCATATTGAAGCATAACGCATCTAAAAGGTAGAATATAAAATAGATGGTGGATCTAAAGCATCATTCTTTCAAAATGACCATTTGACGTTCTTTTTATCTTGTCATAAACCTCAAATGCTTAGCGTGGCTCTTTTAAATTATGTGATTTTTTAAGCATCAAATATTCCAGATTTCCATTAAAAACATTTTAGCAATTTACTGTGGGACTTTCTGTTACAATCTCGTGCCACTGCGGTCTCTCTCCTTGCACCACCCATTGAAATATTGGAGCAATCGAATCATCGCACACATGTTTCTCCTTTGTTACAATTATGTTACTGTTAACGCAATTTTGCCTCCTATAGATCAGAATACATTCTTTCATAATCTTTGCGAGGGACTTTTATCGGTAATTCTATTAAAGATCGTTCTAAAAATTATTTTGAAAAAAAAATCAATATTAATTTTTTAAAAGGGGGTCTTGATGCGGTCTAAAGGGACTTTGAGGAGATCTCCGTATTATTAAAATTATATATATTTCATTAAAAACTAAAAAGTATAAAATAAATTTATATATATTTTTGGAGTTTACTACTCAAGAATCGAAATTTTGTGAGCAGCTTTATCTTACACAGCATTCCGCGTGTGAAGCGTGTCGTGTGTAGCGCGTGTAATGCATGGAAAAGTGGAAGTGGTGGTGGATTCTTAAGAAGTAAACTTCAGTCGTGCGTCGCACCTTTTTTTTAAATGCTTTCTGTCACCTTGATTCATTACAAATCTGTGTGTAATCAAATGGCGTTTTCGGGATAGGACTTTTCGGAGGGTCTTTTGGTGATCTTAAGGTGGGTGTTGAGGTGGGTCTTAATGAGAGTTTGAGAGGGTCTTGAGTACGGTCCTGAAAGGCGTCGTAATGTAGTCTTGAGGGAGTCTTGAGACCATTTTGAGAGGGGTCTTGAGGGAGTTATGAGTGGGTCTTTAGAAAATATTGAGGCGTCTTAAGGAGTTGAGGGGGGTTTACGGGAGTCTTGAGTTGTTCTTGCGGGTTTGGGAGGAGTATTATTATTCCCTTTACCCTCAAGAGGGGGGCCTTGAGGGCGGTTTACGGGAGTCTTGAGGGTTTGAGAGCAGTCCCTTCCATTTGTGTCCAAAAATATAAATACATAACACAAATGGTCGCGAGAAGCTAGGCCTTGGACCGCAACGGTGTGTCGTTCTGAATATTATTATTATTATTTAGCGAATCTTGAGTGGTAATGTTTGGATTGGCACTAGGTTGCAATTTATTCGTCAAAACCGGGCGTATAATAATTTAACAGATTTTCTGCATCATTTTCGAAATTTAATGCTGTGGGCTGTAAAGTCATTTTGCCATCATCTTTATAAGTCCTCCACCAGTCCATATGTACCAAAATTATTTAGATGAATGTTAATCGTACAAAATTTCGGCAAATATTTATTACTTATAACTATGATTCGCTTTATTAAAACCTCTAAAATATACAATTACTCGTATAATGTGGATTTTCGACCACTGGAATTTCTAGTTTATATTAATGCAAAATTTGAGAAAAGAATTTTATCGAAGAATCATTGAGATCATCGCATACTTCAAAGAGTTGGAGAAACCGTTGGACGAAGTGTATCGAGCTAAAAGAAGACTATAGCCGCGCTCGATTGGCCTGAATAGTACAACTATTCACCACAGTTAGTTGAGAGTTTCTTCACATAAATTGAGCTATTAAAGTGAAGAGACTGTTCGATTGGTATTCTTCACTTCAGATAAATGTCAATGTTACTCATCTGAAGTAACTAAACGAGCAGAACACCTTGTCACTTACTTAACTTTTCAAATTTCGCCCAATTTTTAACTCAAGTGAAGAGTCACTCGAACAGTCTCTTCATTTGTGTTACTTTAGATGTAGCTACTAATTCAGTTAATTTAGTCCAATCGAATAAAAATAAAATAAATTTCGTTATAAAAATGGTTTTTTTCTTAAAAGGTTAGGTACACTCTGCACTCATTAAACACTGGTTTAATACATATATGGTAAAGAATGTCAGAGCTTAAAGCTTTTTCAATGACACTTTCGAATACATATTTACAACTATATTACTTTTCAGGCAAAATATTCGGATCTCTGCTTCCTACTTTCTATACCTTTAGTTTAGTCTTTCGTTTACTCTACTCGTATTTGCTGCATCTAAATTATACGCCGAAATTGTGAACCTAAGATCATAGCAAAGTTATATTAATATTTCAATAATAGTCATATTATGTTATGTTTAATATATATGTGCAATATTCCTTATACATTGGCAATTCACGTTAAATCCTTTTTTATTAACAAGGCATTTGAGACGTTTGACTGATATGTTTAATAGAAGTTGCTGACAATGGAGTTTTTAAAGTAAAGTTAAAAAAATTTGCAGAGAATATTCAAAAACGCTTAAAAATCATTCTATTTCATATATTTTGTGAGAAAAAAAAACAGAGCAATATAATGTAAATATTGAAATTTTAAGCAGAGATAAAATATTTCCTGAGCATTTGATATTACTAACACAACATACTTTTATTGATATAAAATTTAGGTCCTTTGTGGTTAGTGAATTGTGCAATTTCAATAAAAAATCTACGTGTAACCGCAAAATGTCTTCTTTTGTTTCGATCATATAATGGAAGCTGAAATACTTATTATTAATGTTATTACATTTTTATTACAATAATAATTTAAGTTTGCACACTAGTTCTTTACTGTGCTGAGCCTACAACTGCAGGCAGAAAAACCGTCGGTTCCTTTGAATAGCTTAATATATAAAAACGCTGGTGCGTATGTGTGTCTGACTATCACGGTCTGAACCACTGAAACTATCCAACTTTATGCACAGTGTGCATATTATTTGCAAACCATATGTTCGTGTGGTGCTCCGGATTGTTTTTTTTTATGTTAGACCCCCCCCCCCCCTAGTTGGCATTGGGGTCACTTTTTTCGAAAATTCTTGTTTATGGACCGACCGATTTGGCTCAAATTTACACCATATTATATTTAAATAAAAAGAAAATCCTTGGCAAAATTTGGACTCGATAGGTGGCACTGGGGTGGTAAATGTAGTTTTTCCCGCATATTATTTTGATTCGAACACGTATACATTTTTGCCGATATGAGTGTCGATTCTATAATTTTATGGTTTGGTGTGGTGGTCATTGTGGGGGGGGGGGTCAGTTGGCGGGATGTAATAGGACGGGAGGTCATAGAGTGGAAGGTCAGTGGGCTGGTGTTAACTTGGGTGAGGGTCAGTGGGATGGGACACCCGAGAAACGCCGGGTATTTCCGCTAGTTATTATATAATAATAAGATTTAACTTTTAATTTGGAAGCAAGAAAATATATTAAAATACAATAATACTTGGGCAAGATAAATAAATAAATTTCGTGAAATATAAAAAATCCTTCATAATAATTCTTGATAATGTGTGCCTTCGGACACAGAAAGAAATTACGGGAAAAAATTACATTTGTAGAAGTGGATGATTAGGCACGTTCTGAGAAAAATGAAGAGACTTTTAACATGTAAATGAAGAACCCATTTTTTCGCAAAGAAATTAAATTAATATATGATCGTTTCGATTTTAATTACTTCATAAAAGTAGTACTTCATAAAAGTAGTACTTCATAAAAGTAGTAGTAGTACGGCCGATGAAATAGAAATATAATACTAATTGAAGTAAGTTTAGCAGCACCTGGCCCCGAGCATGTGATTAGTTTGCAAGAAGCTGCTTGATATTAAGACTTCTCGCTTAGTGACGAGTAGGCGAGCTGTGGGTTGGCTTGGGAAAGGAACGAACCGATTCGAAAAAAGCGCAAATTTTGGTAGTAGATTCTGTCATTAAAGTTAAAGTGGATTTAGACTATATCCGTTCAAGAAAAAATGAGTGGGCGGACTATAGTTGAAGTTGTTGTTAGCCAATAGAGATTGACATTACGCGAATGTTATAGTTATTCTATAATAACATGGGAAATGTTATCAATAGCATTATGGTATTATGATATATTGAAAAATATACTACTTCTCTTGCCTGGCTAACTACAATTTCAATTAAACATCCGTCCTGCTAATTTTTTCTCGTACGCCACAAATGTAAATCCAGCGTTAACCAAAGAGAGAAAACGCAGCACACAACAATAAAATTGTATGCTATACACCTCGTACGTATTCGAACTCACTTTTCACTTTTCGAATCGCTTTTGCGATCAAAATCGGACTACTGATTTGAAAAATGCAATACTATTGTAATTTCTACGTTTCTCAATTGTAAACTGTCCAATTTAACTAGAACAGTAATTTTCTACTATCCGTACCTTCGATAGGCACACTAGAAATTCCATTGGGTAAAAAGTATTAGATGCAAATTTTTGAAAATTGCACTTGGACTATAACTCCAAATGGTCTATTATAATTTTGTCCGTTCTTTTTACTTTTTTTTGTGAAAGCAAAATTATATACAGGGAAAACTAAATTTTCCACCCCAGCGCCACCTATCGGACCCAAATTTTGTCAACTACTTTCTTTTTATTTAAATATTATATGGTGTGAATTTGAGCCAAATCGTTCCATAAATAAGAATTTTCAGAAAAAAACGATACCAGCGCCACCTATGGGCTGAACCAACTCTACAACCTTCGCGTAGCAATTACGAACAAACTCGCAGAAGGAAGTATCCAATTTGGTCCAGCTGTTTTCAAGTTTTAAGCATCCGAACAAACCACGATTTATTTTTATATATATAAGATGGTAACATTGAAAAATATACTAGTTCTCTCGTCTGGCTAACCACAATTGCTATTTAGCAGCCGTCCTGCTCATTTTTTCACGCACGAGTCAAATGTAAATCAAGCGTTACCGTCACTTTTTATATCAGCGACCACAAAAACTAGTGTTTGAAGACTCATATTGGTAATGCCATATGTCATCCATTCCCACCCATAGTGGTGCTAGGGTGTCTTACCGTCACTATTCATCTCAGCGACCCCGAAATCTGACGCAATATCACACGTACACACACTTTCAAGTCAGGTGGTTGTCCAGACGAGAGAAGTAGTATATTTTTCAATGTTACCA
This sequence comes from Nephrocerus scutellatus, assembly GCA_947095585.1. NCBI lineage: Eukaryota > Metazoa > Arthropoda > Insecta > Diptera > Pipunculidae > Nephrocerus > Nephrocerus scutellatus. Next base: position 64,678,359 of record OX352764.1, on the reverse strand, counting down.
TAATGCTATAGATAACATTTCCCATGTTACTATAAAATAACATTCGTGTAGTGTCAATCTCTTCCGGCTAACCACAACTTCAATTTAATTATAGTCGACACGCTCACTTTGTCTCGTACGCCTCAAATCTAAATTTTGCATTAGGCGGTGAAATCAAATTTCCCGCATATCACTAAACTATGAACGCATCAACAATAGCAAATTCGTAATTTTTGAATTTCGCATGCTTTTTTCTAGAGGGAATCTGAAGACAAAAAGTCCATTTATATTTTCGTATTCTTTAACTTATGTGTATACATATATGAATGAATTTATTTAAATATTGCAATATTTGAGGCTAAATTCATCACAGAATAAATATTTAAAATAACTTACAAATAAATTATTAGCCATAATACGATAGAAGCCGGGTACATAACCTAGTAATCTATAAAAATTCCTGAAGACAACACTTTCTATTAAAATTTGTGGCCCCTCGGGCCTCGGGGTCGGAAGGCTCCCATACTAATATTTTACAAAATTTACCCGAATTTCTTCAAATTTTATATACATGTGTAACCTCGATGGACAACACTTTTTGTAAAAATGTTTGTGACCCCGGCCCCGGGTTCCTGAAGCCCCATACAAATTTTTTTAAAAAAAATTAGCCCGATTTCCTTAAAATTTTATACATTTGTGTATCTCCGTTGCTCAACACTTTTTTTTAAATTTTGGAGACCCCAGACCCCAGGGTCGTAAGGCCCCATACAATTTTTTTAAAAAAATTAATCCGATATTCTTCAAATTGTATACACATGCGTATCTCCAATGGACAAAACTTTTTGCAAAAATTTTGGAAACCCCAGGCCCCGGGGTCGTGAGGCCCCTTACAAATTTTTTAAAAAATTAACCCGATTATCTTCAAATTTTATACACATGTGTATCCTGAGACCCGAGGGGTGCCCATATAAATTTTTTAAAAACGCCCGATTTTTTAGAAATTTTAAACACATGTGTATCTTCGATGGACAAAACTTTTTGTAAAATTTTTGGAGTGAACGGGTCCTGAGGACAAGGGGTGCCCAAAAAAATAAGTATTAAAAACTATCCCGATTTCTTCATGTAACTTTTTGAAAATTAGCTCGATTTTCTTCAAATTTTAAACACATCTGTACCCCAGTGTAAGCCTATTCATATATATTTTAAAAATTACCTCGATTTCCTTCAAATTTAAACACATAATATGTATCTCCTATTAGAGAATTTACATGAAAAATTTTAATTTTTATGGGTTGTTTTTTTACTGACTATTTATTAAGTTTGTTATTTGTAAATTAATAAACTTGTGTTGTGTTTTTTTTGAAAAATCCTTTACGAACTAGAAAGCCCGAAATTTCGTAACAATATACAAACGGGAATTTAGAATTATAATACGCAATCGCTGCTCAGCATTCTTACTGGCTGACCAGAATAGAGCCGCATCGCTGTTGTACGCGCTGTCAGAATATTTTATCTTGCAACTCAAATAGCCCGAACACAACAGATGCAATTAAATTTTAAGATTAACTGTATAACGCAAGTCTGTTCAGCGTTCTTGACTCTTGCCGATTTCTTTATTTTTGCCATAGCTTCGTTTGTCTGTGTTGTATTTGCTCAATACTAGACACGCTAATTAAATTAATATTATATTAAATTAAATAGCCTGCCGCTTGTATCTAGCCTCCTCCTCCTTAATCAATAAAAACTCATTTTATATATAATCTAATGTAATCTATATGTAATCTTCAATTGACTACGAATCGAACTCCAAGTGTCATTTCTAAACGAAAGCAATATATATAGATACCTACCCTACACAAAAGGGTAGGCTGTGTCGGATACCCGGCCGCGGTTTTTGAGCGTGACAACGTCTGCCGGGGTCGAAAGAAAAGAACACAAAGATCTTCTTGTCTGTGAGATGGATACGCGAACGGACATCTCAAAATGGCATAGTTCCAAAGATTCGGGACCTTTTGGCCATATTCCAGAATTTCCATAGGAAGACGCATATCGACGCATCTTAGTCCTACATAGCAAATATCATACGAATCGCATGAGAAATGGCTTAGTTCCAAAAATTTCAGACTCTATTAGCCGGTAACCGGCCGATTCCACTAGCACAATTCCACTAGACACAATTCAACTGGACACAATTCCACTGGCACAATTCAACTTGGCACAATTCCACTGGGGAACAATTTAACTTGCACAATTTAACTTGCACAATTCAACTTGTAAAGTTACACGGAACCGCAAATACAGAAATACACACATTAATATTTTATTTGCGTTGGCATGGTTCTAATTGTACAAAATAAAAATCGTGCTCGCGATTTACCACATAAATGCGTTTAATATTTTATTTGTGTAGGCGTGTGTAATAAAATATTTACTTATTGTTTTCTTTAAATTAACATTCTTTAACATTCGTATTCTTTCTTTATTTTACTTTTGTTATAATTAAACGAACTCAACAACGAACTCAACTTGCGTAATTTTAGTCTTTGATAATCAAACGCATTTAGGGTGGTAAATCGCGCGCGCGAAAGTTAAATTGTGCAAGTTAAATTGTGCCCAGTGGAATTGTGCCAAGTTGAATTGTGCCAAGTTGAATTGTGCCAAGTTGAATTGTGCCAGTTGAATTGTGTCCAGTGGAATTGTGTCTAGTGGTATTGTGCTAGTGGAATTGGCCTAGAATCTATTAGCCATATCCCAGAATTTCCATAGGAACAAGTCTTATAGTCGCATTTTAGTCCTACATACCGAATTTCATACAAATCGCTTGAGAATTGGCTTAAGTTACCATATTCCAGACCCTATTGGCCATATCCCAGAATTTCCATAGGAACAAGTCTTATAGTCGCATCTTTGTCCTACATACCGAATTTTATACGAATCCCTTTAGAAATGGCTTAGTTCCCAAGATTCCAGGCCCTATTGGCCATATCCCAGAATTTCCATAGGAACAAATCTTCATTTGGAGGTTACGATAATCCCAAAAAAACAATGATCTTTTATTCTTACGATAAGATATTTTTGGTAGCTTTTTTGGTAGCTTTAGTTTGAATATTTTAGAAGTTATACTTTTTTATATCTACTCAGAATACTACTGAAGGAACTATTTTGAATGCCCTGTAACACCCACGGATGTGTTGGAAAAAAACTCCTTCCATAAGATTTTTTACTCAAATTAATCAAGGAATCTTACTTTAATCGGACCACCCTGTATAAACATGATGTTGTAGTTTTCAAAAAAATTAAAAAATTAATATATGTAATAAATTACAAAAAAAAAAGCAATCTATAAAATGATTGAGACAACATATACTATTGATTAAAATAACTAAACTTTATTAAAAAAAATAATTAAAATGTAATAACAATTTGTATGTCTAATACTGTTTCGCTGGTTTGAAATACCGTTATGAAGTGGTGGTGGTATGTCGCAGATTTAATCAGACAGTCTACAATAATGTATTTGTTTGGTTGTCAACACCTCCCCTTCAACAAAGAACACTAACATATTGTTACGAAACTTAGGCTTTAGAGTTCGTAAAGATTTTGCAAATAAAACACAACACAAGTTTACTATAAATTACAACTTTAATAAACAAGCAGTAAAAATAATACAAGTTCACAATTTATATTGGTGATAACTTTAAATGTACACAAAAACACTTATTACAACAACACTGTACAACAACAATATGTGGTAGTAGTATTTCTTTGCATGAACTTTTTGAATTTGACTGATTGAATTCTAAACAATGAATGAATCTTCTGCAGCGCATGCCACCTTTTATTCTCATTGAAAAGTTTCCAGAAACTTCCAATCTTATAGACAGAAATATCCAAAAAAAGACCAGAAAATTGTGACATTATTCCCTTATTTACAACTAACGATACTAGTGCCAGTCCGGTCTTTCTACATGCTCCATCCATCGAAGTACTGGAATAATTGAATCATCCTGCTAGCTGCTCTCTTGTCAAATAATCTTTCATCTGCTGGACCGTAATTCGTGAAACAACTGAACATTTTTGAATTTCCGGTCTTCTATTTTGTTTCTGCTTGGGGACACAACACTTTCCGAATGATCCTCAATTGTGATTGCCGGTCATGCTGAGCGGAACTTTTATATTACGCCATCTTAACACTCGCTTCCTCAAATCAAGTGACGTCTTTCACACGGGCAAACAATAAACCGATGTCGAAACCTTAATCCTCTAAACTCGACTGTAAAGAAACGTTCACCCTTAACTGCTCAAACTCAGACTCACAATTGATTTGGAAGCTCCTGTGTGTAGAATAAAATTGCAGTCAGATTTCTGACATCTAAAACATCTTAATGAAGAATCGTATCTGCTATTTCTGTCGTTTTGAAAGCGACCAGATGTTGGTTTTTAGATCTCCTCTCCAATCAGAGTTTTTTTGTGCGACGTCTTCTGTTTCCAACTTGCGTAGCCCAACAAAATCCGAAGACACACTGGATTCAGCTGCTTCATGCTCCAAAGCCGATGTAAATACTTGATTAATTGTTTTTCCTCTCGATGTTGTCTTCAAATGAAACTTTAATTCGCCGTCTCGGATAGCATTGATGAACGTATCCACTGCCAGCCCGTCTCAGATACCTGCCCGAACCCCACAATAGGCTTGTCGTGCTAGCCTAGTTATTTCCCGTTATAATTCTTGAAGTCGTTTTCCTCGCTGTTTTTTCTCCATCTGGAGCGGCAGCGAACAGCGCTGCTCACGAAGCACAGAGCTCAGACTTTGCCGTGATCTGATGCGATATAGCGATATTTAAAAATTGTATATTGTGGTCCCCAAGGGGCCGTACGCTCCAAATTTTTACAAAAAGTGTTTTCCATCGAAGACACACATGTGTACAAAATTTAAAGAAAATCGGGTAAATTTTGTAAAATATTTGTGTGGGAGCCCCCCGACCCCGCAGCCCGAGGGGTCTCAAATTTTAATAGAAAGTGTTGTCATGGGAGATATGCATGTGTTTGAAAAAGATTCTACCAACCAGCCAGACACCGACAGACACACGGGTACGCGAAGTTAATACAGAATTGAAAAAAACCATAAAAATTCAAAGTTTTTCATGTAAATTCTCTAATCGAGATACACATACATGTGTGTAAAGTTTGAAGAAAATCGAGTTAATTTTATATAAGAGCCCGTCGCTTCTGGGGACCGATCATTTCCAAATTTTTACAGAAAGTGTTGTCATCGGAGATACGCATGTGGACAAACTTTGAATAAAATTTAGTTAATTTTAAAAAAAAATATATATGGGAGCCCTCGTAAGTAAGTAATACAATCGGCCTTACGAAATGGATTAAAACTTTATCACAAGATTCCACCAGCCAGTCAGCCAGCCACCGATAGACACATAGGGCACTCGAAGTTAATATTGTTAAGAAATTCAGGCTTTCAAGCTCGTAAAGGATTTTGCAAATAAAGCACAACACAAGTTTATTAATTTACAAATAAGAACTTTAATAATCAAACAATAAAATTAACTAAAGTTCCCTAATAACACTGTGATAACTTTAAATGTACACAAAACACTTATTACAACAATGCTTGTACTTTACAATATTTCTGGAAGCAAGAGCTTTTCAACTGCACTGGTTAAAATCAAATTAACTAATCAATTCTCTGCAGTGAACTCCACCTTTTATACTCATTAAAAAGCTTCCAGAAACTTCTAAAATTATAGACTGAAATAACGAGAAAATACCAGAAAATTGTAGCTTTATTCCCTTATTTACAACTAACGATACTTATATGCAATGAGTCATTTTCTAAAAATAAACTACATGTTCAATCATGTTCTTTTACAAAAACCGGCAAACCGCACAAACCGGTTTGACTACATTTTTGAACAGTACATAATGATTCAAAGTTGCCGGCGGTTACATTTCAAATTTCAAATAATCTAAAGTCTACAGCCTAAAAGTATGCTACATAGAAGTGTTTATTTTTAGTATGCAGTATTTACATTGCGATCTATTTTAGGATTCGAATTTTATTATACTCTTATGCGCACTAACTACTTTTCGTAACAATAAAGAGAATTTAAAAAAGAAATAGCTCTTGGTTTTTGAAGAATCCGCTTGCATATAGCGATCTTTCATCTTTGGTGCAAGTCGTTAATAGATTGTTTAAAGAATTTTCCTTTAATAAACATGTATTTTTAGATAAAAAATTTACAGCGTTATCACCAGAGCCGAGTGTAAGTATTTTTAAATTTCTGTCGCCAGTTGTCGGTTTCACTTTTACTAACCATATTTACTTCTGTTTTTAATTTTAGATAAAATGAATTCGTTAACTAAATGGTGGAAAGATGATCAAAAAATCGAAGATTCTTTTGAATTTGTTAATGCCGCACAAAATACATCATTTTTTTCAACTAATAGTGCAACTGATATTAATTTTGAGAATATAAAAAACATCTCTGAAATACAACATAATTACCTGGAAAAAAATTCCATTCATGCAATTAAATTGCTGATTTTAACGATATTCTACGGTTTTATTGTTATTGGAGGAGTTTTGGGCAACGCAACTTTGGTTGTAACATTGTGCTCGGCTTCTTCAGTGCGGTTGCGAAATCCACTGTTACTTGCAGTGTGTGTGGCAGATTTACTGGTTACTGGTATTTCTGCCCCGACTACTATACTTTTTGCCGTAATTTATCGAGAATATCTTATCCCACCTTCCCATGTGTGTAAAGTCGTGCAATACATGCAGGTAAGTACGTTCCCTGTAAAATGATATAATATTCATTATATTTCGGGTTGATTTCGAATAATTAAACGAGACTTATAACTTTGGTTTTATTATTTGTTGAATGAGTTTTTTTTCTAAATTTTGTTTAGTTTATGTATCATTACGTAACTCGAAAAATGTCAGTTCAGTGCAATTGCACAGGGGCCCACTATAAACACTCCGTCCTTTATATTGTTATTCGCTGTTCCCGGGTGCTCCGCAATCCGCACAAATGAATCAACGAATCAAAATACGTCATTAACGTGTATTGATTGCTTTAATTTCCCTATGAAAAAAAATTACAAAATTTAAATTATATATAAATTTTATCTTTCTGCGAGGAAGTGTGAGATTTGGTCATAGTTAAAGTTTATTTGGACAAGGAATCCGTGGATAAGCGCCGTTTCGCTGCAACAATTTGAAACAAAAGCTAATGTAGTTTTTTTCCTTTTAGAAACCTTCGCTCGAGCTCAGATTTTTTCTCGGCAAATCGTGTACGAAAGGAGAAAATCTTTTGTTTACATTGTTTTGTAGCATGTGTTGTTCTTGTAGTTAGTAAAAATATGGGTAACTTTCCCAAAACATAAATATCTGTTTTCGCTCTACGGTAGATGGGTTTTTTAAGGGAAACGAACAAATTGACAACCAAAAAAACACTCTGCGTCAAATTTAAAAGGGGAAAAAACGATATAAGATTAACATATGGGGAAAAAATCAATAAATAAAAACCGTGCTGTGTTTGCGCAGAAGCAAAAAAATAAAGTGCATAACAACGGTTTGCGCGGTCGCCGATTGTAAGTGCGAAGTGCACTGTGTGGCCTCCCTTTACACCTATCACTCCAGCTCAGTTAAAGAAATTGTTTGGTTAATGATAATTGTCGTATGTTTCTGCATGCGGCAGTTTGAGACTACATTTCTTTAACAATGAAGAATAGCAGACTCTGAGTGTTTGACTCATATTGTCGTGAAAAAATAACACTGGCGGCAATATGTTTTGAAAATCCAATGTGAGTCACTCTCTCCTCAGTCTGGCTTAAAGAAGCGGTAAATTGTGTGTTTGTGTTGTTTGTTGTTTGTTGATGAGATGAGTTGTTGTTTGTTGATGAGAGTGGATCTCAGCAACACACGTGGGCTGAGAACGAATTTTTTCGCTTTATTTACACTTGTAAATGTCCACAGTCCAGCAATTCTGGCAATAAGCGAAACTCATTCTGATACTTCAAATCTGCCTGGGTATAGCTTAGTGCCATTATTTTTCCCACGACGCGGGCTCCGTATTTATGTCCGTAGTGTTTTCAAACTTTTGCCTCAATTAAGCCAATGTTCCAATGCGGAATTTAATTTCATATGGCTGAGAATAATGGTACAGGGGCGCAACATCCACTACTGCTTTCTTTATAGAAGCACCAAATTAGACAGAGTTTCAACTCTTCACGAGTTTGATGCACTGTCTGACTCAATTGCAAGAATTGTCACACTGAAATCGTTATTGCGGGCGATTTCAATGCACACAATTCTGGGTGGCTTCGCCATTCTGGCCAGACAACACCCGTAGGAAGGGATATTGAGTTGTTCGTTGAGTTAAATCACCTTAGTCAGCTCAGCTTGTAAATTGAGCCTACAAAAATACCTCACATTGCAAATCATTCCGCAAACACCCTTGACCTTACCTCTCGGCCTGATAATTACTCTGTCAATGTATTATCGCCTCTAGGCTCGTCTGACCATTGTGTTGTATCAGCTAAATTCTTGTTAATAAACCAAGCACTTAGAGAAAAAACTCCTAAAAAAACAGTACGGCAATACGAGAAAGCCAATTGGGATTGCCTTAACAACTTCTTTGGGAGATTCAACTGGTCGCTATTGTTTCGCGATAGCAACGTGGATGCCGCCGCTGATGCAATCACAAACATCATTCTTATTGGTATTAGAAAGTTTATCCCTTTCAGGGATAAGTCTATCAAACCAAAGGATGATGGATGGTACGACTCGAGCTGTAAAGAGGCTTTTAGGATTAGAGAGGTATGCTTTCGGTTTTACAAAGCAAATCCTACAGAGGAAAACCGAACAAATTTAAACGAGCCTGTAATGTACCACTCCTATAGATGACGACCAATCAATCTCAATCCATGATCATCACGCGAAGGTTCTCTTTCAGTCCTAGTCGAACGGGTATAACACAGCTCCTGGTTCGTCCGGAATCTGGGACCCTTCGCGGAGACACTCTCACCCGGTTGGCACGCCTGGTTACCACCTCTTAGCTCGTCGTGTCGTGGGGTAGGTTATTGGATGAGGTTATCCTCCGGAGACAGTACAAAAACTATCTGCGTGCCGTCGCAATAAAAAAAAGGGGAGTACTATCAAACGAGGAAAAGCAACCTAAGGGAAGGTGCTTAACTTAATGACCAATGTACGGCCACTGGATGAGGGGCAGGGAGAGAGCGGGGCAAGAACTAAACCTATAAGGTCCTCCTTACCCTACTCCTATTTCTCTACACCCACCCTACCGTGGATCCAAACGATGTCATTGGACCCCCTTAGAGACTTACCCCACCGCTGACCAGGGTATTACCTGTGCCGGGAGGAAGTCATAGAGCATTAAACACACATGGTTAATCCTACAGAAACAATTTTATTTCTTTTTCTTTTTCTTTCATTGAACTTATCCTAAATTAATACAAAAGAGATAGATATATATATACACGGAGCAATGCCTCCTTATAGATCTATAAAATCTAAATTTTCTACATCTAAATATGAATTCATACCAGGTGCATTCTACGCTAAAAGTTAATTCTCCCTTTAATATAAAAGGACCCTTTCGTTCAATAAGGCGCGTAGCCTATAGAATATATAGTGATTTAATTTAGTTTGGTTTATTACTAATTAAATTAAATTAAAGAACCCTCATCGGCCAAAACCTTTTTACGACATATATAACTGTAAGGAAAATATTACTCAGGATATTTCAAATGTGCTACCATGAGTGATATTTAACATCAACCATAGAAAAAAAGGCAATACTCATGTAGCTATTTTTGATTATTACTATTTAAGAAAAAAAATGTGCTACCATGAGTGATATTTATATATACTGTATATTATATTGGTTATATTATATATATATTATATATATAGTATCAACCAAAAATGCTTATTCAAATTCAGATGTGCTACCATGAGAAATATTTAACGACAGCAAAAAAAAACTATACTCATATAAATTATCATTTAGAATTAAATTTAAAAATGTGCTACTGCGAGCGATGCTTGACGACAGCGAAAAACTATACTCATATAATTATCAGTTAGTATTAAATTTAAAAATGTGCTACCATGAGTGATATTTTACATCAACCATTTGGAAAAGCAATACTCATGTAGCTATTAATTATTATTACAAATAAATTTTAAAATGTGCTACCACGAGCGAACCTTAATGCCATTAAACAAAAACCAAAACTCATGTAGCTATTATTGATTATTACAATTTAAAAGAAAAAAATTTGCTACTATGAGTGATACGATACTGCCTGGTTCCGGAGTTCCAAACACCCGTTGAGGACGCGATATTTCACAACCCAGGGTACTAATAGCACCTGATGTAACCGGTTGCTTTCCATTACCCAATTTATAACAATCAAAACAAATCAAAAGGAAAGATGAATCACTTACTTGATTGCGCGTAGATCCAACCTTGTCGCCTGCGCTGTCGAGAGGGGCAGAATCCAGCTAAGAGGGAAAATTTGTGTCATTAGTTTCCTAATCACGCGCGTTTAACGACACTACCGATTGTTTTGGAACCCTTACAAATTTAAGTCAGGTTGGTATACCTTAAAAAAAAACCCAAAAGCACATTGGTTTTTCCAAAAAAAACTGTACTGTACGGTACCCTATTGTGACGTGTTCCCTGCATTATTTCATTGATATTAATGTTCAACATGCTTTCTCTTTCCTTCATCAATCTCATTCATTATTTGTCTTGATATATATATTTTCAATAAAACGAATAACTCTCAGAAGAGAGTTCAGTTGATTTGTGACTGACAACCAAAACAGACGTGGAAGATAAAACGTTCGTTAAGAAGAGTATTCTTTGTTTGTTTGAATAGTTATCCTGACTATTACTGGAAAATAAAACGTTAATTAATTTTGGTTAAACAGTATTCTTTATTTATTTGAATAGTTATCCTGACAATTATTCACAAGTGGGATTTACTCGTGACCTCAAAACGAAATAAACGAAAATAAAAACGAAATAAACGAAAATCAAAACGAAATAAACGAAAATAAAAACGAAATAAACGAAAATCAAAACGAAATAAAGGAAAATCAAAACGTATTTCGTTAACGAAATAAACGAAAATAATAATAAATATAAATGAATTGCCGGGCTATAGAGATGAAAAATTAAGTGTTTTGCGAGAGAAGTGCCGTGAGGCAGGATTGTCAACGTCTGGTAAGCGAATTAATCTCATACATCGATTAGAAGAACACATGAATGAAGAGCAGGTGGGTGATGAAAATATAGAATCTATGTTATCTGCACAAATAAAGGATTTGCAAAAGGTAGTCAACGATTTACGACTACAGCAGATACAAACAACAACATTTCAACAGATTCATAAAAACGCATCAGCCATTGCGCAGTTTGTTTTAGACGATGATAAAGAGATTCCGTTAACAACGGTGCCTGCATGTCAGCCTCTCATACATACAACAACAGCGTCTTCTGCGGTTCCTGTGCGAACATGTTTTTCTACGCACTTAACGACGACAACATCTCCAATATATTCTGCGTCTATACCTACGACACATGCTACACCGCTTGGTAGTGCATATACGTTTCAGCGACAAGTTGGTGTGCAAACACCTAACGGATTTGTGCCACTCACAAACGCAAACATACCATTCGCTGCGCCGACATTCGAGACACAGACACATGCGCCTGTGTATTTGCCGCCGCAATATATCTCCTCTTCCTTCGTATAATCCATACGGAAGCGCAAGAGACGTCGTAGCCCTGCTGCCAGAATTCAACCCTTCATCGGAGAAATCTTTGGATTCGTTGCAATTTGTTAATAGAGTGGAGTCATTAAAGAACGCGTATAAGTGGGACGACCAGGTGGTTGTTTTTGCTGTACAACAAAAAATGATGGGAGCTGCAAAATATTGGGTGGATTCGCTCGATGAAATTTTCTTTTCTTGGCAGCAATTTGTTCTAAAGTTTTTGAAAGACTTTCCGAGTGTTGAGAATGTTGCCGATGTACATATTAAAATGTCACACACGAAACGTCTTCACAATGAGTCTCCCCACGATTATTACTACAAAATGCTCGCTTATGGTAGAAAAGGTGGTTTACCCCAATCAGCAATAGCTCGCCACATTGTAAATGGAATCAACGACCCGGATTTACGTAAGAAAATCTCTAATAACTACGACGAGTGCAGTGAATTACTACGAGATATTATAAACTTTTGTGCGCATAACGAAATAAAAGGACCATACGTAATAACAAAGCCGTCGAAAAATATCTCAGATACACCCAAAATTTTTCATAAAACCACCGAGAATAGAAGTCAAGGTATTAAATGCTTCAACTGCGGCAAACTTGGACATGTTTCCATCAGATGCCCCGAACCTCAACGCAAAGAGATATGCAATACATGCGGCCGAACTTCTCATCAGACATCGAACTGTCCTAATAAGCAGCGTCAACCGGAATCGGTCAACGATATTAAAGGGAATGTACTTCATCTAAAAAGTGATATTGTAAAGGACATTAAAGTCAACAATTTACCTACATCAGCATTCGTCGATCCTGGAAGCAGCCATACTTTGATACGAGAGTCTTTCACCCACAATCTTACTGATGTCAAAGACTGTTCAGTTACGCTGAGTGGATTTGCGGGAGGCAAGTTCATTTGTAACAAAAAAATCGAAGCGGAAATCTATTTTGATGACACCATTTTTGAAGCGGAGTTGCTGATCGTTAACAATGAGATGATAACCGAAAACGTCCTTTTAGGAAGAGACGTACTTTGTCGCCAGGGAGCTCGACTTATCATAGAAGGTGCTGAATGCCGGATGGAAAAATCCGTTAATGTTATATCGCTCAATACGCAACTTAATAAAGTCGAGCAAGGTGAGTGGAAATCGATTTTAACTAACCATCGAGGGTGTTTTGCAGAAAAACTGGTCGACCTGGGGACGTGCAACCTATCGAAAATGCAGATCAAACTTTCTTCCAACACTCCGGTGAAAACCAAACCGTATCGTTTGCCGTTTGCCAGAAGACCCATAGTCACCAATATAGTTAAAGATCTGCTTTCAACAAGCATCATACGTCATTCAAATTCGCCGTACGCATCTCCAGTTGTCTTGGTAGACAAGAAAAATGGTGAACATCGTTTGTGTGTCGACTACCGGCTGTTAAACAGCATCACAGTAAAAATTCCTTATCCGATGCCAAATCTTGAAGAACAGTTCGCACAGCTTGCCGGAAATAAATACTTCACGTCGCTGGACCTTCGTATGGGATATCATCAAATCGAGATTGACGAGGACTCAAAACGCTACACCGCATTTGTAACCACGGACGGGCATTTCGAGTACAACCGAATGCCGTTTGGTCTCGTAAATGCCCCGGCAGTGTTCTAATCCATCATGAACGAGCTCATAACTAAGATGAAACCCGGTGAAGTTCTTGCGTACTTGGATGATATCATCATTCCGAGTAAAACCGCCGAAGAAGATCTGCGGCGACTGGAACAGTTTTTACGCATTCTTGAATTGGCTGGCCTAAGACTTTGCGCCGACAAGTGCCATTTCTTGGCAACACAAATTACATATTTGGGACATATTGTGAACGAGGCTGGAATAACCCCTGGAGATGACAAGGTAAGCGCAATACGTAACTTTAAAATTCCGACAACTATTACCGAAGTCCGGCGCTTCCTTGGATTAACCGAGTTTTTCCGAAAATTTGTGGAGCATTATTCCTTGATATCGAGGCCGTTAACTCAGCTGCTGCGTAAAAACGAAAAGTTCCAGTGGTGTGAAGAACAACAATGTGCTTTCACGCAACTTATCGACCTGTTATGCAAGAAACCAGTACTTGAATTATATAACCATACCGCTTACCACGAAGTACACACGGATGCTAGCGCTGTTGGTCTCGCTGGTGTTCTTCTGCAGTCCAACAAGTGATTGGAAACCCGTATTTTACTATAGTCGCCACTGTACTGCTGCCGAAAGCAAGAGGCACAGTTACGAACTCGAAGTTCTCGCCGTTGTCGAGTCTCTCGAACGTTTTCGTGTTTATGTTCTTGGGAAGCCTTTCAAACTCGTCACCGATTGCGCCGCCATTGCCAAAGCCAAGGCCAATTCAGAAATTATTCCCAAGATTGCTCGCTGGTGGATCAAAATCCTCGATTATGACTTCGAAGCTGTCCATCGTCAAGGAAGCCGCATGTCCCATGTTGATGCACTTAGCAGATCCCCCAATTTACCACCAAAAGAAATTCTTCCTGGAAATGACATTTTGAAGATCAACTCTGCAACAGATGATTGGTTGTTGACGATGCAACGACAAGATCCGTCACTAACTGAAATCATAGCCGTTTTAAATGGAGAACGTAAGTCCGAACAAGAAACTCAATTTAAAACAGATTATATATTACAGAATCACCGGTTGTATCGCAAAATCGAAAAAAGTTGTCTCTGATACGTCATCGTACGCGGATGTGCTGCGCATCGTCATTGCACAAAACAAACAAAAAAAAAATCAACAACAAAAAAGCATATTGCCCAAGCTCGCCGGCTCGCGTGTGCATAATTTGTTAGTGCGAAGTGCAGTGTGTGGTGTCCATGCTTCCCGTCCCCAACACCTCAGCTAAAGAATTAGTGAATTACAACTGTTTTATGCTTGCATGCGGCAGTGTAATGATCTAATTATTTAGCTATAAGAATAACGGATTGTGAGTGTTTGTTTCCTTTGGTGATTTAACTCATTTTGTCGTGAAGGCATAACACTGGCGACAAATTGTGTTGAGAATCCAATTTGAGACATACTCTTCTCAATTACGGTTTAAAGAAGCGGTAAGTTGTGTCTTGTGTGTTTGTTTTTTGTAGTATGTGTGTTTTCAGAGTGGATCTCAGCAACATACGTGGGCTGAGAACGAATTCGTTTTCTGTGTTTAACCATGTTCATGTCCACAGGCCAGCAATTTTGGCATTGAGTGAAACTCAGGTGTTTGATAATTCTGATGTATCGGAATTTAATCTGCCTGGGTATAGCTTGGTGCCATTATTTTTCTCTCGACGCGGACTCGCAATCTATGTACGGAGAGATGTTGCGTTTCAGCTTTTGCCTCAATTTAGCCAAAGTTCCAAACCGGAATTCAATTTCATTTGGCTAAAAGTTAAGGTACAAGAGCGCAACATCTACTATTGTTTCCTTTACAGAAGCCCCAACTTAGACAGTGTTTCAACTCAGAGTGAGTTTGATGCACTGTCTGATTCAATCTTAAGAATTGATAAAAAACATGAAATCGTTATTGCGGGCGATTTCAATGTACACAATTCTGGGTGGCTTCGCCATTCTGGCCAGACAACACCCGAAGGAAGGTGTGTTGAGTTATTCGCTGAGTTTAACCACCTTACTCAGCTTGTAAATGAGCCTACCCGAATACCTGACATTGCATATCATTCCGCTAACACCCTTGACTTGTTCCTTACCTCTCGTCCTGAGAAATACTCTGTCAATGTATTATCGCCTCTAGGCTCGTCAGACCATTGTGTAGTATCAGCTAATTTCTCGTTAATAAACCACGTAGTTAGAGAAAAAACTCCCAAAAAAATAGTATGGCAATACGAGAAAGCCAATTGGGACGGCCTTAACAACTTCTTTGGGAGAACTAACTGGTCGCTATTTTTTCGTGATAGCAACGTGGATGCCGCCGCTGATGCAATCACAAACATCATTCTTATTGGTATGAGAAAGTTTATTCCTTTCAGGAATAAATCTATCAAATCAAAGGAAGATGGATGGTATGACTTGAGCTGTAAAGAGGCTTCTAGGATTAGAGAGGTGTGCTTTCGGTTTTACAAAGCAAACCCTACCGAAGAAAACCGAAAAAAATTTAAACGAGCAAGAAATGATTGCAATGCCCATCTTCGGCGAGTCAAATTCGCCTACGACCGAAAATTAAGGCAAAAAATACTACAATGTCCCAAAGGTAGTAAAAATTTTTGGTCCTTCGTGAAAAGAATCAAAAATACAGCCTCGTCGTCAATCCCAACGCTCATTTATAATGACATTCCAGTTGTCAGCTCTATAGACAAAGCCAATCTGTTTGCTGCGCATTTCGCAGCTAGCTCTACGCTTCCAGATTGTGCATTGTCGCCTCCTGCACCTCAGAGTATTGAACACTCTATGGGACAGATATTTATTCGTACTCGTGCAGTTGCTAGGGTTTTAAATGATCTCAACACACACAAATCCGCTGGGCCAGATGGTATTTCTCCATTAGTTCTGAAGAGGTGTTCTTCCAAGCTGGCATTACCATTGCGTAAGCTTTTCCATCTATCCTATTCTTCTGGACTCTTCCCGAGAAGTTGGAAAACAGCATTTGTCCAGCCCATACCCAAAAAAGGCGAGCCGTCATCTCCTTCTTCGTACCGACCCATAGCACTTACATCCATTCTTTCCAAGGTCATGGAAACGCTGATCAATTATCAGCTTAAGAAATATCTTGAAACCAACGAAATCCTTAGTGACCGGCAGTATGGATTTCGTGGGCAACGTTCTACTGGTGATTTGATGGTATATCTCACCGAACAGTGGAACCGATCTTTACATCATTTTGGAGAAAGCAAAGCTGTTGCACTCGATATTTCAAAGGCATTTGACAGAGTTTGGCATCAAGCTCTTTTGTCTAAAATGCGTGCTTATGGTGTTGATGATAAACTGCTTCATTGGATTAGAAGCTATCTTTTGGACCGCTCAATTCAAGTTGTTTTGGACGGTTTCAAGTCTGAAATACACCACATAAATGCTGGCGTTCCCCAGGGCTCTGTTCTGTCCCCGACACTCTTTCTCATTTTTATTAATGATCTCTTATCTGTGACTTCTAATCCAATTCACTCCTTCGCTGACGACAGCACTCTCAGCTTCTCATATAAGTTTGTGGAACGTCCCTCCACTTCTGATGTGGAGCACAAACAACTTTGTATGTTAAGCTCGTTGAATTCTGACCTTGACAGCATAATACAATGGGGAGAAATCAATCGAGTAGAATTTAACGCTTCCAAAACTCAATGTTGTCTCCTGTCGTCAAAGCGAATTCTTAACCCCATGCCATTATCCATGAATGGCACTTGCATCGAGGAAACTGAAAATCTCGCAATTCTCGGTATGTGCGTTAACGACAAGCTTCGTTGGAATGACCACATATTTACCATCGCTAAAAATGCTGCGAAATGTTTAGGTTTTCTAGCCCGGTGCAAGAAATATTTCTCTCCCTCTGATCTGGCTACCATATACAAGGCTTTTATTCGCCCAAACCTTGAGTACAATTGTCATATCTGGTCTGGTGCGCCTAAGACTTCTTTGCATCAGCTAGATAGAATACAAAACCGCGCGTTAAAACTTATCGGTGACGAAAATATAGCGAAATCAATAGATTCGCTTGAACACCGCAGGAACGTTTCTTGCTTGTCACTGTTTTATCGTTTCTTCTACCAGCGGTGCTCAAGAGAAATAGCCAGCTGCATGCCACCTCTCCTTGAATTCAACCGCAATACTCGTGGCGCTCTAAATGCTCATCAGTTTACCCTCAAGCCCATCTTCGGACGTACAGTTAAATTCAGGGATTCGTTCTTCAGCCGTACAACACGTATGTGGAATGCTCTGCCAAGCTCTGTCTTCCCACATCACTATGATCCACAGGCATTCAAAACACAAGCTCATAGACATCTCCTCTTTTCTCCTCCTCTTCCTTAACGCCCACGCTGTGCCAAGCATATAGCCGAGCATTATAAGGGTGCGAACCCCTTGAAGCGTGCGCGAATTATAAAAAAAAAAAAAAAAAAAAAAAACCTTAAAATTCGTTGTACCAAGATCCGTAAGATGGAGAATTGTTCGTTCATGCCATGATGAGGTAGGCCATTTCGGTCTAGACAAAACAATCCAGCGTATTCAAACACACTTCTGGTTTCCGAAAATTCGAAAATACGTGAAGGAGTATCTCGCCGCATGCATTTAGTGCTGCTACTACAAATCTAAGGGCGGGAAACCTGAAGGGCGTCTTCATTATGGAGAAATTGAACCGATTCCATTTCGACAAATACACATCGATCACCTCGGTCCATTTATTCGAAGCAAACGGAGAAACTTGTATGTCCTTGCAATCTCTGACGCATTCAGCAAGTTTCTCATCATAAAGGCTGTCAAAACTACAAAGACGATTCCCGTCATCAATACGCTTAATGAAGTAACTACCTACTTTGGACTTCCAAAACGCATCATTACCGAGAGGGGCACTGCGTTTACCTCTAAATCGTTCGAAACGTATTGTGAACAAAACAATATTCAGCATATAAAAACAGCTGTGCGTACCCCAAGGGCCAACGGGCAGGTTGAGAGAGCCAACCACACCATTCTCACATTTGTCCGAACAACGACGAAGGAACCAAAGGATTGGGACCTAAACATACGAAATTTGCAGTGGGCTGTTAATTCTCAACGGAATTCGACGTCGGGGTTCAGTCCAAACGAACTCATCTTTGACTTCAAGCTTATTGATGTGGTACAAAATCGTCTTGTCGCCGCTATTCATGACGAAGTCTGCTGTAACGAAGATGATTTAATTAGCAATAAAAGAGCTAAAGCCGCTGAAAATATATCCGAGAGTCGTGAAAAATGGAAACAACGTTTTGATATGAAACACGCCGAACCAACTTTGTATGCTGAGGGTGACTTAGTAGTAATATCAAACGAACCATCATCTACCGGGGAATCACGAAAACTTGAGCCCAAGTATAGGGGCCCTTACCGAGTTTCCAAAGTCTTGGGTAATAACCGATTCCTGATCGAAGATATTCCTGGAATGCAAATTACTCAGAAGAAATTTTGCTCCGTATACGCCACCGACAAAATCAAACCGTGGTGTCATCATTCGCCTGACCTGGATGAAGGTGAAGAGCAAGAGACTGATGAAGCCGAGGACGACTTCGAAGTAGGATTGGCCGAGCTGTGACGTGTTCCCTGCATTATTTCATTGATATTAATGTTCAACATGCTTTCTCTTTCCTTCATCAATCTCATTCATTATTTGTCTTGATATATATATTTTCAATAAAACGAATAACTCTCAGAAGAGAGTTCAGTTGATTTGTGACTGAAAACCAAAACAGACGTGGAAGATAAAACGTTCGTTAACTTTGCTTAAAGAGTATTCTTTGTTTGTTTGAATAGTTATCCTGACTATTACTGGAAAATAAAACGTTAATTAATTTTGGTTAAACAGTATTCTTTATTTATTTGAATAGTTATCCTGACACTATGATGCCGTTTGCTAACAATTAAATGCCGATTGGAGGGCGATTTCGCACTCATATACAAAGAAACAAGAATTTAAGGAAAAAAACAATTTATCCGCCTTCGACGAAATTCGTCCAGATCCTCTTATGCTCTCCTTCCCCGTTCGCCATTATACGAATGTTTCTTCGGCACTTTGCTTCCACGAGTCCTTTAGCAGACCAAAAGAAACGACGCCATCGAGAAATTCTTCTTTTCCCAAGCCGAACCACAGCTTTTTTTTTGCTTTGACCGATGGGTCCGCACTGGCAGTGTTGATATGTCCGAAGTTCCAATGCAATGGGAACTGGAAATTGAAGAACTGGTGACCCAAGGGACATTGGATCTCCCAAGATAGTGAAACCCGAGCAGAGCACTCTGGGTAAAGGGAAAATGTTTGAAAATTCGCGTTGCCACAAAAAAATCGCCACGCGGTTTTTCCACTCGTCATGCCGTGGTGTCATCATTCGCCTGACCTGGATGAAGGTGAAGAGCAAGAGACTGATGAAGCCGAGGACGACTTCGAAGTAGGATTGGCCGAGCTGTGACGTGTTCCCTGCATTATTTCATTGATATTAATGTTCAACATGCTTTCTCTTTCCTTCATCAATCTCATTCATTATTTGTCTTGATATATATATTTTCAATAAAACGAATAACTCTCAGAAGAGAGTTCAGTTGATTTGTGACTGAAAACCAAAACAGACGTGGAAGTTAAAACGTTCGTTAACTTTGCTTAAAGAGTATTCTTTGTTTGTTTGAATAGTTATCCTGACTATTACTGGAAAATAAAACGTTAATTAATTTTGGTTAAACAGTATTCTTTATTTATTTGAATAGTTATCCTGACACTATGATGCCGTTTGCTAACAATTAAATGCCGATTGGAGGGCGATTTCGCACTCATATACAAAGAAACAAGAATTTAAGGAAAAAAACAATTTATCCGCCTTCGACGAAATTCGTCCAGATCCTCTTATGCTCTCCTTCCCTGTTCGCCATTATACGAATGTTTCTTCGGCACTTTGCTTCCACGAGTCCTTTAGCAGACCAAAAGAAACGACGCCATCGAGAAATTCTTCTTTTCCCAAGCCGAACCACAGCTTTTTTTTTGCTTTGACCGATGGGTCCGCACTGGCAGTGTTGATATGTCCGAAGTTCCAATGCAATGGGAACTGGAAATTGAAGAACTGGTGACCCAAGGGACATTGGATCTCCCAAGATAGTGAAACCCGAGCAGAGCACTCTGGGTAAAGGGAAAATGTTTGAAAATTCGCGTTGCCACAAAAAAATCGCCACGCGGTTTTTCCACTCGTCATGCCTTTTGGGCCCGGTACCTTAGTCACGCTTTTTAAAGTGGTCTTTTTTTTTCTGCCGTTAGGAACGCAGTTGTTCCTTTGAAAAAGGCACTTTTGGGGTAGAAAATTCGCTTCCTTTAACCTTTTCCACTTGCGCGTTAGCCGATGTGGATTGTTCTCGAACACACAAATTTAGACGTTTTATAATCTTTTCCCCCTTTTTTGTATCGGGTTACAATTTAAATTTAACACAATCGAAACTAAAGCGATTGGCAAAAAAAAACTTTGAATTAGTCGCGTTTATCCTGTAATTGCCACCAAGGCATCAACACGCAAAAAAAAACTTTTAACATTTTTGAACAAAGACTCTCGTACGAGCCGACGACCACTTGCGGAGCCAACCGTCTCCCTTTCAAGATCAAAACCAACTCCTCGCAAAATAATTTTCTGCCAGTAACCCAAGCTCTCTCTCCTCTTTCTTTCCTTTATTCTTCATATACATCCAATGCATACACACAGTGGGCTAGCGGTACCCATCCTAGCATGCAGGTAGAAGTGTATTTAAAATCAATTTTCTCATACCGCCTTTGGTGCTATTGCAAAAAAATCAAATCATCCGATTTTGGAGAGCCAATCAGAGGCGCCGCGTCCAACTATTTTGGTTGCAGCATAGCTGTACCAAGCATCGGATGATTTTACGGCATCACCCTCTGCTTCGTACAACCATGCAGCGGCGCTTGGTCTTTCCGTACACAAGACCAATACATTTTCAGCTGGACTTCTGATGCCCTTACCGTAACAGGGTGTCGCTGTGACTAACCTGATACCATTAAAAAACAAATAAGAGGCTGTATTTCCTTTAACCCACGGAAATTAAGGCCATCTTATTTGAAGAGGTAGCCCACCTAAGCTAAGAGTTACTGACGAATATCCTTCGCATGGTATATACCGTTCAATTTTCCCGACCTATCTTCTAATAAGTAGTACGAGTTTCCTCGTCTTTCGCGTATCCGCGCTGGCACAAACAAAGGAGCCAGTTTGGCATTGAAGCTCTTTGCAAAACTGCTCTGCACGAAATTCCTCCTAAATACCTCTTGTCCCACTTTGTAATCCACTTGGCGACTCCGGGTATTGTATGTTTTTAAGTTCGTCTCGTAAGCTTTCCGCAAATTTTTGGTGACCTTATCTCTGATAGACAGACGCTGATCGGGTGGCGAGATAGTAGTGTCTAGATCATGCTGGAGATCCAAATTTCGTAACAACTGGTAATCAGAAGCGTGATGGGTCATGTGAAGTCCAAAGAGTACATAGTAAGGCGAGAACCCGATTGACGTATGGAATGAGCTGCGCAAGGCACAACTGATCCCACTAAGATATTTGTCCCAGGTTTTCTGGTCGTCTTTCACATACGCACGTACGGCAGCTATTATGGAGCGATTTACTCGTTCTGAAGCTTTAGACTGCGGGGAATACAGAGCTGTAAACACATGATTAATCCCGTATCTATCCAGAAGCGCCTTGAAGATATTCGATCTAAACTGCACGCCATTGTCTGTCACAATTACCTCAGGGACTCCGAAGATATGGAAAATGTATTCCTCCAGATATTTACAGATTGACGAAGCGCAAAACTTTTTAAGGGTTTCCAGAAAATTGAATTTAGAGAGCTGGTCGACTACGATCAGAATTCCGATTGCTCCCGAGTTCGGGCTGATTGTACCAGCTGACCCATTCGAGGACGCAAAATTTTATTGGGCGGTTTGGTGCATTTGCATGTTTCACAACAGGAAATATACTCTCGGATTTGTCTAGTCATACGAGGCCAGAAGAATTTCCGCTGTATCTTCTCGATGGTTTTACCTACCCCACCGTGGGCACTAGTCAGGCGGCAGTGTGCTCGCCGAATGACGTCGTTCGTTAAACCTTTTGGAACCCAAAGCTTCCAGGAGTTGTGTTCTTGATCTACGTTACCCGAAGCAAAGTCGTTACGTTTGTAGACATACATCTCGACCACTTTGAGGTCGGGCAGCTTGCTCTGATTCGCTAGGACATTGGTCTTCAGGGTTTCGTATTCAGTGCTCAGGAATTCGTCCGAATCTAGATCGATTTCGGGACCTTCTTCAACCACTTCGCATAATTCCGCGGAATACAACCTAGATAAGGCATCTGGAACCACGTTCTCAGATCCTTTGCGATGTTGAATAGAAAACTGGAACCCTTGGAGCTTGAGAGCCCACCTCGCTAATCTACCACTCTGGTCCGTCTGCCGCATCAGCCATTGTAAGCTGGCGTGGTCGGTAATCACCATAAACTCCTGACCCTCGATATAGGCCCGAAATTTCTTGATGCTCAGGACAACGGCTAAGCATTTTTGCTCCGTGACACTGTAGTTTTTTTGAGCTTTATTGAACTTTTGAGACATGAAAGCCACGTCACTTCGTCACCGTCATCAGTCACTTGGGCAAGAACGCTGCCTATGCCATCTTGTTTTGCGTCGCATTGCAAAAGAAAGGGTCTGCTGAAATCTAGGTTTGACAATACCGGAGCGGAAGTTAGACGTTGTTTCAGATCGTTAAATGCTTGCTCGGCTTCGGCCGACCAAACGAAGGATTTCGATTTTTTTAGAAGCTCTGTGAGGGGGTGAGTTACAATAGAGAAATTGGCTATGAAGCGCCGATACCATCCAGCCATCCCGAGAAATCTCCTCAACTGTCGAACTAACCGGGGAGTCGAAAACTCTGTAATGGCTACGAGTTTGTCTGGATCTGCCTTCAGCACACCATATCCAACCACATATCCCAGGTACTTCACCTCCTTCAGACAGAATTTACTTTTGCCTAGGTTGATTGTAAGACCAGCCTTACGCAAATGCAAGGCGACTTCCTCTAAAACCTCCAGGTGTTTATCAAACCTGTCGGTGATTATCAAAAGGTCATCCAGATAGACAAATACGAAATCTCGAAGTTGGGTGGGTATCACTTCATCCATCAATCTACACAAGGTCTGTGGAGCATTGCACAGCCCGAACGGCATTACTCGGTATTGATATAAGGGTCTATTTGGGACGGTGAAGGCGGTTTTATCCCGAGAACCCTCCTCCAACGGAATCTGATGGAACGCCTTCTTTAAATCTAAACTCCAGATGACCTCTGCAGGCGGTAATCGACCTAGAATCCCGTTTATGTGTGGCAAGGGATAAGCATCCTTGACCGTCACTGCATTAACCTTCCTCGAGTCCAGACAAAGTCGAACTTTCCCCGGTTGACGTACCAACACCACAGGCGAACAGGCGAACTCCAGGCGAACTCCAGGAACTTTTGGATTCTTCTATAATTCCTTGGGCCAGCATTTCATCCAGTTCAGCTAAGATCAATTTCTCGAATTTCTCGATCGATCTAGAAATTTCACCTCTGCATATGAACGTACATCCTCTCCTCGGTTGATGATTGCATTAACCCATCTCTTACGATTTTGCACCACAGATTTCCAAAAGGCACGCATCCGGAGTGTCGAACGTTTACTTTTCTGTCTTTTCACATTTTCTGTGTCAGAGTCAAAAATCCGCGCTCGTGCTTTCTGGTATTCCGCGAAACGCTCATGGTAGGGCTTAAAGGAATGCAGTAAGAGTTTGTAACTACAAGCTTGCTTGGGTAAATCATTTTCATTTCGAGTGGTCAAAATCTTTGGTTCAAAGGGTTCCGTCTGTGTGGCACAAACGCTCGTGTCAACAGGTGGATTATCCTCGGTATTTTGTTTTACTTGGGGTGTGGGTTGCGTTTTTGTAGCTGAGCCACACCCACACGGGAGTTTCTCGGGAGCCTACAGTTTACACAGTTTGGTCTATATACGTTTAGGGCTCCGCATCCGTAGCAGAATATTCGTCTTTCCTGCAGACAATCTACATATCTGTGACCACCCTCGCCACAGTTCCAACAGATTGGCGGATTTTTAACAGTCACCGCACAATTTTCACCTAAAACATTTGGTGAGGAGTAGACTTCCTCCGGACAACTGTATAACATGTCCATTTCGGCGACGTTACGTCGGGGCATAAGGTTCCGAAATCCAGAAACCCACGGCTGACATCCGCGAGGAAACGTTACCGCTTGCGACAGACCTCTCGGAGTTGGGCCACTGAACTAATTGGTAAATACAAAATCTCGTGCCGAATATCCGGACGAAGATTACGTGTTAAGATCTCTACGAACTCATTTTCGTTTATTTGGGAACCCAACCGATTGGTTAAGACGGAAATCGAATCGAAGTATTCATCAAATGTTTCCCGATCCTTCTGCCTCCTTGACCGAATGCTTTCCAACAGGTCGTAATCCGTATGATTATCTTTGAATTGCAAACGTAAGGCTTCGCATAGATCAAACCAGGAGCACTGATGAACACTCCGATGATATCGCCAAAACCATTCTCTGGCTTTCCTATGGAGTAACATGTGGAAATTACTGCAAATCACTGAAAAGTCTCCATACAAGGTTTGGTTAGTCAGGACTTGAACTCGGTATAGGAATTCGTCAATGGTGAGTCCGTCTATGGTACCATCAAAATGGATTTTCCACTTTTGTATGAGGTTGGTGATGCGATCAGACCTTCCCAAATCGAGTGAAGGACCGGAGCTCGACACTTTATTCGGGGCAAAGGAAACGTTCCGAAAATTCCACTCAAGACCTGGATTGATAGGTCCGTTCGAAATTATCGGTGTTGGGAGACGAGTGAAATCATCAGAGCGGTTTTGAGAATTGTTCTGTTGACTGAAATAGTTCGTCTGGGTTTGAAGCTTCAGATTTTCTAAACACTTCTGTATGTTGGAAGTGACTACGTCCGTCAGTTTGCTAGTAAGACATTCAATGGTGTCCGACTTATGTTGTTCCAAGGCGGTACCTATCAGGGTTTTGACTTCATCGGTGGTGAGCGTCCGTTCGGAAAGCGGCACCGGACGTGTACCCGACCTTTGTCGGTTGTCTTCGAAAAAAATTTCGTCCTCGAGGAGGTTTCTATGTGTGTAGCGCTTAGGAACGGTATTACTCTTCCTACCTGCACTGGTGCTGCGAGTAACCGTTGTTTTGGGAATGGCTCCCTTTGAAGCCGGAGTCTGCTTGTTGAACGGTTTTCTTCTTGCGGTTGCACGTACAGTGTTCTCCACCGTCACTTCTATAGGCTTAAGACTCTCTGCTATGCAGTCTGCTTTGCAAGTTGGACATTTGTCCGTAATACACGTATTATAAAAAACGTGTTCACAGGGGGTAACGAGGCTTCCGACTTCCGGGACTAGTTCCGCCTTATACACTTGGCAGGTAACGCTTGGATTGAGCCGACTCAAATCCTCGTTTCTACGCACAGTAAACATGCTCTCGACGATAACTTACTATGCCTAGAGCTATTGGTCAGGTCGACCGGTCACGGCCCAATCGCCTGCATTTCCAAGAGTTATACAGAACGATCATAGAACGCTGGTCGAATCAATAATAATAAGATAACACCGTTCGAGAGAAATTCTTTAATAATAAGCTGTGACACGCATCGCGGTCATATGAGCAGAATCCAAAACTACTGCTTTGACTAAGACAAGGTAAGATATTGAAGGCAAAATTATTGGGGCCCTGCAGCGCTCACAAGGTAGAGCAGACGTTGCCTGGTCAGAACCTATGCCGCACGCAAAAGGTCTGCAATTCCAAACAAGTGGTCTAGTTCGTTCCTAGGACGAGCAGTACACCAACGATAGAAAAGGGTCCAGTGTGAGTCGTTAAAGTGTATCGAGCTACACCCTTTACGTCGAAATCCAAGGTCAGGTATTCACCCTAATTAGGCTTCCTATTTACCTGCAATTCCTGGACGTAATTCTTCAAGGACCCACCGGAAAACAAATTACCATTAGGTATCTAAATTAATCTACTAGAAATTTAAAAGGAAAGAAGGAAACACAAAGAGTGAAACCCAAAGAAAATCATAGCTCTAACCAGAATTCCTTCGTGCCCCACGTTGGGCGCCATTTTCTGTAATGTACATGGTACGCGCCAACGTGGTTAAACCACATAGAAAAGTTAGGTGAGACACAAAAAAACCATCTCGGGCCCCACGTTGGGCGCCATTTTCTGTAATGTACCACTCCTATAGATGACGACCAATCAATCTCAATCCATGATCATCACGCGAATGTTCTCTTTCAATCCTAGTCAAACGGGTATAACACAGCTCCTGGTTCGTCCGGAATCTTGGACCCTTCGCGGAGACCCTCTCATCCGGTTGGCACGCCTGGTTACCACCGCTTAGCTCGTCGTGTCGTGGGGTAGGTTCTTCGATGAGGTTATCCTCCGGAGACATTACAAAAACTATCTGCGTGCCGTCGCAACAAAAAAAAGGAGAGTACTATCAAACGAGGAAAAGCTACCTAAGGGAAGGTGCTTAACTTAATGACCAATATACGGCCACTGGATGAAGGGCAGGGAGAGAGCGGGGCGAGGACTAAACCTATAAGGTCCTCCTTACCATACTCCTCCTTCTCTACACCCACCCTACCGTGGATCCAAACGATGTCATTGGACCCCCTTAGAGACTTACCCCACCGCTGACCAGGGTATTACCTGTGCCGGGAGGAGGAAGCCATAGAGCATTTAACACACATGGTTAATCCTACAAAAACACTTTTATTTCTGTTTCTTTTTCTTTTATTGACCTTATCCTAAATTAATACAAAAGAGATAGATATATATATATATACACGGAGCAATGCCTCCTTATAGATCTCTAAAATCTAATTTCACTACATCTAAATTTGAATTCATACCAGGTGAATTCTACGCTAAAAGTTAGTTCTCCCTTTAATATAAAAGGACCCTTTCGTTCAATAAGGCGCGTAGCCTATAGAATATATAGTGATTTAATTTAGTTTGGTTTATTACTAATTAAATTAAATTAAAGAACCCTCATCGGCCAAAACCTTTTTACGATATATATAACTGTAAGGAAAATATTACTCAGGATATTTCAAATGTGCTACCATGAGTGATATTTAACATCAACCATAGAAAAAAAAGGCAATACTCATGTAGCTATTTTTGATTATTACTATTTAAGATAAAAAAAAGTGCTACCATGAGTGATATTTATATATACTGTATACTATATTGGTTATATTATATATATATATTATATATATATTTATATATGTATATAGTATCAACCAAAAATGCTTATTCAAATTCAGATGTGCTACCATGAGCAATATTTGACGACAGCAAAAAAAACTATACTCATATAATTATCATTTAGAATTAAATTTAAAAATGTGCTACTGCGAGCGATGCTTAACGACAGCGAAAAACTATACTCATATAATTATCAGTTAGTATTAAATTTAAAAATGTGCTACCATGAGTGATATTTTACATCAACCTAGGGAAAAGCAATACTCATGTAGCTATTAATTATTATTACAATTAAAAAAAAAATGTGCTACCATGAGTAATATTTTACATCAACCATAGGGAAAACAATATTCATGTAGCTATTAATTATTATTAAAATTAAATTTTAAAATGTGCTACCACGAGCGAACCTTAATGCCATTAAACAAAAACCAATACTCATGTAGCTATTATTGATTATTACAATTTAAAAGAAAAAAATGTGCTACTATGAGTGATACGATACTGCCTGGTTCCGGAGATCCAAACACCCGTTGAGGACGCGATATTTCACAACCCAGGGTACTTATAGCACATGATGTAACCGGTTGCTTTCCGTTACCCAATTTATCAAAATACCAAAAACAAATCAAAAGGAAAGATGAATCACTTACTTGATTGCGCGTAGATCCAACCTTGTCGCCAGCGCTGTCGAGAGGGGCAGAATCCAGCTAAGAGGGAAAATTTGTGTAATTAATTTCCTAATCACGCGCGTTTAACGACACTACCGATTGTTTTGGAACCCTTACAAATTTAAGTCAGGTTGGTATACCTTAAAAAAAAACCCAAAAGCACATTGGTTTTTCCAAAAAAAACTGTACTGTACGGTACCCTATGATGCCGTTTGCTAACAATTAAATGCCGATTGGATGGCGATTTCGCTCTCATATACAAAGAAACAAGAATTTAAGGAAAAAAACAATTTATCCGCCTTCGACGAAATTCGTCCAGCTCCTCTTATGCTCTCCTTCCCCGTTCGCCTTTATACGAATGTTTCTTCGGCACTTTGCTTCCACGAGTCGCTTAGCAGACCAAAAGAAACGACGCCATCGAGAAATTCTTCTTTTCCCAAGCCGAACCACAGCTTTTTTTTCCTTTGACCGATGGGTCCGCACTGGCAGTGTTGATATGTCCGAAGTTCCAATGCAATGGGAACTGGAAATTGAAGAACTGGTGACCCAAGGGACATTGGATCTCCCAAGATAGTGAAACCCGAGCAGAGCACTCTGGGTAAAGGGAAAATGTTTGAAAATTCGCGTTGCCACAAAAAAATCGCCACGCGGGTTTTCCACTCGTCATGCCTTTTGGGCCCGGTACCTTAGTCACGCTTTATAAAGTGGTCTTTTTTTTCTGCCGTTAGGAACGCAGTTGTTCCTTTGAATAAGGCACTTTTGGGGTAGAAAATTCGCTTCCTTTAACCTTTTCCACTTGCGCGTTAGCCAATGTGGATTGTTCTCGAACACACAAATTTAGACGTTTTATAATCTTTTCCCCCTTTTTTTTGTATCGGGTTACAATTTAAATTTAACACAATCGAAACTAAAGCGATTGGCAAAAAAAAACTTTGAATTAGTCGCGTTTATCCTGTAATTGCCACCAAGGCATCAACACGCAAAAAAAACTTTTAACATTTTTGAACAAAGACTGTCGTACGAGCCGACGACCACTTGCGGAGCCAACCGTCTCCCTTTCAAGATCAAAACCAACTCCTCGCAAAATAATTTTCTGCCAGTAACCCAAGCTCTCTCTCCTCTTTCTTTCCTTTATTTTTCATATACATCCAATGCATACCCACAGTGGGCTAGCGGTACGCATCCTAGCATGCAGGTAGAAGTAAATTACGTGTATTTAAAATCAATTTTCTTATACTGCCTTTGGTGGTATTGCAAAAAAATCAAATGATCCGATTTTGGAGAGCCAATTAGAGGCTCCGCGTCCAACTATTTTGGTTGCAGCATAGCTGTACCAAGCATCGGATGATTTTACGGCATCACCCTCTGCTTCGTACAACCATGCAGCGGCGCTTGCTCTTTCCGTACACAAGACCAATACATTTTCAGCTGGACTTCTGATGCCCTTACCGTAACAGGGTGTCGCTGTGACTAACCTGCTACCATTACAAGCCAGAAATGATTGCAATGTCCATCTTCGGCGAGTCAAATTCGCCTACGACCAAAAATTTAAGCAAAAAATACCACAATGTCCCAAAGGTAGTAAAAATTTTTGGTCATTCGTGCAAAGAATCAAAAATACGGCCTCATCGTCCATTCCAACGCTCATTTATAATGACACTCCAGTTGTCAACTCTAAAGACAAAGACAATCTGTTTGCTGCACATTTTGCAGCTAGCTCCACGCTTCCAGATTGTGCATTGATGCCGCCTGCACCCCCGAGTATTGAACACTCTATGGGACAGATCTTCATTCGTACTCGTGCAGTGTCTAGAGTTTTAAACGATCTCAACATTCAAAAATCCGTTGGGCCAGATGGTATTTCCCCATTAGTTCTGAAGAGGTGTTCTTCCAAGCTGGTATTACCATTGCGTAAGCTTTTCCCCATATCCTATTCTTCTGGACTCTTCCCGAGAAGTTGGAAAACAGCCTTTGTTCAGCCCATACCCAAAAAAGGTGAGCCGTCGTCTCCTTCTTCGTACCGACCGATAGCACTTACATCCATTCTTTCCAAGCTGATCATGCTGATCAATTTTCAGCTCATGAAATATCTTGAAACCAATGAAATCCTTAGTGAACGGCAGTGCAGATTTCGTGGGCAACGTTCCACTGGTGATTTGATGGTATATCTCACCGAACAGTGGAACCGGTCTTTGCATCAATTTGGTGAAAGCGAAGCTGTTGCACTCGATATTTCCCAAGCATTTGACAGAGTTTGGCATCAAGCTCTTTTGTCTAAAATGTGTCCTTATGGTGTCGATGATAAACTGATTCATTGGATTAGAAGCTATCTTTTGGACCGCTCAAGTTGTTTTGGACGGTTTCAAGTCTGAAATACACCACATAAATGCTGGCGTTCCCCAGGGCTCTGTTCTGTCCCCGACACTTTTTCTCATTTTTATTAATGATCTCTTATCTGTGACTTCTAATCCAATTCACTCTTTCGCTGACGACAGCACTCTCAGCTTCTCATATAAGTTTGAGGAACGTCCCTCCACCTCTCATGTGGAACTCAAACAACTTCGTATGTTAGGCACGTTAAATTCTTACCTAGACAGCATAATAAAATGGGGAGAAAACAATCGAGTAGAATTTAACGCTTCCAAAACCCAATGCTGTCTCCTGTCGTCTAAGCGAATCCCAAATCCCATGTCATTATCAATGAATGCCACTTGTATAGAGGAAACTGAAATCTCGCAATTCTCGGTATGTGCGTTAACGACAAGCTTCGTTGGAATGACCACATATTTACTGTCGCCAAAAATGCTGCGAAATGTTTAAGTTTTCTAACCCGGTGCAAGAAATATTTCACTCACTCTGATCTGGCTACTATCTACAAGGCTTTTATTCGCCATAAACTTGGCTACAATGGTCATATTTGGTCTGGTGCGCTCTAAAATCACCTTACCCCAACTAGATAAAACACAAAACCGTGTGATAAAACTTATCGGTGACGAAAACATTGCGAACTCCATAGATTCGCTTGAACACCGCAGGAACGTCTCCTGCTTGTCACTGCTGCTTCTTCCACCAGCGGTGCTCAAGAGAAATAGCCAGTTTCATGCCACCTCTTCTTGAATTTAACCGCAATACTCGTGGCAGTTTACCCATAAGCCCATCTTTGGACGAACAGTTAAGTTCAGGGATTCGTTCTTCAGCCGTACAACACGTATGTGGAATGCTCTGCCAAGCT
Organism: Nephrocerus scutellatus; assembly: GCA_947095585.1. NCBI lineage: Eukaryota > Metazoa > Arthropoda > Insecta > Diptera > Pipunculidae > Nephrocerus > Nephrocerus scutellatus. The sequence goes on along the minus strand of OX352764.1, from coordinate 64,646,627 downwards.
CTGTCTTTCCACATCACTATGATCCACAGGCATTCAAGACACAAGCTCATAGACATATCCTCTCTTCTTCTCCTTTTCCTTAACGCCCACGCTGTGCCAAGCATATAGCCGAACATAATAAGGGTGCGAACCCCTTTTCGCGTGCGCAAATTATATATAAAAAAAAGACAGTTTGAGATCAGATGTCCTTAATTGAATTTATGTAATTATCTTATTATTTTTGTGTCTTCTTTGTAAAAAAAACTTTTTAATATTGTACTTACCCTACAACCTTTTCATTATTTTAAATGTATGAGTTGTCCGTTAGAATTAGAAAATCAAATAAATGGTATACTCTTTCTGCATTTTCAGATAATGCCTGTTGCAGCAAGTACGATATCATTTTTTTTGTTATCATTGGATCGTTACGCCACTGTTAAACATCCACGCTTGGCACAATTGCGTCAACAAAGATATTTACATGCATCACTTGCAATTGTTGCCTGGGTAGTCTCTGCTTTAATAAGCACTCCTTTCTTATTTGCCTACAAAAGAACAGAGATATCGGTTACGAAAAACGAAATGAAATATATTCAAAAAGAAATGAACTGTTTAATTGACATAGAAAACAATACCCTTTTAAATTTATTCATAGTTTTCCACACTACCGCCGTTTTCATAATACCTGGTTTAGGTGTACTTCTGAATCATTATGGTGTCAGGCGAAAGCTTTGCACGCTTTCCTTAACAGCTCGAGCTGCGCACGGAGAATTGCCTTTACCAATGCCTTTTCTTCGAAGACCAATGGATATGATAATAGTTACTGGCATAGCAAATGCACAACAAGGTGTATGCAATGATAATTGTTCTGATGGGGACATTCAGATGACACCAAATCCTACAGTAAAAAGATCGTCCAATCCAATTTCACCCAGGTAAATCTATTAAAAATTTGTAATAATATTTTTAGATATACAATTTTTTTCTATATCTATATATAAATATAAATATATAAATAAAAATGAATGTTGCTAAGCGCATAACTCGAGAACGGCTCGACCAATTCGGCTATTTTTTTTTTCGTATGTTCCTTAAGTTCCACAGAATGTTTTTAATTAAAAAAATCAGTTTGATCAACTGAAGAGATGTTGGCTTAATTATTAACAAAAGCCCATTAAATAAAAATGAATGTTGCTAAGAGGATTGTATCATTGAGGCAAAAGTGTTGAAATGGACAATTATAAGTACTGACCACTGTCACTTAATAAAATTTTGGCCAATCATGTAAAACAAAAATAGAAATCAATATTATAGTAATAATTAATTCTTCTGTGCGTGGCGGTTTTTGATTTTTTTTTATTGTGTGTTTCGTGCGATTACATTTAGACCCATGCCGCCAAAACGTGGGCGCAGTAATTTGGGTCGAAGAACTCGAAATGCTACAAACCAAGCTAATTTTCAATCTAATCGGAATACAGAACAAAGTGAAGATCGAAATGGAATTGAAATGATTAGGTTACTGCACACGCGCCGTCTTCGAATTGCTTTCAATGTTTCACGAGCGGCTTTCAGTTACAATGTTTCAATTGACTACAGTTCTTACGAATGCGTTGCTATTGGATCTATGAACTTAATTTGCCCATACTGTAAGTCATTGAAATATAAAAATGGAACAAATGGATTGTGTTGCGCAAATGGAAAATGATTCCCATAGGGATCAAACCTTAAATGATGCTGTACTTTGTTCAAAACCTCAGCAAATACGAACATTATTTTCTATAATTATATCGACATGCTTCCCGTCAAAACCAATTGATTTATGGATCAAATACGAAGATGATATGTGTGACGATATTTTGCATCAAAAGCGCACTAGAGCAAGGAATATACATTTACAATACACAGAAGAAATTTACAACGAGGCATTGATAATAATTGAAGACATGTGGTTGATGATGTCAAACAAAGTATTATATCAGTTAGGCATTTCCGTGCCGAATCGCCAAATGCACGACGCTTTTAATCAAGATTTGCAACTTGAAAAACTGTATGATCTCGATGCTGTTGAACCAACAAGAAAAACATGTCTTTAATTCACTTATGCAAGTTGTAAATGACGGAACTGAGGAATTTACTTTTTGGACGATCCAGGTGGTACAGGAAAGACTTTTTTGATTTCATTGATTTTAGCAACAATTCGCTCACAAAATGAAATTGCACTCGCACTCGCACTGAAGGAGGTCGAACAGCCCATTCTGCGCTAAAATTACCATTTAATATTCAAAGCAATGAAACTCCGACCTGCAACATTTCAAAGAACTCAGCAATGGCAAAGGTTTTGCAGCAATGTAAGTTGATAGTATGGGATGAATGCACGATGGCACATAAAAAGGTGAAGGCGTTAGACAGAACACTGAAAGATCTGCGAAACAATCAAAACCGATTTGGTGGAGCGATGATTTTATTAGCAGGAGATTTCCGTCAAACATTACCAGTGATTCCACGGTCAACGCCAGCGGATGAAATCAATGCATGTTGGTAATGGCAAAATACCTGTTGATGATACAACTGGCTGCATTACATTTTCTGTCGATTTTTGTCAGTTTACTGAAAAAACAACCGAGCTCATAAAAAAGGTGTTCCCAAACGTCGCTCAAAATTACAAAGATCATTTTTGGTTGAGCGAACGTGCTATATTAGCTGCCAAAAACACGGATGTAAATGAAATAAACTTCAACATTCAAAATGAATGAATGCAGGTGACATACAAATCAGTAGATTGCGCAACTAATCAAGATGATATCGTCAACTATCCACCAGAATTTTTAAACTCATTTGATTTGCCAGGATTGCCACCCCATAATCTTCAATGGAAAGTAGGATCGGTAGTCATAATGTTACGAAATATTAACCCACCGCATCTTTGTAACGGCATAAGGCTATCAGTGAAAACTTTACTTAACAATATAATCGAAGCAACAATTCTAAAAGGAAAATATAAGGGAGAGCCAAGTAACCAAACAAAAAATATTTTATACCATAAAGCATTAGAATGAATATCATCAACTTTATAAAGAAATAAAACTTATTTTTGTAAGTAATCGTCGTTTATTGTTGAGACATAACGTGAGACGTGATCACTCGGAAATACGTTATATTTATTTAATTTTTACTATTAACTTTTGACAGAACGTAGTCTGTCCGGGCCATAAAAAAAAATTTAAAAAAAATTAATAATATAATTAACATTTCAAATAGCCTTTTCACAAACACACAACACGATAACAAACACATTCAAAAATGGGGCAGGACAACGTCTGTCGGGTCAGCTAGTATGTAAATAAATATATGTAAACAATATCCCTTTTTAAAAACTTTTATTTTACTTGACTTGACGTTTGGTTTTCTGTTTGTTTCAACGGACGTCACACGTCCTAAAGAGCTGGGCCGTTTCTGAGATCTCACGTGTGAAACGTGAGAAATTTAGTTTTTTAACTTCTTTGACCTTTTCAGCCAACTTTCAGACGTCCTAGAGTGCGGAAATATTGTGCACTGGACAGTATCATGAAACATTTCTAAGAAACCCCGTGTGGCATATCATTTTCAATTTTTTTCTTTTTAACAAAATTTCACACGTGAAATACAAATTTTGTACTTGAAAATCTAGTTTTTTACATTAACTTCTTTAAGGCAATGTTTTACTTTGTTCCAAGACTCTGATGTAATGCAAGACGAATAATCTTCTTTAAATTTATCCTAATACTGGCTAGCGCACACGGAGAAGTTTTGGAGATCTTCTAGCGTTACCGCAATGTTGACATCATAAATAGAAAAAATTTCGGAAGTCTACGGTGGGCAGGAAACTTATAGCTCGCATTAGCGAAGAAGATATGAATGTCGGCTTAAAAATTGGAATCTGTTGGAAGATTTTTTTCCGAAGGCTTGTTCTTGTTGTAGAGTTTGTAGAGGATTAATTTGTATACTATGTATGCTTCTAAAACTGTGATTATTGTGATGTGATGTAATGTTATTCTTAAACTTTTAAATAAAATTTGAAGAATATTTCGTTGCAAGGCAACTTTAAAGAAAATTTAGCCTAGGCGCCCGTTTATTCATATAACTGGCTAACGCCACACTCGTCTATATACTCATTACTACTTTCACTCCAGCACGCACGTACCATTGTTATTCTTAAGCAGTGATGAAATCTTATCAGAATACTAATTAGTGATTTGCAAACCTTTAAAAGAAACATTATGAAATATAATGGCAGCAACAGAATCTCAAACATCCAGTGATTTTTAAACTTTTGAATCGGAAAATCCCAAATAACAAAATCCAATTAATACAAATCTAAAAAAAAAATCCAAAACCAAAATCCCATATTAGAAAATCCCAATTTTTCAAAATTCCAATTTTTCCTTTTAAAAAGTATTTCGCAAATTATGGACAGATTTGACAATGTGACATGTATACGGTATACCTAACTGATATATGTTTGAAAGAAGTTTTTTTTTTAAAAAAAAGCGTTTCTCGAAAGCTATTGAAGCGGCTAGAACAGTAACGAAATCGATTGCTGCCTACAATTGCTCCACGATATACCAGCCAACCAAAACATCACGAATCAGGCGTCCGTAGAAGAAGGATCACCAATATAATCTTTTATAAAGCTCAGTTTACTTTGCAAAGTTTTATTCTTTTATTTTGTTATAAATCGGAAGTGGAATACTGTACCTATCTACTAAAGTTAAGTGTGCCTAAGTAAATATTATTTGTTTTATAAAGACGCAAAGATATTTGTGTTCGAATATTTAATGTACAATTATTGCCCAAAGCATTGTGTCCATTGTTTTAAATTGCGTGTTGTGTCTAAAATAGGAATAATGTAAGCGGCTGAATAGCGATTACATTTGGCATACTTACATAGTTAGTTGTAGGTATAAGAAAAAATAACAGTAAATGAATTAATTTATAGCTGTATTTTATTTGGAATCCGAATCCGAATTCGAATGTAAAACCAGCCAAAACCAGCCAAACAGGTTTTCAAATTCCAAAGATTGAATTCGACAGTGCAATTGTTGTTGTAATTCCCAATTCGAATTCAAATAAAATACAGCTAATATTGATATTGGCGAGTTTCTAATTTTTTCGGGTAAGCCTGCAGGCGAACACCATGCCAATGGAGTGGGATTTCTACTCTCTAAAGCCGCGAGAAGATCGTTACAGGATCGTGACAGGTCCTGTTTGTTCAAGTTTACGCACCAACGGAACAAGCCACCTCTGAAGAAAAAGACTCGTTTTACTTGCGTCTAAATAATTCATTAGATCAACTACGGAAGAGTGACATCGTTATTTTGATGGGTGACCTTAACGCAAAGGTAGGCAGCGACAACAGTGATTGGGAACATGTCATGGGAAAACACGGCCTTGGTTCTATGAATAACAACGGCGAAAGGTTTGCTGATCTATGTTCTGATCGCAACCTAATCATTGGAGGCACAATTTTTCCCCACAAAAACATCCACAAAGCCACCTGGACCTCTCCTGATCACATGTACAACAACATCGCTATAAGCCGCAAGTGGCAATCATCTTTGCTGGACGTTAGAACCCGAACAGCGACCACCACCTTGTGGTTGGCAGTGTGCGGTTGAAGCTCGCGGTCCACTCAGTCACACGAAGTCAAATAACGAAAAAGCCAGCTGAAGTTGCACTGAAAGACCCAGATGTGAAACTGCAATATGTATCCCGCGTACAACAGTCTCTCTCTGAGATACAGCGCCAAACCCTAGAGTCTAAATGGGAGAAAACAGTAAATGCGTATACGGAAGCAGCCTCATCCGTTTAGGCTATGCCGACAAAACTAGAAAAGAATGGATATCAGATAGCATATGGAACACCATTCGTGAACGCCAATCCATCAAAGCAGAGTTAAACGCGGCCTCGGGTGCCGAGCGAAGCGCATTAGCGCGGAAGTATAGGAATCTGGACCGACAAGTTGGCCGTTCAGCTAGGAACGACAAAAGAGCATGGCTAAGCGACATCTCAACACAAGCACAGCTAGCCGCTGATAGCAGGCAATATAGCACAGTCTACCAACTCGCTCGTAAGCTCGCCAACAAGAAACACCACATCAACTACCCTGTTAAGGCAATAGATGGCTCTTTGATCCTTATGGAGGAACAACAATTAACCCGCTTGACAGAGCATTTTAGGAATGTTTTGAATTGTACTTCGCCAGGCACGTCCATCAACCCACATATGCACCCTAATAGGCTACTTAACATCAGCGTCGCTACCCCTTCGTTGGATGAGATAAGGGCAACGATTCGTTCACTGCAATCAAGTAAAGCAGCAGGCAATGACAATATCTACGCAGAACTCCTCCAAGCCGACGTCGAGTTAACTACGTGAACATTGCATGCGATATATCAAGATATCTGGGAATCTGAATCCATTCCATCGTCGTTAAAAGAAGGCTTAATAGTCAAACTTCCCATGAAAGGTGATTTGAGCAATTGCGAAAACTGGAGAGGAATAACCCTGCTAAAGACTATAAACAAAGTGATATCCTCTATAATAGCTAGGCGCTTACAGAATGCGTTAGAGCCAATCTTGAGAAATGAACAAGCAGGATTTCGCCCAAACCGTTCTTGTACAGATCAAATTAACACCCTGCGTATAATCATTGAGCAATCAGTTGAGTATCGCTCTCCTTTGTATATGGTTTTTGTAGATTTTAAACGCGCTTTTGATAGCGTAGGCCGAAACATGATGTGGCTGATTTTGTCTAGTTATGGTGTTCCGGAAAAAATCATCAACATCATTAAGTAGCTGTACCGCGACTCAACATTGCGCGTCATTCATAACGGTCATCTTGGCTCACCTTTCAACATCTACTCGGGAGTCAAGCAAGGCTGCACCCTCTCACCACTGCTTTTTACAATTGTTATCGACTGGGTGATGAAAATAGTAACCCGTACTCCATCGGGTTTGCCATGGAATGTTTTTCACCGCCTGGAAGACCTAGACTATGCCGATGATATCTGTCTCCTATCACAATCGCTAGGTGACATGGAGCGAAAATTAAACTCACAAGAACTCCACGCTTACAAAGTGGGTTTAAAAATTAACGTCTCAAAAACAAAACTACTTCGCGTTAACGCTAGTGGAACATGTGATCTCTCGATTGACGGACATCAGATAGAGGAAGTCGATAAGTTTTGTTATTTGGGCAGCTGGATGTCTAAAAACTGTGGTGCTGACTGGGATGTGTGCTCTCGTGTAAACAAGGCGCGACACTCCTATAGTATGCTAAATAATATCTGGAACTCTTCGCAAATCTCCCGGAATCTAAAGCTAATGATCTTAAGATCTAACGTTCTCTCAGTACTCTTGTATGGCTGCGAAACGTGGAAAGTCACAGAGTCAATTGCGACGCGACTCCAAGTTTTCGTCAACAAGTGCTTAAGGAGGATACTGAGAATAAGATGGCCGGACATTATCACCAATCAAGACTTGCGGAGAGTAACACAGCAGGAAGACATCGCGCTCACCATCAGACGACGAAAATGGAGCTGGATTGGCCACACTTTGAGAAAGCCTGCGGACGACATTACGAAACTAGCGATCGACTGGAATCCACAAGGAAGCCGTCGAGTTGGCCGTCCTAGCAAGACATGGAAAAAGACAATAGAAGAGGAAGCAAGATCCCAGGGAACCGAGTGGCGTCTCTTGAAACCTCAGGCGTTAAATCGAGTTCGTTGGCGGGCGTTTGTAGAAGCCCTATGCTCCCCCGCGGAGTAAAGGAAAGAAAGAAGAATATTGAATTGAATAATATTGATTAAATCATAAATCAATTGGAGTTGACTCCCAATCGCCGGTGTGGACGGTCGTGCTGCATTACAGCACACGCGAAAAAAAAATTTCGTGTTGTGTGTTTGCGCACAAAAAAAACGGTTCGCGTTGATCGGCTGTTCTTCAAGTGCAAAGTGCAGTGTCCGTCCGTCTACCCCATCCTCAACAGCGCCGCTAAAGTATTTAGTGAGACATAACTGTCGTGTGTTTTGCATGCGGCAGTTTGTTCATGATCTAATTCTTTAACAATAAGAATTTGTTTTTTTTTTGTGAATTAACTCATTTTGTCGAGAAGGCATAACACTGGCGACAATTTGTGGTAATAATCCCTTTTGAGACATACTCTTTTCAATTTGGTAAAAAAACAGTAAGTTGTGTTTTGTGTGTTTGTTTTTTGTAGTTATGTGTAGTTTCAGAGTGGATCTCAGCAACATATGTGGGCTGATAACGAACTTTTTCGCTTTATCTTTATATACATATATTGTTACGAAATTCAGGCTTTCGAGTTCGTAAAGGATTTTGCAATTATAAAACACAACACAAGTTAATTAATTTACAAATAACAATTTTAATGAACAACAATAAAATTACTCAAGTTCACAATTTATAATGGTGATTACTTTAAATGTACACAAAAAAACTTATTATACTAGTAGTACTTCACAATAATTCTCTTATGTTATAGCTTTATTACTTTACAAGAACTTTTACAACTTCACTGGTTAAATTCCAAACAACTAATAATCTTACTTCGGCTTAACGCCTCTATTTATACTCAATATATATGGTCCTTCCCAACTCTACTGTAGTTTTGGAGATTTACCTTTTCTTCTCTTGGGATTGTAAAGCCAGACCAAATCTCCTTCCTGAAATCCACCACAGTTTGTTCGCAGGTCATATCGCGTTTTCATCCGGTTGCTGGCATCCACTATGTTGCTCCTTACTGCACCATGATCAGCGATAATCCTCTGCCTTAGATCACTAACGTAGTTCTCCTTTGTTGTCGGACCTACTGGTGGTGATCCAAATTTGATGTCGCATGGCAGACGAAGTTCTCTGCCAAATACAATCATTGCTGGAGAGTTTTTAGTCGTGTTGTGAGCAGCACTACGATAACCCATCATAAACAACGGTATACAACGATCCCATTCGTCTTGGTTGGCATTAACTTCTTTTCGCAGATGCTCTTCCAGCGTTCGGTTGAACCTTTCGACCATTCCGTCTGACTGTGGATGTAAAGGAGTAGTCCTCATTTTCTTAATGTTGAGTACTTGGCATAGCTCTTGAAAGACTAGCGATTCAAAGTTCCACCCTTGATAGGAATGTAATTCCAGTGGTACCCCAAATCTGCATATCCAATTGTCCACGAATGCCCTAGCCACCGTGCTAGCTTCCTGGTTTGCATTGGGATACGCTTCTGCCTATTTACTGAAGTAATCAATGCACACGAGTATATAGCGATTTCCAACTCTTTCAGCTTGTCCATTGCCACCCGCTCAAATGATGCTCCAACATTGTACTGTTGCATTTTTCCTCTAGTTTTCGGTTGCGGTCCATTGCTTGCTGCACATGTATCACACGTTCTCAATGATTGCCATCGAGCCCAGTAAATTTTTACTGTAGGACTTGCTGTTGCAATCTCGTGTCACACCGGTTTTTCACCTTGGTCCATCCATTGAAATATTGTAGCGATCGAATCATCGCGCGCTTGTTCCTCCCTTAGCTGCTTTTTTGTCCAGCGATCTTCGACTTGTAGTCTTATTTGAGCAACTACTTCGGAGCACTTCTTGTTTTCTTCCTTGTACAGTGTTTGCATTGGGGTGCACAAGGATAAGCTGTCGGCATTATTGTGCAGCATTCCTTTTCGATGCACTGTTCTGAATGTGTATGCATGCAGTAGTTCAATCCATCTGGCTACTTGACCTTCTGGTTCCCTGAATTGCATTAACCACTTGAGTGCTGCATGGTCAGTTTGAAGAAGAAATTCTTGCCCATATAGGTACTTGTGGAAGTGTTTGACGCTATCGACAACAGCTAGCAATTCCCTTCGCGTCACGCAGTAGTTCTTATCGGGTTTAGAAAGCGAACGGCTGTTGTATGCTATTACACGCTCCTTTCCTTCTTGATTCTGTGATAGAACCGCTCATATTCCCGCATTGCTCGCATACTTGTGGATGTGTTTGACGCTATCGACAACAGCTAGCAATTCCCTTCGCGTCACGCAGTAGTTCTTCTCGGGTTTAGAAAGCGAACGGCTGTAGTATGCTATTACACGCTGCTTTCCTTCTTGATTCTGTGATAGAACCGCTCATATTCCCGCATTGCTCGCATCAGTGGCCAGGATGAAGAGTTCTCCTGCCTGCAGATATGCCAATATTGGAGAACTACACAGCGTTCCCTTCAGCAAGTCTAATGATTTTTGCTGCTCACCCGACCATTGGAACTTTTGGTTCTTCTCAGTAAGGCGATGAAGGCTTCGTGCAACATCTGCGAAGTTAGGCACAAACCGTCAGTAGTATGAGCGTAGCCCCAGAAAACTTCGCAGCTCATGTTAATCCTTTGGTACCGGCCATTAGTTAACAGCTTCCAACTTCTTGGGATCCGTGCGCACTCCTTGACTGGATACAATGTGACCCAAATAATTCACTTCATTTTTGAAAAGGCTACATTTCGTCGGACTCAACTTTCATCCTGCTGATTTTATGGTTTCCAGAATTTGCCGAAAATTATTCACGTGCTCATTAAATTTACGACCAAAAAAAATAATGTCATTCAAATAGACTAGACATGTCTTCCAGCTAAGGCCACGCAAAACATGTTCCATCAACCATCTATTATTCCATCACGTTCCATCTTCTTGACCAGTGTTTCTGCCTCTTGTTGCTTAGCAAGTGGTAATCGTCTTGGCGCCTGTCGAATTGGAGTCGCATTTCCTTTATCGATTCAATGTCGCACTCTATTTGTTTTGCCCATGTCGTTGTCGCTGACAGCAAAAAACGTCGGCAAATTGCTCTAGCGCCTGTTCTGCTGCTTGTCGCTGTGCTGCTGGAAAATGTTTACATAGCGAACGAATTATCTGCTTTCTTTCCAGATCTAGTGGCGTATTCTTTACTTTTACAGGCTGGCAACTTGCGATGCAGCTTACTCCCTGAGTCTTGCCAATGACTGTTTCTTCTCTTATTACCTTCGGTGATAGGCTAACGTTCATTATTCTCACTGGTATCTTAGGCTGGAGTTTCAATAGAGTTCTTCCGCATATCAATCCGTTCTTATTGAAATTGGTTGGCTCCACTATTTCTACTGCACTGTCTCTAATATCACCGTTCACCTATTCCTACTGTACTGTCCCCAAGATCACCGTTCACCTTGCCATAGATGATTTTCTCGCACATCGGTAGTATCTCTACTTTTTCTTCAGTGATGATTCTTAGACCACCAATCTGGTTGTCGTTTATTTGCAGGGGTACTTCCACATTACGCCATTTTAACACGTGGTTCTTTAGATCAAGGGACATCTCGTGCTCTGTCATGAAATCTAAGCCCAATATGCATTCATCTGTAATGCTGGCAATAATAAACCGATGAGAAAATCGTATTCCTCCAAACATGACACTACATGAGCACTCTCCTTTAATTGCTCAACCTCACCCGTCGCTGTACTCAAACTATAACAAAATACTTGACAATAACGCATGTGAAGTTTTTAACAAATAACAAAATTAACAGAATCTCATATGTATACAGCCTGCATATGTATTGGTAAAAATAACATTTGTTATTTTGAATTTAGAGGTTTGCTGTAAAGCAGATTAACAAGCTCACATATATGTCTTACTAAATTGACCTGTGTCTTCCTAAGGGAATAATCTATCGAATAGAGTTTGTTAGATTACAATGCAGAGGGGAAAAGGCATTTGTGCATCGGTTTGAACTTTTGTTATTTTTATGAAATTCTTCAATTTGAAGGTTCTCTGTCAAGCGGATTGGCCAGTTCCCAGAGATGTCTCACTAAATTCACCCACACCTGTGTCTTCCTAAAGGAATAATCTATCGAATAGAGTTTGTTAGATTACAATGCAGAGGGGAAGAGGCATTTGTGCATCGGTTTGAACTTTTGTTATTTTTATGAAATTCTTCAATTTGAAGGTTCTCTGTCAAGCGTATTGGCCAGTTCCCAGAGATGTTTCACTAAATTCACCCACACCTGTGTCTTCCTAAAGGAATAATCTATCGAATAGAGTTTGTTAGATTACAATGCAGAGGGGAAGAGGCATTTGTGCATCGGTTTGAACTTTTGTTATTTTTATGAAATTCTTCAATTTGAAGGTTCTCTGTCAAGCGGATTGGCCAGTTCCCAGAGATGTATCACTAAATTCACCCACACCTGTGTCTTCCTAAAGGAATAATCTATCGAATAGAGTTTGTTAGATTACAATGCAGAGGGAAAGAGGCATTTGTGCATCGGTTTGAACTTTTGTTATTTTCATGAAATTCGTCAATTTGGAGGTTCTCTGTCAAGCGGATTGGCCAGTTCCCAGAGATGTCTCACTAAATTCACCCACACCTGTGGCTTCCTAAAGGAATAATCTATCGAATAGAGTTTGTTAGATTACATTGCAGAGGGGAACAGGCATTTGTGCATCGGTTTGAACTTTTGTTATTTTTATGAAATTCTTCAATTTGAAGGTTCTCTGTCAAGCGGATTGGCCAGTTCCCAGAGATGTCTCACTAAATTCACCCACACCTGTGTCTTCCTAAAGGAATAATCTATCGAATAGAGTTTGTTAGATTACAATGCAGAGGGGAAGAGGCATTTGTGCATCGGTTTGAACTTTTGTTATTTTTATGAAATTCTTCAATTTGAAGGTTCTCTGTCAAGCGTATTGGCCAGTTCCCAGAGATGTTTCACTAAATTCACCCACACCTGTGTCTTCCTAAAGGAATAATCTATCGAATAGAGTTTGTTAGATTACAATGCAGAGGGGAAGAGGCATTTGTGCATCGGTTTGAACTTTTGTTATTTTCATGAAATTCGTCAATTTGGAGGTTCTCTGTCAAGCGGATTGGCCAGTTCCCAGAGATGTCTCACTATATTGACCCACACCTGTGTCTTCCTAAAGGAATAATCTATCGAATAGAGTTTGTTAGATTACAATGCAGAGGGGAAGAGTCATTTGTGCATCGGTTTGAACTTTTGTTATTTTCATGAAATTCGTCAATTTGGAGGTTCTCTGTCAAGCGGATTGGCCAGTTCCCAGAGATGTCTCACTAAATTCACCCACACCTGTGTCTTCCTAAAGGAATAATCTATCGAATAGAGTTTGTTAGATTACAATGCAGAGGGAAAGAGGCATTTGTGCATCGGTTTGAACTTTTGTTATTTTCATGAAATTCGTCAATTTGGAGGTTCTCTGTCAAGCGGATTGGCCAGTTCCCAGAGATGTCTCACTAAATTCACCCACACCTGTGGCTTCCTAAAGGAATAATCTATCGAATAGAGTTTGTTAGATTACAATGCAGAGGGAAAGAGGCATTTGTGCATCGGTTTGAACTTTTGTTATTTTCATGAAATTCGTCAATTTGGAGGTTCTCTGTCAAGCGGATTGGCCAGTTCCCAGAGATGTCTCACTAAATTCACCCACACCTGTGGCTTCCTAAAGGAATAATCTATCGAATAGAGTTTGTTAGATTACATTGCAGAGGGGAACAGGCATTTGTGCATCGGTTTGAATTTTTGTTATTTTCATGAAATTCGTCAATTTGGAGGTTCTCTGTCAAGCGGATTGGCCAGTTCCCAGAGATGTCTCACTATATTGACCCACACCTGTGTCTTCCTAAAGGAATAATCTATCGAATAGAGTTTGTTAGATTACAATGCAGAGGGGAAGAGTCATTTGTGCATCGGTTTGAACTTTTGTTATTTTCATGAAATTCGTCAATTTGGAGGTTCTCTGTCAAGCGGATTGGCCAGTTCCCAGAGATGTCTCACTAAATTCACCCACACCTGTGTCTTCCTAAAGGAATAATCTATCGAATAGAGTTTGTTAGATTACATTGCAGAGGGGAACAGGCATTTGTGCATCGGTTTGAATTTTTGTTATTTTCATGAAATTCGTCAATTTGGAGGTTCTCTGTCAAGCGGATTGGCTAGTTCCCAGAGATGTCTCACTATATTGACGCACACCTGTGTCTTTCTAAAGGAATAATCTATCGAATAGAGTTTGTTAGATTACAATGCAGAGGGGAAGAGGCATTTGTGCATCGGTTTGAACTTTTGTTATTTTCATGAAATTCGTCAATTTGGAGGTTCTCTGTCAAGCGGATTGGCCAGTTCCCAGAGATGTCTCACTAAATTCACCCACACCTGTGTCTTCCTAAAGGAATAATCTATCAAATAGAGTTTGTTAGATTACAATGCAGAGGGGAAGAGGCATTTGTGCATCGGTTTGAACTTTTGTTATTTTTATGAAATTCTTCAATTTGGAGGTTCTCTGTCAAGCGGATTGGCCAGTTCATAGAGATGTCTCACTAAATTCACCCACACCTGTGTCTTCCTAAAGGAATAATCTATCGAATAGAGTTTGTTAGATTACAATGCAGAGGGGAAGAGGCATTTGTGCATCGGTTTGAACTTTTGTTATTTTTATGAAATTCTTCAATTTGGAGGTTCTCTGTCAAGCGGATTGGCCAGTTCCCAGAGATGTCTCACTAAATTCACCCACACCTGTGTCTTCCTAAAGGAATAATCTATCGAAAAGAGTTTGTTAGATTACATTGCAGAGGGGAACAGGCATTTGTGCATCGGTTTGAATTTTTGTTATTTTCATGAAATTCGTCAATTTGGAGGTTCTCTGTCAAGCGGATTGGCCAGTTCCCAGAGATGTCTCACTATATTGACGCACACCTGTGTCTTTCTAAAGGAATAATCTATCGAATAGAGTTTGTTAGATTACAATGCAGAGGGGAAGAGGCATTTGTGCATCGGTTTAAACTTTTGTTATTTTCATGAAATTCGTCAATTTGGAGGTTCTCTGTCAAGCGGATTGGCCAGTTCCCAGAGATGTCTCACTAAATTCACCCACACCTGTGTCTTCCTAAAGGAATAATCTATCAAATAGAGTTTGTTAGATTACAATGCAGAGGGGAAGAGGCATTTGTGCATCGGTTTGAACTTTTGTTATTTTTATGAAATTCTTCAATTTGGAGGTTCTCTGTCAAGCGGATTGGCCAGTTCCCAGAGATGTCTCACTAAATTCACCCACACCTGTGTCTTCCTAAAGGAATAATCTATCGAATAGAGTTTGTTAGATTACAATGCAGAGGGGAAGAGGCATTTGTGCATCGGTTTGAACTTTTGTTATTTTTATGAAATTCTTCAATTTGGAGGTTCTCTGTCAAGCGGATTGGCCAGTTCCCAGAGATGTCTCACTATATTGACCCACACCAGTGTCTTCCTAAAGGAATAATCTATCGAATAGAGTTTGTTAGATTACAAGGCAGAGGGGAAGAGGCATTTGTGCATCGGTTTGAACTTTTGTTATTTTTATGAAATTCTTCAATTTGGAGGTTCTCTGTCAAGCGGATTGGCCAGTTCCCAGAGATGTCTCACTAAATTCACCCACACCTGTGTCTTCCTAAAGGAATAATCTATCGAATAGAGTTTGTTAGATTACAATGCAGAGGGGAAGAGGCATTTGTGCATCGGTTTAAACTTTTGTTATTTTTATGAAATTCTTCAATTTGGAGGTTCTCTGTCAAGCGGATTGGCCAGTTCCCAGAGATGTCTCACTAAATTCACCCACACCTGTGTCTTCCTAAAGGAATAATCTATCGAATAGAGTTTGTTAGATTACAATGCAGAGGGGAAGAGGCATTTGTGCATCGGTTTGAACTTTTGTTATTTTCATGAAATTCGTCAATTTGGAGGTTCTCTGTCAAGCGGATTGGCCAGTTCCCAGAGATGTCTCACTATATTGACGCACACCTGTGTCTTTCTAAAGGAATAATCTATCGAATAGAGTTTGTTAGATTACAATGCAGAGGGGAAGAGGCATTTGTGCATCGGTTTGAACTTTTGTTATTTTCATGAAATTCGTCAATTTGGAGGTTCTCTGTCAAGCGGATTGGCCAGTTCCCAGAGATGTCTCACTAAATTCACCCACACCTGTGTCTTCCTAAAGGAATAATCTATCAAATAGAGTTTGTTAGATTACAATGCAGAGGGGAAGAGGCATTTGTGCATCGGTTTGAACTTTTGTTATTTTTATGAAATTCTTCAATTTGGAGGTTCTCTGTCAAGCGGATTGGCCAGTTCCCAGAGATGTCTCACTAAATTCAACCACACCTGTGTCTTCCTAAAGGAATAATCTATCGAATAGAGTTTGTTAGATTACAATGCAGAGGGGAAGAGGCATTTGTGCATCGGTTTGAACTTTTGTTATTTTTTTGAAATTCTTCAATTTGGAGGTTCTCTGTCAAGCGGATTGGCCAGTTCCCAGAGATGTCTCACTATATTGACCCACACCTGTGTCTTCCTAAAGGAATAATCTATCGAATAGAGTTTGTTAGATTACAATGCAGAGGGGAAGAGGCATTTGTGCATCGGTTTAAACTTTTGTTATTTTTATGAAATTCTTCAATTTGGAGGTTCTCTGTCAAGCGGATTGGCCAGTTCCCAGAGATGTCTCACTAAATTCACCCACACCTGTGTCTTCCTAAAGGAATAATCTATCGAATAGAGTTTGTTAGATTACAATGCAGAGGGGAAGAGGCATTTGTGCATCGGTTTGAACTTTTGTTATTTTTATGAAATTCTTCAATTTGGAGGTTCTCTGTCAAGCGGATTGGCCAGTTCCCAGAGATGTCTCACTATATTGACCCACACCTGTGTCTTCCTAAAGGAATAATCTATCGAATAGAGTTTGTTAGATTACAATGCAGAGGGGAAGAGGCATTTGTGCATCGGTTTAAACTTTTGTTATTTTTATGAAATTCTTCAATTTGGAGGTTCTCTGTCAAGCGGATTGGCCAGTTCCCAGAGATGTCTCACTAAATTCACCCACACCTGTGTCTTCCTAAAGGAATAATCTATCGAATAGAGTTTGTTAGATTACAATGCAGATGGGAAGAGGCATTTGTGCATCGGTTTGAACTTTTGTTATTTTTATGAAATTCTTCAATTTGGAGGTTCTCTGTCAAGCGGATTGGCCAGTTCCCAGAGATGTCTCACTATATTGACCCACACCAGTGTCTTCCTAAAGGAATAATCTATCGAATAGAGTTTGTTAGATTACAAGGCAGAGGGGAAGAGGCATTTGTGCATCGGTTTGAACTTTTGTTATTTTTATGAAATTCTTCAATTTGGAGGTTCTCTGTCAAGCGGATTGGCCAGTTCCCAGAGATGTCTCACTATATTGACCCACACCTGTGTCTTCCTAAAGGAATAATCTATCGAATAGAGTTTGTTAGATTACAATGCAGAGGGGAAGAGGCATTTGTGCATCGGTTTAAACTTTTGTTATTTTTATGAAATTCTTCAATTTGGAGGTTCTCTGTCAAGCGGATTGGCCAGTTCCCAGAGATGTCTCACTAAATTCACCCACACCTGTGTCTTCCTAAAGGAATAATCTATCGAATAGAGTTTGTTAGATTACAATGCAGAGGGGAAGAGGCATTTGTGCATCGGTTTGAACTTTTGTTATTTTCATGAAATTCGTCAATTTGGAGGTTCTCTGTCAAGCGGATTGGCCAGTTCCCAGAGATGTCTCACTAAATTCACCCACACCTGTGTCTTCCTAAAGGAATAATCTATCAAAAAGAGTTTGTTAGATTACAATGCAGAGGGGAAGAGGCATTTGTGCATCGGTTTGAACTTTTGTTATTTTTATGAAATTCTTCAATTTGGAGGTTCTCTGTCAAGCGGATTGGCCAGTTCCCAGAGATGTCTCACTATATTGACCCACACCTGTGTCTTCCTAAAGGAATAATCTATCGAATAGAGTTTGTTAGATTACAATGCAGAGGGGAAGAGGCATTTGTGCATCGGTTTAAACTTTTGTTATTTTTATGAAATTCTTCAATTTGGAGGTTCTCTGTCAAGCGGATTGGCCAGTTCCCAGAGATGTCTCACTATATTGACCCACACCTGTGTCTTCCTAAAGGAATAATCTATCGAATAGAGTTTGTTAGATTACAATGCAGAGGGGAAGAGGCATTTGTGCATCGGTTTGAACTTTTGTTATTTTTATGAAATTCTTCAATTTGGAGGTTCTCTGTCAAGCGGATTGGCCAGTTCCCAGAGATGTCTCACTAAATTCACCCACACCTGTGTCTTCCTAAAGGAATAATCTATCGAATAGAGTTTGTTAGATTACAATGCAGAGGGGAAGAGGCATTTGTGCATCGGTTTGAACTTTTGTTATTTTCATGAAATTCGTCAATTTGGAGGTTCTCTGTCAAGCGGATTGGCCAGTTCCCAGAGATGTCTCACTAAATTCACCCACACCTGTGTCTTCCTAAAGGAATAATCTATCAAATAGAGTTTGTTAGATTACAATGCAGAGGGGAAGAGGCATTTGTGCATCGGTTTGAACTTTTGTTATTTTTATGAAATTCTTCAATTTGGAGGTTCTCTGTCAAGCGGATTGGCCAGTTCCCAGAGATGTCTCACTAAATTCAACCACACCTGTGTCTTCCTAAAGGAATAATCTATCGAATAGAGTTTGTTAGATTACAATGCAGAGGGGAAGAGGCATTTGTGCATCGGTTTGAACTTTTGTTATTTTTTTGAAATTCTTCAATTTGGAGGTTCTCTGTCAAGCGGATTGGCCAGTTCCCAGAGATGTCTCACTATATTGACCCACACCTGTGTCTTCCTAAAGGAATAATCTATCGGATAGAGTTTGTTAGATTACAATGCAGAGGGGAAGAGGCATTTGTGCATCGGTTTAAACTTTTGTTATTTTTATGAAATTCTTCAATTTGGAGGTTCTCTGTCAAGCGGATTGGCCAGTTCCCAGAGATGTCTCACTAAATTCACCCACACCTGTGTCTTCCTAAAGGAATAATCTATCGAATAGAGTTTGTTAGATTACAATGCAGAGGGGAAGAGGCATTTGTGCATCGGTTTGAACTTTTGTTATTTTTATGAAATTCTTCAATTTGGAGGTTCTCTGTCAAGCGGATTGGCCAGTTCCCAGAGATGTCTCACTATATTGACCCACACCTGTGTCTTCCTAAAGGAATAATCTATCGAATAGAGTTTGTTAGATTACAATGCAGATGGGAAGAGGCATTTGTGCATCGGTTTAAACTTTTGTTATTTTTATGAAATTCTTCAATTTGGAGGTTCTCTGTCAAGCGGATTGGCCAGTTCCCAGAGATGTCTCACTAAATTCACCCACACCTGTGTCTTCCTAAAGGAATAATCTATCGAATAGAGTTTGTTAGATTACAATGCAGATGGGAAGAGGCATTTGTGCATCGGTTTGAACTTTTGTTATTTTTATGAAATTCTTCAATTTGGAGGTTCTCTGTCAAGCGGATTGGCCAGTTCCCAGAGATGTCTCACTATATTGACCCACACCAGTGTCTTCCTAAAGGAATAATCTATCGAATAGAGTTTGTTAGATTACAAGGCAGAGGGGAAGAGGCATTTGTGCATCGGTTTGAACTTTTGTTATTTTTATGAAATTCTTCAATTTGGAGGTTCTCTGTCAAGCGGATTGGCCAGTTCCCAGAGATGTCTCACTAAATTCACCCACACCTGTGTCTTCCTAAAGGAATAATCTATCGAATAGAGTTTGTTAGATTACAATGCAGAGGGGAAGAGGCATTTGTGCATCGGTTTGAACTTTTGTTATTTTCATGAAATTCGTCAATTTGGAGGTTCTCTGTCAAGCGGATTGGCCAGTTCCCAGAGATGTCTCACTAAATTCACCCACACCTGTGTCTTCCTAAAGGAATAATCTATCAAAAAGAGTTTGTTAGATTACAATGCAGAGGGGAAGAGGCATTTGTGCATCGGTTTGAACTTTTGTTATTTTTATGAAATTCTTCAATTTGGAGGTTCTCTGTCAAGCGGATTGGCCAGTTCCCAGAGATGTCTCACTAAATTCAACCACACCTGTGTCTTCCTAAAGGAATAATCTATCGAATAGAGTTTGTTAGATTACAATGCAGAGGGGAAGAGGCATTTGTGCATCGGTTTGAACTTTTGTTATTTTTTTGAAATTCTTCAATTTGGAGGTTCTCTGTCAAGCGGATTGGCCAGTTCCCAGAGATGTCTCACTATATTGACCCACACCTGTGTCTTCCTAAAGGAATAATCTATCGAATAGAGTTTGTTAGATTACAATGCAGAGGGGAAGAGGCATTTGTGCATCGGTTTAAACTTTTGTTATTTTTATGAAATTCTTCAATTTGGAGGTTCTCTGTCAAGCGGATTGGCCAGTTCCAAGAGATGTCTCACTAAATTCACCCACACCTGTGTCTTCCTAAAGGAATAATCTATCGAATAGAGTTTGTTAGATTACAATGCAGAGGGGAAGAGGCATTTGTGCATCGGTTTGAACTTTTGTTATTTTTATGAAATTCTTCAATTTGGAGGTTCTCTGTCAAGCGGATTGGCCAGTTCCCAGAGATGTCTCACTAAATTCACCCACACCTGTGTCTTCCTAAAGGAATAATCTATCGAATAGAGTTCGTTAGATTACAATGCAGAGGGGAAGAGGCATTTGTGCATCGGTTTGAACTTTTGTTATTTTCATGAAATTCGTCAATTTGGAGGTTCTCTGTCAAGCGGATTGGCCAGTTCATAGAGATGTCTCACTAAATTCACCCACACCTGTGTCTTCCTAAAGGAATAATCTATCGAATAGAGTTTAATAGATTACAATGCAGAGGGGAAGAGGCATTTGTGCATCGGTTTGAACTTTTGTTATTTTCATGAAATTCTTCAATTTGGAGGTTCTCTGTCAAGCGGATTGGCCAGTTCATAGAGATGTCTCACTAAATTCACCCACACCTGTGTCTTCCTAAAGGAATAATCTATCGAATAGAGTTTGTTAGATTACATTGCAGAGGGGAACAGGCATTTGTGCATCGGTTTGAACTTTTGTTATTTTCATGAAATTCTTCAATTTGGAGGTTCTCTGTCAAGCAGATTGGCCAGTTCCCAGAGATGTCTCACTAAATTCACCCACACCTGTGTCTTCCTAAAGGAATAATCTATCGAATAGAGTTTGTTAGATTACAATGCAGAGGGGAAGAGGCATTTGTGCATCGGTTTGAACTTTTGTTATTTTTATGAAATTCTTCAATTTGGAGGTTCTCTGTCAAGCGGATTGGCCAGTTCCCAGAGATGTCTCACTAAATTCACCCACACCTGTGTCTTCCTAAAGGAATAATCTATCGAATAGAGTTCGTTAGATTACAATGCAGAGGGGAAGAGGCATTTGTGCATCGGTTTGAACTTTTGTTATTTTCATGAAATTCAATTTGGAGAAGATTTAACTTTGTCCCTATAACGTTACATACATATTTTAAGTTGAATATTATATGTATACCTACAGCGTCATGCATAACCTAACAATAGATGATTTGAAATCATTTAATAGTGCGCCTTGAAATTACCCGCTGTTTCCACTAAGAATAAAATATTAAAATTTTACCCGCTGTTTCCACAAAAATGAAAAAGTTAACGATTCAAAGATATTTAATCTTAAATGGGGAAAATTATTTTATTATAGACCATACCATTATATTAATCATTACAATAATATTATATGCAGTATTGTTATGTTGTAGTAAGAAAATATGTGACTGATGAATATACTATATTTATCACCACTTATTAAATATAGCCGGATTTTATTTGCCGAGGAACAACAACAATTGCACTTTCGAATTCCTTCTTTGGAGTTGTGAAAATCTGCTGTTTAGCTGGTTTTGACATTCGAATTCCGAACTCGCTCGGCAAATAAAATACAGCTTATAAATTTGAATTTTTTAAATTTCTTCAGGCGCCTATTCTGTCCTTCGGTTTCTAATATTTATTTCAGTATATAGCTGTATTTTGTTGAAAAACACAATTCTAATTATTCAAATGTCCCCAACAACTAGCCAAAATTCCCTTGCAGAAGAAATGTAAAAACAATCGCATAGAAAAATCTCACCAAAAGCGTTGCAAAGACAGGCATTGGCTGCAAAATCTTCCCACACCAAACAGATCTACTTTTCTAATGACTTGCACAGCGGTATAATTCCAAAGCCTATGGAGATGTAAACGCCTATCGCCATATTGTCATATGAATTTTTGGTGTACATTTGCAATTACTCTCTGGAAAAAATGCATAAATACATTCAAAAAATTCACGCGATATAATGTCTACCTCGATTTTTTTTTACTGTGGCCGTGTTTTTTTTTATGTCAGAGTAATCGGATAATTAATTTAAATGTCAAAATTTAGATCTGTTTTTATTTTCATTTTACGAGAAAAAAAAAATTTCTCTGTGTCGTTTTTATATACTCCGATAATTCTAGGATATGATCCTTTTACTCTGAAAAAAGATTCAGAGCATTTTTTGACAAACGTAGTTGTTTGTTTCTTTATCAATGAGACTACTACGGAGCAATTAGGGGAAAAATAAAACTTTTTTCTGATACTAAAATAAACACACAGATATTTTTTTTGATCTGACAGATCTGGTCAGAGAAAATAATTTACTTTTATTCACTTTGTGTGCAGCGGTACAAGTTTGAAATTTATGGCTGAATTCTTTTTTGATGTCGAGATAGTTGGAGAGATAATTTAACTGTCAGAATTCGTATCTTTGTTTTTTTTTTCATTCACCGAGAAATCTGTTTTTTCGTTCTTTTTTACGGCTCCGATTATTCTCGGATATGATCTTTTAACTATGAAAAAATATACAGAACGTTGCTTGACAGCTGTAGTTTGTTTCTTTAAACATGAGACAGGTCGACTACTATGGAGCATTCAGGTGAAAAATAAAATTTTTTTCTAATACTAAAAAACACAGCAAATAATTTTTTTAACTGACAAATCTGATCAGAGAAAATAATGAACTTTTATTCACTTTGTGTTCAGCGCTACAACTAGTACAAGTTTGAAATTTATATATCAATTTTTTTCAATATGCCAACCCTGGTATCAAAAATTTAGTTGGTTTTTCTATTTGCTGTTCTGCTTTGGCTAATCCAGCTTGGCTTTACAAAAGCAATAGCTTTTGGCTTTAAATGGGCTTTAAATGTTCGATGCATTTTAATTTTTATATGTTGTAAACAAAACAGCGCCTTACGGTGAGCGCTATAACTAAAAAATGGCTTTAGTTATAAATCCTAAAAACTTTTTAGATTTATTTTCGGCTTTATGCTTATGCGATTTTGTTGTAAGCCAAGCTGGATTAGCCAAAGCAAAACAGCAAATAGAAAAACCAATTAAATTTTTGACACCAGGGTTGGCATATTGAAAAAAATTGATATATAAATTTCAAATTTGTACTAGTTGTAGCGCTGAACACAAAGTGAATAAAAGTTCATTATTTTCTCTGATCAGATTTGTCAGATAAAAAAATTATCTGCTGTGTTTTTTAGTATTAGAAAAAAATTTTATTTTTCACCTAATTGCTCCGTAGTAGTCTCATTGATAAAGAAACAAACAACTACGTTTGTCAAAAAATGCTCTGAATCTTTTTTCAGAGTAAAAGGATCATATCCCAGAATTATCGGAGTATATAAAAACGACACAGAGAAATTTTTTTTTTCTCGTAAAATGAAAATAAAAACAGATCTAAATTTTTACATTTAAATTAATTATCCGATTACTCTGACATAAAAAAAAAAAACACGGCCACAGTAAAAAAAAATCGAGGTAGACATTATATCGCGTTTTTTCCAGAGAGTAATTGCAAATGTATACCAAAAATTCATATGACAATATGGCGATAGGCGTTTACATCTCCATAGGCTTTGGAATTATACCGCTTTGCAAGTCATTAGAAAAGTAGATCTGTTTGGTGTGGGAAGATTTTGCAGCCAATGCCTGTCTTTGCAACGCTTTTGGTGAGATTTTTCTATGCGATTGTTTTTACATTTCTTCTGCAAGGGAATTTTGGCTAGTTGTTGGGGACATTTGAATAATTAGAATTGTGTTTTTCAACAAAATACAGCTATATACTGAAATAAATATTAGAAACCGAAGGACAGAATAGGCGCCTGAAGAAATTTAAAAAATTCAAATTTATAAGCTGTATTTTATTTGCCGAGCGAGTTCGGAATTCGAATGTCAAAACCAGCTAAACAGCAGATTTTCACAACTCCAAAGAAGGAATTCGAAAGTGCAATTGTTGTTGTTCCTCGGCAAATAAAATCCGGCTATATTTAATGAGTGGTGATAAATATAGTATATTCATCAGTCACATATTTTCTTACTACAACATAACAATACTGCATATAATATTATTGTAATGATTAATATAATGGTATGGTCTATAATAAAATAATTTTCCCCATTTAAGATTAAATATCTTTGAATCGTTAACTTTTTCATTTTCTACACAAACGCAAATTATTGCGCAAATTTATTATTATTAGTGGAAACAGCAGGTAAAATTTTAATATTTTATTCTTAGTGGAAACAGCGGGTAATTTCAAGGCGCACTATTAAATGATTTCAAATCATCTATTGTTAGGTTATGCATGACGCTGTAGGTATACATATAATATTCAACTTAAAATATGTATGTAACGTTATAGGGACAAAGTTAAATCTTCTCCAAATTGAAGAATTTCATGAAAATAACAAAAGTTCAAACCGATGCACAAATGCCTCTTCCCCTCTGCATTGTAATCTAACGAACTCTATTCGATAGATTATTCCTTTAGGAAGACACAGGTGTGGGTGAATTTAGTGAGACATCTCTGGGAACTGGCCAATCCGCTTGACAGAGAACCTCCAAATTGAAGAATTTCATAAAAATAACAAAAGTTCAAACCGATGCACAAATGCCTCTTCCCCTCTGCATTGTAATCTAACGAACTCTATTCGATAGATTATTCCTTTAGGAAGACACAGGTGTGGGTGAATTTAGTGAGACATCTCTGGGAACTGGCCAATCTGCTTGACAGAGAACCTCCAAATTGAAGAATTTCATGAAAATAACAAAAGTTCAAACCGATGCACAAATGCCTCTTCCCCTCTGCATTGTAATCTAACAAACTCTATTCGATAGATTATTCCTTTAGAAAGACACAGGTGTGCGTCAATATAGTGAGACATCTCTGGGAACTGGCCAATCCGCTTGACAGAGAACCTCCAAATTGACGAATTTCATGAAAATAACAAAAATTCAAACCGATGCACAAATGCCTGTTCCCCTCTGCAATGTAATCTAACAAACTCTATTCGATAGATTATTCCTTTAGGACGACACAGGTGTGGGTGAATTTAGTGAGACATCTCTGGGAACTGGCCAATCCGCTTGACAGAGAACCTCCAAATTGAAGAATTTCATGAAAATAACAAAAGTTCAAACCGATGCACAAATGCCTCTTCCCCTCTGCATTGTAATCTAACAAACTCTATTCGATAGATTATTCCTTTAGGAAGACACAGGTGTGGGTGAATTTAGTGAGACATCTCTATGAACTGGCCAATCCGCTTGACAGAGAACCTCCAAATTGACGAATTTCATGAAAATAACAAAAGTTCAAACCGATGCACAAATGCCTCTTCCCCTCTGCATTGTAATCTAACAAACTCTATTTGATAGATTATTCCTTTAGGAAGACACAGGTGTGGGTGAATTTAGTGAGACATCTCTGGGAACTGGCCAATCCGCTTGACAGAGAACCTCCAAATTGACGAATTTCATGAAAATAACAAAAGTTCAAACCGATGCACAAATGCCTCTTCCCCTCTGCATTGTAATCTAACAAACTCTATTCGATAGATTATTCCTTTAGAAAGACACAGGTGTGCGTCAATATAGTGAGACATCTCTGGGAACTGGCCAATCCGCTTGACAGAGAACCTCCAAATTGAAGAATTTCATGAAAATAACAAAAGTTCAAACCGATGCACAAATGCCTCTTCCCCTCTGCATTGTAATCTAACGAACTCTATTCGATAGATTATTCCTTTAGGAAGACACAGGTGTGGGTGAATTTAGTGAGACATCTCTGGGAACTGGCCAATCTGCTTGACAGAGAACCTCCAAATTGAAGAATTTCATGAAAATAACAAAAGTTCAAACCGATGCACAAATGCCTCTTCCCCTCTGCATTGTAATCTAACGAACTCTATTCGATAGATTATTCCTTTAGGAAGACACAGGTGTGGGTGAATTTAGTGAGACATCTCTGGGAACTGGCCAATCTGCTTGACAGAGAACCTCCAAATTGAAGAATTTCATGAAAATAACAAAAGTTCAAACCGATGCACAAATGCCTCTTCCCCTCTGCATTGTAATCTAACAAACTCTATTCGATAGATTATTCCTTTAGAAAGACACAGGTGTGCGTCAATATAGTGAGACATCTCTGGGAACTGGCCAATCCGCTTGACAGAGAACCTCCAAATTGACGAATTTCATGAAAATAACAAAAATTCAAACCGATGCACAAATGCCTGTTCCCCTCTGCAATGTAATCTAACAAACTCTATTCGATAGATTATTCCTTTAGGACGACACAGGTGTGGGTGAATTTAGTGAGACATCTCTGGGAACTGGCCAATCCGCTTGACAGAGAACCTCCAAATTGAAGAATTTCATGAAAATAACAAAAGTTCAAACCGATGCACAAATGCCTCTTCCCCTCTGCATTGTAATCTAACAAACTCTATTCGATAGATTATTCCTTTAGGAAGACACAGGTGTGGGTGAATTTAGTGAGACATCTCTATGAACTGGCCAATCCGCTTGACAGAGAACCTCCAAATTGACGAATTTCATGAAAATAACAAAAGTTCAAACCGATGCACAAATGCCTCTTCCCCTCTGCATTGTAATCTAACAAACTCTATTTGATAGATTATTCCTTTAGGAAGACACAGGTGTGGGTGAATTTAGTGAGACATCTCTGGGAACTGGCCAATCCGCTTGACAGAGAACCTCCAAATTGACGAATTTCATGAAAATAACAAAAGTTCAAACCGATGCAAAAATGCCTCTTCCCCTCTGCATTGTAATCTAACAAACTCTATTCGATAGATTATTCCTTTAGGAAGACACAGGTGTGGGTGAATTTAGTGAGACATCTCTGGGAACTGGCCAATCCGCTTGACAGAGAACCTCCAAATTGAAGAATTTCATAAAAATAACAAAAGTTCAAACCGATGCACAAATGCCTCTTCCCCTCTGCATTGTAATCTAACAAACTCTATTCGATAGATTATTCCTTTAGGAAGACACAGGTGTGGGTGAATTTAGTGAGACATCTCTGGGAACTGGCCAATCTGCTTGACAGAGAACCTCCAAATTGAAGAATTTCATGAAAATAACAAAAGTTCAAACCAATGCACAAATGCCTCTTCCCCTCTGCATTGTAATCTAACAAACTCTATTCGATAGATTATTCCTTTAGAAAGACACAGGTGTGCGTCAATATAGTGAGACATCTCTGGGAACTGGCCAATCCGCTTGACAGAGAACCTCCAAATTGACGAATTTCATGAAAATAACAAAAATTCAAACCGATGCACAAATGCCTGTTCCCCTCTGCAATGTAATCTAACAAACTCTATTCGATAGATTATTCCTTTAGGACGACACAGGTGTGGGTGAATTTAGTGAGACAGCTCTGGGAACTGGCCAATCCGCTTGACAGAGAACCTCCAAATTGAAGAATTTCATGAAAATAACAAAAGTTCAAACCGATGCACAAATGCCTCTTCCCCTCTGCATTGTAATCTAACAAACTCTATTCGATAGATTATTCCTTTAGGAAGACACAGGTGTGGGTGAATTTAGTGAGACATCTCTATGAACTGGCCAATCCGCTTGACAGAGAACCTCCAAATTGACGAATTTCATGAAAATAACAAAAGTTCAAACCGATGCACAAATGCCTCTTCCCCTCTGCATTGTAATCTAACAAACTCTATTTGATAGATTATTCCTTTAGGAAGACACAGGTGTGGGTGAATTTAGTGAGACATCTCTGGGAACTGGCCAATCCGCTTGACAGAGAACCTCCAAATTGACGAATTTCATGAAAATAACAAAAGTTCAAACCGATGCACAAATGCCTCTTCCCCTCTGCCTTGTAATCTAACAAACTCTATTCGATAGATTATTCCTTTAGGAAGACACTGGTGTGGGTCAATATAGTGAGACATCTCTGGGAACTGGCCAATCCGCTTGACAGAGAACCTCCAAATTGAAGAATTTCATAAAAATAACAAAAGTTCAAACCGATGCACAAATGCCTCTTCCCCTCTGCATTGTAATCTAACAAACTCTATTCGATAGATTATTCCTTTAGAAAGACACAGGTGTGGGTGAATTTAGTGAGACATCTCTGGGAACTGGCCAATCCGCTTGACAGAGAACCTCCAAATTGAAGAATTTCATAAAAATAACAAAAGTTCAAACCGATGCACAAATGCCTCTTCCCCTCTGCATTGTAATCTAACAAACTCTATTTGATAGATTATTCCTTTAGGAAGACACAGGTGTGGGTGAATTTAGTGAGACATCTCTGGGAACTGGCCAATCCGCTTGACAGAGAACCTCCAAATTGACGAATTTCATGAAAATAACAAAAGTTCAAACCGATGCACAAATGCCTCTTCCCCTCTGCATTGTAATCTAACAAACTCTATTCGATAGATTATTCCTTTAGAAAGACACAGGTGTGCGTCAATATAGTGAGACATCTCTGGGAACTGGCCAATCCGCTTGACAGAGAACCTCCAAATTGACGAATTTCATGAAAATAACAAAAATTCAAACCGATGCACAAATGCCTGTTCCCCTCTGCAATGTAATCTAACAAACTCTTTTCGATAGATTATTCCTTTAGGAAGACACAGGTGTGGGTGAATTTAGTGAGACATCTCTGGGAACTGGCCAATCCGCTTGACAGAGAACCTCCAAATTGAAGAATTTCATGAAAATAACAAAAGTTCAAACCGATGCACAAATGCCTCTTCCCCTCTGCATTGTAATCTAACAAACTCTATTCGATAGATTATTCCTTTAGGAAGACACAGGTGTGGGTGAATTTAGTGAGACATCTCTATGAACTGGCCAATCCGCTTGACAGAGAACCTCCAAATTGAAGAATTTCATAAAAATAACAAAAGTTCAAACCGATGCACAAATGCCTCTTCCCCTCTGCATTGTAATCTAACAAACTCTATTTGATAGATTATTCCTTTAGGAAGACACAGGTGTGGGTGAATTTAGTGAGACATCTCTGGGAACTGGCCAATCCGCTTGACAGAGAACCTCCAAATTGACGAATTTCATGAAAATAACAAAAGTTCAAACCGATGCACAAATGCCTCTTCCCCTCTGCATTGTAATCTAACAAACTCTATTCGATAGATTATTCCTTTAGAAAGACACAGGTGTGCGTCAATATAGTGAGACATCTCTGGGAACTAGCCAATCCGCTTGACAGAGAACCTCCAAATTGACGAATTTCATGAAAATAACAAAAATTCAAACCGATGCACAAATGCCTCTTCCCCTCTGCATTGTAATCTAACAAACTCTATTCGATAGATTATTCCTTTAGGAAGACACAGGTGTGGTTGAATTTAGTGAGACATCTCTGGGAACTGGCCAATCCGCTTGACAGAGAACCTCCAAATTGAAGAATTTCATAAAAATAACAAAAGTTCAAACCGATGCACAAATGCCTCTTCCCCTCTGCATTGTAATCTAACAAACTCTATTTGATAGATTATTCCTTTAGGAAGACACAGGTGTGGGTGAATTTAGTGAGACATCTCTGGGAACTGGCCAATCCGCTTGACAGAGAACCTCCAAATTGACGAATTTCATGAAAATAACAAAAGTTCAAACCGATGCACAAATGCCTCTTCCCCTCTGCATTGTAATCTAACAAACTCTATTCGATAGATTATTCCTTTAGAAAGACACAGGTGTGCGTCAATATAGTGAGACATCTCTGGGAACTGGCCAATCCGCTTGACAGAGAACTTCCAAATTGACGAATTTCATGAAAATAACAAAAGTTCAAACCGATGCACAAATGCCTGTTCCCCTCTGCAATGTAATCTAACAAACTCTATTCGATAGATTATTCCTTTAGGAAGACACAGGTGTGGGTGAATTTAGTGAGACATCTCTGGGAACTGGCCAATCCGCTTGACAGAGAACCTCCAAATTGAAGAATTTCATAAAAATAACAAAAGTTCAAACCGATGCACAAATGCCTCTTCCCCTCTGCATTGTAATCTAACAAACTCTATTCGATAGATTATTCCTTTAGGAAGACACAGGTGTGGGTGAATTTAGTGAGACATCTCTGGGAACTGGCCAATCCGCTTGACAGAGAACCTCCAAATTGAAGAATTTCATGAAAATAACAAAAGTTCAAACCGATGCACAAATGCCTCTTCCCCTCTGTATTGTAATCTAACAAACTCTATTCGATAGATTATTCCTTTAGAAAGACACAGGTGTGCGTCAATATAGTGAGACATCTCTGGGAACTGGCCAATCCGCTTGACAGAGAACCTCCAAATTGACGAATTTCATGAAAATAACAAAAATTCAAACCGATGCACAAATGCCTGTTCCCCTCTGCAATGTAATCTAACAAACTCTATTCGATAGATTATTCCTTTAGGACGACACAGGTGTGGGTGAATTTAGTGAGACATCTCTGGGAACTGGCCAATCCGCTTGACAGAGAACCTCCAAATTGAAGAATTTCATGAAAATAACAAAAGTTCAAACCGATGCACAAATGCCTCTTCCCCTCTGCATTGTAATCTAACGAACTCTATTCGATAGATTATTCCTTTAGGAAGACACAGGTGTGGGTGAATTTAGTGAGACATCTCTGGGAACTGGCCAATCCGCTTGACAGAGAACCTCCAAATTGAAGAATTTCATGAAAATAACAAAAGTTCAAACCGATGCACAAATGCCTCTTCCCCTCTGCAATGTAATCTAACAAACTCTATTCGATAGATTATTCCTTTAGGAAGACACAGGTGTGGGTGAATTTAGTGAGACATCTCTATGAACTGGCCAATCCGCTTGACAGAGAACCTCCAAATTGAAGAATTTCATGAAAATAACAAAAGTTCAAACCGATGCACAAATGCCTCTTCCCCTCTGCGTTGTAATCTAACGAACTCTATTCGATAGATTATTCCTTTAGGAAGACACAGGTGTGGGTGAATTTAGTGAGACATCTCTGGGAACTGGCCAATCCGCTTGACAGAGAACCTCCAAATTGACGAATTTCATGAAAATAACAAAAATTCAAACCGATGCACAAATGCCTGTTCCCCTCTGCAATGTAA
Organism: Nephrocerus scutellatus; assembly: GCA_947095585.1. Lineage (NCBI taxonomy): Eukaryota > Metazoa > Arthropoda > Insecta > Diptera > Pipunculidae > Nephrocerus > Nephrocerus scutellatus. The sequence continues at coordinate 64,615,263 of OX352764.1, read as the reverse complement.
TCTAACAAACTCTATTCGATAGATTATTCCTTTAGGAAGACACAGGTGTGGGTGAATTTAGTGAGACATCTCTATGAACTGGCCAATCCGCTTGACAGAGAACCTCCAAATTGACGAATTTCATGAAAATAACAAAAGGTTTAAACCGATGCACAAATGCCTTTTCCCCTCTGCATTGTAATCTAACAAACTCTATTCGATAGATTATTCCTTTAGGAAGACACAGGTGTGGGTGAATTTAGTGAGACATCTCTGGGAACTGGCCAATCCGCTTGACAGAGAACCTCCAAATTGAAGAATTTCATGAAAATAACAAAAGTTCAAACCGATGCACAAATGCCTCTTCCCCTCTGCATTGTAATCTATTAAACTCTATTCGATAGATTATTCCTTTAGGAAGACACAGGTGTGGGTGAATTTAGTGAGACATCTCTATGAACTGGCCAATCCGCTTGACAGAGAACCTCCAAATTGAAGAATTTCATAAAAATAACAAAAGTTCAAACCGATGCACAAATGCCTCTTCCCCTCTGCATTGTAATCTAACAAACTCTATTTGATAGATTATTCCTTTAGGAAGACACAGGTGTGGGTGAATTTAGTGAGACATCTCTGGGAACTGGCCAATCCGCTTGACAGAGAACCTCCAAATTGACGAATTTCATGAAAATAACAAAAGTTCAAACCGATGCACAAATGCCTCTTCCCCTCTGCATTGTAATCTAACAAACTCTATTCGATAGATTATTCCTTTAGAAAGACACAGGTGTGCGTCAATATAGTGAGACATCTCTGGGAACTGGCCAATCCGCTTGACAGAGAACCTCCAAATTGACGAATTTCATGAAAATAACAAAAATTCAAACCGATGCACAAATGCCTGTTCCCCTCTGCAATGTAATCTAACAAACTCTATTCGATAGATTATTCCTTTAGGAAGACACAGGTGTGGGTGAATTTAGTGAGACATCTCTGGGAACTGGCCAATCCGCTTGACAGAGAACCTCCAAATTGAAGAATTTCATGAAAATAACAAAAGTTCAAACCGATGCACAAATGCCTCTTCCCCTCTGCATTGTAATCTAACAAACTCTATTCGATAGATTATTCCTTTAGGAAGACACAGGTGTGGGTGAATTTAGTGAGACATCTCTATGAACTGGCCAATCCGCTTGACAGAGAACCTCCAAATTGACGAATTTCATGAAAATAACAAAAGTTCAAACCGATGCACAAATGCCTCTTCCCCTCTGCATTGTAATCTAACGAACTCTATTCGATAGATTATTCCTTTAGGAAGACACAGGTGTGGGTGAATTTAGTGAGACATCTCTGGGAACTGGCCAATCCGCTTGACAGAGAACCTCCAAATTGAAGAATTTCATAAAAATAACAAAAGTTCAAACCGATGCACAAATGCCTCTTCCCCTCTGCATGTTGAAATCCAATTGATGTTAGCGGATTTATTATCTACTTGTATATTATTCACTTTACTTTGTTCACTTCTTTCTGATCAAGTCATTCATGACTTTATATTTTTGTTAATATTAATTCGAAAAATATTTTACTTACTTACTTTTGCTGTTTCAAGAAATACACACGCTTTTCAATAAAATCTCATAGTATCATAATAATATCCTGAATTATTATTTATCTTTTTCACTCGAACTATTTACCATTTCAATAGGTTATGGGCCCAGTCGTATAAGTGAATAATAATCTCACCGGGTAAAAGTATTTTGGTATTTGGAAATTCAATTGAAATTCTATCGTCATGGCGGTGGTGTTGAACCAAGATAGCACCAAGTGCACAATCAAGTTGTTGGACGATACGAACTATTTCAATTGGAGCTTTCGTATTTAAACGATTTTAAGGCATAAAGGATTGTGGAAGACAATTAATGAGGACAAACCAGAAGAAGCGGAAAATGCGGTAGCAGCTGCGTTTTGGGATAAAAGCGACCAAGAAGCTTTGACGTACATGCGGTTGTCTGTCGACGATGCACAAATAATGCATATCAGGACCATCGACACGGCAAAAGGTGCGTGGAAAGCATTAAAGGATGTCCATGAGCGTGACACGCCGGGCAATAAAATTCGATTATTGCGTGAAATCGTCGGAAAAATGGCGAACGAAGGAGATGATATTCAACAACACGTCAATTCAATGACAGAAATGTTCCAGAAATTGTTGGCTCTCGGCAAACTCGAACCAGAATTTTTGATGAGCGCGATGCTCATGAATTCGCTACCGAAAAGTTACGATGGGTTGGTGCTAGCGCTTGAATCAAGGCCTGAGAAGGACATCAACGTAGGTGTCGTAAAGAACATCGTCACTGAAGAATATCGTCGGCGTATGTCTCGAGATGGTGAAATGGGTGCCGGTTCGGCACTGAAAGTGACAACAAACAGATCGAATGCTTTGTCGTCCGCAAAAATTACTTGTTTCTTTTGCAAGAAACCCGGTCATATGAAGGCGGAATGCAGAAAATTTCAGAAATGGAAAAGCGACGGCGGTAGCAGAAATTCGAAACAGGAATCAAATGTGGTGAAACAAAGAGAAATAATCAAAAAATTTTTGTTTCTCGTAGGTAAGCCGAGCGGATGGATTATCGATTCGGGTGCAACATGTCACATCAGCAGTGAACGAAAATTGTTTTCGGAATTGGACGAAACACACACCGAAACAGTCACTGTTGCAAATGGTGAAGAAGTTCAAGTATCGGGTCGAGGCAAGATTCGTCTCAATTTGATCAACAGTACCGGTGAGGTAACATCTGTTCAAATGATGGACGTTCTGTACATTCCATCGATTGGCACAAATCTCATCTCAGTCAAGAAGCTCGCAGAAAAGGGTTTTCGAGTGAATTTCTCAGGAATGACATGTGAAATTCGTACTCAAGACAACAAACGTCAGGTCGGCGTTGGAAATTTAAATGGTCGGTTGTATGAAATGCAAACCAGCAAACAGCAGGTGAACACAGCCGTGGATGTGCAACGACATTGCATTCACGGCTGGCACCGTATACTGGGACATCGAGATATAGACATCGTGAAGAAGATCCCGTCAATGGAAATTGTTGATGGGATGACACTTGGGACATGTACCTCAGTTTGCGAAGAGCACTGCAAAGCTTGCATCGAAGGAAAAATGACAAGAAAATCTTTTCCGAAACAATCAACATCGATATCGGAAGCAGTGCTTGATCTCATCCACAGTGATCTCTGTGGTCCAATGCAGACGAAAACACCCCGTGGTAAGCGATACATTTTAACTTTTATCGATGACTATTCTAGATACACTACGGTTTATCTGCTGCATGACAAATCAGAAGCTATTGTCAAATTTAAATAATTTCATCAGTTGATGAAAAATCAATTTGGTCATGGTATCAAGGCATTCCGAAGCGACGGAGGTGGCGAATATGTGGGAAATAAGTTCATAAACTTTTTGAACTCGGAAGGCATCAGGGTTCAGCGTACTACCCCGTATTCACCTCAGCAAAATGGTGTCGCAGAAAGGAAAAACCGTTCATTGCTGGAAATGGCTCGAAGCATGCTGTCGGATGCCCAATTAGAAAAACATTTCTGGGGTGAAGCAGTGGTGACGGCAAATTTTATGCAAAATCGTTTGCCCAATCGTATTTTGAAAAAGACCCCCCACGAATATTGGTACGGACGTAAACCAGTATACACACATTTAAAGCGATTCGGGGCGGCATGTTTCGTGAAGGTACCAGATGAGAAACGACGCAAACTCGACGTCAAGGCAGTCGAAGCAAGGTTCATGGGCCACGATACAGAAGCGAAAGCGTATCGTTGCTACGTACCATCCAAACGAATTGTGGTCATCTCGAGGGATGTGAAATTCGTTGATGATATCACTTTTGCGGAGTCAAAAGAGCAACGGATTGAACAGTCCGAAATTCCATCAGGTAATCATAATAATCATTTTCAATTTAGTCTAGCAAACAAAGCTCAGATTGAAGCCCAGAAGGAGTGTCAGGAGGAGCATCAAGAATTTGGCTCTGAAGCTGATGAGTTCGAAGATGCGCATGATTCAACTGTGGTGGAAGAACCACCAGACATCGGGAATGAAATACGTCGTTCCACAAGAGCAAATTTTGGTGTTGCGCCGGAACGTTTCCAAGACATTTGCATTACACTCAACAGTGAACCAACATCGTACAAAAATGCAATTTCTTCGGCAGAGAAGAATCAATGGATCGTTGCTATGAACGATGAAATGAATTCAATGCATCGAAACAAGACATGGAGTCTCGTTGATTTACCAACTGGTAAGAATTTGGTAGGCTGCAAGTGGGTTTACAAGTTGAAAACCGATCAAGAAGGAAATGTGAAGAAATTCAAAGCCAGATTGGTAGCCCAAGGTTTTAGTCAAAAATATGGAACAGATTATGATCAAGTTTTCGCACCCGTTGCAAGGCACACAACATTTCGGATGATGCTGGCAGTCGCAGCTGCCCGTGCAATGGTGGTGCATCATTTTGACGCAAAAACGGCATTCTTGAATGGTGATCTTCAGGAGGAGATATACATGAAACAAGCACCTGGTTTTATAAAAGACGGACAGGAAGGAAAGGTATGTAAATTGAAGAAAAGCATCTATGGCTTGAAGCAGTCTGCACGTGTTTGGAACAAAACGCTACATGACGTACTGGTAAGCGCAAAGCTCGTGCAGAGTGAGGCGGACAACTGCCTATACATCTCGGAAGAAATGGAAGATGCAATCTACGTATTGGTATACGTCGATGACATCTTGGTGGCGAGCAACAACCGAACACGCATCAAGTTCCTCCTTGATATGATCAATAAGCATTTTGCCATTGAGGACCTTGGAGAAGTGCACAATTATCTAGGGATTCGCATCAAGCCGGGGAGAAACGTTTTCGAACTCGATCAGGAAAAGTATATCATAAGCGTTGTAAAGAAGTTCGGTCTGGCTAACGCAAAAGGTCAGGAAACACCACTAAGTTCAACGTATCGTACGGACCCATGCGAGGAAATGCTGTTGACCAACGATCAATATAGAGCAGCGATTGGATGCTTGCTTTATATCGCACGAATACTCGTCCAGACATTGCAACGGCTGTTGCAATTTTGTCGCAAAAGGTTGCGAACCCAACAACGCGCGACTGGAAGGAAGTCAAACGCACGATTCAGTACCTGAAGCAAACCTCATCAATGCGTTTGTTAATTGGTTGCAACAACGATCGAAGCAGTTTGGTCGGCTATGCTGATGCCGATTGGGCAGAGTGTCGTGAGACACGGAAATCAAATTCTGGTTTCATTTTTCTGTTTGGTGGTGCAATAAGTTGGACATGCAGACGACAAGATTGTGTATCACTGTCTTCATCAGAAGCTGAATACATTGCACTTACGGAAGCGTGCAAAGAGGCAATCTGGCTTCAACGTTTGTTGTCAGATTTTAGGTGGAATGGTGATAAATGTATCCAGATTTTTGAGGACAATCAAAATGTTTTGTCACAAGTGAAACGAGAAGGTTCAACTGCTCGTTCTAAGCATATCGATACGAGAAAACATTTCATCGAAGACTGTGTCAAGAAAGCAGTCATTAAATGCAGTTATTGTCCAACTGAGGAAATGTTGGCTGATCTGTTTACGAAGGGTCTTCCAAAAGAAAAGTTCGTGAAGCTGCGAAGAAGATGTGGGCTCCGCCAAATCAATTGAGGAGGAGTGTTGAAATCCAATTGATGTTAGCGGATTTATTATCTACTTGTATATTATTCACTTTACTTTGTTCACTTCTTTCTGATCAAGTCATTCATGACTTTATATTTTTGTTAATATTAATTCGAAAAATATTTTACTTACTTACTTTTGCTGTTTCAAGAAATACACACGCTTTTCAATAAAATCTCATAGTATCATAATAATATCCTGAATTATTATTTATCTTTTTCACTCGAACTATTTACCATTTCAATACTGCAATGTAATCTAACAAACTCTATTCGATAGATTATTCCTTTAGGAAGACACAGGTGTGGGTGAATTTAGTGAGACATCTCTGGGAACTGGCCAATCCGCTTGACAGAGAACCTCCAAATTGAAGAATTTCATAAAAATAACAAAAGTTCAAACCGATGCACAAATGCCTCTTCCCCTCTGCATTGTAATCTAACAAACTCTATTCGATAGATTATTCCTTTAGGAAGACACAGGTGTGGGTCAATTGAGTGAGACATCTCTGGGAACTGGCCAATCTTTTTTACAGTGAACCTCCAAAATAAAAAAAGTTTCATTAAAATTGCAAATGTTCACATTCATAACAAAAGCTTAATTCTGCCCGTACGGTTGTACAACATATTTTTTTTCATAGAGCATTCCTTAAGGAAGACTTGGCTATTAGTGGTATCTATGGAACAAAGCTGTGAGCTGGTTAAATTTTATTACAGTGAACATATATTTAACAAATACAAAATGTTTGCATTCTGTTAAATAGCATTACCCATACATACAAATATTTTGTTATTTGTTAAAAACTTCACATCCGTTGACAATATTATATTGTCGGTTTGTAAAATTACACTTAAATAATCTTTTTTTACTCTAATTAAAATCAAAATCAAAAACACTAATTCAAATATTGTTCCACGATTTGCAAAATTTTACTGTCTCACAATTTGTGCAAAATTTCATTATTTTGTAAAATTTTACTGTCTCACAATTTCAAAATGCAAAATCCCACTTCTGATACTAACTTTTACGAAATTCAGGCTTTCGAGTTCGTAAAGGATTTTTCAAATAAAACACAACACAAGTTTATTAATTTATAAATAACAACTTTAATAAATAGTCAGTAAAAAAAATACAAGTTCACAATTTATTCTGGTGATAACTTTAAATGTACATAAAAAAAACTTATTACTACAATACTTGTACTTCACTACTATTTCTGCAAGCAAGAGCTTTTCAACTGCACTGGTTAAATTCCAATTAACTAATAATTTCTCTGCAGCGAACGCTATCTTTTATACTCATTGAAAAGCTTCCAGAAACTTCCAATCTTATAGACAAGAAAATTGTAGCCTTGTTCCTATTTGTTGTTATTTACAACTAACGATACTTATATGCAATAAGTCATCTTCTAAAAAGAAATAACATGTTCAATCATGTTCTTTTACAAAAACCGGGCAAACAGCACAAACCGGTTTGACTACATTTTTGACCAGTACATAAGGATTCAAACTTCAGGCGGTTACATTTCAAATTTCAAATAATCTAAGAATGCTACTGTGAATAATGCTAATAATGGTAATAGTAATGGACAGTAAATTTTCTTCCGTATAGATATCATCTAAAAAAGTTTATACTCCAGTGCATGGCTAATAGTTCTTTTTCTATGACTGGTTTATTAGGTCGTGTTTTTGCAGTGATTTGCTCGCATATGATATTGGTTAATCTTTACCAATTTCACCTTGTGAGAGTACTGCACCTAAAGCAAAATTGAATGCGTCAGTCGTAAGGATGAAAGGTTTGTTGAAATTTGGATATTATTGGTGGGCTAATGAGTTTTTCTTTTAATGTTTCATAGACATTCTGGCTTTTCGTCCATGAGAATTGTATGTTCTTTTTTAATAGCTAGTTTAAGGCTTTGGCAATGTCTGCAAAGTTAGGTATGAAACGTCTGTAGTAGTTGCAGAATGCAACAAATCGTCTTACGTCGTCTGTTTTTAAATTCTCTATATTAACTTCGCGTGCACGTGGCTGGCTGGCTGGCTGGTCAAATTTTCTGATCAATTTTTAACCCACTTCCCAAAGGCCGATTTTATTGAAATTTTGCACTCATGTATATTTCCTGTGAAAATACTTTCTATTAAAATTTGAGGCCCCTCGGACCTCGGGTCAGATTTTCTGATAAAATTTCGACCCACTTCCCAAAGCCCGATTTTATTGAAACTTTGCACACATGTATCTTTCCGGTGACAATATATCTATTTTCAGATAGATCGGGCAGCGGGATCGGGGGGCTCCCATACAAATTTTTCCATTTAGCGGCATCAGATCATATCATACTATAATGACTGTGTTCTGTGTGCGCTGATAAGTTGATGCGCTGCAAGCAGCGCTGCTTGCTTTACAATTGTTGTTGTTTTGTTTATGTGTTGCAGCAAAGAGTATAGAAATATCAAGAGGAAGTTGAACAAATATTTTTATACAAAACTGAATGGTTCCGCAATTGAAATGTGTTGTACACTCAGTTGTGTGAGTGCATTCTTAATTTGTGTTTTGTGTTACGAATATATGAAGAACTGGTTACGCACTCAACTGCTTTTCAGCTTAACTCAACTAAAAAGAAAGAATTTTAGTGGTACTTCGTACGTCGTTGTGTGTAGAGAATTTACAAAAAAATTTAAATCTTTAAATTCGCTTGCCCGTGACACGTCTGTCTGTCGGTCGGTCGGTCTGTTTGTCGTGGAATCTTGCGATCAATTGTTAACCCACTTTCCTAGGTCCGATTTTATTCAAATTTTGTACACTTGTGTATTTCTGGAGACAAAACTTTCTATTAAATTTTTGGGCCCCTCGTGCCTCAAGGCCGAGGGGGGCTCATATAAAATTTTAAAAATTAAAATTTCTTTAAATTTTATACATATGTGTATCTCCGATGGACAACACTTTTTGTAAAAATTTTGGAGACCCCGGGCCCCAGGGTCATGGGCCACAACAAATTTTTTTTAAAAAACTTAAACCGATTTTTTTTAAAAGTTCTATACGTGTGTATCTCCGATGGACAACTTTTTTTTGTTAAAAACTTGGTGACCCCGGGCCCCAGTGTCGTGTGGCACCATAAAATGTTTTTTTAAAAAAATTAGCCCGACTTTCTTCAAATTTTATATACATGTGTATCTCCGATGGACAACATTTATTGTACAAATTTTACAAGCGCCGGACCCTGTGGCCGTGAGGCCTCATACAAATTTAAAATAAAAGTTAACCCGATTTTGGTAAAATTCTATACACATGTGTATCTCCGATGGACAAAACTTTTTGGACATTTTTTGAGCTGTGCCCTGAGGCCCGAGGGGTGTCCGTATCAATTATTTGAAAATTAACCCGATTTTCTTGAAATTTTAAACACATGTTTATCCCGATGAACAAAAGTTTTTGCAAAATTTTGGAGCGAATGGGCCCTGAGGCCCGGGGGCGGGGATTTGATTTTTTTTCCCGTACAAATTTTTTAACACATGTGTATCTCCGGTGAGAACAGTTTTTGAAAAAAATTTGAAGTGAAGGGGGCTCTAATATTAATTTTTTCCAAATTAACCCGGTTAAAACTTTGCATTTATGTATCTCGTACTAGAGAATTTACATGAATTTTATGGTTTTTTTTTAGGTACTGTGTATTCTTTAATAGCATTGTATTTGGCTGGGACGGTTTTTACTACGTCTTCGGTTATCCAGTGTTCTAAATAAATTATCTACTTGGCAAAGTTCCCCTGGGGAACAATTTAACTTGCACAATTCAACTTGCACAATTTAACATGGTTAATTGTACAAAAAAACAATCGCTCGCGATTTACCACCCTAAATGCGTTTAATATTTTATTTGCGTAGGCGCGGTTTTAGTTGTACCGTGTATAGTTTTTCGTTGTTTATGGTGTTTTTTTTAAAATATTTTGCAATTTTTAAACGAATTCAACTTGCACAATTTAACTTTTTGATAATCGAACTCGCGCGCGCGACTTATCACTCTAAATGCGTTTGATTATCGTAAAGTTAAATTGTGGAAGTTGAATGTGCAAGTTGAATTTTGCCAAGTGGAATTGTGCCCAGTGGAATTGTGCCAAGTGGAATTGTGCCAGTGGAATTGTGTCTAGTGGAATTGTGCTAGTGGAATTGGCTAGAGTCATATTAATAATTTTCTGAAAACGTTCCTCGTCTTGTTTGTTGGTATTGTAGTTGAGTATGGCATAGTCTTTAAGTGGTGCTGTTTCTATGGTAATATTTTCTAATTTTACTTCAGAGTTTGTGGCATTTAGTTTTTTATATGTGTCATTCCCATTTGTGGATTGTGGTGCTTAGATACTTAAAAAAACGCCATGAGTCAGTTCTTTGTTTTAGAATTATTTTGTCTTCGTCTAAGTTTAGTTTTATTTGTTGAATTATTTGTGTTCGTGGTGTAATTGTTATTGTTAGAGTTTGCATGGGCCTGTGTAAATATGTAATATAAAATTAGTTTCTTTAATTACTATGGATCTATGAATGTCTCGTAATCTATTTTATAGAAAAATCTTCTCAAAAAGTCTCTTCCTAGTATTCCGTCTGTGTCAATAGGAAAATTGTTATTAACAAGCTGAATGTCATGTGTGCAGTATGCGTCACCTATTAAAAGATCTAACTCTAATTTGCCTAATGAGTGCGTTTCTTCTTCCGTAATTCCAGTTAATTTACACTTTTATTCTGGGAAATATTGTTCATTTTTAACTTTGATATTTTGAAGAATCATTTTTTAATATATTTAAAGCATATGTGTCGTTTATTTTGGTGATAACTGATTTTTCAGTTTCACTTGCTGTCGTACCTAAATTGTATATTTGTAGTTTGTTTAGTTCGAAGATGAGGTTTAAAATTCTGTCCTTTTAAGAGGTTATGGACGAAATTCTTTGTGTTAAATTTGTTAGGGATGTTTGAATGTAAGGTATGGTTGTGTTTGATTTTTATCTATATTTTAATAAGTCATTGAATGAATTCAGGTTTAATGGTTGGGTGTGAATGGCAATGGTTGACTTCACATTCGAACTTAGCTTCTAGTAGATCCTAGTAGATCCGTTTTTGCGGTTGGTGATAGGGGTTTATCTATCAGTTATATTATTTTTAAAAACTGTCTAACTCCTTGTAGTTCCCGGAGAATGTTGGGATAGCCTTCATGGCTACTTTAAATTGAATGATGCCATCTCTAAATTTATATTTTCTGAAAAAGCATAAAAAGTATTTAGTAGTGTTAAAATCTTAGTGTTTTTCGTTAGCGTTGGTTGGGATTTTTAATTATTTCTATAAAAATAATAATAAATTTTAATGTCTATTATCTATTCTATCTATTATCTATTTAGTGTCTATGGGATTATTAATTATTTCTATAAAAATAATAAAAATTTTTAATAATTTGATTCAAAAACCCATTTGTTTTCAATGGGCTGTAACATAGAGAAATACTAATAATATTAATATATAAGGCAACATTGGAAGCCCTTAAACTGGAACGTGAGCTAAAAATTCCGTTATCGGAATTCACTAAAGAATTGAAAAACGTAGAAAAAGATTCTTATTCTAGTGAAGAGTATGTTTTAAATCCAACAGAATATTAAAATTTAGAATTTTTATTACTTTTGTTGTTTTTCAATTTCTATAATTTCTCCTAATCGAAAAAAAAAACTTCTTAAATTATTTAAAATTGCAACAGCATTTTCATTTGGTGGTTCACTATCCTATATTGTAACCTCTTCCATGTAATTTTCTTCATCATCGTTGTTATGATTCTCCCACGCTGATTCTTCTCTTTTCACTTCCAAATTATGCAAAATGCAGCAGGCTAAAACAATTTTACCTGCAATAGTGGGCTGCATACGAAAATTATTCAAACATAGTTCTTAGTTTTACAACTTTATGTACACTATTAGTATCGTCTTCGTTTTCAAAACGTGATCCGAAACGGTTCATTTTAATTTTTTAAATTCTCTATTTTAACTTCGCGTGCCTGTGGCTGGCTGGTCAGATCTTCTTATCAATTTTTAACCTACTTCCCAAAGCCAAATTATTATGAATTAAGGGCCTCAGGGCCGAGGGATGCCCATATAAAAATTTTAAAAATTAACCCGATTTTCTTTAAATTTTATACACTTATGTATCTCCGATGGACAACACTTTTTGTAAAAATCTTGGAGACCCCGAGCCCCAGGGTCGTGGGGTCCCATAAAATTTTTTTTAAAAAATTAAAAATATGAATTAAAAAAAAGAGTATTATAATTTTATTTTTAAATGCTAGTTCAGAAGGATTTCGGTCGAAGTCACTGCAAGAACTCAAAAATGACGAAGTGTTGATACTATTTCTAGATTATTAATCAATTTATTCTACAAATTTCGTCTCTACTTATACTATTTTCTTAACTAGTTACAGTATGTATAATGTGTATGCTTGCATTTTGATGTTCTTGACTTATATGTCCTGTCATTACCTTTCAACTAACATATTTATTCAACACTATACTTGAAAAGGAAATTATATAAAAACATTAATAAGAGCAGGAGTAAGCAGGAGGAGCAGGAGCAGAAGTTAACGAACCACAAATGTGAAAGTGTGTTTTTCGTGCCATTCATAATGCAGTCACGGTTGCCGTTTTGGTAGAATCCTACCAAACTTGATAGGTTTTTTCAGCTTTGGTAGGATTTAATTCGATTTGGTAAGTTTTTCTAAAAGTCTGAAGCCTATAAAACAAACATTTTTTAACAATTGACATAAAAACTGAAATAATTTCTAATAAACTCAAAAACATTTGCGCCAAATAAAAGTGCACATGTAAACAGAGACTAATTGAATCAACTCGTTTAAACACATTGCTCCGGAGGTTATAAGCTAAGGTAAGATAGTGTGGGTGGGGGTCAGTCAATCTCCTCATCTTCCCTTCCCACACAGGTGCATGATGGCTGCAAAGCTTTACGTTTTGATAATTAAAGGACAACCAGATGTCTAATTGCGCATGTTCTAACATGAATAAACCATTATCATAAATTCCGATCTAAGAGATCAAGATGTTTACGCCTTTTTTCAAAATTCTAGGACTTTCTAAATTCAAGGACACGATCAAGGTCCGCCAGATGTTCAATTGCGCATGTTCTAACATGAACGCATTCTTATCTCAACATTCGATCTAAGAATTCAACATGTTTACTTCCAAAATTCAAGGACAAGATCAAAGTCCAAAAGCTAACAAAGAAGTTGGACAGCACACAAATAGTATAAATTAAATTAGAACAAGTTTAATTGTTAAAAAAAACATTTTTTTGGTGAAGCAGTACCTCTTTATTATTCAAGCAAATTAAAACTAACTTATAACCTAAAAGAACATAAACTTATCACCTAGGTTGTGCTGTGTTTCCCACGCTGTAGTGCAGAGTCGGAATGTGGAATGTGTGCGGTGTCGGATGAGCTCCAGACGACTCGTCAGCAACCTGTCGCTGGAGCGTGTTATGATGAAATCGTTGCATCATTGTTCGTGTTGGAGTAGGAATGTGTGTGTTTACTCCTCCACCCTTTAAAATCGAACGTCCACGTTCGATTCTACCGGCCTGATGTGCTGTAAGATTTCTTCTATCCCTATTGTTCTAGGTGTTGGTAAAGGGTTTTCCATTTGCGTAGAGTTTTTTGGGCTTATTTCTGCATGTGGTAGGTCAACTACTGGTTCTGTGTTTGGTATTGCAACCGACGCTGCTGATTTGATGTTTCTGTTTTTCAGCTTGAATAGTCTAAATGTGACAAAAACGATTAGCAAGATTAATATGCAAAAAACGGCTAATTTGTTGTAATTATTCCGGGTCTTCAGGGCGTTAATGTGCTGTGAATTATTAGCCTGTAGTTCCTTTATCATCCGGAGTGAAAGTACTTCCTCTGCGTCTTGTTTAATAGAAGAAGGTTGTAAAACAGCTGGTAGTGGTTTGTATGAAGACATTTCAGTTGCCTTAAAAATTTCGCTCTGTACCCTTATTGATGCATTACTGTAATGAATGATATAAATTCCATCTAACTGCACTGTCTCATTATTTATCTCGATGGGGCGATTTCTACAAGTGTTGGGATATGTTGACTGTTGACTTCCGTACAGTTTGGAGCTCGACTCTTAAGTAGGTGTGGGATGCACGACGAATTACTTATATCTATAATACTATTTCTTGGACATACAGATAGTCTGTGAAAGGTTAGACAGGAGGACAGGACACCGTACATTTTGCTTTTGCACTCTAGTGTATTGTCGTATGGAATTTTTTTAATGGTTTTGCCTTTTTTTACGCCTTTAATAAAAGTGGTTTTACAAGATTCTATGGATGTAATAGGTAAACTTATAATATAAAGAATCAATGAACTATTGGAAGCAATCTTTATTTGTGCGAATTCTAATGCCTCTAACACATTGACGTAAGGCATGCTTTCTTTAATTAGAATTTCTTCAATTGTATTTATTTCTATATTCGAGAGGATGTACGTGTTAATGATATTGGCCTTGGCCCAGTGTATTGCGTATTCTATGTTTATAATTTCTTCTTTTACTAATCCTAGTTTTAGTTCTGTATTTAAGATTAATTCATCCTTAAACTATCTATTTATCATCTATTTGCTTATTTATTTCATTTTTATGTTAACAATTTCCTCAATTTTGTTGACAAGCATTTTGTTTATAACAATCTGGTTTTTATTGTTACTTAAGACATTATTTATTATTTCGGTTATAATATCAAAATCGTGCCCATCGGGGCTTCCTGCTATAAATTTCCAGGCAGTGCCTAGAAAATCTAGTGACCTTTTAATTTTTGTTTTAGGCATAATTCTAGTTAGGTGTATCCGGATTTGGGATATTTCAGTTTTAAGGAATGGTTTGATAGGGTTATCTATGTTGATGTTTTCTAAAAGTAGTTTTTCTAATTCGTCGACTATTTCTTTATACTGCCCTAGGTCAATGACATGAATAATTTTGAAGGTTCCCGTTTGCACTTTCGCATTTCCTGTGTCGATAGCTACTACTTGCGAGCCGGAATAATCTAGGATTTGTACTTTAGCGATACCGGCCACGATAAAAAATCTAAAAAAAAGATAATAAGGCTTTAGTTTCTTATATGGGATTTATGGACTACCCTTCCTGACTGAGTTAAAATGGTAGTAGTTTTACTTTCGGCCACGATTTCCTTCCAATAACTTGGGGCGAGCTTCGACCCTATTCTTTTATTTCTTCTGACATAGATGATGTCTCCTGGTACATAGTTCTTAGTCAGTTGTCTATTTTTATTATGGTTGCGGAGGTCTATATCTTGTTTTGCTTTAATTTTGTCTGTGTTTTCCTGACGAGCTTTTGCTAATTGAAGTGGGTCAGAGCTCACATTTCGACCGAAAAACACGTCGACTGGTTTTTTTCCAGTTACGGAATTTATGGAATAGTTATATTCTATAACGACCTTTTCCAAAAGTTCCGTGAAGGATCGATGAGTGTTATCTGTTTTAAGACATCTCATTCTTTCTATAAGTGTGGAATGGAAACGGTGGTGTCTTGAATACTTGTATTCCAAGCTCGTCTTCAATCATGAAGGTAATGGATGCAGAACTAAACGATTTCTCGTTATCGATGACTATAGTTTCTGGTATTCCAAATGACATAAGAATTTCCCTTAGAGGCTGTCTTATATCTTCTGCAGACCTAGATTTAAGAATTTTGATTTGAACGTATTTAGAAAACTTGTCGAGGTTTGTTAAAACTGTTTGTTTTTCTGTGAGAAAAATGTCGAGATGGACGATTTTTCCTGGGTATTTCGGAATTGGGGTTGCTTGTAATTTTAGATTGTTTGGGTGACGGTCGTACTTACTTTCTTTACAGACAGTACATAGATTGATAACTCTTTTGATTTTACTCTTCATTGCAGGAAAGTAGTATTGTCTGAGGATCTGATTTCTATTTTCCTGTTCGTTTCTATGCGCTCGTTTGTGTGTCTTCACAATGATATCTTCTTGATCTGACTCGTAAGTTACGTCTTCAACCTGTAATTGGGTGAACCTTATATGGGATACGTACACAGCTTGTATCATACCCATTATATGTTCTGTCGTTTTAATAATAGTTTATAACTGAAGGGGTTAATACCTTCTTAAGAATTTGTTTAAGATTTTCCTGGTTGAATTCAGGTTTTGTTACCGTATGCCTGTGATAGGTAGGAAAGATTATTCGAAAATTGTTAGTAGGAGCTTCACCTTGTTGCAAGATATTTAATTTACAAACTTTACCAGTTTGATCATCATAATGTTGTGGTTGATACATCAAAATATTTTCTTTCATATCTCCTTAAAGAAATGCCGTCACAGCGTCCATCTGCTCTATATGCATATTGTGCTCTACTGCCATTGCCAACAAATAACGAATAGAGTTATATTTAACCACAGGTGTATAGGTTTCTTGATAATCAACCCCATAGCGTTGAGCACAACCTTTTATCACTAACCGAGCTTTGTAATGAATACTGCCATCCAGGCGATGTTTTGTTTTAAACACCCACTTTGACTGAATTGGTTTTGACTTTAACGGAGCATCTACTAATGTCCATGTTCTATTTTCGTTGATTGAGGTCATCTCTTCATCCATTGCCTTTTTCCAAAACACCGCGTCTCCTCGACTTAACGCATCCTCTACAGTGATTGGATCTTCTGATCCAAGCATTTCGACAGAATAAATTAAATCATCCATTTTATTTAGTTTAGGATTACGGCTTGAATGTCTTAAAACTTCATTTGGAGTAACCGTTTCATCGGGTATATAGTCATCATCATCGTATTCATCACCTTCGAGGTTTTCATCAACATCGTTTTGGTCAATACTGTTATCGGAAAATTCATCGTTTATTAACGGATCGATTTCTCCCACTGGAGTAATAATTTCCTTCGAATCTGTATCACCAGACTCATCGATGTCATTTATCATCGGCATAGAAACGGTGTCATTCCATTGTTTATTAAACAATGAAGAACTGATCTTTCGATTTGACTCATCGAACACTGCATCTCTGGTGACACTTATTTCACCGGTGTGAATATTATAAACTCGATAACCCTTTTGGGTGTCACCGTACCCGACCATTATGTGTTGCTCAGCCACTTCATCAAATATCTTCCTTTTATGCTTTGGTATGTGAACCATAGCCTTTGAACCAAATACTCTCAGAAATTTTAAATTCACATCTTTCCCAGTCCATAATTGCTCTGGTATTCCACCATTTAAAGATGACGTTGGACTACGATTTATTAGATATACAGCAGTGTTCACTGCTTCAGCCCAGAAACTTTTTGGTAATTCCATATCGAATAGCATGCACCGTGCTTTTTCTACGATCGTTCGATTCATTCGTTCTACTAATCCATTTTGTTGTGGATTATATGGTATGTTGGTCTCATGTGTGATACCACACTTACTTAACAATTTTTCAAATTCGTTACTGCAGAATTCACCACCATTATCCGAACGAAATACTTTAATTTTGCTGCCAGTTTCATTTTCCACAATAACCTTGAATCTCTTGAACACTGAATAAGCTTCACTTTTCCTTTTAAGGAAATAAACGAACGTTTTATGTGTGTAGTCATCTACTAGCACAAAGAAATATCTTGAACCACCCAACGATTCGCATTCGACTGGACCACACAAATCACCATGTACCAATTCTAGTTTTTCATTGGATACTGTTGTGGATGACGGAAATGAATTTTTATGCTGTTTACCTCGTAAACAAATTTCACATTTATTATCACTAATGGAACCTTTAAATATTTGTTGAAGATATTTGTAGTTTGTATGCCCCATTCTTCGATGCCACAAATCAGAATCAACAACTAGAAACGCAGTATCACCTTTTTTTGTTTTTGACATATCCAATTTATATAAATTTTCTTCTAGTGTAGCTGTAGCAATCAACTGATTTGTTTTGTTGTCGAAAATTTTACAACTACTGTTGTCAAACACCAACTTTTTTCCATTTCTTGCAATTTGACTAACTGATAACAAATTTGCACTTAAATCAGGAACATGAATGACATTTACATCTACAATTTTATTCCGTTTGTTGACACTAATTTCCAATTCACATTTTCCGACCCCATCGACCGATAATGTCTGACTCTGTCTGACGATTCCGACAAGGAAGATAAATACTCCTTGTTATTTTGTCATGTGAGCCGATGCACCAGAATCGATAATCCATTCATTTGATTTCAATTCACTTGCCGTGAGTACTGACGATTGTTTTTGGCTTGTACATTTATTCGCAAAATGGCCCAACTAGTTACATTTGTAACAACGAATTCTCTTCTTCTTTTTGTTGTTTTGCTGTGCTGTGAATGCCTTGGTTTCTTTAGAAATGTGTTCTGTCCCTTCTTGCAATAATTTTGACCATTATCATTGGTTTAAACCTGTCCGGTAAACCAGCCAACAAGAATGTACCAGTCCATTCCTCCGAAATCTCGAACTTGATGTCATTCAACATTTGCACTATTGTTTCAATTGTACCGACGTATTCCTCCATAGATTTACACTCAACTAACTTTGTTGTGATTAACTTTCTCATTAACGTTACCCGTCGAGATAATCCATCATCTTGAAAAACTGATTTCCGTTTATCCCACACTTGTTTAGATGTATCGAGATTACGAATATGTACAAATATGTTTGATTGCACACACATGATTAATTTTGCCTTTGCCTTGACATCCGCTTGAATAAGTATTTTCTTTTCAGATTCAGTAAGTTCAGCCGCATGCACTGCCTCGGGATTTTCAATACATGCCCAAAGTCCCTCATGTTGTAAATACGCTTTCATTGCAAATTCCCAATTATTGTAATTCTCTCGTCCAACCAATTTTTCAATTGGGACCATCGACGAAGACGCCATTTTATTTAACTTTTCTTAATACGAAAGAAAAATACGCAAAATGATACAACAATTTACTTTACTATACTGTATACAATTTATGATTCACAGTGCTCTGGGCCCATAACCTTTTGAGTCACAGTATTTAAGTTGAAACAAAATTGTGTAAACAATATGTAATAATAATAATTTATTTAAAAACAATAAAAGTTAGCTGACACAAAATGTGCTCACACGAGAAAAAGAACTTCGACTACTTTACTTTATACAAAACAAAGAAAGAGAAAAGGTTAAGTAAATTAGTGTTGCCGTTTTAACATTATAAATAAAAATTAATTTATACATTCAACAATTTGCTACACAAAATAAAATAAAAATGATCCAGAACCAATGGAAGTAGATCACCTAACTCAAAATACAGCTAAATTTTCAAACACCTGCCTCAACAGACCATTACCCTGCATAGATGTTCATATTCTTAATAAAAAACAGACAGACAGATTTTAAGTAGACACAGGAGCAGCTACATCTATTTTAAAAGAAAATATATTTCCAAGACATATATATTTGAAAGTAAATTAGACAAACCAATTACAATTAAGGCATTATATGATGAAAAACAAATAAATACTAAAATAATTTTACCATTACCAATCAAATTTAATAAAAAATAATCAACCATGGAATTTTTAATTACTCCAATTCCCAACAGTTCATTTAACGGAATTTTAGGAAATAATATCCTTATACCATTAGAAGCCGAAATATCATATAATACTCATACATTCAAGATTAAAAATACTATTATCCCATTGCTCACAAAAACCAAGGAATACCCTTTAGATAGGTACATTCAAGAATTATCAAATACACAAATAAATCCTAAAGACAAGACAACAGCAAATGGTCATTACGAATTTAATCAAATGCCATTTGGACTAAAAAATGCCCCCGCTACTTTTCAGCGATTGATTAATCACGTATTAGAAGGACTTGTAGGAAAAATATGTGTTGTCTATTTAGATGACATTCTCATATTCAGTACATCATTAGAGGAACATATTTGCTCAATTAATAAAGTATTTAAAAAACTTAACCAGCACAACCTAAAAATACAAACAGATAAATGTAAATTTCTTAGCAAAGAAACAGAATATTTAGGGCACGTAATTACTACAAACGGAATAAAGCCAAACCCAGAAAAAATAACAGCAATTGAAAAGATACCCATTCCTTGTACAACAAAACAAATAAAATCTTTTCTAGGTCTAAAAGGTGATTACAGAAAGTTTATTTAAAGACCCAGAATATATAACTGCTTTTGAAGAAGTTAAATTACTCATATCTAATGACCACGTTCTTAAATATCCTTACTATACAAAGGAATTCGTGTTTACAACTGATGCATCAGATTATGCAATCGGATCCGTTCTTTCACAATCAAATCACCCATTATGCTATGCATCTCGCACCCTTAATGAACATGAACACGGATATAGCACCATTGAAAAAGAGTTATTAAGTATTGTTTGTTCAACAAAATATTTCAGACCATATCTTTACGGTCGCAAATTTAAAATACAAACTGACCATAGACCTTAAAGAACCAAACTCAAAACTACAAAGATGGAAAATTAGTTTAAATGAATATGATTTTGATATCGAATATTTAAAAGGAAAATCGCGTAGCAGATTATCTTAGTAGCTCGAAGTAAACGCAGTCAATGGAAACGAAAATTCATCGTTAGCCACAAATCATAGTGGAATAGAAGAAAGAAATGATCACATAGGAATTTTAGAATTACCTACAAATATTTTTAAGCATCAAATAGAAGTTATAGAGTCAGAAGATGCGGGTAAAAATATAAAATATCTATATAAAGGTATAAGAAGACTCACTATTAAAGCAAAAGATGTAGGCGAATATTTTACTGAAGCATTAAGGGAATTTTTACCCGATCACGGAAAATTGGCAGTATATTGTGATACTTTATTTTGCAAAATTCAGGAAAAATATGTTGA
Source organism: Nephrocerus scutellatus (assembly GCA_947095585.1). Classification (NCBI taxonomy): domain Eukaryota; kingdom Metazoa; phylum Arthropoda; class Insecta; order Diptera; family Pipunculidae; genus Nephrocerus; species Nephrocerus scutellatus. The sequence continues at coordinate 64,594,584 of OX352764.1, read as the reverse complement.
GCTTTACAGCAAACAAAGTAAACTAATATTACTAAGATGCATTACTCTTTTAAAAGATTTAAGTAAAAGAGAAAGTAATAAAAGCAGTTAGTATATATAATTGCACAATCCATTCAACAATATCAAGAAAACCTATAGATTTTATTCAAAACAAAATAAAAGTAGAAGAAGTAGAAGAGATAGGAAAAAGGATTCAAAAAATTAAAGAAGATAATATTAATAAAAGAAATCAAAATAAAACTGATTTTATTGAACCAGACTTAAATAAAGACGTTTACGTAAAAGCTGACGTAGTAAGAACAGCAATGAAGATAAGTGCAAAATATAAGAAAACCAAGGTAGAAAAGATTGATAATAAATACTATGCAAATAATAAAAAATTACATAAAACCCATTTCAAAAGAAAATATAAATATCAAAGTAGTGATAATAATAATTTATAACAGAATTAAATAAACAAGTAGGTATAAAAACACAATTCCAAATAGAATAAGAAACAATGGCAGACCGTATAAACAAACACCAGTATGTATTAAGGAACTTTATCAATTCCACAGAAATAAAACAATGAAATAGAATATGTAAAACATTTAAAGAAGAGTCCAATATGTATCTAAAACAAATATAAAACAAAATATAAAAATTGTAAAACAAGATCAAATAAAGAACAAGAATTAATAGAATTAGAAGATGGAATTATTTTAACAAAAACATTATTAGAAACAAGCCTAAAAGAACATTGTAATAATATTGATTATAAAATTGTTAAAAATAACCTTATGCATTTTAAAGATTTTAACATTAAAATAAATACAACTTTATATATGAATCAAAAAGGAACTTTTAAACAAAATATTATAATTCCATTATATAACACATTAAACTTTACAAAAACTAATGTAACATTAAAAGATATACGTATAAATCAAATTGAAAATTTAAAAGAATTGCAAGCTATAAGATACCAAAACATATAAAACATGTTATATCATATACAAGTATCACAATCATAATTATTATAATTGCAATTCTATTATTATTTTTTACATGTTGAAAAACCCCAAAAATTAAAACTGAAAATAGAATTATTGATACTCAGGAGAGCATCAAACTTTAGGAGGGAGGGGTTACATTCTTAGAACACCCTCACATCACTTTATAATATCATAATGTATTTTTATAATAATATTCATAACGTATATATAACGTATTCATAATATAACAAGTGCGCAGTCCAACTACAAAATATAAAAGTAACGCACATAATGCACATATATATAACAAATGTGCAGTCCTACTGGACAATATAAGAGTGACGCATTTTAAATCCTTATCTTTAATTTTGGTCTAAGAAGAAAACATGTTTACGTTTTGATCATTCAAGGACAACCAGATGTCCAATTGCGCATGTTCTAACATGAATAAACCATTATCATAATTGCGATCTAAGAGATCAAGATGTTTACGTCTTTCTAAATTCAAGGACACGATCAAGGTCCGCCAGATGTTCAATTGCACATGTTCTAACATGAACGCATTCTTATCTCAATATTCGATCTAAGAAATCAACATGTTTACTTCCTAAATTCAAGGACAAGATCAAAGTCCAAAAGCTAATAAAGTGGTTGGACAGCCGTATGAAAATCATACGAATACTTTAGTTCCATCAAGACTTCATCAAGTTCAGTTGTATCCAGAGTTTTATAAAGTTCAGCTTCAGTTCTAAGTTCTCAGTTAAGAAGTCTAATAAAGAGTTCTTTTAAAAATTAAAAGACACACTTGCATTTTTATTTAGTTGTGTTGTTTTCTTTTGAAAACACAAAATATATTTTTTTTATATAAATAAGAATCGGAAACGAAACTACACGTATACCTATGAGGAAGGACATGTGTGCTCTGTTGTGTATTGTGTTGCGTTGCGTTATGTGGGCTTTGTTGTATGCGCGTGTGTGTAGCATACATGCCCAGGAATAAGAAGAGGAAGACAATTTTTTTGTGTCTTCCGGATAATGCTCGGGTTCGGTTGCAGAAGGCCCCTGTGCCCACCGACAAACAGACAGCTAGTCGACCAACTGAATGACGACTGCTTTTCCCGGTGCTTTGCGGTAAGGGTAGGTGCATGGAGATGAATTCAGTACATGCAGTTTGTGAATTGGACCTTGCATCGTTGAGCGCGAGGTGGGCAGCGGGTAAGGTGTTGTGTTGTGTTGTTCTGTGTTGGAGCAGTTTGGGTTGAGTGGATCAGTTTTTTTTTATTCTTTTCTCTCATTCCCATCCAAACTCCGGGGATTCTTTGTATTCCCATTTTTTTCGCGAATGTCTCCAGGATTTTAATTTAAAAGAAAGCAAAGCCAACGAATAAGTTAAGCCATCAGCTTCAGATGCCGACGATGAAATAGATGTACCCGAAATTTCCAAATAAATAAAGGGTCCTTTGTTTTTAAAATGATCAAGACTTCACTTGCGAGACATTCCAAATTGACTGTTCTTCCAAACTTCCAAACAAACTGGCTTTTGCTGCAATGTGCAGGTCTGCTGTCTACCCAAGCAGTGTATGGTTACATTATGTGCCCATCGGAGAGAGGTCCTTCCTATCGTTGAAAACACTTTTTAGCCAAAACAAAAAAATGCATCCATTATTATAGAATTGATATTTACGAAATGTGCAACCCTGCTTCTTTTCCCTAAAATTTGGAAAATTAGTAAAAGTAAAATCTCCAGTTAATGTTAGGCCCATTGCTGTACTATCAACCTTATCGAAAGTATTCGGACGTATCATCTCTGATCACATAAAAGAATATCTTACAAATATGAACTTATTAACCTTCCAACAGTCAGGATTCAGAGCTTTACATATCACTGCTATAGTTCTGGTGAATGTTACCGATTATATTAGGAGTAGTCTAGACAAAGGAAACGGTGTTATTCTTTGTCTACTAGATTTTAGTAAGGTTTTTAACTCTATATCTTTCTCTAAATTTTACGACAAATTACTCAATATCTTTAATTTCAGCACTAGCGCTTCAGATCTAATGCTGTCATACTTGACTTATCGCTACCAATATGTTGACATACAGGTGTTCCCCAAGGGTCGATCATTGGCCCGCTTATATTTGCTATGTATATAAATGACATCGGAAATTCAATCCAGTCTACAAATTATCACCTCTTTGCGGATGACTTGTAAATTTACTACGAAGTCTATACTAATGGCAGGGACACAACACTAGCTTTAAATGAAGCAGTTAATGTAATAATAGTAATATTAATAATATCATTACTTCGTCGGTCAACAATCAGCTCCTGTTGAAACCGAAAAAATCCCAAGCATTATATTTTCGAGAAAGAAAAACCAAACTCATGATTCAATGTTAGTTAATATCAAGGTTGGTGAAAATATTGTACCATATACAGATACTGTAAAAAACTTACGGCTGACCTTGGAGATAAGCCTAGATTGGACAACTCATATAAATTCAATATTACAGAAAATGTATAATGGCTTAAGACTGCTTTGGGAAAATGATTCATGCACTCCACCTAAAATACTAAGATATTAGTAAAGTCACTCATTCTAAACAACCTATTATACTGCGATGTGGTCATTTCTGATTTAAAGTCTAAACTAACTGATTACTCGGCGTTGCCCAGGTATTTATTCATCCCAATCTTCTATTAGGCAGGGGTAGAAAAAAGAATGATATCTATCTATAAGGTAAAATTGCAGTTTTTATTAACAAAATTTATTTTAAAAAATATTTTTTAAATTAAAGCTATAGTATTCAAATTATAAAATAAAATTAATTTAAAACAAAACTTGGTTGTATACGATGTTGTTAGTTTCACATTCAAGAGCAAGAATAAATAAATTCTTAGGTCAACCCAACCCAGAGCAAGCAAAATAAAGTTGTCCGTGGGAAAAACATGGCGATCTCAAATCTATACTCCGCAGTACTTAATATACTGTCCGACTTATTGATCGTCATCGAAAACTCAAGTTGTACTTGAAATTGCAATCTCTTAATCACACTGTCCTTTTTCTGTCAAGATAGTCGCTTTAATTATATTGCCCGGCATCTCTTTTACGCACAGTCTTGTGCCGTTGCAAAGTTTTGGTGAGTCGAGAATCCGTCGTAAAATATTTGGAGATCAAACTGTAAGACGATGTGGTGGCAATCCAGACGAATTAAGTGAGTTTAGGAACTCAGTTAGATAATTAACTTCCTCATCAGCATCTACAACGGTATCTATACTTTTATATTAAGTGACTGTGCCTATTAACATGGCAAGTATTAGATTGTTTATTTCATGTGTGTCTCCATTTTTAGTAGCAAGAATGGCCCCTTTTCGCAACCGGTACAAAATGTTATAGTTTTGAGAAACAGCCGGATAAATAGAATTTATTAGTTCTGCCCTGATTTCAAAAATCGATGTCAATTTAATATAACCATAAAACACGGCTACTAATCTATCTTTTCCAATTTGAAGTAGGGCGACAATGTCCTCACCCAAAAATTCGTCGTCAAATGGTCGCCGAGTACCATTCTAAACACCACTATTCATCTCAGCGACTCCGAAAACTATGGGATCGACACGAATATTGGTCACCCTCCCCCCACCGGTGAGACAACTCGCCCATTGGAGTGTCATACCAACACTATTAATCTCAAAGGCCCCGAGAACTACTGAATGGACACTAATATCGGCCATCCCCCTCACGTACCGATCAAATCCGCGTAGAGCTGTCTTATTGGTCAACCCCCCTCAGTTATCGACCCCTTCCCTTAGAGCTGTCTTACCATCAACATTCAACTCATCGACCACGAAAACCATAAAATCGACACTAATACCGGTCAGCCCCTCAGTTATCGACCCCATCCCCCTAAAGCTGTCTTACCATCACCATTCAACTCAGCAACCCCGAAAACTATAGAATCAAAACTAATATCGGCAACCCCGAAAACTAGAATCAAAACTAATATCGGTCACCCCCCCCCCCCCCTCAGTTATCGACCCCATCCACCTATAGCTTTCTTACTATCACCATATAACTCAGCGACCACGAAAACCATAAAATCGACACTAATACCGGTCAGCCCCCCTCCCCCTCAGTTATCGACCCCATCCCCCTAGAGCTGTCTTACCTTCAACATTCAACTCAGCGACCACGAAAACCATAAAATCGACACTAATACCGGTCAGCCCCCTCCCCCTCAGTTATCGACCCCATCCACCTAGAGCTGTCTTACCATCACCATTCAATTCAGTGACCACGAAAACCATAAAATCGACACAAATATCGTTCACCCCCATCCCCCTAGAGCTGTCTTACCATCACCGTTCAACTCAGTGACCACGAAAACAATAGAATCAACTCTAATATCGGTCTGCCCCCCACCCCCTCAGTTATCGACCCCATCCCCCTAGAGCTGTCTTACCATCAACATTCAACTCAGCGACCACGAAAACCATAAAATCGACACTAATACCGGTCAGCCCCCTCCCCCTCAGTTATCGACCCCATCCCCCTAGAGCTGTCTTACCATCACCATTGAACTCAGCGACCCCGACAACCATAGAATCGGCACTAAAATCGGTCACCCCCTCAGTTATCGACCCCATACCTCTAAAGCTGTCTTACCATCACCGTTCAACTCAGTGACCACGAAAACAATAGAATCAACTCTAATATCGGTCACCCCCCCTTCAGTTCTCAACCCCATCCCCCTAGAGCTGTCTTACCATCACCATTCTACTGAGCGACCACGAAAACCACAAAATCGACACTAATACCGGTCAGCCCCCTCCCCCTCAGTTATCGACCCCATCCCCCTAGAGCTGTCTTACCATCACCATTCAACTCAGCGACCACGAAAACAATGGAATCAACTCTAATATCGGTCACCCCCCAACTCAGTTATCGACCCCATCCCCCTAGAGCTGTCTTACCATCACCGTTCAACTCAGTGACCACGAAAACAATAGAATCAACTCTTATATCGGTCACCCCCACCCCCCCTCAGTTGTCAACCCCATCCACCTAGAGCTGTCTTACCATCACCATTCAATTCAGTGACCACGAAAACCATAAAACCGATACAAATATCGTTCACCCCCATCCCCCTAGAGCTGTCTTACCATCACCATTCTACTGAGCGACCACGAAAACCATAAAATCGACAGCGGTCAGCCCCCCCTCCCCCTCAGTTATCGACCCCATCCCCCTAGAGCTGTCTTACCATCACCATTCAACTCAGCGACCACGAAAACAATAGAATCAGCTCTAATATCGATCACCCACCCCCCTGCGGCGATACATTACTAATCCATAGGAGCGTACTACCAACACTATTCATCATGGTAATATTTTATCGTTTTCCAAATTTTACCGCCGGGAACATAACGAACAAAACAATTTTTGCTGTTTATCCGAATTTTTCGACTTTCCTCCAGTCGTTCTCAATTTTTTTTTTTTTCACTTTAAAACCTATTCTCATACCTACCAAATATACATAAAAAATTTCATAACAATCGGTCGAGCCGTTTCGGAGCAGTTGAGACCCAAACACCGTGACACGAGATTTTTATATATTAGATTAGCGTTGGGAACATTCGAATAAAAACTATCGACTTATTCGATAGTTGAAAAATGTTCATTTATTCGATAGTTATCAAAATCATTCAATTGCTATATTTCTTTGGCAAAGCCGGCTCGGCTTACAACTACTATTTTTCAGAAAGCATTCGTGCAAAACAATCGAATGAAAAAAAAAATCATTCAAATGTTTCACTATGGGTAGTCCGGGTTTTAAATTCTCTATATTAACTTTGCGTGCTTGTGGCTGGCTGGCTGGTCAGATCTTCTGATAAATTTTTAACCCACTTTCCAAAGCCCGATTTTATTTAAACTTTATACGCATGTGTATCTCCGATAAACAACACTTTTTGTAAACAAGGCCTAGCTTCTCGCGACCATTTGTGTTGCGCATGTATATTTTTTGGACCTACAATTTAAGGCCGGTTCCGAACGGCGAATCGAGAACTTTTCCGTGACAAGTTATTACTCTCGGAACGTTTGTCACCCATTCGCGAGAGCTGGGACACCGTGAAAAATACTTTTGGTGTTACTGGGATTCGAACCACGAACCTCCTGCTCAGTAAGCCATGTGCATTTCCACTGAGCCACGTTGCCCACACGGTGACAATACTTTCTATTAAATCAAAGAAGTCCCCTAAGAATTACAAAGTGGGAAGTCAGCAGCACATTTGGGCGTTAATACGAAGCTAGATAAAGTTAGGAATCGCTTCTATTGGGTCAATGGCCGCAGAGATGTGAAAGACTGGTGTAGAGTGTGGCATGTGCGCAGCAAGCAAAGGACCGCAACCTAAACTAGAGAAAAAATGCAACAGTACAATGTTGGAGCGCCGGATTTTCGTCAAATTTTATACACACATGTTTAATCCTATGGACAACGTTTTTTGTTAAAATTTGGAAGTGGCCCCAGGGCCGAGGGGCTCCCATATATCTTTTTAAAAATTTACCCGATTTTCTTAAAATTTTATACACATGTGTATCTGCGATGGAGAAAACTTTATGTAAAATTTTTGGAATGATCGGGACCTGAGGCCCATCGGGGACTTAGCTCGATTTTCTTTAAATTTTAGACATATGTGTATCTCCGATGGACAAACTTTTTTTTAAATTCTCTACATTAACTTCGCGTGTCCGTTGCTGGCTGGCTGGCCTGCTGGGTGGTAGAATCTAGTGATAAATGTTTAACCCACTTCCTAAAGCCCGATTTTATTCAAACTTTATACGCATGTATATCTCCGATAAACAACACTTTTTGTAAACAGTTTTGTTTGACAGTGATCGGGCGTCGGGGTCCGATTTTATTTTATTCAAAATTTTGTATCCCCGATTAGAGAATTTACACGAAAAATTTTAATTTTAATGGGTTGTTTTATTTATTTTACTTTAAGCTTTGACTGAATAATTTTTGTTTTGTGCATGTGCGTGCACTCTGGCGATGGCTGGGGGGGCTGCTGAGCAAACTTTTTGTATGGATTCATTTATCATTTAATGTTCAATTTTGGACTATCGGTTATCGGATGGAAATGTTCGAATGGTTTTACATTTGAACAAATGATTTTTTCATTCGTTTGGACTATCGGTTGCAAATGAATGGTTTTATGTGTGAACGTTTGTTTGAATGATTTTGCCGCTATTTTCTAGCTTCAGTTGATTTGATTTAACTGCTAATCAGAGTTTGTCATTTAATGTTTAACTTTGGACTATCGGTTATCGGATGGAAACATTTGACATTTTTACATTTGAACAAATGATTTTTTCATTCGTTTGGACTATCGGTTGCAAATGAATGGTTTTATGTGTGAACGTTTGTTTGATTACTTATTTTGCTATTTAAGAAAAATATTAATTTGAAGATTTGAACAGAAAACTGTTCAGAATATTATATAGCCTTCGATTGTTTTGAACTTTCAAACGAAAGGCGAACATTTTTTTTTTGTTGTTGCATGTGTTGTTATTGTGTTAGTATAAAAGAGGGGTAAAACTACCCGGATTTAAAGGAAAAAAAATTTTATTTGTTTTAGTTTTATACTGCGTTTTACAGGTAAGCAACACATCTAAGTATTATCTTCCCAAAAATTATAGCATTATTTTTGACAATATGCGTCCTGGATTGAAGAAAAAAACCACCAATAAAAAATAAATGTAAATTCTCTAATAGGAGATACAAATTATGTGTTTAAAATTTGAAGAAAATCGGGTTAATTTTTTTAAAAAAAATGTGTATGGGGTCTCCAAAATTTTTACAAAAAGTGTTGCCCATCGGAGATACACATGTGTATAAAATTTGAAAAAAATCGGGGTAATTTTTTAAAAAAATTTGTATAGGCCCTCATGAACCCGGGGCCGTTGGGGGGGGGGGGGGGGGGTTCTCCAAAATGTATACAAAAAGTTTTGTCCATCTGAATTTATAAAAAGTGTTTTGCATCGGAGATACACATGTATTAACAATTTGAAGAAAATTGGGTAAATTTTGTAAAATATTTGTAGCCGGGGCACGATCGCTTCAAAAATTTTACAAAAAGTTTTGTCCATCCGAGATACACATGCGTATAAAATTTGAAAAAAAACGGGATAATTTTTTTAAAAAATTTGTATAGGCCCTCATGAACCCGGGGCCGTTGGGGGGGGGGGGGTTCTCCAAAATGTATTCAAAAAGTTTTGTCCATCTGAATTTATAAAAAGTGTTTTGCATCGGAGATACACATGTATTAACAATTTGAAGAAAATTGGGTAAATTTTGTAAAATATTTGTATGGGAGCCGGGGCACGATCGCTTCAAAAATTTTACAAAAAGTTTTGTCCATCCGAGATACACATGTGTATAAAATTTGAAGAAAATCGGGAACTTTTTTCATAAAATTTGTATCGGAGCCCCCCGACCCCGGGGCCCGATCTCTCCAAAAAATTTACAAAAAGTGTTTTCCATCGGAGATACACATTTGTATAAAATTTTAAAAAAATCGGGTAAATTTTGTAAAATATTTGTATGGGAGCCCCCCGACACCGAGGTCCGAGGGGCCTTAATAGAAAGTATTGTCACCGGAAATATACATGTGTGCAAAATTTCAATAAAATCAAGCCATGGGAAGTGGGTTAAAAATTGATCGAAAGATTCCACGACAAACAAAGCCACAAATCCACAAACCCACAAACACAAACACACGGGCATGCGAAGTTAATATAGAGAATTTATAAAAAAAACAAAAAAACACGGGCACGCGAAGTTAATATAGAGAATTTAAAAATCGGCTGCATGGGAGTTCTTGAAAAAGAATGGCAACATTTTACGTTGCAATATATGCAAAAAATACCTGAAACTTTTAAGGCAATACGTCTAATTTGAATGAACATTTGACCCGTACACATCCTGCCTATTTAACAGGAGGGACTCCAACTACAATGGATGCCACACCTTTAGTGTCTTTGATGACACAACCAGAACAACCACAAACATCAAGCATTTTCAACGAACATATGCAAGTAGCCGAAGCATCAGCAGGTGCAATTCCAAGAATTAAAAAGACGGTGCAATCTAGGCTATTTGTTACAGATAAACGTTCGGAACTTTCGGAATCAAAGACAAGAAGCATCGACGATTCGATTATAAAAATGATAAACACAGACCTACAGCAACTATCGATTTTTGAAAACGCAGCCTTTTTGAAATACTCACAGAAGATGCAGCCTTTATATCGAGTTCCAAATCGAAAACTTTTGTCATGTGTATGAAATATATTTTATACCCCCCCTCTTTGGATGCTCCTTAATTGATTACTTTGATATTAGAATCTTAAGCTTAACTTATAAAATTATCAATAATCATCACCCTGCTTACTTGTATGACAAACTTGATTTCGCGCAATCCTTAAGAGTGTGGCTCTACACAATCATGGGAATGAAAATCATGTCCAGCGAAACAGGTAGGTTTCTTAGTGAGTTGGAAAGAGAACGCTTGATTCCACCGAGAAGCCACCGAAAGGCAACTACAAAAAATTACTTTCGGCGCAAGCATGAACGTTCTATACGGCAAAACAACAACAAATTGACAAACATACACACACAAATGCGCCGTTATGTGTAGCCACAACGATCATTGGAATGACTTTTATTACCACGCCTGTGTAGGCACGCTCTAAGAACACAAAATCTAATTTTACTTAGAGCAAACACCACCTATATGAAAAACTCATTCTTGTGGAGATGTGCTAGACTATGGAACTTAATCCCAGCAAATTTTAAAAGCTCAACAAATTTTGACAGATTCAAGCCAGAGTGCCAGTTATACCTTAATAATCAATAAATCCTATAGGTATGTAGAGGTATATACATATAAATATGTTTAAAGTGGTAACCTGTATTGTTGTTATTTTATTGTAGTTATTTTATTGTTATCACTTCATCTTTGTTACTTTATTAAGAATTTTATTAATAATTCCATTTCATTGTTATTATGTTGCATTGATATAATACCTTTGTCATTATTATTACTTTTTTATTAAATTATATTTGTTAAACCTTGTAACTACTGAACTGTAATTATATTATGCTAACAAAATATAATTACATGATGGGTATCTCTGATTTTTCGATCTACGAAATCGCAGTTCAGTTGGATATACGTTTGGTTCGGTTATAGTACATTTGTCATAGACAAATGAGATGAAAGAATAGAATTGTACACAAAGTCTTGTTGTACTCTCGGGATGTCAGATCTAACATGATCGTCAGAATGAATACGTGATCTGTCCTACAGTGTCTATTTGTTTTGTGCGCTATATATTGTGCTTTGGGATTGAATTGTGAAATGAATCGAACGTATTATATACATTTCAATAGTGTGAAATAAGATTGGAATATGGTATTGAAGTATTCCTTTCGATTTCTGATACTTTGAAATAATTTTTTAAGCGCTGATTCCATATAAAGATATTTGTGGTCGAGCGGACTATAACCATGCGCATTAAAGTTAAGTATTTAGTATAATACTTACTTACTTATGTCCTATATCCCCTTGTGGGTCCTAGGGCCTCTACTGCGCCTACGTGCCATCGCGTATAGTGAAATTCTTTATTTATTTTGCAGATCATTATAGAAGAAATGACAGCTAAGCCACTTCTAGCACAAAACATTACAGCAAGCTCCTATATTTTGACGGTAGACGATGAAATAGTGAGATTAAAAGAATGGGATATAATTCATCGCGAGAGAAATCTGATTAAACAAGAGCAAGCTTTGATCCAATAAGAAACGGAACTGGCAGAAAAGCTCAAAATTCTTGACGCATATCGGCCACAGGACGGTGATGGCCAACGGCTGCACAGGGTGAACTGTAGTATTAATAATATCGCTGAGGTGTTACCAGTATTTCACCCAGGGGAAATCACTTTAATAACGGCGCAATGTTCGGTAGATCGAGTAGAACGCTTGCCAAAAATATACGACTGGGACGAAAGAGCGTTGTTAATGGCATGCGGTTCAAAAATGAAGGGCCCAGCGCCATACTGGTGGGACACAACTCAAGAAGCAGCAACCACTTGGAGTCAGCTTGCGATGGGACTGAAGATGAATTTTCAGCATCAGGACAATGAGAAGGAGTTCCACCAACAACTCAGCACGAGGCACAAATGAATGTTACTGTTTCGAGATCAACATGCTGGGGAAGAGGATACAACTGAGTGAAAAGGCCATTTTCCAGCACATTCTCACCGGACTAAACGATCCAGAAATGAGTTCAAACATGACAGCTGTAAATTTTAAAGATATATCGATTTCGGCAATATCTTCTGGGAAAATACGATATAAGCAAGAAGCAATTGGTTCAAGAATTGCGTGGTGGTGGTTGAAGATGCAGGAATATGAATATGGCATCATGCATCGTCCAGGTAAACACATGGCACACGTAGACACACTTTCGCGAAATCCTTAAGGAGTTGCAACGCCAACTGATGAAGTGGACATGAATGTTTTGAAGGTAATAATAGAAGAGCCAAATTGGATGTATTCTTTGCAACTCCAGGATCAGGAAATATGACGTGCTTAAGAAACGAAGGAATAATGACAAACAAAAAAAAGGGCTTAGCCCAACTTATTACCGTGACGCAAGTCATTCAGGGAGTCCACCCTTGGCAATAAGTCTCTATATAAAAAGAAAAAAAAAATACATCATGACTACGTGTTACAAAAATTAAAAGAGAAGTGCAACCTCGTGGAGAACTCTTCATGATTGAAAAGAAAAGCACACCCTTCGATACCCTTCACATCGACCATTAGTGTCCGTTTGTAAAATCAACTAAAGGAAACATGTATGTTATAGTGCTAGTCGATGCATTTACAAAATTCATAAACTTCCAAACACCCAGACTAAGCCAGTACTCAATTTTCTAACAGATGATTTTTACATATTCGGCTCTACACGTCGCATTATATCTGACATTGGAACCGCGTTCACATCCAACACCTTTGAAGGATACGCGCAAAATCACTCAATCCAGGACGTAACGTAACTCCTCGGGCCAACGAGCAAGCTCTTTTAATGGGATCCGAAAGTAAAAATCGTCCAATGAGGAATCAATAACACCAACAACGAGGCAACTGTCAAAACGGCGCATCAATTGATGATGTGGTTTACTCCTAGAGATCCTCTACAAGATGCTTTCGCACAAGGAGTGGAACTCAATCAAACCATCCAGGATGTGCAACAGATTCGAAAAGAAGAAGAAAACGAAATCACAAAAACCCAAAATAGGCAAAAGCTTTTATATGACAGGAGATATCACGTGGTCGGTGGAGATTAGGGATTGAGCCCCGCGCTTGCCTAGCTTTCGCCATTAAGCATACTCCTTATTTCATATCACTCAACAGGAAATCCTTATTTAATATTCCGGGTTAACCAAGTATAAGACTTATAATAACCAGACGCACTACGCACGCACACTATCGTAACGGCGCTCAATCGAAATAAACAATGATAATCATTTATTAAATTTATATAACATATCACTTTTTGCGTTTAAAGTTAAGCATACTTCTTTTAACTGATACTCGTAAATAATTCAAATTAAAATTTCATTTTATTTTTTAGAGCAATGAGGGAAATACAGGCACATTCGCAAAGGCATAGAATAGACACAAATAGGAGATCATGTTATCCAGCTGCTCCAGGCATTCCGTTACCTCAAACATCAACGCTTCGGTCCAGGAGAAGATTGGCCAACATGCTTATTGCATCGTCGATAATTTTTAATGGATGTTGGGCACCTTATGTGTTTTGTGTATTATACACAAATTTTGGTTTCAAGCTATATTGTTCTAAAACAACAACATACGTTAATTTATTAATAGGTGAGTTACCTATTAAATAAAATAGAACTAAATAAAATATTAACTACCGATTATTTTTAATAAGTTAGAATGTTATGATATATTTAAAAAAAATAAATCCTCTTCTCTCCCTTTGGATACTGAGAAAATTTGACGAGAAGCTAACGCATTCGACTATATATTTTATTTTAAGGCTAAAAATGCTAAAAATCCCGGTCTTATTTATGGTCAACGACAGTTAATGCGCTACCCTCCAGTTAATTGCGGTTCGCATGACTTAGTTAAACTTAAGTTTGTCAAGCATGGTTTTATATGCAGCGATGAATATCGCAAAATCATCAATATATCTTATATTGCATTCCAGATCGCAGTAGACCCTCAAAAAAAGCGTCCCAGGAATCTCCTTGTAAAATTAAAACTGGGCCGCTCTAGCTCTGATGGTCATACACCGCTGTTTTGCAGAGCGGTAGGGTATCTTTTAAGTACTACTCAAAGAAACAGTCGCTGACAGTTTGTGTGTTATTTGAGCACAAAATAGTTATGCAAGATTTATTGAGGGTACTTTACAAAAATTGTGAAAACATGAGTTTTTGAAAAAGAAAAAAACGGTTCGACTCCGAATGCATGAACGGTGATAAAATATGTATAAAGGACACATATATATGTCATATAAATTCAACATTTATTTATTTATTTACTACCTAGCTGGGAAATAAGACGGTTTTCGTTTTCTTTGAATACCAATATTAATTGCCGACTTTTAGAAGACTTATGAAAACTTATTTTTTAAGAAAAAAAATTTCCGTTTGTCCGAAGCCCATATGAAATATGAAAGCTACACTAAGCTACGCTCCATGGCTGCGGTCAAGAATTCAGCTGCTGCGCAGTTTATGCTGCATTTTGGTCAAAAATTCAGTTTTGCAGCAAAAGCAGCGTAGCGTATCGGATAAAAATGCAGTAAAAAAATCGACTGCGCAGTTTACGCAGCCGCTTTAAATTGGATGCGAATCCGCAAAAGTCATTTTCCCTAGCAAAATGTAAATGTCAAATTGTCGCCTTACAAGCAGACTGTAAGTTGGTTTAAATGCAGCCGCAATTTCGTGCATCCCGACAACATGTCATCTATTTTTTGTGCAGCACAAGCTGCGCAGCTGCTGTATTCTTGACCGCAGCCTATGTCTGCTCGAACACTTATCACGGGAAAGCAGTGGCGAGGACTCCTTACAACCCGATTCCTACCGGGCTACCCCGCGATAATTCCTACAATAAAACTCTCTCTCTTTACATAGCAAATCACAAAAAAAATTATTCTCCCTATAGCAAACGACACGAGTTCATCGACTTACTTTTGTAGTACTGTCCCACACACGCACTCATTTATTCAAACTAACTATGTTCTAGCATATGTGCTTCTATATTTGTGCTTCTACTATTTCTAAGCTGAAATGAAAGAGCACCCAAAGAAACACCCTCAAATAGATGACAAACTTGAACGAGTAAAAAAATCGGAAATCTTTGACTTAATTTTTTTGTACATTATGTCGGCCTTTTGATTTTTAAGCAGTTTAAGGAAGTGATTGAACAAGGCAAAAGCAGCCTGACTTATTTTTAATTTTGTTTGCTTATGATTTCCATTATGATTGAAGAGAAACCTGACCTGTGTCATAGAGAACACATGACTGCAATTCTGCGATATATAACAGAGACTGGCATTCAATAAAGATTTCTTTGATTTTTAAATTCTCTATATTAACTTCGCGTGCACGTGGCTGGCTGGCTGGCTGGTCAGATTTTCTGATCAATTTTAACCCACTTCCCAAAGCCCGATTTTATTGAAATTTTGCACACATATATTTTTCCGGTGACAATACTTTCTATTAAAATTTGAGGCCCCTCGGACCTCGTGGTCGGGGGGCTCCCATACAAATATTTTACAAAATTTACCCGATTTTTTTAAAATTTTATACAAATGTGTGTCTCCGATGGAAAACACTTTTTGTAAAAATTTTGGAGAGGTCGGGCCCCTGGGTCGGGGGGGCACCCATACAAATTTTATGAAAATTTTTCCCGATTTTCTTCAAATTTTATACGTATGTGTATGGACAAAATTGTTTGTTAATTTTTTGAAGCGATCGTGCCTCGGGGTCGGGGGGCTACCATACAATTTTTTTTTTAATTATCAATTTTTAACGAACTTCCTAAAGCCCGATTTTTCTGAAATTTTGTACACATGTATTTCCGATGAAAATACTTTCTTTTAAAATTTGGAAGTGATCGGGCCCCCGGGATCGTTAAGCTCACATACAAATTTAAAATAAAAATTACCCGATTTTTTTCAAATTTTATACACATATGTATACAAAATAAACAATACTTTTTCGGCCACAAGGCCCTTATAAATTTTTTTAAATATCATCAAGTGGCATCAGATACCGTCGGACTTTAATGACTGTGTGCGGTGTGTGCTGCGCAGTCGGCTTGGTTGGTTTTGGTGGTGAAGGGAGAGAGAAATCTTAGCTCACGCACAAATGAACCCAGCAAATGAAACGAGACATAAATGTTTTAATTTAAATTACTTACTTATTTACTGAATTGTATTATTATTGATGTCGTTTTTTGTTTTCGAACAACAAGTTTTCAGAATATTCTGTCATTTGGTGTTTTCATAAATTAGTTCAGAGCAGTCAGAGTTCTCCAGAAAAATGCTCGTTTTTTCTTATTTGCTCAGAGTATGAGCGTGCTCTAAGTGCTTAGAATAAAATGATCTGAGCATTTTCAAATTTGACATCTAATGTCAAATGTCTCTTTCGATTATTTTCTCCTAGTTACAATAAAAAAATAAAAAAAAATGTACCAGGATCAAGGGGCTCCCATATCAATTTCTGCGATTAGAGAATTTAGATGAAAATTTTTAATTTTTATGGGTTGTTTTTTTTATGTAAGTTCTAGTTTTAGTGCAGATGTGTTAGGATATAAAATTGCTGATATTTTGGATGAATTCAGATGTAGGGGAAAATTTATTAGTCAATGCTATGATAGCGCTGCTGTAATGTCAGTTAAACATGGCGGAGTGCTAGAAAAAATTCGTAACCTATGTTTTGAAGTGAGTCTTATAGCGGTCACACACTGTTGTGAGACACTGTTAAGTGAGACACTGTTAAGTGAGACACTGCTAAGTGAGACACTGTTAAATGTCCGAATGTTGTGATCACTATTAAATATCACAAAATTTAAATGTCAGTACTTTGGGAACTAAGCCATTTCCCAAGAGATTCGCATGAAATTCGGAATGTAGGACTAAGATGTGACTATAAGATTTGTTCCTACGGAAATTCTGGGATCTGGCCAATAGGTTCTGGAATTTTTTGAACCAAGCCATTTCTCAATTGATTCGTATGCAACTCGAAATGTAGGACTAATATGCGACTATAAGACTTGTTCCTATAGAAATTCTGGGATCTGGCCAATAGGGTCTGGAATTTCTGGAGCAAATCAATTTCTCAATAGGGTCTGGAATTTCTGGAGCAAATCAATTTCTCAAGCGATTCGCATGAAATTCGGAATGTAGGACTAAGATGTGACTATAAGATTTGTTCCTACGGAAATTCTGGGATCTGGCCAATAGGTTCTGGAATTTTTTGAACCAAGCCATTTCTCAATTGATTCGTATGCAACTCGGAATGTAGGACTAATATGCGACTATAAGACTTGTTCCTATAGAAATTCTGGGATCTGGCCAATAGGGTCTGGAATTTCTGGAGCAAATCAATTTCTCAAGCGATTCGCATGAAATTCGGAATGTAGGACTAAGATGCGACTATAAGACTTGTTCTTATGGAAATTCTGGGATCTGGCCAAAAGGGTCTGGAATTTCTGGAACAAAGCGATTCGCATGAAATTTGGAATGTGTGACTAAGATGTGCCTATAAGATTTCTTCCTACGGAACTTCTGGAATATGATCATTATTGTCTGGAATTTCTGGAACAAAGCAATTTTTCAAGCGATTCGCATGAAATTTGAAATGTGTGACTAAGATGTGACTATAAGATTTCCTCCTATGGAAACTCTGGAATATGATCATTATTGTTTGGAATATCTGGAACAAAGCAATTTTTCAAGCGATTCGTATGAAATTCGGAATGTAGGACTAAGATGTGACTATAAGATTTGTTCCTATGGAAATTCTGGCATCTGGCCAATAGGGTCTGGAATTTTGGGAACCAAACCATTTCTCACGCGATTCTCATGAAATTCGAAATGTAGGACTAAGATGTGACTATAAGATTTCTTCCTATGGAAATTCTAGAATATTCTTACTTCTCCTATCTTACTTCTCCTATTACTATCGACGCAACTGCATTACTATGTTTGTGCAGTGATATGATATTTTTAATATGTACTCACCTCACAATAAATTGTTATGAACATTTAAATCAGCTTATAAATTATTTATTCGTTGTATGTGATGTGATTATTGATCATTTATGTGGTTTCAATAACATACAATCAAGCAGAGCAGAACGAAACAAACATATGCAGTTGTAGGTTGCGGTCAACAATTCAACCGCTGCGCATTTTATGCTGCATGTTGGTCAAAAATTCACTTTTCAGCCAATGTATTAAAGAAAAATCGACTGCGCAGTTTACGCAGCTACTTAAAATTGGATGCAAATAGCAAAATGTAAATGTCAAATTGTCGCCCTACGCAATTTTGTGCATACCGACTGCCTGCCATTTTTTTGTGCAGCACAAGCAGCGAAGATTCTTAATTCTTTACCGCAGCCGTAGTGATAGTATAGTCTCTGTTCATTTTCTATCAGTGCTCTGCTCTGCTCTTTCTATCAACATTGCATAAAATGTGAGTGAGTGCTCTCGTGTTTGGTCGTGTAACAGAAAAAAATACTACTATAAGTTACAAAAAAAGAGGCATATAACAATAACAACATGTTTCAAAGCGACATTCTTACCATACCATTTCGAAGCATTGGCAACACTACTCACTACTTTTCTCTTCTAATTTAATTTAAAACTACTCAAATTTTTTATGAGTTGAAACCAAAAGCTGCATAACTATGTTTGGGCAGTAATATGCAATATGCAGCAACTTCACAGTTAGTGGTTATGAACATTAAAATTCGCTTATAAATAATTTATATATAATGTGATGTGATGATGATGTATGTGATGAGCTACGGTGCAAGTTGTAGGACTTGTATTTAGTATAGAAAAAAATTTTAATATATACGTCCGTGTTTATGTCCCACAGACAACAAGATCTTTGTTTTCTTTTCTTTCGTCCCGGACAGACGTTGTCACGCTCAAAACCCACGGCCATGTCCTCGACACAGCCTACCCTGCTCTTTTTCAATTAATCCTCTACGCGCTAAAATAGCTGATCGACGTTTGTAAGGGATTATTTGAATCTAGTTGGTGTGATCAGTATTTTAAATTGAAGAGTAAGATATGATAGAGAAAATATATTTTATTGTCTATAACGCATATTAGAAAGCAAATTTCAAAAATTAGAAGACGCGCAATTTTGCTTTCTACTTAAGTTTACTTACAATTTACACCATTTTAAGAATCTCACAGAAATAAGAAGGATTTTTAAACCTAGTACTTTTAATAAATGAAATAAATGAAAATAATAAATAGCCGGATTCTTTTCTCTTCAAATAAACTTTTCCTGTTGGTGTTTACTCTGTTAGGTAGTTTTGGTATCGTAATGTTACGAAAAGTAGTTAGTAGCGCATATAATAGAATTGAAACCCTAAACTAAATCCCAATGTAAATACTGCATACTAAAAATAATCACTTTCATGTTGCATACTTTTAGGCTCTAAGACTAATAGATTATTTGAAATGTAACCGCCTGCAAGTTTCATTGTGTACTGGTCAAACAAGTAGTCAAACCGGTTTGAGCGGTTTGCCCGGTTTTTTTTAAAGAACATGATTGAACATGAAGTCTATTTTTAGAAGATGACTCATTACATATAAGTGTCGTTAGTTGTAAATAAGCGAATAAGGCCACAATTTTCTGGTGTTCACTGGATATTTCTGTCTACAATATTAGAAGTTTCTGGAAGCTTATGATTGAGTATAATTAGAGGCGTTAGGCCGAAGTAAGATTATTAGTTGTTTGTAATTTAACCAGTGCAGTTGTAAAAGTTCTTGTAAAGTGATAAAGCTATAACCTAAGAAAATTATTGCGAAGTACTAGTATCATAAGTGTTCTTGTGTACATTTAAAGTAATCACCATTATAAATTCTGAACTTGTGTTAATTTAATTGTTGTGCATTAAAATTGTTATTTGTAAATTAATTAACTTGTGTTGTGTTTTATTTGCAAAATCCTTTACGAACTCGAAAGCCTGAATTTCGTAACAATTTGTGTCAGAAGTGGGATTTTGCAAATCGTGTAAATTGAGAGACAATAAATTTTTGCAAATTGAGAGATAGTAAAATTTTACAAATCGTTGAACAATAAATAAATTAATTGGTGATTTTACAAACTGATAAACATTAAACAATAAAATGGAAAGTGCAGTGAACATTGAATAATCTCCGATTGCAACAAGTCGTTAAAGGGGAAAAGCAGCAAGCCGGTGAAGTGTTTTCAATTGAGACGGAGGTAGTGGAGCGAAAAACGGCTACTTCGGAAGATAAAACAGCACCAAACATGGAAGCGATGTGTAATACTCTAATGCAGCAAATAAAGCAGCAAAGTGAACAAATTAAGCAGCAAAGTGAACAATCGCAGCAACAGAGTCAGGCGAATAAAATGATGAATCTAGAATTGAGTTCCAATCTAAACGAGAAGTTGCTGGTCCAACAAGCAAGCAAGATTTTAATTTTCAAATAAGCGACAAGTTGGAACAGCAAAGCCTGAACTGAATAGACAAAATCAACAGCAGAGCGAAGAACTAAAGAGAGAATTGGATCAGCAAAATCAGCAGTTAAATTCCAAACTGATCGTTAAGTTTGAACAGGAAATTTAACAATCGCAGAAACAAAGCCGAGAACTGAAGCAGGAATTTAGTCAGCAAACACAGGGCCTAAAGAAGGAAATTTATCAGCGAAGTCAAGAGCTTAACTCCAAATATGATCAGCAAAATCAGAAGCTGGAATCACTTAAAGGTGAAATAAATGAAGTTCAAGCAACATTTCAAGAGGAAGTGAAATCTCTCAAAACGAATATGACAGAAAAGGTTTGTGGTCTTGAGGGCAAAATAAAGGAGATTGAGACCCGGCTAGACAAACGTCCCCAATTCGTCAGAGAGAATACTCAACAAAGCAGTACCAGAGTATTTCCAGAATTTTCTAGCAACCAGAAAGGAATTTTGAAGCCACCTGCGTTCGATGGCGACACAGCTTTTGAAAATTTCAAAGTCCAGTTCACAGCTGCTGTACAACACAATGGATAGGGTGCAGAAGAACAACTAAATTCTCTGATCCTAGCGTTGAGTGGCAAGGCAGCAGACGTATTGTAAATGATTCCAAATGCTGACATGAGTTCTGGAAGAATCTTAAAAGAGTTGGACTTGCGTTATGGACAGTTTCAAACCCAGCTCCAGATGAAGAAACAAGAGCGACGAGAACGACTTCAAGAATTAGAACGGGAAATAACTAAGCTAGCACGTCAAGCCTATTGTGGAGTTCCGGCTGGTATCTTAGATGGTTTGGCAGTGGAAGCGTTCATCAATGCTATTCGAGATGAACAGTTGAAGCTTCATTTGAGGACAACAGCCAGGGAAAGTCGATGAATGAAGTGTTGGCATCGGCTTTTGAGTACGAAGCAGCTAGAGCCAGTTTGTCTACTGAATTGTTTACATTGCGCAAGCTGGAAACAGAGGACATTACACAAATAAAAGCACTTATAAAAGAGGAAATCCGAAAACAAAAACTGGAAGCCCTCAGAACGACGGAAACCCAACATCTAATTCTCGTCCAAAATGTTTTAGATGTCAGAAACCTGGACATTTTATCCGCGACTGCAAGGAACCAAGACCAATAGAAACTACAGTACAGTCTGTGAGTACGCACGGATCCCAAGAAGTTGGAAGCTGTTAACGAATGGCCGGTACCAAAGAATTTACATGAGCTGCGCAGTTTTCTGGGGCTATGCTCCTACTTTCGACGGTTTGTGCCGGTAGCGTACTACAGCCGTTGTCTTTCTAAGCCAGAGAAGAACTATTGTGTGACGCGAAGGGAATTGCTAGCTGTTGTCGATAGCGTCAAACACTTCCACAAGTACCTATACGGTCGGGAATTTCTTCTTCGAACTGACCATGCAGCACTCAAGTGATTAATGTTGTTTATATGTAGATGTGTTGTTGGGTCTACTAGCATTGACCAAGGTTCTTATACCTTGACAATAGTTGATGATAATGGTACATAAACCAGTATCACCAATCAGACTTGCAACGTTTGTTTATATTACCCAGTGAATGCAAAGAATGCGAACAATGAACGACGATTTAAAGTAAACTCTTACGAACCTTTTAATTGAATGATAATTTATTTCGTTTTATTCATAGCTTATATACTATGATTTTTTATCATAAGCATGCATTCGTTGAGTATGCAGCATAGCCCAGACAACTCGAACGGATGTTTCACATGAAAAAGTGCTAGACTTCTTTTCTGAATTTTTTGAATTTTATACATTTATTTGATAAGGAAATATGTGCAATTGAGTTTTCTTAATCTAAGTAAGAAAATATGTGCAATGTGTGCATTTAAGTTTTATTAATCTAAGTAATGAAATTTACTATTCTAAGTATCAACATTCTCCGCGCCTTGAACTATTGTTCAAATATGAACGGTAAAGTTGTCTCCATCTCTTGAGATAGTCCAAGGAGCTGGCAGTGGTGTGTTGGTCGTTGCTTGTTTTCGACGACGTTGTATGTTAGTCCAGATTTTGTAGCTCAAGATGATCAGGCAGCAGAAGACAGCGATGTATCCAATCGTAAACTGATGGACATCAAGGGCTTGTGTTTGGTGCAGTAATTCATTAAGTTGTTGTTGTGTGATGAACTCTTGGATCTTGTCGTCTGACTTTCCTGAATACTCTATCGTGTGGTGAACTAAGTATTCTGGATTGCGGATGTTCATGAAGCTGGACAGATTCCCCACCGGCGTGAACCATTTCCATTTTCTCTCGAGGGCCACTATAATGCAATAGTGGGTACTATAAACAAATTTCAATCAATTATCGCCGTGAAGCATGCCCTGCAGCAGCACTATGGACCAGAAGGCGGAACTGCAACGAACCACTGGATATGGAATCGAGCGAATCATTTCAAACTATAAGAAGGACCCCGTCACTAGGAAGACAGTCCTATACTACAAAGA
This sequence comes from Nephrocerus scutellatus, assembly GCA_947095585.1. Lineage (NCBI taxonomy): Eukaryota > Metazoa > Arthropoda > Insecta > Diptera > Pipunculidae > Nephrocerus > Nephrocerus scutellatus. Next base: position 64,571,314 of record OX352764.1, on the reverse strand, counting down.
ACGCCTTCAAAGGCTTGAGGAGCTTTGGCAGGACTTTGATGCAACACATAGCGACATCAAGTCCTCCCATCCAGACCAATTGGATCATCTTTACTTTGCGAATAATTACTACAATGCCATAAAGACTATTCGCGACCGATACAAAGACGAATTTCAGATGAACATATCGTCCCTTCAACTAGCCGCCGCTAGAGATGTTACAGCAGAAGCAACAAAAGGGTCGTTGTCACAGCATAAATTACAAGGTGACGTCTCTGCACCACAACAGACGTCAAACGAAGTCATACGCACGATCAGGCGGCAAGAGGCCTTGATGAAGGCACTGCAGCGTGCTCTAGACAGCCTGCAGGAATCGCAAGCGACATCAAAGCAGTTTTGGGAGCTGAAAAGAGAGACGATAACAAACTTTTGGGTACAAATTGAACGCCTTCAGGACAAAATTTGGGACATGACAGATGACCCACAAACGGCTGGCCACGACCTGCAAGGTTACATCAAAATGGAAGTTATCGTTCAAGATGCACTTGTAAAATGTGCAGAAGAACGCGACAACTGTGCTATACCACAACAATCACAGCCATCCACAACAACGAGCAACAGCACCCGATTGAACTTACCTCAAATTGTACTGCCTAAATTCGATGGAGACTAGCTTAAATGGAAACAATTCCACAACTTATTTACTCAAATGGTGGACAAACAATCAATGGCAGAGTGCGAAAAGATGTGGTATCTGAAGACTAATCTGTCGGGAGAAGCAGAGAAACTTATCCGACATCTTGCTCTATCCAATGAAAATTATTCTTCCGCATGGAAGATTTTGCAAGAACGCTATGACAATTTGAGGCTCCTAACTACAGCATTCCTAAATCGACTATTGCAGCAAGCTCCAATTTCGTCAGAATCAGCTTCAGGCATAAAGGCAATTCATGACACCACTCAGGAATGTCTACATGGGCTAGACAATCTCGGTGTAAACATCATGCACTGGGATCCACTGCTGGTCCATGTACTCATCAAAAAATTAGATCGCAACACGCACTCATTGTACGAACAGTCATTGAAGAGACCCAGAGAATTGCCCGTGCTATCAGACTTCCTAACATTTCTCGAAGTCCGCTTTCAATGCTTGGAGGCATTGGGAAACAAAGGTCGAATTATAGAAGACCATCAAAAGAAACCGGTTGCACGTGCATTGATGTCTATTGCAGCAGGAAGAGCTCGTTGTCCTCTATGCTCCAGTGACAACCACAAATTGTTTTATTGCCAGAAGTTCTCACAATTGACACCGACAAGCCGCTTGGACTTCGTCAAGAAGAAAAACCTCTGCATTAATTGCCTGAGACATGGCCACATAGCACCATCATGTGCTGTCCGTGGCTGCACGAAATGTTCAAAAAGCACAACACCTTGTTACATTTTGAGAAAACACCAGCATTGCCAACTCATACATCCAGTGGACAACGCCCCCTGGAAATCCATCCAGATAAACTCACAGGGCAGGGCAATACGATTGTGTCGGCAGCTTCATTGGCGCAAATCAAAAGATGTTACGTGTTCCTTAGCACGGTAGTAGTCAAACTTGAGGACAGCCAAGGCGGCGTTGTAGAAAGCAGAGCATTGTTAGATTCCGGATCACAGCTCAATTTTGTAACAGAAAAATTGGCAAGAAGACTTAAGCTTCCAGAAGTGATTGAAACCATGGGCATCTTAGGAATCGGCGAAGGCACAAGGCATTCACACAAAAGAATGAATATGCTCCTGAAATCCAGAACGTCCGTCTTGAAGCGTTCGTCCTACCAAAAATAACGCCTCCTCAGCCAACACGAAGGATCGAAACTTCGGAATGGGCCATTCCGAAAAACATTATACTTGCGGATCCACTTTTCGATCGTCCAGATCATGTTGACCTATTAATTGGAGCTGAAGTTTACTTTCACTTACTCGACGTCGGACAAATAAGTCTGGGAAGGGACTTACCAACGCTACACAATACACACTTTGGCTGGATAGTCGCTGGGAAAGCTGGAGACGTAACCCAATCATGGGCAACTAGCGGGATTTGCACTGAAGACCAATTGAATCAAGATATGGAAAGATTTTGGAAAATAGAAGAAGTTCCACAATCAGAAGAAAGGAGTCGCACAGCTGAAGAGAAAAGGTGCGAAACCCATTTTACTGAAAACACCAAAAGGAATAGCAGTGAGCGATTTGTTGTCAGACTCCCTTTCAAAGGAGATCCAAGCAAGCTAAGAGAGTCAAGAGGGATTGCGCAACAGCGTTACCTGGCCCTCGAGAGAAAATTAGCAAGACAAGAAGACCTCAAACAGCAATATCACCAGTTCATAAATGAATATAGAAATCTTGGACAAATGGAAAAAATCGATGCCAGCAAGATGGAGGGAGCACACTATTTTCTTCCTCATCACAGCATACTAAAACCGAGCAGCACAACTACAAAATTACGAGTGGTTTTTATTGCATCATCAAAAACAACATCCAATATATCGCTCACCGATCTCTTATTAACTGGTTCAACCATTCAAGATGACTTAATCTCAATCCTACTTCGCTTTCGTCTACCCAGATATGTTTTCACGGCTGATATCGAAAAGATGTATCGGCAAATACTTATTCACGAGGCTGACAAATGCTTCCAGCTAATTCTTTGGAGAGACACCACTACAGAAGACATACAGACCTATCAACTAGAAAAAGTTACGTACGGGATTACATCCGCGCCCTATCTAGCCACAAGATGTCTAAAACAGTTAGCAAATGACGAATCCAAGGGTTATCCGTTGGGTGCAGAAGTATTAAAAAGGGACTTCTACGTTGACGACGTAATGACAGGTTCAAATAGCCTGAGTACAGCATTAGAAATGCAGAACCAAACAGAAAGCTGCTTCGTAAAGCTGGCTTCACCCTGCGAAAGTGGTGTTCAAATCATGAGAGATTATTAAAAAGATTTCCGTCAAGTGACATCGCACTTCAATTAGATCTGGACGTTGATGACTCTATTCATATCAAAACGCTTGGGCAAACATGGATACCTAAGTCAGATTCCTTCCTCGTGAACATTCAACCTAGCATTAACGAAAAAATTAACAAACGCACCGTACTGTCTGACATTGCTCACCTATTCGATCCATTGGGTTTCTTAAGTCCAAAAATAGTAACAGCAAAAATGTTTCTTCAAAAACTCTGGAAGGATGCAGTTGATTGGGACGCTGCTCTCTCCAAGGAACTACAATTGGAGTGGAAGCATTTTCGCGAAGGGCTCAAGCATCTGAAGGACGTCAAGATTGATCGACATATATTTTCGCACATAATCCCAAAGTCTGTCCAGATTCATGCATTTGCAGATGCGTCTGAAAGGGCATACGGCGCATCTATTTACCTTAGAGCTGTCAATAAGGACAACATCATCACAGTCCGACTACTATGTGCCAAGTCAAAGGTGGCTCCAATAAAAAAACTCACTACACCTCGGCTGGAGTTATGCGCAGTAACACTCGCAGCAGAATTGGTCCATCGCATCAAGAAGGACCTGGGATTCAAAGCGTGTTTTACCTATATGTGGACAGACTCGGAAATAGTATTGGCTTGGATTAATTCATCGTCGTCATCCTTCCAAACCTTCGTCGCTAATCGCGTAGCAAAGATCCAGGAGCTCTCATCAGCTCCACAATGGCGACACGTACGATCTAGAGACAACCCGGCCGACATACTTTCGCGTGGAATCCCGGCAGAGAAGTTGGCATCATGCAACCTGTGGTTTTATGGACCTCTATACTTACATGGAGTGGAATCCGCATGGCCCCCTCCATACACGACTAAAGGTGAATGCGACGTCGAGAAAAGAATCACAAAACATGTGTTAGCAGCTACAGCCGAGCCCTACGGTATAATGCCAATGTTGATCATCAAAACAACTTCCGAAGATTTCAACGAATTTACGCTTACGTACTCCGATTTATTAGTTATTCGAGGGCCACAAAGAACAAGGAACCAAAGGGAGATACGGGCATCTTGAAGCCGATGAAAATGCATAAGTCATTAATATGTATTATAAAGATTATGCAGGGTGAGGAGTTCAAGAAGGATTTATGACATCTACAACAACTCGCAGAGACCCCAAAGGACAGCCCAATCGTAAGCTTATCTCCTTTCATTGATGATAGAGGCGCAATCCGAGTAGAAGGTCGTCTGGAAGCCTCATCACTACCTTACGAAACAAAACATCCGCTACTACTTCCTTATTCACACCCATTCACGAAGTTACTGATGACGTCACTTCACAGCGAGAATCTACATTGTGGTCCACAAGCATTAGCGCGATCAATCGTACAGAATTGCGTCAGGTGTGCAAGGGCAAAACCAAAATTGCTCACGCAAGTAATGGGAAATCTTCCTGCGCATAGAGTCCAGCCAGCGCGCCCATTTGTTAATGCGGGGGTCGATTTTTGCGGTCCATTCAGGACTCATTTTAAGGTGAGGGGAAAGCATCCTCAAAAAACATACATCGCAGTATTCTGCTGCATCGCATCAAAGGCAGTTCATCTAGAACTTGTCACGGACCTCTCAACCATGGGGTTCATAGCGGCTATAAAACGATTCATTGAAGGGCGAGGTAATTGCCGTCACTTGTATTGTGACAACGCAACCAACTTTGTCGGTGCCAAGAATCAATTACAAGAGTTGAGCGAAATGATTCACACTGACAAAGCAAGAACGAAGATACACCACGCATTCATAGCAAGAGGGATTGAATTTCATTTCATTCCTCCTAGGGCACCCCATTTCGAAGGCCTTTGGGAAGCAGCGGTAAAATCGGCAAAACATTTTCTACAACACAGCATGGAACCTGCATCATTGACCTATGAAGATCTAGAAACACTGGTGATTGAAATTGAAGTCATCATGAATTCAAGACCACTCACTCCGATGTCAGCTAATCCGAACGATTCGATGGCACTAACACCAGGACATTTCATTATAGGAGAGCCATTAACAAACTCCATTGATCCAGTCGCTGAACCTTCCAGGGCTAATCTCCCAGCAAGATGGAAGATCATTTCAGACATCAAAGAAGGCTTTTGGAAAAGATGGCAGAATGAATACTTACATGAGCTTCAACAACGACATAAGTGGCAGCACAAATGCAATAATATACCCCCGGGAACTTTGGTCATTATTAAAGAAGACAACTGTCCAGTCATGAAATGGCCACTGGGGAGAGTACTTCAGACCTTTCCCGGAGAAGACGGCGTAGTGCGCGTTGCAGAAATACAAACAGCAAACAGCATCTTCCGAAGGCCAATTCACAGGTTGTCACCTCTACCTGTTCAAGTTCAAGATTTGGGATCTCCAGCCGACTTAAAAACTCCGCCAGTTCCTCCTGAAGAGCCACATTCAAGCACTCCGCACATCGGTAAACATCCTGAACTGTTACCTCAAGCAGAAGCACCTCCGAAGAAGAAAATTCGAAACAATCCTCTCGTTACGCTACCGACTATCTTACTCATCTCGTTCCTATTACTACCAATAGTCATGGGGTCTGAAGTAAAAATACTCCAATTCAACTCTACTCTCTGAATCCATTTTGAAAACTTAGGAAACGCACATATCATTTCAGATTAATGGAACTTAGTGGTTTACTACGACGTGAAGCCCTACTGAAACGACTTGAACCTAGTAAGGGAAGGCTGCATCAAGCTCAAAACACTATGCCGAGCCATGACAGATAAAGATTTCTGCAACAATTCTATACAACACTTCGTTCATCTCAATCAGGAATTGGAAGACAATGATGAACTACTGCGACAAGGATCCTCCCGATCAAAAAGGGGGGCCATCAATATTGTGGGAAATGTAGCCAATGCCCTATTTGGAGTCTTAGACTCAGATTATGCCGAACGCATGTCACGCGTCATCATAGATATGCGAGCTGGAGAAGATTATCTCTTACGTCATATGAAAAATCAAACATCAATTATCAATTCTACGGCCAACCTGATCTGAAACAACCAAGGAAGAATCAAAAAACAATTTCAAAATCTCGACGTCGAAATAAAGGAAATAATGGATCAAGTCAACAATTCAACGACCCAAATATATCGACAACAATTAGCTCAGCTAGTAATGTCGCAGACTTTTCAAATTTTCCTCACTGTCACCAATCTTCAAAAAATTCAATCGTCTATCTTGGACCTAATGACAGAGCTACATCATGGAAGGCTAAGCACCGCAATTATTTCAGTGCATCAGCTGCGACAGGAATTGACAACTATTAAGGCCCATTTACCAGCCTCTCTTCATCTTCCAACGACATTTGAAAACGCCGCACAGCTCTACAAATTAAGGATGGTAGAAGGAAGAATCGTCTCAAACACTATCATATTTAGACTAAAGCTACCATTGCTGTCATCTGAAGAATATGAACTTTATCGAGTCATTCCCGTACCCGTGCTTGTCAACACTTTATTCGTAACAATAAAACCTTCCACCGACTACATAATGATCAGCCTCCATCGAGACCAATACTATCCACTAACGGAAAATGAGTTGCATTCATGGATTTCGATCATGGAAGGCGAGACGAGCCAAAATATCTAATTCATCAAAAGGGGTCAAACGTGTGAAGTCGACCTTTTGAACCAAATTCTCGACAACTCATCATGTCAGTTTATCAATTTCGCAAACAACCAGTACTGGGTCCAGATACGAAATTCAAATCAGTGGATATTTTCCCTACGGAACGAAATTCTGTTAAACGTCGTTTGCCAAAGGAACGTGTCTCAACTAATTCTGCAACGGTCTGGCATTATAACCATTCCGGCGGACTGCACCGTTAAACACGATTTAGTTGCCATCCATGGGCACAACGTCTATTCCAGTTCAGTAAGGCAATTGTTCACGCCGGTGGGGAATCTGTCCAACTTCATGAACATCCGCAATCCAGAATACTTAGTTCACCACACGATAGAGTATTCAGGAAAGTCAGACGAAAAGATCCGAGAGTTCACCACACAACAACAACTTAATGGATTACTGCACCAAACACAAGCCCATGATGTCCATCAGTTTACGATTGGATACATCGCTGTCTTCTGCTGCCTGATCATCTTGAGCTACAAAATCTGGACTAACATACAACGTCGTCGAAAACAAGCAACGACCAAAACACCACTGCCAGCTCCTAGGACTATCTCAAGAGATGGAGACAACTTTACCGTTCATATTTGAACAATAGTTCAAGGCGCGGAGAATGTTGATACTTAGAATAGTAAATTTCATTACTTAGATTAATAAAACTTAAATGCACACATTGCACATATTTTCTTACTTAGATTATGAAAACTCAATTGCACATATTTCCTTATCAAATAAATGTATAAAATTCAAAATAGACACATGCACATGTAACAGTATATTTAGTTACCAAATTGTCTTTATAATTATTCACACGACCAGCGCAATGTGCTGACGTCTTATTTTGCAGTATTTTTGTTCCCACGATCAGTGCAAGGTGCTGACTTTTTCAGTAGCACACTTTCTTATCACACTTTTGTCATTTATTCCCACGTTCGGTGCACACCTCCCTCTGACTTGTGCACTCATATAATATTTTGTTACAAATCTTAGTCTAGCACTTTTTCATGTGAAACATCCGTTCGAGTTGTCTGGGCTATGCTAGCACTGCACTCAACGAATGCATGCTTATGATAAAAAATCATAGTATATAAGCTGTGAATAAAACGAAATAAATTGTCATTCAATTAAAAGGTTCGTAAGAGTTTACTTTAAATCGTCGTTCATTGTTCGCATTCTTTGCATTCACTGGGTACTATAAACAAACGTTGCAAGTCTAATTGGTGATACTGGTTTATGTACCATTATCATCAACTATTGTCAAGGTATAAGAACCTTGGTCAATACTAGTAGACCCAACAACACAACTACATACAAACATTTGATCGTGGAAACAAGAATACTGCAAAATAAGACGTCAGGTTCAGGGAACCCGAAGGTCAAGTGGCCAGATGGATCGAACGACTCCAGGCATATTCAGAACAGAGCATCGAAAAGGAATGCTGCACAACAATGCAGATGGGTTATCCAGAAGACCTTGTGCACCCCAATGCAAACACTGTAGAAGGCAAGAAAACAAGAAGTGCTCTGAAGTAGTTGCACAAATAAGATGATACGATTGCTCCAATATTTCAAACGTGTGATACATGTGCCGCAAGCAAAGGACCACAACCAAAAACCAGAGGAAAAATGCAACAGTACAATGTTGGAGCACCATTTTAGTGGGTGGCAATGGACTTAGCTGGTCCATTCCCAGAAACAAGAGATGGAAATCGCTATATACTCGTGTGCATTGATTACTTCAGTAAATGGGCAGAAGCATATCCCATTGCAAACCAGGAGGCTAGCATGGTGGCTAGGGCATTCGTGGACAATTGGATCTGCAGATTTGGAGTACCACTCGAACTACATTCCGATCAAGGGCGGAATTTTGAATCGCTAGTCTTTCAAGAGATGTGCCAAGTACTCAACATCAAGAAAACGAGGACCACATCCACAGTCAGACGGAATGGTCGAAAGGTTTAACAGGACGCTGGAAGAGCATCTGCGAAAATAAGTTAATGCCAACCAAGATGAACGATCCCGTATACCGTTGCTTATGATGGGTTATCGTAGTGCTGTGCACAACACAACTAAAAACTCTCCAGCAATGATTGTATTTGGCAGAGAACTTTGTCTACCATGCGACATCAAATTTGGATCACCACCAGTAGAGCCGACAACAAAGGAGAACTACGTTAGTGATCTAAGGCAGAGTATGATCGCTGTTCATGCTGCAGTAAGGAGCAACATAGTGGATGCCAGCAACCGGATGCAAACGCGATATGACCTGCGAGCAAACTGTGGTGGATTTCAGGAAGGAGATTTGGTCTGGCTTTACAATCCCAAGAGAAGAAAAGGTAAATCTCCAAAACTACAGCAGAGTTGGGAAGGACCTTATAAGATAATTAAGAGGATTAATGATGTCGTATATCGGATTCAACAAAGCCCCAGATGTCACATTTAACGATTGACAAGGTACAACAACAGAAGGAGTGCTGAATCTGTTCGGGACGAACAGAATTAAGGTGGGAGTAATGTTACGAAAAGTAGTTAGTAGCGCATATAGTAGAATTAAAATCCTAAAATTAATCCCAATGTAAATACTGCATACTAAAAATAATCACTTTCATGCTGCATACTTTTAGGCTCTAAGACTATTAGATTACTTGAAATTTGAAATGTAACCGCCTGCAAGTTTGAATCATTGTGTACTGATCAAACCGGTTTGTGCGGTTTGCCCGGTTATTGTAAGAGAACATAATTGAACATGAAGTCTATTTTTAGAAGATGACTCAGGGAACGGATGTTGTTGACATTAAAAATATAAAAAAGGCAAATTAAGGTGGCAAAATAGGCAAAATTAGACGGAAAAAAGGCTTTTATTAAAAAAGTATTTTTAAGCATTAAAATAGCACTGCAAGCATTAACATTTTGAAGTTTTCTGGCAACAATCGCATGTGATTGTCACTCAGGAGAGCCTTGAACGAGCTGAAGGATCTCTCAACGTTGCAGAAACGAGTGGAGCCTAATAAAAAGACGGCACGTCATTGACTTCAAATTTGATGGCAGTTTGGAGTTTGCACCATTGACAACATTTTTTATTTCTTTAATGATCTCGAGTCTTTCATTTGCAGAAAAAACGTCGTTGAACAACTTTTTTACCACATCTTCAGCAACTAGCCCTTTCGCTTTCTGCAATTTATTCAAAATTTCTTCAGTCGGCCTTCCTAAATATTTCATTAAAAATATTGCATTAAGAAACAATATTTCAAACTAAAACGCACACTTGAAATCAAATTCAAACTATATTTTTTAGTTTAAGCTTGCAGGCTCAGGTTCCTTCTCCTTAAAAAAATCAATCCGGCAGGCGCTTTTTTTTAAAAAAAAAATTATATTTGAAAATAAGGCATCAGCTTTTGGAAATCTACTGCGGATGGTCTCACAAACCCTATGTACACCGTGAGCGACGCAAGTAACATGTATCATTTTGGCATACAGAATTCTTAGCTATTTTCCGCTTTTCTTCATGTATGGGGCAGCGTCCGTACTATACTTCCGCGCTTAAGTCCATCAGGCCACAGCAATCGCAATGAATCGTCAAAAAGCGTTGCTATTGTCGTCGCATTCACCTTTTCAAAAACCTCAGAGGTCAACAAATAACCACGTCCATTGTCACGCAAAAGCCCTACAGTAACATTCGTTACGCAGCGGCCGGCTTTGTCCGTCGTTTCATCTATTGATACGAATATGTTGTTGCCTACAACTTCAGCTCGGATTCGTTAATGAACTTCGACATAGCAATCCTAAACATAGTTTTTCCGAAGCGTAGACTCGTCTGGAATTTCTTTAGTACATACTTTTCAAAAAATGTTTTGAACTATGGACGATTTACCTTGTGTAAAGGTATGTCACACGCCAACAACATTCGGGTCAGATCTGTGTAAAATTCATTTTTGTCGCTTCCACGAAGGAAAGAAGTAATCGTTTGTGTCCTTGCTGCGTTCTTCAGGGCTAATGCTTGCTGGAGCTTGGAATAATAGAGTGGTCGGTGAAAGAATTTGAAGTTTCACAGAAGTTTCTAACGGGTTCGTTTTGTTAGACGAAAAGTTTGCAAATGCTACTGAGACAAATTACTGAAATTTAACACCGACAGTTTGCTGCGCACTAGTGTGTGCACAACGAGTGCAAGTAACTTATTCTTGCTGAAATTGTATAGACACTAAAAAAGGCAGAAAAGGCAAAAAAGGCAATGTGGATAAAAAAAAAGGCAGAAAAAAGGCAAAAAATGGCAATGTCAACAAAATCCGTTCCATGCGTCATTACATTTAAGTGTCGTTAGTTGTAAATAAGGGAATAAGGCTACAATTTTCTGGTCTTCACTGGATATTCTGTATCATAAGTGTTCTTGTGTACATTTAAAGTAATCACCATTATAAATTGTGAACTTGTGTTAATTTAATTGTTGTTAATTAAAATTGTTATTTGTAAATTAATTAACTTGTGTTGTGTTTTATTTGCAAAATCCTTTACGAACTCGAAAGCCTGAATTTCGTAACAATAACTTAACTTCAACTTCGCGTCAGCAAATAATTTCCTTTTTGATTAATTACGTTTTCATGTGCTGCATGCACTGCGATTCGTGTTTTTTTCAGTGTAGTCCAGGTTAATTGTACAAAACATTTCGAGTACCAATGACTTCAAGTATATTTTACCTATCTCAAGCACTACTGGCAGGTGCACTAGCAGACATAACTACTGCTTATTTGTTGAACTTCTAAAGTATTAAGTTATATTAAAGACATATTTCATTCTAAGATGTTTTTATATTTAAACTTACTGCCAAGGGAAAACTCCCTGAATGACTTGTGCCACGGCCTTTATTAAAATCAAAAAATTAAGAAATGTGACTTCAATATATTACATTCTTCACGTTTGTAGCCGTTTTCAATTTATTTTCTCAGAATTCTCCCTGAGTAATTGAACAAAACAATACGGAAAACGACCACGAAACTTAAACGACGCGAGTTCAAATGATGTAATCAATGGACCATGGTCAGGTCAACGAACAACTTTGACTAAGAAAATATTACAAATAATGACTTACGTGAGCATTCAAAATTCCTGGAACCTCCATTTAAAAATTCGATCCTTCAGTTGAGGTCTTTCTTGAAGGCTAACAACTTGACAGTGAATTATGCCGGATTTGTTTGTAGTACCAGGCCTAAAAATCGAAAAAAAAAAAAGATTCTTGTGGTTCTTTGTAGTTCTTAGGATTTTGATGAAGATTTTCCATTGTGATTTTTTCGTTTTTATCTTTAATAAATTAAATAATTGATTTTAATGAAAATTTTTAATCGGGTACCTTTGTCAAAATTTCACCACTTGCCACTGCCAGAAATGCTCCCTGTGATAATTGCACTACTTTGTTCGCTTTATTTTCTAATTATTGGTTGTGTTAATTTGCTACATAAGCTCTCTTTTTCACAAGCTCGAGACACCAGATGCACAACAATCCACAATGTTTTTTAGCGAACTTATGTCTCCTATTTGCACTTTCTCTACTGCCAAAGTATATAGGAAGTATATATATATATATGCAGACTTTAAATTATTTTAATTTAAATATCATCATATTCATGCGGGCACCGACTAATACATCAGTTTTTTCTTAAAACATTGAAATTATAGTAAAGAGTAAAAACTGCAGCATTCGTTCTTTTGCTCTTCATCTTTAAACATATCATCAAAAAAATTTAGTTTTGGGAGATCTTACTGACTTATATTTTTGTATTTTCATTAAAACTTTTTCAGGTTATATGTACTCTGCCATTAATCCTGTAATATATTGGGCATTAAATCACAATACACTAAGGCAATCACCATGTGCTCCCATTATACGCTTACGATCAATACAGAACTTTTTACGTGCTCGATTTCGATCTCACACTATACCGCAACCATCATCGACAAATGAAGCATCTCTCGGTCCTTTTAATCCCAAGCTGATTAAATCAACACCTAAAACGTATAGGGCTCAGGCTTCATCTCACTATTTGTATTAATATTAAAATAAAAACCTACTTTAAGTTTCAAGAGTACATAATGTATAAATATATGTAAATACATGCCATTGGCTTCATACACAAAATAAGTTCTAATTTTTAAAATGTTATGTTCATTTCTTTACTACAAATTTAAAGTATAAGTTGTACTGTTTTAAAAAATTCATAATCTATTTATCCGCTCATGAATGCGTTTTAGGCGATTGAGTCATAAATTATTAAGGAATTTGTTTGGTAAGACGCACAATTTTTTCATATTCATATTTATATTTTCTCTGAAGGCTCCGGATTCCATTAAACCCTAAGTAATTTTTGGTACATATGTTTATGTTTTTTAGAGGCTTATGTTTTAGGTACTTGAGACGAGATGTCATTAGAAACCAAAGACGTAATCAGACAGACCTAAACTACTGGACGTATCGAAGCCATATTCATACCATATATTCGTTTGGTGCTCCAATAAGTTCATATTGTTTTGAACCCGGTAAGTGGCGCTGGGGTGTAGATATTGGTACATATATGTGTAAGAACATCACACCTAAATCACTTGACAGACCGAAGTAAAATTTGAACTATATGTTCGTGTGGTGCTTCCGATATAGCTGATATAAGTTAACACAGTTTACGCTGATTAAGCGACTCAGCGCATTCCCACTAAACACGAGCAACGATGCAACTATTTAATCAGAACACGCTCCAGGGACATGTTGCTGACGAGTCGTCTGGAGCTCATCCGACACCACACACATTCCGCATCGATCCGACACCGCACACATTCCATACCAGTCCGACTTTGCGCAACAGCGTGGGAAACCCAGCACAACCTAGGCAATAAGTTTACGTTCTCTTAGATTGTAGTTTAGTTCTAATTTGAATTGATAAAAAAGAGGTACTGCCTCCGCAAAAAAATTATTTTTTTTAAAGAATTAAACTTGTGTTTTATTTAGCGCCCGAGCAGGGACCGAAATAGTGAAAATGCTATAAATGTTTGCAACGACCTGAAGCAGCTCAACGCATCATATAGGACCTTAAGAAGCTCCGCCTGCATTTACAAATTTCGGCTCCCAGTAAAGTGCGTTAGGTGCTTGCAACAACCTTAAGCAACTCAAACGCATTACCGAGGATCTCAAGGAGCTCCGCCTACATGTTACAAATTTTGGCAAGGATCTAACTTACAGGTACAGCCTACAGTGGTTGCTCAACAAAAACGATCACCCCGACCCACCAGGAGAAAGAGACAGGGAAAGAGATTATCCATAGCATTTTAAATCCAAGCGCTGATTTCTGTTTCAGTGTCGATCAGCCCATCGCTGCACAATTTAGAAACAGGTTAGGAGACTTGGATAAAACACCAGATGTTCTTCGTTGTATTAGGGATTTCGCAGGCGACGTAAAATAATTCAGCTCCTGGAAGAAGAGCGTTGACCGCATTCTTCAGATATATGAGCCCATGGAAGGAACGCCTAAATACTTCGGTATTTTAAGCATTATCCAAAACAAGATCATCTAAAACGCTGACGCCGTTTTGGAGTCGTACAAAACTCCACTCAATTGGGAGAATATTTCCAAATGCCTCGTCATGCACTACGCCGAGAAGCGCGATTTAAACACTCTCGAACATCAGATGTCGTCCCTTGTTCAAGGGAGCTACACGGTATCAGAGTTTTACCAGGCTATCTACAGTCATCTCTCTCATTCTTAACAAAATTTCCTGCATGGAATTTTCTCAAGAGTCAACCCAACTGCTTACGCAGACTTATCACGACAAGGCTCTCAATACCAAGGCTTAGGGGTCTCAAGGGTGACCTTCCTAGGTATTAGGGGTTCGCGAGCCCGTTGATTTACCCCAGGCACTTGACTTGTGCCTCAAGTTGGAAAACAGGGGTACAGATCACAACACATACGGTATGACGGGAGGACATCTTAACCCGTTTTCATCGTCACAACCCCAACGTAGGAATTTTCCTAAAAGTATGTGAATCCGCACAATAGACAACCATTTAATATCCAGTCAAGCTTTATACCTTCCAATCAACCACTGCCAAGAGCATCATTTGATCAGCAGCAGAACGTGCAAAAGGTATTAATACCAACCCCAACCAGGCTACAGACATCATTTTCACCAAGACAAGAACCTCCCTTTTCTTCAAATCAACAGTTTAAGACACTGGATCAAATCGAAACTATATACAACCCCAATTAGTAGAAAAGCCGATACCAAACGATAAATCTTTTTATGCAAACTCAGTAGGAGGCAGTATTAAAGTCAGTCACCACGTTAAAACGAGTCTTCGGATTAAACGACCACAAAATTAAATTCTTTTTTTTACCATCGCTGAAGTCCTTCCATGCGATATTGGGTAACGATAGCCTAAAAGATGTGTCGGCCGTTATCTACACTAAACAAAATTATGTGCAAATTGGAAGTGTTATGAAAGTCAGGATAAAGCAATAAGCATCCCAATCGATAAACTCTATAAATCTCAACCATGGCCATATGGTACCATCTCAAAAAGACACAATTCTTTCACTTATAAACAGATTTCCCACTTTATTTTCAGAGCCAGACGAGAAGATGACTTACACTACAAAGTAGTAGGCGAGATCCGCACTAACTCGGAAACTCCCGTATACCCGATCCATTCCCTGTGTCCCTCAAGGACGAAGTAAATAAACAAATTCAAAGCCTAATCGACGATGGAATAATTAGACCTTCACGGTCGCTCTATTATTCACCGGTGTAGTTTCCAAAAACTCCGATTCTGAAGGAAACAAGAAATATCGGATGGTGATTGATTACAGCAAATTAAATTCCTTCACCATAGCGGATCGCTACCCGATCCCTGAAATTAGCGAAGTGCTTTCGCAATTAGGAAAAAAACAAGTACTTTACGTTGCTTGACCTAAGGAGTGGGTTTCATCATATTCCGTTGAAGGAATCTGATATTGAGAAAACGGCATTTTCTATCAATAACGGAAAATACGAATTTGGGTTAAAAATTGCGCCTTCTATTTTTCAGCGAGCGCTTGATGACATATTGCGTGATGTCATTGAGAAAATCTGCTACGTATATATAGATGATATTATCATCTTTAGTAAAAACCAAGAAGATCACATAAAGCATATTGAAGAAATCTTCAAAATCCTTAACGAAGCTAATATGAAATTACAACTGGAGAAGTGTGATTTCTTTAAAGAGCAAGTTGAGTTCCTAGGTTTCGTGATATCCTCCGATGGTATTAAAACAAACCCAGCAAAGGTTGAGGCCATCACAAATTTTCCCATCCCGAATACTCTTAAAGAACTCCGGTAATTTCTTGGTCTGTCAGGATATTACCGTCGTTTTGTAAAAGACTAGCGAAGCTCGCAAAGCCCCCTGACATCCCTTTTAAGGGGTGAGGACGGACGTATGTCCAAATCTAAACCCAGCCAAAAATTAGTTCACCTAAACTCCGACGCCATCGCGGCGAAAATAAAAAATTTCCTTGTCTCGAAAGATATCATATCCTAATTTCAAAGAACCATTCGAATTAACAACAGATGCTTCTAATTTTGCCATTGGTTGTGTCCTTGCACAGAACGATAGACCAATATCGTTTATATCACGAAGAATGAGCAAGACAGAGGAAGATTACGCAGCAAATGAGGAGGAACTGCTTGCAATAATCTGGGCATTGAACTCTTTACGAAGTTATTTGTATGGAACTTCAAGTGTAAAAATTTACACAGATCATCAGCCCTTAACGTATGCTCTGAGCAAAAAAATAATAATTCCAAGATGAAACATTGGAAAGCGATTCTCGAGGAATGTAATTATGAGCTACGCTACAAACCAGGAAAAAGTAATGTAGTTGCAGATGCTCTTTCTCGCCCTCCACGGGACTCTCAAGTGAACGCGTTGACTGCTACGCAACACAGCAGCGACAGTTCGTCTCACGAATTAATTGAAACTGTCGAAGTTCCAATAAACGCGTACAAGAATCAGATCATCTTGCAACAAGGTGAAACTCCTGCTAACAATTTCTTTCGAATAATCTCTCCTACCTATCACAGGCATACGGTGGCAAAACCTGAATTCAACCAGGAAAATCTTAAACAAATTCTTAAGAAGGTGTTAAACCCTTCAGTTATAAACTGTATTAAAACGACAGAAAATATAATGGGTATGATACAAGCTGCGTACGTATCCCATTTTAATAACTACAAGATAAGGTTCATCCAATTACAGGTTGAAGACGTAACTAACGAGTCAGATCAAAAAGATATCATTGTGAAGACACACAAACGAGCGCATAGAAACGAACAGGAAAATAGAAATCAGATCCGCAGACAATACTACTTTCCAGCAATGAAGAGCAAAATCAAAAGAGTTATCAACCTATGTACTGCCTGTAAAGAAAGTAAGTACGACAAGCTTGTCGTCGTGAAATAAATAAGCAAGTAGATGATAGCGATAAGTTTAAGGATGAATTAATCTTAAATATAGAACTAAAACTAGGATTAGTAAAAGAAGAAATTATAAACATAGGATGCGTAATTCACTGGGCCAAGGCCAATATCGTTAACACGTACATCCTCTCGAATATAGAAATATATACCATTGAAGAAATTCCCAACACTTGCAGAAATCGCCCCAGGCATCCTTTATTTTTGAATCAATACACCGGACCCCATCGAAATAAATAATGAGACGGTGCAGTTAGATGGAAGATTTCCGTAATACGTCAATAAGGGTACAGAACGAAATTTTTAAGGCAACTGAAATATCTTCATACAAACCATTACCAGCTGTTTTACAACCTTCCTCTATTACAAAAGACGCAGAGGAAGTACTATCACTCCAGATGATAATACAAATTTATCCGTTTTTGTTAAAATTTTATACATTTGTACATCTCCGATAGACAAGACTTTTTGTAAAAATTTTATTGTGATCGGAAAAAAATAAACCGATTTTCTTCAAATTTTATATACATGTTTATCTTCGATGGACAACAAATTCTGTAAAAATTTTGCAGACGCCGGCGCCCCCGGATTCGTGGACCATTACAAAATTTAAAAAAAAATTAGCCCGATTTTCTTCAAATTTTATATACATGTGTATCTACGATGGACAACACTTTTTGTAAAAAATTTTTAGTGACAGGGCCCCGGGGTCGAGGGCCCAATACAAATTTTTTAAAAGATTCACCCGATTCTACTCAAATTTTGTACATATGTGTATCTCCATAGACAACACTTTTTGTAGTGATCGTTCCCCGGGGTCGAGGGCCCTATACAAATTTTTTAAAAGATCCACCCATTTTTTTAAATTTTATACACATGTGTATCGCCGATGGACAACAATTTTTGTAAGTATGTTGGAGTCATCGGTCACCGGGGTCGGGGGCTCCATATATTATTTTTAACAAATTTACTCGATTTTCTTCAAATTTTATACACATGTATATCTCCGATAGACAAGACTTTTTGTAAAAATATTATTGTGATCGGAGCCTAGAGTAGGGAGGCCCCATACATTTTTTTTTAAAAAAATTACCCGATTTTCTTTAAATTTTATACACACGTATTTAATCCAATGGACAACACTTTTTGTAAAAATTAGGAAGTGGCCCCAGGGCCGAGGGGCTCTCATATAATCTTTAAAAAATTAACTCGATTTTCTTCAAATGTTCAAGCCCTGCGATTAGAGAATTTACACGAAAAATTTTATGGGTTGCTTTTTTATAATGTAAACACGCTCAATGGATTTGCACCCTCATAAAGCATAGCACAGCGTGGGAAATTAGGCAGAGGAAAAGATGAGATGTCTATGCAAACGTCTCTTAAGTGACTGCAGATAATAAAAATGCAAAAACACATAGTCGGGCAATTCATTTCATTTAATTATTGTGGGTCTAAAGAAGGAATCTCAGAATTGGTTGGTACGTACGAAGATAGACCTAATGGTAGACCCGTGGACTCGACTTGAGGCACGGGTATTGTGGATGGTTTGGAGGATGGGCAGAATGCATCTGGAAAATTATTTTGAACACCTCTTGTAGAAAATGCGATCGTTTTCGCAATATGTTCGTTACCAATGAGTTTTATCGCGCAGTTCTCAATTCCGTCAAGTAGATGCAACGTGGTCTTGGCGGCACCTGCCCAGACAATACACTTTTATTCAAATTTAGGACGAATATATGCCTTGTAAATAGTAGACAGGTCTGAGGGAGTGAAGTACATCTTGTATCGTTTTAGAAAACCTAAACATTTCGCATTCTAAGCGATGACGAGTTTTTCAGTTTCTTTGATGCAAAATCAATTTATGGATATAGGTGGGGGTTTAGATTACGGTTACAGCAATGGGTTTTGGAAGCGTTAAATTGTACTCTATTGTGCAGTCCCCACCTTGTTATGCTGTCAAGGTCAGAATTTAACGTGATTAACATACGTTGTTGTTCAAGTTCCACGTGAGTTTTAGAGTGCTAAGAGTGCTGTCGTTAGCGAAAGAATGAATTGAATTAGAAATAGCGGATAGGAGATCAATAATGAAAATGAGAAAGAGTATCGGAGACAAAACAGAGCCTTGGAGAACACCGTCATTTATGCGGTGATCACTGGATTTTAAACCGTCCAATACGACCTGAATTGAATTGAATAGACAGATTCCACTTTTGGGTGAGGTATGCCATTAGGTCACCTGTAGATCGTTGCCTCCGAAAACCGTAGTTGATCAACTTTTCCATGACTTTAAAAAGTATGAATGTTAGCGCAATGGGTTGGTACGAGGAAAGAGATGACGGTTCGTCCTTTTAGGAACAGGCTGGACAAATTTTGTTTTCCAATTCCTTGGGAAGATTCCAGAAGAATAAGAGAAATGGAAAAGGTTGCGCAGTGGCAATACAAACTTTGAAGAACACCTCTTCAAAACAATAGCTGGAATACCATCAGGCCCAGCAGATTTATGAATGTTGAGATCATTTTATACTCTACCTACTTGACGAGTACGAAAGTAGATTTACCCCATAGAGGATTCGTCTCTTGAAAGAACAGGCGGTAATAACGCGCAATTGAATCATTGTGAATGAGCGTTGGAATTGAAGACGAGGCAGTGTTTTTAATTCGTTTCACGAATGAACAAAAATTCTTACTACCTTTGGGACATTGAAGTATTTTGACGTGACAACGTCTCACTACAAGGTATAAGGGGGTGCATGTTCAAAAAGTAAAATATTAAATGTCCCACTGTTGTGATCAACAGAATGTCCCACTGTTGTGAGACACTGTTAAATGTCCGAATGTTGTGATCAACAGAAGTGAGACACTGTTAAATGTCAGTAATTTGGGAACTAAGCCATTTCCCAAGAGATTCGCATGAAATTCGGAATGTAGGTCTAAGATGCGACTATAAAATTTCTTCCTATGGAACTTCTGGAATATGTTCATTATTATCTGGAATTTATGGAACAAAGCAATTTTTCAAGTGATTCGCATGAAATTCGGAATGTAGGACTATGATGTGACTATAAGATTTCTTCCTATGGAACTTCTGGAATATGATCATTATTGTCTGGAATTTCTGGAACAAAGCAATTTCTCAAGCGATTCGCATGAAATTCGGAATGTAGGAATAAGATGCGACTATAAGATTTCTTCCTATGGAACTTCTGGAATATGATCATTATTGTCTGGAATTTCTGGAACAAAGCAATTTCTCAAGCGATTCGCATGAAATTCGGAATGTAGGACTAAGATGTGACTATAAGATTTCTTCCTATGGAACTTCTGGAATATGATCATTATTGTCTGGAATTTCTGGAACAAATCAATTTTTCAAGCGATTCTCACGAAAATCGGAATGTGTGACTAAGATGTGACTATAAGATTTCTTCCTATGGAACTTCTGGAATATAATCATTATTGTCTGGAATTTGTGGAACAAAGCAATTTTTCAAGCGATTCGCACGAAATTCGGAATGTGTGACTAAGATGTGACTATAAGATTTCTTCCTATGGAACTTCTGGAATATAATCATTATTGTCTGGAATTTGTAGAACAAAGCAATTTTTCAAGCGATTCTCACGAAAATCGGAATGTGTGACTAAGATGTGACTATAAGATTTCTTCCTATGGAACTTCTGGAATATAATCATTATTGTCTGGAATTTCTGGAACAAAGCAATTTTTCAAGCGATTCGCACGAAATTCGGAATGTGTGACTAAGATGTGACTATAAGATTTCTTCCTATGGAACTTCTGGAATATGATCATTATGGTCTTGGAATTTATGGAGCAAAGCAATTTTTCAAGCGATACGCATGAAATTCGGAATGTAGGACTAAGATGCGACTATAAGATTTCTTCCTACGGAAATTCTGGAATATGATCATTATTGTCTGGAATTTCTGGAGCAAAGCAATTTTTCAAGCGATTCGTATGAAATCCGGAATGTAGGACTAAGATGTGACTATAAGATTTCTTCCTATGGAAATTCTGGAATATAATCATTATGGTCTGGAATTTCGGGAACAAAGCAACTTCTCAAGCGATTCGCATGAAATTCGGAATGTAGGACTATGATGTGACTATAAGATTTCTTCCTATGGAACTTCTGGAATATGATCATTATTGTCTGGAATTTCTGGAACAAAGCAATTTCTCAAGCGATTCGCATGAAATTCGGAATGTAGGACTAAGATGTTACTATAACATTTCTTCCTATGGAAATTCTGGAATATAATCATTATGGTCTGGAATTTCGGGAACAAAGCAATTTCTCAAGCGATTCGATGCGATTATAAGACTTCTTCCTATGGAAATTCTGGAATATGATCATTATGGTCTGGAATTTCGGGAACAAAGCAATTTCTCAAGCGATTCGCATGAAATTCGGAATGTAGGACTAAGATGTGACTATAAGATTTTTTCCTATGGATCTTCTGGAATATGATCATTATGGTCTGGAATTTCGAGAACTAAGCAATTTCTCAAGTGACTCGTGCCTTTTAATTTAATCGTAATATTGGCCACAACGTCAAAGAAATTTCACTTCAACCGCGCGTAAAGATTACATGCACTTATTTTTTTAACAGCTCTTACTTATCCTACTACGATCGACGCAACTGCATTACTGTGTTTGGGCAGTGATATGCAAAAATACTACTATAAGTTACAAAAAAAGAGGCAGATAACAATGACAACCTGCAAGCTTCATTGCAACTATTTTCATTTCTTTTCGCTTATCTTATCCTTCATAATATAACATCTATCTATATAAAATAGAGAATTTATTTGTTTGTATATTTGTATATTTGTGCCTAACTAGCTCTGGATCGCCTTGACCAATTTCAACCAAACTTGGTATACATATTAGTTACTATGTGGAATCAAATATAGGTGGTGGGGGGTAGCAGGTTTTTTGGTTGTGGGAGGCGTGCAGACGATTTTAGTGTCGGACCCGCCGTTTTCGGTATCGCCGAGACGAATAGTGCTGGTAGTAAGTACACTCCTATGGATGAGTTATATTCCCGCAGGGGGGTGGGTGACCGATATTAGAGTAGATTCTATGGTTTTCGGGATCGCTGAGTTGAATGGTGATGGTAAGACAGCTCTAGGGGGATGGGTTCGATAACGGAGGGGGAGGGGGGTGACCGATATTAGTGTCGATTCTATGTTTTTCGGGGTCGCTGAGTTGAATGGTGATGGTAAGACAGCTCTAGTGGGAGGGGGAGGGGCGACCGATATTAGTGTCGATTCTATGCTTTTCGGGGTCGCTGAGTTGAATGGTGATGGTAAGACAGCTCTAGGGGGATGGGGTCGATAACGGTGGGGAGGGGGTGACCGATATTAGTGTTGATTCTATGGTTTTCTGGGTCGCTGAGTTGAATGGTGATGGTAAGACAGCTCTAGTGGGATGGGGTCGATAACGGAGGAGAGGGGGTGACCGATATTAGTGTCGATTCTATGGTTTTCGGAGTCGCTGAGTTAAATGGTGATGGTAAGACAGCTCTAGGGGGATGGGGTCGATAACGTAGGGGAAGGGGGGGTGACCGATATTAGTGTCGATTCTATGGTTTTCGGGGTCGCTGAGTTGAATGGTGATTGTAAGACAGCTCTAGGGGGATGGGGTCGATAACGGAGGGGGTGACCGATATTAGTGTTGATTCTATAGTTTTCGGGGTCGCTGAGTTGTATGGTGATGGTAAGACAGCTCTAGGGGGTTGGAGTCGGTAACTGAGGGGGGGACCGATATGAATAGTGGTGTATAGAATGGTACTCGGGGACCATTTGGCGACAAATTTGGGGGTGAGGACATTGTCGCCCCTACTTCAAATTGGAAAAGGTAGATTATTAGCCATGTTTTATGGTTATATTAAATTTACATAGATTTTTGAAATCTGCCGCCGAACTAATAAATTCGTTTTATCCGGCTGTTTCTCAAAACTATCACATTTTGAACCGGTTGCGAGAAGAGGCCATTCTTGCTACTAAAAATGGAGACACCCACGAAATAAACAATCAAATACTGTTAATAGGCATAGTCACTCAATATAAGTGTATCGATACCGCTGTAGATACTGATGAGGGAGTTAATTATCTAACTGAGTTCCTAAACTCACTTAATTCGTCTGGATTGCCACCTTACAGTTTGATCTCCAATTATTTTACTACGGCTTCTTGACTCGCGAAAACTTTGCAACGGCACAAGACTGTGCGTAAAAGAGATGCCGGGCAATATAATTGCAGCGACTATCTTGACAGAAAAGGGACAGTGTGAAACAGTTTTTATCCCACGGATAGCACTCATTTCGACGGATCTTGCGTTTTCGATGACGATCAATAATTCGGACAGTTTATTAAGTACTGCGTAGTATAGATTTGAGATCGTCATGTTCTTCCCACGGAAAACTTAATTTTGGTTGCTCTGGGTTGGGTTGACATAAGAATTTATTTATTCTTGCTCTTAAAGTGAAACTAACAACCAAGTTTTGTTTTAAATTAATTTTATGTATGTTTATTTAATTTTATTTTTTAATTTAAATACTATAGCTGTAATTTAAAATATATTTTATTAAATAAATTTTGTTAATAAAAACTGCAATTTTACCTTATAGAGAGATATCATTCTTTTTTCTGCCCCTGCCTAATAGAAGATTGTGATGAATAAATACCTGGGCAACGCCGGGTAATCAGCTAGTAATAAAATAAAAAACAACCCATAAAAATTAAAATTTTTCATCTAAATTCTCTAATCGTAGAAATTGATATGGGAGCCCCTCGATCCTGGGCCATTTTTTTTATTGTAGGAGAAAATCATCGAAACAGACATTTGACATCAGATGTTAAAATTGAAAATGCTCAGATCATTTTATTCTGAGCACTTAGAGCACGCTCATACTCTGAGCAAATAAGAAACACGAACATTTATCTTGAGAACTCTTTGACTGCTCTGAACTAATTTATGAAAACGCGAAATGACAGAATATTGTGAAAACTTGTTGTTCTATCTGTAAGTTGATATCGACAACAAAAAACGACATCAATAAAAATAAAATTCAGTAAATAAAAATGTAAGTTGAATTAAGCATAAACCATTTATGTCTCGTTTCGTTTGCTGGGTTCATTTGTGCGTGAGCTAAGATTTCTCTCTCTCTACCAGCAAAACCATGCAGCGCAGCCGACTGCGCAGCACACACCGCACACAGTCCATAAAGGGCGACGAATATCTGATGCCAGTATAGATATTTAAAAAATGTATAAGGGCCTTGCGGCCGAACCCGGGACCCGATCACTACGAAAAAGTATTGTTTATTGGGTATACACATGTGTGTAAAATTTGAAGAAAATCGGGTAAATTTTTTAAAATTTTTGAATGGGAGCCCCCGACCCCGCAGCCCGAGGGGCCACAAAATTTAATAGAAAGTGTTGTCTCAGGAAATACACATGTGTGCCAAATATCAATAAAATCGGGCTGTAGGAAGTGGGTTAAAAATTTATCGCAAGAATCCATCACAAATCCACAAACCCACAAGCCCACAAACACACGGGCAAGTGAAGTTAATATAGAGAATTTAAAAAGAGAACCAGATAAAACGAAATTAATGGCAAATATTGCGTCTGTGCGTTTCGAAGCGAAAAACATTTTGATGCATACTTCTATTTCCATGCCATACCACTTCCCCAACAACTCAATCACCCTCTCTCTCTCTCTCTACGGCTAATATGTGTAGTACTAGTAATTGTATTGAAACTCGAAAGTCCCCTTTGGTGCTCTACTTACTCGTTCTATTAGCCTTGCAGTTGCAACTTGCAACCCATATGGTTGCACGAAAAAGGTTCGTGTTGGTACTCTGCTTTTTTTTCAGCTTTTCTTTAATAATTTACAAATTACAAAATTTCTCAGTGAAGGAAATAGAACGAGAAACGTAAGTTTTTGTAGTGAGAAACAGGAAATTTTTATATGGATTTAGCTCTCTTGTTCTCTTTAAGCATGTATTCTTAAACAGTTGGGCATTCTGTAGAGAAGGTTATGAGTAACAGTTTCTGTTAGTTTATTGTCTGCTTGTTCCCTTTCGGCTTTTTTTTTAAGAAGAAGACGAACAGAATGTCTTCTATCTTTATATAACAGACGGTTCGCCATTCACTTCTTATTAAATTAACTATGCTTATCATTGTACTGACTGTATACTAATACAAAATCAAACAATAATCTTTAATATACGGTTCATTTCCCATTGTTTATAGAATAATGACCCCGAAATATCCTTTCAGTACCATACGGTACTTTTCCACATATGCACTTTTGTATATAATTATTATATGACGATCAACACTTTCTATACAAATATGGAAGTGATATGGCCTCAGGTTAAAGAATTTACATGGAAGATTCTAACCATTATAAGTTAGTTTTTTTAAACAAAATTAAAGCCTGCGTCTCGTAAAACCGTATGATGATTTTGCATTGCGTAAAAAAAAATAAACGTATCCGTCAAAATGCATCTTGTATTTATTTGCATGTATATCGAGTGCATCTGAATTTATTGTTAAAGTTAATAGGGCTCTAACAAAGAAAAAATTTAAATGGTCGATTAAAATTAATTTTTCGCGTGCTGTTTTCTTTTCTTTCGTCCCGGACAGACGTTGTCACGCTCAAAACCCACTGCCGTGTCTTCGACACAGCCTACCCTGCTCTTTTTTTGTCTCAGTTTATGGTCATAGTCGAATTTGACTCGTTTTAGGTAGGCAATGCAATCATATCTGACTCGTCTAAATTTGGTTCGGTTTTCCAGAGTGGGGTTTTGTTTATATAACCGAAAGCATACCTCCCGGTTCCGAGAAGCCTCTTTGCAGCTTAAATCATACAAAGCATTTTCCTTCGGTTCGATACACTTAGTCCTGGAAGGGATACATTGTCTCATATCCTCTCATGGATTATGTGTGTGATCGTATTAAGTGACCAGTTAATATGCCAAAAGAAATTGTTGAGACCATCCCAGTCGGCTTTTTCTCTCTTTTTTTTTTTCTCTTTAACTCCGGGGTTCTTTTAGATGAATGGAATTCGACAGCCACAAACAGTGCCATATACACCAGAGCAGAATGGGTCTGCTGAAAAGGAAATATTAAATTAAATATCGAGGCAGCACGTGCAAAGATAGAAAGCCCAACTCAATAAAAGAGCAAAATTTATATAAAATTTTTCTGATTCCCACTACCACATTTTGCGTTCGTTCTTTGCGACTGCTTATTTTTTGTACACTGTGTTCACATCCCACAAACACAGACGCGTTTGGGATTGTTCAGTGCATTAGTATGCATACAGTTGGACTTACTATAGGAAGGTTTTGAGCACGTTTTATGATACACGCAAAAGACATTAACTTGTATTTCTGGGGTAGTAGTGTAGTGTAGTAGTAGTGAACACAGCGGCAAAAGCGACACAGCTCAATAGAACAGGAATAAACAATGGACACACCTCCCATGAAAGCCCCAATTGAGCAGAATTTGAAAATCACCATCTTGTTTTTGGGAGAGGGGTATCCAAAGCTTCGATTTTTTTTTTAGAAAAATATATTTTTGCAAGTTCTTTGAAGGAGCTTTAGGCGTTAATTGGTAACAAATGAAATGTAATATAGGTAAGTATCAATAAAAAAAATTGGACAAATCGAACCATCCCTGCCAGTGGTAGTGTCAAAAAACTGATTTTTCCATAAAAGTAAAAAATGGCGTACGTAAAAGTGAGTGGGTCCTAAGTAATGGTACAAAATGAAAGGTGAACATTTGGTCTCCACAGCCATACCATTTTTATTAGCGTAGTCCTATTTAAACGGAATGTATAAATATATACTCTTTTCATATGATTGTGTTTTTCCGTACAAAAAGAGGTGATGATGGGATTCTATTGTTTAATTGGTTTATATTCAGAAATGAGTTTTTCCTTTTATAAAGCGTGTTCGAAAATTATCGACACTGTAAAATATTGTGTTCTTAATTAATTTATATTAAGATAGGAGTTTTACCTTTCACTTGGCGTTTTTGGAAATTATGGACACACTGTAAAACACAGTGCGCTCAATTAATTTATATTTAGATAGGAGTTTTTCCTTTTAAAATCCGTTTTTGTAAATTATGGTGTCTGAAAGCCCAAATCTCCAAAAACCCATATAACACCTGTTTTTGTATGCGAGAATAAATGCCACATAAACGCAGTATAAATTGATCCAAAATTTGGCCACGTCCATAAAGATAGTATGACTGTGTAGAGCTAGTTTTCACATAACATTTTATACCAATATTTACGCCCTCCTATTTTTAAACCCGTGAAAGCCAGTTTTTTGGCTCTACTACTGGCAAGGATGGTTCGATGGTCCCATTTTTTTAATTGATACTTACCTATATTACCTTTCATTTGTTACCAATTAACCCCCAAAGCTCCTTCGAAGTACTTACAAAAATGTATTTTTCTGAAGGAAAAAAATCGAAACTTTGGATTCCTCTCTTAAAGGAGGCGTTTCCCAAAAACACTCTATTTTTTTCGTTAACCCAAAAATCTGTTTTCTTTAAAAAATGTTACTTGTATTTCCACAATTGAACTTGCATGTGTAAACTGTAAATTTTAACTTGCACATGTAAATGAGACTATAGCTGTAAGCCGTATTTTATTATGCCGAGGAACAACAACAATTGCACTGTCGAATTCCTTCTTTGGAATTGTGAAAACCCGCTGTTTTTGGCTGTTTTTGGCTGGTTTTGACATTCGAATTCCGAACTCGCTCGGCATATAAAATTGATGTGTTGCTTTGGTTAATCCAGCTTGGCTTTACAAAAGCAACAGCTTTTGGCTTTAAATGGGCTTTAAATGTTCGATGCATTTTAATTGTTATGTATGTTAAACAAAACACCGCCTTACGGTGAGCGCTATAACTAAAAAATGGCTTTAGTTATAAATCCTAAAAACTTTTTGGATTTATTGTCGGCTTTATGCTTATGCGATTTTGTTGTAAGCCAAGCTAGATTACCCAAAGCAACGCAGCAAATGCAGCTGTATTTTATTTGGAATCTGAATAAGGAATTCGAATGTCAAAACCAGCCAAAACCATCAAAACAGCAGGTTTTCCAATTCCAAAGAAGGAACAGTGCAATTGTTGTTGTAATTCCTTATTCCTCGGCACATAAAATACAGCTTATGTAAAAATCATGAATGTCAAAAAACAACTGACTTCACTTTGCTTGATCATTGTAAAAGAAAGGACGTGCTTTTTCCTTTCATGAAAGTTTAATTAAAATTTTATTGTTTAATTTTGAAATAAAAAATTTCAGTGTTTTTTTCTGTAATTCACCCCATTTAAAAATTTCTTGGTCCTTCGAGCCGGATGGCAGATATTAATTATTACGGCTTGCGGATATTATTACGGATTACCGTCGACATAATCGACCATTTTCTCCTTTCCGTCCTAATGATCTCTTGTCCATTACTTCTAATTAAATTCACTCTTTCGCTGACGACAGCGCTCTCAGCTTCTGGGAGCTTAAAGAAATAAATATGTTGATCACGTTAAATTCCAAATTCGATACCATAATAAAATGGGGAGAAAACAATCGAGTAGAATTTAACGCTTCAAAAACCCAATGCTGTCTCCTGTCATCTAAATCATAATAATTTATTCGCCCTAAACTTAAGTACAATATGGTCTGGTGCACCTAAAGCTACTTGCATCAGCTAGATAGAATACAAAACCGTAGTGGTCTATTCATGATGTGTCCAAGAGGTTGCAAAGTTTCTGTAACGGCCAGCGGTTCCTTCCATAACTGGTGCGTAGCTAGCGTTGCGAGCTAATCCGTCACTGTCCGGAAGCTCAACAATGACTTGACCGATCCTCCAATGGGTGGGGGCAGGTTTTCCTGTTTCACGAGGACCCCGTCGTTCGCTTGTATATCAAGTTCTCGTCGTTCCCACTTATTGCGTGTCTGCAGGGAGACCAAGTACTCCTCATTCCATCGCCGCCAAAAGTCCTGAGGTAGCTTACGTTTTTTTTTATAATTTTCGCGCGCGTAAAGAATTCGCACTCTTATAATGCTCGGCTATATGCTTGGCACAGTTTGAGGCGGTTTAGTGGGACATCGCCATGCTGCGGTTTAGGTACCGCGATAAGGGGGACGCCAATGAGAAAATCGCCAGGGGAGAGGGCCAATTTGTCCTCTGTGTCGCCGTGGAGTGGGACCATTGGATGTGAGTTGAGACACGACTCGATACGTGCTGCCAGGGTGTGTAATTGGTGGTTCCATAAACACCAGTCGAACCAAGTGATATTTGACGGATTTCACTGCAGCTTCCCAGCTACCAGCAGATACTTCCGAGCTAAACGCTGCAAGATCCAAGTCCTAAACTAATAGTTCAAGAGTACCTACCTTGCTATTACTTCCGAGCTAAACGCTGCAAGAAATTTCCAGAATCCTCAACTAATAGTTCAAAGGTACCAATAATTAATATATTTGCCTAATGAATAAATCCTCATTTTTCAGCTAAAGTAGTGCCTTAAGAGTACCTACCTTGCCACTACCACTAACCGGCTAATTCTTTCTTATTTTAGAAACAAAGAGTACTAAGTACTTTGTACTTTTCTTTGTTTTTATTAATATATTTGCCTAATGAATAAATCTTCATTTTTCAGCTAAAGTAGGTGCTTACCTACCTTGCCACTACCACTAACCAGCTTCTCCTTTTTCCTAAACCTGGGGGTTTCAGAAACACAGCACTACGAACATCACGCTGAGCCAAAGGCATCACTGGTACCACGCATCACGACAATGTTACGCACCAACGCACGCGGTGCTAGGACCTACGCCCATCAAGGAGCTACGAATGAATTAAATATTTAACTTGATGTTGTAATTGAAAAAAATAAAAAAGAAAAAACCGAAATTCTTCATCAAAGCCTGAATTTGTATTTGCACAAACAAAAGAACTTGGCCAAGCTACGAGGAACCGCAGAGAATACTCAAGAGCTATATTTGAGTCTAGCTTTTTCGATTATCGTTGCAATGTTTGGCGTTGGAGCTTATCGGCTCGATAGTTTTGCGTGCCTTTTTCGTTTGTAAGGCCTGGTACTACAAACGAATCCGGTACAATTTACTGTCGATTTGTTGGCCTTCAAGAAAGAAGTCAGCTAGTTCCTGCAAGACCTAATTTTTCAATGGAGGTTCCAAGAACTTTGAAGGCTAATGTATGTTATTTTTTTTTGTAGTTTTACTTGACCATGATCCATTCATTAAAGCATTTGGACTCGCGTCGTTTTAGTTTCGTGATCGTTTTTCCGTATTGTTTTTTTCAATGAATCAGGGAGAATTCCGAGAAAAGAATTTGAAACCGGCTACAAACGTGAGGAATGTGATATATTGTAAATCACAATTCTCCGATTTATTTCTTAATTTTAATAAAGGGCTTAGCCCACCTTATTGCCGTGGCGTAAGTCATTCAGGGAGTATTCCCTTGGCAAATAATTTTAATTTTGAATAAATTTCAAGATCCTGAACTAACAAATATTTTTTATTGTAACAACCCTTCTTACTCACCTTGGTCACACAGAGGACTACCCCGGCTAGGAAAACCTCGTTACATTTGGCGCCCGAGCAGGGACTCTAGAATTTTATATAAATCAAAACTAATAAATCAACGATCCAATAATCCAGCACGAAGCCAAGATGGCCAAAACAGGCTGGATTTACACACTGTCGAAGGAGGACCTGCAAAATTACCTGGATGAGCTTAGAAGTTTTCACTTAAACATATTATTTTCACTTAAAATGAAAGACTTTTTTCCGTGTTAAGCATGAAAGTTTAAAAGATTTTATTAATAAGTTTTTTATTAATTATAACAGAGAACACTTTGTAAGGAAGATTTTGGGCGCTCCCAAAATCACCCATACAGAACAACCAACCAACGAACCACCACAACACATCTCAGCAGGCCAGGTTCCATCCTAAATATTTATATTTGCTTTTTTTTATATACATATAATAAATTTTATGAATTGAATAAAATAAACCTGAAAATTAAATACTTCCAACTAGAATACTCACTATTAGATACTCACGAATAATATTATTAAAATAACTATAATACTCACGATTATTTTTAAGCTTATTGTAAGAAAGAATTGTAACGGGCTTTGCTCCATAGCACTGCACCGACAATTGTAAAGCAATACTCATGGCAACACACAGCGGTAAATTGAATATTTAAGCGATTGAATGCCAACGAGTAACACGAGAAAACAAAACATTAGAAAGAAAACAAAACATTAGAAAGAAAACAAAACATTAGAAAACAACAACATAGAACAAGAACAACAGCACGGTGCTTGGGTCTAGCATGCAGGAGGATGAACCGATGAACACACATTACGGGACATTGACACACACAGTACACACATGGGTATCAGCATGGCATGCACGCTGCAACCAGGCAAGTGCACTATGCATGCGCATGGCAACGGCGGAGACAACATGCGTTACACACACACGGGTATCGGCATGGCGCATGGCATCACATTGCATACAGGCAGAGGCAATGTGTATGCGCATGGCAACGGCAGGGACAAACGAACATACGTGACGAACACACATAAAATTATTTCAATGCATGCTGGAGCAAAGTACCGTTAGTTAGGTATAAAAGAAGGCTACTGACCGGTCAGCGAGGAGAGTTTTTGGTGAACCATCGCACGGTGCAGAGCGGGTAAGTGGCCTTGTTTTCTTTTAGTCTTACTCTAGTTAGTTATATATATCTTACAGCTTCCCCCCACCCGTGGTAAGGGGTTGTAAGATATTATCTTTAGATTGTACATAATTTGTAGCCTCCCCCCACCCGTGGTAAGGGGTTACAAATTATTAGCATAGGAAGCTAGCTTTTCTACGGTTTGTAACTTCCCCCCCACCCGTGGTAAGGGGTTACAAACCATCAATCATAGATTCACTTGTAGCTTGGCAGAGGGTGTACCTCTTCACAGTTGGTGGTTTTAATTTGTTTTCAGGTTAGCTTTTCTACGGTTTGTAACTTCCCCCACCCGTGGTAAGGGGTTACAAACCATCAATCATAGATTCACTTGTAGCTTGGCAGAGGGTGTACCTCTCCACAGTTGGTGGTTTCAGTTTGTTTTCAGGTTAGCTTTTCTACGGTTTGTAACTTCCCCCCACCCGTGGTAAGGGGTTACAAACCATCAGTCATAGATTCACTTGTAGCTTGGCAGAGAGTGTACCTCTCCACAGTTGGTGGTTTCAGTTTGATTCAGGTTAGCTTTTCTACGGTTTGTAACTTCCCCCCACCCGTGGTAAGGGGTTACAAACCATCAATAGTATATTTACGTATAGCTTGGCAGAGGGTATACCTCTCCGCAGTTGTTGGGCAGGGTAAATTCGATAGTAGTAAGCCCAATCCCACGCAACGCACCATGCGATTAACGAGACCGACTCCCGCGCCAGAGTGAGTAAATTATACTAACCCCATAACTCTTGAGTACGTAAGTAAGAAATTGTACCTTTATATAAAGTTGATTATTGTAATTTAATAATTGCGATTTAATAAAAGATTTGTCTTTACAACTTAACTTTAATTTTGTTGACTTAACTTAAGAAATTTTCTGTAACGAACCTCTGGATCCGCTGAGCTTACCTCAGCCTAAGAAACTTCGTTACAACTTTATTACATGATGACTACCCTCTTGGGTAGTCTTTTTGTCTTTTTATACTATTGTTACGAAAAGTAGTTAGTAGCGTATATAATAGAATTAGAATCCTAAGATAAATCCCAATGTAAATACTGCATACTAAAAATAATCACTTTCATGTTGCATACTATTAGGCTCTAACACTATTCGATTATTTGAAATGTAACCGCCAGCAAGTCTGAATCATTGTGTACTGGTCAAACAAGTAGTCAAACCGGTTTGTGCAGTTTGCTCGGTTTTTGTAAAGGAACATGATTGAACATGTTGTCTTTTTTTTAGAAGATGACTCATTACATATAAGTATCGTTAGTTGTAAATAAGGGTATAAGGTACAATTTTCTGGTCTCTTCTCCATATTTCTGTCTAGTAGTTTTTAATTGGGTATAAATAGAGGCGTTAAGCCGAAGTAAGATTATTAGTTGTTTGGAATTTAACCAGTGCAGTTGTAAAAGTTCTTGTAAATTGATAAAGCTATAACCTAAGTAAAGTAAAGTAAAGTACAAGTATTATTAGTGTTTTTGTGTGCATCTAAAAGTAATACCATTATAAATTGTGAACTTGTGATCATTTTATTGTTGTTCATTAAAGTTGTTATTTGTAAATTAATAAACTAGTGTTGTGTTTTATTTGCAAAATCCTTTGCGAACTCGAAAGCCTGAATTTCGTAACAATTGGTGTCAGAAGTGCGATTTTGCAAATCGGAAGACAGTAAAATTTAGCAAATCGTGTAAATTGAGAGAAAATAAAAATTTGCTAATTGTGAGACAGTAACATTTTGGACAATAAATAAAATAATTGGTGATTTTTCAAACCTTGAGACAGTAAATAAATTAAGTGAAATTTAACACATCGATAAACATTAAACAATAAAATGGAACATTAAATCTTATAGTTCCCAGGAGCTTAAAGAAGAGCTTGGAAGGCGAGGTCTAAGCACTGCCGGAAATAAGCAGGATTTATTTCTCCGTTTACAACAAGTCGTTGAAGCAGAAAAACAGCAGGCTGGTGAACCGTTTTCAATTGAGACGGAGTAAGGGGAGCGAAAAAAGGCTACTTCGGAAGATAAAGAAGCACCAAACATGGATGCGATGTTTAATGCTCTAATGCAGCAAATAAAGCAGCAAAGTGAACAAATGAAGCAGCAAAGTGAACAAATTAAGCAGCAAAGTAAACAAAGTGAAGAGATAAGAAAAGATTTGCAAATGCAGCAGCAAAGTAAACAATCGCAGCAACAAAACCAAGAGATGAAGCAAGATTTGAATTTTCAAATTAGCGACAAGTTAGAACAGCAGAGCCAAAAGCTGAATCGACAAAATCAACAGCAGACCCAAGAGCTGAAACAGGAATTGAACTCTGAATTTGATCAGCAAAATCAAAAGCTGGATGTTATTCAAGAAAAGTTAAGAGGTGAGATCAGTGAAATACAAGCAACATTTCAAGAGGAAGTGAAATCGCTCGAAACGAATATGTCAGAAAAGGTCTGGAAGGAAAAATTAAAGAGTTCGAGACCCGATTGGATAACCGTACCCAGTTCGTCAGGGAAAACGCTAAACAAAGCAGCACCAGAGTTATTCCAGAATCTTCTACTAACCAGAAAGAAATTTTGAATCCACCTGCGTTCGATGGCGATACAGCTTTTGAAAATTTCAAAGTCCAGTTTGCAGCTGCTGTACAACACAATGGATGGGGTGCAGAAGAACAGCTAAATTCTTTGATCCTAGCGTTAGGGGCAAAGCGGCTGATGTATTACAAATGATTCCAAACGCCGAGATGAGTTCCGGAAGAAACTTGAAATAGCTGGACTTGCGTTATGGACAATCTCACACACAGGAGCTAAGCAAAATACAGCTCCAGATGAAGAAACAACAGCGAGGAGAACGACTTCAAGAATTAGAACGGGAAATAAGCAAGTTAGCACGACAAGCCTATTGTGGGGTTCCGGCTGGTATCTTTGACGGATTGGCAGTGGATGCGTTCATCAATGCTATTCGAGATGAGCAATTGAAACTTCATTTGAGGACAACAGTCAGAGGAAAGTCAATGAATGAAGTATTGGCATCGGCCTTGGAATACGAAGCAGCTAGAGCCAGTTTGTCCACTGATTTAGCTAGATTGCGTAAGCTGGAAACGGAGGACATCACACAAATAAAGGCAATAATTAAATAGGAAATCCGAAAATCAACAACTGCAAGCCCTAAGAACGACGGATACCCAACATTTAGTTCCCTTCCAAAATGCTTTTGATGTCAGAAGCCTGGACATTTTATCCGTGACTGCAAGGAACCAAGACCAGTTCAAACTACAGTACAGCCATTGAATCGTGTCAAGAGGCCTGAAAACTTGCGGCAGCTAGGCGCATCACAGATAAATGAGGTGCAGCAGCCAGCTTACCTCGTTGCTGCAGACCAGGAAAACTAAGTTACCCCAGCTTTACGGGGCGTAAGCTGGTGAAGAGGGGAGAGAGCCCCAGGATCACGGTGAACATTGCCAAACTTGGAAAGGACAGAAACAGCTTGGTTGTTAGTGGTGTTTTAGAAGGAAAACCCTGTACGTTTACCTTGGATACAGGAGCTTCCAGATCAGTTGTAAATCCCAAAGTGGTGTCTAAAGGTCAAGTGGAAAAAGTATTTCGTTATAATTTGAGGACAGCGACCGGTGATGTTGCAGCAATTAAAGGAGATTGCTCCTGTAGTGTCATGTTTGGAGGAATACGGTTTTCTTATCGGTTTATTGTGGCCAGATGAATACATATTGGGCTTGGATTTAATGACAGAGCACGAGATGTCCCTTGATCTGAAGAACCACGTATTAAAAAAGCGTAATGTGGAAGTACCCCTGCAAATAAACGACAACCAGATTGGCGGGCTAAGAATTATTACTGAAGAAAAAGTAGAGGTACCACCGATGTGCGAGAAAATCATCTATGGCAAGGTGAACGGTGATCTTGGGAACAGAAGTGTAGGAATAGTGGAGCCAAACAATTTCAGTAAGAACGGATTGATATGCGGAAGATCTCTAGTGAAACTCCAGCCTAAGATACCAGTGAGAATAATGAACATTAGCCCATCACCGAAGGTACTAAGAGAAGGAACAGTCATTGGCAAGACTCAGGGAGTAAGCTGTATCGCAAACTGTCAGCCTGTAAAAGTAAAGAATACGCAACTAGATATGGAAAGAAAGCAGATAATTCATTCGCTATGTAAACATCTTCCAGCAGTGCAGCGACAAGCAGCAGAAAAGGCGCTAGAGCAATTTGCCGACGTTTTTGCTGTCAGCGACAACTACATGGGTAAAACCAATATAGTGCGACATCGAATCGATACAGGAAATGCGACTCCAATTCGACAGGCGCCAAGACGATTATCACTTGCTAAGCAACAAGAAGCAGAGACGCTGGTTAAGAAAATGGAACGGGATGGAATCATAGAGAAGTCCAAAAGCCAATGGAGCTCACCTGTGGTACTTGTTCAAAAGAAAGATGGTTCAACGAGATTTTGTGTGGACTATCGGAAACTGAACGATGTCATCAAGAAGGATCCATTACCGCGTATAGACGACATGTTGGACACCTTATCTGGAGCCAGAATCTTCAGTACATTGGATCTGAAAAGCTGATATTGGCAGGTAGCAATTCATGACAACGACAAGGAGAAGACAGCATTTACTGCGGGAAACGGCTTGTATCAATTTTCTGTTATGCCGTTTGGTTTATGCAACTCTCCTGCTACGTTCGAGCGGTTGATGGAACGTTTTGCGAGGCCTTAGTTGGAAGACATGTCTAGTCTATTTGGATGACATCATTGTTTTTGGTCGCACATTCAATGAGCACGTGAAAAATCTTCGGCAAGTTCTGGAAACCATTAAAGCTGCAGGATTGAAGTTGAGTGCGCCGAAATGTAGACTTTTCAAAAATGAAGTGAATTATTTGGGCCATATTGTATCCAGTCAAGGAGTACGCATGAATCCCAAGAAGGTGGAAGCTGTTAACGAATGGCCGGTACCAAAGAATTTACATGAGCTGCGAAGTTTTCTGGGGCTATGCTCATACTATCGACGGTTTGTGCCTAACTTCGCAGATGTTGCAAGCTGTGTAGTTCTCCAATTTAGGCATATCCACAGGCAGGAGAACTCTTCATCCTGGACACTGACGCGAGCAATGCGGGAATATGAGCGGTTCTATCGCAGAATCAAGAAGGAAAGGAGCGTGTTATAGCGTACTACAGCCGTTCGCTTTCTAAGCCCGAGAAGAACTACTGCGTGACGCGAAGGGAATTGCTAGCTGTTGTCGATAGCGTCAAACACTTCCACAAGTACCTTTACGGCCAGGAATTTCTTCTTCGAACTGACCATGCAGCACTCAAATGGCTAATGCAGTTCAGGGAACTAGATGGTCAAGTGGTCAGATGGATCGAACGACTCCAGGCATATTCATTCAGAACAGAGCATCGAAAAGGAATGCTGCACAATAATGCCGACGGGTTATCCAGAAGACCTTGTGCACCCCAATGCAAACACTTACAAGGCAAGAAAACAAGAAGTGCTCTGAAGTAGTTGCACAAATAAGACTACAAGTCGAAGATCGCTGGACGAAAGAGCAGCTAAGGGAGGAACAAGTGCGCGATGATCCGATTGCTCCAATAATTCAATGGATGGAGCAAGGTGAAAGACCGGAGTGGCACGAGATTGCAACAGCAAGACCTACAGTAAAAAGTTACTGGGCTCAATGGCAGTCATTGAGATTGGAAGATGGACTACTAGTAAGGCAATGGGAATCGGCTGATGGTCAAAGCACATCATCACAGATTGTGCTACCAACGAATCGAGTCAAAGAAGTCCTGCAAGAATTACATTACAGCGGTACATCAGGAGCGCATTTGGGCGTTAATAAGACGCGTGATAAACTTAGGAATCGCTTCTATTGGGTCAATTGCCGTAGAGATGTGGAAGACTGGTGTCGAACGTCTGACATGTGCGCAGCAAGCAAAGGATCACAACCAAAAACCAGAGG
Source organism: Nephrocerus scutellatus (assembly GCA_947095585.1). Classification (NCBI taxonomy): domain Eukaryota; kingdom Metazoa; phylum Arthropoda; class Insecta; order Diptera; family Pipunculidae; genus Nephrocerus; species Nephrocerus scutellatus. The sequence continues at coordinate 64,533,398 of OX352764.1, read as the reverse complement.
AAAAATGCAACAGTACAATGTTGGAGCTCAATTTGAGCGGGTGGCAATGGACATAGCTGGTCCATTCCCAGAAAAAAAAGATGGAAATCGCTATATACTCGTATGCATTGATTACTTCAGCAAATGGGCAGAATCATATCCCATTGCAAACCAGAAAGCTGGCACGGTGGCTAGGGCATTCGTGGACAATTGGATCTGCAGATTTGGAGTACCACTGGAATTACATTCCGATCAAGGGCGGAATTTTGAATCGCTAGTCTTTCAAGAGATGTGCCAAGTACTCAACATCAAGAAAACGAGGACTACTCCGTTCCATCCACAGTCAGACGGAATGGTCAAAAGGTTCAACAGGACGCTGGAAGAGCATCTGCGAAAAGAATTGGATGCCAACCAAGATGAATGGGATCGTTGTATACCGTTGTTTATGATGGGTTATCGTAGTGCTGTCCACAACACAACTAAAAACTCTTCAGCAATGATTGTATTTGGCAGAGAACTTCGTCTACCAAGCGACATCAAATTTGGATCACCACCAGTAGAGCCGACAACAAAGGAGAACTACGTTAGTGATCTAAGGCAGAGGATGATCGCTGTTCATGCTGCAGTAAGGAGCAACATAGTGGATGCCAGCAACCGGATGCAAACGCGATATGACCTGCGAGCAAACTGTGGTGGATTTCAGGAAGGAGATTTGGTCTGGCTTTTCAATCCCAAGAGAAGAAAAGGTAAATCTCCAAAACTACAGCAGAGTTGGGATGGACCTTATAAGATCATTAAGAGGATTAATGATGTCGTATATCGGATTCAACAAAGCCCCAGATGTAAAATGAAAGTTGTTCACATTGACAGATTGGCACGGTACAATAACAGAAGGAGTGCTGAATCTGTTCGGGACGAACAGAATTAAGGTGGGGGTAATATTACGAAAAGTAGTTAGTAGCGTATATAATAGAATTAGAATCCTAAGATAAATTCCAATGTAAATACTGCATACTAAAAATAATCACTTTCATGTTGCATACTTTTAGGCTCTAACACTATTCGATTATTTGAAATTTGAAATGTAACCGCCACCAAGTTTAAATCATTGTGTACTGGTCAAACAAGTAGTCAAACCGGTTTGTGCGGTTTGCTCGGTTTTTGTAAAAGAACATGATTAACATATTGTCTATTTTTAGAAGATGACTCATTACATATAAGTACCGTTAGTTGTAAATAAGGGAATAAGGGTACAATTTTCTGGTCTATTCTCGATATTTCTGTCTAGTTTTTAATTGAGTATAAATAGAGGCGTTAAGCCGAAGTAAGATTATTAGTTGTTTGGAATTTAACCAGTGCAGTTGTAAAAGTTCTTGTAAAGTGATAAAGCTATAACCTAAGTAAAGTAAAGTAAAGTACAAGTATTATTAGTGTTTTTGTGTGCATCTAAAAGTAATGCCATTATAAATTGTGAACTTGTGATCATTTTATTGTTGTTCATGAAAGTTGTTATTTGTAAATTAATAAACTAGTGTTGTGTTTTATTTGCAAAATCCTGTACGAATCGAAAGCCTGAATTTCATTGATCGATGCAAGCGGCATGGAATTAATTTCGTCAGCGGTGACGTCAGTATTGCGTAAGGTGCGTAAGTTATAACATTATTTGCCTAGGTAGCGTTTGCTTGGGCAGCGTTTGGTCATTCGTATTTTATTGGTTCTTGCATTGTCGCAACAATGTATATCGTTGCGTCAACGCAGAGTTTTAATGTGCGGAACTTATTAGGTGGAAATAATAATTTCACAATAGAAGAGCTTCTGGTATTGTCGCAACAATGTAAGCTGTTGGATCAACAAGAAACTCTGCTATGTCGAAACGCACTAGGTTTATTATGTTGAAAGCATAATACATGATAATTTTCGTCCATGAGACCGGTGATAATTTGATTACTGATTCTAGAGGGTTAATAAATCCGCGTATTTGTCTGGAGTGTGGGTTAAGGTTTCCTTATTTTGTTTGTAATAGTTGGAAGTTTTTGTCTATTGTATTTAATAGTCCGTTATTAGTTGTTGCATTTTTTAATGTTTTTATATTAATTTGGATGTGATTCAAAGTTATTTCGTATTCTGTTATGTTGATGATATGCAATACCTTATTATAGAAGTCAATCGTTTTTACGTCTCCGATCTTGATTGGTATGTACCCATTATTATTTCCTAAGTCAAATATTTGGGAATTTCCTAAGGTGCATAGTGAAATAAACACGACTATTTGAATCATCATTGTTTTGAAATGAAAATACGTCCTATTTGTTATTACTTATTGTAAGGATATTTTTGTCTTGGTACTTTTTAGTTTTCTTAGTGTGATTTGTGTAGTATTTATGTTTAGTCTTGCGGTCTCTGTATTTTGCATGGTTTTTTCCGCCTCTTATTTCTTTAATAAAATTTATCCTATTTTCGATTTCTACGTTGGCTCTATTTTTATTCAATTTGTTTATACTACTTTCTTTTTTCTTTATAATTAAATCATGAATGCCCGAATATTTTTCTTCGTGAGCAATTTATGAAATCTATAGGTTTAATTTTCGTAGTGCAGTGAATCGTGTTGTTATAGAATCCTATTATTCTAACCATTTTCTCTTCAATAGTTTCTGTTCTGTTATCTTTGTCGTCACTTAGTAGTCTAATGTGTTTATTAATATTATTATGAAGTCCTTCTATGTCCGCATTGGAAGTATGATTGCTAAATGTATAATGTATGTCTATATTTTCTTCTTTAAGAAATTCTACCATTGGTATTGCTTTAAAACCTAATTCGTTATCTACAACTATTTTCTTTATTTTTCCGTGGGTATTTATATATTTTCCGAGGATAACTCAACGTGTGTGACTTTGGTCTTTGGGTAGTTTCAAATATTATAGATTGGAGGATTTCTGTCTTATTTTTCTAAAGTACAGATTTCACAATTTATATATATAAAATAGAGAATTTATTTGTTTGTATATTTGTATATTTGTGCCTAACTAGCTCTGGAACGCCTTGACCAATTTCAACCAAAGTTGGTATACATATTAGTTACTATGTGGAATCAAAAATATAGGTGGTGGGGGGTAGCAGGTTTTTTGGCTGTGGGAGGCGTGGCAGGCGATTTTAGTGTCGGACCCGCCGTTTTCGGTATCTCCGAGACGAATAGTGCTGGTAGTACACTCATATGGATGAGTTATATTCCCGCAGGGGGGTAGGTGACCGATATTAGAGTAGATTCTATGGTTTTCAGGGTCGCTGAGTTGAATGGTGATGGTAAGACAGCTCTAGGGGGATGGGGTCGATAACGGAGGGGGAGGGGGTGACCGATATTAGTGTCGATTCTATGGTTTTCGGGGTCGCTGAGTTGAATTGTGATGGTAAGACAGCTCTAGGGGGAGGGTGAGGGGGCTACCGATATTAGTGTCGATTCTATGGTTTTCGGGGTCGCTGAGTTGAATGGTGAAGGTAAGAAAGCTCTAGGGGGATGGGGTCGATAACGGTGGCGGAGGGGGTGACCGATATTATTGTCGATTCTATGGTTTTCGGGGTCGCTGAGTTGAATTGTGATGGTAAGACAGCTCTAGGGGGAGGGGGAGGGGGCGACCGATATTAGTGTCGATTCTATGGTTTTCGGGGTCGCTGAGTTGAATGGTGAAGGTAAGAAAGCTCTAGGGGGATGGGGTCGATAACGGAGGGGGAGGGGGTGATCGATATTAGTGTCGATTCTATGGTTTTCGGGGTCGCTGAGTTGAATTGTGATGGTAAGACAGCTCTAGGGGGAGGGGGAGGGGGCGACCGATATTAGTGTCGATTCTATGGTTTTCGGGGTCGCTGAGTTGAATGGTGAAGGTAAGAAAGCTCTAGGGGGATGGGGTCGATAACGGAGGGGGAGGGGGTGACCAATATTAGTGTCGATTCTATGGTTTTCGGGGTCGCTGAGTTGAATGGTGATGGTAAGACAGCTCTAGGGGGATGGGGTCGATAACGGAGGGGGTGACCGATATTAGTTTCGATTCTATGGTTTTCGGGGACGCTGAGTTGAATGGTAATGGTATGACAGCTCTAGGGGGATGGAGTCGATAACGATGGGTGGGGGGGGGTTGACCGATATTAGTGTCGACTGTATGGTTTTCGGGGTCGCTGAGTTGAATGGTGATGGTAAGACAGCTCTAGGGGGATGGGGTCGATAACGGAGGGGGCTGACCGATATTAGTGTCGATTCTATGGATTTCGTGGTCGCCGAGTTGAATGGTGATGGAAATACAGCTCTAGTGGGATGGGGTCGATAACGGAGGGGGGGTGACCGATGTTAGTGTCGATTCTATGGTTTTCGGGGACGCTGAGTTGAATGGTGATGGTATGACAGCTCAAGGGGGATGGGGTGATAACTGAGTGGGGTGGTGATCGATATTAGTGTCGATTCTATGGTTTTCGGGGTCGCAGAGTTGAATGGTGGTGGTAAGACAGCTCTAGGGGGATGGGGTCGATAACGGAGGGGTGAGGGGGTGACCGATATTAGTGTCGATTCTATGGTTTTCGGGGTCGCTGAGTTGAATGAAGATGGAAATACAGCTCTAGGGGGATGGGGTCGATAACGGAGGGGGGTGACCGATATTAGTGTCGATTGTATGGTTTTCGGGGTCGCTGAGTTGAATGGTGATGATAAGACAGCTCTAGGGGGATGGGGTCGATAACGGAGGGGGGGTGACCGATGTTAGTGTCGATTCTATGGATTTCGTGGTCGCCGAGTTGAATGGTGATAGAAATACAGCTCTAAGGGGATGGGGTCGATAACGGTGGGGGGGGTGACCAATATAAGTGTCGATTCTATGGTTTTCGGGGACGCTGAGTTGAATGGTGATGGTATGACAGCTCAAGGGGGATGGGGTGATAACTGAGTGGGGTGGTGATCGATATTAGTGTCGATTCTTAGTTTTCGGGGTCGCTGAGTTGAATGGTGGTGGTAACACAGCTCTAGTGGGTTGGTGTCGTTAACGGAGTGGTGGGGGGGGGTGATTAACGGACAACTTAATTTTGGTTGCTCTGGGTTGCGTTGACATAAGAATTTATTTATTCTTGCTCTTAAATTGAAACTAGCAACCAAGTTTTGTTTTAAATTAATTTATTGTATGTTTATTTAATTTTATTTTATCATTTAAATACTATAGCTGTAATTTAAAATATATTTTATTAAATAAAATTTTGTTAATAAAAACTGCAATTTTACCTTATAGATAGATATCATTCTTTTTTTTACCTCTGCCTAATACAAGATTGGGATGAATAAATACCTGGGCAACGCCGGGTAATCAGCTAGTCTAGTAAAAACTAGTCTCGAAGTAGCCTTTATGCACTCTAGTGAATTAACATATAAAATAATTTTGTTATTTACTGCAGTCACAGCGAACACACATTCTCAGAGTAATTTTTGCATTGCGCATAGCCGGCTTAGCAGAAAAACCGGTTTGGTCGTATGAAAAATAGAATAAATTACTCGCAGAAAAGTGCTCATCGTGCTCGTTAAATTGTAGCACACGTCTACCGATTCGTGCTTCAAGCTTCTAACTCACGATAAACTCGACTTTCCTCGCTCGTTATGTAATATACTTCTTTGTATGTTTGGTATATCTGATCAAATAACTCTTCGTCTATAAGTTATGCGTTTAGTCGGTTGGGGATAAAATGGTTTTTTAAAATGATTGTGGCGATTTCGTTATCAATTGATTTGATTTGTATTGACTTCCTAAGGTTCCCAAATATTTAAGTAGTTTTTATTTTGAGTGGCGCTGAATTTACCTTTTTTATTATTATCTGATTTTGAACATGTTAATAATGCCGTAACTGGTCTTAATGGTCTCTACTATCTAAGTTAGTTTCTATAGTATTGATGTGTACTTTTCCTATTCTCGACAATGCATCTGCATTCCCATTTTTAATATCTTTTTTGTATCTAATGCTGTAATCGAATTCGGAAAGTTTTGTTCTCTATCGCACTAATTTTGAGTTTGGTTCTTTAACTGAAAATAGCCATGTAAGTGGTTTATAGTCTGTTTCGATTATGAATCTTCGGCCGATGAAATAAGGTCTAACATATTTAGTTGCCCAAACTGTGAATAGGAGTTCCTTCTCAATGGTGCTATAATTTATTTGGTGATCGTTTAACGTACGACTGGCATAGCATATGGGATGATTACTTTGGGATAAAATTGCATCTACAGCTTATTGACTAGCGTCTGTGGTTAATATAAATTCTTTATTGAAATCTGGGTACTGAAGTATAGGATCATTTGTTAATAAGGTTTTTAGTGTGTCTTAAAACTGTTAATATATTGAGGGTCGTTAATGTTTAATTTGTCGTCTTTTTTCAAGTACCGTGCCATGGGTTTCGCTAGAATAGTCCTTTATTAATTTCCTATAATAATCGGTTAGTCCTAAAAATTGTTTGATTTGTTTTGTTGTCTTCAACAACGCATTGAACTTTCTTGGGATTGGGTTTTATTCCTGTGGGTGTAACGATATGACCTAGGAATTCGGTTTCTTTTTTCAAAAATTCTGATTTGTCTAATTGAACACCTTAAAGTTACATCTTTGAAACGTTGAAATATTTTTGTCAGGGAATCTATATGTTCTTGGAGTGAAGTTGAAAAAATAATTATGTCGTCTAGATAGACAAGACATATTTTGTTAATATATTTTTTAAGGCTGTTATTTATTAGTGCAAGTGGCTGGGCGGTTTTTAATCCGAAAGGCATTTGTGTGAATTCATAATGCATGCAGCAATCATACAGTAAATGCGGTTTTATGAATATCTTTTTCTTTTATTTCGATTTGATAAAAGCCTTTTGCTAAGTCTAATGTTGTAAAATATTGACAATAAGGAGAGCAATTGGGTCTTATTAATTTTTGCTGCAACATTTCTTTAATTTGTTTTTCAACTTCTTCTTTATGGACCGTATGGGTAACGATATGATTTAACGTATATTGGGATATTATTTTCTGTATGAATTTTGTGTTTAATGGCATTATTAGTGTACCTATTGTAACCTGACCCTTAAATAATGAAATGTCTTTTATTGACTTAAGTTTTATCTGTCATAATATAACTTCCTATTCTGTTTGAATTACTATCTAATAAAGACGTGTTTCTCATCGTGTTGTTTCTATAGGTTATGGGCCACGTGAAATTTCTTTTACGTTTTATTAAACGAATGGTAAATTTAAAACTTTTTAATTAATCGCGTTAGTTATAATTCAAATATAAAAAAAAATGAACGGCCTTACGATTGAGAAACTACTTGGTCGCGACAACTACCCAACGTGGAAAATCGCTGCCCAGGTATTCCTTGACTTGGACGATTTATGGATCACGACGATCGAATACGACACAAATCCAGATGGAACTCCAAAAGCTTCAATGGATGCCGATAAAGATCGAAAAGCCAGAAGCAAGCTTACGCTGGTCATCGATCCGGTGTGCTACATACACATCGAAAACGCAAAGACCGTAAAACAGTTGTGGAAAAACCTAGTAGACGCCTACGAAGACAACGGACTAGAGTGGGCCTACTGCGAAAATTGATAAACACATCGCTGTCGAATTGCGGCTCAATGGATAAATATGTCAACGACATTTTTTCGACGGCACAGTCTTTAAATGGAATAGGTTTCGAAATCGATGACGAATGGATTGGAACGCTTTTGTTGGCCGGTCTACCAGAAGAATACCGCCCGATGATAATGGCGCTAGAAAATTCCGGTACAAAAATAACGGGTGACGCAATTAAAACAAAGTTATTGCAAGAATTGTGACCTGGTGAGGATAACTCGTCGGCATTCTACTCAAACAATCGCAAAAAACATTTTGAACGTGAAGTAAATGAACACCCAAAAGGACCGCGATGCAGGAAATTTGGTCACATTGCAAGAAATTGTCGATCAAAAACGCAAAGTGCAGGAAACGATGACAAGTATTATCAACAATCGGTGCTACAGACAAAAACGATTGGTACTTTGACTCCGGTGCCACATCTTATATGGTTTTTAATAAAAAGATGTTAAATAGTATAAAAGCAGACTCTAGCACAGTTGTTGCAGCAAACAATGGCGTAATGCAGGTAAGAGGCTGTGGAAACTCCACATTGAAATCAGTTTGCAGTACTTCACAAATCGAAATGACTAATGTAAAGTACATCCCTGAGTTGTCAACGAATCTTCTTTCTGTCGGTAGCATCGTCAAGCGAGGTCATACTGTTGTTTTCAACAACAGAGGTGTAAAGGTTTTGAATCCAAATCAGGAGATAATCGCCACTGGTTCATATACTAATGATTTATTCAAACTAGATTCAACGCTTCCAAGCAAAGCGTGTGGAGCGACAGGTAGTCGGGAACTGTGGCACAGACGAATGGGTCATATCAACCATAGAAGTTTGAATAAATTTAAAGGAAGCCTGGCAACCGGAATCAATTTTACACAAAGCATCAATAAAGACTGCAAAATTTGTCCTATTGGAAAACTAATAAGGCTTCCAGTTAACAAGTGTGGCAGCAGGGCCGACCAATTGCTGGAGCTAGTACACTCGGACATTTGTGGCCCAATGGAAAATAAATCGCTTGGTGGCAGCCGATATTTTCTAATATTTATCGATGATAAATCGCGAAAAATATTTGTGTTTTTCCTACACACAAAATCCGATTGTGAAGTATCACAATGCTTTAAAAAGTTTCTTCATTATGCTGAAAGACAAAGCGGTCAGAAATTGAAAGCACTCTGTACGGACAACGGCAAGGAATTCTTGAACCAAAAATTCCAAGAAATTATACGAAAGAACGGCATTCATCATCAGACTACAAATGTGCACATACCCGAACAAAATGGACTTGCCGAAAGAAGCAACCGTTCAATAGTTGAGAAGGCGAGATGCATGCTTCCCGATGCCAACTTGTCAAAAGAGTTTTGGGCTGAAGCAGTCGCATATTCGGTATATCTGCTGAACCGATCCCCATCACAAGGTACAGGCATGACACCTGTGGAAGCATGGACAAGAAAGAAGCCAGATTTGTCGCACATTAAAGTATTTGGAACACTTGCAGTGGCGCATGTCCCGAAGGCGAATCTAAAGAAATGGGACCCGAAAGCACATGAATGCATCATGACAAGTTTTGATGAACACACCAAAGGCTATCGTTTATACGATCCCAAAAAGAGATCTATCTTTACAAGCCGTAATGTGTCATTTATCGACGAAGATTCCTTTGAATCTGAAGGATCACAGCACGTAATAATTCAACTGGACTCTCAAAAAAACCCAGAGATGACATCTATGAATAGCAGTTTGTACGAAGATGCCGATGATATGGAGAACGACGCAGTAACCTCGAATGTGATATCAACAAATTCTACTGCGCTCCCTTAGAAATCAAACTCTAACTCACTGCAGCAGCAAGTATTAAGGTGTAGTAGGTGGATTCTCAGGACTTGTAGCGCCTCCATTGTACCAGAATCGACCAGTTTTGTCAAATCAAGTGTCAAAGCTTAACGATGAGGGGCGCAAACCCCAAGGCAAGTATCCTAAACAAAACCGATGTAAAGTTCCTAGTACTGGCACAAATCTCACAGCAAAACATGAATGGCCCGGCGTCGCCAGAGGATGCACTATCACGTGCAGATGCAAATTGTTGGAAGCTGGCCATGGAAGAGGAATTTCAGTCACTTCTCGAAAACAACACTTGGTCGCTATCAGAATTGCCGAAGAACCGAAAGGCAATCAAATGCAAATGGGTATTTCGGTAGATTACGAAGACACATACTCACCTGTTATACGTCATAGTTCACTACGATACCTTTTCGCTCTTGCTGCTCAACTCCATCTTAAAGTGGAGCAAATGGACGCCGTCACAGCATTTCTGCAAGGACAATTAAATGAAGAAATATATATGGAACAGCCTGAATACTTCAAGGACAAAAACAATCCGTCGCTAGTTTGGCGTTTGAATAAGGCTTTATATGTGTCAAAGCAATCCAGTAAAGTCTGGAATCATGAACTAGATCGATATGTTGAGCCGTATATGTTGACGATATATTGCTATTTTGCAACAATGGGAACTCGCTGAAGAAGATTAAAAGCAAACTACATGAGCAATTTCACATGAAAGAACTTGGTGACGCTACACAAATTCTTGGATTGCGCATCACTCAACTCGATCGTAGCACATCTTGACGCGAATAAACCTGCGGTTCTAAGTTTATGTGAAACGCAGGCCTCTTATATGGGTACCCCAAATGATTTTCAATGTCAGGGGTATTCTCGTGTCGACTGTTTGGTTCCTCATCGTGGGGTTATTTTATTTATACGAGAAGACATCAGTTTTAGTGTACCTAATTTTAATATTCCAAACAGTAACCCAATGTTCAATACGATATGGATAGAAATTGTAATTTCAAACCATTCGATATTTATTTGTTCCCTTTATCGTAGTCCTAATTTGTCACCTGATGACACTAATATTGAGTTTAATTACTTATCAGACACAATAGACAAGAGTTACCAATCATCACAATGATTCATGGTTGACCTATTCGAATGGTAGGGATCGATCTGGTGAAACCGCTGAACTATTTTCAAATGTTAATCTTTTCACCCAACTTGTTGATAAGCCAACTAGGTATCCCGATACTACTGGTCAATCACCTCACCTCTTAGATTTATTTCTTACAACTATGCCTGATAAATATTCAATTGATGTATCTGCTCCATTAGGTCTTTCTGACCATGCTTTGATAGTAGCCAAATTTTCAATATCACCAGCCCTTATAGAGACTACAAGTAAAAGGCTACTCTGGCACTATAAAAATGCTAACTGGGAGCTCCTGAACCAATTTTATAGCTCATTTGATTGGTCAACCTGTTTTTCCAGCAATAATACTGATGAAGCATCACAACTTATCACGTCAACCATTTTGCTAGGAATGAAAAATTGCATTCCTTCTTCATTTAAAAAGAAAAATACTCATAAAAATAAATGGTTTAACGAACATTGCAGGTCAGCAGTCGCGTGTAAAAAAGCAGCCCATTTGGACTACGTTAATTGCACTTCTGAAGAAAACCTTGTAAAGTTTCGAATAGCTAGAAATAGATCAAACGCTATATTGAAAAGGTCCAAAATAATATATGACCTAAAGATTCGAGATAGCATGCGAAAAATTTTGGATTCTGATTCAAACAGTCGAAGCTTTTGGTCGTTTGCTGCATTGGTTAAAAGAAACTTTGCAGACAATACTTCGTCTATTCCTTCTTTATTTCATAATGGTATTCATTATAGAACTAATATTGAGAAAGCTAATCTCTTAGCTTCTCATTTCGCTGGTGCGTCTACTCTTCCTTTAACTAATCAAAGCCCCCTCCCGAATCTAGGCCCAGGTATGTCTAAAATCTATTTTCGTAAAAATCGATCTTCAGGAGAACTATTGACGTGCATGACTCATTGTTTGGAGCGAAGCATTGAAAACCTAGGTGAATCAAGCGTTGTTTCCTTAGATATTGCTAAAGCTTTTGATAGAGTATGGCATGATTGTCTTATTAATAAGATTCGTGCGCTGAATTTACACTCCTATCTCATTACATGGATTGAGAATTATTTATGGAACCGTAAAATAAAAGTTGTATTAAATGGTATATCTTCAGATTCACATGGGATCAATGCTGGCGTGCCTCAAGGATCATCCTTGTCTCCCACGCTCTTCTTGATATATATCAACGACCTGTTGTCTTCTACAACATGTGATATCCATTCATTTGCTGATGATACAACACTATCGGCCTCCATTGAGTTTGACAATCAAAAAGAATGCAATTCTCGCTTGAATGGTTCGCGTGAATTAATGAATTTGACTATTCTGTCTAATATTCAAATCATTCTTGATTGGGGCATTTGTAACAGAGTAGAATTTAACCCAAATAAATTCCAGTCTTGCCTTTTTTCTCAGAAGACAACTCAACATTATGTTCCTCCTGTTATTAATGGTACCTCTATTGCGAGATCTGATTCACTTAAGTTGTTAGGTTTAAAAGTATCAAGTGATCTTTCTTGGAAAGAACATATTTATGAAATTTCAAAAAGAGCTAGCCAATGTTTAGGCTTCATAAGACGTTGTAACTTCTACTTCACTCCCTCTGAAGTGTTAAGATTATATAAATCTTATGTTAGACCAATTTTAGAATTTAATTCATATGTGTGGGGTGGTGCTCCAAGATCGCATTTGGTTCATCTTGATGGTGTTCAGAATAGAGTTATCCGTTTGATAAACGATGTAACCATTACTTCGTCTCTTGATACTTTGGAGCACAGACGAAATGTAGGAGCTTTATCTATTTTCTATAAATTTTACAACGATAAATGTTCTTTAGAAACCCGTTTTCTAGTTCCTGGGCCTTTTCGTAACGTAACACTAGTTTAAGGTGCAATCAACATAGATTTGCCTTAAAACTTTTTTCATGTAGAACCCAACACTTTAAATCCTCCTTTTTTCCGAGAGTCTCTTCGATGTGGAATCAATTGGTCGAACACGTGTTTCCAGAATCTTATAATCTGCAGGCGTTCAAATTAGCCGTAAACAACTGCTTGAAGGATGATGGTTAAAGTATTCATAAGTTGTTTCTTAAAAAAAAAAAAAAAAAAAAAAAAAAAAAAAAAAAAAAAAATTGTTTATCAGTATTTTTTAAATTATTTTTATAATTTGTAATATTTTCTTGGTCAAGGTTTTTTGTAGTTTTCCCTGACCATGATTCATTGATAAATTCGTATTGCTTTTCCAATGAATCAGGGAGAATTCTGAGAAAATAAAATTGAAACCGGCTATAAACGTGAGGAATGTGATATATTGTAAATCACATTCTTTCGATTTTTATTTGATTTTGAATTTAATAAAGGGCTTAGCCCAACTTATTGCCGTGACGTAAGTCATTCAGTCTCTATAAAAAAAAAAACAAGATACGAGTAGAATTGAATTAGATGAAGAGCAGTACATTGAGAAAATTCTCGATAAATTCGGAATGAAGGACGCAAAACCTATGAAGACACCAATGAATGCAAGTGAAAAATTGTCACAAGAAGACTGTTCTACTAAGGTCGATGACATCGAGCAAATGCGGAAGATTCCGTATCAGGAAGCGATTGGTTGTCTAATGTATTTAACTCAGTGTACCCGCCCGGACATTTGTTTCGCTGTAAACTTTCTCAGCCGTTTCAATTCGAATCCTGGACCACGTCATTGGCTTGCGGTAAAGCATTTACTACGATACTTACGCGGAACATCGTCATTTAAGCTGCAATTTAAGAAAACTGAAATGATCTCATTGTTGGATACACTGATGCAGATTGGGCAGCAAATGATGATGATCGAAAGTCAACAACAGGATTCATATTTATAGCTCAAGGAGGAGCCATATCATGGTGTTCCAAAAGGCAACAAACTGTTGCACTATCATCTTGTGAAGCGGAGTATATAGCTTTTTCCGCCACTGTTCACTGCAAATTTGTTGTGATAATCAAAGCGCCATAGCAATTGCATTAAATGGACACACTCACCCAAGGTGAAATAAAGTTGACCTATGTCAGCACTGATCAGCAAATCGCTGATGCTCTCACGAAACCATTGGACAAGATTAAATTGGAATCATTCAGAGAGGCAATGGGTATATTATAATTCTCAGGTTAAGGAGGAATATTAGTGTACCTATTGTAACCCGACCCTTAAATAATGAAATGTCTTTTATTGACTTAAGTTTTATAATAACATAACTTCCTATTCTGTTTGAATTACTATCTAATAAAGACGTGTTTCTCATTGTGTTGTTTCTATAGGCATAAGTAAATGTTCTTTGTTCATATAATAATAATAATATTCGGCGCGACAGACCATTGCGGTCCAAGGCCTAGCTTCTCGCCACCATTTGTGTTGCGCATGTATATTTTTGGACACAAATGGAAGGGACCTACAATTAACGGCCAGATCCGAACGGCGAATTGAGAATCTTTCCGTGACAAGTTATTACTCTCGGAACGTATGTCATCCATTCACGAGAGGTGGGACACCGTGAAAAATACTTTTGGTGTTACTGGGATTCGAAACAGGAACCTTCTGCTCAGTAGCCGTGCGCATTTCCATTGAGCCACGGCGCTGTTTGTTCATATGATCGGTTCTTATTTGCTCTATTATTGGTACCTTAAAAATAGGTTTGAAGTTATCTTTAACTTCATCTTCTGTATAAATTATTTTATCAGATTTACCATCAAATTAAAAACCTGTTGTCCTCAAGTCTATTATTAGTTTTATTTAATTAATTAATTAATCGTTTGAGAAGGTCATTTCCGCTGAGACCGTCATAATAACTATGAAATTTATGAATAAGAAAATCTGCTTTCTCAATGGTATTCTTACTTTTTCCGTAAAAGTAGCTTTACCGTTTAGTGTTTATATCTCAATTGGGTTAAAGGGAATTTTCCACTTAGGATCACATAGATTAGGATTGATTATGGAGTGGGTAGCTCCAGAATCAAGTATAAATTTAAGTGGTCTTGTTTTTGATTTTATAATTATAAAGGCAATATACCGTCCGTCCGAGAATAGTTTTCATCGGTTCTGGTTACTTGTTTTTAAATACGTTTAATGTTGTCCTCATATTATTGAGGGCGCATTCATTTGCTGCCACTGCCTAGTATTGTCACTTGTTTGTTGTTGAGATTCCTAAGCTTATTTTTTAAAACATTGTAAAATTCGACACTGTTTGTGTGGAATTGCACGCTTTAAATTTGGTCGCATAGCTCTTCGCAGCTATGCTTGACTCCAAAGTTATTTTGGAGTACTGCTTGATTTCTGACCAAGATTGTGCCTGACAGTTAATTTCTATGGTTTCCTTAGCTATTCCTATCAGTCTAGTTTTATAAGGTTAGAAAATAAGTTTTGCGAAAGTTCGTCATAAGCTTGCAAAACTGGGTATATCCTATCAATTAAATGTAGCAAAATTTGTAAATCGTTGCTGTCCCCATTAAATTCGGGCACATCCTTTAAATATTTTAAAGGGATCACTACTGATGATTTTTTTGGGTGAAAAAAAAAATTTATTTGTTTTTGTTCTATTTTTGTATTTGTATATATTGTTCTTTCGATTATTTGAAATGAAACCGCCTCTAAGTTTGAATCATTACGTACTGAACATAAATGTTGTCAAACCGTTTTGTGCGGTTTGTTCGATTTTTGTAAAAGATCATGATTAAACATGTAGTCTATTTTTATAAGATGACTCATTACATATAAGTATCGTTAGTTAGCTACAATTTTCTGGTACTTTCTCGATATTTCTGTCTATAATATTGGAAGTTTCTGAAAGCTTTTCAATTAGTATAAAAGGTGGCGTTCACTGCAGAGAATTTCATTAGTTAATTGGAATTTAACCAGTGAAGCTGTAAAAGTTATTGCAAAGCGATTAAGCTACTACCTAAGAGAATTATTGTAGAGTACAATTATTATAAGTGTTCTTGTGTACATTTAAAGTTATCACCAGTATAAATTGTGAACTTATGTTATTATTACTGTTTGTGAATTAAAGTTGTTATTTGTTGTTGAATTTTGTAACAATTGGTGTCAGAAGTGGGATTTTGCAAATCGGAAGACAGTACAATTTTGCAAATCGTTGAAGAATTAAAAAAAATTAATTGGTGATTTTCCAATCCAATCCATCCAATACCCAATTAGCCAGAGAAAACACTCAACAACGCAGTACCAGAGTAATTCCAGAATTTTCTAGCAACCAGAAAGGAATATTGAAGACCCCTGCGTTCGATGGCGACACAGCTTTTCAAAGTCCAGTTTGCAGCTGGTGTACAACACAATGGATGGGGTGCTGAAGAGCAACTAAATTCTCTAATCCTGGCATTGAGGAGCAAGGCGGCTGACGTGTTGCAAATGATTCCAAATACCGAGATGAGTTCCAGAAGAATTTTGAAAAAGATGGACTTGCGTTATGGACAGTCTTATACCCAAATGAAGAAACAACAGCGAGGAGAACGGCTGCAAGAATTAGAATGGGAAATAACTAAGCTAGCACGACAAGCCTATTGTAGGGTTCCGGCTGGTATCTTGGATGGATTGGCAGTTGACGCGTTCATCAATGCTATTAGAGATAAATAGTTAAAGCTTCATTTAAGGACTACAGCCAGAGGAAAGTCGATGAATGAAGTATTGGCATCGGCTTTGGAGTACGAAGCAGCTAGAGCCAGTTTGTCTAGATTTAGTTATATTGCGCAAGTTGGAAACTGACGACATCACACAAATAGAAGCTCTCATTGATGAGAAGATTAGAAAATCAAAGACTGGACGGTTCCAGAACGACAGGAATTCCACATCAAATTCTCTTCCAAAATGTTTTAGATGCCAGAAACCTTGACATTTCATGCGCGACTGCAAGGAACCAAGACCGGTACAAACTATGTTCAATGCAACCAGTGAATCGTGTCAAGAGGCCTGAACATTTACGGCAGATATGCGCTTCACAGATGAATGAGGTCCAGCAGCCAGCTAACCTCGTTGCTGCTGACCAGGAAAACTAAGTTACACCAGCTTTACGGGGCGTAAGCTGGTGAAGAGGGGAGACAGCCCCAAGGTCACAGTGAACATTGCCAAACTTGGAAAGGACAGCAACAGCTTGGTTGTTGTGTTAGAAGGAAAACCATGTACGTTTACCTTGGATACAGGAGCTTCCAGACCAGTTGTAAATCCCAAAGTGGTGTCCAAACGTCTAATGGAAAAAGTACTTCGTTATAATCTAAGGACAGCGACGGGTGAAGTGGCAGCAATTAAAGGAGAGTGCTTCTGTAGTAATGTTTGGAGGAATACGGTTTTCTCATCAGTTTATTGTGGCCAGAATTACCGATGAATGCATATTGGGCTTGGATTTCATGACAGAGCACGAGATGTCCCTTGATCTAATGAACCACGTGTTAAAATGGCGTAATGTGAAAGTACGCTTGCAAATAAATGACAACCAGAGTGGTGGGCTAAGAGTCATTGCTGAAGAAACATTGGAGATACAACCGATTTCTCACACAAGGTGAACGGTGATCTTGAGGACAGTAAAGTAGGAATAGTGGAGCCCACCAACTTCAACAAGAACGGATTGCTATCGGAAGAACTCTAGTGAAACTCCAGCCTAAGATACTAAGATAAGATAGAGTGAGAATAATGAACGTTAGCCCATCACCGAAAGTAACAAGAGAAGGAACAGTCATTGGCAAGACTTGCCAACCTGTAAAAGTAAAGAATACGCCACTACATCTGAGAAGGAAGCAGATAATTCATTCGCTGTGTCAACATCTTCCAGCAGTATATAAACAAGCAGCAGAAATTTGCCGACGTGTTTGCTGTCAGCGACAACAGGATGGGTAAAACTAATATAGTGCGATATCGAATCGATACAGGAAATGCTAATTCAATTCGACAGGAGCCAAGACGATTACCATAATCAATACAAGAAGCAGAAACGCTGGTTAAGAAGATGGAACGCGATGGAATAATAGAGAAGTCCAAAAGCCCATGGAGTTTACCTATGGTACTTGTTCAAAAGAAAGATGGTTCAACCAGATTTTGTGTGGACTATCGGAAACTGAACGATGTCACCAAAAAGGATAGTTATCCATTACCGCGTATAGACGACACGTTGGACACCTTATCTGGAGCCAGAATCTTCAGTACATTGGATCTTAAAAGCGGATACTGGCAGGTAGCAATTCATGACAAACGACAAGGAGAAGACAGCATTTACTGCGGGAAACAGCTTGTATCAATTTTCTGTAATGCCGTTTGGTTTATGCAACGCTCCTGCTACGTTTGAGCGGTTGTGAACATGTTTTGCGAGGCCTTAGCTGGAAGACATGTCTAGTCTATTTGAATGACATGATTGTTTAATGAGCTCGTGAATAATCTTCGGCAAGTTCTGGAAACCATAAAAACAGCACGATTTTATTTTATTTTTTATTTTTTATATATAGAGACTTATTGCCAAGCGAGGACTCCCTGAATGACTTGCGTCACGGCAATAAGTTGGGCTAAGCCCTTTATTAAAATTCAAAATTAAATAAAAATCGAAGGAATGTGATTTACAATATATCACATTCCTCACGTTTGTAGCCGGTTTCAATTTTATTTTCTCAGAATTCTCCCTGATTCATTGGAAAAGCAATACGAAAAACGAACACGAATTTAAAACGACGCGAGTCCACATACTTTTATCAATAAATCATGGTCAGGGAAAACTACAAAAATCCTTGACCAAGAAAATATTACAAATTATAAAAATAATGTAAAAAATACTGATAAACAATTTTTTTATGAAAAGTTTGTAAAATTTGTAGAAACGTCTTATGAAGCCCAAACATTGGCTAGCTCTTTTTGAAATTTCATAAATATGTTCTTTCCAGGAAAGATCACTTGATACTTTTAAACCAAACAACTTAAGTCAATCAGATCTCGCAATATGGGTACCATTAATAACAGGTGGAACATAATGTTGAGTTGTCTTCTGAGAAAAAAGAGAAGACTGGAATTCATTTGGGTTAAATTCTACTCTATTAGAAATGCCCCAATCAAGAATGATTTGAATATTAGACAGAATAGTCAAATTCATCAATTCACGCGAACCACTCAAGCGAGAATTGCATTCTTTTTGACTGACAAACTCACTGGAAGCCGATAGTGTTGTATTATCAGCAAATGAATGGATATCACAGGTTGTAGAAGACAGGTTGTAGAAGGTCGTTGAAATATATCAAGAAGAGCGTGGGCGACAAGGATGACCCTTGAGGCACGCCAGCATTGATCCCATGTGAATCTGAAGATATACCATTTAATACAACTTTTATTTTACGGTTCCATAAATAATTCTCAATCCATGTAATGAGAGAGAAGTGTAAGTTCAGCGCACGAATCTTATTAATAAGACAATCATGCCATACTATATCAAAACCTTTAGCAATATCTAAGTAAACAACGCTTGATTCACCTAGGTTTTCAATGCTTCGCTCCAAACAATGAGTCATGCACGTCATTAGTTCACCTGAAGAGCGATTTTTACAAAATTCATAAAGTTGAGTCCGCCGAAATGTAGCCTTTTCAAAAATTAAGTGAATTATTTGGACCACATTGTAACCAGTCAAGGAGTACGCACGGATCCCAAGAAGTTGGAAGCTTATAACAAATGGCCGGTACCAAAGAATTTACATGAGCTGCGTAGTTTTCTGGGGCTATGCTCCTATTATTGACGGTTTGTGCCTAACCAAAATCCATTCCACCAAAAATCATTCGAATTGCTGAAGTCAAAGCTGTGTAGTTCTTCAATTCTGGCGTATCCACAGGCAGGAGAACGCTTTATTCTGGACACTGATGCGAGCAATGCGGGAATAGGAGCGGTTCTATCGCAGAATCAAGAAGGAAAGGAGCGTGTAATAGCGTACTACAGCCGTTCGTTTTCTAAGCCCGTGAAGAACTACTGCGTGACGCGAAGGGAATTGCTAGCTGTTGTCGATAGCGTCAAACACTTCCACAAGTACCTATACTGTCAGGAAATTCTTCTTCGAACTGACCATGCAGCTCTTAAGTGGTTAATGCAGTTCAGGGAACCAGAAGGTCAAGTGGCCAGGTGGATCGAACGACTCCAGGCATACACATTCAGAAAAGGAATGCTACACAATAATGCCGATAGGTTATCCAGAAGACCTTGTGCACCCCAATGCAAACACTGCACAAGGCAAAAAAAACAAGAAGTGCCCTGAAGTAGTTGCACAAATAAGACTACAAGTCGAAGATCGCTGAACGAAAGAGCAGCTAAGGGAGGAACAAGTGCGCGATGATACGATTGCTCCAATATTTCAATGGATAGAGCAAGGTAAAAGACCGGCGTGGCACGAGATTGCTACAGCAAGTCCTATAGTAAAAAGTTACTGGTCTCAACGGCAGTCATTGAGATTTGAAGATGGACTACTAGTAAGGCAATGGGAATCGGCTGATGGTCAAACCGCAAAATCACAGTTTTTGCTACCAACGAATCGGGTCAAAGAAGTTTTGCAAGTATTACAGTACAGTGGAATTACATTCCGATCAAGGGCAGAATTTTGAATCGCTAGTCTATCAAGAGTTGTGTCAAGTACTCAACATCAAGAAAACGAGGACTACTCCATTACATCCACAGTCAGACGGAAAGGTCAAAAGGTTCAACAGGACGCTGGAAGAGCATCTGCGAAAAGAAGTTAATACCAACCAGGATGAATGGGATCGTTGTATACCGTTGCTTATGATGAGTTATCGCAGCGCTGTTCACAACACGACTAAAAACTCTCCAACAATGATTGTTGTAGTTTAATAAGATGTACAACCTTTAGTTTATCAAAATCAGTATTCTAGTTTATTAAGATTTAGTAATTCAGTAATAAGTAAAAAGACAACTTCACTAGTTCAGTTCTGGCAAAAGCTAAAACTACTTTAACAAATACATTACATCTTAGAGTACATAATATGCAACTAACTATGAGAGCATTGTACTCTACGAATTACATCGCTCTCTTCAACACCCCTTCTCGATGTGTTATTCCGAGCAACTTAACAATTTATTCAAACTGGTGCTTTGGAAGTGCCTTCGTAAAGATGTCGGCCTCCTGTTTCGAACTGCCCACCAATTTCAGAACGACATCCCCGTCTTCAAACGTTTGGCGTATAAAATGATGTTTAACATCGATATGCTTAATTCGTTTATTTTCGAAGTTATTAGCCATCTTGATGCAGCTTTGGTTGTCTTCGATAATTATATTGTCTACTGTGACAAATAGATCGCCCAATAATCCTCGCAGCCTCACACCTTCTTGAACAGCTAATGACAACGATATATATTCGGATTCGGTTGTCGAGCATGCGACAACTTGATGTTTCTTTGACGTCCAACTGACAATGTTTCAAAAACTTTAAACAAGTAACCACTTGTAGATTTTCTGTCGGTTTCATCAGAAGCGTAATCAGCGTCGGCAAATCACACTAAAGGCTTCGTCCCTTCCTTTTTATCGAAAACTAGTTCATGATCGAGGGTGCCTTTCAAGTGGCGTACCAGTCTCTTTGCAGCGTTCCAGTGTACTTCTCCAGGATTTTCTTGATGACGACTAAGCTGAGATATTGCATAACAAATATCTGGTCTGCTGCATAGCATTATATACATCACTTTTCCAATAAGCACATTTAACCTTTTATTAGCGTCGTTTCTTTTTAGTTTGTTCGATGGATCCATAGGAGTTGATACAGCATTACAATCTTGCATTTTTAAATAAATCATGAGCTCATTTATGGCTTTCTTTTGTGACATTTTTAGGCATGATACTTGCCTGTTATAAGATATTCCAATACCAAGAAATTGGTCAAATTCCAGAGAATCTTTCATTTCAAATTCTTTGCATAGTAGTGCCCTCATTTCTGCGTGATGTCGCTTACCTGAACTGAGTAGAAGCAAGTCATCGACATATAGTACTAAATAAGTAACATGACCTTTTTACTGCCGAACATAGATGCAATAGTCATGATGAGATCTTGTAAATCCAATTTTTACAGTTACGTCATTAAATTTTCTTTACCAGCATAGAGGAGACTGCTTCAACCCATACAATTATTTTTTTAATTTGCATACGTAGTCTTCTTTCGCTTTCATTCCTTCAGGTATTTCCATAAATACGGCTTCTGACAACGTTCCTTTCAAGAAAGCGGTTTTCTTGAATAAGAAATAAATTACTTCGTTAGAATCAATTTTTGCACCTGCAGCAGATAACTCCCTAACACATTCATCAAATTTTGCAAAATTCACTTTCATATCACTTGACGGCTCATACCTTAACCGATCCAAACGAGTTCGCAAAATGTTCTGCTTTGCCATATTTGTGCCAGAAAAAACGGTATTTAATGCATGCCACATTTCTTTCGCCGTAGTTTTACCCTTTATGAACTCTAGATGATTATCGTCCACTAACGAAATAATCAAATTTTTTGATGTGGCATTTTGCTGACGCCACAACACAAAACCTTCCGCAGTAGGCTCTGGTTTGTTTCTCCTGCGACAACACCTCTAATGCGTTTTGTGTGTCAAGAAAGTTTTCCATGCGGTATTTCCAGGAGTCGAAGTTTCTTCTATCAAAAGGTTTTATCTTGGCAAATACTAATTCCAGAGTGTTAGGCATGTCTCGGCCCATAACCTGTAGTTTAATAAGATGTACAACCTTTAGTTTATCAAAATCAGTATTATAGTTTATAAAGATTTAGTAATTCAGTAATAAGTAAAAAGACAACTTCACTAGTTCAATTCTGGCAAAAGACCAAAACTACTTTCACAAATACATTACATCTTAGAATACATAATATGCAACTAACTATGATAGCATTATACTCAACGAATTACATCGCTCTCTTCAAC
Organism: Nephrocerus scutellatus; assembly: GCA_947095585.1. Classification (NCBI taxonomy): domain Eukaryota; kingdom Metazoa; phylum Arthropoda; class Insecta; order Diptera; family Pipunculidae; genus Nephrocerus; species Nephrocerus scutellatus. The sequence goes on along the minus strand of OX352764.1, from coordinate 64,510,901 downwards.
AATTGTATTAGGCAGAGAACTTCACCTACCATGCGACATCAAATGGATCACCACTAGTAGAGCCGACAACAAAGGAGAACTACGTCGGCAAGTCCTAGTCTTGATTGATGGTGTCCTCTTCTGCTAACATTAAGTTTTCAGAATTGAGTTGCTATCTTTAGAAAGCAACAAAAAAGTAGAAAGTTACAAAACTTTTTTCTTCGCACAAGTTTAAAAAGTTTATAGAAAGTCACAAATATTTCTATCTTTAGTAATTGTTAGAACACTTTTTTTCGCACAAGTTTAACAAGTTTAGAAAGTCGCAAAAATTTTAGAAAAAACATACGGATTTCGCGTACAAATTGTCTTTTAGTATATTTACATAAGGATTCACTGCAGGATTCGCGGACTAAACGTTGATACGTAAAAATTGTCCTTTAGTATCTTTACATAAGGATTATTTTCTTTCGCTATTCGCTATGAAAGTTTAAAAGATTTTATTAATTAGTTTTCTATTAATTATAATAGAGAGCACTTTATTATATGATGACTATCCTCTTGAGTATGCTGCCTGAAATCAACTTCTTCTATAGTACAATTCTTTGTCTTCTTATACTATTTTCCACGCAGCATGGAATTACTTTCGTCAGCGGTCACCTCATTGCGGAAGTAATGACATTATTGGCTTAGGCAGCGTTTGCTTGGGCAGCGGTGGGTCATTCGTCTTTTATTGGTTCTTGCATTGTCGCAGCAATGTATATCGTTGCGTCAACGCAGAGTTTTAATGTGTGGAAGTAATTAGGTCGAAATAATAATTTCACAATGGAAGAGCTTCTGGTATTGTCGCAACAATGTAAGCTGTTGGATCAACAAGAAACTCTGCTATGTCGATACGCACTAGGTTTTAATAAACCTTCCTTACATTGTTGCGCCATTGTGAAACAATGTAGGTATTAATAATGAGTATTGCCCAATTCTTATGGGCGAAAGAGTATTTTACGATTATTCCCGAATGACGAAATCGAGTTAAAGAATATTTAATTTTATGACTATAGGCGAACGACGAAATCGATCGATGACGAAATCGATCGATGATGAAATGAACGCGAAGCTGTTATAGGGACGATTTGTATGTAAAATACAAAGTATTCCTATGTTATATTGGCAAGATGGGGTTGCACTATAACATTTAGACTGGATACCACAGGCAGCGTAGAGGAGCTCAGGAAACGTCATTGGACTTTCATCACCGGACCGGACTTGACAGAGTGTCACCAGTGCCACCAATAACCATAAGCGTAACTGCGCCTCCAACACCACATGAGTCAATAGCCACTCGAATCCCATCGGAGACACCAGGCACATCATATCCCTTGGTTATCGACCAGGTACGAAAGTGGTCAGTACAGTACGACTGTGGCAACGAATCTTTTTTTGTTTATTGAAAGGCTGGAAGAGTCAATTGTAACGAGGTTTTCCCAAGGATAGTCTTCAGTGAGACCAGGGTTCTGTGTGCAAAAAGGGTCGTTACAATAAAAAAAATTGGTTGGTTCAGTATCTTGGAATTAATTAGTTTCCTTTATTTATTCAAAATTAAAATTATGTTTTCTTCAATTACAACAAGTTAAATATTTAATTTATTCTTAGCTCCTTGATAGGCGTAGGTCCTAGCACTGCGTGTGTTGGTGCGTAATTTCGTCGTGATGCGTGTGTCCAGTGATGGCTTTGGCACAACGTGATGTTCGTAGCGCTGTGTTTCTAAAAGCTGGGGGTTTGGGAAAAACATGCCACGCTGCCACTTCGAAATAATAGTTGTCTTCATATAATATCTGCATATGCGCTGGAGACTGGAGACACTACCGTACTATAGAATATGAATGTATCCCTCGCGTATGCTAGCGACATTATGCTATACGTACACGGCTCGAGAGTCAAATAAATCCAAAAAAGTTTGCAAAGCAAATTCGATGAAGTTCGTGCTAAACGTTGAAACTTAAGATAAGCTACGAGGGGTGCCGTAAAAGTTTATAGAAAAGGTAGTCAAAAATTAAAATTTTTTATTAAAATTGCTATATTGCTTTTTTAAATATTCGCCTTTAAAATCTATACACTTTTACATACGCTCAAAGTATTTATCGAAACACTTTTTCCAGTCCGAAGATGATAGCTCCAAGACATGGTTTTTAACGTGTTTGTGTGTGCTGTTGGGTCTAGCGTATTGACCAAGGTTTTTGTACTTTGGTACATGAACCAGTATCACCAATTAGACGCAAAACGAGTGTCAATGTTGTGAAGCGGTGTTTAAACGGCAGGCGAGTTCCAATGCTGATGAGTTATAATTCGGCGATTTAAATAATACTCTGTTTGTTGTGAGTTTCTTGATTGAATGTCAATCTGTTTTATTTTTCCCAAACTTATATAGTCAAAAATTCTTATAAAGTAACATAGCCCAGACAGCTCGAGTGAATGTTTTCCACGATAAAGTGCTAAATTAGGATTTGTAACAAAATATCATACGAATGCACACGTCAGCGGTGTGCACCGAACGTAAGAATGAATGACAAAAAGTGTGATAAGAAATTTTGCTACAGAATAAGTCAGCACATTGCACTGATCGTGGGAAGGGGAACAAGAATACTGCAAAATACGACGTCAGTCGTGTGAATAATTATAAAGACAATTTGGTAAATAAATATACTGTTACGTGTGCATGTGTCTATTTTGAGTTTTATAAATTTACTTATCTAAGTAAGGAAATGTGTGCACATGTTTATTTTCAAGAATTTACTACTCTAAGTATCAACAGAACGCTTCAACCGCTTCAAGCGATAACAATCGTTGTCCACGCATCTTATCTTTTATTGTTGGGAATAGGAAGAATTCATTGTTTGATGTGATGTGTGTGAGCTCGTATTATCGTGATGGAAAATGATTCGCCGTTTTGGGTTGTTTTCTCTCAATTTGTTAAAAACCTCAGGCAATGGTCGTATACCAAGCTGAATTGACTGTCTTTTGATTTTCAAGAGCCACAGTAGCCACATGACCGGTTTTCGTAAAGAAACACGCCCATTTACTTCCAAACGCTCCGAGCTCGCACAACTTTTGTTGCATTTTCTTCGGATAGAAAGACCCAAACAGTCGATTGCTCTTTTCTTCCCAGCTCATACGCAAATATCCATGACTCGTCATCTGTCACGATCTTGTATACGTTTTTGAAAATACCTTCAACGAATTTTTAAAGCATTTGGCGGCACCCATCGACACGAACATTTTTTTGTCCTTGTACTTTTTTTGTTAAAAAATGTGGAATCCAACGTGCACATAGCTTCCCTATCTTTAAATGTTCATGTAAGATCGTATATACACTTTTGTTGAGTTAGCCCCTTTAGAAAATCGTAAAAAATCACAAGAAAATGTTCACGCGATAATTCCTTTTTTTTTTTACTGAATTCAATTTTTCAAGTAAATAAAAAACAAATTTGAAATGCAAACTGACATATTACTTTTGAGAAACATAACCTAAAAAAATGTTGAACTTTTTGACTGACATAGATATTTGCATAGGAAAAAACTAGCATTACCATTTTCTAAAAACATTTACGGAACCCTATGTATTCAAAGTAGTAGTACTTGAACGTATTAAGGAACATCTGGAAGATACACTCGATGCCGAACAAGCAGGTTTCCGCACTGGATCCTCCTGTGTAGACCACATAAACACCCTGCGGATCATTATTGAACAGTGCGTTGAATTCCGGTCACCACTGCACCTGCTGTTCTTCGATTTTGAGAAGGCCAAATGTCATGTGCTGCATAGAGGAAAGCTGTCAGAGGAATTCGAGATCCTAAGTGGGGTACGACAAGGTTGCATTCTATCGCCGATACTTTTTTTGTTGGTGATTAGCGATGTACTTCGCGCAGCTTTATCTACTGGAAACGGAGGAATTCGTTGGACTCTTACATCTCAACTCAAACATCTGGATTACGCTGACGACGTTTGTTTACTCTCACATAGAATTATGGAGCTGCACCAAATGACAACAAATGTGGAGAGGGAGGCAATTGTTGCGGGTTTGAAGATTAATACTGCCAAAACCAAAATCATCAACCTCGGCACTAACTCAGTTACTCATGTTAACATTGCTGGACAGCCGGTAGAGAGAGTAGAGAGTTTCCAATATCTTGGGAGTATTGTCTCGACCGAAGGTGGAACCGAACAGGACATTGCCAACCGAATCGGCAAAGCAAAATCGGTGTTTGGAATGATGTCCATGATATGGCGAAGCAATGCGATCAGCTTAAACACCAAGCTGCGACTGTTCCGCTCAAATGTTGAATCTGTGCTGTTGTATGGGTGCAGCACTTGGAAGGTGACCGCTACTATCACAAAAAGATTACAAACATTTGTAAATAGGTGCCTACGGAACATCATAAGGGTTTTCTGGCCTAACCGTATCTCTAACGAACATCTCTACCAGAGAACGGGTCAGGAACCAATAGGCACAACCATCCAACGACGGAAGTGGCAGTGGATTGGTCATACACTCCGAAAAGGCGACAGTTCCATAGCAAATTGCATTGCGTAGTTTCAACCCGTTATCTCAGGATGGTAGAAGAACGGGTCGTCCGAGAAATACATGGCGCAGAACAGTTGAGGAGGAGGCACGGCAATTGGGGAAGAGTTGGAGAGAGCTGAAGCTCATTGCCAGGAACCGCACGCGATGGCGCGTAGGCGTAGTAGAGGCCCTAGGACCCATAAGGGGATACAGGACATAAAGAAGATGTATTCAAAGTGCGAAGTTATACTGTTTCACAACCCTTTCAGACGCGGAAATCACGATCTTCGACGAAATTGGAAAAACTTGCCAATAACTGGTGCAAATGGCCTTTAAATTTCAATAAAGACGGTCGTGCGGTATTTGGGTGTTTATTTGGATATATTGTTACAATGAACACGTAAATACCGCTGTGATAAAGGTAGGCAGCTTTTATGGCTCTGAAAAAGCTATTTTATTCACGCTATCTGAGATGTAGGTAAGACCAATTTTAACGTATGCGTGTCCAATATGGTCGAACATAAGTCCATCATATATGGCTCTTATATGCCTAAGAGCGTGTATGAATATGTATAGGAGCAAACATTCTTTCTGATTATACCTAGGTATTATGTGTCGAATAAGAAACTCCTGGACGCATCCAGAATATCAAGAATTGATAATGTCATTCTTGATCTAACTAGGAACCATTTCGCTCGGTCGGTTTCTATTGCATATGACTTAATTTTTGGAGCCTTCTACCCAAATCCTCAGTAATTCGAGAGAGCACTAGAGAACGGATTTATACCACCAGAGACATTTTTGTATCTTGATGCACTTGGCTATTTGCCGGATTCTTGTAACGTTCCCGTGATCTACCATATTGCTCAATGGGCTACAGACAAACTTATCCGACATGCATCTATGACTTTAGGTAATCGTGATGCAAACTGGAGATACTGCAGTAACGTACCTAACCGAGACCTTATTCAAAGCGCTGTAAACAGATACTGGTGGCTCAACTGGAATGTGGCCAATATTCAACCTTAAGGATATGCGGTGGCAGCGTCTCAGCTAGTCTATAAGATTGGTATTATGAGTTGTGATATTGTGAACTCTATGATGCCAGCTGTGCTAGGGGCTTGGGTTGCTGCCAACGAGATTTTAGGAAACTGTCCGTTCATTTTTGTTTTATTTTGTTTTTATTTTTGTTAACTAGTTTTAAGTAGTTTAAAAAAAATTAAACAATATAAAGAATTAAAGGTTTTTCCATTTTTCCCTTTTCCTTAATACATTGTAATTTTCTTTAAATAATTCATAAATATATTGCTAAATATAAAAAAGTACCTTTATAAAAATACTAATATAGCTTGTAAGTTTCATTATTTCCTTTTCTTAGAGCGTTTTAATTGAAATAAATAATTGATAAAAAAACGAAGCGACTCGAACGAAGTAAGATCACGAATATGGAACAAAAGCAAAGCGTATATAGAAGCATTTGTCTTGTCATTGATGAACAGTATACACACGGCCAAGCGCATCAGTCGAATACACATAGACGTATCCTGCAAAAGGTTAACCTTTCTTTCGTCCTTGAAACGTCTTCGTTGACTGGTTCCAAGTATAATAGCGTAGCATTTCCCAGTAAAGCAATGTTCGTGCGAACGGATCGCTTTGGCGAATTTCGGAGCAGCAGTGCCGAACACTGCCAGGTCGCTTTCTTTGTTCACGTATTTGCAGACATATCTAATGGACTTAATGGAGTTACAGTTCTTAACATGTGTTGCGAATGTTTTCGATAGAAGGTTATAATACGGAACGATCCAGCGATTATCGACCACGACATCTTTCTTTTCACCGTCATCGTTACTGTTCTGCCACCACCTTCGGATGAACGACGCCAATATAGTGGATAACCGTCGTTTCCACTAAATGTGTATGCCAGCAACGGACGCGAATATTGTTTTGTGTAGTTCCAATCGGCCATACACGGTTAATCTGGACTGTGATCTCCGCACGGACCGTGAAACATGTTTGTTGCGACTACCGCGAATAGCTCTTGTCGGCTTCTGGAACTGGTAATCGATTTGATCTGGCCTGATTTTCTCAATTAACCACAGCAGAATGTGTGTATGTGGTAATTCACGCTTCTGCCACTCTACTGAGTTCATCCAACAACGTGGCTCTCCATCTGCTTAACGATGAAGTCCATTAGCGTCCTGAGTTTTTGTTTGAACACACGTGCGGTGATGTCGTGGAGATTGCTGGAAGTTTGTCCTAGCAGTAGATTACCGGTAATGTGACCGTGATGAACAAATCTGGCCGTTCGCAATGCCGCCCATACGTCATAGCATAGCCTATTCATGCATATACCATGTGCTCCCAACATATGTCGATGGGAGAATGGTCAATTGACTGACGTTGGTTGCACCTCCTTCCAAAACGATGGCATCGCGCTGATGAATGTACTGCTCGGAACGTAGTTGTGATTGGTTGAAGCGACGCAATACTGTTGAAAAAATCTACTATATCTCAAAAGATGATTGTCCACGACTTGTCCTATCATCAACCGATAAGTATAAAAATGCTTGGAACTGACCTTCTTATTCGTTTCTTTACCTGCAAAATGAATATGATATTTGTATAGCAATGCAAGTATAATCGACAGCTCAATAACCAACCGGTGAGCGTATTGACCATCTTTATCCGGATCTCCATGACAAAACCTCAAAGGATATTCAAGTGCATCATATGATCGATTTGTTCCCACACGCACTGCTCTCGTCCGTCAGTCATCACGCCGCTTGATAACAATTTCACGCGATTCCATATTTTCGCCAACAATCACAACTGCGACTTCAAGCATTGTAATGACGTGCATGGCCTCCGGTTGGTATTTTTTTTGCTCTGATGATAATTTTGTGACCATTGGAAGTCATTGTCTCGAAAGCAGTTTTAAACAAACGAACCAGGGCTTTGTGTTCAGGCAAAAGGCAGAAGGCATCTCGCTCTGAGGCATTGGAAAGCGCAAGACGATAACTTAATTCAAATTCGGAATTTCCAACGAAATAAATTTGAAGGAACTTGGGTTCTTCTTCTGGTGGCATCAACGCTTAATTAATTTAATTAATTAATTTGACATTGAATCTTCAAAATAGAGGGCAATTTTGAAAATAATGAGTACAATCGTTCAACATTATCGAAATGATGAACACGTGGTGACGTCATTACCTTATACGCGGGATTATAGCAGGGTTGACGAATAACAACATAGGTTCTAAATGACGTCATCTAAAAGTATTGATTGTACTGTTGCTTGTGTGCAAGAAAATGTCTGAATAGCGTTGTATCTTTGTAGAGATAAGTACGTAATGGCTCCGGTGGCGAAGTCAAAACCGTTAATTTAACTTTGCCATCGGCACAACATAGCCCTGGCGTTTCTGCTTGGAATTTCAATGCTTGGCAATGTCGGCACAATGCAGACAATGCGCTAATATCAACGCAGCGATGATCTTTGTAGACGATTGTAGATTCATAATTGAAAGCAGCGCGATTCAAGTCGACGTTCACCGCACTTCTTCGTCAAGTTACGTTTTGATGAACTGGAGCTGGTGCCCGTGCAGCTCGAACTTGTCCGATATGAGCACGTCTCTGCTTATTTAATTCTTCACGTTACTCTTGCGTTTCATTTTCACGGATACCGTGCATTCTTTGTGAATTACGGTTTCTTCGTCCTAGTTTCGATCGTCTGATAGCCGGCATTTTAGTCAAAAATCAATATGTCTTATATCCCCTTGTGGGTCCTAGGGCCTCTACTACGCCTAAGCGCCATCGCGTGCGGTTCCTGGCAATGAGCTTCCTCCTCAGCTGTTCTGCGCCATGTATTTCTCGGACGACCCGTTCTTCTACCATCCTGAGATAACGGATTCCATTGCATTGCGTAGTTTGCTATGAAGCTGTCGCCTTTTCGGAGTATATGACCAATCCACTGCCACTTCCGTCATTGGATGGTTGTGCCTATTGGTTCTCTGGTAAAGATGTACGTTAGAGGTACGGTTAGGCAAGAAAACCCTTAAAATGTTCACTAGGCACCTATTTACGAACGTTTGTAATCTTTTTGTGATAGTAGCGGTCACCTTCCAAGTACTGCACCCATACAACAGCACAGGTTCAACATTTGAACGGAAGAGTCGTAGCTTGGTGTTTAAGCTGATCGCATTGCTTCGCAATATCATGGACAGCATTCCAAACACTGATTTTGCTTTGGCGATTCGGTTGACAATGTCCTGTTCGGCTCCACATTCGGTCGAGACAATACTCCCAAGATATTAGAAACTCTCTCTACCGGCTGTTCAGCAATGTTTACTTGAGTTACTAAGTTAGTGCCGAGGTTGATGATTTTGGTTTTGGCAGTACTAATCTTCAAACCAGCATCATTTGGCTCCCTTTCCACATTTGTTGTCATTTGGTGCAGCTCCATAATCCTGTGTGAGAGTAAACAAACGTCGTCAGCATAGTCCAGATGTTTGGGTTGAGATGTAAGAGTCCAACGAATTCCTCCGTTTCCAGTAGATAAAGCTGCACCTAGTACATCGCTAATCACCTACGAAAACAGTATCGACGATAGAATGCAACTTTGCCGTACCCCAATAGGATCTCGAATTCCTCTGACAGCTTTCCTCTATGCAGCACATGACATTTAGAGCCATCATAGGTTGCTTTAATAATAGCTATTAGTTTATCGGGTATACCTCTCCTGCATAAGGCGAGCCAGATAAACTGTCTGTTGACACTGTCAAACGCCTTCTCAAAATCGTTGAACAGCAGGTGCACTGCACCGGAATTCAACGCACTGTTCAATAATGATCCGCAGGGTGTTTATGTGGTCTACACAGGAGGATCCAGTGCAGAAACCTGCTTGATCGGCATCGAGTGTATCTTCCACATGTTCCCTAATTTGCTCAAGTACTACTTTGGCTATAACCTTTGCAACTGGAGGAAGAACGCAAATGCCTCATCAGTTTTCGCACTCCATAAGACTACCTTTTTTTAGGGAGCTTGACAATCATTCCCTCCTTCCACTAGTGGGGGAAACTTTCTGCCTCCCAAGCTCTCTCTACAAGAGGATATAAAAGCTCTGCTGATTTTTTTTTATATATATAGAGACTTATTGCCAAGGGAGAACTCCCTAAATGACTTGCGTCACGGCAATAAGTTTGGCTAAGCCCTTTATTAAAGTTCAAAATAAAATAAAAATCGAAGGAATGTGATTTACAATATATCACATTCCTCACGTTTGTAGTCGGTTTCAATTTATTTTCTCAGAATTCTATCTGATTCATTGAAGTACGTCCGAAGATAGGCTTAATGGTGGACCCATGAGCTCGAGTTGAGGCACGGGTATTACGGATGGGTTGGAGAATGGGCGGGATGCATCTGGATATTTCTTTTGAACACCGCTTGTGGAAAAAGCGATAAAACAGTGACAGGCAGGAAACATTCCTACGCTGTTCAAGCGATTCGATTGTTTTCGCGATATGTACGTCACCAATAACTTTTAACGCGCGGTTCTGAACTCTGTCTAGTATATGCAGTGTGGTCTTGGAAGCACCTGCCCAGACAATGCAGTTGTATTCAAGTTTAGGGCGAATATATGCCTTGTAAATAGTAGCTAGATCTGAAGGAGTGAAGTACATCTTCCACCGTTTTAGGAAACCTAAGCATCTCGCGGCATTTTTGGCGATGGCCAAAAATCGCGGTAGCGATCTCATCTCTCTGGGAGTTGAGGTGCTAATTCGGGAAATTGTTACTTCCGGCAGCTCCGTTTGATTTGGATGCATATCATTAGCGAATACACGGTTAAGGACCGTAGAGAAATGCTCCTTCCATCGCTTGAGCTGATCCTCATCTGAAACGAGTCCTGCACTATCTACGCCTTTCACCGGATGTTCGCTAGAACGCTGCACTTCTCTCATTTTGCTTCGATACAGGGACTCTAGCTCGATCCTCGCTGTTGCTGGGGTATCTACAATACGAGCTTTAAGTAGCTTACGTTCCTCAATCCGCCTCCAGGTATCTTCGGTAAGCCACGTGCTGTGCCTTGCCTGGCTTCTACCAACAATACGTCTCACGGACAGACAGATGTCAAATTGCGCGTTGGCCTCGAAGTTGTTTATTTGAGTCGTCATTCCTTTGTTCTCTTTGTTGTCTGCCTGTGGTTGAATATGATATCATGCTGATCTTGCTTTGTTGTATGTGGGAGTTCTGGTGCATATATAACTCTTCCCCCTCTTGAATCGTCTGGTCTGGTATGGTGAAATTTGACTTATGGTATTCACGGCTATATTGTTGTTTGGTGTGTTATTACTCTTTTTCATATATATATATAATATTATTATTATAATAGTTACAATGATTAGAGTCGTAATACTAAAGGTTAATTGTTGTTTTAATATTTTAATATTTTCAATGGGTTTGAAATTCACAATTCCTATTAAAGGATTTATTGTTTAAATATATTTTGCATTCTTTAAACTTTATTAAATAATTGCCATTTAGGCTATAATTATTTTTATTACAATTTTGTGTTAGATTAACTTGTTTTACATTTTTTAGAATCAAATATTATCCTAATTCTTTTACAATGGTTTCATTTAGATTCTTTATTTTACAAAAGTTTGGGTCATTTCTTAAGATTATGTTATTAATACATTCATCATTTATTTCTGTTAAATTCTTTGTTTCTGTACTCGGAAAGTATAAACTATTGTTTAATCTGTATACTTCGTTAGTTATTAGATTTATTGTTTTATTTTTTATTGGGAAATCTTGAAGGTAATATTTGTCATAGGGTTCTTTTGTAAACTGTGGTATAGAAATTATTATTAAAATATTTTCGTTGTATTTATATAGCTTAATGCATTTTTAAATGTTCTAAAGTTTCAAATGTTAAATTGTATTCCTGAATTTCTTCAACGTGAGGATATTATGAGTTAAAACGCCTGTTCGTGCGTTAGGCACTACATCTTCAATGAGTTCGATGTTCTGTTTTACTTCTTTTATTTGGTCATTAAATTCTAATTCTATTCTTAAGTCGCTCTAAATTGTCGACTAAATTGGGTTTTTCCTTTTCAAAGAGTCTAAGGTTCTCGTTTAGAGTTCTACGAAATCGTTCTATGGCTGAGTTTCCTGTGTGTCGATAAGGTGTAGTGGTATGAGTGATTATCTCGTTTTCTGTGAGATATTTGGTTATCGTCGGAGAACCAAATGTTGTATCATTGTCTATTGTTAAGAGTTTTGGTCTGGTCATATAACTGAAGATTTTGATCATTGCATTTAGAACATCTAATTGATTCTTGGATTCTGTTTTCTCCACTGCCACAAAATTTGAAAACTTGTCTATACAAGTTAGAATGGTTTTATTTTTTTGTATGATATATAAATCCATGTGCATGTGTGGACCTTGAGGTGTGGGGGTTTTTTCGTATGGGAGTTTGATTGGGTTTCGTTCAATTTTGAAGTTGCAAATTTCACAATTATTAATTACTCTATTGATTAATTCTCTCAGATTTTGTGTATAGAATTTTCTAATTATTTCTAAATAGGTTTTTTCTATGCCTATGTGATTATGTGATTTGTGTATTTTTAATATTTCGTCTTCCGTTCTTGGAAGGTATAAATTTATTAATTTTGGCATTGTTCTAAATAGCTTTTGTCCGTTGTGGTGTTTTTTCCAATAGGTCTGGAATTTTAAGAAGAGTTCGTCTTCTGTCTCGTATCTTTTTAGAGATATGCCATCGTTATTAAAAAATATAGAATTTGTAATGTTTGCGTCACACTCTGAGATTATGAATTCAAAGTCTTTGTCTGTAAAGTCTTTTCGAGTGATAGTAATTAATCTTTTTCCTTTGTATGGGAATGTAATTTTTTCTGAATCAATGTCTATCTTTTTTATTCTGCCACTTACATCTGCCACTTTGTTTTCTTTTCCTTGGATATATTCGATATTGAAATCGAATTCTTCTAATTTTATTTTCCATCGTTGGAGTTTTGAGTTGGGTTCTTTTAAATTATGGAGCCATACGAGAGGTCTATGGTCCGTAAGTATTTTAAATCTTCTACCGTAAAGGTAGTGGCGGAATTGTTTGGTTGTCTGAGAATTGCAAGTAATTCTTTCTCTATTGTAGAGTAGTTGCATTCATGTTTATTGAGTGTGCGTGTAGCAAAAAGTGGTCCATGGGACTGGACTGGCTTAATACAGCGCCAATAGCGAAATTGCTAGCGTCTGTTGTTAATATGAATTCTTTATTAAAATCTGGATGTTTATTTATCAAGGTATCTGTCATTATTATTTTTAGTTTGTCGAATGCTTCGATATATTTTTTGTTATTTAGATCAATTTTAGTATCTTTTTTCAAATAGAGAGTCATGGGTTTGATTATTTTTGCGTAATCTTTAATGAATTTGCGGTAATAACCGGTCAATCCGAGAAATGATTGTATTTCTTTTACAGTTTTAGGTATGGGGAAATCTTTTATAGTTTGTATTTTTAATGGATTGGGCTTTATGCCTTCTGGCGTGATGATGTGTCCTAAAAATTCTGATTCCTTTTTTTGGAAATCGTATTTGTTCAATGAGACTTTTAAATTAACTGTACGAAGTCTTTCAAATATCACTCTTAAGTGGAGAAGTACTGAAGATTATGATATCATCAAGATATACATAGCAAATTTTTCCGATGAAGTCTCCTAAGACTTGTCAATGACAATTCGCCATTCTTTGTTTCCCATTTTGTCTTCTTTTTTGGGAACGACCCAAATTGGAGCATTATATGGTGAAGTGGAATGTTTAATTATTTTTGATCTAAAAGCTCCTAGATCTGCTTATTGACTTCGTTTTTGTGAACTTCAGGATATCTATATATACTTGTAATATTGGGGTAGTATCAATTACTGGAAGTTTGTGTTTCACATGTGAAGTGAAGGATAGATCATCTCCTTTGTGAAAGAAGACATCTGAATATTCCTTAAGTTTTTTAAATAATATGTTTTTTTCTTCTGTATTCATATTTTCATTGTATTTTTTTTTCGAATTCGTCGAATATTGAGTCATATGGCCTTAAGCCTAATAGGTGATGAATTTCCATGGCATATTCTTGCTCATCGGTTTCATCGAAAAATATGGGAATCTTTATGTCGTTTAATTCAAGTGTCTTTGTTTTATATTTAAATATTATTTCCTATTAATCCATTATAATTTTCACAAAAGCTCATGATTTAAATTGTGCAATCTGTTTTAGCTGCTAGTGCGAATTTTTCTTTAGAGAAAGTTGCTTCTTCTGTCACTATGACAGGATTTCCTACTGTATTGATTTGTAGAGGAGTATTTCTTTTTAAAATATATTGTGGAGGTGTATCTTTTTTATTGATGATACTGTTTGTTGCTCCAGTATCTATGAGCATTCTAATACATTTTCCGTTTTTTAAATTCTCTATATTAACTTCACTTGCCCGTGTGTTTGTGGATTTGTGGATTTGTGTGTCATGGAATCTTGCGATCAATTTTTGACTCACTTCCCAAAGACCTATTTTATTGAAATTTTGCACACAGGCATATCTCCGATGACAACACTTTCTATTAAAATTTGAGGACATTCGGGCCACGGGGTCGGTGGGCTTCCCTACAAATATTTTACAAAATTTTACTCGATTTTCTTCAAATTTTATACACTTGTGTATCTCTAATATAATACTTTTTGTAAAAATTTTGGAGACCCCGGGCCCCAGGGTCATTGAGTCCCAAAAAATTTTTTAAAAAAATTAACCCGATTTTTTTAAATTTTTTGTCCGATGGACAAAATTTTTTGGAAAGTTTTTGGAGTGAGGTCCGAGGGGTACCCATATAAATTTTTTAAAAATTAGCTCGATTTTCTACAAATTTTAACACATACCCATCTCCTATTAGAGAATTTACATGAAAAATTGTATTTTTATGGGTTGTTTTTTATTTCTATCCTGAGATAGGGAAGTCCTGATTTGTTTCCGAGGCCTGTGCCCGAAAATTTGTAGCATGTTCTTGGTAAATTGTTATTCCTTTTGATCCCGCAGGATTGTTCCTTTCGTTTTTATAATATTCATTGTTATGGTTTTTTCTCGTGTAGTTCATTTGTCGAGGCGCTATTCGCCGTAGTTGGCTACTTCCAGGATCTACATCCATGGGTTGTGACCATTGATTATTATAATTGTTATTATAGTTCCTATTATTATTAAAATTATTTTGAGGTCTGAAATTATTGTTATTCTGATTGTTGTTCTAATGGTTAAACGGGTTTCTGAACGTTTGTTGTGGTCTAAAATTATTATTATTAAAGTTATTTCTAAATAGTCCCTGATTTTGAAAGTATGGTCTAAGTCCTTGCTGTTGAGGATAATAAATTATTGGTTTAAAGTTTTTATTTTGGGTATTTTGAGGTTTTTGTATCCTTTATTCGAAAGGACTTGAATTGACGAATCCTGCTTGTGTGAGCTCGTAGAGAGCTTGTTGTAAGCTTTTTGGCTTTAAAGCATAGAGGATTGTCCTCATATGAGTTGGAACATTATCTTTAAAAATCTTTAAAGCAGTGAGGTTATTATTTTTTACTTCGTGTTCTTTATTTTCCTGAACGCTTTTCTGATTTAAATCACACAAGATTTTTTGGATATTATTATAGAATCCTAAAACATCACCTTTGAAGCTGGTCTGACGAAGATCTTCGTACAGCTGGAAAGAGTTTTTAAATCCTCCAAAATTGTTTACCAGCATTTGCTTTATGTCCTGCCATATCTTGCTATAACTGCCCAGAATCTTGTCAAAAATATAACTACCAGGATTATTTGTTTTATTATTGGAAATTTGTTCACAATTTTCACTTTTATTACTTAAATTATTATTGCCCAAATTTTTTTTTAAAAAATATTACTGATATTGTCTAAATTAAAATCTTTTTTATTAATATTGTTACGAAATTCAGGCTTTCGAGTTCGTAATGGATTTTGCAATTAAAACACAACACAAGTTAATTAATTTACAAATAACAACTTTAATGAACAATAATAAAATTAACACAAGTTCACAATTTATAATGGTGATTACTTTTCACAGTACACAAAAACACTTATGATACTAGTACTTTACAATAATTCTCTTAGCTTTAGAACTTTTACAACTGCACTGGTTAAATTACAAACAACTAATAATCTTACTTTAACCTAACGCCTAAGACCAGAAAATTGTAGCCTTATTCCCTTATTTACAACTAACGATACTTATATGCAATGAGTTATTTTCTATAAATAGACTACATGTTCGATCATGTTCTTTTACAAAAACTGGGCAAACCGCACAAACCGGTTTGACTACTTGTTTGACCAGTACACAATAATTCAAACTTGATGGCGGTTACATTTCAAATTTCAAATAATCTAATACTGTTAGCGCGTAAAAGTATGCAATGGAAAGTGCTTATTTTTAGTATGCAGTATTTACATTGGGATTTATCTTAGGATTCTAATTCTATTATATACGCTACTGAGTACTTTTCGTAACATTACCCCTACCTTAATTCTGTTCGTCCCGAACAGATTCTGCACTCCTTCTGTTGTTGTACCTTGTCAATCTGCCTTAGATCACTAACGTAGTTCTCCTTTGTTGTCGGCTCTACTGGTGGTGATCCAAATTTGATGTCGCATGGTAGACGAAGTTCTCTGCCAAATACAATCATTGCTGGAGAGTTTTTAGTTGTGTTGTGGACAGCACTACGATAACCCATCATAAACAACGGTATAGAACGATCCCATTCATCTTGGTTGGCATCTAATTCTTTTCGCAGATGCTCTTCCAGCGTCCTGTTGAACCTTTCGACCATTCCGTCTGACTGTGGATGTAACGGAGTAGTCCTTGTTTTCTTGATGTTGAGTACTTGGCACATCTCTTGAAAGACTAGCGATTCAAAATTCCGCCCTTGATCGGAATGTAATTCCAGTGGTACCCCAAATCTGCATATCCAATTGTCCACGAACGCTCTAGCCACCGTGCTAGCTTCCTGGTTTGCGATGCGATACGCTTCTGCCCATTTACTGAAGTAATCAATGCACACTAGTAAATATATAGCGATTTCCATCTCTTGTTCCTGGGAATGGACCAGCTATGTCCATTGCCACCCGCTCAAATGGTGCTTCAACATTGTACTGTTGCATTTTTCCTCTAGTTTTTGGTTGCGGTCCTTTGCTTGCTGCGCACATGTCACACGTTCGACACGAGTCTTCCACATCTCTACGGTAATTGACCCAATAGAAGCGATTCCTAACTTTATCCAGCGTATTATTAACGCCCAAATGCGCTCCTGATGTACCGCTATGTAATTCTTGCAGGACTTCTTTGACTCGATTCATTGGTAGCACAATCTGTGATTTTGTGCTTTGACCATCAGCCGATTCCCATTGCCTTACCAGTAGTCCATCTTCCAATGTCAATGACTGCCATTGAGCCCAGTAACTTTTTACCGTAGGACTTGCTGTTGCAATCTCGTGCCACTCCGGTCTTTCACCTTGCTCCATCCATTTAAATATTGGAGCAATCGAATCATCGCGCACTTGTTCCTCCCTTAGCTGTTCTTTTGTCCAGCGATCTTCGACTTGTAGTCTTATTTGTGCAACTACTTCAGAGCATTTCTTGTTTTCTTGCCTTGTACAGTGTTTGCATTGGGGTGCACAAGGTCTTCTGGATAACCCGTCGGCATTATTGTGCAGCATTCCTTTTCGATGCTTTGTTCTGAATGAATATGCCTGGAGTCGTTCGATCCATCTGGCCACTTGACCTTCGGGTTCCCTGAACTGCATTAGCCACTTGAGTGATGCATGGTCAGTTCGAAGAAGGAATTCCTGACCGTATAGATACTTGTGGAAGTGGTTGACGTTATCGACAACAGCTAGCAATTTCCTTCGCGTCACGCAGTAGTTCTTCTCGGGCTTAGAAAGAGAACGGCTGTAGTACGCTTTAACACGCTCCTTTCCTTCTTGACTCTGCGATAGAACCGCTCCTATTCCCGCATTGCTCTTGTCAGTGTCCAGAATGAAGAGTTCTCCTGCCTGTGGATATGCCAGAATTGGAGAACTGCACAGCTTTCCCTTCAGCAACTCAAATGATTTTTGATGCTCACTCGACCATTGAAACTTTTGGTTCTTCTCAGTAAGGCGATGAAGGCTTCGTGCAACATCTGCGAAGTTAGGCACAAACCGTCGATAGTAGGAGCAAAGCCCCAGAAAACTTCGCAGCTCATGTAAATTCTTTGGTACCGGCCGTTCGTTAACAGCTTCCAACTTCTTGGGATCCGTGCGTACTCCTTGACTGAATACAATGTGGCCCAAATAATTCACTTCATTTTTGAAAAGGCTACATTTCGGCGGACTCAACTTCAATCCTGCAGCTTTAATGGTTTCCAGAACTTGCCGAAGATTATGAAATGTACGACCAAAAATAATGATGTCATCCAAATAGACTAGACATGTCTTCCAGCTAAGGCCTCGCAAAACATGTTCCATCAACCGCTCGAACGTTGCAGGAGCGTTGTATAAACCAAACGGCATTACAGAAAATTGATACAGGCCGTTTCCAGCAGTAAATGCTGTCTTCTCCTTGTCGTTGTTATGAATTGCTACCTGCCAGTATCCGCTTTTCAGATCCAATGTACTGAAGATTCTGGCTCCAGATAAGGTGTCCAACGTGTCGTCTATACGTGGTAATGGATAACTATCTTTCTTGGTGATATCGTTCAGTTTCCGATAGTCCACACAAAATCTCGTTGAACCATCTTTCTTTTGAACAAGTAACACAGGTGAGCTCCATGGGCTTTTGGACTTCTCTATGATTCCATCCCGTTCCATTTTTTTTAACCAGCGTTTCTGCTTCTTGTTGCTTAGCAAGTGGTAATCGTCTTGGCGCCTGTCGAATTGGAGTCGCATTTCCTCTATAGATTCGATGTCGCACTATATTGGTTTTACCCAAGTCGTTGTCGCTGACAGCAAAAACGTCTGCAAATTGCTCTAGCGCCTTTTCTGCTACTTGTCGCTGCGCTGCTGGAAGATGTTTACACAGTGAACGAATTATCTTCTTCCTTTCCAGATCTAGTGGCGTATTGTTTACTTTTACAGGCTGACAGTTTGCGATACAGCTTACTCCCTGAGTCTTGCCAATGACTGTTCCTTTTCTTATTACCTTCGGTAATGGGCTAACATTCATTATTCTCACTGGTATCTTGGGCTGGAGTTTCACTAAAGTTCTTCCGCATAGCACTCCGTTCTTGTTGAAATTAGTTGGCTCCACTATTCCTACTGTACTGTCCCCAAGATCACCGTTCACCTTGACATAGATGATTTTCTCGCACATCGGTGGAATCTCCACTTTTTCTTCAGTAATGATTCTTTGTCCGCCAATCTGGTTGTCGTTTATTTGCAGGGGTACTTCCACATTACGCTTTTTTAACACGTGGTTCTTCAAATCAAGGGACATCTCGTGCTATGTCATGAAATCCAAGCATGATATGCATTCATCTGTAATGCTGGCAACAATGAACCGATGAGTAAACCGTATTCCTCCAAACATAACACAACAGGAGCACTCTCCTTTAATTGCTGCAACTTCACCTGTTGCTGTCCTCAAATTATAACGAAATACTTTTTCCACTTGACCTTTGAACACCACTTTGGGATTTGCAACTGATCTGGAAGCTCCTGTATCCAAGTTAAGCGTACATGGTTTTCCTTCTAACACACCACTAACAACCAAGCTGTTGCAGTCCTTTCCAAGTTTGGCAACGTTCACCGTGACCTTGGGGCTGTCTCCCCTCTTCACCAGCTGGTGTAACTTAGTTTTCCTGGTCTGCAGCAACGAGGTAAGCTGGCTGCTGCACCTCATTTATCTGTGATGCGCCTAGCTGCCGCAAGTTTTCAGGCCTCTTGACACGATTCAATGGCTGTACTGTAGTTTGAACTGGTCTTGGTTCCTTGCAGTCACGGATAAAATGTCCAGGCTTCTGACATCAAAAGCATTTTGGAAGGGAACTAAATGTTGGGTATCCGTCGTTCTTAGGGCTTCCAGTTGTTGATTTTCGGATTTCCTATTTAATTATTGCCTTTATTTGTGTGATGTCCTCCGTTTCCAGCTTACGCAATCTAGCTAAATCAGTGGACAAACTGGCTCTAGCTGCTTCGTATTCCAAGGCCGTTGCCAATACTTCATTCATTGACTTTCCTCTGGCTGTTGTCCTCAAATGAAGTTTCAATTGCTCATCTCGAATAGCATTAATGAACGCATCCACTGCCAATCCGTCCAAGATACCAGCCGGAACCCCACAATAGGCTTGTCGTGCTAACTTGGTTATTTCCCGTTCTAATTCTTGAAGTCGTTCTCCTCGCTGTTGTTTCTTCATCTGGAGCTGTATTTTGCTTAGCTTCTGTGTGTGAGACTGTCCATAACGCAAGTCCAACTCTTTCAAGATTCTTCCAGAACTCATCTCAGCATTTCGAATCATTTGTAATACATCAGCCGCCTTGCCCCTCAACGCCAGGATTAGAGTATTTAGCTGTTCCTCAACGCCCCATCCATTATGTTGTACCGCAACTGCAAACTGGACTTTGAAATTTTCAAAAGCTGTGTCGCCATCAAATGCAGGTGGCTTCAAAATTCCTTTCTGGTTACTAGAAGATTCTGGAATTACTCTGGTATTGCTTTGTTGAGTATTCTCTCTGACGAACTGGGTACGATTGTCCAATCGGGTCTCAAACTCTTGAATTTTTCCTTCAAGACCACTCATTTCTTCATGAATTCTATTAATCTCACCTTTAAGCGATGTTTGTATTCCAGTCATTTCACCTCTTAACTTTTCTTGGATTACATCCAGCTATTGATTTTGCTGATCAAATTTGGAGTTTAATTCCTGTTTCAGTTCTTGGCTTTGAAGCTGCGATTGTTGATTTTGCCGATCCAATTCTTTCTTCAGATCTTGGCCTTGCTGTTCCAACTTGTCACTAATTTGAAAATTCAAATCTTTCTTCAGACCTTGACTTTGCTGTTCCAACTTCTCGTTTAATTTGGAACTCAATTCTAAATTCATCCGTTTATTCTCCTGACTCTGTTGCTGCGATATCTGCTGCGATTCTTGCTTTTGCTTAATCAACTCTTTTTAATCTCTTGATTCTGTTGCTGCGATTGTTCACTTTGCCGCTTCATTTGTTCACTTTGCTGCTTCATTTGCTGCACTAGAGCATTAAACATCGCTTCCATCTTTGGTGCCTCTTTATCTTCCGAAGTAGCCGTTTTTCGCTCCACTAACTCAGTCTCAATTGAAAACGGTTCACCAGCCTGCTGTTTTTCTGCTTTAACAACTTGTTGTAAACGGAGAAATAGCTCTTGCTTATTTCCTGCAGTACTTAGACCTCGCCGTCCAAGCTCTTCTTTAAGCTCCTGGGAACTATAGGATTTAATGTTCACTGCACTTTCCATTTTATTGTTTAATGTTATCAGGCTTGGAAAATCACCAATTAATTTATTTATTGTTCAACGATTTGTAAAATTTTACTATCTCTCAATTTGCACGATTTGCAAAATCCCACTTCTGACCCAATTGTTACGAAATTCAGGTTTTCGAGTTCGTAATGGATTTTGCAATTAAAACACAACACAAGTTAATTAATTTACAAATAACAACTTTAATGAACAATAATAAAATTAACACAAGTTCACAATTTATAATGGTGATTACTTTTCACAGTACACAAAAACACTTATGATACTTTATCAATTTACAACAACTTTTACAACTGCACTGGTTAAATTCCAAACAACTAATAATCTTACTTTAACCTAACGCCTCTATTTATACTTAATTAAAAGCTAGACAGAAATATCGAGAAAAGACCAGAAAATTGTAGCCCTATTCCCTTATTTACAACTAACGATACTTATATGTAATGAGTCATTTTCTAAAAATAGACTACATGTTCAATCATGTTCTTTTACAAAAACTGGACAAACCGCACAAACCGGTTTGACTACTTGTTTGACCAGTACACAATGATTCAAACTTGATGGCGGTTACATTTCAAATTTCAAATAATCTAATACTGTTAGCTTATAGTGCTTATTTTTAGTATGCAGTATTTACATTGGGATTTATGTTAGGATTCTAATTCTATTATATACGCTAATGACTACTTTTCGTAACAATATATTTAAAATTTTAAATCTTATCTTTGTTCTTAATTTCTAAAATATTCTTACGTAATTCTTCAGGAATTGGCTGATTTCTAATATTGTATAATCGGAGATCCTCTTCTGATGAACTGTTATCTTCGTTCGTAAATCTGATACTTGTCTCCTGTAACTTATTCGTTTTGAATTTGTTGATCATCAAGACTCGGAAGCTGTCTTTTCTTCTGTTTTTCTTCTTTTGAAATTTTGGTTGAAAGTATAGCAGATATTTTTTTAGTTTCTTGCTGAGTTCTTCAAATGTTAATTTATTTATTTTCTTCTTCGTTGGTAATGGGTAAACCAGTAGCCAGTTTTGCCATTTGATAAATCAATTTTCCTCTACGGAATTTTATAGCATTACCATATGCGTTGGATTG
Organism: Nephrocerus scutellatus; assembly: GCA_947095585.1. NCBI lineage: Eukaryota > Metazoa > Arthropoda > Insecta > Diptera > Pipunculidae > Nephrocerus > Nephrocerus scutellatus. Next base: position 64,488,727 of record OX352764.1, on the reverse strand, counting down.
AGCTATTAATTGATTCTTTCACTGAATTGAATTGATTTTCTAATTCACTGAATTTATTTAAAGTTTTTTTAATTCGTCGATTTTTGTACGTTTTTTAATTCACTTTAAAGTTTTTGTTTAGCTATACCGTATTTTATAATTATTACTTCAAAACTTAGTTACTTTTAGAAACTTTTGTTTGAGAAAATAAATCCACTATTTAAAAACGGAACGTTGATTTTTTACTTGGATAGCACAAATATCCTACTATCCTACTGACTGCGCCAATTTAATTATTCAAAACAGAAAAAGTATTTTTAAAAAATTATTATTGAAAACTTGTGACTGATGCCTCTCGAGTCTACTTAAGTTCTAAACTTAATACAATTCAAGTTCTTATTTATATAGGTTCTGATTTACATATTTGTTATTCGTATTAATTCTTATCATAAATTGCGATCTAAGAGATCAACATGTTTACGTCTTTTCAAACTCAAGGACAGCCAGATGTCCAATTGCGCGTTGGCCTCGAAGTTGTTTATTTGAGTCGTCATTCCTTTGTTCTCTTTATTGTCTGCCTGAATTGCGCGTTGGCCTCGAAGTTGTTTATTTGAGTCGTCATTTCTTTGTTCTCTTTGTTGTCTGCCTGTGGTTGAATATGATATCATGCTGATCTTGCTTTGTTGCATGTGGGAGTTCTGGTGCATATAAAGGGTGTTTTTTTAGGAGGTTTGTTTTTCCGATAGATGTCGTTTTATTTTATGACAGTTGTTTTGACAGCTCAAAGTGGCATTTCTACTCAGTATTGTTTGGCAAATCATTATGAATAGGTTAACTCCAGAACAACGTTTTCAAATCGTGGAAATTTATTTTCAAAATCAGTGTTCAATTAAAAATGTTTATAGAGCACTTCGTGAATTTTATGGTGCACATAATCGTCCGTCAGAGACCACCATAAAGAACGTAATTACCAAATTTCGGTCTACATTCACTCTTTTGGATGCCAAGCCACCGACAAGAATGAGAAGAGTTCGTACAGAAGAAAATATTGCTGTCGTTGAGGCCAGTGTCGAAGAAAACGACAATTTATCGATTCGTCGTCGTGCTCAGCAAATTGGACTTTGTCCATCGACTTTATGGAAAATTTTACGTAAAGATTTGGGTTTGGTGCCATACAAAATTCAATTGGTGCAAGAATTAATGCCACACGACCATCGTTTGCGCCGTGAATTCAGTGATTGGTCGTTAAATCAATTGAACGAAGATCCATTTTTTTACCGTAAAATTCTCTTCAGTGATGAGGCGCATTTTTTGTTAAATGGATACGTCAACAAACAAAATTGTCGCATTTGGAGCAAAGATAATCCACACGCCGTTCAAGAATTACCAATGCATCCTGATAAATGTACTGTTTGGTGCGGTCTATGGGCTGGTGGGATCATCGGTCCATATTTCTTTAAAAATGAGGAAGGACGACGCGTTACCGTGAATGGAAATCGATACAGAACCATGTTAAATGAGTTTTTGTTGTCAAATCTTGAAGATATGGATATGGATGAAATGTGGTTTCAACAAGATGGTGCCACTTGCCATACAGCACGTGAAACAATCGACTTATTGAAAGAAACTTTCAACGACAACATTATTTCGAGAAATGGTCCGGTGAATTGGCCTCCGCGTTCGTGCGATTTGACGCCACTCGATTACTTTTTGTGGGGATACGTGAAGTCATTGGTTTATGTGGATAAACCTCAATCGATTGACGCTTTGGAAACCAATATTCAACGTGTCATTGCTGACATACGCCCTCAAATGCTTGAAAAAGTGCTGGAAAATTGGACCTCCAGAATGACATTTGTGAAAAATAGTCGTGGTAGCCATATGCCAGAAATTGTGTTTAAATGTTAAATGCCAAAAAATTATCTACCAAATAAAAAAAAATTTTGGTCATTTCATAATTTTATATGTGTTTTATTCAAAAAAAAAATCGGCAACCTCTTAAAAAAACACCCGTTATAACTCACTTTGTGTAAAAATGTTTGGCGTGATCGGGCCTCGGTGATGGAAGACCCCATTAAAATTTTTTAAAATTTACCCGATTTTGTTCAAATTTTATACACACATGTTTAATCCTAATGATGGACAACGCTTTTTGTATAAATTTTGAAGTGGCCCCAAGTCCGAGGGACTTCCATATAAATTTTAAAAAAATAGCCCGATTTTCTTTAAATTTTATAGACATGTGTATCTCCGATGGAAACACTTTTTGTAAACATTTTGGAGTGATCAGCATCCCTTTGCACTTTGTGTATCAATTAAAGAATTTACATGAAAATTTTTAATTTTTATGGGTTGTTTTTTTTTCTCGCACGGCTATAGTCTAAAATCTAAATCCACTTTAAGAGACGTCTGAGATCTTTTAATTTTCCACAATTTTTTTAAACCGTTTTCAACTAAAAATATGATATTTAAACTCTTTTAAATTGTTATTCCAATATTAAATATTTTACATTAAATGTGGATCTCGTCATGCCATAAACACTACTTCGTCAGAAAGAATGGATTTTTTTGCAATAACCAATTTGTTTTTATGCAATAAATCTTCCTCTTTAAGCTTTTGTTCCTCTATCTAATGCGAATAAAACAAATTAAACGTAATAAAATCTATTTTATCATAGCCATTTTTGTTGACGTTTATGAACGATGAATTGTACTAAGTATGGCCTTCATGTTAACTGCAAATATTCTGCATTATGAGCGCGTTCAACAATGCAATAGAAAAGAACTTCGTACATACGCAGATTTTTGACGTTTATGAAAACGCCCATACCTAGGCATTCGGATGATATTGCGGATTCTTTGAACTGATGCAGTACGTAACTGGACAGTAGCTACCATAAGTTTCAGTTTTAAAGCCTGGCAAACCCACCCACGAAGGATCGTCTTATAGACCAATTTTGCTGCTCTCTTCTATAGCCAAAACTTTATACACTCCTCCTCCCAAGTCTTCATCAACACTTGAGTCTCGCCTCCCACCAACATGGCTTTAGGAAACATCGCAGCACTACTAGCCTTAACGGAGCAGAACCACATTGCGGACGGTCTTACCACCGTCGCCCGCACTGGGGCACTGCTGTCGTGGCACCCGATTTGTCCAAGGCTTTGGACACGGTTGACCACTCTACTCTCCTACAGGACATACTGAATTCCACTCTTCTCGACTCCATCAAAAGGTTCCTGTCTGCTTACATAAATAGCAGGAGCGCATATGTGGAATTCAGAAATTCCTGCTCAAAGCATCGAAGATGGGAGTCCCACAAGGAGGGGTCCTCTCCCCCATCTTATTGAATCTCTATCTCTATCGATGCTTCCTACTCCCCATACTGGGGTTAAACTGATCACCTACGCTGATGATTGCTCTCTTGATGCCTCCGGTGCAGATGTAAACGAGGTCACACATAGGATAAGTTCCTACCTGACAGAGCTATCTGAATTTTTCAAGAAAAGGAAACTCCACCTCGCTTCCCAAAAATCATCTGCTACGCTGTTCACCTCTTGGACTTAAGAAGTCAGGCTTTCACTTGACATTCGTATTAACAACGAAATTATAATTTTATAATTATTTTTAATATTTTACATTTTTAATTAAATTTAACAACCCCAAAATTTTAGGAGTCATATTCGACAACCTCCTTAACTTCTGTAGGCACGCAAAAAATATTTGCAGTAAAGTGAGCAGTCGTAATAGGGGTAAGGGGGTGGGGTAAGGACAAAGAAGTTCTTGTGACGACGTATAAAGCTATTGGCCGCTCAATTATTAACCACGCCGCCCCCATCTATACGTCATTTTTAAGTGACACTCAATGGAATAATATCCAGTCCAGAAAAATACAGCCCTTCGCATCGCAACTGGGTGCCACTCTATAACCAACCCTGCTCAACTTCATGACGAAACGTCCATGCTCCCCGTCAGGCAACACGATGAACTGCTGTCAAAGCAGCAGCAGTATCTGCTTTGCTTGCCATTAGCCTTTAGTTAATTTAAGTACACTTAGAAATTGAATAGGTGTATTTGTACTGTGAATGAGAGTATAATGTTTGGAGCTTTGACTATAGAATATATGGACCGTCAGTTGGACGAACTAAACAAATTAAATCAAATTTTACGAAAGAAAAAACGATATAAATTTTTCCCATAAAATGGATATATTTGGTTAATTTTTCTCTTATATATTTTTTATGTTCTTTCTTCTTTTATAATAGTGCTCGGAGCTGGGAGATTTGTCTTATATAAGCTACGAACATACTGGTAAGCTCGAGGACTATAGAAATGGAGCGGTAGCGCAAATGTACGTAGCTCCGGTGGGTAGTTACCACAAACTTTTCCGCTATTAATTGCATCTAACACATTTTTGTCGTTATGCGATGTAGTCTATATTTAAACAATTAAAAAAATATATATATACAATTAACTTTACAATTTTGTTTAATGTGAGTTATTTTAACGGACTTGCAAGACTTCCTCCGCGCCTTCGGTTATATAATTTTTCTCCCGAAAATTTTTAATCACGACCACAAGTTTTTTATTCGACTTTTTTTGTCGAATCGCATTAGTCCGTAAACGTTTTACTACTTTATTCTTAGTGTTTACTTGTTTTTTTTAGAATTCCAACATATCGTGCCATGGTACTTAGTGTTGCCTTTTGGAAATTTTCAGGTATATCACCTGCGTATCGAATATACCTTTTTGGAGTAGTTAGTAAGTTTTCTAGTGTTCTCGGTAATGATGTTTGCTCGTTACGATGTACTTCATTTCGATTAACAATTAACGGGACTAATGGTTTACGTGACTCGTCATAATCGATGAGAAATTCAACTTTATAAGGTCGCGCGTTTGAACTTAATTTTCTCGATATACCACTAGGTACGTAGCAATCTTCAGTGAAATGTTTCGAACATATATTTGCACTGTTTTGGTGTTGAAAAATTCTGGGTTGGTTGTTCATGACACTTATTGCAGTGAGCCATTCTTGGTATTTAATTGGGTCGGAAACTTTCAATCTGCAAAACAAATTTATTTATAAGTAAACAAAAATTCTTGGTTATAACTTGGAAAATATTTAATATAAAAATTATATTTTTTGCACTCACTTTTGGAAAGTAACAACTGAAAGTGCGTTTTTTAATTCACTTTAAAGTTTTTGTTTAGCTATACCGTATTTTATAATTATTACTTCAAAACTTAGTTACTTTTAGAAACTTTTGTTTGAGAAAATAAATCCACTATTTAAAAACGGAACGTTGATTTTTTACTTGGATAGCACAAATATCCTACTATCCTACTGACTGCGCCAATTTAATTATTCAAAACAGAAAAAGTATTTTTAAAAAATTATTATTGACAACTTGTGACTGATGCCTCTCGAGTCTACTTAAGTTCTAAACTTAATACAATTCAAGTTCTTATTTATATAGGTTCTGATTTACATATTTGTTATTCGTATTAATTCTTATCATAAATTGCGATCTAAGAGATCAACATGTTTACGTCTTTTCAAACTCAAGGACAGCCAGATGTCCAATTGCGCGTTGGCCTCGAAGTTGTTTATTTGAGTCGTCATTCCTTTGTTCTCTTTATTGTCTGCCTGAATTGCGCGTTGGCCTCGAAGTTGTTTATTTGAGTCGTCATTTCTTTGTTCTCTTTGTTGTCTGCCTGTGGTTGAATATGATATCATGCTGATCTTGCTTTGTTGCATGTGGGAGTTCTGGTGCATATAAAGGGTGTTTTTTTAGGAGGTTTGTTTTTCCGATAGATGTCGTTTTATTTTATGACAGTTGTTTTGACAGCTCAAAGTGGCATTTCTACTCAGTATTGTTTGGCAAATCATTATGAATAGGTTAACTCCAGAACAACGTTTTCAAATCGTGGAAATTTATTTTCAAAATCAGTGTTCAATTAAAAATGTTTATAGAGCACTTCGTGAATTTTATGGTGCACATAATCGTCCGTCAGAGACCACCATAAAGAACGTAATTACCAAATTTCGGTCTACATTCACTCTTTTGGATGCCAAGCCACCGACAAGAATGAGAAGAGTTCGTACAGAAGAAAATATTGCTGTCGTTGAGGCCAGTGTCGAAGAAAACGACAATTTATCGATTCGTCGTCGTGCTCAGCAAATTGGACTTTGTCCATCGACTTTATGGAAAATTTTACGTAAAGATTTGGGTTTGGTGCCATACAAAATTCAATTGGTGCAAGAATTAATGCCACACGACCATCGTTTGCGCCGTGAATTCAGTGATTGGTCGTTAAATCAATTGAACGAAGATCCATTTTTTTACCGTAAAATTCTCTTCAGTGATGAGGCGCATTTTTTGTTAAATGGATACGTCAACAAACAAAATTGTCGCATTTGGAGCAAAGATAATCCACACGCCGTTCAAGAATTACCAATGCATCCTGATAAATGTACTGTTTGGTGCGGTCTATGGGCTGGTGGGATCATCGGTCCATATTTCTTTAAAAATGAGGAAGGACGACGCGTTACCGTGAATGGAAATCGATACAGAACCATGTTAAATGAGTTTTTGTTGTCAAATCTTGAAGATATGGATATGGATGAAATGTGGTTTCAACAAGATGGTGCCACTTGCCATACAGCACGTGAAACAATCGACTTATTGAAAGAAACTTTCAACGACAACATTATTTCGAGAAATGGTCCGGTGAATTGGCCTCCGCGTTCGTGCGATTTGACGCCACTCGATTACTTTTTGTGGGGATACGTGAAGTCATTGGTTTATGTGGATAAACCTCAATCGATTGACGCTTTGGAAACCAATATTCAACGTGTCATTGCTGACATACGCCCTCAAATGCTTGAAAAAGTGCTGGAAAATTGGACCTCCAGAATGACATTTGTGAAAAATAGTCGTGGTAGCCATATGCCAGAAATTGTGTTTAAATGTTAAATGCCAAAAAATTATCTACCAAATAAAAAAAAATTTTGGTCATTTCATAATTTTATATGTGTTTTATTCAAAAAAAAAATCGGCAACCTCTTAAAAAAACACCCGTTATAACTCACTTTGTGTAAAAATGTTTGGCGTGATCGGGCCTCGGTGATGGAAGACCCCATTAAAATTTTTTAAAATTTACCCGATTTTGTTCAAATTTTATACACACATGTTTAATCCTAATGATGGACAACGCTTTTTGTATAAATATTGAAGTGGCCCCAAGTCCGAGGGACTTCCATATAAATTTTAAAAAAATAGCCCGATTTTCTTTAAATTTTATAGACATGTGTATCTCCGATGGAAACACTTTTTGTAAACATTTTGGAGTGATCAGCATCCCTTTGCACTTTGTGTATCAATTAAAGAATTTACATGAAAATTTTTAATTTTTATGGGTTGTTTTTTTTTCTCGCACGGCTATAGTCTAAAATCTAAATCCACTTTAAGAGACGTCTGAGATCTTTTAATTTTCCACAATTTTTTTAAACCGTTTTCAACTAAAAATATGATATTTAAACTCTTTTAAATTGTTATTCCAATATTAAATATTTTACATTAAATGTGGATCTCGTCATGCCATAAACACTACTTCGTCAGAAAGAATGGATTTTTTTGCAATAACCAATTTGTTTTTATGCAATAAATCTTCCTCTTTAAGCTTTTGTTCCTCTATCTAATGCGAATAAAACAAATTAAACGTAATAAAATCTATTTTATCATAGCCATAGACGTTTATGAACGATGAATTGTACTAAGTATGGCCTTCATGTTAACTGCAAATATTCTGCATTATGAGCGCGTTCAACAATGCAATAGAAAAGAACTTCGTACATACGCAGATTTTTGACGTTTATGAAAACGCCCATACCTAGGCATTCGGATGATATTGCGGATTCTTTGAACTGATGCAGTACGTAACTGGACAGTAGCTACCATAAGTTTCAGTTTTAAAGCCTGGCAAACCCACCCACGAAGGATCGTCTTATAGACCAATTTTGCTGCTCTCTTCTATAGCCAAAACTTTATACACTCCTCCTCCCAAGTCTTCATCAACACTTGAGTCTCGCCTCCCACCAACATGGCTTTAGGAAACATCGCAGCACTACTAGCCTTAACGGAGCAGAACCACATTGCGGACGGTCTTACCACCGTCGCCCGCACTGGGGCACTGCTGTCGTGGCACCCGATTTGTCCAAGGCTTTGGACACGGTTGACCACTCTACTCTCCTACAGGACATACTGAATTCCACTCTTCTCGACTCCATCAAAAGGTTCCTGTCTGCTTACATAAATAGCAGGAGCGCATATGTGGAATTCAGAAATTCCTGCTCAAAGCATCGAAGATGGGAGTCCCACAAGGAGGGGTCCTCTCCCCCATCTTATTGAATCTCTATCTCTATCGATGCTTCCTACTCCCCATACTGGGGTTAAACTGATCACCTACGCTGATGATTGCTCTCTTGATGCCTCCGGTGCAGATGTAAACGAGGTCACACATAGGATAAGTTCCTACCTGACAGAGCTATCTGAATTTTTCAAGAAAAGGAAACTCCACCTCGCTTCCCAAAAATCATCTGCTACGCTGTTCACCTCTTGGACTTAAGAAGTCAGGCTTTCACTTGACATTCGTATTAACAACGAAATTATAATTTTATAATTATTTTTAATATTTTACATTTTTAATTAAATTTAACAACCCCAAAATTTTAGGAGTCATATTCGACAACCTCCTTAACTTCTGTAGGCACGCAAAAAATATTTGCAGTAAAGTGAGCAGTCGTAATAGGGGTAAGGGGGTGGGGTAAGGACAAAGAAGTTCTTGTGACGACGTATAAAGCTATTGGCCGCTCAATTATTAACCACGCCGCCCCCATCTATACGTCATTTTTAAGTGACACTCAATGGAATAATATCCAGTCCAGAAAAATACAGCCCTTCGCATCGCAACTGGGTGCCACTCTATAACCAACCCTGCTCAACTTCATGACGAAACGTCCATGCTCCCCGTCAGGCAACACGATGAACTGCTGTCAAAGCAGCAGCAGTATCTGCTTTGCTTGCCATTAGCCTTTAGTTAATTTAAGTACACTTAGAAATTGAATAGGTGTATTTGTACTGTGAATGAGAGTATAATGTTTGGAGCTTTGACTATAGAATATATGGACCGTCAGTTGGACGAACTAAACAAATTAAATCAAATTTTACGAAAGAAAAAACGATATAAATTTTTCCCATAAAATGGATATATTTGGTTAATTTTTCTCTTATATATTTTTTATGTTCTTTCTTCTTTTATAATAGTGCTCGGAGCTGGGAGATTTGTCTTATATAAGCTACGAACATACTGGTAAGCTCGAGGACTATAGAAATGGAGCGGTAGCGCAAATGTACGTAGCTCCGGTGGGTAGTTACCACAAACTTTTCCGCTATTAATTGCATCTAACACATTTTTGTCGTTATGCGATGTAGTCTATATTTAAACAATTAAAAAAATATATATATACAATTAACTTTACAATTTTGTTTAATGTGAGTTATTTTAACGGACTTGCAAGACTTCCTCCGCGCCTTCGGTTATATAATTTTTCTCCCGAAAATTTTTAATCACGACCACAAGTTTTTTATTCGACTTTTTTTGTCGAATCGCATTAGTCCGTAAACGTTTTACTACTTTATTCTTAGTGTTTACTTGTTTTTTTTAGAATTCCAACATATCGTGCCATGGTACTTAGTGTTGCCTTTTGGAAATTTTCAGGTATATCACCTGCGTATCGAATATACCTTTTTGGAGTAGTTAGTAAGTTTTCTAGTGTTCTCGGTAATGATGTTTGCTCGTTACGATGTACTTCATTTCGATTAACAATTAACGGGACTAATGGTTTACGTGACTCGTCATAATCGATGAGAAATTCAACTTTATAAGGTCGCGCGTTTGAACTTAATTTTCTCGATATACCACTAGGTACGTAGCAATCTTCAGTGAAATGTTTCGAACATATATTTGCACTGTTTTGGTGTTGAAAAATTCTGGGTTGGTTGTTCATGACACTTATTGCAGTGAGCCATTCTTGGTATTTAATTGGGTCGGAAACTTTCAATCTGCAAAACAAATTTATTTATAAGTAAACAAAAATTCTTGGTTATAACTTGGAAAATATTTAATATAAAAATTATATTTTTTGCACTCACTTTTGGAAAGTAACAACTGAAAGTGCAGATAACGTTGAAGCACAGCCTTCCACAATACATTTCCTTCCTATTCTTCCCATTTCAATTAGTATATTACGAAATTTGTAATGTAACCACCGAAATATATAATTTTATTATTAAAAATAAAATATAATTCACTTTAAATTAAAAACAGCAAAACACGAAAAAATCTAAACACAGCTTGTAAACACACGAAAGGTAATGAAAGGCCAAGAAAATAAATAAATATAAATATTGTTTGTATTGTTAGTTTACAGTATTTTAGTTTACATTTTTGCCACGGAAACGTGTAGTCGCTGCAGATGTTGAATACGCTTTTTATTTGAAAAATATAAGTAACTGTCATTTGATTGGCGGTCCATTTAATTCTATAGTCAAAGGTTTGGAGGGTTTCCTCTTGATCTCGTTTCAGGCCTGGAGTTGCTAACACAATAAGAACAATAGTACTGTGCGATGCACGCACACCTTCGTCGGTGGTGGTTTATTGTGTTTTTGAAATAAAATAATAGATTAGACTTTTAACAATTTTCAATTCTACATTTTATTGAGAATTTAAAAATATGCAATTGCTAAGAATCTTTATTTAAAAAATGTTTGACAAATACTGAGTAAAAATGATGAACAAAGTAGTATGTAAACGGGATATGCAATTACAAATAGAATCACTTAATACCTAAATGTATATGAAAATAAAATGATAAAAAAAATCTAATTTAAATGTTTCTGAAATAAATAAACGTTTACTTGTTTTTTTTTTTGTATTTAGGCAATAATTAAGAATTAGATTGTTCCGATTTTTGCAACTTCTCATACTTTCTTTTGCATTGTTAAAAAATGTTGCTTGATTATTAATTAAAGTAGAGTTATACAATCCCGTTTCCTAAACAATTATACTTTATATGGTGTTCATGTAAATGCTGGTTTTAATTAAACTTCCGACATTTAAAAAATCAATCATCAACTGTGTATTCTGGCATTTTATCGTATTTTAGTTTTGTTGGTTCATGGTCTGTATTAACCAAAAGTACTGAGTGCGAATATCCCATTGTGCACTGCGGAATTTTCATACCATCCATTTTGGGCACTTCTTTGGGGACTGTGGAAGACTTTTGGAACTCTCCAATGCCCAATTCGCCAAATGTAGGCGAAGCACCCCATGCTATTAAGGTATCATCAGCCGAGATAATAATAGATGTGTTTGCGCAACCAATGCTAGTAATATGCCATCCTAAACAAAAAGTTGTAAAGTAAAGTTGTGTCAGCAATGGGTAGGTAGTCTCAATATTTACCAGATAAGTCTTGCACTGGCTTGGGATACATGTTGGCTTCACCAGTTTTTTTGTTTTGTCCAAAAAGAAAAAGGACACCAATATCATTGACAGCCAAACTAAACGTTGCTCCACAATGTACGCTACGAATGCCACGGCCTTGTGTCTCAAAATATTTTATTAGTCTGGGCAAACAAAGCATTTAGAATATTTTGATACGGTATCGAACAAAAATTTTTGTTTCTCACCTGGGAACCATTTCATCTTTCGGTTCAGCATGCCCAAGTCTTCCAAATCCTCCAAAGCCCCAACTGTAAACTCGTTTTTTTGAGTCTACGGCGACCTATAACATGTAAATGTATTGTTGAAAATGTTTGTGTTATTTCGAATGGTGTTTAAAATTGGTTGAAAAGAGCCGCTTTGCAATTATATATTTTTACACTTAATATTGTAATTTTGTTTCGGTAATATAAGTACCCAATTAAATGTAATGTAATTTTATGATTTTTATGTGTGCATGTGGCATATTATATTTGCATTTGATGTTAGGTGACCGCCTGCCTGAGCGATTACTTCTAATCTTATGAACCAATTAAAATGCATGCCATTTATTATGACTCCTTCAGTTAAAATTTTGGAATTCCAAAATGGTGAAAGAAACAGTGGTTTATCTGTTTCTTTCACCTCACTGCAACAAACGGGAGAAAGATCATTTTTACTTTTTAAAATTGCCCGCTTCTAATTAAATGAATATTATCATATGTTTCCAAATGGTTGTAAGTTTGCTACATGTTTATTGGTGTCTTTAAAATGACTTTGGCGCTAGGCTAAAATCTGAATTTCTAGTTGCCCACGAGGCACCCAAACAAATTTACAAATTTAGTTAAACCCCAACACAGATTTAGTTTCTATGGTTCGTACATTAAAAACAAAGTGGGTTGTATGTATGTTCGTATATTTTCAGTTAATAATAAACTATCTATGGAAGACCATACATCTTAATAACACGATAGATAGACTTCGCAGATAGACTTCTATTACTGAATAAAATTTCAGCTTGTTGAGATGATATCTTTGATAGGAAAACATACTACATATTTTATTAAAGCACTTCCCAATATGAAATTATTAATACAAACCTATTTTTAACTAACAATTAAATGTCAAAAGTAACAAAAACAAATTACTTTAAAAAGGATTTTTTTTAATTCCGAAGACCTAGTTAAAAATTAACAGGATAGTCTTGCAATTTAATTGAGACTTGGGATTAAATCGATAACTGTTCTGTTAAGTCTTAACGTTTAAATATTCTATCCTTTATTTTCGTATTCTTATATATTGTAAGGACGATTTTGGACACCCACAAAAACCACCCTACAGTATAACCAGCTCTGCGGTCCAGGGTTCGATTACATTCTTTGTAAATATTACTTCTTTAAATACTGTTAAACATGAAATATAAAATAAATAGAAGTACTATGATTAAATATAAAATCTATTTCAAGACTTTGGAATACTTTCTTACACATAAAATATTAATACGTGGTTAAATATAAAATACATAGTTGGTAAATGCTTTAAAATACTTTCACTCACTTTAGAAGAAGCACCCTGTAGGCTAAGAACAATTGTTACGGGATTTTCTTCAAACTGCACCGACAATTACATAGCAACATTCATGGCAATACACAGTGTGAATTATATATTTACACAAGTGTGTTGCCACCGAGTAACAAGGCACAAGCATACAAAATTACCATACATAATTATAATTACTAAATAGTACAGAACTATGTACTACAACAACAACACACTGTCATTGGGTTCAGCATACGGACAACGAAACACACATGACACACATACGTTATACGCAAGGCGCACGCACAAGCAGGGACAATGTACATACACGGAAAGTTACTATGCGCATGCTGACCAAATGAACCGTTAGGTTAAGAATAAAAGGACGCTGCTGATCGATCAACAGGGAGTCGTTCGTGAACCGTCGCAGTGTGCACATCTGGTAAGTCATATCATTCTTAGTTTATTTATTGTATATATAGTTCACAGCTACCCTCACCAGGGTTGTGAATCTATTATCATAGTCTATACATAGCATATAGCTTCCGCCACCCGTGGTAAGGGGTTATATGCTATTATCGTTATTCACCAGCAAAGTTTTATACAGGTTGCAGCTTCCCCCACCCGTGGTAAGGGGTTGCAAACTATTGTTATTTCGCTTATAGGGGGCAGAGATTTTATCTCTCCAGTTGTGATTTGGTTTAGCATACGTATTATAGATCTTGTACAGTTTGCAGCTTCCCCCCAGCCTTGGTAAGGGGTTGCAAACTATTTTTTATTCCGCTTATAGGGGGCAGAGATTTTACCTCTCCAGTTCTAATTTAGTCAGTTAAGTTTTCTAGCTTGTATACGAGTTGCAACTTCCCCCAACCTGGGGTAAGGGGTTGCAATTCCACATTTAGTTATTTCACTCACAGTGGGGAGATAAAATCTCTGCCCACTGTGAGTGAAATAACTAAATTTCTGATTTGGAGTAGTTATATTTTACTTGCAAAAACATTAGTCCAGGCACAACTTACAGCCCCACCCGTGGAAAGGGGTTGTAAGATATTTTTCCTTACTCTGTATATAGATCACAGCTTCCCCCACCCATTGTAAGTGGTTGTGAGTTATTATCATTACTATTACGAATATTTACTAGCATAGGTCTTATATAGTTTACAGCTTCCAACCACCCCTCCCACCCATGGTAAGGGTTTGCAAACTATTGCTATTTCGCTTACGTCTCCTAGCTTGTATTCGAGTTGCAACTTCCTCCCCATCCGCGGAAAGGGGTTGCAATTCCACAGTAGTTTATTTTACTCGTAGGGGAAACAGATTTTATCTCTCCACGTCTGACCAACGAATGCACCTTACGATCTCGGGACGTCGACTCCACGGGTAATGTAAACGCAAACATTGTAAAACTTTAAGATGAATAAAAATCAAGAATGCAAAACACAAATATTGTAAAACCAAGATGTCAACATAGTAAGCTCAAACACTTGTAAAACCTTAAGTTAATAAAAAAAAGCCAGATAAAACAAACGTCGTAATATTAAATATTTCTGTAACGAAACCGTGGGAATCGCTGAGCAAAACCCAGCTATAAAACTTCGTTACAATATTTGTACATGCAAAGATGACAAATGCAAAAAAAGTAACATAAATATAATATCTCTAACTATTTTCTTTTCGAAAAATCTTTTAAAATATAATAATAAGAGATTAGAAAGATTATAACAACGTTCAAGGCGTTATTGAAAGTTGTTTTGTTTGTTTTTCTAACCAAATTTTGTTGACGGTTGCAACGGAAGCAGGGCTGCCAAAGTAAGTACTGAGGAAGTATTCGTACTCCCCATATTTTTTTTGCATAATATGTAATTGGCATACGCTTAAAGCGATGTATAACCTTATAATACCTAGCGTTATAAATTAAATATTTTTGTATTGTATTCATAAACACTCTACTCAGTCAAATGTATTCACAAACACAGTACTCAATTCATTGTATTCTCAAACACACTACTAATTGAAATAAAATCTGATAATATAATTTCAAACCAGTCTGACGTGTCCTTGCGTTCTTTGTTATTTCATAGCCGTTTTTTCAATAGGAGACGTAAAAATTGTTTGAAATTTTTTTGTTACAAATCGTAATTAATTAAAATTCGTGTTTTTCACGATAAATTAATTAAAATAATAAAAAAAGGGTAAATGGTTTGTCGATTCCAACTTAAAATAAAATATAGTTACAAAATGGCGAACGATGGTGGTTGGAACGTCATGGAAAAAAATTGTGTGGTAGTGAGAATTACCATATTCTCAATTAAAAATTTACTTGAATTGAATGATTGCACTAAGAGTCCCCGCACAGTAGAGACTTTTTTATCGGCCGATAGTTTGGTCGTTTTCGGCTGCCAGTGCGCACACTGTGCCGATTAAACAGTCGGGTTAGTGGTGAGTGCACAGACAAAGACAAAGTTGAATGGCAATCGTGTCGCACATTCAACTTATTTATCGGCCGATACCAAATCGTTGTGTCTGCGCACTTGCATACATGTTCATACTGATTCAAACTATCAGCCGACAGAAAGTCTCTAGTGTGCGGGGACTCTAAATGTATTGAAACTGAAAGAAATGCTGAAACAGATGAAGCAAAGAATAGAAAAGCTAAAGCCAGAATCGAATTAATCATTTCTCCAAGTTTGTTCGTACACGTTGCGAGTTCAACCTCAGCGGCTGGAACATGGAAGAGATTGAAAGACTTATATGAGGATCGTGGACTTTGCGTCGTATCGGTTTGTTACGCAAGTTGGGGACAATGCGTTTGGAAAATTCTGATTCCATGAACAATTATACTTCACAAAGCATTTGAAACTGCGAATAAATTGAACGGTATCGGTTTTTCAGTGCAGATGAGTGGCTTGGTAGCATTTTTTTAGCTGGTTTCCCGAATGACTTTGCTCCTATTATAATGGGACTTGAAAGTAGCGACACTACAATAACGGCAGATTCAATCAAATCGAAATTACTAGATTGCCGTTATGGTTCGAAATCGGATGGTCAAGGATCAGCTTTCTTTGGAAACAGTCGTAGCAACAATCAAAATCGGCCGTTCGCCGAAAAGTGAGAATAAGTCACAGCCACAATATAATCTATATAAACTATATATAGAAAATAGAGAATTTGTATGTATATTTGTGCCTAACTAGCTCTGGAACGCCTTGACCAATTTCAACCAAACTTGGTACACATATTAATTACTATCCGGAATCAAACATAGGTGGTGGGGGTAGCACGTTTTTTGGCTGTGGAAGGCTGCTGCCACCCCTACCACAGGCAAGAAACCTGCTTCCCCCTTTGCTACAGTTTTCGGTATCACCGTGATGAATAGTGTTGGTAGTACGCTCCTATGGATGAGTTATGTATCGCCGCAGGGTGGTGGGTGACCGATATTAGTGTCGATTCTATGGTTTTCTGGGTCGCTGAGTTGAATGGTAGTTGAATGGTGATGGTAAGACAGCTCTAGTGGGATGGGGTCGATAACTGATGGGGGGGGGGGGGGGTTGTAAACGATATTAGTATCGATTTTATGGTTTTCGGGGTCGATGAGTTGAATGGTGATGGTAAGACAGCTCTAGGGGGATGGGGTCGACAACTGGGGGTGGGGGTGACCGACATTGGTGTCGATTCTATGGTTTTCGGGGTCGCTGAGTTGAATGGTGATGGTAACACAGCTCTAGGGGGAAGGGGTCGATAACTAAGTTTGGGGAAGGGGTGACCGATATTAGTGTCGATGATATGGTTTTCGGGGTCGCTGAGTTGAATGGTGATGGTAAGACAGCTCTAGGTGGATAGGGTCGATAGCTGAGTGGGGAGGGGGGGGGGCCGATATTAGTGTCGATTCTATGGTTTTCTGGGTCGCTGAGTTGAATAGTGATGGGAAGGCAGTTCTAGGGTGACGGGGTCGATAACTTAGGGGTGGGGGGTGTCCGATATTAGTGTTGATTCTATAGTTTTCGGGGTCGCTGAGTTGAATGGTGATGGTAAGACAAATGTAGGGGGATGGGGTCGATAACTGAGTTTGGGGGGAGTGACCGATATAAGTGTCGATTCTATGGTTTTCGGTGTCGACAACTGAGAGAGGGGTGACCTATATTAGTGTCGATTATATGGTTTTCGGGGTCGCTGAGTTGAATTGGAATGGTAAGACAGACAGACAGCTAGGTGGATGGGGTCGATAACTGAGTGGGTGGTGACCGATATTAGTGTCAATTCTATGGTTTTTGGGGTCGCTGAGTTGAATGGTGATGCTAAGACAGCCCTAGAGGGATGGAGTAGATAACTGAGCGGGATGACCGATATCCATTCAATAGTTCTCGGGGTCACTTAGATGAATAGTGTTGGTAGGACACTTCTATGGGTGAGTTGTTTTTCCGGAGGGGGGAGGGTGACAGATATTAGTGTCGATCCACTAGTTTTCGGGATCTCGGAGATGAATAGTGGTGCTTAGAATGATACTCGGCGACCGGCGACCGGATAGATTTCGAGTGAAAAGGGACAGTGTGAAGCAGTTTTTACCCCACGAATAGCACTCATTTTGACGGATCTACCTTTTAAATTTAAGAGATTGCAATTTCCAGTAAAACTTTCGCTTTCGATGACGATCAATAAGTCGGACAGTTTATTAAGACAGTTATTAGATTTGAGTTTTGAGGCAACTTTTTTTTGCTACCCTAGAGGGTTCACCTATGAAATTATTTATTCTTGCTCTTGAAGGTGAAACTAAAAGCATTGTATAGAACCAAGTTTTGTTTAAAATTTATATTATTTATTTTTTTTTAATTTTATTTTATAGTTTGAAACTTTATAATTTAAAATACTTATTTTATTAAAAAAAATGCAATTTTACCTTAAGGATAGATATCATTATTTTTCCCACCCCTGCCTAATAGAAGATTGAGATGAATAAATACCTGGGCAACGCCGGGTAATCAGCTAGTAAAAATAATAAAAATCAAAGTTCACTTGGGCAAATTCAAGCAAAGTTCTAGTTTAAAGGTGTCGGTAAAATACAAGTGCGTGTAAACGAATTCGAGATAGATTATAAAATGTTTTGTGCGTTCCTGGTTTATCTGCGAACTTGTTGTCTGTAGCACAAATAGTAAAAAACGGTAATGAAGTGATATTTGAACAAAATGGCTGTCGAATTATCATTAAACTAAATCAGTTAGTGTGTGAGATTAAATCAGATAATAGTATATATCGACTTCAGGTGGAACAAGTTACATGTTTAGCAGCCATGCCACTGACAAATAGTGGTTTATTGTGGCATAGAAAGTTGGGTCATATAAACTTTGCGGACATTTGTATGATGAAAAATGGTTTGGTAAATGGTATCAATTTTACTGATAAAAACGAAATTGAAATTGAAAATTGTGAGATTTGCAAAGAAACTCGACGCGCACAAATAACATTTTAGATTTAGTTCATACCGATTTAATAGGTCCAATGGAAAATAAATCATTCGATGGTGCTAAATTCATTCTTACCTTTATAGATGACCATTCAAGAAAGATTTTTGTATATTTTTTAAAGGAAAAGACTGAAGTGTTCGATTGCTTTATTGAGTTTCAAGCTGTGTTGAAAAAGAAACGGGAAGAAACATCAAAGCATTAAGATCAGACAATGGCACGGAGTACAACAATCAAAAGTTCGAAAAATATTTTAAGATGAATGGTATCAAACATCAAACATCAGTTACGTATACTCCCGTGCAAAACGGTATCGCCGAAAAAACAAATACAAAATTGGTGGAAAAGGCTAAGTGTATGTGTTGTTTGATTTGAAGCTGGATGTCTCTGGGCTGAAGCTATTAACATGGCAACATATTGATATTATTCATGTCGACCAAACATTTCATACGCAGTATATGATGTGAGTCGTTTCAACTCGAATTACAGACGACCACACTGGACTGCTGTAAAAAGGATATTAAGATATCTAAGAGGAACATTAGATTACAAATTGCGTTATTCGAAATCTGATGTAAAACATTTACCCGGTTATTGTGATGCAGATTGGGCATCAGACGTCGACAAGAGACGCCTTTGCACTGGTTATGTTTTCCAGCTAAGTAATGCTGGTATAACCTGAAACAGCAAACGACAAAGAACTAACGCTCTTTCGAGTACGGAAGCTGAGTACAAAGCTGTGTCATTGGCGGTTAGAGAAGCAATTTGGTTACGAAATTTTGGTCGTGAATTAGATGCAGACATCGCTTAAACAATTCATATTCAAATGGCCAGCAAAGTGCCATCAATTTATCAAAAACAGATGGCTACAATCAAAGAACGAAACAGATAGACATCCGATATCATCATTTACGATAGAAAGTATAAGATGGTACAATCAATTAAACTTATGTTTCAACCAACGAGAATGCAGCAGATGTTCTTACCAAGGCTGTTAGTGGACCAAAGACGAAGGTATGCTTAATGTGTTTAATTTAACAAAATAATTTTAGTAACACATTACATGTTATTTCATATTGAATATTTTATTGAGTGAGGGTGTTTGAAATTTAATATTTTTGTATTGCCAGCACTCAGTTTATTGTATTCATAAACACTCTACTCAGTCAATTGTACTCAGTCAATTGTATTCACAAACACAGTACTCAACTTATTGTATTCTCAAACACACTACTAATTGAAATAAAATCTGTTAATATAATTTCAAACCAGTCGGACGTGTCCTTTCGTTCCTTGTTATTTAATAGCTATTTTTTCAATATTCAATAGAGACTGCATGGGCTTGGAAATATTGGAATAGAAGAAGGCAAAAAAGTGTTCTGGTGAGTGGAGGGTAAAGTTAACACCCGAGCACTTACGAACTAGAATATTATGTTCATAAACACACGTTGTTGGATCTACATTTTTTTAAAACTTCATACATCAACTCAACCGTACATGTGAATACAACAATATATGGCAACTGCATATCACATGTACAGCATCAAAAAATTCTTGCTTTTTTTTTGACCCGCCGGAAATCGCACACAGTGTCCTCTGAGTGGGAGCCAACGATGCTAACCACTGCACAACCGGCATTGTTTACATGCTTGATCAATGATTATACATTGTCCCGCTGTATTTCGATAATCATTATCTTACTACTCTACAAAATATTTCCCATTTTTTAAATTCTATACATTAACTTCGCGTGCCCGTGTCTGGCTGGCTGATAAGATCTTGTGAACAATTTCTAGCCCACTTCTTAAAGCCCCATTTTATTCAACATGTGCACATGTGTGTCTCCCATGACAACACTTTCTATTAAAATTTGGGCACCTCGGGCCTCGGGGCTCCCATACAAATATTTTACAAAATATACCGGCTTTTCTTCAAATTTTATACGCATGTGTACCTCCGATGGACAACATTTTTTGTAAAAATTGGGAAGTGTTAGGGCCCCGGGGTCGGGGGGCACCCATACAAATTTTATAAAAAAAATTACCCGATTTTCTACAAATTTTATACGCATGTGTATCTCCAATGGACAACACTTTTTGTAAAAATTTGGAACGGATCGAGCCATAAACATTATATAAAAATGTACCTGATTTTCTTCAAACTTTATACGCATGTGTATCTCCGATTGACAACAACTATTGTAAAAAATTGGAGGTGATCTGGCCCCGGGGTCGGTGGGCACCCATTCAAATTTTAAGTACCAGATTTTCTTCAAATTTTATATGCATGTGTATCTCAAATTGACAACACCTTTTGTAAAAATTTGAAGGCAATCGAGTCCCGGGGTCGGAGGGTCTTTTTTTAAAAATGTATCCGATTTTCTTCAAGTTTTATACACGTGTGTATCTTCGCTTCGATGGACAACACTTTTTGTAAAAATATGGAAATGATCGGGCCCCAGAACGGTAGGACTCCCATATATTTTTTACAATGTCCCAAAGGTAGTAAAAACTTTTATTCATTTGTAAAAAGAATCAAAAATACAATCTCGTCGACGATTCCAACCCCCATTTATGACATTCCAGTTGTCAGCTCTAAGAACAAGGCCAATCTGTTTGGTGCGCATTTTGCAGCTAGCTCCACGCTTCCAGATTTTGCATTGTTGCCGCCTGCTCTTCAGAGTATTCGTACTCGTGCAGTTGCTAGAGTTTTAAACGATCTTTTCCCATTAGTTCTGAAGAGGTGTTCTTCCAAGCTGGCATTACCTTTGCTTAAGCATTTCCTTCTATACTATTCTTTTGGTCGCTTCCCGAGAAGTTGGAAAACAACCTTTGTCCAGCCCATATCCAAAAAGGGCGAGCTGTCGTCACATTCTTCGTACCGACCCATAGCTCTTACATCCATTCTTTCCAAGGTCATGGAAGCGCATCAATTTTCAGCTTACGAAATATCTTGAAAGTAACGAAAACCTTAGTGACCGGCAGTACGGATTTCGTGGGCAACGTTCTACTGGTGATTTGATGGTATATCTCACCAAACAGTGGCATCGATCTAGCATCAATTTGGTGAAAGCAAAGCTGTGGCAATCGTTATTTCAGGCATTTGACAGAGTTTGCATTCAAGCCCTTTTGTCCAAAATGCGTGTTTATGAGTCGATAAAAAACTGCTTCATTGGATTAGAAGCTTTCTTTGGACCGTTCAATTCAAGTTGTCTTGGACGGTTTCAAGTCTTAATTACATCACATAAATGCTCTGCATGGAGCTCTGTTATGTCTCCGACACTCTTTCTCATTTTTATTAATGATTTTGTGGATTGTAGAATGTTGCGCAGCCCAAGCGCAATAACCTCCATTTATAGTGTCCAGGCATTGCAACAGCAGGAACTTTCATATGGGGTTTCTCTTCGCACTTGAAAAAGTGAATTACAATTGACGCTTTCTGAACTAAAATTGTATCTGAATTATAATTGATGTTATCTGAAAAACAGTTAACGATATCTGAATTGCCGTTAACCAATAAATTACAATTGATACTTTCTGATACAGTTGACTAATATGAATTACATTAAACGCTTTCTGAATTACAATTGGAAATTATGTAGGTTAAACTTATATATTTGAAACTTCTTGAAACTCACAATTAAAATATCGTAACGACGCTTTGCTGCAAAACTCTTCACTCACCAACGACACTTTATTTGCCGTGGCTCAACATCGACTTCGAAATTTTGACATGTTTGCAAAAAAAATTGTAATTCTGAGTATAGCGCTATGCTTTAGTATAACTGGCAATTTTTGCCGAATCATTCTGAATCCAGAAAAATAGTTTCATACAAAAAAATAAATAAAAAACAAACACTAACCGTATGATTATTTCCGCATGCAAAATCTACAATCTGTACATTATCAACGGGTGTAACGTGGCCTTCTTTCGACTTCTCAATGTAAAGCACAACCTTTTTTGGAGAGGTTTCATAGTGGAATGATAATTTGTTAGCGTTTACAAAGTACTTAGCGTCCGTGTTATGTCCTAGTTGACCGTATTCAGGCAAGCCGAATGTGTGCAAATTTCCTTTAATATCAAGAATAACAGAGAAGTCAGCTCCACAACCAACACGAATAATTGGAGGTCCACGGTAGTTAATTCTTGTTGGTATTTTAATATTAGGTTGAGTGTTTCCTACACCACATTGTCCCTGTTTGTTTTCGCCACAAGCGTACACAGTACCGGTTTGAGTTAAAAACAGGGTATGATGTCGTCCACACGCGGCCTGGATTATATTTATATTTTCTAGTGCCGGAACAATCGTAGGTTTTTCGCATAAATTTATGTCAGGCAGTCCCAATTGTCCAGACGGATTACGACCCAAGACCATGACTTTACGATTCATATTAATCAATACCGTATGCGCTGAAGTTGGTCCGCTAACGCAAAAACGATACTATAAATGTATAAAAACGAAAATTTATTTCAACTGAATAAAACTAAAAGTAGTCTTTGACAAACCTTTTCATTTGTAAATCGATGAAAGTTGTATAAATTGGGTCTAATTTTTTGTACGTTCTTCCTATCGCGTTTTCCAGTTAATTCCCATGTCACCATACCAGCAATGAGCATTTGCCCGCTGCCTTTGTCGAAAGATTGAAGAAGATCTTCTGGCAGTTTTGTAGTCGACTCTAATTCTTCACTAGGAATCAGAACTTCAACATGATTTGAGTTTTTAGGTTCTTCACATGATCCATCGCTAATCTCATCCTCAAAATCTGATTCTTTCTTTTTAGGGCGACGCTTATTTGAAGCTGAACTATTGGCTCCAGCCTTGCGTTTTGTAGACATAACTTTTCTAAAGAATAGCATTATATAGACAACTTTAAATTTTTTATATTTCTTTTTCTTATTTATAATTACTAATAAAATTTAACAAAAGTAGGTTTGTTTGTATACATAAAGACAGCCAAGCAGACTGTTTGGCAAACTATGTACATAAGAAAAACAAAATGAAAGCCATTAACAGCGGTTGAACTACAGAATATAAAACCTTCTACAGAAATGTAATACTAACACTTCTCTTAAAAATTTATACAAATTTGACAATTAATTAATTAAGCTATTTTTTAACATTACACTGCATCATATTTTATTTCAAAAAATGCGTTGACACATACCTTTTTATATTTTTTGGTATAGTCAAACACAATTCAAGCAAAGTATTTTTCACTTCTGATAATTAATTATATTCTAAAAAGAAATTCGGCAAACTGGCAAATTAACCAGGTTCACGGCTCCGGCAGTGAATACAATACAAAAACCCAAGCTATATTCTAAAAAAAATCTTGCGATGCGCGCCGGTGTCGAGAACGAGATGACGCAAATTTTGATTCTTCTTCTTCACTGTTCTGCTGTATGAAAATTTTCTGTTTACTTCTTTGCACAACCTTGATTACATCCACTCAACAATATGAACAGCGCAGTTACGTTTATTTTCAAAATTTGAAAATTCCTTATGTGTCGATATCGCATACCCACTAATAATCATCCTGTAACACAATAATCATTTAACCATCCTAATCTTCCTATAATCATTTAATTAACCTATATTTTATGCTCGTAAATAAGTAATAAGTGGTAATGCACATGGCTGCTGCGCAGGAGGTTCAGGTTCGAATCCCAGCAACACCAAAAGTATTTTCACGGTGTCCCACCTCTCGCGAATGGGTGACAAACTTTCCGAGAGTAATTAATACCTTGTCACGGAAACCTTCTCAATTCGCCGTTAGGATCCGGCCTTAAATTGTAGGTCCCTTCCATTTGTGTCCAAAAACTAACATGTGCAGCACAAATGGTCGCGAGAAGTTAGGCCTTGGACCGCAAGGTCTGTCGCGCCAAATATTATTAAATAAGTAATTTGTAGCAAAGTACAATCAGCGCACATGAAACGCCATTTTACCCCAATTGGTATAAAATAACTAGCTGTGGCGCTTCGCTACCACCATAGCCGCCGGGTTCAGCACCCGAATTCCGGTTTTGTGACAAATGAAAATGACAAATGACTTTATTTATTTTTTCGACTAGTCAGTTCTCATTCTCATCAAATTTCCGATTCTTGTATGGCAAGTGAGTTTCGAGATGTGCTAAATTTTAGAACACGAGTTTTTTGTTTTGTTGTGCTCTAATTTGAAATTTCTTGAATTAAATTTAATATGTGATTGTCTTGTCGTGTCGAAAGAAATGGTATTTTTTAAATTAAAATAAAATTAATTTGATTTGTAAACTATTATTAAATTATTAACGAACGGATTTCTTGCTTTTTCGAGCTCTTAGAAGATTAACTTCCAACGGAGGTAACTAACTTTGTGAACACAACATTTTTTTAATTTATTTTATTTTGTGTTAGATTTCGGATCTTAAGATTTCGAATAAATTTACGGAATATCAAAGATCCATTTGAAGCCTGTACTGACCCAGAATTTCTCGTTTTTTTAAATTGAATAAATTTTTTTGTAAAATTTAATTCAACTCACATGGAACGCTTTTTTGCGTTGTTCTGACATACTCGTAGTATCAGTTAATAAAATAATATAAACAATGTAATTTCCTCGTTTATCATCGACAAATGATGACTTCTTTTGACAGATATAATGACTTTTATTTTCTCAGTAATTAAACAGGAATCGCCTTTATGAGTTTCTTATACCAGTTAGAATTTTTATACTTATTAAAGCCATAAATGACATTTCTCATAAAACCGGAATTCGGCTACAGGACGCTTCACTACCAGCTCAACAGCACAACTGTATTTCTTATCAGCGCCACCTATCGGACATTTTTTCGATACAAACATTAGCTGCATCGAACCAAATGCTGTATTGCTTTAGCTAATCCAGTTCGGCTTACAAAAACAATCGCATAAGCATAAAGCCGAAAATAAAGTTTTTAGGATTTATAACTAAAGCCATTTTTTAGTTATAGCGCTCACCGTAATGCGGTGTTTTGTTTAACACATACACATTAAAATGCATCGAAAATTTAAAGCCAAAAGCTGTTGCTTTGTTAAGCCAAGCCGGCTTTGCCAAAGCAATACAGCAAAACACGCTGCTCAATTCAATGGATAGTTTTTTAGTTTCGCTATGTCTATCGTACAAATATACAGAAATTGGGTTTTAATTATTTAAACTAGCTGATAACCTCAGTGGTACCAAGAAACACTGATCCACCCTACTCCACAAAAAACACCACCAATAATAACGTAAATATCTCGACTCAGATACCACCTACTAGGATAGAAAAAAAACGTTAACGTATCGAAGCATCATTTCAAGACACACATGCAACAAAACAATTGCTGCGTTGCTTTGGCTAATCCAGCTTGGCTTACAACAAAATCGCATAGCATAAAGCCGAAAATAAATCCAAAAAGTTTTTAGGATTTATAACTAAAGCCATTTTTTAGTTATAGCGCTCACCGTAAGGCGGTGTTTTGTTTAACACACATAACAATTAAAATGCATCGAACATTTAAAGCTAAAAGCTGTTCCTTTGGTAAAACCAAGCTGGATTAGCCAAAGCAACGCAGCAAATGTAAACAAAAGATTCTCGGCTTTCTTGTTCGTTTTTTCGTTCGTTCGTTCTTTCGTAGAATTTAGTTTCGTTAATCCAATTTAAAATCCACTAATGAATGAATTAATTGGAAATATATTCGCCACCATTGTCGCATCGGATTCTTGAAATTTTCTTTCCAGTGTGCGTCTCCGCCATCGATTTGTCCCTCTGAAACATATCAGGAACGTTAGACTTGTTCTTTATTAGATATACAACCGTGAAATGAGTGTAATCGTCGATGAATGTCACCAAGAAACGCTGATCATCCCATGTGACTGACGTAACAGGCCCACACACATCACTGTGCACAAGCTCCAATACACGATTCGACCGTGCTCCGCCTGAACCGTTGAATGGTTTTCGAGATTGCTTTCCGAAAACACATGGCTCGCAAACAGCTTCAGCATCGTTGTTCATGACTCCCATTCCATAGACCAAAGTCGACAAACACCTAATGTCAGCGTAATTCAAATGTGCCAACCGACGATGCCACAGACGAATGCTTTGTTTTGATTTCACTTGTGTAGAATACATTCCATTCGACGCTTTCCTAGCAATGCCTTTGTTTAATGATGTTGTAATATTCGCTGTTTCATGTCGCACACACTTTAACTCAAACACATACAGCTTTCCATTACCTGCCTGCCTGCCAACGGCCATATCCAAATAATCCTTTGTAATACGAACCAAACCATCGTAAAAAATTACTTGGCATCCAGCGCTCTCTAAACGACTCACAGATAGCAAATTGTATCTTAGATTTTCGATAAACAAAACATTCGTGAGCGTGCACTGACGCTCTGTGCCATTGACGATAATAGTTCCCAATCTGTCAAGGTTCGTGTTTTTGGATCGCCATCGTATGCGCATGTACCAGACCAATTACGCAAGAAACTGGATATGAAATCATCGAAAATGATAATGGTTGGCTATGCTGTGAATGGTTACCGCCTGTGGGACCCATTGAAGAACGGGATTGTTACACGACGAGATGTTGTGTATAATGAGTCGCAACCGAATTCTTATTCAGTTTTCATCTAGACAGAGTCATTCACGGACGGTGTTGAAGACGTCGAGAATGCAGACGGTGTTGACGAGGCGGAGAATTCAGCAGACAGCGATGCGACGAATCCATCTGCTGGTACAGATGCAATCAACGATTTGGCGAAATAGCAAAACGAGATGATGCAATGGATGGAAGCAGTTCATTGTGAATTGGATTCACTCAAGCGAAATAAAACTTGGACTTTGGTTGAACGTCCGCCCAATCGTTCAGTTGTTACCTGCAAGTGGGTGTTTTCCCGAAAGCGAAACGATGTGGGCAAGTTGGCGTCCTACGAGATGCGACTGGTAGCCCGTGGATTTACCCAGCGTGAGGGACTTGATTTTCATGAAACCTACTCTCCGGTGGCAAGGATTACTACAATAAGAGTTATGCTGGCTCTTGCTGTCAAGCGTGACATGGAAATACATCAAATGGATGTGAAGTCGGCATTCCTCAACATAAAACTTGTAAGAGGACATTTATATGGAACAGCCGGTAGGATTCGTGCAAGGTGATTTTGTTTGTAAATTGAATAAGTCACTCTACGGATTGAAGCAAGCATCACGTGTGTGGAATGAACGATTCCATAATTGCATGCTCGAAAATGAATTTGTTCGCTCAGAATACGATTATTGCTTATATTCTCGTGACAATGGAGACGAAATGTTATACCTGCTGTTATATGATTTATGTGAACTCAACTTGATATTTGCAATTGCCGATCGAACTTGGATTATTATCGATAGGAATTGAGGCGGAGTGTTGGAAACGTTGGTAGTGTAAACTAGTCTTTAATGCCATTCTTGTAGTTAGAAGTGGCAGCCATATTATATTGTTTTTTAATAAAGTTAAGTTCCTTTGTTCTGTTCTGTCGTTCGTCGTATACACATTTCGTTTTATTAATTCCGGATTGCTGCCACTGCAGAAGGCTATTAAAAGTATTTAATAATAATTTGGTAAAATAAATAAAATTAGTATTATAAAAACCTCACCATACCATCCGCAATCAAACGGTTGAGCAGAACGGGTAAAAAAATTTATTTTATCAAATTTTTGTATGATAATAAAAAGAGCAAACTTTCTGTTCAAGAAAAATTAAATAGACTGTTACATTCTTACAATTACATTCTTTCTAGCCCGGTGCAAGAAATATTTCACTCCCTCTAATCTGGCTAGGCTAGTATATACAAGGCCCTAAACCAAATTTAAATTGCCATCAATATAATTGTTTATAGAATCACGTAGATGTATATATTCTTCGGAACGTAGCTTTGCTTGAATAAATCGAATATATCTCAAAAGTTCACTTTTTGCATACATATCGACAATGCTTGATGAAACAATTGGCGACATTTCAAGATATGATTTCCTTTATTTCGTCTAATCATTATCCGATATGCGTAGTTGTTCATTGCGCTTACATTTTTATTGGTTTCTTCACTTGTTGATGGATTTCTTTGTTTTATATTGATATGATATCCATCCTCTCCTTCACTCCGATACTCGAATTGATCACCAACCATTACAACGGCTACTTCGTTGATTGTGGTGCATTAAAACGTCTTGCATGCCATGCACACCAACAGGTACTTTGTCAGCTTTAATAACGACCATGTAATTATCATAATGCATTCTGGTGGATGCTTGTTTGAATAAATGAATTAAATTATTTCTTTCACCAAAAAATGTTTCTAATGATTCTAATGCTCTTTCTTGCATAGCTTCTTATTAGGGCACCATATATTTACTTGTTGTTCTTCATCGCCCATGAAATATATTTGCAAGTGTTTTTGTGCTTCATTTGGTATTGGTAGTAAAGAGCCAATGTGATGGTACACCTGGCCTTGTACTTTGAATGGTTGAAAATCAACTCCGTCCATTATTTTTGACGATCTTCGTAGCACCAAAAGATGTCATTTGGAAACATGAATTGAATTTCCGAATTTTCTGTAAAAACAAATTTGATTCAGCACTCACACCTGATACAAATGATTGCGATGGTTCAGGTGGTGTATTCAATTCAGGCAAAACAACTTTTTCCGATTTACAACACATTCATGCGGTTTCTATTTTAAATTTCAGAGCGTGACAGTATCGGCATTCTTTATTCATTTTACCAATCAAAATTTTTGCATGAGGACAGCATTCAATTTCTGGATCGTACTCAAAAGCAATGCGATTAAATGAAGATAATGTTAATGCTCTTTTTGTTTGTATTCGTGATCTATAAGACTTGACTTAAGCGCTAATTTATATCTGTTGTACGATTTCGTGATGTTCTTCTTAATATTCTCATAGCGGTAGGACGTTGGTTTCGTTGTTCAACTTTTTGTTCTGGACGATTCGTGTTCTTTCTCGTCTTTGCGCTCCGTGTTGCGGTGTTAAATTTACTTGGTTTCTTTTTGTATTTGCACTTTGTCGAGTATTTCGACTGATATTTATACGGCGATCTGTTACACTATTACGTGATGTTCTACTTGAATCCTTATAGTGGTAAGATTTTGGTTTTGTGTTCATCACTTTCTTCTGGACAGTTCTCTGCATTTCGCATTCGGGTTCTTTCTCGTGTTTGCGCTCCTTGATGTAATTCTAAATTTTCTCGGTATCTATGTGTGTTTTGACTATATTGAGTATTTCGACTGATGTTCATGTAGGCATTTTTGTATTATTTCACTGTATTTATGTCGCGTTTAATTTTCAATTTGCAGTTTTGCAGATATATTTATTTTCACAACAAAAAAAAAAAAGCTGAGCTGTTTTATACTTTCAGTAAACATTACTCGAATGAATAATTTTGCCTCGTACCAAGCAACATAACATGTTTGCGTTAGAGAAAAGAGGTTTAAATCTGCCCAAATATAAAATATAAATATAAGTAACGCGATCGCCGACCGCTTTTTTTTAAATGGAAAAACTTAACAGCCAAACGGGAAATAGAACACGAAAACCGATTTGGGTTTGTTTACAATTTTTTTACATATGTTTTTAATGTCCCAACAATAAATTTAAAAAAAAAAACACATTTATTTTTGAATTAAGCAAACATTCTCCATATTCTTAAATCGCGTGGTCTGTATGTGACAAATGTCAAAAATATTACCGTACAACTCGTATTAACAAAATGGCAGCAAATTTAAATCCGGCGCTCTTGTTCGGACACCCTTTTTATTCTAGAATAATTTTATTTTAATATATATTCACAAAATATATTTATTTTTCAACAAAAAAAAAAGCTCAACACAAAAAGCACCGTTATGCTTTCAGTAAACAAAACTCGAGTTTAAAATTGTGCTTACTGCCAAACACACGATATGTTGTTAGCGTAATTGTTGTCGTTGGCGTAAGAGAAAAGAGGTATAAATCTGCCAAATATGAAAATTAACGCAACGCGATCACCAATCGTTTTTTTTGGAACAACATGACAACGAAACGGAAAAAGCTGAACAAAAAAAAAACGGCCTATGCTTTCAGTAAAAAAAACTCGAATTGAAAATTGTGCTTCTTGCCAAGCAACATAACATGTTAGCGTTAAAGAGTATAAAAAATTAAACGCAACGCGAACAACTTGACAGCCAAACGGGAAATAGAATACGAAAACCGATTTGGGTTTGTTACAATTTTTTGTTACATATGTATTTAATGTATATTCTAGAATTTTATTTTAATATATTTACACAAAATTTATTTTTTTATTTTTTATAATTTGCGCACGCAAAAATTATATTATGTTCGGCAATATGCTTGGCAAAGCGTGGGCGTTAAGGAAACGGAGAAGAAGAGAGGAGATGTATATGAGCTTGTGTCTTGAATGTGATCATAGTGATGTGGAAAGACAGAGCTTGGCATATATTTATTTTTGCAACAAAAATATAAATATCTCGACTCAAGCGCTACCTAAAAACATAAATTTATCTAAGCACCAAACAAATATATAGTGTGAACATGGCATCGCTAATTTCACTGGTTAGGGTGTGATGATGTCTCGATACCAGCACCACCTACCGGGTACAAAATAAACTTAGCAGAGCACTAAGAGGAACTTATGGTGTGAATATGGCTTCGATACGTCCGGTGCAAACGTTTTTATATTTACAAGAGAAATACACATTTTCAAAAATATCTCGACTCCAGCGCCACCTACCAGAGACATATACCAAGGATTACGAAAAAAATATATGGTTTAAATTTGGCTTCAATATTCCCAGCGATTCAGGTTTTATGCTCTTAAACACATATTCAATAATATAATATCTTAACTCGAGCGCCACCTACCGAGAAAAAGAAAGAATCAAAATGAAAGGATTACGAAATGAACATATGATGTAAATATGCCTTTGATACATCCAGTGA
Organism: Nephrocerus scutellatus; assembly: GCA_947095585.1. Classification (NCBI taxonomy): domain Eukaryota; kingdom Metazoa; phylum Arthropoda; class Insecta; order Diptera; family Pipunculidae; genus Nephrocerus; species Nephrocerus scutellatus. The sequence goes on along the minus strand of OX352764.1, from coordinate 64,457,219 downwards.
CATATTTTATGTTTGATGACGTCTCGATTTCAGCGCCACCTTACGGGTCCAAATTAAGCATAAACTTATCAGAGCTCTAAATGAACATTTAGTGTGAATATTGCTTCGATACGTCCAGGGGTTTATACGTGATGAGGTTATATATACATGCAGAATGACATTTTTAATAATATCTCGACTACAGCGCCACCTATCAGATTCAAATTTCAGACATATATTAAAAATTACCAAATGAACATAAGAAGGGAACTTGGCTGCAGTATGTCAAGTGATGCAGGTTTTATGCTCTATAACACATATTCAACAATATATCTACTCCAACGACATCTACCGAGAAAAAGAAAGAATCAAAATGAAAGGATTACGAAATGAACATATGATGTAAATATGCCTTTGATACATCCAGTGACATCCAGGCGTGACATATTTTATGTTTGATGACGTCTCGATTTCAGCGCCACCTTACGGGTCCAAATTAAGCATAAACTTATCAGAGCTCTAAATGAACATTTAGTGTGAATATTGCTTCGATACGTCCAGGGGTTTATACGTGATGAGGTTATATATACATGCAGAATGACATTTTTAATAATATCTCGACTACAGCGCCACCTATCAGATTCAAATTTCAGACATATATTAAAGATTACCAAATGAACATAAGAAGGGAACTTGGCTGCAGTATGTCAAGTGATGCAGGTTTTATGCTCTATAACACATATTCAACAATATATCTACTCCAACGCCATCTACCGAGAAACAAAAAATAGCAAACTTGAAGGAAGTATGATATTAACATATGGTGTAAAGATGGATTTAATGCGTCTAGTAGTTTAGGCGTGATGACGGATTATATATCGGACTAAAAATACAAATTTTGAAAATATCTCAACTGCAGCGCCACCTACCAGACTCAAAATATAGAAATATATTTAGGATCACCAAGCAACATGTGGTGTAAATTTGGCTTCAATATGTCCAGTACTTCAGATTTAATGCTCTTTAACGCTAATTTAACAATATATCAACTCCAGCCCCACCTACCGAGAAAAAAAGAGTTTAACTTAGAGGATCACTAAACAAACATATGATATTAATACGGCTTTGATATGACCAGTGGCTTAGACGTGTTGACGTATTATATGTTTGATGACGTCCCGATTTTTGCGCCACCTACTGGGTCAAAAATAAACACAAATTTATTATAGCACTAAAAGAACTTATGGTGTGAATATGACTTCGATAAGTTTAGACGATATGAGGTTATATATACATGCAAACTGACATTTTTAATAATATCTCCACTACATCGCCACCAATCGGGCTATGAAAATAGTTAAACATTCAGAAGCATCCGCCGAACATACGGTGTGAATATGGCTCTAATATTCTGTTCAGTGGTTTAGACGTGATGCTATAACAAAGTTATGCACCAACAGACCAATCCACATTTTAGTAAAGATCTTTACTGCAACGCCACCTATCGGGTCAAAAAAAATATGAACTTAAATGAGTATGAAATGAGCATATGATGTTAATATAGTTTTGATACGTCCAGTGGCTTAGGCGTTATGACGTCTTTTAGGTTTGATGACATCTTGACTCCAGCGCCACCTATCGGGATAAAAAAGTCTATAACCGATCGTCCGTCCGAACCGTCCAATGTCGTAACGTAAGGCGTAAGGCGTAACGGGATGAGGTACATACGAACAATAAATTTTTTATATAAGATATTATAAATTAATCCTATTACATTTTGCCGCAACAAGCTTTTTAATTAACATTTATATAATTGTACGATTTGTTTGGTTTTACAATTTTCAACATATCATTGTCAGAATCCACCTCTTCGTACTTGGTCGACTTTGTGAATTACGGTCCCGTACCGCAATACAATAACCCAATACATTTACTTCGTACCTGGTCGACTTTGTGAACTACGGTTCTGTGCAGGAATATACATTAAACATTTATTTTTTTCGTTTTTGTATATTTAAAAAAAATCTTCACTAAATGTATACTAGCTTTTATATTATTTATTTTTTTCCAAATTTTTTTTAAATTTTTTTTATTTTTTTTTATTTTTTTTTGTATTTGTTTTTTTTTGTTTTTTTTTTAATTTCTTTTGCTCTTAACAGATTTCTCCAAGGTAGTATACTTTTTGAGTTATTTGAAAAACTGTCTAAGTAAATTGTCACTTCCGGTTGTCAGATTTTCGTCAAAATCATGTAAAAAGCTTAAATATGAATTGTAATCCCGATAAGTTCAGCCGTCTGGGCTGTAGAGTGGACATAGACAGACATACAGACAGACAGATATTTTTTTATTTTCTCTTTTTCTGACTCAGGAGATACGGTAGTGGGTAAATTACCCATTAAAAATAAAAAATAAAAAGTTCATGATTACTATACTTCCGTTTAGTATGTAAAAGGAAGTAAAAGCTTGTTTAAACAAATCATATTTATTTTTTCCATATTAGTCATCTATTAAAAACGTTTTATTTAACTTGACTTGACCCCTTTTTGTATGTATTTTCGACTACTTTGAAGTCTATTTTAACCTCCTTTACCACGACCTTCAGTGCCTAAGTCCAAAATGTGGGCGCCGTGGCTCAGTGGATAGGAGCATGGACTGCTGAGCAGGGAGTTCGTGGTTCGAATCCCAGTAACACCAAAGTATTTTTCACGGTTTCCCACCCACCCACGGCGAAAGTTTGACAAACGTCCGAGAGTAATAACTTGTCATTGAAAGCTTCTCAATTCGCCGTTCGGATCCGGTATTAAATTGTAGGTCCCTCCATTTGTGTGCAAAAATATGCATGCTCAACACAAATGGTTGCGAGAAGTCAGGCCTTGGACCCGCATGGTCTGTCGCGCTGATATTATTATTATATTAAGTCCAAAATAGCATTTTTTTATTCTGCGTAAGACGCGTGCCGCGTTCCGGGTGTGGCGCGTGTTATGGGTTAAAATTTTTTCTTTCGACTTCTTTGAGGTCATTTTTAACCAACTTCCACCTGTTCTAGAGAAATGAGTATCTAAGTCCAAAATAGCGTGTCGCGTGTGGTGCGAGTAATGGGTTGTAATTTTTTTTCGATTTCTTTGAGGTCCTTTTTAACCAACTTTCACACGACCTAGAGAGCTGAAGTTTTGTGAGTATCTAAGTCCAAAATAGTATTTTTTATATTCCGCGTATAACACGTGTCGCGTGTGGTGCGGGTGATGGGTTGTAATTTTTTTTCGATTTCTTTGAGGTCCTTTTTAACCAACTTCTATACGACCTAGAAAGTTGAAATTTTGTGTGTGGCTTAGTCGAAAATATCAATTTTATATTCGACGTATGACGCGTTTCGTGTGTGGCGCGTGTAATGGTTAGAGATCGCGCCATTTTCACGTTTTTTGAGGTATTTTTGAACCACCTTTCGCACAATCTAGAGGGCTGATATTTTGTGAGCAGCTCAATTTCAGAGGCCCATTTTGCTATCCCGCGTTTGACGCGTGTCGCGATTTGCGTGTGTGGAGAGTGGAAAAATGAAAATACTTTGAAATAGCCCCGACCTCAAAAAGAGGTATTTTGGCGATTATTACCAAATAATAAACGACTCTTTGGCGTGTTTCGATGTATACATAAAAGTTTGTACCCGAAAAACTTGGTTTTTTTACATTTACTTGTTTATTATCTCACATCCAATAAATATAATATCCAAACTTGGTTAAATCAAAGGTTATCAGCGATTACTTGAATTGAGTTAAGTTATTTTTTTTTAATGTGCACACGCTCAAGAGGGTGAAGGTATTTAGTAAAGGAACATAGTAGATGTCTATCTATACTCAAGCATATTGAATGCCTGTAGAGTGGATCATACAGATAAGGAAACCCAGAATTCGACAAATCACTCATCATTCGTGTGAGCTTAATGTTGTAGTAGACGTATTGAGTTGTGCCAGAACCCAGAAGTAGTGTGGGTTGAAGAATGGACGGGATGGGATGATCTTGGCTATTTCTATTGACCCCAGAAATAAGTTTTCTGGGAAGTTTTGATTACTGTCTAGTAGATGCAAGGTCGTTTTACGAGCTAGACAATACAATTATATTTAAGTTTAAGCGAATAAATGCTTTAATGTGGAAACCATAGTCTGATGGAGTGAAAATTTTCTTGTACCATTTCAAGAAGCATATTTAGCTGTGACAAATATAAGGCCAACGAAGTTTGTTGTTGACTAACATACCAATATTTTATTGTAACATTAACAAATTAAGGGAGCCCGCACAGTGGAAAAAAAACTTAATACTTAAGACTTACGAGAAAAATTTTGTTCCTTATGTTGGAAATTCATACAATTTTTCTCCCTAATAAATTTTTTGACAACACTAAATTTGGTGCTCTACACATAGTTTATAAATGACTTCACACTACTTGCCGATTATTGGTCGCAAATGTGGGTACCCTAAGGCAGAACCGTAAGTTTGAAGTATCAAACTGGATTTGAGTATAGCCGTGCGAGAAAAAATGAGCGGGCCGACTATAGTTAAATTGAAGTTGTGGTTAGCCAGAAGAGATTGACACTACGCGAATGTTATAGTTATTTTATATCTGCAAGGGAAATATTATCTATAGTGTTATGGTAACATTGAAAAATATAATACTTCTATCGTCTGTCTAACCACAATTTCTATTTAACAGCCGTCCTGATAATTTTTTCTCGCACGGCCCAAATGTAAATCAACCATTATGCTGAAATTACATTTGGGCCGTGCGAAAAAAAGTGAGCAGGAAGACTATAATTAAATTTAAATTGTGGTTAGCCAGAAGAGATTGACACTAGGAGAATGTTGTAGTTATTTTATAGTAACATGGGAAATTTCGAGTGTTCATAGAATTTCAGTTCAGGTTTTTGCTGAGTTGACGTAATAACTCAATGTGCTGGGGAAAATGAGAACGCAGTTGGACGGACAAAGCGAGAAAACCTAGTCGTAACCGGTGTGTAACGATGGCACTTCGTTACAATGTATTATATAAAGAATACGTTCTAAATATTCCGAAGAAATTAAAGAATAGCCAAAAAAGGAACAGAATTAAAATAATAAATAAAAGTACGTTTTATGTCAAATGCGGAATTTTGAGAATATTTAGAATGAAATAAAGAAATCTATGGCATTATGCTTGATTTACATTTGTGCCGTGCGAGGAAAAAGGAGCAGGACGGCTCTTAAAGTGAAAATGTGGTAAGCCAGACGAGAGAAGTAGTACATTTTTCAATGTAATAATAATGCTACAGATAAAATTTCCCATGTTGCTATAAAATAACTACAACATTCTCCTAGTGTCAATCTCTTCTGACTAATCACAATTTGAATTTAATAGTCGCCCTGCTCATTTTTTCTAACATGGCTATAGTCTAAATCCACTTTTATGGTAATATTGAAAAATATACTACTTCTTTAGTCTGGCTAGCCACAATTTCAATTTAACAGTCATTTAACAATTTTAGTTGTCCTTGTCTCATTTCTCTTATACGCCGTCATGCACGGATGTGCTACGCATCGTAATTAGCAATAAACAAAGTTTTTTAACAACAACAAAAACACCAATAATTGCCCAAGCAACTAAAACCGGTTCACGTTTGCCTATTTTTGTTAGTTCAAAGTGCAGTGTATGTTCTCCGTCATCCCGTCCCCAACAACACTGCTAAAGAATTCAGTGAATTAAGACTGTTGTATGCTTGCATGCGGCAGTGTGATGATGTAATTTTTTAGCAATCAAACGACGAATTGTGGATTTCAGCAACATTCGTGGTCTCAAAACGAATTTTTTCTCTGTTTTTACACATATAGATGTCCACAGGCCAGCAATTCTGGCACTGAGTGAAACTCAGGCATTTGAGATTTATGATACTTCGGATTTAAATCTGCCTGGGTATAGCTCAGTGCCATTATATTTCCCTCAAAGCGGACTCGAAATTTAAAAAAAGTGTTATCACTGCACACAAAGTTTGAAGAAATATGGTTAAGTTTTTAAATATTTTTGGGGGGGGGGGGTCTATTTTCAACCCCTGCGGTGTACGTAGCGTTTTAATGTGAAGAGACGTACTTTTGACCTTACATCACTTCACACCCTGTAACTCTTGAACGCTTCTAGCTACAAGGTCACTGTTGGACATTTTTGAATCGCCCAGGTACCCCTGGCACAGTCGGCCCCACAGAGCTGTCACAAAGGCAACCCTGCTTGACTCACCGTGTAGAGCAAACACGACACCCCAGTTTGCTTTTTTCTGATTAAGTTCTCGTTCATGTACGCTACAGCAGTATCTTAAGCTAGTTAAATCAAAAATTATGTTATCAATTCTTGACACTCCGGATGCGTCCAGGGCCCAGGAGTTTCTTATTCGACACATAATATCTATAATCAGTTGTCTCCCAAACGCCGTTATGCACGGTCGTGCTGCTCGCCAGCGCACGCGAGTTGAAAAATATAAAATAAACAACTGCGCCGTGTTGTGAGGTTGCGCTAAACAACCAACGGTTCGCGTGATCGGCTAAACAACAAGTGCAAAGCGCTGTGTGTGCGTCCGTGTGCCCCCTCATCAACAGCGCAGCTAAAGAATTTAGTGAAATGTAACTGTCGTATGTTTTACATGCGGCAGTTTGTTTATGATCTAGTTCTTTAGCTTTAAGAATAACGGATTGTAAGTGATTATTTCTTTTGGTGATTTAACTCATTTTGTCATGAAGGCATAACACTGGCGACAATTTGTGTTAATAATCCAATTTGAGACATACTCTTCTCAATTCGGTTAAAAAAAGCGGTAAGTTGTGTTTTGTGTGTTTGTTTTGTGTAGTTATGTGTAGTTTCAGAGTGGATCACAGCAACATACGAGGGCTGAGAACGAATTTTTTCGCTGTATTTACAGATATAAATAACCACAGTCCAGCAGTTCTGGCACTAAGCGAAACTCAAGTATTTGTGAATTCTGATACTTCAGATTTAAATCTGCCTGGGTATTACTTAGTGCCATTATTTTTCCCATGACGCGGGATCACAATTTATGTCCGTAGTGATGTTGCGTTCAAACGTTTGCCTCAATTAAGCCAATGTTCCAATGCGGAATTTAATTTCATTTGGCTGAGAGTAATGGTACAGGGGCGCAACATCCACTACTGTTTTTTTTTATAGAAGCCCCAACTTAGACAGATCTTCAACTCTTCACGAGTTTGATGCACTGTCTGACTCAATTTCAATGTACACAATTCTATTTATACCTTTCAGGGATATGGATGGTACGACTTGAGCTGTAAAGAGGCTTCTAGGATTAGAGAGGTATGCTTACGGTTTTACAAAGGAAAACCGAAAAAAGTTTAAACGAGCAAGAAATTTAATGAAAGCAAAGCTGTTGCACTCGATATTTCTAAGGCATTTGACAGAGTTTGGCATCAACCTCTTTTGTCAAAAATGCGTGCCTTTGGTGTCGATGATAAACGGATACAAGTTTGAAATACACCACAAAAATGCTGGTGTTCCCCTGGGCTCTGTTCTGTCCCCGACACTCTTTCTCATTTTTATTAATGATCTCTTATCTGTGACTTCTAATCCAATTCACTCTTTCGCTGACGACAGCGCTCTCAGCTCCTCATATAAGTTTGAGGAACGTCCCTCCACATCTCATGTGGAACTCAAACAACTTCGTATGTTAAGCACATTAAATTCTGACCTAGACAGCATAATAAAATGGGGAGAGAACAATCGAGTAGAATTTAACGCTTCCAAAACCCAATGCTGTCTCCTGTCGTCCAAGTGAATCCCAAATCCCATGCCATTAACCATGAATGGCACTTGCATCGAGGAAACTGAAAATCTCGCAATTCTCGGTAAGTGAGTTAACGACAAGCTTCGTTGGAATTACCACATTTTTTCCGTCGCCAAAAATGCTGCGAAATGTTAAGGTTGTCTAGCCTGGGTGGCTTCGCCGTTATGGCAAGACACCACCCGTAGGAAGGGATGTTGATTTGTTCGCTGACTTAAATCACCTTACTCAGCTTGTAAATGAGCCTACACGAATACCTGATTTTGCAAATCATTCCGCAAACACCCTTGACTTGTTCCTTACCTCTCGTCCTGATAATTACTCCGTCAATGTATTATCGCCTCTAGGTTCGTCTGACCATTGTGTTGTATCAGCCAATTTCTCGTTAATAAACCACGCAGTTAGAGAAAAAACTCCCCAAAAAACAGTATGGCAATACGAGAAAGCCAATTGGGACGGCCTTAACAACTTTTTTGGGAGTTTTAACTGGTCGCTATTGTTTCGCGATAGCAACGTAGGTGCCGCCGCTGATGCAATCACAAACCTCATTCTTATTGGTATGGGAAAGTTTATCCCTTTCAGGGATATGGATGGTACGACTTGAGCTGTAACGAGGCTTCTAGGATTAGAGAAGTATGCTTTCGGTTTTACAAAACAAACCCTACCGAGGAAAACCGAAAAAAGTTTAAACGAGCAAGAAATGGTTGCAATGCCCATCTTCGGCGAGTCAAACTCGCCTACAACCAAAAATTAAGACAAAAAATACTACAATGTCCCAAAGGTAGTAAAAATTTCTGGTCTTTCGTGAAAAGAATCAAAAACACAGTCTCGTCGTCCATTCCAACGCTCATTTATAATGACACTCCAGTTGTCAACTCTAAAGACAAAGCCAATCTGTTTGCTTCATATTTTGCAGCTAGCTCCACGCTTCCAGATTGTGCATTGTTGCCGCCTGGACCCCCGAGTATTGAACACTATGGGACAGATCTTCATTCGTACTCGTGCAGTTGCTAGAGTTTTAAACGATCTTAACATTCACAAATCCGCTGGGCCAGATGGTATTTCCCCGTTACTTCTGAAGAGGTGTTCTTCCAAGCTGGCATTACCATTGCGTAAGCATTTCCATCTATCCTATTCTTCTGGACTCTGATCAATTTTCAGCCCATGAAATATCTTGAAACCAATGAAATCCTTAGTGAACGGCAGTACGGATTTCGTGGGCAACGTTCCACTGGTGATTTGATAGTATATCTCACCGAACAGTGGAACCGGTCTTTGCATCAATTTAGTGAAAGCAAAGCTGTTGCACTCGATATTTCTAAGGCATTTAACAGAGTTTGGCATTAACCTCTTTTGTCAAAAATGCGTGCCTTTGGTGTCGATGATAAACTGCTTCATTGGATTAGAAGCTATCTTTTGGACCGCTCAATTCAAGTTGTTTTGGACGGATACAAGTTTGAAATACACCACATAAATGCTGGCGTTCCCCAGGGCTCTGTTTTGTCCCCGACACTCTTTCTCATTTTTATTAATGATCTCTTATCTGTGACTTCTAATCCAATTCACTCTTTCGCTGACGACAGCACTCTCAGCTCTTCATATAAGTTTGAGGAACGTCCCTCCACATCTCATGTGGAACTCAAACAACTTCGTATGTTAATCACATTAAATTCTGACCTAGACAGCATAATAAAATGGGGAGAGAACAATCGAGTAGAATTTAACGCTTCCAAAACCCAATGATGTCTCCTGTCGTCCAAGTGAATCCCAAATCCCATGCCATTATCCATAAATGGCACTTGCATCGAGGAAACTGAAAATCTCGCAATTCTCGGTATGTGCGTTAACGACAAGCTTCGTTGGAATGATCACATTTTTTCCGTCGCCAAAAATGCTGCGAAATGTTTAGGTTTTCTAACCCGGTGCAAGAAATATTTCACTCCACCTGATCTGGCTGCTATCTACAAGGCTTTTATTCGCCCTAAACTTGAGTACAAGTGTCATATTTGGTCTGGTGCGTCTAAAACCACCTTGCATCAACTAGATAAAATACAAAACCGCGCGATAAAACTTATCGGTGACGAAAATATAGCGAAAACAATAGATTCGCTTGAACACCGCAGGAGCGTCTCCTGCTTGTCACTGTTTTATCGCTTCTTCCACCAGCGGTGCTCAGGGGAAATAGCCAGTCGTGTCGCTCTAAATGCACATCAGTTTACCCCTAAGCCCATCTTCGGACGTATAGTTAAGTTTAGGGATTCGTTCTTCAGCCGTACAACACGTATGTGGAATGCTCTGTCTTTCCACAATGGACCCCGGTTGTAGAGCTAAATATGATGATGATGATTTACACGTTCAAGTATGTATATAAATAAACACCAAATTACCGGTCGACCGTCTATGTTGGAATTTGAAAGACATTTTCGCCAGTTACTTGCAAGTTTTTTCAATTTCGTCAAAAATCGTAACTTCCGTGGCTTAGAGTGGGACGAACTTCGCACATTGAATAGATAATCTTTGCAAATTTCTGTGGATCTCTTCGATTCTTGAGCCGTGTACGTATAGCATAACGTCAGCATAAGCGAGAAACGCATCCATATCCTTCTGCACCTCGGAACTAAATATATTAAAAAGAATATTGAAAACAAATTTCGTTACAACAAATTTTTACCCGTATGTAATTGATATTATTACGAAATTCAGACTTTCGAGTTCGTAAAGGATTTTGCAAATAAAACTCTACACAAGTTCATTGAATTACAAATAACAACTTTAATAATCAAAAAATACAATTTATTTAAGTTCACAAATTAGACTAGTAATAACTTTAATTGAACACAAAACTCTTATTTCAACAATACTTGTACTTTACTACTGTTTCTGTAAGAGCTTTTTAACTGCACTGGTTGAATTCCAAATAAGAAATAACTTACTACGATCTAACGACTCTATTTATACTCAATCAAACGCCTCCAGAATCTTCCAATCTTATAGACAGAAATATCGAGAAAAGACCAGAAAATTATAGCCTCATTCCCTTAGTTACAACTAACGATACTTATATGCAAGGAGTCATCTTCTAAAAATAAACTTCATATTCAATCATGTTCTTTTACAAAACCAGGCAAACCGCACAAACCGGTTTGACTACATTTTTGACCAGTACGCAATGATTCAAACTTACAGGCGGTTACATTTTTAATTTCAAATAATCTAATAGTCTTACAGCCTAAAAGTATGCTACATAAAAGTGCTTATTTTTAGTATGTAGTATGTACATTGCGATTTATATTAGGATTCGAATTCTATTATAAACGCTACTCACTACTTTTCGTAACATTACCCCCACCTTAAGTCTGTTCGCCTCGAACAGATTCAACACTCCTTCTAATCTTATACCCTGCCAATCTGTTGATGCGGACAATTTCCTTTTTACATCTGGGGTTTGGTTGAATCTGATATACTGCGTCGTTTTTCCTCTTGTAGGGATCTTCCCAACTTTGCTGTGGTTTCTGTAGTTTCCCTTATCTTGTCTTGGAATTGTATCATCATCATCATATTTGGCTAACAACCGGAGTCCGGTCCTGGCCTCCCGCAAAAAGTCTCTCCGCCGGTCCCGATTTCGAGCCGATGTCATCCAGTTCGGCATCCCTAAACTCTGGGCGTCCTGGTCTACGCCATCCTTCCAGCGTAGGCTTGGCCGTCCTCGCTGTCGTGTTCCATAAATCCTACCGCGAAGGACTTTCCGCGCAGGATCCTCTTCGCTCATGTGCGCTAGGTGTCCTGCCCACCAGAGCCTACCGAGCTTAATTTTCTTCACGATGTTGACATCGCAGTGACGCTTGTAGATCTCATCATTATAGAGTCTCCGGAATCGTCCTTCCTCACATACGGGGCCAACAATTCTCCGTAGGACTTGGACTTTTCTCTCGAACGCGGCTAAGAGGTCAGAATGCTTTTTGCTAAGCACCAAAGTCTGGGATCCATATGTAAGTACTGGTATGACCATTGTATTTTATATCAGCAGCTTGGATGTTATGGTTAAGTTCTTGGATTTGAAGAGTCTTGAAAGACTATAGTAGGCTTTGTTGGCTTTAAGCAACAGTGCGCGTATTTCTGGTTCCATGCTGTTATCGGCTGCTATAGTTGACCCCAGATAGTTAAAGGTTTGCACTACTTCAAATCGCGCTCCACTATTTGAATTGAGCGACCAATGTTGGATCTTCTACTCGCAGATGTGGCCACCATGTACTTTGTTTTGCTCTCATTTATGTGCAGCCCCAGATTTCGAGCCACCTGCTCTATCTGGATGAAAGCTTCCTGTACAGCTCTTGGGTTTCTACCAACGATGTCAATATCGTCTGCGTAAGCCAGTATCTGAATGGACTTATAGAGGATTGTTCCTCTCGCCGTTACGCCAGAGTCTCGGATCACTTTCTCCAACGCCAGGTTGAAGAGGACGCAGGCTAGTCCATCCACTTGTCGGAGCCCGTTATAGATGTTGAATGGGCTTGATAGTGATCCGGATATTTTTACTTGGCTTATAACATTGGTCATGGTCAACCTACATAGTCGTGTCAGTTTATTTGGGATGCCGAATTCTCTCATGGCTTATAAAGTTCTAATCTGGCTATGCTATAATAGGCGGCTTTAAAGTCTATAAAAAGATCGTGTAGTGAGTTTTGAAACTCTAGACATTTTTCCATCACCTGCCTTAGGGAGTAAATCTGATCAGTTGTTGATTTGCTGAGATGAAGCAACACTGGTATAGACCAATGATGACTTTAGCGTATGGGGCTATCCTGTCTTGAAGGATAGAGGAGAAAATCTTATACGCGGTACTCAACAACATTATACCACGATAATTGCTGCATTTTGTGATATCTCCCATCTTATGTATGGGGCACAGGATGCCTCTTCGCCAGTCTTCTGGCATAGCTTCTTCTTCCCATACTTGCACTATTATTTCATGAATTGCTTGGTGTAATGTGGGGTCTCCTATTTTTATCAGTTCCGCTGGGATCCCCTTATTATTTTTGAGCCGATTTATCGCTCTGCTAACTGCGTCTATGCTTGGTGGCGGCAGCATAGTATGATCTTCGGTCATCGGTAGAGCCTCCAATTCCTCAATTAGCTGGCCATTTAGCAACTTATGAAAGTGTTCTTCCCATCGCTCTAAGATGCCTTTAAGATCGGCGATCAGATTACCCCCTTTGTCAGTGCAGTATGTGCACCGCGATGTATATTGCGTCATGCCGCAGACTCTTTGGTAGAACTTCCGCGCCTGGTACGGTCCTTGCTTTCTGTACTGTTCCTGTTCACGGACAAGATTCTTCTCCCAGGCTGCTTTCTTTCGCCGGTGAACTGTTTTTTCATTCTTCTTTTGAGCTCTTTATATTCATCTTCGCGTTTCCGAGTTTTATGAGATTGTTGCATTGCTTGGTACGCAACATTCTTGCGTTCAGTCGCTAGCTTACATTCGTCATCGAACCAGTTGTTCCGATCTCTACGACTACTGCCTAAGATGGAGTCAGCAGTACTAATGACAGTATTCTTAAGACGTGTCCATTTCTCTTCTACGCCCGGCATCTCAGCCCCAGGACTTACTCTCCCTGCATTTAGGGCGAGTCCTATCGCTTGACCGTAGTTGTTTCAGGTCTCTACATTCCGAAGGGCAGCCGTGTTGACTCGAATCTGATTCGCGGATGGAGTCTCTCGTGACGATGCAATCCGCGCTTGGAGGATACCAACAAGATAGTGGTCGGAGTCGACGTTGGCACCTCGGTACGTTCGTACCATCATCAGGTTCGGGTTGTGGCAGCGGTCTATCAACACGTGGTCTATCTTTAAAGCCGATAACGGTGGATTTCATTCTTTTGCTGACTAGAAACCCCACCCCGAGCACATGATGTCTTGCATGACAGCTGTAATATATGTCATATTCTGATTTTTCTAAGACACCATTCCCAGTCCACCGCATTTCCTGGAATGCTGTTATGTCAGCCTTCTATTTAGACAGGGTATCGGCCAGCTGCTGTACAGCTCGAGCTCTATACAATGAGCGTACGTTCCATGAGAAAATTCGTTTAGCCGTTTTCGTTGCCGTGGTCGTCGTCGTTCATCAGTGTATCCGAGGCTGATTTTGGGTTCCGTAATAATAATTTTTTACAGGTAAGGTTATTGGCCTCGCGCCAACCAACTTGGAATTGTATAGAAAAAAGAAATCTCCTTCCCGGAATTTTTCATAGTTCGCATGCAGTTAATTCCGTGTTTTTATTACTTGATTACCATTCACGACATTTTTCTTTACTGTTCTGTGGACATTGATCACCATTGGACTTCGATCGGAATCCTTTGCATCTTGCCCAATTATTGGCGCTACAACTTTGTATCGATGCGTTTTCCCTCTAGCTGTTTGTTGCAGTACACTTCTTGCAGCACGTTCGGCACCAGTTTTCAACATCTCTGCGGCAATTGACCCAAAAGAATAAACTTCTTACTTTTCCATTGTGTGCATTGTGAAGAACCTTGTTCATTAACTTTGTTGGTAACACTCCTTGATTTGGAACACCGACCATCGTCAGATTCCCATTGCCTTACTAGTAGTCCATCTTTGAATCTCAAATGACTGCCATTGACCCCAGTAACTTTTCACTGTCGGACTTGCTGTTTCAATTTCGTGCCACTCGGGTCTTTCTCCTTGCTCCATCCATCGAAGTACTGGAGCAATTGAATCATCCTGCTCTTATTCTTCCCTTAGCTGCTCTCTTCGAATCATCTGCTGGACCATAATTCCTGAAACAGCTGAACATTTCTGACTTTCCGGTCTTCTATTTTGTTTGTTCACACAACATTTCCTCAATGATCCACCATTATGATTGCCAGTAATTCTGAGCGGTATTTCCATATTACGCCATCTCAGTACTTGCTTTCTCAAATCAAGTGACATCTGATGCGCGCGCCATCATTAAGTCCAGACCCAATATGCATTTATCTTCCAAACTGGCAACAATAAACCAATGTCGAAACCTTAATCCTCCAAACTCGACTACAAGAAAACGTTCACCCTTAACTGCTGCAGCTTCTCCTTTAGCTGTCCTCAGCTTGTAGTGATGCACTTTCTTGACTTGCTCTCCAGACAACATTTTAGGACTCACAAGTGATCTGGATCCTGTGTCTAGATTTAAATCGCAAGGTCTTCTCTTCAATACGCTACTAACAACCAGACTGTAGCAATCTCTTCCAAGATTTGTACTGAGTATTGTGACCCTGCGATATTCCCTTGTCTTCTTCAGCCTTTGCCATGCAAAGCTGGTACAATACGATCGCTCCACCTTTTTAAAATGTTGTGCATCTATCTGCCGTAATCTTTCCAGATAATTTACACGCTGTCTCATCATGTTTCATGCTCACTTCCTTGCAATTCCGAATGAAATGTCCAGGTTTCTGACATCTAAAACATCTTAGTGAAGAATCAAATCTGCTTTTTCTGTAGTTTTGCAAGCGACCAGTGGCTGATTTTTGGATCTCCTCTCCAATCAGGGCTTTTTTTTGTGTGACGTCCTCCGTTGCCAACTTGCGTAGCCCAAGAAAAATTCGAAGACACACTGGCTTTAGATGCTTCATACTCCAAAGCCGATGCCAATACTTGATTCATTGTTTTTCCTCTCGATGTAGTCTTCAAACAAAACCTTAATTCGTTGTCTCGGATAGCATTGATGAACGCATTCATTGCCAGTCCGTCCAAAATACCAGCCGGAGCCCCACAATAGGCTTGTCTTGCTAGCTTAGTTATTTCCCGTTCTAATTCTTGAAGTCGTTCTCCTTGCTGTTGTTTCTTCATCTGGAGCTTATTTCCTGCGGTGCCTAGACCTCGCCTTCCAAACTCTTCTTTAAGCTCCTGGGAACTATAGGATTTAATGTTCACTGCACCTTCCATTTTATTATTTACTGTCTCAAGTCTTGGAAAATCACCAATAAATTTATTTATTGTCCAACGATTTGCAATTTGAAAAATTTTAATATCTCTAAATTTACACGATTTGAAAAATTTTATTGTTTTTCGATTTGCAAAATCCCACTTCTGTCACCAATTGTTACGAAATAAAACACAACACAAGTTTATTAATTTACAAATAACAACTTGATTAATCAAACAGCAAAATTAACTAAGTTCTCTAATTACACTGGTGATAACTTTAAATGAACACAAAAGACTTATTACAACAATGCTTGTACATCAATACTATTTCTTCAAGAGCTTTTCAACTGCACTGGTTGAATTTCAAATAAGAACTAACTTACTTCGGCCTAACGCCTCTATTTATACTCAATCAAAAGCTTACAGAAACTTTCAATCTTAAAGACAGAAATATCGAGAAAAGACCAAAAAATTGTGGCCTTATTCCCTTATTTACAACTAACGGTACTTATATGTAATGAGTCATCTTCTAAAATTAAACTATTATGTACAATCATTTTTCTATGCACAAACCGGAAAAACCGCACAAACCGGTTTGACTACATTTTTAACCAATACACAATGATTCAAACTTAAAGTCCGTTATTTTTCAAATAATATAATTCAGCCTAAAAGTATGCAATTCTTAATTCTTATTTAAGTGCTTATTTTTGGACAAGCATGTACATTGCGATTTATCTTAGGATTCGTTTTCCATTTTCTACTAACTGCTTTTTGTAAGATTACCCCCATCTTAATTCTGTTCGTCACGAACAGATTAGGCACTATTTCTGTTGTTGTAACTTGTCAATTTGTCAATGTGAACAACTTTCATTTTACATCTGGTGCTGTGTTGAATCCGGTATACTACATCATTCATCCTTTTAATGTTCTTGTTCTGACTTTCCCAACTTTGCTGTAGTTTTGGAGATTTACCTTTTCTTCTTTTTTTAAGTGCTTATTTTTGGACAAGTACGTACATTGCAATTTATCTTAGGATTCGTTTTCCATTTTCCACTAACTGCTTGTTGTAAGATTACACCCACCTTAATTCTGTTCGTCCCGAACAGATTAGGCACTATTTCTGTTGTTGTACCTTGTCAATTTGTCAATGTGAACAACTTTCATTTTACATCTGGAGCTTTGTTGAATCCGGTGAACTACATCATTCATCCTTTTAATGATCTTGTACGGACCTTCCCAACTTTGCTGTAGTTTTGGAGATTTACCTTTTCTTCTTTTGGGATTGTAAAGCCAACCAAATCTGCCGAGTATATAGCGAATTTCATCTCTTGTTTCGGGAATGGACCAGCTATGTCCATTGCCACCCGCTCAAATGGTGCTCTAACATTGTACTGTACATTTTTCCTCTAGTTTTTGGTTGCGTTCCTTTGCTTGCTGCGGACATGTCATTCGTTTGACACCAGTCTTCCACATCTCCACGGCAATTGACCTAATGAGAAGCGATTTCTGACTTTACCTAGCGTCTTATTAAAGCCCAAATGTGCTCCTCCCACTATGTAATCCTTGCAGGATTTATTTGATTCGGTTTATTGGTAGCATATCCATTGAAATATTGGAGCAATCAAATCATCGCGCACTTGTTCCCACCTTAGCTGCTCTTTTGTCCAGCGATCTTCAACTTGTAGTCTTATTTGTGCAACTACTTCAGAGCATTTCTTGTGTCCTTGCTTTGTGCAGTGTTTGCATTGGGGTGCACAAGGTCTTCTTGATAATCCATCGGCATTATTATTCAGAAACCCTTTTCGATGCTCTGTCCTCAATGAGTATGTCTGGAATCATTCGATTCATCTGGCTACTTGACCTTCTCGTTCACTAAACTGCATTAACCACTTGAATGCTGCTTGGTCAGTTCGAAGAAGAAACTCTTGAACATATAGGTACTTGTGGAGGTGTTTGCCGCTTTCCACAACAGCTAGCAATTCCCTTCGCGTTACACAGTAGTTCTTCTCGGGCTTAGAAAGCGAACGGCTGTACTACGCTATTACACGCTCCTTTCCTTCTTGATTCTGCAATAGAACCGCTCCTACTGCCGCATTGCTCGCGTCAGTGTCCAAGATGAAGAGTTCTCCTGCCTGTGGATATCTCAAAATTGGAGAACTGCACAGCTTTCCCTCCAGCAATTCGAATGATTTTTGGTCCTCGCTTGTCCATTAGAACTTTTGCTTCTTCTCAGTAAGGCGATGAAAGCTTCGTGAAACATCTGCGATGTTCGCAGCTCATTCGTTAACAGCTTTCAATTTCTTGGGATCCGTGCGCACTCCTTTACTGGATACAATGTGGCCCAAATAATTCACATCATTTTTGAAAAGGCTACATTTCGTCGAACTCAACTTCAATCCTGCAGCTTTAATGATTTCCATAACTTGCCGAAGATTATTCACGTGCTCATTTAATGTGCGTCCAAAAACAATGATGTCATCCAAATAGACTAGACATGTTTTCCGGCTAAGGCCTCGCGAAACATGCTCCTTCAACCGCTCGAACGTAGCAGGAGCGTTGTTAAACCAAACGGCATTACAGAAAATTGATTCAAGCCGTTTCCCACATTAAATGCTGTCTTCTCCTTGTCATCTTATCTTCATGAATTGGATTTTCTCGCCCATCGGTGGTATCTTCACTTTTTCATCAGTATTGACTCTTAGTCCACCACTCTGGTTGTCGTTTATTTGCAGGGGTACTTCCACATTACGCCATTTTAACACGTGGTTCTTTAAATCAAGGAACATCTCGTGCTCTGTCATGAAATCCAAGCCAAATATGCATTCATCTGTAATGCTGGCAACAATAAACCGATGAAAAAACCGTATTCATCCAAACATGACATGACACTTTGTACTGTAAGACTTGCTGTTACAATCTCGTGCAAATCCGGCCTTCCTTCTTGCTGTATCCATTGAAATATAGGAGCAATCGAGTCGACGCACACTTGTTCATACCTTAGCTGCTCTTTTGTCCAGCGATCTTCAACGCTATTACACGCTCCTTTCCTTCTTGATTCTGCGATAGAACTGCTCCTATTCCCGAATTGCTCGCATCAGTGTCCAGGACGAAGAGTTCTCCTGCCTGTGGATATGCCAAAATTGGCCAAATGCACAGCTTTCCCTTCAGCAAGTCAAATGATTTTTGGTTCTCGCTAGACCATTGGAACTTTTGGTTCTTTTCAGTAAGGCGATGAAGGCTTCGTGCAACATCTGCAAAGTTAGACACAAACCGTCGATAGTAGGAACATAGCCCCAGAAAACTTTGCAGCTCATGTACATTCTTTGGTACCGGCCATTCGTTAACAGCTTTCAACTTCTTGGGATCCGTGCGCACTCCATGACTGGATACAATGTGGCCCAAATAATTCACTTTATTTTGGCGGACTCAACTTCAGTCCTGCAGCTTAAATGGTTTCCAGAACTTGCCGAAGATTATTCACATGCTCATTAAATGTGCGACCAAAAACAATGATGTCATCCAAATAGACTAGACATGTCTTACAGCTAAGACCTCGCAAAACCGCTCGAACGTAGCAGGAGCGTTGCATAAACTAAACGGCAATACAAAAAATTGATACAAGCCGTTTCCCGCAGTAAATGCTGTCTTCTCCTTTTCGTTTTCATAAATTGCTACCTGCCAGTATCCGCTTTTAAGATCAAATGTACTGAATATTCTGGCTCCCGATAAGCTGTCCATCGTGTAGTCTATACGTGGTAATGGATAACTATCATTCTTGGTGACATCGTTTAGTTTCCGATAGACCACAAAAAATCTCGTTGAACCATCTTTCTTTTGAAGTACAACAGCTGAGCTCCATGGGCTTTTGGACTTCTTTATTATTCCATCACGTTTCTACTTCTTGACCAGTGTTTCTGCCTCTTGTTGCTTAATAAAGGGTGGTCCAACGAAAACGCATGATGTTTATTGTAAATAAAACGAAAAGTTTATAAATAATTATCTTAATATTTTTTATTATGATAGAAGAATCTATGACAATTATGTGTGAAACAAAACATCGGACAAATGCTCACCACGGCTTCGGTGGCATACCTCTATTCGATGGTCCATATTTTCAATGACTCTGAGACATAATTGAGGTTCAATGTCGTTAATGTGCCGAATTATCTCATCCTTTAGCTCTTGAATTGTTCTTAGCTTATTGACGTACACTTTTTCTTTTAAATATCCCCAAAGAAAGAAGTCCAACGGTGTCAAATCACAATCACAAATCACAAATCAAATGATCATGGCGGCCAATTAACATGACGTGAGATAATACGGCCATTGAATTTCTTGCGCAAAAGAGCCATTATGATTTTCTTTGTAAAGTCACCATTCACTTCTGTCTGTTCAACCAACCATTCGACGT
The DNA here is from genome assembly GCA_947095585.1 of Nephrocerus scutellatus. Lineage (NCBI taxonomy): Eukaryota > Metazoa > Arthropoda > Insecta > Diptera > Pipunculidae > Nephrocerus > Nephrocerus scutellatus. The sequence goes on along the minus strand of OX352764.1, from coordinate 64,437,082 downwards.
ATTGACGACGCTTGAAATGGTCAGTAGGCTTCAGCTCTTGAGTCAATTGAACCTTGTAAGCGTGTAAATTCAAATCTTTATTCAAAATTCGCATCAGTGATGTTCGTGAGATGTTCAATTGTCGGGCAGGACGACGAGTCGAGGTTGACGGCTCTTCTGCCACACTATCTCGAACCACAGCAATGTTTTCCGTAGAACGAACTGGGCGAGCATGCACACATGTTTTCACATTTCGTATAGACCCGGTTTGCTGAAATTTGCGCAAAATTCTACCGATTGTGGACACATTTGGTCTATTATGTTGACCAAAAAAATTACGAAGTGCACGAAATGCATTTTGATTTGAACGCCAATTTTCGTAAAAGGCTTTAACAATCTTAACGCACTGCTTAATTGTGTACCTCTCCATGGTTGAATTTGTCAAACACTGAAACAAAGAAATGTCAAGTTAAGTTGGGCAAAAAACTTGACGTTAAGGTGTGACTCTGGCCTGGCTTCTCGCTTGTGTTGAGCATGCATATTTTTGCACACAAATGGAGGGACCTACAATTTAATTCCGGATTCGAACGGCGAATTGAGAAGCTTTCCGTGACAATTATTACTCTTGGACGTTTGTCGAACTTTCGCAAGAGGTGGGACACCGTGAAAAATACTTTGGTGTTGCTGGGATTCGAACCACAAACCCCCTGCTCAGGAGACCATGCTCCTATCCACTGAGCCACGGCGCCCTTGCTTGTTGCTTAGCAGGTGGTAATCATCTTGATGCCTGTTGAATTGGAGTAGCATTTCCTGTATCAATTCGATGTCGCACTATATTGGTTTTACCCATGTCGTTGTCGCTGAACGAACTTAGTCCCTTTATGTCAGACCTTACCAAGATCGCGTTGGTACCGCGGGAGTTGTCCGTGCCCACAGACCCGGTTTGACCGAAAGGTTGACCGGTATGAGGACAACTGTGGTTGATGACCCAGCGCCTTCTAGGGAGGGAACGCGGGGGCGAATAGATGAAAAGAGCATGCTTAATGGCGAAAGCTGAGAAAGCCGGGTTCGTCCCACTCTATGAATGATGGTATCTTGGGCTGGAGTTTCACTAGAGCTCTTCCGAATAACCGTCCGTTCTTAATGAAATTGGTTGGCTCCACTATTCCTACTCTACTGTCCCCAAGATCACCGTTCACCTTGCATTTATGCATAAATGCACAAATGCATAAATGACTTTTTCTTCAGTAATGACTCTTAGCCCACCACTCTGGTTGTCGTTTATTTACAGGGGTACTTCCACATTACGCCATTTTAACACGTGGTTCTTTAGATCAAGAGACATCTCGTGCTCTGTCATTAAATCCAAGCCCAATATGCATTCATCTGTAATGCTGGCAACAGTAAACCGATGAGAAAACCGTTTTCCTCCTAACATGACACTACAAGGGTACTCTCCATTAATTGCTGCAACTTCACCTGTCGCTGTCCTCAAATTGTAACGAAATACTTTTTCCACTTGACCTTTGGACACCACTTTGGGATTTACAACTGATCTGGAAGCTCCTGTATCCAAGGTAAACGTACAGGGTTTTCCTTCTAAAACACCACTAACAACCAAGCTGTTGCTGTCCTTTTCAAGTTTGGCAATGTTTACCGTGATCTTGGGGCTCTATCTAACTCTAACTGCTTCTTATTCCAATGCCGATGCCAACACTTCATTCAACGACTTTCCTCTGGCTGTTGTCCTCAAATGAAGTTTTAATTGCTCATCTCGGATAGCATTGATGAACGCATCCACTGTTAGTCCGTCCAAGATACAAGCCGGAACTCCACAATAGGCTTGTCGCGCGAGTTTAGTTATTTCCCTCTCTAATTCTTGAAGTCGTTCTCCTCTCTGCTGTTTCTTCATCTGGAGCTGTATTTTGCTTAGCTCCTGTGTGTGAGACTGTCCATATCGCAAGTTCAACTCTTTCAAGATTCTTATGGAACTCATCTCGGCATTTGGAATCATTTGCAATACATCAGCCGCCTTGCCGCTCAACACCAGGATAAGATAATTAAGTTGTTCTTTAGCACCCCATCCATTGTGTTGTACACCAGCTGCAAACTGGACTTTGAAATTTTCAAAAGATGTATCGCCATCTCACCACTTAACTTTTCAACTTAACTTTTAACATCCAGCTTTTGATTTTGCTGATTTTGAGTTCAGTTCTCGGGTTTGCCGAGTAAATTCCTGCTTTTGTTGATCAAATTTTAAATTTAATTCCTGCATTCATTTGAGAATTCAAATCTTTTCTTAACTCTTCACTTTGTTCACTTTCCCGCTGCATTTGTTCTCTCTGCTGGTCACACTTGCTATTTATTTGTTGTATAAGAACTTGCAACATCGCCTCCATGTTTGGCTCACCACCCTTTTCTTCCGGAGTAGACGATTTTCGCTCCACTAGCTCCGACTCAATTGAGAACGCGTCTCTGGCCTGCTGTTTTTCCGCTTTAACAACTTGTTGCAATCGAAGAAATAACTGCTTATTTCCAGCAGTGCTTAGGCCTCACCTTCCAAACTCTTCTTTAAGCTCCTGGGAACTACAGGATTTAATGTTTACTGCACTTTCCAATTTAGAATTTACTGTTTATCAATTTGTAAAATTCCCCTTATTTACAAGGTTTGAAAATCACCAATTAATTTATTGTTCAACGATTTGTAAAATTTTATTTTTTCTCATGTTTTAAATTTATCATTAAACGATTTAATGACCTTTATTTTCTTTATTAGAACACGTTATAAATTAAACTATACAATTAAATTCACAATTAAAAATTCTTATTATTTTCCATTTGCTAATGTGACCCGCTTGACTCTTCACCTTCAACCACCGAAACCAACTGCTCCATTTGTCAATCTTCTGTTTCTTTGTTACATTTTTGGCTCGACGTTGCCAGATCGCTAACATACAATTTGCAAAATCACACTTCTGACACCAATTGTTACGACCAATTGTTACGGCTTTCAAGTTCGAAAAGGATTTTGCAAATAAAACGCAAGTTTATTAATTTACAAATAGTAACTTTAATTAACAGTAGTAAAAATAACACAACGCAATTTTATACTAGACAACTTTTAAATGCACACAAAAACACTTATAATACTTTACAATAATTCTCTTAAGTGGTAGCTTTATCACTTCGCAAGAACTTTTACAACTTAACTGGTTAATTTGCAAATAACTAATGAATCTTCTGCAGCGAACGCCATATTTTATTCATGTATCAATTCGATGTCGCACTATATTGGTTTTACCGCCCAAGTAACAATTTCAAGCAAACTATTCTCTGAATTTGCGAAAAGTAGTTGCCTAATAGCAAAATTTGCGAAATTCTGAGAGCTGTTATTTAGCAAAACAGTAGGTATTCCGAAGAAAGTGGAGGTCGAAAACCTTCTGATCAGCTTCTTAGGAGCAATAAATTTGCAACTAAGCAAATTAGTTTGCTAACGCTGTATTTTGCGTAATTGCTGAATCAGAGAAAAATTTGCTAAGATTTTTCAAAAAATCAAAGAAAAGTTTGCTAAATTTTTTTCGAAAAATCAGAGAAAACTTTGCTTAAATTTTTTCGAAAAACCAGAGAAAATTTTGCTAATTTTTTTTTGAGAAATCATTAAGACTATTTTTTAGCAAAACAGTAGGTATTCAGAAGAAAGTGGAGGTCGAAAACCTTCTGATCAGCTTCTTAGGAGCAATAAATTTGCATCTAAGCAAATTAGTTTGCTAACGCTGTATTTTGCGTAATTGCTGATTCAGAGAAAAATTTGCTAAGATTTTTCAAAAAATCAAAGAAAAGTTTGCTAAATTTTTTTCGAAAAATCAGAGAAAACTTTGCTTAAATTTTTTCGAAAAACCAGAGAAAATTTTGCTAATTTTTTTTTGAGAAATCATTAAGACTATTTTTTAGCAAAACAGTAGGTATTCAGAAGAAAGTGGAGGTCGAAAACCTTCTGATCAGCTTCTTAGGAGCAATAAATTTGCATCTAAGCAAATTAGTTTGCTAACGCTGTATTTTGCGTAATTGCTGAATCAGAGAAAAATTTGCTAAGATTTTTCAAAAAATCAAAGAAAAGTTTGCTAAATTTTTTTCGAAAAATCAGAGAAAACTTTGCTTAAATTTTTTCGAAAAACCAGAGAAAATTTTGCTAATTTTTTTTTGAGAAATCATTAAGACTATTTTTTAGCAAAACAGTAGGTATTCAGAAGAAAGTGGAGGTCGAAAACCTTCTGATCAGCTTCTTAGGAGCAATAAATTTGCAACTAAGCAAATTAGTTTGCTAACGCTGTATTTTGCGTAATTGCTGAATCAGAGAAAAATTTGCTAAGATTTTTCAAAAAATCAAAGAAAAGTTTGCTAAATTTTTTTCGAAAAATCAGAGAAAACTTTGCTTAAATTTTTTCGAAAAACCAGAGAAAATTTTGCTAATTTTTTTTTGAGAAATCATTAAGACTATTTTTTAGCAAAACAGTAGGTATTCAGAAGAAAGTGGAGGTCGAAAACCTTCTGATCAGCTTCTTAGGAGCAATAAATTTGCATCTAAGCAAATTAGTTTGCTAACGCTGTATTTTGCGTAATTGCTGATTCAGAGAAAAATTTGCTAAGATTTTTCAAAAAATCAAAGAAAAGTTTGCTAAATTTTTTTCGAAAAATCAGAGAAAACTTTGCTTAAATTTTTTCGAAAAACCAGAGAAAATTTTGCTAATTTTTTTTTGAGAAATCATTAAGACTATTTTTTAGCAAAACAGTAGGTATTCAGAAGAAAGTGGAGGTCGAAAACCTTCTGATCAGCTTCTTAGGAGCAATAAATTTGCATCTAAGCAAATTAGTTTGCTAACGCTGTATTTTGCGTAATTGCTGAATCAGAGAAAAATTTGCTAAGATTTTTCAAAAAATCAAAGAAAAGTTTGCTAAATTTTTTTCGAAAAATCAGAGAAAACTTTGCTTAAATTTTTTCGAAAAACCAGAGAAAATTTTGCTAATTTTTTTTTGAGAAATCATTAAGACTATTTTTTAGCAAAACAGTAGGTATTCAGAAGAAAGTGGAGGTCGAAAACCTTCTGATCAGCTTCTTAGGAGCAATAAATTTGCATCTAAGCAAATTAGTTTGCTAACGCTGTATTTTGCGTAATTGCTGAATCAGAGAAAAATTTGCTAAGATTTTTCAAACAATCAAAGAAAAGTTTGCTAAATTTTTTTCGAAAAATCAGAGAAAACTTTGATTAAATTTTTTCGAAAAACCAGAGAAAATTTTGCTAATTTTTTTTTGAGAAATCATTAAGACTATTTTTTAGCAAAACAGTAGGTATTCAGAAGAAAGTGGAGGTCGAAAACCTTCTGATCAGCTTCTTAGGAGCAATAAATTTGCAACTAAGCAAATTAGTTTGCTATCGCTATATTTTGCGTAATCGCTGAATCATGGAAAAGTCAGAGAAAAGTTTGCTTACATTTTTCGAAAAATCAGAGAAAATTTTGCTAAACAATTGCTAATAATCAGAGAAAATTTTGCTAAATTTTTCGAAAAATAAGAACAACAAAAAAAAATTTAAATTTTTAATTTATTTAATTGTTGTATTTTTTTCTGGTTATTTTTGTTGTTGTTGTTGTTGTTGTTGTTGGTTGATTGGTTTTTTTATTGTTGTTTTATTATTTCCACCCTTCTTCTTCCCGTCCCCTTCTCTTCGCTATTTTACAATTTTTTCTATCTCCGCACAAATTCATTCGGTTTTCTGGAATTTTAAATCATTGCTAGTTTTCTATTTATGAATAATTCAGTAGTATTTGAAAAGTTTCCTGATACGGGAATTGAACCATCATCTTCTGCATATGAAGCGACTCCTTAACCATCTGACCTAAGTACTGTGTATACAACCAATGCTAAAATCGGTCTATATTAATTATTAGCAATTCTTGCTGCCCAAAACAGTTTTGCTCTGATTCAGAGCTGAAATAAAGCAAAACGTTCAGACTAAATTACAAATTTCCAAACATTCTGAATTTTAGCAAAAGCCAGTTGCAAAATCAGAGCATTTTTTGCCAATATTTTTGCTATTTTTCAGCGTTTTTTAAGCAAACTATTTTGCTCTGATTCAGAGCTGAAATTAAGCAAAATGTGCGGACTAAATTAAAATTTTCAAACATTCTGAATTTTGCCAAAGCCAGTTGCAAAATCAGAGCATTTTTTGCCAATATTTTTGCTATTTTTCAGTGTTTTTTAAGCAAACTATTTTGCTCTGATTCAGAGCTGAAATAAAGCAAAACGTTCACACTAAATAAAAATTTTCAAACATTCTGAATTTTAGCAAAAGCCAGTTGCAAAATCAGAGCATTTTTTGCCAATATTTTTGCTATTTTTCAGCGTTTTTTAAGCAAACTATTTTGCTCTGATTCAGAGCTGAAATTAAGCAAAATGTGCGGACTAAATTAAAATTTTCAAACATTCTGAAATTTAGCCAAATCGATTTGCAAAATCAAAGCTGATTTTGCTGTTTTTTTGCTATTTATATGCAATGTTTTTGAGTAAATTATTTTGCTCTGATCCAGAGCTGAAATTAAGAAAATCGTTCAGACTAATTTAAAAATTTCAAACATTCTGAATTTCAGTAGAGCGAGTTGCAAAAACAGAGCTGATTTGCTATTTTTTTTGCTATTTAAATGCAGCGTTTTTGAGTAAACTACTTTGCTCTAAATCAGTGCTGAAATAAAGCAAAAATAGGCTAAATTAAGTTTTCAGATATTCTGAGTTTTTGCATAGCAAGTTGCAAAAACAGAACTATTTTTCCCAATATTTTCGCTATTTCTATGTGGCATTTTTGACCAAACTACTCCGTTTTGCAATTTTCAAGTTTCCAATTTTTTTATAATCCAAAAATCTACAAATTTCAAGTTTTTATGAATTTTTCAGAATTTTGTTTAGGGGGCTTCCATACAAATATGGATAAGGAGATACTGATTTGATTATTTTAATTTCAAGATGGCTGCTACTTAACAAAAGTAAAGAATAAGAAACAATGAGATAGCTAGTTGTAAATTAAACTAGTTATACTATTTGGACACATGCGAAAAAAATTTCAATGTTGATTTATTTTCCACGTAAAAATAGCGTAAATGCTTATAATAATAATAATTAATAATTTCTTGATTACTATGGGTTAATATTATAATTCCATCATTATATGTGAATATCGTGAAATCCTTAGTGACCAGCAGTATGGTTTTCGTAGGCAGCGTTCTACAGGTGACCTGATGGCTTATCTAACTGAAAGGTGGAACCAGTCTATTCATAAATTTGGTGAAAGTAAAGTTGTAAAGTTTTGTCGAAAATGAATGCTTATGGAATTAATAACACCCTGCTCAAAGGGACTAGTAAATACCTTTCTGAATGTTGGAATGACCACATATTTGCAATCGCCAAAAAAGCTGCGAGATGCCAGCAAGATGTACTTCACTCCTTCAGATCTGGCTACTATTTACAAGGCGTATATTCGCCCTAAACTTGAATACAACTGTATTGTCTGGGACAATGGATGTTTCCTGCCTGTCACTGTTGTATTGCTTTTTCCACAAGCGGTGTTCCAAATAAATATCCAAATGCATCCCGCCCATTCTCCAACCCATCCGTAATACCCGTGCCTCAACTCGAGCTCACGGGTCCACTATTAAGCCTATTTTCGGGCGTACTAACCAACTCAAAGATTCCTTCTTTAACCGCACGATAGTTATGTGGAATGAATTGCCTGATTATGTGTTTCCGCTTTTGTATGATCTGCAGTCGTTTAAGACACGCGTGCATAGACATCTCATCCTTTCCTCTCCCTAATTTCCTAACGCCCACGCTGTGCTAAGCATTATAAGGTTGCAAACCCCTTTAGCGTGTGTACATTATAAAAAAAAATTTGAAAAAGAGATTTTCTCAACTTTTTAAGGACTTTTTTAACAAACTTCCACAAATGCCAGAGAGTTGAAATTTTGTGAGTAGCTAGTTATGTTCCGCGTGTGAGCACATGTAATCAGTCTCCTCTGGCACGTGTGATTCGTGCAATAGTAGTTTTTTCGACTTCTCTGAAGTCATTTTTATCCAACTATAAAGTTAAAGTTTTGTGCGCGTCTGAAACGTGTGGCGCGAGTGTCGGTGTATACATAGACATTTGTACCAGAAAAACGATTTGTTTTTACATTTACCTGTTTTGTTTTGTTTTTCATTTGACATGAAAATCTGTCACCGATTGCCCGTTTGGCTGTTCCATTTCCCAAAAAAAAAGATCTATATATTTCGGCAGATTTATACCTTTTTTATTACCACCAACAACCGGGTTTTTGCTTGGCACGTGGCTTGATATTTTTTATGTTGCGAAAATTAACATATTTTGTAAATATATTTTAAAACAAACCTGTAAAAAAATGCAAACAAACCCAAATCAATTTTTGTGTTCTATTTGCTATTTGCAAAGATATTGGCAAAAAATGCTCTGATTTTGCAACTAGCTTTTGCTAAAATTCAGAGTGTTTGAAAATTTTTATTTAGTCTGAACGTGTTGCCTAATTTCAGCTCTGAATCAGAGCAAAAGAGTTTGCTTAAAAAACGCTGAAAAATAGCAAAAATATTGGCAAAAAATGCTCTGATCTTGCAACTAGCTTTTGCTAAAATTCAGAGTGTTTGAAAATTTTTATTTAGTCTGAACGTGTTGCCTAATTTCAGCTCTGAATCAGAGCAAAAGAGTTTGCTTAAAAAACGCTGAAAATAGCAAAAATATTGGCAAAAAATGCTCCGATTTTGCAACTAGCTTTTGCTAAAATTCAGAATGTTTGAAAATTTTAATTTAATCCGCACATTTTGCTTAATTTCAGCTCTGAATCAGAGCAAAATAGTTTGCTTAAAAAACGCTGAAAATGGCAAAAATATTGGCAAAAAATGCCCTGATTTTGCAACTGGCTTTTGCTAAAATTCAGAGTGTTTGAAAATTTTTATTTAGTCTCAACGTGTTGCCTAATTTCAGCTCTGAATCAGAGCAAAAGAGTTTGCTTAAAAAACGCTGAAAATTGCAAAAATATTGGCAAAAAATGCTCTGATTTTGCAACTAGCTTTTGCTAAAATTCAGAATGTTTGAAATTTTTGTTTAGTCTGAACGTGTTGCCTAATTTCAGCTCTGAATCAGAGCAAAAGAGTTTGCTTAAAAAACGCTGAAAATTGCAAAAATATTGGCAAAAAATGCTCTGATTTTGCAACTAGCTTTTGCTAAAATTCAGAATGTTTGAAATTTTTGTTTAGTCTGAACGTGTTGCCTAATTTCAGCTCTGAATCAGAGCAAAAGAGTTTGCTTAAAAAACGCTGAAAATTGCAAAAATATTGGCAAAAAATGCTCTGATTTTGCAACTAGCTTTTGCTAAAATTCAGAATGTTTGAAATTTTTGTTTAGTCTGAACGTGTTGCCTAATTTCAGCTCTGAATCAGAGCAAAAGAGTTTGCTTAAAAAACGCTGAAAAATAGCAAAAATATTTGCAAAAAATGCTCTGATTTTGCAACTAGCTTTTGCTAAAATTCAGAATGTTTGAAATTTTTGTTTAGTCTGAACGTGTTGCCTAATTTCAGCTCTGAATCAGAGCAAAAGAGTTTGCTTAAAAAACGCTGAAAATTGCAAAAATATTGGCAAAAAATGCTCTGATTTTGCAACTAGCTTTTGCTAAAATTCAGAATGTTTGAAATTTTTGTTTAGTCTGAACGTGTTGCCTAATTTCAGCTCTGAATCAGAGCAAAAGAGTTTGCTTAAAAAACGCTGAAAATTGCAAAAATATTGGCAAAAAATGCTCTGATTTTGCAACTAGCTTTTGCTAAAATTCAGAATGTTTGGAAATTTGTAATTTAGTCTGAACGTTTTGCTTTATTTCAGCTCTGAATCAGAGCAAAATAGTTTGCTTAAAAAACGCTGAAAAATAGCAAAAATATTGGCAAAAAATGCCCTGATTTTGCAACTGGCTTTTGCTAAAATTCAGAGTGTTTGAAAATTTTTATTTAGTCTGAACGTGTTGCCTAATTTCAGCTCTGAATCAGAGCAAAAGAGTTTGCTTAAAAAACGCTGAAAATTGCAAAAATATTGGCAAAAAATGCTCCGATTTTGCAACTAGCTTTTGCTAAAATTCAGAATGTTTGAAATTTTTGTTTAGTCTGAACGTGTTGCCTAATTTCAGCTCTGAATCAGAGCAAAAGGGTTTGCTTAAAAAACGCTGAAAATTGCAAAAATATTGGCAAAAAATGCTCTGATTTTGCAACTAGCTTTTGCTAAAATTCAGAATGTTTGAAATTTTTGTTTAGTCTGAACGTGTTGCCTAATTTCAGCTCTGAATCAGAGCAAAAGTGTTTGCTTAAAAAACGCTGAAAATTGCAAAAATATTGGCAAAAAATGCTCTGATTTTGCAACTAGCTTTTGCTAAAATTCAGAATGTTTGAAATTTTTGTTTAGTCTGAACGTGTTGCCTAATTTCAGCTCTGAATCAGAGCAAAAGAATTTGCTTAAAAAACGCTGAAAAATAGCAAAAATATTTGCAAAAAATGCTCTGATTTTGCAACTAGCTTTTGCTAAAATTCAGAATGTTTGAAATTTTTGTTTAGTCTGAACGTGTTGCCTAATTTCAGCTCTGAATCAGAGCAAAAGAGTTTGCTTAAAAAACGCTGAAAATTGCAAAAATATTGGCAAAAAATGCTCTGATTTTGCAACTAGCTTTTGCTAAAATTCAGAATGTTTGGAAATTTGTAATTTAGTCTGAACGTTTTGCTTTATTTCAGCTCTGAATCAGAGCAAAATAGTTTGCTTAAAAAACGCTGAAAAATAGCAAAAATATTGGCAAAAAATGCCCTGATTTTGCAACTGGCTTTTGCTAAAATTCAGAGTGTTTGAAAATTTTTATTTAGTCTGAACGTGTTGCCTAATTTCAGCTCTGAATCAGAGCAAAAGAGTTTGCTTAAAAAACGCTGAAAATTGCAAAAATATTGGCAAAAAATGCTCTGATTTTGCAACTAGCTTTTGCTAAAATTCAGAATGTTTGAAATTTTTGTTAAGTCTGAACGTGTTGCCTAATTTCAGCTCTGAATCAGAGCAAAAGAATTTGCTTAAAAAACGCTGAAAAATAGCAAAAATATTTGCAAAAAATGCTCTGATTTTGCAACTAGCTTTTGCTAAAATTCAGAATGTTTGAAATTTTTGTTTAGTCTGAACGTGTTGCCTAATTTCAGCTCTGAATCAGAGCAAAAGAGTTTGCTTAAAAAACGCTGAAAATTGCAAAAATATTGGCAAAAAATGCTCTGATTTTGCAACTAGCTTTTGCTAAAATTCAGAATGTTTGAAATTTTTGTTTAGTCTGAACGTGTTGCCTAATTTCAGCTCTGAATCAGAGCAAAAGTGTTTGCTTAAAAAACGCTGAAAATTGCAAAAATATTGGCAAAAAATGCTCTGATTTTGCAACTAGCTTTTGCTAAAATTCAGAATGTTTGGAAATTTGTAATTTAGTCTGAACGTTTTGCTTTATTTCAGCTCTGAATCAGAGCAAAATAGTTTGCTTAAAAAACGCTGAAAAATAGCAAAAATATTGGCAAAAAATGCCCTGATTTTGCAACTGGCTTTTGCTAAAATTTAGAGTGTTTGAAAATTTTTGTTTAGTCTGAACGTGTTGCCTAATTTCAGCTCTGAATCAGAGCAAAAGAATTTGCTTAAAAAACTCTGAAAAATAGCAAAAATATTTGCAAAAAATGCTCTGATTTTGCAACTAGCTTTTGCTAAAATTCAGAATGTTTGAAATTTTTGTTTAGTCTGAACGTGTTGCCTAATTTCAGCTCTGAATCAGAGCAAAAGAGTTTGCTTAAAAAACGCTGAAAATTGCAAAAATATTGGCAAAAAATGCTCTGATTTTGCAACTAGCTTTTGCTAAAATTCAGAATGTTTGAAATTTTTGTTTAGTCTGAACGTGTTGCCTAATTTCAGCTCTGAATCAGAGCAAAAGTGTTTGCTTAAAAAACGCTGAAAATTGCAAAAATATTGGCAAAAAATGCTCTGATTTTGCAACTAGCTTTTGCTAAAATTCAGAATGTTTGAAATTTTTGTTTAGTCTGAACGTGTTGCCTAATTTCAGCTCTGAATCAGAGCAAAAGAATTTGCTTAAAAAACGCTGAAAAATAGCAAAAATATTTGCAAAAAATGCTCTGATTTTGCAACTAGCTTTTGCTAAAATTCAGAATGTTTGAAATTTTTGTTTAGTCTGAACGTGTTGCCTAATTTCAGCTCTGAATCAGAGCAAAAGAGTTTGCTTAAAAAACGCTGAAAATTGCAAAAATATTGGCAAAAAATGCTCTGATTTTGCAACTAGCTTTTGCTAAAATTCAGAATGTTTGGAAATTTGTAATTTAGTCTGAACGTTTTGCTTTATTTCAGCTCTGAATCAGAGCAAAATAGTTTGCTTAAAAAACGCTGAAAAATAGCAAAAATATTGGCAAAAAATGCCCTGATTTTGCAACTGGCTTTTGCTAAAATTCAGAATGTTTGAAAATTTTTATTTAGTCTGAACGTGTTGCCTAATTTCAGCTCTGAATCAGAGCAAAATAGTTTGCTTAAAAAACGCTGAAAATGGCAAAAATATTGGCAAAAAATGCCCTGATTTTGCAACTGGCTTTTGCTAAAATTCAGAATGTTTGAAAATTTTTATTTAGTCTAAACGTGTTGCCTAATTTCAGCTCTGAATCAGAGCAAAATAGTTTGCTTAAAAAACGCTGAAAAATGGCAAAAATATTGGCAAAAATTGCCCTGATTTTGCAACTGGCTTTTGCTAAAATTCAGAATGTTTGAACATTTTTATTTAGTCTAAACGTGTTGCCTAATTTCAGCTCTGAATCAGAGCAAAATAGTTTGCTTAAAAACGCTGCATATAAATAGCAAAAATATTGGCAAAATTATCTCTGGTTTTGCAACTCGATTTGCTAGATTTCAGAATGTTTGAAAATTTCAAATAAGTCTGAACGTTTTGCTTAATTTCAGCTTTGATTCAGAGCAAAATAATTTGCTTAGAAACGCCATGTATTTAAGAAAACTATTTTGCTTTGACAGAGACAGAGTTACAGAGCTGAAATTAAGCAAAACCTTCAGAATAAATTAATATTTTTAAACATTCTGAATTTTAGCAAAAATTTAAGCAAAATCAGAACTTATATTTTCAATATAGGCAAAGTATTCAGACATAACTAAAATTTTGCTTAACACTTTCTGAATAACTTCTGATTTTGCCTGATATAAGAAAATCTTTCTTAATAGCAAACAAATTGCTACTTGGGCGATGTCGTTGTCGCTGACAGAAAACAAGTCGGCAACTTGCTCTAGCGCCTTTTCTGCGGCTTGTTGCTGTGCTGCTGGAAGATCTTTACGCAGCGAAATAATTAGCTGCTTTTTTTCCAGATATAGTGGGGTATTCTTTACTTTTACATGCTGGCGATACAACTTACTCCCTGAGTCTTGCCAATGACTGTTCCTTTTCTTATTAACTTCGGTGATTGGCTAACATTCATTATTCTCACTGGTATCATGGGCTTCCCCGTGGGGGTTCCAATCGCTTCTAAACCTATACATGGATTTGGTGCTGGTCATTACCAGGGGATATTAAAAAGGGTACTTAGAGTATGCTCTTTATGGGCAATGTCTTCGTACATACTTTGCGACCCGAAGTGGGCTACAGGTACTTAGAAGAACCTTATAGGCGACTCTTCGTATTTAGCAGCTCATTTCGTACACAATGGGTTAGAGGGAAGGGTCTAGAATACTTTCTATCCCAGGCGGCCTAGGATAGCACGGTATCCATATTTTATACCCATTGAAAAGTTTATAGAAACTTCCAATCTTATAGACAGAAATATCGATAAAAGACCAGACAATTGTGGCCTTATTCTCTTATTAACAACTAACGATACTCATATGTAATAAGTCATCATCTAAAAATAAACTATCATGTACAATCATGTTTCTACACACAAATCGGATAAACCGCACAAACCGGTTTGACTACATTTTTGACCAATCCATAATGATTCAAACTTAAAGTCCGTTATATTTCAAATAATCTAATTTAGCTTAAAAGTATCCAATTCTTAATTCTAATTTTAGTGCTTATTTTTGGACGATTGCGATTTATCTTGGGATTCGTTTTTCATTATCTACTAAATACTTTTCGTAACAATATAATCATTTTTACTAAATGGTGTGGAAATTTTAATAAAATTAGTCCGTCGATCCAAACAGCGTAAGAGGCTTTTTCGAGATCCATTATACAGACAGCCGTATTCCTTTTATCATTCAGATGCCAGTTGATTGAGTTCACTGCGCAACAAAACTGGATAATTAATATGCTCTATAATATAAAATATAAAAATATGGAATAGTCTGATATTGGTGGACTTACATATATTAAATTTTTTTTAAAATATATAAAAAATGACTCACTAAAATATTTCAAAAATGCCTCACAACAGACCCCAAAAACACTCTTAAAGGCCCCAAACTCGAGAACCCCATAAGACCCTCAAAAGGCCTTCAAAGGACCCAAAAGACCCCAAAAAGACCTTCCAAAGGACCCACTATAGACCCTCAGAAGACCGCCGAAAGACCCTAAAACCTTCAACACACTCCCGGAAGACCTCCAACCATTCCCACCCCAAATACCTCCAAAAGACCCTCAAAAGACCACCAAAACACAACCAAACTATTCAATCATTTTAGCTAAGACTAAATATTTTTAAGCTTAACCTTAAGCTTACCTTATTTATATCTGTATATATGTATAATTATTGGCAATTAATAAAATATAAATAAAATGTATTACATGAACTGCTTTACTATCGATTTTAATAAAAACCACGTGTTATGCTGAGTACATTTGGTTTAATATACAGCTGACTGGTTTGCAATGCGTTAGGTATCACGTTTACAGTGTAGGCATTCTACAAATAAACTTGGTCAGTGAAATAAATTTACACTTTTATATATCCTTGACGGCTAACTTCATTATGCTGCACTTCCGCAATATGCAGCTCTCAATTATCCTCTACTAAACGCGCCAAAAAGGTTATAACTTCAAAAATCTGACAAACATTTACTATGTTTCCAAAAACCTAGAATGAGTTGGGTTGAATTTAAAATTAGTTTCGTCTAATAAAATAATAAAACAAAATTCGAAGACTACATACAAAATAATAAAAAAACGGGAGTGCACTCCGGTAGTGCCGACAGAAGTGAAAATACGCGCTCTCAAGTTGTTTGTAAAATAAGATTTCAAAAGCAAAAACTGACGCATGTACACAAAAAGCAAGGGTAATTTTTTACGGGAAATGCTTCAATCAAGTTGGTTTGTGCGTTAACTACAAATAACTATGTGCTACCATCTACTATTGTTTTTGATTTCATGTGTAAACTGGATTGTGTCCTTACTACCAGAAAATAGCGCTATACTGCCATTCTTATTTTTCATTTGAGTGAGTTAGTTGGTTTGTGTATTAACTACAGACCCCCCTGCTGTGCATATATGCACACACTATAGCTGCGTCTCGTAACGGTGCCGCGAGTCCAGAGATTTTATCTCATCTAAAAATATGTGTACCGCGCTAAAATAAGTTTTCACTTCAAAAATCGCCATTTTGAATTTCAACTCTACTCAACCAAGGTTGAGTTCAAACTGAGTTCAACGAAAAATTGTTGAAATAGAGTTTTAAATTTGGCTCATGTGTTTATGACTTTATGTTCTTTCTTATGTTCTTGATTAATGGAATATCTGTCATTCTCTTACTTGTACTTATAAACTCGTTCGAACAACTTTTGGTTAATTCAATAAAATAATACATTTATCTTGTTTAATATTTTCTTTAATATTTTCTTATTCTATACAATTTACCAAAACAACAGGTTATGGGCCCAGAATTGGAATAAGAATAAAAACAAAGAAAAAAGGATAGTATATAAATATCAACAAAAAAAATACACATGGTCGGCGCTGATTGAGGTTATCTGTTAACATAGAAAATAGCACCATACAAACCACTTCAATCATATGAAATATTCCATATTTCATTATTTATTCATAACTGTAATTGCGTGATCCAACTTATATTACTTATATTAATCATCATATATCCAAAGCACGAACCCCTTAAATCTGAACATTCATATCTGGTTTACCACTATAATATTCAAGGCCAATCTTATCTTGCAATGCGAATTCTGTCAACATGTTTACATCTTCAATTCAAGGCCAATCCTATAATCAAAACACCAGATGGTCAACTACGACGAATATATTCAATACACTTTTTAATATTCATTCAAGGCCAAAAAAAAGACAATAACATGTTTACTCCTTCAAAGACGTAAACAAGTTCAAAGTCCAAAACTATTTCACAACCAAAAACACAACTTGGATCACTCAACGAATAGTATATAAGACAACACTTTGGAATCAGTGTTCTTTAATATTCAATCCAGTATTGTTGTGCAGTATTGTTAACTAGCATTTGTTTTATAACTTGTATTACATTGAAGTCTATTATTAAGTCAATAATTTTCAAAGTGTTTTTTTATAAATAAATAATTTTTTTAAAATTCATAAAATACGCTTGAAAACATAATTGTTATCCTCAGTTTATTACAATTTCAATACGTGTGGTCGAAGAATTTTATATACATAAATAAAAAGATAAAATGGATACGGAATATAAAAGATTGGTCAATCTGGATGCAAATGGAACAAATTACCAATCGTGGAAGTTTTAAGTAAGAATTATTCTCAAAGCCAGTGGATTACTGGATGTGGTCGAAGGGACACGTGTGCGGAGCACCACGGAGGGGGAGGCAACAAAATGGGACAATGACGACATAAATGCACAGAAGACATTAATAACATGTGTGTCCGAGAAAGTTATAAATCACCTTATATCATGTAAAACATCAGCAGACATGTGGTCACGTGTTCAGGCTCAGTATTCTAAGTCATCTGAAGCCAGCATACACTCTCTTCAGCAAAAGTTTTATGCATATGTGTATAAAGGAGATGGAGTGCTCGTCATGTGGCTGACCTTGAAAATTTAAACCATGATCTGAAAGCATGTGGCGAAGAAGAAAGTGAAAATATGTTAATTAACAAAATTTTAATGACTCTTCCGGAGGAATTCAGACATTTTTATTCAGAATGGGATAGCTCATCGTTAAAAACCTTAAATGCACTGACTTCTAGACTCATTATTGAGGAAGATAGAATAAATAGTCGGCAACATCAAAATCAAGAGGTGGATGGAGCGTTGACAGCTAGAAAAGTTAATAGAGCACATTTTAAAAATGACCGTCGTAAGTCCAATTTTAAACAAAATGATATTTGTCACTATTACAAAAAGAAAGGTCACTGGGAACGATATTGTTGGTTCAAAAAGGATAAAAACAATAGAAGCCAAAATAAAACAAATAATGATTTTGCATTAGTTACAGATGAAGCAAGTGATATTAAGTTTGATTGGTTTCTGTATTCTGGTGCAAGTCATCATATGACGTGAAATGATACTTGGTTTGCTAACTATGAAAAATTTAAAAATCCAAAACACATAACAATAGGCGACGGAACAAAACTCGATGCTATTGGTATAGGAGTGATTCCAGTACATCTTCTGAAAAATAATGAGTGGGTTAATGGTAATATTGAAGACGTTTTCCATTTTCCAAAACTGATGTCCAATTTATACTCAGCCAGTGTTGCCGTAGATAAAGGTAATGTAATTACAGCAAAACAGAATGGATGTGAAATCAAGATGAAAAATGAAACAATAGTATTTTGTGCAAGAGTTGGAAATTTGTTTAAGTTAAAATTAAGATCACGAATACTGGATGCAGTATTTTATACTCAAAAAGTAGCAAAAAGAACAAAAACATTGGCATCAGTTATTTGTGCATCAGAATATCCAATATTGTAAAAGAATTCTGGAAAATAATGGAATAAAATTACAATATGAACCAAATTTTCAATGCGAATCATGTATTTATGGAAAGCAGTGCAGGCAATCATTTCAATCATCTAGCACGACATCAACAAAACCAGGTGAAGTAATACATGTGGATGTTTGTGGATCGATGGAAAAGATGTCAATAGGATGTTCAAGATATTTCCTACTATTAAAGGATGATTTAACAAATCATAGAACAGTATACTTCCTAAAAAACAAATCAGAGGTATTTAATAAATTAAGAGAATATATACCGAAATTTAGGTTAGAAACTGGATAGAAAATGAAAATAATCAGATCTGATAATGGTAGTGAATTCAAAAACAGAAACATCGAAACATTATTATAAGGATTTGGAATTAAGCACCAGTTTACTGTAGCATACACACCCGAACAAAATGGGGCTGCAGAAAGGGAAATGCGTACAATAGTAGAAGCCGCACGAACATTACTCCACAATAAAAATTTAGAGAAACAATTTTGGGGGGAAGCTGTAAATACTGTAGTTTATGTGCTAAATAGAATAGCAGAGAGTACAATATCAGGAAAAATACCATTTGAATTGATGTACAAAAAGAAGCCATCTATCAATCATCTTCAAATCTTTGGAAATGAAGTATATCTACATATACCAAAGCAAAAACGCGTAAAATTGGATTTTAAAAGTAAACCCGGAATATTTGTTGGATATTCTGAAGAAACAAAAGGATATCGCATATTCTTCCCAAACGAAAATAAAATTGATATTTGTCGAGATGTAATATTCAAAGAATTGAGTGGTCGATCGAATGTTGTTGGTATTGAAGATACTAAGGATTCAACAGGGATTGAAGTAAAAAAGAAAAAAATTTTAAAATAGAAAATGCTACTGAAGCACCGATTGCAATCGATAAAAGTGAAACCAGTGATGGTCATCGGGCAGATGCTGAAAATGAAACGTGTGAAAACCAACAAATAGAACAGGGAGGCCGATAAATACAACGATTATGTTAGTGTGGTTGCATGTACAGAAATAGAATATACAGAAGCAATCAATGATCAAAATTGGAAGACCGCAATGAATGAAGAGATGGATGCTCTGAATGTTTACTCATTTACCAGAAGGGAAGAAAGCAATTGGCAACAAATGGGTATTTCGTATCTAAAAATAAACTACATGTGCAATTTTTTAATTTTAATTCATTTGATTTATAACAAACTAGCTGTTCCCGGGCGCTTTGCTACCCGCCCACTGACTCCACGCCTACTTACACCCGCGATTCCCGGCTGCCCCATCCCACTGAACCCCGCCCGCTAACCTCCCGCCCACTGACCTCCCGCCAACTGACCACCCACACACTGACCACCCACCCATTGACCTCATACACACTGACCCACCGCCCACTGAACTCACACCCACTGACCTCCCGCCCACTGACGCCACGCCCACTTACACCCCAATAACTAACCAACTCACCAATCCAGTCGGGTCCAAATTTTGTAAACGACTTTCTTTTTATTTAAATATTATATGGTCTGGACTTCCACAAATAATTTAAGACTTAAATTAGCCAAATCGTTTCAGCCCTTCTCGAATTTTAGCCATTCTAACGAACGAATATAGATAAACAATACACTACAATCTACAATAAGAACATACATTCTTTTAGTAGTACAAGCAATTACATACTAATGTTGGATAATTAAATAATATATTAATAAGTTGAAAAAATATTATAATAATACAATAATATATAAATACAATAAAATAAAATAATAACTAAGAAAAGAGAAGGTTAAGCAAAAATAGAAAAAAAAATAAAAAAAAAATAAAAGAACAGAAAGAATGAAATGAAAAATAGAAGAAGCCGCTGAGATGATTAAATTGCAACTGTAACAAAAAATAAATGTTTAACTAAAATTGTCTCTAAAATATTCGTATATTGCCTGCATAAAGCTACCAGAACTATTGAGGAAACGGGAAGGGAGTTCCACAATCTGACAGCATGAATGAAGAACATGCGCTGACTATTCAAGTAGTTATATCGAGGAATGCACAGGCATTGACAACGAGTGGTCTGCAAAAGTTGAATCTTATTTAACAAGTAAAATATAGTATTTTATGAATGAAGATACAGTTTCAAATGATGAAGTAGTCTTTCAGCTTACAATTGAGGATAGCTGTGTTATAACTAGAAATATGGCTATATCCAGGAAGCATGAAAACATATCTTATCATGGCATTATGAGCAACTTAAAGTATGCGAAAATAAATTGAGTCCAAGGAGCAGTAAATATTCTCGGAGTACGCTAGGAGTGGTTTTAGGAGTGTCTGAACCAGCTTTAAACGAATACCCTGGGGAGTGTAAACAGCACTCTTCCACAGGTAGCGAAGGATATATTCTGCCAAGCACTGTTGATAATGACAACAAGATTTTTAACTTTAGTGCAATATTGGATTGCATTGCCATCAAGCATTATGCTAGGTAAGTCATTAGCCAGTGGCAAGGACCGGGCAATTAACAGGCATTGTATTTTTGCTTGATTAAGTCGCAGGCAATTTCTACGAGCCCACTCATGAATACGGCCAAGATCCTCATTAAATCTGATAACACAATCTTCCATAAGCTCCTGGGTCGTGAGAAGTATATTTGTACATCATTAGCGTACTTATGCACGGAAACAGATTTGCAAAGATTTGTTAGATCATTAATATATAAGGCAAATAGAAGTGGGCCAAGGACAGATCTCTGTGGTACTCCAGTCTTGAGTTCGAGTGCAGAGGAGTATTGACCATTTACAAATACTCGCTGTGTTCTACCAGTAAGGTAATTAAAATCATGTACCAACACACACACTGGACGAACCGGTTTAACTACATTTTTGACCAGTACATAATGATTTAAACTTATAGTCGGCTATATTTAAAAATATTCTAATTAATCTTACAGCATAAAAATATGTTTTTGTAAGTGCTTAATTCTAATGCACTGCTTATTTTTGTACGTGTATGTACATTGCGATTTATCTTGTGATTCGAATTCCATTCTCTGCGCTACTAACTACATTTCGTAACATTACCCCCAACTTCATTCTGTTCATCCCGAACAGATTCAGCACTCCTTCTGATGGTCACTTTCTTGTCAATCTCTCGATTTGTACAACTTTTATTTTACATCTGGGGCTTTGTTGAATCCGATATACAACATCATTAATCTCTTAATGATCTTGTAAGGTCCTTCCCAACTTTGGAGATTTAGCTTTTCTTCTTTTGGGGTTGTAAAGCCAAACCAAATCTCCTTCCTGAAATCCTCCAGTACGCACGCAGGTCATATCGCGTTTTCATCCGGTTGCTGGCATTCACTATGCTGCTCCTTACTGCAACATGAACAGCGATCATCCTCCGTCTTAGATCACTAACGTAGCTCTCCGTTGTTGTCGGCTCTACAAGTGTCCTTACCAAATACAATCATTGCTGGTGAGTTTTAGTCGTGTTGTGTACAGCGCTACGATAACCCATCATAAACAACTGTATACTGTTTAATTAAAACGCGTTGGGTATTTTTTCAACTATTTATTTTATTCACATGCGAACGCCATGAGCGTGAGAAACAGACTGTTGATATGGTTGATGACAGATCTTCACTGTTGTTCGATCTCTCATCAACCGTACATCTCCCCCTTAAAGATAAGGAAAACTTTAATCTACATGCGAATACAAAATAATAATAATATACATAGCTTAATTTAAACAAAGTATGATTTTGTATCAAAGGTAACAATTTTAGGTTATAATCGTATGAGACACGTTTTTGTGTTAACAATAAAAGTTAATAATGACTTAATTTCAAAATTCATTAATTCATTAATTCAAATATTTATCAAACGTTACTTTCTTCCAAAATTAGATTATTACTTTTGCTTCGAGTATTGTGAACTTTATTTTTTATGGTTGTCTTATTTGAATAATTGTCTTTACTAAGTTGCTCGGAAAATCTCTTTCGAATATTTTTGGAGTTACGCCTGTATGTACCTCCCCTCTCAAGCTCTATCAAATAAGACCTTGGTTCAGCTAGTATGGATATAATCTTCCCTGGAACCCATTTATTATGTAAAGACTGCATCCAAACAAGATCTCCCAAATGAAAAGATTGTTTAATAGAAGCATTTTTATTATAGTATGTTTCAGCCTTTTGTTTAGTGTTATGCATACGTT
This sequence comes from Nephrocerus scutellatus, assembly GCA_947095585.1. Classification (NCBI taxonomy): domain Eukaryota; kingdom Metazoa; phylum Arthropoda; class Insecta; order Diptera; family Pipunculidae; genus Nephrocerus; species Nephrocerus scutellatus. The sequence goes on along the minus strand of OX352764.1, from coordinate 64,414,859 downwards.
GTATTGGGTTTTCGGGTAACTTTGGAATGAGAATTTTATCATGGGCAGGTATTGTTGTCCTTAAGGTTCTGTCAAATAACAACTGCGCCGGTGAATACCCAGTGCTTTGAACTGGTGTATTTCTGTACTCTAAAAGTAGTAAAAATAGGTCCGTCCTAGATGCATGACTTTTACGAAGCAAATCTTTACTGATTGCTACATATTTTTCTGCTAGCCCATTCGACTTGGGATAACAAGGGCTACTGAAAACAAATTTTGTTCCGATTTGCTTTGCAAAAGCCAAGCAGTTAGCACAGTTAAATGGATTGTTATCGGCTATAATAATTTGAGGTATACCATGACAAGAAAAAACATTTTTCAAATTTTTTATAATTTCATTGGCTGACTTATTTTGAATTGGAAGTAATTCTAATCATTTAGAATAGTAATCAACAACTACAAATTTGACTCCTACCTCGCGAGCTTTTTTGAACACGTTTTTTAGATTTTGATCATGCTCAATGCCGTCTTTTCCAAGACGATAAGATCATCCATATAAACGCATGTTCCGCGTAATTGTCCAAAATACTGATATGCATATTTCTGAAATATCACCGGTGCTACACTTACACCAAAGGGCAGTCTACAAAATTTATAGCAACCAAAAGGGCTGCTAAAGGTACACAAATCGCTTGACTTTTCGTTTAATTCGATGTGCCAAAACCCATGTTTTAACTCTAAGACTGAGAAAAATTTTATTCCGCAAAGCTGGTGTTTAATATCTTCTAACTTTGGTATTAAAAAATGTTGGGGTTTAAGCGCTTTGTTTAGATCTCTTGGATCAAGACAAAGCCTTATATCTTTATTTCGTTTTTCAACAATTACCAAGTTACTAACCCAATTTTTTGGAATTTCAACTTTTTTTATAATGCCCTTATTCTCTAATTTTTGCAACGCTATTTTTCCCGGTTCTCGTAAGGAAAGGGGTATTCTTAGTGGGGGTTTTATTGTGGGGATTATTGAAGAGTCTACCTGTAGTGCAAATTTTGTAGGAAATTTACCTATTCCTGTAAAAATATCTTTATTATCAATTGCTAATAATTTCTCGGAATGTTTGATAGAATTGATTTTTTAATCAATTGCATTTGAACACAACTTTTTATTCCAAGTAAGGGCGTTGTATTTTCTTTCACCACATAGAAATCAGTGGCATAAATTTTGTTTTTCACCCTGCAACTAAGTTTGACAGAACCCATCGGGAAAATTTTTTTTCCACCATAACCCTGTAAAACTCCCATACCTTTTTCTAACACTGCCCGCCATAGCTTACTCTCTGTTTTTCATTAAATAAACTAGAATTATTGTTAGTATATCTATCATATTTTTTGTTTGAGTAATAACTATTATTATTTGTTTGTAAATTTTTTCTGAAATTGCTAAAATTTGGTTTTTTATTTATATTATTAGTATTCACGTTCTGGAACTTGTTGACAACGGCATCAATTGCTGTCTCCTCATTACACGTATTTTTATGTTTGCGAAATTGTACATCCTCCAATCTCTGTCTGTCCAACTCGAAGAGGCGGCACTTTTTGACTGCTTCTTCTAACGTTATATTTCCTACACCAAGTAGTTTTTCTTGGCAGCGCTTAGAGCTGATGCCAAATATGATTCGATCACGAATAGCCTTTTCAAGCTCGCTTGACGAAAACTCACATGTAGCTGCCAACTGTTTTACGTCGGTTAGGAAGTGGTCAAAAGTCTCTCCTTCCTTTTAAGTGCGACTGTAAAACTTATAACGCTCGTATACTTCGTCTTTCTTAGGATTACAATACGTCTCAAGCATCATGTAACGTGGCTTTCAGGTTTTTGCTAACGGCAAAAGTATTGTATACTTCGACCGCTTCTTCACCAATAACATTAATCAAAATTGCTTTTTTAATTTTTTCTTCTTTGGAGTCGTTTTCACTGGCAAGCAAGAATATTTCAAACCTTTGTTTGAATTTTTTAAAATTTTTTGATAAATTCCCATCCATAACAAGTGGGGCAGGTGTTTTAAACTCCATTTTGTATTTATTTATCTGGGAACTATTCGATTTCACGATTTCATATAAGAAATTGTTTTTTGATAATGAAATAATTTTGTTGTTAAAATTTAATTCCACTGATTCAAATTCTATTTCACTTAAATCCGAATCGGAGCTTAACTCAACAATTCTTTCGTTAGTTTTTGTTTTATTATTAAATTCTCTATATTAACTTCACTTGCCCGTGGGTCGTCGGTCGGTCGGTCGTCGGTCGGTCGTCTGTCGTGGATTCTTGCGATCAATTTTTAACCCACTTCCCATGGCCCGATTTTATTGAAATTTTGCACACATGCGTATTTCCGGAGACAACACTTTCTATTAAATTTTGAGGCCCCTCGGGCTGCGGGGTCGGGGGGCTCCCAAACAAAAATTTTAAAAAATTTACCCGATTTTCTTCAAATTTAACACACATGTGTATACCCAATAAACAATACTTTTTCGAAAATTTGGTAGTGATCGGGTCCCGGGTTCGGCCGCAAGGCCCTTATACATTTTTTAAATATCTGTACTGGCATCAGATATTCGTCGCCCTTTATGGACTTTGTGCGGTGTGTGCTGCGCAGTCGGCTGCGCTGCATGGTTTTGTTGGTGGTGGAGAGAGAGAGAGAAATCTTAGCGCACGCACAAATGAACCCAGCAAATGAAACGAGACATAAATGTTTTATGCTTAATTCAACTTACATTTTTTTTATTTACTGAATTGTATTTTTATTAATGTCGTTTTTTTTGTTGTCGATATCAACTTACAGATAGAACAACAAGTTTTCACAATATTCTGTCATTTGGCGTTTTCATAAATTAGTTCAGAGCAGTCAAAGAGTTCTCAAGATAAATGTTCGTGTTTCTTATTTGCTCAGAGTATGAGCGTGCTCAGAATAAAATGATCTGAGCTTTTTCAATTTTAACATCTGATATCAAATGTTTGTTTCGATGATTTTCTTCTACAATAAAAAAAATGGCCCAGGATCGAGGGGCTCCCATATCAATTTCTGCGATTAGAGAATTTAGATGAAAAATTTTAATTTTTATGGGTTGTTTTTTTTTTTGATTGCGAACGCGTTTTTACCATTATTTTATATCGACTGCGCCATGTTTAATTAAAACGCGTTGGGTATTTTTTCAACTATTTATTTTATTCACATGCGAACGCCATGAGCGTGAGAAACAGACTGTTGATATGGTTGATGACAGATCTTCACTGTTGTTCGATCTCTCATCAACCGTACAACAACAATCCCATTTTTTTATATTTAAACTTATTGCCAAGGGAATATTTCATGAACGACCTGAGCCACGGCAATAAGCCATATTTTAAAAGAAAGAATTAAATCGGAGAAATGTGATTTACAATATATCACATTCCTCACGTTTGTAGCTGGTTTCAAATTATTTTCTATTATAAATATCTTTTCAGATATGTGGGAGAAAGGCAGAACCATTGTGGCATCTGCCTATCTCCCATATCACTCATTAGCCCCCCCTCCATCAAGGGAACTGATGGAACTGGCTAGATACTCTGAATTTAACTATCTGGGTCTAATTGTTGGATGCGATGCGAACTCTCAGCATACCGTCTGGGGAAACAGCAAATGCAACAACAGATGACTTTAACTGTTGGACTATATACTTTCCACAGACTTAGCAATAAATAACATTGGCAATGAGCCAACAGTTATGAACAGTCAAAGGAAAGAAGTGATTGATCTAACCCTGTCCGACCATCGATATAATGGATTTCAGTTAGGCGCCGAATTCAACACAATTACAGCCGACAGAAATCCAAGAAGATCTGACTGGACGAAATTACAAGAGTCTCTAATAAATAAATCTAGTCTTTGGAGGCGCAAAAGGAAGCTCACAAACGAAGCTTAGTGCTAAGGGAGACTAATAGTGTCAACTTGTCTCCAGATGGAAGAAATGTTATGTACGCGTATGTTTTAAAATAAACTAAAAATATGAAAAAAAAAAAAACCCCCCTATATAATAATATTTATGCTTTGACATAAATAGTACATTTATACACTTGCCTGTATAATGATACGGCCAGCCGACTGCTTAGTATTTAGAACCTGTTGATTTTGTATGGAAACTCACAGAATCATACATGCATGTAAATTGCAGCGCGTTTTCATATACAGATTGTGACATTGGCGGACAGATATATTTGAAAAAAGAGAGACAGTGTGTGATCAACTTGCGGCGGCCATGCTCGGTATTCGATTTATCAGTAAAAGTTATTTTTTGCTGGATGGAAAACCTTAAAAAAAACATTAAAAGGAAAAATTTTGTGAATTTAATGCTTTGTTTTCTGCCCCAAGCGCTGTGTATTACAATTACGGAGAGCGCAAGAAAAATCTAATCTTCGGGATATTGTATTAAAGTATTTTTTTGGAAAGTACAAACTATTGCCTATATTTCATTTCTCATCGCCATAGCCTATTTTTTTGCCTACAACCGAGTGGTTAATCTGATCATGAATATTCTATTTTATTCTTTTTCTGGGAAAAAGTGCTCAATTATAACGCTGAGCCCCTCCATTTCGTGTCCTGTGCGAGTTCGGAGCAACCGCCATATATTATCCAGTTGGATTGTGTCTAGAGGAAAAAAAACGGGAATTTGAATGCAGTTTCAAGTCCATTAAGCGGCCCCGACACGTTACTGCATTCCTTACATCATCGTAAAGGTTTATTAGTGAAACAGGTATGTATGAGTCTCACTTACAATGACTGAAGCATGCAGAAAGCAAAATCTAAATGATTTGGATTTTGCTTACTGCATGCATGGGTTTTTTATTCAATACGTCACGTGTATTGGAGTGACTGAAACTGCATTCATTCGAAACTAAATTTTATAGAGTGCAGACGTCATGGCGGAAAACACCGAAAGAAATTTTGTTATTGAGTTCATCGAATTTTACCGCACTTTACCTGCGTTATGGGATATAAGGAGCAACGAATATAGCAACAGAGTATTAAGGGAGGAGCAGAATCAGCAAATATTGGGAAAGATACCCAAATGCTGAAAAGAAGTTGCTAAAAATAAATATGTTACGCAGCAACTACAAGCGCGAGTTTAACCTAGATCTGAACTGATGATTTTTTTAAACGCACTGCTATAACTGCCAAAATTATTTTATCCACTTCTGACATTGTAGTCTGCACGTCAAGACAGTAAACGAAAAATGAGTGATTGAAAAGTATGCAGTAACATGTCGGTGCAAATGTACTGCACACGTACATGAGGATGATGTAAGGAATGTAGTAACGTGTCGTGGCCGCTTTAGAGGTGCAAAAGCAGTTAAAGCGTTTTCAATTTCGAACACAGACAGCATAGATCAAGAATTTCGACATAATTCATTTTGTTAAATGACAGTGGCTGCCAAACATTTTTCAATTTTCATTTTTTTTTTACACAATAACCAATAAAGATAAATGGTCAAATAGTTTTAGTAATCCAAGTAAAATTTGGACTGAATTATCAAGTCTTCTCTTTTTAATTTTCCTTTTTTTTACCTTAGTTCTAGATAATAGCCGTTTTTTTTTTGAGAATGTGAACTGCCAATAGTAGTGGCAAGAAATTTGTAATCATTCTGAGTTTCAGCTCTTCAACGGCTTCTGCTAGCAGGACCTCCTTGAAGGAGCGTAATACGAGGTATGAAGATATTTTGTTTTCCGATTATATCCACATAAATATGGTGTAGTGAAAAACACTACTAAGTGTACAAAAAAATATTTTTTTTAAATTTAAAATTTTGAAAAGAATAAAGAAACGGTTCATAAAACAGATTTTCTTTTATATATATATAACGTTTTATTTTTATTATATATTTTTGCATTTCTATTGAATTTTGAATACATTCATAACCTTTTGTTGTAAAACCCATATACATTGTATGCACCCTTTTAATGTTAATTTTACATATTTTATTTTAATTTAAAGTTTTTTTGTTTGAAATAAAAATTAAACACATGTATTTGAAAGTTGAAAATATAAATACGTGATTTCTCATTGCCGTTGCCCATTGGGGTGGGAGGCATATTCCTTTTGATTTTTATTTTTTTTTAAAGACTCATTGCCAAGGGATAAGTCCCTGAATCACTTACGTCACGGCAATAAGTTGGGCTATGCCCTTTATTAAAATTAAAAATTCGAAGGAATGTGATTTACAATATAATACATTCCTCACCGATTTAAATTTATTTTCTCAGAATTATCTCTGATTCATTGAAAAAAGCAATACGAAAAACGAACACGAAACTAAAACGACGCGAGTCCAAATACTTTTATCAATGAATATGGTCAGGGAAAACTACAAAAAACCTTGACCAAGAAAATATTACAAAATAAACAACAAATATTATAAATAATACAAAAAATACAATCAATAATGAATTTTTTATATATATCCTCTAATGAACACTACCGTCGTCCTTCAGGAAGTTGTTGACAGCTATTTTGAAGGCCTGTAAATTATAAGATTCGGGAAATACGGAGTCGACCAATTGATTACACATCGAAGTCACTCTCGGATAAAAGGCCCATTTGAAGTGTTGGGTTCTACATGAGAACGGTTTTAAGGCAAATCTATGTTGATTAGACCTCAAACGAGTGTTACCGTTGCTGAAAAAAGGACCTGGGAATAGAGAACTGGTTTCTGAAGAACATCTACCGTTGTAAAATTTGTAGAAAACAGATAAAGCTCCAACTTTACGTCTATGCTCCAAAGAATCAAGAGATGAAGTAATGGTTACATCGTTTTTCAAACGGATAATTATATTTTGAATTCCATCAAGATAAACCAAATGCGATCTTGGAGCCCCACCCCACACAAATGAATTAAATTCTAAAATTGGTCTAACATAAGATTTATATAATCTTAATACTTCAGAGGGGCTGAAGTAAAAATTACAACGTCTTATAAAGCCCAAGCATTGGCTCGCTCTTTTTGAGATTTCATAAATATGTTCCTTCCAGGAAAGTTCACTAGACACTTTCAAACCTAACATCTTAAGTGAAACTGATCTCGCAAAAGTGGCACCATTAATTACTGGTGATACGTAATGTTGAATTTCCTTTTGAGAAAAAAGACAAGCCTGGAATTTATTTGGGTTAAATTCCACCCTATTAGAACTGCCCCAATCAAGAATGACTTGAATGTTCGACAGAATTGTCGAATTTTTTTTTTGTTTGCTCGAGATGACCTTTATTGTTGGTGCCTTCGGTGTCGTTCCAAGTTTACAAAATTATACTTAATTTTTTTTTCTTTTTTTTTTCCCTTATAAAATAAATAATTTTCATTCTTTTTTTTCCACATATTCTTTATTCTTTCTCTTTTTTTTCCTTATAACATAAATAATTTTAATTTTTTTTGTTTTCATATATTCTTTATTCTTCTTTTTTTTTTTCTTATAACATAAATAATTTTAATTTTTTTTTTCTTATATTCTTTATTCTTTTTTTTTGTTTTTTTGTTGTTTTTTTTTTCTTATAACATAAATAATTTTCATCATATTTTTTTTTCTTTTTCATATAACGTTCTAATTCTAAAAAAATTCCATACATGTATAATTCAAAAATTCAAATTCAGAAAAAAAGTTTATCTATAACAAATTCAAATATATAAAAATCTCGTGTCACGGTGTTTGGGTCTCAACTGCTCCGAAACGGCTCGACCGATTGTTATTTAATATGTATATTTGGTAGGTATGAGAATAGGTTTTAAGGTGAAAAAAAAACAAAAAAAAATTGAGAACGACTGAACCGATTTGGCTAACTTTTATTTTATAAATTCGCCATAGTCAGAATCTCGGAAAATTGTAAAGTTCGAAATCTGAAAGTGCTGCTTTCCATAGGATTTATGTATGAACTCGCGACCATAACTCACGATTCGAACGATTGATTAGCGTAATTCTTTTTTTGTTTTGTTCGATATAGGAAACAAAGACAATTACAAAGGAAAGTCGAAAAATTCGGATAAACAGCAAAAATTGTTTTGTTCGTTATGCTCCCGGAGATATTTTCCAATAGATTCCAATTGTTTGGGTTACGTGCGCAAATGTCATTTGACAGCTTCTTCTTTGATTTTGTGGGCAAAAAGATCTCCAAAAGACCACAAAAGACCCCGAAAAGAATCACAAAAAGACCTCCGAAAATCCCTCAAAATCCCCAAAAATCATTAAAGACCCCCAAAAGACCCTAAAAGACTCAAAATTAAAAAATGTAACACAATGATGTGACTAATACTGTGACTCGATATCGCAAAACAAATAGCTTTTCACAAGTTCACAAAACGATCACAAACAAATTTATTGAAAGTGGGACAGGACAACGTCTGTCGGGTCAGCTATAATAATATAATAATAATAAACATTTTACTCTGGGATGAGCCGGATAGTGATGGTGGCGTCTCCTGGCCTGGCGGTGATGGTAATAGTATCGTCCGGGTGGCGTCGTCCATGAATCTGGCGTTCGTTTCTATCTGGATGGATGCGGAAACGTCGTTGTCGGGCTGGTATGGTTGTACCTTCAAAAAGGGCCCATACTTCGGGTGGTACGTCATCTACTGGGGCGAACTGGCTAATTGGTACTGCTTGGAAGACTTGGCCGGGAACTGTCACAGGATGGTTGGGGATCTATTTGGTGACTGCTGCCTTTGGTGGGTCGGCGGTGATTCCTTTGTCGGGCCCTTTGAGGATGCAGACGTCGGTTATTATAGCCTTGTCGGGGAGTATTGACACGTTGGCAGCTCCCTTTGGCTGCGAAAGGAATGGGAAAGCGGTAGCGGCAGTATCTTTCAGTCTCGGAACCATCCTGCATAAGTTGTGCAACTCGTTCGCTGTAAGTGGGCGTTTTGGCGGTGGCGGCTGCTTTTTCCAAGCCTGTGCTCGGACGATGGTCGGTACGGTTGTTTGGGCTGGTATTGGCAATGGTGCCGGATCAATTCTGGTAGGTGATTGTCCCATCTTCGGTGGTCTTGTCGGATGTTCTGGGAGATCATGGTTTTTATCACCCGATTCATCCGTTCGATCGGATTTGCTTGTGGCGTGTACGGCGGTGTAAATCGGTGTTCAATGTGGAGTTCGGCCAATAATTCTTGGAACTGCTTACTACGATATTGGGCCCCATTATCAGTAATTAGCCGCTTTGGGCACCCATACCGGCTTAAGATTCGCTCGCGAAATCCGCGGATCCAGGCAGCGGTGGTTGAATCGCGCAGGGCCATGAATTCCGTCCATTTTGTAAATCGGTCGTTGAACACTAAAATCATCGCGTTCCCTTTGGTTGATCGAGGGAGTGGGCCAATGAAATCGGAGGTTATTGTTTCCCACGGTTGTGTGGCGGTTGTGTTACATACATTTTTCCAGGCGATTAGCTTGTGGGGATTTTGTATTGTAGGCAGTTTGGACAGTTTCGAACGAACTTCGCTACATCTCGGAATAGTCCGGGCCAGAAGTATGATTGCGCAATGCGTGCAATGGTTTTCGCGACTCCCAAATGCTCAGCAGTTATATCGGTGTGGTTCTCTCTCAGTACTTGCTGACGTAACGGCTTCGGTACGCAGATCTTCCAAGCGGTGGAGCTGGGTTCGGTGTGGCAGGTAGGATTAAAGATGTGTCGGTATAAGGTTCCTTCGGAAATCTGATATTCGGGGTTTTCCCCAGGTTTATTTTTCGTGAGTAGGAACTTTGAGTCGGACCATGGGCATGTCTGCGTAATCGGTAATATTAAGCGAACCGGTGGGTTTTGTGTTGAGTGACGGGATAAAACATCCGAGACGGTATTAAGCGATCCCTTCCTATAGCGAATTTCGAAATCGTATTGCTGTAGTTCTATAGCCCAGCGAGCTAGACGTCCGGATGGATTGTCCAAATTATGTAGCCATTTCAAGGAGCGATTATCGGTGTGTACTATGAAGTGATAACCTTTAAATAGGGTCTCATCTTTCGTATACCCCATAGTACTGCTAAGCACTCTTTCTCAGTGACCGAGTAATTTCTAGATATGCAAAAGCGAATGGCTCCAATTCGGGGCTGATTATTTGGTCAAGCAAACGTTAAAAGGTAGCCGGCACTGAATGCAATCCGAATGGCATTACTTTCCATTGGAATAATCCTCTTCCCGGCACGGCGAATGCGGTGCACGGTCGGCTGGACGGTTTCAGTGGAATTTGCCAATAGCCCTGTTTTAGATCGATGGTCGAGATGTATCTTGCTCCCTTCAATTTATCTAATATGTGGTTGATCTGGGGTAGTAGGTAGGCGTCTTTGATTGATATATCATTCAACTGACGGTAGTCGACGCATAGCCTCCACGTGCCTTGTTTCTTCTTCACCAGAACAATAGGGGAACTGTAGGGGCTTCTAGATAGTTCGATTCTACCCTCCGCTAGGAGTTGGTCGATTTCCCCGTTGATGATTGTTTGCATCGCAGGGTTTCTGGGCATATATCGTTGTTTGAAGGGTCGGGTATGCTTTAGTCTTATTTCGTGCTCGGTTAGGGTGGTCCCTTAAATTTTTTGAATGCCGGAATCCGTTCCGATTAATATTTTGTCCATCAGTTGGGATATATGTATATGAATTCCTGCCGAAAACGGTCGGTTTTTCCATCGTATGTCTAGTGAATATGCCTGATGGGCGGTAACAGTGGACTGATCGGCTAGGGCGAACGTAATGTCGACCAGTCTGACTGGTATTTTCTGCGCATCGCATAACTTTTGTACTTCGCTACCGATGCATGACCGCCCGGCGCCTGTATCGATTACTGCGGTAAATGATTGACCACAAAATTCAATGGGAAGCGTGTAGGAGGTAAGACAAGGTGTTGTGGTGTTTGGGTCGTCTAATACCTCCCTTGATAGGACGGCCCGCTGGCGTTTCCCGCCTGACATTGACAGTATTGGCTCTGGGTACCTGCTGCCCCGCAGTGAGAACACCCCGATGTACGGTGTCGGTGATTCATTTACCAAAGATTCGTAACCTTCTACCAATACAGTGAGTTCAGCCAATGACGAGAACTCTCTCCTCTTGATGTAGTTTCTATATTCTGGTCGAAGATTTTCATAGATTCTTTCCAGTTTTTCCTCGCTAGTTAGCGACACCTGCCATCACATCAGAGCTTGGATAGCCGTGATGAAGTCTTTGCCTTTTTCTTTGGTGGTCTGTGTTCGGTGTCGTATGCGGTCGAGCAACTGTATGGCAAATCGGGGCGGTAGAAAGAACTGGCGCAGCTCTATACTGAATGCATTCCAATCAACAAAAAATTCTTTATTGTTACGATACCAGACTAAAGCGGTGGATTTTAATACTTCTGGTAACGTTCGGTCTATTCTATCGAGTGGTATCTGGTAGCACTCAGCCAGTTCTTCCACCCGCTCGGTAATTCGATAAATTCGAGTAGATTACTGGTGCCTTCCATTTGCGGACCTTGTCCATAATCTCGGCGTCGGACGGACGGTAATTGATTTCGGTAAGTATCCGCGCAGTACTGGTGTCTTCTGGTTGGATTGTGATGGAGGGTGCTTCTTTTACCCTAGGAGGCTTTGTCTGGTCTTTGCTAATGGAAGGGGGTACTTCCGTGGTTCGTAGGTCTTCGGATGATTTATGGCGTTTCAGGTCGGAGGATAGCCGTTTGCGTAGCTCATCCATGGTGCCGGTATGGTCAATGCCGCGTCGTTCCAACTCTGCTATTAACTCCTCCTTTTTGAGTTGATATACCCCAGTAGTGCTTAACCCAGTTTCCAATTGTGACATATTGAACTGAATTTAGACTTATGGCCACACACCGTTTGGTGGATTAACCATCCTTTCGAATGGTTGCCGGTTCGGGGATTTGAACGCAGTTCTTCGGTAGTTGCCCTTTTTTTCAAATAAAATTCTGTGGTCGGTCGGTGATTTGAACGTAGTTCTTCGGTAATTATCCTCTTTTTTTTCTTTTTTTAAAAAGTATGGTTGCCGGTTCCGGTATTTGAACGCAGTTCTTCGGTAGTTGCCTTTTTTTTCAAATAAAATTCTGTTGTCGGTCGGTGATTTGAACGTAGTTCTTCGGTAATTATCCAGTAATAATAGCCAGTCGCCGGTCGGAGATTTATTTTCTGATGCTCTTCTTCTTCTTCTTCGGTTGGAGACTTATTTTCTGATTCTCTTCTTCTGGTCGGTGAAGCGACTAAACAGTCGTCCCTGCTCGGGCGCCAAATTTGTAACGTTTCTTGCTGGGGTTACGCTCGTCGGAACACCCAGGGTTCGTTTAATAAATATGTTACAAATTAAATAAAAAGTTTGGTTGTTTTTCAAGTTTCTATATATATATTTTTTTATTTACGGTAAGGTTAACTAGTATACAATTTTATGATTTACTTATTATACTTAAAACAGTAGTTTTTCTTAGACTTAAAGAATCATATAACTACCTACTCATAGACGAGGAGTCGGACTACATATATGGGGGGTCTCGGTTATACCGACAACTTATGTATTTTGTCGAATGAGAAACGGTGTTATCCAGCACGCTACTCAGTCGGCACTTCGCAAAGCAGAGGGGGTTATAGAGCGACGAGGGGTGTGGAAAGGGGTCAGGCAAGTGCCGCATGAATGACGGTGTTATCCAGCAAGTCACTCAGTCGTTACTTGAAAAAGAAAGCGCACAAAACGGAGGGGATCCGTAGTGTTTTTAATGATGTTCGACTGAGGATGGTGTTATCCAGCACATACTCAGGCGGAGATCACAATAATCAAAAAAAGGAAACTATTCCATACAAATAGTCACGGTTAATAAATCTAAGTGGGAATTCGATATGACTTTCCACGAAAATCGACAATTCCGAGTATGATTACTCTTGTCGAAGTTTCCCTTGAGTGACTGTACTAAAAGCGGGTTCGTTACTGGCGTCAGGTCTTTACTTATTTCTTTCAATAAATTGGGAATCATATTATTAAGAACAATTTGAAAATAAATGATTACAGGGCAATTGACTCGGAAGGCTGCTTGTGGTTAATACTTTTTACCCACCCACTGATTGGGTGTTCCGCCTTGTTTTCTGTATGTTTATTTTCTAGTACGAATTTATGTTTAAAAAAATATTAATTTCCTATTTCCCCTTTTTGGTCGGAAGTGGGATTTGAACCTGTACTGCAGGTATCGATCGCATTGCCATGCAGGCGTTTTAGCCGATTGAGCTATTCCGCTGTATGCGGTACGGTTGCTGTTTGTGTATCTTAGATGTATGGTATGTGGCGAATCTAGTCATATGTTGTATGGCATATGGCTAGCCTCGTTACAAGACAAATATGCCAAACTCTATCAAAAGCCTTAGAAATATACAAGGACACAACGCTTGATTCGCCTAGATTTTCCACCTCCCAACAATAAGTCATGCACATACTCAGGCGGAGATCACAATAATAAAAAAAAGGAAACTATTCCATACAAATAGTCACGGTTAATAAATCTAAGTGGGAATTCGATATGACTTTCCACGAAAATCGACAATTCCGAGTATGATTACTCTTGTCGAAGTTTCCCTTGAGTGACTGTACTCAAAAGCGGGTTCGTGCGTTTTCTGAAAACGAGCACACTTTTGCCTAGTTACTGGCGTCAGGTCTTTACTTATTTCTTTCAATAAATTGGGAATGTTATTATTATGAACAATTTGAAAATAAATGATTACAGGGCAAGTGACTCGGAAAGCTGCTTGTGGTTAATACTTTTTACCCACCCACTGATTGGGTGTTCCGCCTTGTTTTCTGTCTGCTTATTTTCTAGTACGAATTTATGTTTAAAAAAAATATTAATTTCCTATTTCCCCTTTTTGGTCGGAAGTGGGATTTAAACCTGTACTGCAGGTATCGATCGCATTGCCATGCAGGCGCTTTAGCCGATTGAGCTATTCCGCTGTATGCGGTACGGTTGCCGTTTGTGTATCTTAGATGTATGGTATGTGGCGAATCTAGTCATATGTTGTATGGCATATGGATAGCCTCGTTACAAGACAAATATGCCAAACTCTATCAAAAGCCTTAGAAATATACAAGGACACAACGCTTGATTCGCCTAGATTTTCCACCTCCCAACAATGAGTCATGCACGTCATTAGTTCACCTGAAGATCGATTTTTTCGAAATCCATACTGAACATCGGATAAAAGAGCATTCGAATCCAGATAGCTCATTAGTTTGAAATTAATGATAGATTCCATTACTTTTGATAAAACTGACAACAGAGCAATAGGGCGTAAGTTAGTAGGTGCAGATTTATCACCTTTTTTCGGGACGGGTTGAATATTAGCTATTTTCCAAATTGACGGAAAAACACCTGTCTTCACAATTGAGAGATAAAACAATTTGCTAAGCGGTTTTGCCAAAGTATGATGACATCGTTTCAATAATAATGGTGGAATACCGTCGGGTCCAGTTGCTTTATTGGGGTCAAGTTCTTTAAGAATTTTGGAAACAACCCGACGGCGGAAATAAATTGAAGACATACCTGGGCCTACATTCGGGAGAATTGGTCGACTTTGGTTAGAAAATGGAAGGGTTGACGTACTAGCAAAATGCGAAGCTAAGAGATTTGCTTTCTGAATATCAGTTTTATAAAGAATACCATTATGGAATAAAGTAGGAACAGAAGAAGTCCTTTCTGCAAAGTTTCTTTTAACCATTGCTGCAAATGACCAAAAGCTTTTAGTGTTTGAATCAGAATCTAAAATTTTCCGCATGCTATCTCGAATCTTTTGGTCATTTATTATTTTGGACCTGTTAATTATAGCGTTAGCTCTATTTCTGGCTATTCTAAACTTAACAAGGTTTTCTACGATGGGCAATTAACGTAGTCCAAATGGGCTGATTTTACTCGCGACTGCTGACCTGCAGTTATCATTAAACCACTTATTCTTACGAATATTGCTTTTCTTAAAGGAGGAAGGAATGAAATTTTTCATTCCTAGCAGAATGGTTGACGTGATCAGTTGAGATGCTTCATCAACATTATTGTTGGAAAAGCAGGTTGACCAATCAAATGAGCTAAAAAATTGATTCAGGAGCAAGAGTAGCCTTTTACTTTTACTGGTGGTCAAAAAGAACTAATGAAGCAGATAAATCAATTGAATATTTATCTGGCATAGAAGTTAGAAATAAATCTAATAGGTGAGGTGATTGACCAGTTGTACCGGGATATCTAGTTGGGTTATCCATCAGTTGTGTTAGAAGATTGGTATCTGAAAATAGTTCTGCGGATTCACCTGATCGATCTCTACCATTCGAATATGTCAACCAAGAATCATTATGGACATTAAAATCTCCCAAGACTACTAATTCTGAAGTTGGTGAGGATTCGTAAATCTTGTCAATTGTTTCCGATAAATTATCAAATTCAATAATAGTGTCATAAGTTGACAAATTAGGACTACGATAAAGGGAACAAATAAACATTGAATGGTTTGCAATTATAATTTCAATCCATATCGTATTGAACAAGGGATTCGGAACATTAAAATTAGGAACACTAAAACATATATCATCTCTAATAAAGAGAACAACCCCTCGATGCGGAACCAAACAGTCTACACGAGAATACCCCGGACATTGAAAATCATTAGGGGTACCCATAAAAGAAACCTGCGTTTCACAAAAACTAAGAACCGCAGGTTTATTCGCGTGAAGATGCGCTACGATGGAGTTAAAATTACCCTTAAAGCCGCGAATACTAGTGAAATGAATTTCAAAATAAGAATTCATTTCACAATGTATAAATAACGAAATATTCGAAAAAATATGTTAAATAAATTAAAATAAAAACAATTAAATTAAATTACAACAATAAAAAGATTTTTTTAAAAGACAACAGCACAACAGAAAATCGCAACGAATTCGCTTGTAGTACCAGGCCTTACAAACAAAAGAGTCACGAAAAATCAGTGAGCCGATAGGCTTTCCAAAAATTCAACTTAAATAAATACTTGTATAAAAGTCCTATTTGAACCTGTTAAGAAAGTGGATAGCTTTCTTTATCAAGCAGAGCTGCGGTCGGTCTTGTCCAAGATCAAGAATTAACACGTTTCGTAGTTATCCAAGTCCAGCAAACATGCATGTATCCAAAAAGTATTCTTAAAAAATTCTTTGAGATGTTAAGCAAAGAAAAATACCAAAATTGTAATCTTTACAACACAACAACAAGACTGAAGGATTTAAAACACAACTTGCTTGCGATATATCTCAAGGCGAGTCCTATCCTTTGGCCGTTGTTTTTTCAGGCCTCTTCGTTGCAAAGGGCAGCCATGTTGACTCGAATCTTATTCGCGGATGCAGTCTTTCGTGATGATGCAATCCGCGCTCTGAGCACCACACCAACAAGAAAATGGTCCAAGTCGACGTTGGCACTTCGGTACGTTGGTACCGTCATCAGGTTCAGGTTGTGGCGGCGGTCTATCAACACGTGGTCTATCTGGTTGCGAGTGGCTCTATCAGGAGATACTCAGGTGGTTTTGTGGATATTTTTACTCGCAAACATTGTTCCGCAACGACCAGATTACTTTTTTATTGGTCCTCACCATGAAAGAGTAGACGAGTTGGCTGAAGGTGTGTGGCTGGGATCGATGATCCCGCGGTGGGTTTCCTCAGCGTTTTCAGATCATGACTTGACGGACTGTGTACAGATGGACTCAATATAGTTGATCATTTCCTCGATGGTTTTGTGAGGCCTTGGTCCGGATGCAACCGAGTCATTCATTTCTTCTAGAATTAGATTAGATAGTAAGTTAGAATTTTCCTAAAAGAAAAATTTTCTTTTATAAAAAAAAAAAAAAGGGATTTTTTTTAGTTTTAACACGACGAGCTAAGCCAAGCAACCGCGAGCGTGTGGCGACGTCCTTGCCAGTGACAGAACCCCTAGTGGGACCTCGCTCTCTAACAGAAATGTCACCAGATATGATTGGTATGTAGCAGGAAAGGTGGCTAAATCGGAGGTCTTGGTTTGGCCTTCGGGTATGTTCCTACAAGTTTATGCAATGTTAGAGTAGCTAAAAGCTTCAGACCAATCAGTCTTTCAGCATTTTGTGTCTTAAACGCTTGGTTTAGATGTATATTAGGTCGAATGTACACAAAAGAAATCCCTTAAATGTGAATCAACAGGCGTATCAGCCTGGTAAATCCAGTGAGTCTGCTCTTCATGATCTTCTTTTCAGGATTGAAAAGAGAATGATGAGCGGAGCCTTCACCATAGGGGTATTTATTGATATTGAGGGAGCTTTTGACAACGTTAACTTTGACTCGATGTGCAACTCTGCTGACAGGCATGGAGTCCAACCAACCTTAACCAGATTCAGAGTCACTACATGCTTTCCCGCCGGCTTCTTCGGACAGGCGAGAAAATGAATGATAAAGTGTAACATCAGCCTTTACCTGGCTGTTGCTAGCATAAACCATTTCGATAACCTAAAGATTTACTTATCTGCCCATTTTTAAATTAAGTAGACACCGGGGTTAAAAGCTTAATACAATTTTATTAGTCTTGAAATGAATGTTTACAAAAAAAAGGTTTTTTTAATATTATCTATCTATTTGTGGTAGTTATTATTAGTTATTCATATATATATACATTATTTATATATTTATAGTAGTTATTGTAAGTTTAGGAAATTACCTGTGGGTCTAGTCCAGTCGGTGGAAGCGCTTCCAACGCATAAACCTGCTAATGATGTTAATAATAGCCTGATATGGCTAGTTTAGCGCTGCTTTTCTTCAATTTCAGTTTTTGATCACATTTTTCGGAAATAAACGATCCCTGAGATCCGGAATACAATAAAACTCGACATAGTTGGTATTCGTTGTTTACGTCTACCACTTTCACTAATGCTGTAGGTAACAAAGCACTTCTCGAATGGTCGGTTGTTGTGGTGCAAACTGAATGATTGGTTGCGGTGGTGCACACCTGGTGATGGGTTTTAGATTGATTTTCTTCCTTCTGTTGGATATTGGATACAGCTACAATTGGTTTGTTCTCTCGTGAGATGTCTTCGTGCAGTAATGTATGCTGTTTTCTATTACACAGACCACATCGAAACTTTGACTTGCACGTGAAGACAGTATGATTGTCATTAAAGCAATTAAAGCATCAGTTTTGTTGCTTTATTGAGTTAATGCTTTCACTAATGGGCATATCTTTAAATCATTTACACTCAAATAGTCTGTGTCGGTCTGCGGGACATAAGGAACATATTGGGATTTCTTGTGGACTTGTAGTGGACGATACAACATGACTTCGAAGATGGGTTTTGGGTTGGTTGCAATTCGGCTGAGATCGTTTGCTTGAGCACTTTATTGATTCTAGTGCATCAATTCTTTGGGTGAGGAAATCGAAAAATTGTTTAATATTTGGAAGATCATACCCTGCGGAGAGTTGAGCCCATTGACTTTCGTTTCACTATCTAGCTTATTGATTAAAATATGGATCTTTGCCAAAAGCCTTTAAGCCGCGTAAGATTTCATCGGAGGTGTCTAGCAGTTGTCTCACATTTACAGCATTTGCTGATATTACTGATGGTTGATTTATAAATTTTTTATGAACGTGTAAATAGTATATTTTTTCCGATCATATCTTTCTCGTAATTTCTGCAGTGCCTCTATATAATTTGCATCCGTGATGCTGAAATGATTCAAAAGTCCAGCTGCCTCTCCCTTTAACGTACCCTTCAAATATTGCAATTTTTGCGACGGTGTAAGCCTGGGGTTATCGTGAATTGTAGCACAAAATAAGTCGTGAAAACATTGCCACTCAGTTTAATTACCTGTGAATGACGGAATCAACATTTTGGGAAGTTTCACATCCACGTGCAAAGCTGTCGTTGAGATGTCGTGTATTGTATCGTTCAATGATGCGCTTGGCTCAATTTTCGTTCGTAATGCCAGATTTAATCCCGTGACTATCTTGTAATAATTGTCTTCGAATTCCTCATCCAATTCCTCATCGTGTTTTAGCGCCACTATTTTGTCCTCAATATTATTGAATTCGGTGCGGTATCGCTCAACGTTTGTTAACCTGATTTTTATATCTTCGATATTGGTAGCGCTGCTTCTGGTGTTGATAAAATTTATTAGCTTCGTCATTATTAGCTTCGTCATGCTTCCTTTGCTCGTTTCTTTTTTAGTGAGGTTATGTCCGGCATGCTATGATCGTACTTGGTTAATTGATTACTTTACAACACGTTTTATAATTTTAGGTTAAGATTGCAAGGGGTAAATTTCCGAACAAACAAAGGCGTAAAAATCGACCAAATTGTGAATTTATTTTGACGACCACAGTAGTAATCTGTGTTTCGATTTGTTTATTAAAATATAGTAAAAAATATGTTTGATATTTTTTGATATTGCGATTTATCGGCGTGTTTCTCTGGATGGATTTGGTTGTATTTCCTCGTTCAATTTACCATTCGTCTCGAAGGACCAATGTTTTGTAACAGACTTCGGGTAAAGGTTGGCCTGTAACAAGAAGGTGCAATAAATTTTTTTGTTTTTAAATTCTCTATATTAACTTCACTTGCCTGTGGCGGCCGGCCGGGTGGCTGGCTGGCTGGCTGGCACACCAAATCTTGTGATCAATTTTTAACACACTTCCTACAGCCCGATTTTATTGAAATTTTGCACACATGTATATCTCCCATGACAACACTTTCTATTAAAAGCGGGGTCGGGGGCTCCCACACAAAATTTTTAAAAAATTTAACCGATTTTCTTCAAATTTTATATGCATGTGTATCTTTGATGGACAACACTTTCTGTGCAAATTTGGAAGTGATCGGGCCCCTGGGTCGGGGGGGGTACCCATACAAATTATATGAAAAAAGTTCCCAATTTTCTTCAAATTTTATACGCATGTGTATCTCCGATGGACAAAACATTTTGTAAATTTTTTGAAGCGATCGGGCCCCGGGTCGGGGGGCTCCCATACAATTTTTTTTTTAATTATCAATTTTTAACGCACTTCCTAAAACCCGATTTTCCTGAAATTTTGTACACATGTGTATTTCCAGTGACAATATTTTCTTTTAAAATTTGGAAGTGATCAGGCCCCGGGTTCTTGGGGCTCCCATACAAATTTAAAATAAAAATTACCCGATTTTTTTCAAATTTTACACACATATAAACAATACTTTTTCTAAAATTTGGTAGTGATCGGGCCCCGGGTTCGGCCGCAAGGCATCAGATATTCGTCGCATTTTATGGACTGTGTGCGGTGTGTGCTGCGCAGTCGGCATGGTTTAGGTGGTGGAGAGAGAGAGAAAAATCTTAGCTCACGCACAAATGAACCCAGCAAATGAAACGTGACATAAATGTTTTATGCTTAATTCAACTTACTTATTTACTGAATTGTATTTTTATTGATGTCGTTTTTTTTGTTGTCGATATCAACTTACAGATAGAACAACAAGTTTTCACAATATTTTGACATTTCGCGTTTTCATAAATTAGTTCAGAGCAGTCAAAGAGTTCTCAAGAAACATGCTCGTGTTTCTTATTTGCTCAGAGTATGAGAGTGCTCTAAGTACTCAGAATAAAATGATCTGAGCATTTTCAAATTTGACATCTGATGTCAAATGTCTCTTTCCATATCAATTTCTGCTATTAGAGAATTTAGATGAAAAATTTTAATTTTTATGGGTTGTTTTTTTATTTGATGATTTCTGCAAAACAAATTTGTCTTTGAAAATTATATATTTTGTTGGGTGGGTGACAAGGACCACCCCACCCGAGAGCTAGGCCGCGCAACCGCGAGCGTGTCATCGTCTCCCCACCAGAAGCAGAGCCCCTAGTGGAACCACCTCTATAACAGTGTGGGAAACCGCGCAAGTGGAAGCGTACCAAACGCTGAAAGGAAAACTAACAAGGGCTCCGATACCCGCATGTCCAGATTTCCCGAAGTCAATCTTGCTTCAGATCGATGCCAGCACCGAGGGACTTGGAGCCGTAATGTCCCAATCGATCGAAAATCAAGAGCGAGTGATTGCTTATGCCAGTCGTACTCTCACCGCTGCAGAGCGGAATTACTCTGTTACCGAGAAGGAGTGTCTCGCTGTCGTATGGGGTATACACCGATGCAGAGCGGAATTACTCTGTTACCGAGAAGGAGTGTCTCGCTGTCGTATGGGTATACACAAGATGCGACCCCTTAGAGGGATACCATTTCATAGTCCACACCGACCACCGCTCGCTCCAATGGTTGCACAACCAGGAGAATTCATCCGGCCGCCTAGCACGGTGGGCAATAGAACTCCAACAGTTCGATTTTGACATCCGATACCGCAAAGGCTCACTCAATACCGTCGCCGACGTCCTGTCAAGACACCCCACTCTAAATCCACCGGCCCGACTACTACTGGCAATCACTGCCACATGTCCTTGGTATGAGTCCAAGTTTGCGCTGGTAAAAGGAAAACCTGAAGATAGTCCGGAATACCAGATCACCGGCAATACCCTGTACCGACACATCTACAATCCGACGTGCTACACCGAAGCCGCATCATCCGCCTGAAAATTTGTGTACCGAAACCATTGCGACAGCAAATATTACACGAAAACCATACGGATGTGACCGCTGGTCATGTAGGGATCGCAAAGACCATAGCCCGAGTCGCTCAGTCCTACTGCTACCCAGGATTATTTCGAGATGTTGCCGCTTTGTCCGTAGCTGTCCAACATGTATACAGCACAAAGTTCCCGCCACTAAGCCAGCAGGGCAGATGCACATGACCGTCACGAATTATCCATGGGAAGTGGTCAGTTCGGATTTTATTGGTCCACTGCCACGATCAAATAAAGGAAATACAGTAATCCTAGTGTTCCATGACAAGTTCCATGACAAGACAAGTGCCCCAAGAAACTGATCACCGACAACGGAACGCAGTATCTTAGTGGACCATTTCAGAAGCTGTTAAGTGAACTACAGATCGAGCAGAGATTCACCCCACCGTATACACCGCAGGCAAACCCGACAAAAAGAATGAACCGAGTGATAAAAACTATGGTCGCCCATTACGAAATGGGACAAACATCTCCCAGAGCTAATGCTAGCCATCAACACCAGCCGCCATGAAACAACCGGATACTCCGCAGCGTACCTCAACTATGGACGAGAGCTTCGCCTACCCACGACTCCCGATGTCAGTCTAAATACCGAACCTGAAGCCTCCGAATGACTGAATGCACTTACCGACGCCCTCGCCTTGGTCCGTCTGAACTTATCCAAGGCATTCGGCAAGCCAAATACCATTACGACTCCTACGCCGACCAAGGGCACCAGAAGTAGGGGAATTTGTGTACTACTCTCCAACAAAATTTCGCATCAAGAAGAAAGTGTCCCCAGTAGTATACATTCTGGAAGGAGAACACAGAAAAACTATCACCGCGCATATTAAAGACTGCAAGCAACTACCATGTACCACCCCATCCGAAAATAGTCAAGCCGTGGGTATAGTTGAACACCAGTCACCGTCGACATGTCAGACAGGACAGCCGAGTTAATCGAAATGCCAGCCGCACCCGGCTCACGCCGCTGTACCCGGACACGACCCGTCGCCGCTCCACCACGGGAACTGCCACCGCTACAGTCATCACCGCCCCAGCCACCGCCAGCGCTCCAGTCATCGCCACCACCATTACTCAAGTCGCCGCCACCACGAGCGAACACTTTAGCCACAACAGGCCGAACTACAACAACCCAGAGCCGTCAACCACCCCGCCGGCACAAACCCGATGACCATTATCCGGTTTCACGGTAGTCGACCGAAATAAGGCATGCGACGTAAACAGGTTCAAGGGGTACCTAATACCCTTACCACGGCCGCAGACCACCAACCGGAAGAGAAGATTCCGAGTATCATGCCCCCAGGGTTTCCTATACGGCACCCAGGTATCGGACGACACCGTCCACCTCAGGGTAGCCGACAACTCGATAATCGTCTTACAGCCGAAAACCCACCAAGATCCTGTAAAAAAAAAAAAATATTGAAATTGCCAAAATTGTTTTGTAGCTCTTAAGATTTAAAACATGAATAAATTTTTGTTCCTTTCAAATTTCTTTCGTTTGTTAACTCGGACCGGGACGGCACAAACAACAATAAAGGTCATCCCATTAAGACAAAAAATAATAGATGTGACCAAACCGATCATGCTCTCTTCTCTTTTCCACCCCGAAGTAGAAGGGGAATGCAACGAAGTCGATTTAAATCGTCTACGTCACACACCATACAAATAATGTCCGAAACGTCCGTCCGCCAAAACACAACAAACACGGCATGCATAACCGCACAATCGAACGCAACGCAGTGCACCATACTGCATACACTAAATGCAGCCGCCGGCGACAATCATGTAATCAAGTACAACACACTTGATGCACACCATGCAGTCGACGACTACGAGCATTCATACGAATGGCCACACAGCATTCGGTATTCGAGCATCAGCAATGGTACAGTGGGTGAGACTCGGACTGCGAATCACGACGTAGCGAGATCGTATCACGCGATCCACCATGCTTTTGCTAAATGCTTAGTTGCTGGCGCGCGACATGCAACACCATAGAATGTCTCGTTAATGCTAAGTCGCTTCATGCAGGCGAATAAACTAGGTCGTATACACGAATTTAAACGTATATGCACGTGGCAATACAGCATTCAATATATACTAGCTCGCATATACGAAGCCAAGTATATGGTATGATTTCGCTTGTAAATTGCAAGCACTGGTCCACATGTCGCCATACAAATTCTCATGTACGAATTCAAGTACATACTGGAATTTCTATTTTAATTATAAATATTCATATAATTCCTACCGAGTTCTTGTACCAAAGTAATGACATGGGGACCAGAAACACTAGGAAGTCAGCCGAGAAACTACTGCGACCGGAGTAGCATCTTGGGGTTCTGTACGAACCACTTGCTAGGTAAATTGCAAAGCACTGATTGATTTATATTCACTCTGCCTTGCTACTTTGCCATACCATTCCATCCCAGCATCATTCCGCCGTATGCGACTGCATGAGCACTGATTGATTTATATTCTCTCTGCTCATTCAGTACATTCGCGCCGTTAAACAGGCACTGAATAATTTATATTCACTCTGCCTTGTGAAGCGGTACTGCACTATTCGTACGGAAGTCCGAATATTCCCGGCAGTACTGTAGTATGTACTCACTCAATATACCGAATGGTATTAGCGGACATGCTGTTCGATTAGCACCCCGTTACCCCCCCCCCCCCGCTTCCTTTTTCGTAGCATTATTATAAGTAGTATCATTGTAAGAAATAGCTTAAGTTTAACCGACGTTGTAAACACATGAAGTCTTCGCTGAAAATAAAATAATATATATGGCAAACGAAATCAACATCCTCACTCTTTTAATTTGTAACACCCCGTAACACGAACCTTGTGTGACCGGCGAGCGTCACCCGAGCAAACACGTTACAACGTTTACAAACATTTTCTGACAATGCGCTGTTTATTTTTTTATTTTTTTAAATTAATTTTATTTAATTTTTATGTATATACATTGAAGTGTATATCTAATTATTAAAGCTACGGTTTATGTTGTTATAAAATAAATTCTGGGCTTAAACCATTTAATTCAATTCAATTAGTAATGTAGAAATTATTATGGTCAATGCGAGCTACGCTGAGAACCAACCAACAGAGACTATAATATAACTTATCACTAATACTGCACATGTTTGTTTGGTTCTGCTCATGGTATGTAACTTGGATGATATTGTAGAAATTTTTAAATAAAAGTCAAAGCGAGCTGAGCAGAATACCAACAAATAGAGAGCATACTATTACTTCTACTAAACATG
The DNA here is from genome assembly GCA_947095585.1 of Nephrocerus scutellatus. Classification (NCBI taxonomy): domain Eukaryota; kingdom Metazoa; phylum Arthropoda; class Insecta; order Diptera; family Pipunculidae; genus Nephrocerus; species Nephrocerus scutellatus. Next base: position 64,389,955 of record OX352764.1, on the reverse strand, counting down.
TTGGTTTCGTTTTGCTAATGCTATGTGTGACGACAAATTTCTGGGCCAAGAAATTTCCCCCCACGGAACGGAACCAAAGTACAACAACAAAACAAAACACTCGCAGTAGTCACCAAGCAAATATGATTATGTCTGCTTGGTAGCCACTGACAGAGGACACGACACTAAAAAGAAACATTAACACATTAACATTAACAACAACAACACCACACAAAAAAATAATATGCGTAATACGGCGCGCATGGGCATAAAATAATTATGTACTGCACATGCAAAGAAATAATCCGTTAGTAGGGTATAAAAGCAGGCTGTCGGACAGTCAGCGGTCAGTCGTTCGGCAACCAGCGCAGTGTGCAGACCGGTAAGTGACTCTATCCTCTTTGTTTCGTGTGTCCTTCTTTGGTTGATTTATTTACAGCGGTTACGGTAAGGGATTCTCTGGTTTCAACTATTTCTCTTCAGGGGTAGAGGTGAAGCCTCTCCAAAATAACATTGGGTTAGACACAGTCAAGTAATTTATATAGCCGAGAATTTCCCCCAACCCACGGTAAGGTATTCTCTGGTTTCAAAATATTTCTCTTCAGGGGTAGAGGTGAAGCCTCTCCAAAAGAACATTGGTTTAGACACAGTCAAGTAAATTATATAGCCGAGAGTTTCCCCCGACCCACGGTAAGAGATTCTCTGGTTTTCAACTATTTCTCTTCAGGGGTAGAGGTGAAGCCTCTCCAAAATAACATTGGGTCAGACACAATCAAGTAAATTATATAGCCGAGAATTTCCCCCGACCCACGGCAAGGGATTCTCTGGTTTCAAAAGTACACGTTAAGAGAAACGTAGGTAACCTGTCCCCTCCATCCTATTCCCACTACGTAAATCGGCTCGCGGGAAGCACGCTGCACCAACCCGACGACTCACAAGTCATAAGAGGTGGTAACTAACAAGTAGATTGTAAATTGATTAGAATAAGTGTTATATTTATAAAGTAATGAACCAGAAAAGCCCCAAAAACAAAAGTGTTTCTTATTATTCTGTGGCGAAGCCTGGACAACAAATTCTTCCAGTCCGGCATTTGTATTGCTTTAAAGTGTTGAAGACTTTCTTTATGAAGTCTGGAAATCGAAATTATCGTTTAATCGTTATAATTTACGTGGAAACTATAACTATAAAACTATTTTTGTAATACTTAGTATATAAAAATACAGAATGTCATGAAAATTTCTTTATTCAATACTATAAGTTATTGATATTTTAATATTGTGAATTTGAAGAAAAATGAAGAAATAATAAAGTATTCTATTCTAAAAAAAAATACTGAGCTTACCCCGGCCGTAGAAAACTTCGTTACATATGTAACTTGAATGTTATTAATATTGAGTATTTTAGAAATTATTAAAGAAAAGATAAGAAAAAGAAACGGAAGAAGTGGCAAGGTAGCTTGCAACTTCCAAATTTTATATGCCTCTTTATATGTATCATACTAGTAGTACTGTTTTTTTTAAATTGATCACAGGATTTGATTGTCTGCCACAACAAATAATGACATCTGGACACGAAGTAAATAGGTGTAAAGAATCTAAAATCTACTGTAATTATGCTGCCATTTTGAACATACTGTAAATTTTATAGTCTATCGTCGTTCATAGAATCGACGAAAAAAAATCCGAGAGTAAAGATTAATCATACTCTCGGATTTTATTTTATCTATCGTCGTTCATAAAATCGTGCCTTAGTAATGTAGAAATGATTAAAGAAATTTTTCTTCTATAATGAATACCAATAAGTTACTTAAAAAAATTCAATATGAAGTGAAATTTTTTTACGGAGGAGGCTACAATTTTTTAAGCGTTACACTGTTATTATTCTGTTATACACATTTGTTACACTGTTATTACTCTGTTGTACACATTACTCCGTTGTTCACTTTTGTTAATTTTATGCCTCGTTTTCTATAGATATATTTTATAATAGTAACAATTTTAAACAACAGTCACGAGTGTTGTTAGTTGGTGTCTTATGAGTCATTTGATTATTAGTTGATGTGTTGTGACAGTATTGGCACAAAATAACAACATGTTGTTCACTGGAATAAGTGTCTATGTCAATTTGACTTTTCGACATAACACCACAGCGACATCGCTTTTTTCCGGTGAACACGACTAGTGTGACGTTTAACAGTGCCTCACAAGAGTGTCTAAACAATGTGACATAACAGTGTCTCATAAGAGTGTCTCACTTAATATTTTACTTTTTAAACATGTAAACCTTAAGGATTGTAGTGAGACTTTATCACGTCGAAAAATTTTCATGACCATATAATTGGTTTCAAAAATTATTTGTTGAATTGTGGAAAGAACTATTACTTTGACATTTATGGAAATGTCAAACTAGAGTGTTTTCTTTAATTCATTCTACAGAATGAATAGAAGGAACAGAATATCAATCACTTGTATATTTTACCTATCGATGTAGTATAAAAAGAATACGTCCTAAACATTCCGAAGCAGTTTTTCGCTTATTCCAAAGAAAGAATGAGATAGTGCAATTGTTATTGTAATTCTTATTCCTTGGCAATTAAAACGCATATCATTTTAACTCTAATTCTATTAATTACATATGCTATATTGCTTTCAACAAAATGAGTTAGGTATTTTTTGTGGTTAACGGCTGATTAAAGCAGCAGCAAAAACTAACCAAATTTTGGTAAATTTTTTGTTTCATGTGTTTGCCAACCTATCCATGCTATCCATGTATAATTTTTAAAAGTCGACTATGGTCTTGAAAATTATAAATAAAAATTTGGTTAAATATTAACCAAAATTTTTTTTTGGTTAATACTTAACCACTTTCTTGTCTATCCAATGTGTTTGTTGTTGTAATTTTTATTTTTTTCAACAAAATGAGTTAGGCATTTTTTGTGGTTAACGGCTTATTATAGCACAGCAAAAACTAACCAAATTTTGGTCAATTTTTTGTTTAATGTGTTTGCCAACTAATCCATACATAATTTTTAAAAGTCGACTCTGGTGGTGAGAATTATAAATAAAAATTTGGTTAAATATTCTTAACCAAAATTTTTTTTTGGTTAACGCTTAACCACTTTCTGGTCTATCCAATGTGTTGTAATTTTTATTTTTTTGTTGAAAGCAATATAGCAAATATAGCAATAAGCGGAAATATGGTATTGAACAGTTTGCTTCGCAAAACAACGATCAAAACTATATTAAATCAACACAAATCCACACGTTTATCTCCCGTTTCAATGCGTCAAAATCACACACATATAAAGCGTATTTTATATGCCGACGCCGAGGAATAATGAATTAGAATTTGAAAACCAGGTTTTCTTATTCCAAAGAAGGAATAAGACAGTGCAATTATTAACCGTATTTTATTTCCGAGGAACAACAACAATTGCACTGTCGGATTCCTTCTTTGGAATTGTGAAAACCTGCTGTTTGGTTGGTTTTGGCTGGTTTGAAATTCGAATTGCGAACTCGCTCGGCAAACAAAATGCAGCTATTGTTGAAATTCCTTATTTCTCCTTCGTCAGTAAATAAAATACAGCCATTTGCTGTATTGCTTTGGCTATTTATTGGCTAATCCATCTTGGCTTACAACAACAATCGCATAAGCATAAAGCCGAAAATAAATCCAAAAAGTTTTTAGGATTTATAACTAAAGCCATTTTTTAGTTATAGCGCTCACCGTAAGGCGGTGTTTTGTTTAACACATACACATTAAAATGCATCGAAAATTTAAACCCAAAAGCTGTTGTAAAAAAATATTTACCCGTCGATTACCGACTTGTAGCAAAGTTAAAGTAATGTTTACAAGCTTTGCAGTTGAATCACATAATTAAGAATCGTTTCTGAGTAAACAAAACTTTACCCGGTGATCACCGACGAGTAGCAAAGTTAGAGAAATGGTTACACACTTCGTTACTTTGTAATTGAAACACAAAATCAAACCATATCCTGGGTACTGTTTACAATTTCAAACTGTAAAAACGAGAAGGAATAGAGAAATCTTAATTATGTCGAGCAATTGCAAAGAGACATTTAGGGGCGTTCGAGATAGCTGAGGGCTCAGAGATTATCTGAAATGAGAGAGCGATTCCAAAATAATTTTTGTCTCAGATAATTGGCGATAACTCTAGTTTCTAGTTAATGCAAACATTGCGAACACGGAATATACGAAGCCCTTCGCATTTCGAAGGCGCCTTTTAGAAACACGATTGCTATTGCTGCGTTGCTTTGGCTAATCCAGCTTGGCTTACAACAAAATCGCAAAATCGATTTATAACTAAAGCCATTTTTTAGTTATAGCGCTCACCGTAAGGCGGTGTTTTGCCTAACACACATAACAATTAAAAAACATCGAAAATTTAAAGCCAAAAGCTGTTGCCTTGTAAAGCTAAGCTTGCGAAAATAAATCCAAAAAGCCAAGCCAGGCCAAGCCGGCTTTGCCAAAGCAACGCAGCAATAGCTGATATATCTATCGGTTTGGCTGCCCGTTCTGTGTTATCACAATATCGGCTGCGGTAAGGATCTTAGGATCTAGTTTCATTTTAGCATTCAAATTCAATCACATATTGGTGGTGTATGTACTATGTAGTGTATAAGGTTATGTTATTTAGTTTATTGGCTCACCGTTTTTTTAGTTGTGGAATTGTTTTTCTTTATTCATGGTCATGAAGCGATGCCATATTAAAATTATTACTTTACATTTTCTTTCAGCAGTTGCAGTTGTAAATTACTCGTATAATTAAACTGAAAAAAAAAATAAACTGGCCCATAAGCGCGTTAAATGTCGGTTTTTAAAAAAGATTCAAGATCAAATGCGTCGATCGTTTAAGATAACCTCTCGCGAATTCCTGATTAGATAGAAGCTGATCTTTTATTGACTCGTCAAAAGCAAAAATAAATGTGCTAAAAAACTTGCAATAAAATTTATTTCTTTTTAAATATCATCAGTACATCAGTAGTTTTAAAGCAAATCGGTTCGTAATTTTATTTGAGAATGCCTATTTTAACGTTTTTCACTGTAGACCCTTTCAATGAATCTCGCAAAATCAGAATTCTGAAACAGCTGCAGAGCGTGAGTATGAGTGAAATTTATATTGTTAACACAAAACAATTAATTTATGTTTATGCAAAATTGTATGGTTTGATTAATGAGTGTTAAATAAGTATTTTTTTTTTCAAATATGTTTGTAGGTTTGCTCTAATGTAGTTTCCTTACAAATAGAAAGATGTTACTATGTAGAAAGTACTTGCAAAATAATCACACAATCAAAAGAGGAATTGATTTTACGATGGCTACTCAAGCCCACACAGGGGAAGGACAGCCTTCAAAATATTTCTGCACTCTTAGAAGATGATCCGAGTTCGGTATTGTTGGAAATTGGTCCCCGCTTTAACTTTTCTACTTCCTTTTCAACTAATTGTGTTAATATCTGCCAAAATGTGGGGTTAAAACAAGTTAAAAGAATAGAAGAATCTATTAGATATCTTGTTGGCTTTAAAAGCAATGTTTCAGAAATTGAAAAAATCCTGGATATTTTAAGCGACAAGATGACGCAATGCCGATATACACGTGACAACAAACCAAACAAAAGTTTCGACGAACAACTTTCAGGCGTGCAAAGCCCATGGTATTATGTACCTATTTTAGCAGAAGGCCGCAAAGCGTTAGAACAAGTTAATACAAAACTAGGCAAGTTAAAACATTTTAAATAAATATAGTTTGTAAAGACGATTTTTACTTTATAACCAGGACTTGCTTTCGGTGATTGGGACTTAGATTACTATACAAACTTATTTCAAAATATATTAAAAAGAGATCCTACAACTGTCGAGCTATTTGATTGTGCTCAAAGTAATAGTGAACATTCTCGCCATTGGTTCTTCCGTGGTACAATGATTGTAGATGGTAAAGCCAAGCAAAAATCTCTTATTAAAATGATCATGGATACACAGAAAAATACAAACCCTAACAACACTATAAAGTTTAGCGATAATAGCAGCGCAATTAAAGGATTTAAACACAGAACCATTAGACCATTATGTTTTGATGGACCAGGACCACTTGGTGTTGAAACCACAGACTCTGATTTGATTTTTACCGCAGAAACACATAATATGCCAACTGCAATCGCACCATTTAGTGGGGCAACAACAGGTACTGGCGGAAGATTGAGGTGGGTGATGCGTTAAATGTAAAATACATCGATAAAAAATTGTTGTGTTGTTGCAGAGATGTTCAAGGTGTTGGACGAGGGGGACTTCCTATAGCCGGTACCGCCGGATACTGTGTAGGAAACTTAAATATTCCTGGTAAAACTAATGCAATTCATAATCTTTAAATCTATACATAATGGACTTTTTTTTGTCTCTATTTAGGTTACAAGATGCCATACGAAACGGCCACAAGTAAATACCCCTCATCATTTGCAAGCCCGTTGAAAATATTAATAGATGCCAGCAATGGTGCATCTGACTATGGCAATAAATTTGGAGAACCTGTAATTACGGGTTTTGTCAATTCATACGGATTAATAAATGCCTCAGGCGAACGCGACGAATACGTAAAGCCCATAATGTTTAGTGGTGGTTTGGGGATAATGAATTCATCTATGCGCTCTAAGCTAGATCCAAAGAGAGGTAAAATGTTTTTAAAAATGATACATATTCTTAGTTTTATATGTGAATTAAAATTGTTAATGTGTAAAGGAATGTTGCTGGCTAAAATTGGCGGTCCAGTATATCGAATTGGGGTTGGTGGTGGTGCGGCTAGTTCTGTTGAAGTTCAGGGTGTTAATAGTACCGACTTAGATTTCAATGCTGTTCAACGAGGTGACGCTGAAATGGAAAACAAACTTAATCGCGTTGTACGAGCGTGCATTGAAATGAACAATAACAATCCAATTCTTGCGATTCATGACCAGGTATGCAATTAGTTAAATAGCGAAGGTGTAAACTTAAAAATTATTTTTCGCAACTGACAGGGCGCTGGAGGAAACGGAAATGTTTTAAAGGAATTGGTTGAACCGGGTATTGCCGGAGCAGTTATATTTTCTAAGGAATTTCAGTTGGGTGACCCTACAATCAATGCTTTAGAACTTTGGGGTGCTGAGTATCAAGAGAACAATGCCATTCTGTGCAGGGTTGAGGACAGAGACCTTTTGCAGAAAATATGCGATCGCGAACGGTGCCCGATAAGTTTTGTAGGAATAGTCACAGGAGATGGATATGTTACACTTGTGGAATCAGAAGCAGATTTTGAAAAGTATATGAACCGTGCTGATAGGCCAGCTTGGGGCCCTCTGCCGTTCGATTTGCATCTAAAACATGTTCTTGGTGAAATGCCAAGGCGAGAATACAATTTAAATCGCGTTAATGTTCATCTTAAACCACTTATTTTCGAGCCGTGTATTGACTTTTCTAGCTCTCTAGACATAGTGCTCAGCATATTATCTGTCGGAAGCAAACGTTTTCTAACTAATAAAGTCGACCGGTGTGTAACTGGACTAATAGCGCAGCAGCAATGCGTAGGACCACTACACACACCACTTGCAGATTTTGGCTTGGTAGCAGTTTCTTACTTTGGACACGAGGGCATCGCAACATCAATCGGTACGCAACCAATAAAAGGTCTTTTAAATGCTAGGGCAATGGCACGAATGTGTGTCGCAGAAGCTTTGTCCAATTTAGTATTTGTTAAAATCACTGATTTAGCCGATGTAAAGTGCTCTGGGAACTGGATGTGGGCTGCCAAATTACCCGGTGAGGGTGCAAAACTGTACGATGCCTGTGAAGAGATGTGCCTGGTAATGAATGAGTTAAATATTGCTATTGATGGTGGCAAGGACTCGTTGTCTATGGCTGCGAAGATTGAAACAGAAACTATTAAATCTCCAGGAACATTAGTTATCTCAGCGTATGCCCCCTGTCCAGATATTCGAGTTAAAGTAACACCCGATTTAAAAGCTCCTGCCCGAAATGAAGTAGGAGCATTATTATGGATAAATATTGATGGCAAGTTTAGGCTTGGTGGATCTGCCTTAGCGCAAGCATATTCGCAACAAGGAAAACAATATCCTACCATGGAAAAGTCGAATGTGTTAAAGAGTGCTTTTAACATAACGCAGGCACTATTAAAAAACAACAAATTATTATCTGGACATGATATAAGTGATGGTGGATTGCTTGTGACCCTACTTGAAATGGCGTTTGGTGGCCTTTCAGGCATGAAGATTGATATAACAAATGTCATGGAATCGATAGAAATTGATAATATTGATCAAGAGGGTTTAGCCGATGATAAGCTAGAATTGGTTGTTCTTTACGCTGAGGAATGTGGTTGGGTTTTGGAAGTTGAAACCTGTATGAGAGATGAAATTTTGAAGGAATTCTTAAACTGTGGAGTACCTGCATATTACATTGGTCGATCCATTGGTTATGGCTTGCAGTCTTCTATTGAATTTTCCTGCCGGGGGAAAGTGCTTTTGAAAAATAATGTTCGAAATTTATTTAAAAAATGGGAAAGAACTAGTTTTGAATTGGAAAAGTTGCAAGCAAATGTTGACTGTGCGATTGAAGAATACAATTCATTAGATTATCGAACTGGTCCAAAATACTATTGTCCTATCGATTTAAGTTGCGAGTTAATCCTGCAACGTTCGACAAAAGTTGTGCGCGTCGCTGTTCTACGTGAAGAAGGTGTGAACAGTGATCGTGAAATGATTGCTAGTCTTATTAAGTCAAACTTTGAAGTACACGATGTTTGTATGTCCGATTTGTTGCAAGCAAAAGTTAACCTTGATCAATTCAAAGGTTTAATATTTCCTGGTGGATTTAGCTATGCAGACACATTGGGGTCAGCAAAAGGCTGGGCGGCTAATATCATGTTTAGTGATCTTCTAACGACCCAATTCCAGGCTTTTAAAAAGCGCAAAGAAACTTTTTCTTTGGGAATATGTAATGGTTGTCAACTAATGAGTTTAATTGGATGGGTTGGAGACAGCTTCAGTTTAAACAATGATGATGATAACATTAATGTTATAAATATTCCAGACGTGGCCCTGTTGCATAATTACTCAGAGCGCTTTGAATGTCGTTGGGCAACTGTTAGAATCGAAAAAAGTAATTCCATTATGCTTAAAAATCTTGAAGGATCTGTGCTGGGTTGTTGGGTTGCCCACGGCGAAGGAAGATTTTCCTTTAGGAATGAAGAAATTTTGACAAATCTCAAAATAAACCAATGTATTTCTTTGCGGTACGTCGATGATAGATGTGAGACCACCGAAGTGTACCCAATGAATCCTAATGGTAGTATTGAAGGTATTGCTGGACTTTGTTCTATAGACGGCCGGCACTTAGCACTAATGCCACATCCCGAGCGTTGTAGTGAAATGTATCAATGGCCTTACGTTTCATCAGGATTTAATCCTAAAACTAGCCCTTGGCAAGTAATGTTCAACTCTGCGTACACCTGGTGTGTTTCATAAATTGGATGTATATTTTCTAGGTTTTTTCCCTAAAAACGAAAAAAAACTTTTTGGAAGAAAAACTTTTATAATAAAAAGATTATTTTTGCAATTTTTTAAAAACTATTTTAATCAATTATAAACTTTTAATAGACATTTTATATAGTTTTCTTTGGCTCCAGGTACATTCAAATACACTGAGTAACAGTCGTTTTGATTAGAATGTATTGCTTGTATCCCATCATTTCTAAATTCTTTATTCTTAAAAACTCCCAACCGTTTGTCATGCTTAAATTATTTTCGCGGAAAGAACCAAGTTTCTGAAGTAATGTCGTGATGATGATCGTGAATAGCAAATTTATGTTTTTATTGCAATTAGAAAAACCACTTGTGTTCAACAAGCAGAAAATATTCTGTTTTTGGCTTTTTAAATTCTCTATGTTAACTTCGCGTGCGCGTGGCATGCTGGCCGGCGGACAGGCACACCAAATCTTGTGATCAATTTTTAGCCCACTTTCTAAAGCCCGATTTTATTGAAACGTTGCCAACATGTCCTCCTCCTCCTCCCATGACAACACTTTTTATTTGGGGCCCCTCGGGGTCCCCAGTTTCTTCAAATTGTATACACATGTGTATCTTCGATGGATAACAATTTTTGTAAATATTTTGGAGTGATCGGGCCTCGGGGTCGGGGGCACCCATACAAATCTTATAAAAAAAAGTACCCGATTTTTTTTTAAATTTTACACACATGTGTATCTCCGATGGACACCATTTTTTGTAAATACTTGGAGTGATCGGTCCCAGGGGTCAGGTGACAACGCTTCTTTTAAAAATGTTGGAGCCCCGGGCCCCGGGGTTGTGGGGCCCCAAAAACTTTTTTAAAAAAATTAACCCGATTTTCTTCAAATTAAATACGCGTGTATCTCCGATAAACAACACTTTTTGTAATTTTTTTTTTCGATTTTCTTCAAATTTTAAAAGACAAAAGTTTTTGTAAATTTTTTGGAGCGCAAAGAAACGTCCGAGAGTGATAACTTCCATATAAAATTTTTATAAACTAACTAACGTCCGAGAGTAATATTCGGCATTAAATCCCCTCCATTTGTGTGCAAAAACATACATGCTCAACGCAAATGGTTGCGTGAAGCTAGACCTTGGAACGCAATGGTCTATCATAAATCGTAATTCATAAACTGTGAGTAGTAAGGCGGTTTTGTGTTGTAGTTGTCAATAGTTGTTTATAGACTACATTGAATACACATTTTTTAATTGACTACGTTTTGTTGTAGTCAATGTTGTTATTGCAGTTTACAATTTGTTTCTCGCTCTTCCTTGCCTTACGCTTATATTCATTTCAGAGTAAAAAAAATATATTATGTATACACAGTGTCACGATCGGTTCAGAATAAAAGGCCAGAGTAAAAAAGAGCGGGGTAGGCTGTGTCGAAGACACTACCGTTGGTTTTGAGCGTGACAACGTCTGTCCGGGAAGAAAGAAAAGAAAACAAAGATCTTGTTCTCTGTGGGACATAAACACGGACGGATATATTAAAAATATATTTTTTCTATACTAAAAACAAGTCCTACGACTTGCACCGTAGCTAATCACATAAATCATCATCACATCACATTATATATAAATTATTTATAAGCGAATTTTAATGTTCATAAACACTAACTTTGAACTTGCTGCATATTACATATTACTGCCCAAACACAGTAATGGAGCTTTTGGTTTCAACTCATAAAAAATTTGAGTAGTTTTAAATTAAAATAGAAGAGAAAAGTAGTGAGTAGTGCTGCCCATGCTTCGAAATGGTATGGTAAGAATGTCACTTTGAAACACGCAGGCCAATTATTTCTCATTAAATTTCTTTTGCATTGTTCTCTTATTTCTGTAAATGATCGAATAGTTACTTTGAACCGATGCTTAATGCCATGTATGATATTTGATGGTTCACTCAATGGTCGATGAGATTCATTGTTCAGTGGCAGACATCCAACTTACGATCGAACATCTCTTCTTTGACTGAGAAACTGGCATTTTTATAATGTTAAATTTAGCTTCATTTTTATATAAAAAAAATCTGTGTTTAAAATGATTTTTTGTAGAAGATTATTACTTAAATATATTAGGCTAATATCTGCAATACAAGGAAATATTGTTTAATGTAAATAACAAAAAATAAATTACTGTAATACTTTTTGTAATAAATAAAAAATGCAGAAGCCATTCAAACTTTTGTGCACAAAATGCCAAACGACACCTTCTTGATAATAAAACATTAACATTGACCACAACAGTGTGAGCATTCTGTTGATCACAACAGTGGCACATTCTGTTGATCACAACAGTGGTCATTTAACATTTGACTTTTTGAACATGCACCCCTTGTAGTGAGACGTTGTCACGTCAAAAATATGTGCGTGTTCTATTCTATTGGCCAGATCGCAGAATTTTCAAAGGAACAAGTCTTATAGTCACATATTAGTCCTACATTCCGAGTTTCATACGAATCCCTTGAGAAATGGCTTGGTTCCAAAAATCCCAGACCCTATTGGCCAGATCCCAGAATTTCCATAGGAACAAGTCTTATAGTCACATATTTGTCCTACATTCCGAGTTTCATACGAATCAATTGAGAAATGGCTTGGTTCCAAAAATTCCAGACCCTATTGGCCAGATGCCAGAATTTCCATAGGAACAAGTCTTATAGTCACATCTAAGTCCTACATTCCGAATTTCAAGCAAATAGCTTGAAAAATTGGTTTGGTTCCAGAAATTCCAGACCATAGTGATAATATTCCAGAATTTCCATAGGAAGAAATCTTATAGTCGCATCTTAGTCCTACATTCCTAATTTCATGCGAATCGCTTGAGAAATTGATTTGTTCCAGAAATTCCAGACAATAATGATCATATTTTAGAATTTCCATAGGAAGAAGTCTAATAGTCGCATCTTAGTCCTACATTCCGAATTTTATGCGAATCGCTTGAGAAATTGCTTTGTTCCAGAAATTCCAGACAATAATGATCATATTCTAGAATTTCCATAGGAACAAGTCTTGCAGTCGCATCTTAGTCCTGCATTCCGAATTTCATACGAATCGATTGAGAAATTGCTTAGTTCAAAAAATTCTAGTTCCCCATGACCAAATCCCATTGGATATAAAAAAACGTTCCCTAACATCCGTTAAAAACGTAACTTAACATCTGTTAAAATAGTTTCAGTTAACATTCGACTTTTTGAACACGTACCCCTTAAACCTTGCAGTGAGACGTTGTCACGTCAAAAATTTCTATACTAAATACAAGTCCTACGACTTGCACCGTAGCTCATCACATACATCATCATCACATCACATTATATATAAATTATTTATAAGCGAATTTTAATGTTCATAACCACTAACTTTGAATTTGCTGCATATTGCATATTACTGCCCAAACACAGTAATGGAGCTTATGGTTTCAACTCATAAAAAAATTGAGTAGTTTTAAATTAAATTAGAACAGAAAAGTAGTGAGTAGTGCTGCCCATGCTTCGAAATGGTATGGTAAGAATGTCACTTTGAAACACGCAGGCCAATTATTTCTCATTATATTTCTTTTGCATTGTTCTCTTATTTCTGTAAATGATTGAATAGTTACTTTGAACCGATGCTTAATGCCATGTATGATATTTGATGGTTCACTCAATGGTCGATGAGATTCATTGTTCAGTGGCAGACATCCAACTTACGATCGAACATCTCTTCTTTGACTGAGAGACTGGCATTTTTATAATGTTAAATTTAGCTTCGTTTTTATATAAAAAAAATCTGTGTTTAAAATGATTTTTTGTAGAAGATTATTACTTAAATATATTAGGCTAATATCTGCAATACAAGGAAATATTGTTTAATGCAAATAACAAAAAATAAATTACTGTAATACTTTTTGTAATAATAAAAAATGCAGAAACCATTCAAACTTTTGTGCACAAAATGCCAAACGACATTGAAATGAAAATTTCTAAATATAGTCTTCTCTAGGCGATTCTCAAATTTTCAAGTACGGCACGCCTTCTTGATATTATAAAATCAAACCAGCAATCGAACTTACTGTATACATGACTAAGGATAAGATAAGCCAAAAGAAAAGGAAATAGCAGCAACAAAATTTGTATTTTTTTTCTCTCTCACAGAGCACTGTATCATTTATGCAATGTTGATAGAAAGAGCAGAGCAGAGCACTGATAGAAAATGAACAGAGACTATACTATCATTACGGCTGCGGTGAAGAATTAAGTAGCTTCGCAGCTTGTGCTGCACAAAAAATGGCAGGCAGTCGGTATGCACGAAATTGCGGCTATATTTTGAACCGACTAACAGTCTGCTTGTAGCGCGAAAATTTCACATTTACATTTTGCTATTTGCATTAAATTTTAAGTAGCTGCGTAACTGCGCAGTCGATTTTTCTTTAATGCATTGGCTGATAATTGAATTTTGACCAAAATGCAGCATAAACTGCGCAGCTGCTGAATTCTTGACCGCAGCCCACTACTGCATATGTTTGTTTCGTTCTGCTCTGCTTGATTGTATGTTATTGAAACCACATACATGATCATCAATCACATCACATACAACGAATAAATAATTTATAAGCTGATTTAAATGTTCATAACAATTTATTATGAGGTGGGTACATATTAAATATATCATATCACTCTACAAACATAGTAATGCAGTTGCGTCGATAGTAGTAGGAGAAGTAAGAGCTTTTAAAAAAATATGTGCGTGTAATATTTACGCGCGGTTGGAGTGAAATTCTTTGACGTTGTGGCCAATATTACGATTAAATTAAAAGGCACGAGTCGCTTGAGAAATTGCTTTGTTCCCGAAATTCCAGACCATTATGATCATATTCCAGAATTCCCATAGGAAGAAGTCTTATAGCCGCATATTAGTCCTGCATTCCGAATTTCATTTGAATCGCTTGAGAAATTGCTTTGTTCCAGAAATTCCAGACCATAATAATCATATTCAAGAATTTCCATAGCAAGAAGTCTTAAGCCGGAATTATAATGTAATTTCATCTCTTTACGCTAGTGTCAAAACCCGACGATTAAATGAGCGAATACAATGAAAATGTACGCTGCGCCCATAATAGCGTTCGCAATACTTTCGTTACTTTGCCAATCGATTAGATGTACGCTAGCGAGCGCATTTTCTTAAGAAAACTTGACAGTTGTCATATGTTATTTCGTCGAGGTGACAAAACTACATTATGGTCGGATGAGAAACTTTAGAATCTTTGGAAAGCATTTCGTCGGATTTTGACTTTAACGTAAGGGGGCGAAATTGCATTATAGTTTAGCCTTTATAGTCGCATCTTAGTCCTACATTCCGAATTTCATGTGAATCGCTTGAGAAATTGCTTTATTCAAGAAATTCCAGACAATAATGATCATATTCCAGAATTTCCATAGGAAGAAATCTTATAGTCACATCTTAGTCCTGCATTTCGAATTTCATGTGAATCGCTTGAGAAATTGCTTTATTCAAGAAATTCCAGACAATAATGATCATATTCCAGAATTTCCATAGGAAGAAATCTTATAGTCACATATTAGTCCTACATTCCGAATTTCATGCGAATCGCTTGAGAAGTTGCTTTGTTCCAGAAATTCCAGACAATAATGATAATATTCCAAAATTTCCATAGGAAGAAATCTTATAGTCACATATTAGTCCTACATTCCGAGTTTCATACGAATCCCTTGAGAAATGGCTTGGTTCCAGAAATTCCAGACAATAATGATCATATTCCAAAATTTCCATAGGAAGAAATCTTATAGTCACATAGTCCTACATTCCGAATTTCATGCGAATCGCTTGAGAAGTTGCTTTGTTCCAGAAATTCCAGACAATAATGATCATATTCCAGAATTTCCATAGGAAGAAATCATATAGTCACATATTAGTCCTACATTCCGAGTTTCATACGAATCCCTTGAGAAATGGCTTGGTTCCAAAAATCCCAGACCCTATTGGCCAGATCCCAGAATTTCCATAGGAACAAGTCTTATAGTCACATATAAGTCCTACATTCCAAATTTCATACGAATCCCTTGAGAAATGGCTTGGTTCCAAAAATTCCAGACCCTATTGGCCAGATCCCAGAGTTTCCATAGGAAGAAGTCTTATAGTCACATATTAGTCCTACATTCCGAGTTTCATAGGAATCCCTTGAGAAATGGCTTGGTTCCAAAAATCACAGACCCTATTGGCCAGATCCTAGAATTTCCATAGGAACAAGTCTTATAGTCACATATTAGTCCTACATTCCGAATTTCATGCGAATCGCTTGATAAATGGCTTTGTTCAAAAAATCTAGTTCCTCATGACCAAATCCCATTGGATATTAAAAAACGTTACTTAACATCTGTTAAAAACGTAACTTAACAGATGTTAAGTAACATCTGTTAAATAGTGACATTTAACATTTGAGTTTTTGAACATGTACCCCCTTAAACCTTGGAGTGAGACGTTGTCACGTCAAAAGTAAAATTACCCCGGTAAATTTTTTACTTCTACCCTATAATCATGATAAACAAAATAAACAAGGTGTGTCTTTTTCTCTCTTGTTCGGCTTGTTCTGCGCATGGCGTCAGTGGTTCAATAAATGCGTATTAATTTGTATGGCATTCCCAGCTATGAAACAAACATAATAGGGATCTAAATAAATAAATATATGTGTAATGTCTAAACCAATCTATTATCCCTTAATTCAAAAAATATAAATCACTTTTAATTCATAAAATACAATCACCGCGCTTGGTTAAATGGTTAATCACATGGTTAATCATTATGAAATGACCACAACAAAAATAATAAGAACCGGATGATTTGTCGAGGATAGCTTGTTTATTTTGTTTGTAATGCACTTAGACTTTCGCGTACGTGGACTAGTGTCAAATGTTGCATTGCATACTCATATTTGCCAAATTACAGCAGATAGTTTAAGATAGTTTTGCCTTCATTAGCTTTTGTCTCTGTTTTTCGTACTCAAAAGACAAATAAGAAATGTACACATAAGCTGTATTTTATATGCCGAGGAATAAGGAATTACAACATCTTATTCCTTCTCTGGAATAAGAAAACCTGCTGTTTTGCTGGTTTTGACATCCGAGTTCGAGATATCAGAAAAATCCGATACTTTTTTCTATGATCGGATCTGTCGGATCAAAAAAAAAATCTGCCTTTTTTAGACCTCCAGAGTCGTAAACATGTTACATGTTTAACTTGTTGCTTCCACCTTTAATAACAACAATGCTAGAATTAAATAATATGATTATGGAGTTATCGCTGAAATGATGGCTAAAATTAAAGAATATATTAAGAACACATGTAACGAGTAACGAGTAAATCGTTGTTTTCACCTCAAATAACAATAACGCTACATTAAAATAATATGCTTGTGGGCATGTACACGTATGCGTGCTTCAAGTAATGCTACAAAAAATTTGAGCCGAATTGAAAGTAAAATGTTGTAAGATTATTTTAAGCGATTTTTAAGTTCAGCACAAATCAAAATGGCGAAATTTGAATTTGAAGAGAAGGGTTGCACTGCAAACACCGAGACGGAGGTAGAGAAAATTTAGAACATATATATTAGTGGGCGTTTAAATAAGTAGCTGTGATCACCGAAATTATGAACGAAACCACAACTAATGAACCTTCAAACTCAATATTTAGAACACATATTACCTGAAGAATCAGATACAACCAAAAGAGATGTTATCTCATTTACGATACCTTGTGTTCGAAAATTTATTCGTTATTTTTTGTCATGAATGCATTTCAGCGATAACTTCATCATTTTAGTCGGGCAAGCAAATCATTTTGCATAATAATTGTGATTTTAGTTGATAACAACGAGTAAAGAAACAGCCAACTACAGTTTTCAAAAAATGTTCTGTATATTTTTTCAGAGTTAAAGAAGATCATATCCGAAATTTATGGGAGGGAACACCAAACCAAAACCATGTACTTGACAAGAACATCAAGTTGAGAAATTAGTTTGCTTGTTTCTCTTCGCCATCTTGCTGTGTAAACGAAACGATATCCGTCGATTGCCGACGGGTAACATAGACCCGGTAACCCGCACGATTTAGTTCCCCGGAGTACACCGAGCAAATGTTGCACGGAGTTAAAGTATTTGGTGTGACAGAGGCTAACTCTATACGCTCTTACTCTGCCTAACTCTGATATACATTTCAGAGTAAAAAATATGAAACACCGTGTAGTGCTCGGTTCACAACAAAAAATACAGAGTACAGAGTAAAATTACCCCGGTTGAATAAAAAAAAAATAATTTTTTTACGTACACTGCTCGCTACAAAACTTTGCAAATAAACAAAATCAAACAGTACCCCAGTTCCCAGGGTATCGTTTGGAAATAAAACGTCAAACCAAAACCACGATGGAAAATTTTTAACTATAGCTGCATTTTATTTTCCGAGGAATAAGGAATTACAACAATAATTGTACTAATTCCCTTTTTGGAATAAGAAAACCTGCTGCTTTACTGGGTTTCTAATTCTAATTCCTTATTCCTCGGCAAATAAAATACGCCTTATAACCTTCAAATCAAAAGAGCTTAATAAAATATTTTTTTTTAATTTATATGTTAAATTACTCTTTTATACAACTACGGGAACAAACCTATAATGTGAAGGTTAATTTGACCGTTAATCGAATTTTTCATGGTAGAGTGGATGCCGCATATTTGACAAATTGCTAGGATTTTTCTTTTGTACCCACTAAACCAGCCTCCTGGATTTGTACCCCTATTGTTATTCGTTACCTTATTCTACTTTTACCTTGTTTTGCAGTATTATTTTTGTTTACTTGCATTTCTGTGAGCAGACAGGATAAAGTTCAGGGCCAAATATTAGAAATGGAAAAAATTGATACAAAAGAAACTGTGGAGGAAAAATCTCCAACAAATAACACAGATACATTGGATTCCGATCTTAATCAAGCAACAGAAGGAGCCGTAAGTGTCGAAGCAAATGCAAATGTTAAATTTCTTTTGTCCAATTTTCTTGCAGGCTGGAGGGGATTCACCTTTTATGTATCTGTTAGGTGAGGAAGATCAAGACCAGAAAAGTGACGTTACCTATGTTTGTCCTTATCGAGGACCATCATTTGGGACGTTGACAATTACTAACTACCGGCTTTACTTTCGGTCTCTTCCAATGCGGGACAGCGAAGAAACTTTAATTGTAGATGTACCATTAGGTATTATTTCAAGAGTAGAAAAAATTGGTGGATCTACTTCAAGGGGTGAGAATTCTTATGGCATAGAAATCTTCTGCAAGGATATGAGGAATTTGCGATTTGCACATAAGCAACAGAACCACTCTCGGAGGACTGTCTTTGAAAAAATTCAGTCGTACGCCTTTCCACTATCTTACAGTGGTAACCTATTTGCATTTTCATATCAAGAACAATTTTTCGAAAATGGGTGGAATCTGTACGAGCCGTTAGCAGAAATGCGTCGAATTGGAGTTCCCAACGACATGTGGAGAATAACCAAAATTAATGAAGCCTATGCATTGTGTGACAGTTATCCAGCCTTGTGGGCAGTTCCTAAGGCAGCTTCCGACGAATTTTTACGGAAGGTATATAGTATATATTATAAAAAATTTTCACTATGCAGTTGTTATTCCTTAACCTCAGGTTACCCAATTTAGATCAAAGAATAGGTTACCTGTACTTTCGTGGATTCACCCGGAATCTCAAGCGACTATTACACGGTGTTCACAACCTTTAGTTGGTGTAAGCGGAAAGCGTAGTCAGGACGATGAAAATTATTTTAATTATATTATGGAAGCGAATGCTCAATCTGACAAAGTAGCAATAATGGATGCAAGACCTAGTGCTAATGCAATTGCCAACAAAGCCAAAGGTGGGGGTTACGAGTCCGAGGAGACTTACAAAAATGTCGAAATACATTTTCTCGATATTCACAATATACATGTCATGCGGGAGAGTCTTCGTAAAGTTAAGGAAGTTTGTTACCCTATTATTGATGACAACAAGTGGCTTTCGTCAATTGACAATACGTTGTGGTTAAAACATATAAAGTGTATTTTAGCTGGAGCAGTTCGCATTGTTGACAAAGTGGAAATTATGAGTACATCAGTTGTTGTTCATTGTTCAGATGGATGGGATAGAACTGCGCAACTCACAGCACTGTCAATGTTATTGCTTGATCCCTTCTATCGCACACTGAAAGGATTTGCTATTTTAATTGAAAAGGAGTGGCTTAGCTTTGGACACAAATTTCAACAAAGAATTGGACACGGAGACAACCGCCATTCTGATGCAGATCGCTCCCCAGTTTTTTTGCAGTTTATAGACTGCGTTTGGCAAGTGACTGAACAATTTCCAAATGCTATGGAATTTAATGATAATTTCCTGATCACAATAATTGATCATTTATTTTCGTGTCGCTTTGGAACATTTTTGTGTAACACCGAATGTGAAAGAGTTAAAGATGGCAAGTTTATAAAACCAATTATTTTAATTTTTTAGCTTTTTTACATGGATTATGTTTCCAGATTTAAAACATAAAACCGTTTCATTATGGTCGTACATTAATTCTTCTCCAGAACTGTACCAGTATCGAAATCCTTTGTATCCATCATATTCAAATGGTCCACAGACGGTCTTACGACCAATAGCTAGCATGCGTACTGTTAAGCTATGGAAAGGTTTGTATTGTCGTTGGAATCCAAGTATGAGACCACAGGATAATATTTACCAAAGAACGCGCGAATTACTGGCATTGCAAGAACAACTGCACAAACAGGTATCCGAGCTACGTCTAAAGCCGAAAGCAAGACCCAACCAAAATACAACTCGTTTAGCTTCACCAATGCACTAGTAATTAGTGCATACTCTATTATTATATACTTAATATTTTTATTTGCATATATTTAAATAACATTACAAATATATTATTACAAAAGTAGTTGTAACTTCTTACAATAATTAATAGTTTTTAAAAGCTAATCAAACAATGAATAACTGAAAAGCAGGTATTACAAATCAATATGTTTTGGCTGTGTTCGATGCACAGATATTTTCATAAGTTTATCCGATTTAGTAATGCGGCTCTGGTTCAATGGTTGTTGATTTCTTCGTTTGCTGTGAT
This sequence comes from Nephrocerus scutellatus, assembly GCA_947095585.1. Taxonomy (NCBI): domain Eukaryota; kingdom Metazoa; phylum Arthropoda; class Insecta; order Diptera; family Pipunculidae; genus Nephrocerus; species Nephrocerus scutellatus. The sequence continues at coordinate 64,369,256 of OX352764.1, read as the reverse complement.
TGCTTTCGTCTACAAAGTTATTTTTATTGGCTTTTGACCGGACCTTCATATTCTTGAGCAAATTCGCATCGGCTTTAGCAAACCATTTACCATATACTTTCTCCGCGTCTAATTGCCAAAATTTGTGGAAAGATATAGGTTTATCGATTCGTAACAATTCGCTTGCATAATCCGCTGGCCTTGCCTAAACGCATTTAATAAAAAAATATATATATATTGACACAAAATAAGCTAACTAATAAAAATACATTTTTAATTTAAAACGTTTAAAGCGAGTATTATGCGTAGTAGTTTGCTTTGATCTGAAACAAAACACTCGCGTTGAATTAAGTTTTTTGGCTATTTGTTGTTGTTTTTTTGCGATTTGTCAATGTTCATCCAGCTCAGAGGGTAAATATACAGTATAGAGTACAACGGTATTTTGACCGTGTATTCGTCAACGATATGCACCCAAATCAAACGGAGCTGCCGGAAGTAACAATTTCCTGAATTCGCACCTCAACTCCCAGTAAAGATGAGATCGCTACCGCGATCAACGCACTAAAGAACAACATGTCGGTAGGACTAGATGGTATACCCGCGCTTCTACGCGCCGCTCCAACGACATCAGCAGAGCTTTTATATCCTCTTGTAGAGAGAGGCAGAAAGTTTCCCCGACGAGTGGAAGAAGGGAATGATTGTCAAGCTCCCTAAAAAAGGTAGTCTTATGGCGAATTAAGGAACTTCTGGAAGACACTCGAACAAGCAGGTTTCCGCACTGGATCCTCCTGTGTAGACCACATAAACACCATGCGGATCATTACTGAACAGTGCGTTGAATTCCGGTCACCACTGCACCTGCTGTTCATTGATTTTGAGAAGGCGTTTGACAGTGTCAACAGACAGTTTATCTGGCTCGCCTTGCGCAGGAGAGGTATACCCTCCGTATACCATATATATATAATAGCTGTTATAAAAGCGACCTATGGTGGCTCTAAATGTCATGTGCTGCATAGAGGAAAGCTGTCAGAGGAATTCGAGATCCTAGGTGGGGTACGACAAGGTTACATTCTATCGCCGATACTTTTTTTCTTGTGCTCATAAGCTGTTTATCTATATATAAGAGTGAAACTTTGTAGGTATGTATGGCCGGTATAGACTGCCAAACCTTTTAACCGATCGCGTTCTAACTGCATATGGGTTTTCTACCATAATAGGCACTTAATAGGCATATTTTGAAAGTGGTCAGACTCCTGAGTCTATGGGTCTCCATAATAATTTTTTTTATTGTTTCTACAAATTGCATGTTTTTATGAACCAATCGCGTTCAAACTTTGCGTAGGGGTTTTATACCATAATGGGCACTAAATAGGTATATTTTTAAAATGGTCAGACTCCTGGGTCAAGGAGTCACTATTTCACAAATTGCATATTTTTATGAATTTATTTGAATTTTTAAATAGTAGCGTCCTGACATTTTTCATAACTGTTTGGTATTTAAAAAAAAAGAACCACTATATTTTTGAAGGGGTCTGATACTTCGGTCTGGAGCTCCCTGATTTTTTTTCACATGCCACTGATCACTGATGAAATTGACATGGTGGGTTTTGGGAGCTACGGGTATAGATGGGAGTGATGGATGGTAATTGGTGTGGTGGGTGTTCGAAGGGGATGAAATCGTTAGGGTGAGGGTCGCTGGGGAGTGGGTAAGTGGATAGAAAATGGGCGGTTGGTTGTGGGAGGCTATGGATATTTATTGGGATAATGGAGTAATGGTTTGGTGATTGGGTAGAAGGCGTGAAGAGGCAGTGATGAGGATAGATATATAGTAAATCACAATCCTTCGGTTTTTATTTTAATTTGAATTTTAATAAAGGGCTTAGCCCAACTTATTGCCGTGACGCAAGTCATTCAGGGATTCCTCCCTTGGCAATGAGTCTCTATATAAAATAAAAAACAACCCATAAAAATTACAATTGTTATTGTAAATTCTCTAATCGGGGATACACACACACTGCGTGCTCGTCTTGTGGCAAAATCATCCACCAAATGACGCAGCGGCAGCGAACAGCGCTGCTCACAAAAATTTAAAAATTGTATATTGGGGTCCCCAAGGGGCCGATCGCTCCAAATTTTTACAAAAAGTGTTTTCCATCGAAGACACACATGTGTACAAAATTTAAAGAAAATCGGGTACATTTTGTAAAAAAATTTGTATGGGTGCCCCTCGACCCAGTGGCTTGATTACTTCCACATTTTTACAGAAAGTGTTGTCCATCGGATATACTCATGCGTATACAATTTAAAGAACATCGGGTAAATTTTGTAAAAAATTTGTATGGGAGCCCCACCGACCCCGAGGTGCCAAATTTGATTAGAAAGTATTGTCACCGGAAATACACTTGCGTGCAAAATTTCAATACAATCGGGCTTTGCGAAGTGGGTTAAAAATTGATCACAAGATCTGACCAGCCAGCCACGGGCACGCGAAGTTAATATAGAGAATTAAAAAAAAAAACAATAGCGATGCGTCTCCAGGTCTTCTTGGGAGGAAGGTGTCTACTTAGAAAATGAAGGGATTCACTTCTACATCGACTAAGTCTCTCTTTCCGTCTTCCTGATCACTGTAGTGTTTTCCAAGCTGAAATCATGGCTATTAAGGAAGCCTTGTCTTGGCTGAAGAGTAATGTCATATCTGTTAAGGATATTTACATTTTCTCGGATAGCCAGCCTGCGCTAATGTCCATGGAATCAGTTTCCACAAATTCCTTTCTAGCCCGGAGTTGTCGATCGTCTCTTGAGGAGATGAGGAACTCGCCAAAAATGGAACCACACTACCCCTATTGCCTGAATATGGTTCACTAGGCATGCCGATCGCAGCGTGCAAACTCATGTTTAAACGGGATGCTATAGTAAAAACTAATTATAGATGGTCAAACGGCACAACTTGCATAGCAACGAAGCAGATCTGGCCCAAGCTAGATCCGAAACGCTCCAAGTATTTGATCTCTCAAAACAGACTGCACATTAGTGCCATTATAGGTGTCATAACTGGACATTGTTTCATAGGCAAGCATGCAGAAAGACTAGAAGTCTTTTCCAACGATTTCTGCAGAAGCTGCATGGATGAGAAGGGGGAGGAAACCACTCTGCATCTACTTTGTACGTGCCCAGCCCTCCCAGCCTAGGCGGAAGCTCCATCTGGGAGCGTTCTTTTTCAACGATATCAACGATCTAACCCACATTGACATTAATAGTCTCTTGCGCATCATACGAAGCTCCAAGTGGTTTAACGAGTAGGCATGGAATTTTACTAGATCCATGTGGTATCACAACGGACCTTCATGATCTAAGTGCGTCCGTTTTGACTGACGGCCACTTCAACCTAACCTAACCTATGATATACGGGAAGAAATTAGTTGTAGCAGATAATAAAACACGACATGTAGTTTTTTTTAGAAGATGACTCATTGTATATAAGTATCGTTAGTTGTAAACAAGGGAATATGGCTACAATTTTCTGGAAGTTTCTGGAAGCTTTTCAATGAGTATAAAAGGTGGTGTTCACTGCAGAGAATTGATTAGCTAATTGGAATTTAACCAGTGCAGTTGAAAAGCTCTTGCTTGCAGAAATATTGTAAAGTACAAGTAATAAGTGTTTTTGTGTACATTTTTTTTTTTAAATTTGCGCACGCGAAAAGAGGTTCGCACCCTTATTATGTTCGGCAATATGCTTGGCACAGCGTGGGCGTTAAGGAAAAGAGAAGAAAAGAGGAGATGTCGATGAGCTTGTGTTTTGAATGTCTGTGCATCATAGTGATGTGAAAAGACAGAGCTTGGCAGAGTATTCCAGATACGTATTTTACGGCTGAAGAACGAATCCCTGAACTTAACTGTACGTCCGAAGATGTGCTTAAGGGTAAACTGATGAGCATTTAGAGCGCCACGAGTATTGCGGTTGAATTCAAGGAAAGGTGGCATGCAACTGGCCATTTCTCTTGAGCACCGCTGGTGGAAGAAGCGATAAAAGAGTGACAAGCAGGAGACGTTCCTGCGGTGTTCAAGCGAATCTATTGATTTCGCAATGTTTTCGGCACCGATAATTTTTATCGCACGGTTTTGTGTTCTATATAGTTGATGCAAGGTGGTTTTAGGCGAACCAGACCATTGACAATTGTACTCAAGTGTAGGGTGAATAAAAGCCTTGTAGATAGTAGCCAGATCAGAGGGAGTGAAACATTTCTTTCATCGGGTTAGAAAACCTAAACATTTCGCAGCATTTTTGGCGACGGTAAATATGTGATCATTCCAACGAAGCTTGTCGTCAACGCACATACCGAGAATTGCGAGATTTTCAGTTTCCTCGATGCAAGTGCCATTCATGGATAATGGCATGGTATTTGGGATTCGCTTAGACGACAGGAGACAGCATTGGGTTTTGGAAGCGTTAAATTCTACTCGATTGTTTTTTCCCCATTTTATTATGCTGTCTATGTCAGAATTTAACGTGCTTAACATACGAAGTGTTTTGAGTTCCACATGAGAAGTGGTGGGACGTTTCCCAAACTTATATGAGTAGCTGAGAGTGCTGTCGTCAGCGAAAGAGTGAATTGGATTAGAAGTCACAGTTAAGAGATCATTAATAAAAATGATAAAAATGAGAAAGAGTGTCGGGGACAGAACAGAGCATTTATGTGGTGTATTTCAGACTTAAAATCGTCCAAAACAACTTGGATTGAGCGGTCCAAAAGATAGTTTCTAATCCAATGAAGCAGTTTTTCATCGACTCCATAAGCACGCATTTTGGATAATAGAGCTTGAAGCCAAACTCTGTCAAATGCTTTAGAAATATCGAGTCCAACAGCTTTGCTTTCACCAAAATGATGCAAAGACCGGTACCACTGTTCGGTGAGATATACCATCAAATCACCAGAGGAACGTTTCCCACGAAATCCGTACTGCCGGTCACTAAGGATTTCATTGGTTTCAAGATATTTCATGAGCTGAAAATTGATCAGCGTTTCCATGACCTTGGAAGCAATGGATGTAGAAGCTATGGGTCTGTACGAAAAAGGAGACGACGGCTCGCCTTTTTTGGGTATGGGCTGGACAAAGGCTGTTTTCCAACTTCTCGGGAAGAGTCCAGAAGAATAGGATAGATGGAAAAGCTTACGCAATGGTTATTCCAGCTTGGAAGAACAACTCTTCAGAACGAAGCCCCAGCAGATTTGTGAATGTTGAGATCGTTTAAAACTCTAGCAACTGCACGAGTACGAATGAAGATCTGTCCCATAGAGTGTTCAATACTCGGAGGTGCAGGCGGCATCAATGCACAATCTGGAAGCGTAGAGCTCGCTGCAAAATGTGCAGCAAACAGATTGGCTTTTTGGATTCTTTTCACGAATGACCAAAATTTTTTACTACCTTTGGGACTTTGTAGTATTTTTTGCCTCAATTTTTGGTCGTAGGCGAATTTGACTCGCCGAAGATGAGCATTGCAATTATTTCTGGCTCGTTTAAAATTTGTTCGGTTTTCTTCAGTAGGGTTTGCTTTGTAAAACCGAAAGCATACCTCTCTAATCCTAGAAGCCTCTTTACAGCTCGAGTCGTGCTATCCATCTTCCTTTGGTTTGATAGACTTATTCCTGAAAGGGATAAACTTTCTCATAGCAATAAGAATGAGGTTTGTGATTGCATCAGCGGCAATCATCCACGTTGGTATCGCGAAACAATAGCGACCAGTTAATCCTCCCAAAGAAGTTGTTAAGGCCGTCCCAATTGGCTTTTCGTATTGCCATACTGTTTTTTTGGGAGTTTTTTTCTCTAACTCCGTCGTTTATTAAAGAGAAATTAGCTGAGACAACACAATGTTTATGGCGCTGAAAGTCTTTTTTTTACCAGGCGTTCGTAATTTCTAATGTACGCGTGTCCAATATGGTTTAACTTCATTTCCCCACACGTGAAAAAATTCCGCGTCCTCGAAAGGAAATGCTGAAGAGCGTGTATGAACATATATAGGAGGGAACATTCCGATTACAGGCATTATGTTTCGAATAAGAAAATCTTGGATGCTTCAGGAGTGTCAAGAAACGATAATGTCATTTTAGATCTAACTAGGCTGGGTAAGCCTCTGTGCAAATGACTTAATTTCGGGAGCTTTTTATCCTAATACTCAGTACTTCGAGAGAGCACTGGGCTATTTGTCGGACTCGTGTAACGTGCCCGTGATCTACCATGTTGCTATAAGGGCAACTGATAAACGCATTCGACATATTTCAATGGCTTTGGGTAATCGGGATGCTAACTGGAGATACTGCAATACCGTACCTGAACGAGATCGTAATGAGAACATTGCAAGCAGATGCTGGAGGTGTAAATTCAACGGCCTGCTGTGCCGAGCGCACGTCTTTAGAGAATTTTAGTTTTTAGTTTTAGATTTATTTTGGTTTTGTATTTTGTTTGTTTTTTTAATTAGTTTTAAGTATAGTTAATTAGTTTTAAGTAGCATTAAGTAATATAAAAAATATTGAAATAAAGGTTTTCCACAATTTTTCCTTAAAAAAATAATAACGTATACTATAAGGTATACAAAAAAAGAAATAAATATTGATATATAAAAAAAATATAAATATTGAATATAATCTAAACCTCTATCAAGTCATTTTTATAATTAATACTAATATAACTTTAAGTTTCTTTAGTTTCTTTATTTTCTTACTAAATATAAATTTATATATTCAATTGCATTCAATAAATGATAATAAAAAAACGACTTATAAAAATTAAAATTTTTCGTGTAAATTCTTTAATCTCAAAGTTTGAATAAAATCGGATTACTTTTGAAAAAAAAATTAATGCGAGCACCTAGGCACTGGTGCACTTTTTATAAAAAGTTTTGTCAATCGGAGGTAACCATGTGTATAAAATTTGAAGAAAATCGGGTTAATTTTTAAAAATACATATAAGAGCCCCTCGGCCACTTCCTAATTTTTACACAAAGTGTTGTCGCTTGGATTAAATACGTGTGTATAAAATTTGAAGAAAATCAGGTAATTTTTTTAAAAAATTCGCATGGGAACCCCCGATCCCGATCCTGATCGCTACAATTTTTTTACAGGAAGTGTTGTCCATTGGAGAGATATCTGTATAAAATTTAAAGAAAATTCCGGTAAATTTTTTAATGGGGCCCCCGACCCCGATCACTACAAAATTTTCACAAAAAATGTTTTCCATCGGAGATGCACATGTGTATAAAATTTGAAGAAAATCGGGTACATTTGTAATAGATGCGGTGGAAGGGTTGTTCGAGTCGACAAGAAAGTTATACGCACACTGGAAAATTCTTCTCTAATTTAATATAAAACCGATTAGTATTTAAAACCTAAAATAGTTTTCAATATTTAAAATATTGTAAATATTCAACAGACCCAGGAAGCTCTATAAATACAGCAGTGATTGTTATAAGAAAAAATTAAATTTCAGTGATTGAAAATAAAAATGGCTTCGTCATCGAATAGCTATTTTGAGTTTCCTCAACTAAAAACTGACAACTTTAATAATTGGCTTTTCCTTGTTGAGTGCATACTGGATGAACGGCAGCTAAAAGATGTGCTTGACCGAGATATAGATGCTCAAGAGATATCAGAAAAAAGAAAAATCAATTTTTTTAATAAAAGACGCAAAGGCCAAATCAGTTATTGTTCAATGCGTAAATGACAAACATTTGAACATTATAAAAGATAGTAAAACAGCAAAAGAAATGATAACAAAATTTAAAAACATCTTCCAAAGGAAGTGTCTTATCAAAGTTGCGTCTACGTAGAAAACTTTTAAAAATCAAGAGAACTAGAGTGTATGGATTCAAAAATTGATAATACACACAAAATTTGCTACCTACTAACTGGACTCCATAATAAGTATGACACAGTAATTACAGCGATTGAAACAATCCAAGAAGAATGCAATTTAGATTTTGTGAAAACTCGGTTAATTGATGAAGAATTAAAACTATATCAAAATACACAAAATTGTGAAAATAAGAATGAAATGGCATTTAAAAGTGTTACTTGCTATAAATGTAAAAAGAAGGGTCACATAAAATCGGATTACTTTTGAAAAAAAAATTAATGCGAGCACCTAGGCACTGGTGCACTTTTTATAAAAAGTTTTGTCAATCGGAGGTAACCATGTGTATAAAATTTGAAGAAAATCGGGTTAATTTTTAAAAATACATATAAGAGCCCCTCGGCCACTTCCTAATTTTTACACAAAGTGTTGTCGCTTGGATTAAATACGTGTGTATAAAATTTGAAGAAAATCAGGTAATTTTTTTAAAAAATTCGCATGGGAACCCCCGATCCCGATCCTGATCGCTACAATTTTTTTACAGGAAGTGTTGTCCATTGGAGAGATATCTGTATAAAATTTAAAGAAAATTCCGGTAAATTTTTTAATGGGGCCCCCGACCCCGATCACTACAAAATTTTCACAAAAAATGTTTTCCATCGGAGATGCACATGTGTATAAAATTTGAAGAAAATCGGGTACATTTGTAATAGATGCGGTGGAAGGGTTGTTCGAGTCGACAAGAAAGTTATACGCACACTGGAAAATTCTTCTCTAATTTAATATAAAACCGATTAGTATTTAAAACCTAAAATAGTTTTCAATATTTAAAATATTGTAAATATTCAACAGACCCAGGAAGCTCTATAAATACAGCAGTGATTGTTATAAGAAAAAATTAAATTTCAGTGATTGAAAATAAAAATGGCTTCGTCATCGAATAGCTATTTTGAGTTTCCTCAACTAAAAACTGACAACTTTAATAATTGGCTTTTCCTTGTTGAGTGCATACTGGATGAACGGCAGCTAAAAGATGTGCTTGACCGAGATATAGATGCTCAAGAGATATCAGAAAAAAGAAAAATCAATTTTTTTAATAAAAGACGCAAAGGCCAAATCAGTTATTGTTCAATGCGTAAATGACAAACATTTGAACATTATAAAAGATAGTAAAACAGCAAAAGAAATGATAACAAAATTTAAAAACATCTTCCAAAGGAAGTGTCTTATCAAAGTTGCGTCTACGTAGAAAACTTTTAAAAATCAAGAGAACTAGAGTGTATGGATTCAAAAATTGATAATACACACAAAATTTGCTACCTACTAACTGGACTCCATAATAAGTATGACACAGTAATTACAGCGATTGAAACAATCCAAGAAGAATGCAATTTAGATTTTGTGAAAACTCGGTTAATTGATGAAGAATTAAAACTATATCAAAATACACAAAATTGTGAAAATAAGAATGAAATGGCATTTAAAAGTGTTACTTGCTATAAATGTAAAAAGAAGGGTCACATGGCTTATGAATGTCGAGCGCAAACCAATAACCGTGGCAGAAGCTTAAATCGTTCTGGAAGAGGCAGGGGCCGATCAAGAGTTCCAATGCGAGGTGGATATCAGTATCAATCAACAGCTCACTACAGCGAAGCAGATGAAGTTACATTCATAGCTTTCTGTGCAAATATACAAACAGACTTGAAAAGTTTTATATTAGACAGTGTAGCAACAAATCATCTAGTGCGATCAGACTTGGAACCATATATGAGAAAAGTAACAACATTAGCTACGCCAGCAAGAATAATATCAGCAAACAATAAAGTAATGATAGCTTATAAAAAGGGTGAACTCGCAGCTTATTTAAATAAAACAAAAATAAGAATTGAAGCTTTACTGGTTGAAGAAATGAGATGTAACCTTCGGTCAATTTCAAAATTAGTTGACAATAAATTTAAAGTGATGATAGATCAAAGCGGATTGACATTACGAAAGGATCAGTATATTTTCCAAGCTCCACAAGTAAACAGATTATATACATTAAAATTGGAAATAGTAGAAAACTATGAACATAAAGTACTCAGTGCAGAAATTTGGCATCAAAGGTTGGGACATATAAACAGGAAAGGTATGAAAATATTAGGACTACCATATTCAAATGAAAAATGTGAGACATGTATAGAAGGAAAAACAAACAGAATACCATTTAAAGAAAATAAGAAAATATCAAAAAGGATAGGCGAGTTAATACATACAGATGTATGTGGACCGGTAAAAGCAGAACAGATAACGTCAGAAAGATATAAATATTTTCAAGTAATTATCAATGATTATTAACACTTCACTGTAGTTTACTTACTGAAAACTAAAGGCGAAGCTGCAGAAAACGTAAAGAGATATATACAAGAGCTAAAAGCATCGTTTAATGTGAAAACAGCCAGAATAAGACTAGATAATGAAGGCGAATTTTCTAGTAATAGCTTGAAATTATTTTGCAGAAATAAAGGAATAAAATTGGAATACACAATGGCATATACACCGCAGCAAAATGGTAAAGCTGAGAGGATGAATAGGACATTGTTAGATAAAGTAAGAACTAAGTTCATCGATACCAATCTTCCAAAGACATTATGGGGAGAAGCATTAAGAGCTTCAACATATGAATTGAACATGTTTAAATGGCAAAGGTCCAGCTGAAATATGGTTTATGGTCAGCAATACAGACAACAGTATGAAGAACATAAGGAAATATCTGAAAAAGACACAAATAAAATAATAAGTAAAAATAAAACTGAACAGATGGAAAACTCCGAAGTGGTAGAAAATTTAGTCGACAAAGTGCAAGAAGAAGAAATAGAGACCAGAGAAGTTATAAGGCAGGAGGAGTATTCAAGATCAGGCAGACAGGTTAAAAAACCACAATACCTAAAACAATATGAAACATACTATACATACTGTATGTTAACACAAACAGAAGAACCCACACTATTTGAAGAAGCTGTAATGGATAATAAGTGGAGAGAAGCAATGGACAAAGAGTTAACAGCCCTAAAAGAATTAAAGACTTGGCAAGAAGTAGAAAAATCTATAAATACAAGAATAGTAGATACTAAATGGATATAAAATAAAAGAAAATGGAACAAAAAAGGCTAGACTTGTTGCTAAGGGATTTCAGGTAAAGAACAATGATTCATTTAATATAATGTATGCACCTGTTGCTAGACTTTCTACAGTAAGAATGATGATATCAAAAGCAATACAAAAGGACCTACCTGTAAGACAGCTTGATATTCCAACAGCATTTCTAAATGGCGAATTAAAATCAGACATTTACATAAAAGTTCCACAAGGATTAGAAATTAAAGATAAAAATAAAGTATTAAAATTAAGAAAAGCATTATATGGCTTGGTAGAATCACCAAAATGTTGGAACGAAAGATTAGACATATTGGCAAAGGAAATTGGATACAAGCGTTCAGAACACGATTACTGTTTATATTACAAAGAAAACTCTTGGATGATAATATATGTAGATGACATCATACTAATTGGAGAAATAGAAGAGACCGTAAATTCATTAAAAAAGGAATTTAGAGCAAAAGATTTAGGACAAATGAAAACATTTTTGGGAATGGAAATTGAAAGAAATACAGAAGAATTAGTAATCAGACAGGAGAAATTAATTGATAAAATTTAACAAAAATTCAATATGACAGAATGTAAAGGTATAGAAACACCTATGGAAGCAAATCTACAATTGATAGAGAGTGAAGAAAGAAAAGAACATGACTTTTCATACAGAGAACTCATTGGAAGCCTAATGTACCTAACAGTGACATCAAGACCGGATTTGACATATTCAGTATCATACCTAAGTAGATACTTAGATAAAACATCGGAACAAACTTGGAAAGCCGGAAAGAGAGTATTAAGATACTTAAAGCAAACAAAAAACAAAGGACTCATATATAAACGATCATCAGACAGGAAGTTATATGCCTACTCAGACTCAGATTGGGCAGGAGACAAAAGTGACAGAAAAAGTGTAAGTGGATGTATCATATTTTACGGAGAGAACCCAGTAGCATGGTTTTCTAAGAAGCAGAGATGTGTATCCTTGTCAACAGCTGAATCTGAATGTATGGCTGCAGCCACAACAGCACAAGAATTAATTAATCTAAAAGGCATCAGAAAGCATTTAGGACATGTGTGCGACAACGGATCTATTCTTTTAGTTGATAATAAAGGTGTGATTTCAATGGCAGAGATTTAATTGATAAAGACATATTGATTATATAAATTCAGAAAATAACTATGCAGATTTATTGACTAAAAGTTTGTGTAAAACTAAATTTAATTTTTTTACTAAAAGTTTATTAAATTAAGAACTTAAAGACATTATAAAACTTGAGAATTGTTAACAATTATTAATTATGTAAATTGAAATTGAGGAGGTGTGTAAGAAATATAAATGTCAAAATGTGTGAACACCTTGTAGTAGATGCGGTGGAAGGGTTGTTCGAGTCGACAAGAAAGTTATACGCACACAGGTAAATTCTTCTCTAATTTAATATAAAACCGATTAGTATTAAAAACCTAAAATTGTTTTCATTGTTTAAAATATTACATTTATTCAACATATTCAACACATTCCCATACAAATTATTTTAAAAATGTACTAATTTTTTTTATTTATACAAGCTTTTTTTATATACATATATTTAAACATATTGCCGAGGGAATACTCCCTGAATGACTTGCGCCACGGCAATAAGGTGGGCTAAGCCCTTTATTTAAATTAAGAATTAAATCGGAGAATTGTGATTTACAATATATCACATTTTTCACGTTTGTAGCAGGTTTCAATTTATTTTCTCGGAATTCTCCCTGATTCATTGAAAAAAGCAATACGTAAAAAACGTTCATGAAACTAAAACGACGCGAGTCCAAATGCTTTAATGAATGGATCATGGTCAAAGAAAACTACAAAAAACCTTGACCAAGAAAATATTACAAAAAAAATGACATACGTCTTCAAAATTCTTGGAGCCTCTACTGAAAAATTCGGTCTTTTAGGAAGTAGCTGACTTCTTTCTTGAATGCCCACAACTCGACAGTTAATTGTACCGGATTCTTTTGAAGTAACAGGCACGCACAACTATCGAGCCGATAAGCTCCAACGCCAAACATTACACCAAGGATGAGGGAAAAATCTTGACTCAAATTGAGCTCTTGATGATTCTTTGCGGTTCCTCGTAACTTCCTCCCATTCAGGCCTTTCGTGATGATTTGTAATTTGTAATTTCTTTTCTTTTAAATTTTTATGATTTAAAAAGAAATAATTAAAAATTGAAAAATTTAATTCCGAAAAAAATGTACTTGCTAACACCCTTTTTAGATTCTCTATATTAACTTCGCGTGCCCGTGTGTTTGTTTGGTTGTTTGTCGTGGAATCTTGCGATCAATTTTGAACCCACTTCCCAAAGCCCGATTTTAATGAAACTTTGCACACATGTGTATCTCTGATGAAAACACTTTCTATTTTTATTTATATTATATTACTAGCTGATTACCTGGCGTTGCCCAGGTATTTATTCATCCCAATCTTCTATTAGGGGTAGAAAAAAGAATGATATCTATCTATAAGGTAGAATTGTAGTTTTTATTAACAAAAATATATTTTAAATTATATCTATAGTATTCAAACTATAAAATAAAATTAAATAAACCTTAATAAAATTATACATACAATTAATTTCATTTATACTGCGCAGTACTTACAGTACAGTAGACACAATAAACTGTCCGACTTATTGATCGTCATCGAAAACGCAAGTTTTACTGGAAATTGCAATGTCTTAAATGTAACAGGTAGATCCGTCGAAATGAGTGCTATCCGTGGGATAGAAACTGTTTCACACTGTCCCTTTTCTGTGAAGATAGTCGCTTCAGTTATATTGCCCGGAACAGTCTTGTGACGTTGCTAATAGATTTCATAGATTTCAAAAATCGATGTCAATTTTATATAACGATAAGACACGGATACTGGGCTACCTTTTCCAATTTGAAGTAGGAGCGACAATATCCTCACGCTTAAATTCGTCGCCAAATGGTCTCCGAGTACCATTCTAAACACCACTATTCATCTCAGCGACCCCGAAAACTATGGAATCGACACTAATATCAATCACCCTACCCACTCCGGGGAGACACTCACCCATAGGAGTGTCCTACCAATACTATTAATCTCATTGGCCTCGAAAACTATTGAACGGATACTAATATCGGTCATCCCCCTCAGGTACCAACCCATCCCCCTAGAGCTGTCTTACCGTAACTATTCAACTCAGCGACCCCGAAAACCATAGAATCGACACTAATATCGGCAAACCCCTCAATTATCGAACCCATCCCCCTAGAGCTGTCTTACCATTACCATTCAAATCAGCGACCCCGAAAACCATAGAATCGACACTAATATCGGTAACCCCCCCCCCTAAGTTATCGAACCCATACCCCTAGAGCTGTCTTACCATCACCATTCAACTCAGCGATGAATACCATAGCATCGACACTAATGTCGGTCACCCCCCCCCTAAGTTATCTAATCCATCCCCCTAGAGCTGTCTTACCATCACCATTCAACTCAGCTACCCCGAATACCATAGTATCGATACTAATGTCGGTCACCCCCCAAAATCATCGAACCCATCCCCCTAGAGCCGTCTTACCATCACCATTCAACTCAGCGACCCCGAAAACCATAGAATGGACACTAATGTCTGTCACCCCCCACCTAAGTTATCGACCCCATCCCCTAGAGCTGCCTTACCATCACCATTCAACTCAACAACTCCGAAAACCATAGAATCGACACAAATATTGGTGACCCCGCCCCGCTCCGTTATCGAACCCATCCCCCTAGAGCTGTCTTACCATCACCATTTAACTCAGCGACCCCGAAAACCATAGAACCGACACAAATATCGGTCATCCCGCCCCACTCCGTTATCGACCCCATCCCCTAGAGCTGTCTTACCATCACCATTCAACTCAGCGACCCCGAAAACCATAGAATAGACAAAAATTTCGGTAACCCCCCACCCTTCGTTATCGACACCCTCACCCTAGAGCTGCCTTACCATCACCATTCAACTCAGCAACTCCGAAAACCATAGAATCGACACAAATATCGGTCACCCCGCCCCGCTTCGTTATCGAACCCATCCCCCTAGAGCTGTCTTACCATCACTATTCAACTCAGCGACCCTGAAAACCATAGAATCGACACAAATATCGGTCACCCCGCCCCGCTCCGTTATCGAACCCATCCTCCTAGAGCTGTCTTACCATCACCATTCAACTCAGCGACCCCGAAAACCATAGAATCGACACTAATGTCGGTCACCCCCAACCCCCCAAAATTATCGAACCCATCCCCCTAGAGCTGTCTTACTATCACCATTCAACTCAGCGACCCCGAAAACCATAGAATACACACAAATATCGGTCACCCCCCGCCCCCTAAGTTATGGACCCCTTCCCCTAGAGCTGCCTTACCATCACCATTCAACTCAGAAACTTCGAAAACCATAGAATCGACACAAATATCCCCCGAAAACCATAGAACGTCACATCGACACTAATCAACCCTAATATCGGCCAGTTATCGATCCCAACCCCTAGAGCTGCCTTATTATCGACACTAATATCGCTCGCCCTCCCCCTGCGGGGATACATAACTCACATATAGCAGTTTACTACCAGCACTATTCGTCTCGGCGATACCGAAAACGGTGGGTCCGACACTAATATCGGCTGCCACGCCTCCCCCAGCCAAAAAACGTGCTACCCCACACCACCTATATTTGATTCCAGATATTAACTAACATGTATACCAAGTTTGGTTTGAATTGGTCAAGGCGTTCCAGAGCTAGTTAGATACAAATATATATATATATATATATATATATATGTATATATATATATATATGTATATATATATATATATATATACATTTCGGGCCTCAGGGCGTAGATGTGCCATATGTTTTTTTTAATTTACCCAATTTTCTTTAAATTTTATACACATGTGTAACTCAAACACTTCTTCTAAAAAAAAATTGAGACCTCGGACCCCATACAAATTTTTCTAAAAATTAACCGGATTTTCTTCGAATTTTATATACATGTATCTCCGATGGACAACACTTTTTAAAAAATTGTGGAGACCTCGGGCCCCGGTGATGGGATCCCATACAAAATTAAAAAAAAAATTACCTAATTTTTTTCTTATATTATACACATGTGTACCTCCATGGATAACACTTTAATAAAAAGTATTGCCTTCAACAATAACTTCAGGCAATCCTGCAAATAAATAAAATTGACGTATGTTCAATCTCAGAAACACATTTTACCAAACAATCCTTTATTACATTTAAAGGTTATATTTATAATCTAGGGTGCCGTAAATGTTTATAGAAAATCTAATAAAAAATTAAAATATTTCATCAAAAATTGCTTTATTGCATTTCAAAATATTCGCCTTAACATCTATACACTTCTGCATACGCTCAAACCATTTATCGAAACACTTTTTCCAGTCCGACCATGATAGCTCCAAAACATGGGGTTTGAATGCTTCAGCTGCTTCTTCATGCGATTAAAATCGTTGTCCACGCATCTAATCTTCGATTGTTGGGAACAGAAAGAAGTCATTGGGTGCCAAGTCGGGGTTGTAAGGCGGGTGACCCATCAGTTCGATCGTTTGAGTGCTCAAATACTCGCTTGTTTGATGTGATGTGTGTGAGCTCGCATTATCGTGATGAAAATGATTCGCCGTTTTGGGTTGTTTCTCTCAATTTGTTGAAAAACTCAGGCAAACAAATGGTCGTATACCAAGCTGAATTGACTGTCTTTTGATTTTCAAGAGCCACATGCCCGATCTTGCATACGTTTTTGGAAGTAGCTTCAACGAATTTTTCAAGCAGTTGGCGGCACATAGCTCCCGCACGTTTAAATGTTCATGTAAAATCGTATATACGCTGGTGTTACTAATGCCTAGGCATGCCTCGATTTCCCGATAAGTCACATGACGATCCTCTTCAATCAGTTTTCTCACAGCATCGATGTTTTCTGGCACAACAGCTGTTTTTGGACGACCTTCACGAACTTCGCTCGTCTTTGAGAGAACGTTGTTCGCATTTAAATTCATTGTATCAATTATAAACACTAGCCAAGAATGGTGCTACGTCGCCAAAGAGAGATGTTGAATTTTTCAAAACTATAGGAGATCGATTCATCATTGGAGGAGATCATTGGAGGAAATTCCTTATTTGATAGACTCTTAAAAAATAAGAAATATCCCTATTAACTACGTGCAAATAGAAGACAGCTTGGAGTTAAATTCAGATCATTCCCCGATTATATTACCGCTGAGTTAAAATATTACTTTAAAACTCTCCAATTTTACTCTGACCAATAAAAAACATCGGGAGGCCAGGACCAAACCCCGGTTGTAGAGCCAAATATGATGATTAATAAAAAAACAGACTGGAAATACACTGGAAAAACAATAGAAGAAATATATTAACTAGCAGTGCCACTATAAACCCAAGATCAGTTGAACTTGGAAGTGGACAAATTTGTCAGCGACATTCAGAAATTAGCCTGGAAAAACACTCCTGAAATCAGAAGAAAACTTAAAACTTAAATACCCTAGAGAAACTTCAGAGCTGATTAAGGAAAAAGAAAAGCGGGGGAAAATGGCATTATACCAGGGCCCCGCAAGATAAAATCAAGTTTAATTATCTCACTTTTCAAAGTGAAGGGATCAAACAACTGAAAAATGATACAATAAGTGAATTCCTACGTATGCTTTTTAACGATTCTAGCACTGAATATTCACTTTAGAAAGCAACCAAGAAGCTAAAGATACCAATTATGCAAATGCCCCCCATTAAAAATTCGGATAGCAGTTGGGCCAAAAAACAATTATCAAAAAGCATCAAGGTTTGCATAACATGGGCCGTATTGAAATACTAGCTGATATTATTGAGCAAAAAAGGATAACAACTGGACAAATACTCAGAGAAGTTTCAAGAAAGGCAATAATTATAATCCGCGCCATTTTATCGTTTTTTGATGTATTTTTTAACTATCTTTAGCACGACCTAGAGGACTGAAATTTTGTGAGCGGCTCAATGTCAGGGGCCATCCCGCGTTAGTTGCGTGTCGCGAGTCGCGTGTGGCGCATGTGAAGCATGGAATACTTTGAAATACCCCCGACCTCAAAAACCGATATTTTGGCGATTATTACCAAATAATAAACGACTGTGTGGCGTGTTTCGATGTATACATAAAAGTTTGCACCCGAAAAACGAAGTTTTTTTTACATTTACTTGTTTAAATTATTTTTATTAAGTTTGTTTGTTTTTGTTTTTGTTTTTGTTTTTGTTTTTGTTTTTGTTTTTGTTTTTGTTTTTGTTTTTGTTTTTGTTTTTGTTTTTGTTTTTGTTTTTGTTTTTGTTTTTGTTTTTGTTTTTGTTTTTGTTTTTGTTTTTGTTTTTGTTTTTGTTTTTGTTTTTGTTTTTGTTTTTGTTTTTGTTTTTGTTTTTGTTCCTATTAAAATTTGGCCCCGGGGACGAGGGACTCCCATACAAATATTTTACAAAATTAAGCCGATTTTCTTCAAATTTTATATTCATGTGTATCTCCGATGGTTAACACTTTTTGTAAAAATTTTGAAGACCCCGGGCCCCAAGGTGGTAGGCCCCACACAATTTTTTTTAAAAATTAGCCCGATTTTCTTAAAATGTTATATACATGTTTTTTCCCGATTGAGTTAACCGATTTTCTTCAAACTTTATATACATTTGTATCTCCGATGGACAATACTTTCTGTAAAAATTTGGATGTGATTAGGCCCCAAGGCCTAGGTGCTCCAATGTAATTTTTAAAAAAGTAATCCGAATTTATTCATTACTAGCGGAAATACCCGGCGTTTCCCGGCTGCCCCATCCCACTGACACTACATCCACTGACCTCCCGCCCACTGAACCACCGCTCACTGACCCCCAGCCCACGGACCTCTGACCTCAGATGACCACCCACTCACAGACCACCCCACCCACTGAACTCGCACCAACTGACTAACCCACCAACTGACCACCTCACCAGCCCAGAAAACTATAGAATAACATAAAAACATGCAATTTGTAGAAACAATAAAAAAAATTCTTTTGGAGACCCTTTGACTCAGGAGTCTGACCAATTTCAAAATATGCCTATTAAGTGGCTATTATGGTAAAAAACCCATATGCAAAGTTTAAACGCGATCGGTTTAAGGGTTTGGCAGTCCATACCGGACATACATACATACATACAAAGTTTCACTTTTATATATATAGATTGCGATTAGAGAATTTACACGAAAAATGTTAATTTTTAAATTCTCTATATTAACTTCACTTGCCCGTGGCTGGCTGGCTGGCTGGCCAAATCTTGTGATCAATTTCAATTTAACCCACTTCCTACAGCCCGATTTTATTGAAATTTTGCACACTTGTATATCTCCCAAAACAACACTTTCTATTAAAATTTGAGGCCCCTCGTGCCGCGGGGTCGGGGGGCTCTCATACAAATATTTTACAAAATTTACCCGATTTTAAATTTTGTACACATGTGTGTCTTCGATGGAAAACACTTTTTGTAAAAATTTGGAGCGATCGGCCCCTTGGGGACCCCAATATACAACTTTAAAATATCGCTATATCGCATCAGATCACGGCAAAGTCTGAGCTCTGTGCTCTGTGAGCAGCGCTGTTCGCTGCCGCTGCGTCATTTGTGAATGTGTAATTTTTATGGGTTGTTTTTTTATTGGTTGTTTTTTTCCTTCTCCGAGAATAATTTATTTCTCTGAGTCGTTTTTTCTACACTCTGAAAATTTTCAGATATGACATTTTTACACTGAAAAAATATACAGAACATTTTTGACAGCTGTAGTTTGTTTTATGTTGTTAGTTTTTTCTTGTAGTTGTTTGGTTTTGTTGCTTGACATGAGACATGTCGACTACTATTGAGCATTCAGATGAAAATAAAAGCTTTCATTGGTAGTAAAAACACAGCAGATAATTTTTTTAATTTACAGATCTAATCAGGGAAAAATTTATCGGATTTCTCGATTTCTCTGTTTTCTCCGATTTCTCCAACAATAAAAAATCACGCCGAATGTTTCTTACAAACATCACTTTCGCACACTTGCGGTTGCGATTTCGATTCGTTCGTCATTCGACAATGGACATCGCATTTTCGCAATATTAAATTCATCGTTGTGATTTGTGAACTTTAATTGTGAGCCCGAAAGGCGAAGCTAATAATCTGAGGACAAGAACATTTTTTCAGCATGCGTGTGTACACATGTCACTTTGTACGTTTATCAGTTTGTTAACTGGTTTATCTCGGCTTTTACCAGTCAGAATTTGATTTATTAGCGCTCCGCTCTCGATGGCGTATTTATTTTTTATTCATACGGGTGGGAAACTGAGAAAAATACTCAATCAACGTATCGATATCGATTTTTTTTAAGTCCAAAGTTATGCAATGTTAAATGTGTTTTTTACAGTATATTGTTAAGAAATTCAGGCTTTCGAGTTCGTAAAGTATTTTGCAATTAAAACACAACACAAGTTAATTAATTTAAAAATAACAACTTTAATGAACAACAATAAAATTAACACAAGTTCACAATTTATAATAGTGATTACTTTAAATGTACACAAGAACACTTATGATACTAGTACTTCACAATAATTATCTTAGGTTATATCTTTATCACTTTACAAGAACTTGTACAACTGCACTGGTTAAATTCCAAACAACTAATAATCTTACTTCGACCTAACGCCTCTATTTATACTCAATCATAAGCTTCCGGAAACTTCTAATATTGTAGACAGAAATATCCAGAAAATTGTATCCTTATTCCCTTATTTACAACTAACGACACTTATATGTTTGACCAGTACACAATGATTCAAACTTGCTGGCGGTTACATTTCAAATAATCGAATAGTGTTAGAGCCTAAAAGTATGAAACATGAAAGTGATTATTTTTAGTATGCAGTATTTACATTGGGATTTATCTTAGGATTCTAATTCTATTATATACGCTACTAACTACTTTTCGTAACAATATTTTTAAATTCGTTTATGACTGAAAAGACTTTTAACATTGCATGCTATTGATCTGTTTAGATAATTCAGTGCTTAGACTGAATTACAACCATCAATTACAATATCTTATATAGATTTACCGTAAAAAATAACGAAATACACAACGATTTTTTATAAAAATTGTTCTTTAATTTATGAACGTTTAAATGAGTGAACTCATTTGAATTTAATTAGACAATGAAAGGACCAACTAACTAAAATAATTTTACGTTCATAGACTACACTGACTACTCATTTAATACATGACAACAATAAACAACATTGACTTCATAGTCAATAGGGGATAGGATAGGTGATAGATATGGAGCACCTAGAACTGTTATTAAATAATTGAAAATTGCTGGAATGTTTTTAATGGAAATCTGGAATATTTGAGGCTTAAAAATCAAAAGAACCGTGCTAAGCATATGATGAGATTAAAAGAACATCAAATGCTTAGCACGGTTCTTTTAAAGTATATGGTGTTTTTAAGTCTCAAATACCCCTTACCCCAAAAGACCCTCAAAAGACTCCGAAAAGAAACCGAAAGGACCCCCAAAGGACCCTCTAAAAACCCCTCAAGACCACCTAGAGACCCCCTCAAGTCCATCCAGCCGACCGCCCTTAAGACCCCCTTAATATCTCCTTAAGAACATCCAATACCCCACTAAAGACCCTCTTAAGACTCCCTCAAGACCCCCTCAAAGCCTCCTTGAGAACCAATTAAAGACCCTTTCGAAACTCACGCAAGACCCTCACAAAATCCCTTCCAGACCACCTTAAGAGCCCCTTAAGACCCACTCAAGACAACCTTAAGACCACCTCAAGATCCCCTCAGGACCACGTTCACCCTAGACTCTAGACTCTCTTAAACTCTGCTCAAACTACTACAAAACCCCTACAGATTATCTAAAGAACCCCCTCAAGACCACCCTCAGAACCCTTCAAGAACCCCATCAAGACCCCCTCAAGACCCCTCAAGATCACCCTCAAGATCCCTTAAAGTACCCCTTTAATACCCCTTTAATATCAACTTTAGACGTCCTCAAAACTACCTCAAAATCCCATCAACATCCCACTCAAAACCCTCCTTAAAACCTCTACAGACCTGAAGGCCCCATCATGACTCACCTCAAGACCCACCTCAAGACCTGAAGACCAACAAAAGACCCCCTGAAAAGTCCTACCCCAAAAACGCGTACGAGACTTACTCACAGATTTGTAATGAAAAAGTGTGACAGAAGGACATATAAACCGAAATTCCCAATTGTTAGTCTGCGAAAACAATGAGCTTGTTAACTTATCTTTTGTAGTACAAAAACTCAATTTAAACGTTAAAACTAGCTTGCTTAACAATGTTTGTTGCTTTGTGGTACAGGCCCCAGATTGAATAAGTGAGGGAATAACCTATGATTAGTAAAATGATTGAACGAACGTTTCTTTGTCTCTCTGTTTGTTTGATTGTTCGGTTGTTTGGATGGTTTTTTCTTTATTTGCTTCTTTGTTTGTTTATTTGTTTATTTGTTTGTCTGTGACATCCCCTTCACTCACATTTCGCCCCCTCCCCATAGAGGTGTCTTACATTCACTGTTCACCCCAGCGACCCCGAAAACTACAGAATCGACACTAACAACGGTTACCCCAACCCCTCACATATCGACCATAATCGACACTAATATTGTAGCAGAATTGCCATTTGGCAACACTCTGTCCTCCCTATATTTATTATTTATGCGTACACTCTTATACATGTAAGTCTGTCTCTGCTGTAGGTATTGGTAAGAAGAACACTTGAATCATAAATAAAGGAAGTCGATATTATACATTTAAACTAAACGTACGTGTTTCAATTGTCGCAGACTACATCACTTGACTTACGGTATACTGACTTACAATAATCTCCAAAGTAGGATACCTGACCGACATTAACAAAACGAGAAAAAAAGACAATAATTAAAGCAAAAAGAGTGTAAAAAATAAAAAAGACAATAATTAATGCAAAAAGAGTGCCAAAAATAAAAAACAACACATAAAAATTAGGTGTCCTGCCCACCGGAGCCTACCGAGCTTAATTCTCTTCACGATGTCGACATCGCTGTAACTCTCGCAGATCTCATAACTATAGAGTCTACGGAATCGTCCTTTCTCACATATGGGTCCAACAATTCTCCGTAAGAATTTTCTCTCGAACGCGGCTAAGAGGTCAGAAAGCACCCAAGTCTCTGATCCGTATGCAAGTACTGGTATGACCATCAGCTTGGATGTTATGGTTAAATTCCAGTCTTGACAGACTTGACTTGACTTGACTTGACAGTAGGCTTTGTTGGCTTTAAGCTCCCCCGTGCACCGTGCGCGTATTTCTGTTTTTTTTTTGTTTTTATAATTCGCGCACGCTTCAAGGGGTTCGCACCCTTATAATACTCGGCTATATGCTTGACACAGCGTGGGCATTAAGGAATAGGAGGAGAAAAGAGGAGATGTCTATGAGCTTGTGTTTTGAATGCCTGTGGATCATAGTGATGTGGGAAGACAAAGCTTGGCAGAGCATTCCACATACGTGTTGTACGGCTGAAGAACGAATCCCTGAATTTAACTGTACGTCCGAAAATGGGCTTGAGGGTTAACTGATGAGCATTTAAAGCGCCACGAGTATTGCGGTTGAATTCAAGGAGAGGTGGCATGCAGCTGGCTATTTCTCTTGAGCACCGCTGGTAGAAGAAGCGATAAAACAGTGACAAGCAAGAAACGTTCCTGCAGTGCTCAAGCGAATCTATGGATTTCGCTATATTTTCTTCACCGATAAGTTTTATATCGCGGTTTTGTATTCTATCTAGCTGATGCAAAGTAGTCTTAGGCGCACCAGACCAGATATGGCAATTGTACTCAAGTTTTGGGCGAATAAAAGCCTTGTATATGGTAGCCAGATCATAGGTAGTGAAATATTTCTTGCACCGGGTTAGAAAACCTAAACATTTCACAGCATTCATAGCGACGGTAATTATGTGTTATTTTCAACGAAGCTTGTCGTTAACGCACATACCGAGAATTGCGAGATTTTCAGTTTCCTCGATGATATTGCCATTCATGGATAATGACATGGGTTTAGGATTCGCTTGGACGACAGGAGACAGCATCTACTCGATTGATTTCTCCCCATTGTATTATGCTGTCAAGGTCAGAATTTAACGTGCTTAACATACGGAGTTGTTTGAGTTACACATCAGAGGTGGAGGGACGTTCCTCAAACTTATATGAGAAGCTGAGAGTGCTGTCGTCAGCGAAAGAGTGAATTGGATTAGAAGTCACAGATAAGAGATCATAAATAAAAATTAGAAAGAGTGTTGGGGACAGAACATAGCCCTGGGGAACGCCAGCATTTATGTGGTGTATTTCAGACTTGAAACCTTCAAAACAATTTGAATTGAGCGGTCCAGAAGATAGCTTCAAATCCAATGAAGCAGTTTATCATCGACTCCATAAGCACGCATTTTAGACAAAAGAGCTTGATGCCAAACTCTGTCAAATGCCATAGAAATATCGAGTGCAACAGCTTTGCTTTCTCTAAAATGATGCAAAGATCGGTTCCACTGTTCGGTGAGATATACCATCAAATCAACAGTAGAACGTTGCCCACGAAATCCATATTGCCATTTGTCTCTCTGTTTGTTTGATTGTTCGGTTGTTTGGATGGTTTTTTCTTTTTTTGCTTCTTTGTTTGTTTATTTGTTTGTCTGTGACATGCCCTTCACTCACATTTCGCCCCCTCCCCATAGAGGTGTCTTACATTCACTGTTCACCCCAGCGACCCTGAAAACTACAGAATCGACACTAACAACGGTTACCCAAACCCCTCACATATCGAACATAATCGACACTAATATTGTAGCAGAATTGCCATTTGGCAACACTCTGTCCTCCCTATATTTATTATTTATGCGTACACTCATATACATGTAAGTCTGTCTCTGCTGTAGGTATTGGTAAGAAGAACACTTGAATCATAAATAAAGGAAGTCGATATTATACATTTAAACTAAACGTACGTGTTTCAATTGTCGCAGACTACATCACTTGACTTACGGTATACTGACTTACAATAATCTCCAAAGTAGGATACCTGACCGACATTAACAAAACGAGAAAAAAAGACAATAATTAAAGCAAAAAGAGTGTAAAAAATAAAAAAGACAATAATTAATGCAAAAAGAGTGCCAAAAATAAAAAACAACACATAAAAATTAGGTGTCCTGCCCACCGGAGCCTACCGAGCTTAATTCTCTTCACGATGTCGACATCGCTGTAACTCTCGCAGATCTCATAACTATAGAGTCTACGGAATCGTCCTTTCTCACATATGGGTCCAACAATTCTCCGTAAGAATTTTCTCTCGAACGCGGCTAAGAGGTCAGAAAGCACCCAAGTCTCTGATCCGTATGCAAGTACTGGTATGACCATCAGCTTGGATGTTATGGTTAAATTCCAGTCTTGACAGACTTGACTTGACTTGACTTGACAGTAGGCTTTGTTGGCTTTAAGCTCCCCCGTGCACCGTGCGCGTATTTCTGTTTTTTTTTTGTTTTTATAATTCGCGCACGCTTCAAGGGGTTCGCACCCTTATAATACTCGGCTATATGCTTGACACAGCGTGGGCATTAAGGAATAGGAGGAGAAAAGAGGAGATGTCTATGAGCTTGTGTTTTGAATGCCTGTGGATCATAGTGATGTGGGAAGACAAAGCTTGGCAGAGCATTCCACATACGTGTTGTACGGCTGAAGAACGAATCCCTGAATTTAACTGTACGTCCGAAAATGGGTTTGAGGGTTAACTGATGAGCATTTAAAGCGCCACGAGTATTGCGGTTGAATTCAAGGAGAGGTGGCATGCAGCTGGCTATTTCTCTTGAGCACCGCTGGTAGAAGAAGCGATAAAACAGTGACAAGCAAGAAACGTTCCTGCAGTGCTCAAGCGAATCTATTGATTTCGCTATATTTTCTTCACCGATAAGTTTTATATCGCGGTTTTGTATTCTATCTAGCTGATGCAAAGTAGTCTTAGGCGCACCAGACCAGATATGGCAATTGTACTCAAGTTTTGGGCGAATAAAAGCCTTGTATATGGTAGCCAGATCATAGGTAGTGAAATATTTCTTGCACCGGGTTAGAAAACCTAAACATTTCACAGCATTCATAGCGACGGTAATTATGTGTTCTTTTCAACGAAGCTTGTCGTTAACGCACATACCGAGAATTGCGAGATTTTCAGTTTCCTCGATGATATTGCCATTCATGGATAATGACATGGGTTTAGGATTCGCTTGGACGACAGGAGACAGCATCTACTCGATTGATTTCTCCCCATTGTATTATGCTGTCAAGGTCAGAATTTAACGTGCTTAACATACGGAGTTGTTTGAGTTACACATCAGAGGTGGAGGGACGTTCCTCAAACTTATATGAGAAGCTGAGAGTGCTGTCGTCAGCGAAAGAGTGAATTGGATTAGAAGTCACAGATAAGAGATCATAAATAAAAATTAGAAAGAGTGTTGGGGACAGAACATAGCCCTGGGGAACGCCAGCATTTATGTGGTGTATTTCAGACTTGAAACCTTCAAAACAATTTGAATTGAGCGGTCCAGAAGATAGCTTCAAATCCAATGAAGCAGTTTATCATCGACTCCATAAGCACGCATTTTAGACAAAAGAGCTTGATGCCAAACTCTGTCAAATGCCATAGAAATATCGAGTGCAACAGCTTTGCTTTCTCTAAAATGATGCAAAGATCGGTTCCACTGTTCGGTGAGATATACCATCAAATCAACAGTAGAACGTTGCCCACGAAATCCATACTGCCGGTCACTAAGGATTTCGTTGGTTTCAAGATATTTCTTAAGCTGATAATTGATCAGCGTTTCCATGACCTTGGAAAGAATGGATGTAAGTAAGTTCGGTACGAAGAAGGAGACGACGGCTCGCCTTTTTTGGGTTTCGGCTGGACAAATGCTGTTTTCCAACTTCTCGGGAAGAGTCCAGAAGAATAGGATAGATGGAAAAGCTTACGCAATGGTAATGCCAGGTTGGAAGAACACCTCTTCAGAACTAATGGATCTGGCCCAGCGGATTTGTGAGTGTTGAGATCATTTAAAACTCTAGCAACTGCACGAGTACGAATAAATATCTCTCCCATAGAGTGTTCAATACTTTGAGGTGCATGAGACGGCAATGCACAATCTGGAAGCGTAGAGCTAGCTGCGAAATGCGCAGCAAACAGAATTTGACTCGCCGAAGATGGGCATTGGAACCATTTCCTGCTCGTTTAAACTTTTTTCGTATTTCCTCGGTAGGGTTTGCTTGGTAAAACCGAAAGCATACCTCTCTAATCCGAGAAGCCTCTTTACAGCTCAAGTCATACCATCCATCTTCCTTTGATTTGATAGATTTATTCCTGAAAGGGATAAACTTGCTCATACCAATAAGAATGATGTTTGTGATTGCATAAGAGGCGGCATCCACGTTGCTATCACGAACAAATAGCGACCAGTTAGTTCTTCCAAAGAAGTTGTTAAGGCCGTCCCAATTGGCTTTCTCGTATTGCCATACTATTTTTTTGGGAGTTTTTTCTTTAACTAGAGGCTATAATACATTGACGGAGTATTTATCAGGACGAGAGGTAACGAACAAGTCAAGGGTGTTAGCGGAATGATATGCAATGTCAGGTATTCGGGTAGGCTCATTTACAAGCTGAGTAAGGTGATTAAACTCAGCGAATAACTCAACACACCTTCCTTCGGGTGTTGTCTGGCCAGAATGGCGAAGCCACCCAGAATTATGTACATTAAAATCGCCCGCAATAACGATTTCATGTTTTGTGTGAATTCTTAAGATTGAATCAGACAGTGCATCAAACTCACTCTGGGTTGAAACACTGTCTAAGTGGGGGCTTCTGTACAGGAAACAGTAGTAGATGTTGCGCTCTTGTACCTTAACTTTGAGCCAAATAAATTTGAATTCCGGTTTGGAACTTTGGCTAAATTGAGGCAAAAGCTGAAACGCAACATCAATCCGGACATAGATTGCGAGTCCGCGTCGAGAGAAAAATAACGGCACCAAGCCATACCTAGGCCATAACTGAGAAGGGGGCTGACCGATAATAGTGTTGATTCTATGGTTTTCGTGGTCGCAGAGTTGAATGGTAAGACAGCTCTAGGGGGATGGGGTCGATACCTGGATGGGGGAGGGGTGACCGATATTGACTAGAGTCTGATTCGCGGATGCTGCCTTTCTTGATGAAGCAATCTTCGCTCGGAGCACTACACCTACACGGTAGTGTTCCGAGTCGACGTTGACACCTCTGTACGTTCGTACCATCATCTGGTTCGGGTTGTGGCTGCGGTCTATGTACACGCGGTCTATCTGGTTGCGAGTGGCTCTATCAGGAGATACCCAGGTGGCTTTGTGGATATTTGCTGAGCTGCCATCTCTATGACTCGTTGTCCATTGTCATTAGTGTTCTCGTGTAAGCTATGGGTGCCAATGTACTGCCCGAATACTGGCTCCCTATCTATTTTGGCATTCATATCCCCCAGAATGATTTTTACGTCATACTGAGGACAGGCATGGAGTTCCCGTTCGACTGATTCAAAAAATTCTTCTTTTTCATCATCAGGGGAATCCTCTGTAGGTGCGTGAACCCGATGCTTTAAAGCCGATAAGGGTGCGTTTCGTTCTTTTGCTGACTAGAAACCCCACCCCGAGCACAAATTGTCTTGCATGACAGTTGTAATATATGTCATATTCTGATTTTTGTAAGACACCATTCCCCGTCCACCACATCACCTCGATTGCTGTTATGTCGGCCTTATATTTAGACAGGGTATCGGCCAGCTGCTGTGCAGCTCGAGCTCTATACAGTGAGCGTACGTTCCATGAGGAAATTCTTAAATCGTTTAGCCGTTTTCGTTGCCGTGGTCGTCGTCGTTCATCAGTGTATCCGAGGTTAATTTGGGGTTCCGTAATATAGTTTTTTTACATGTGACCTCGCGCCAACCTTACTTTCATGGGACTAGCCCGATTATTTCGCTTTTCCTGTACTGGAGGAAAATTACCAGCGGCCACCACGTGGAGGTTTGATCGCACTTCCACCAGTCAGATATAGTTGCGCCCACATGCATTTCTGAAGCATTTTGTGTTGTTCGCCCTACTCTGCTGATGGCTGACCGCCAGTGTAAAAAATAAAAAATACAATAATTAAAGCAAAAAGAGTGTGACAACTAAAAAGACAATAGTTAAAGAAAAAAGAGTGCAAATGTTAAAAAACGAAAAAATATACAGCGTAAAGGACACAAAAAGACATTTTTTTTCTACAAAAAAACTATGGACAAGACAATCCAAGTCAAGCAAACACATAAACCGCTGTTCAACTTCGCGCTTGGCTTCAACAGTTACCCCTATCGTCAACCGGTACAAAAATTTCCATGGTTTATTGACTGAACGAAGTGCCGGTTGAGCAACCTGGCGATTGTCCAGGACCTGAGGAGCAGCAAGAAGAAGAAGAACAACAAGAAAATCAATAGCAAGCACAAGCAGACCCGTCGTCATCAAAATCACTAGAAATGGAGTATTACAAGAGAGAGTTAAATTTAGCCAAACGTGAGAAGTAGCTACTAAACGCAGCAGCAAGTAGACGAAACGACCCCAAACAACATGTATGAAACTCAATCAAAACAATCTCCAGTAAAGTCAAGTAGTGCTGTGGGCCAGAGAACGATGGCGGGGCAAATTTTGAAGTTTGGGTAGCGCAAATAAAAAATTTAGGAGCGACGTACCGTGTTGACCGAAACATGTTGCGTGCGTTGATGGTGAGCAAAACAACATGTCATGGTTGCACTCCAAACCATATCTTGTTACCGAGTGCTTAAACGTTATGACCAAAGAAATGCGTGAAATGTTCAGCTTAAGAGAAAACGGGTTGCTGTTGCGGCGCAACTTCAAAAGCAGGAAATGGAGATTCGGCAAATGTTTTGCTGACTACTACAACGAAAAAATGATTCTGGCAAACAATGTGCAGTTCGATGACGGCGAATTAGTTGACTATATAATCGAAGGAATACCAGACGAGCAACTTAAAGTTCAAGCCAACATACAATGCTAAGACACAAAAGCGCAGTTGTTGCGGGCTTTCTCAAAAGTTACATTGAAGCGAAGAAATTCGTCACGAGCGCTATGTGCACCAAAAACGGCCGTTTCCGAAAAATCCGCATACAAGATGCTAAAATTGAAATTCCATCGGACATATGGCAGCAGAGTGCAAAAAGCCAAAGAGGGAAATTGGTTAGTGCTATGCGTGCGGAAGTAAAGAACATCGCGTCGCAGTCTGTGCAGAAAGGAAAAAAGCAGTTCACTTCGTAGAACCAGATGAATTCGAATATGTAAGAATTTTAAAATTTCTTGTAGAGAGCAACAGTAACTTTTGATTTTATTTATTTGTTTTATAAGTAGACACAGTGAGTTGCATCAGACTCATCCGACGTAGCTGTCTACCAGTTGATGTAAAATTAAATAAATTATGGAATTAAGTGTATACAGGGATAAATAAAAGCAAATTAAATGTCCTTCGACAAATGTGGTGTTTTGTAATTTGGCAAGATAATAAAGTTAAGTAGTATATAGTTTTTTCACACGCCCATGGACGAAAGTGACTGTTTCATTCACTATAACCTAGTTTCGAAAGTAGCCTTTACACACTCTAGTGATTTAACATATAAAATACTTTTCGTTTTTACTGCAGCCACAGCATACACACATTCTCAGAGTAATTTTGCATTGCACAAAACCGGTTTTGGTCGTGTGAAAAATAGCTCGCAGAAAAGTGCACGATAAACTCCACTTTCCTTGCTCACACGCCCATATACGAAAGTGACTGTTTCGTACGCTATAAACTAGCCTCGAAAGTAGCCCATAACAACACTAGTTATGTTATGATATAAACGTCTTTTGTTATTTACTATAATCTCAGCGAACACATTGCGCATGAGCAAGAATTCTCTTTTGTTTGTCGTTTGTGATTTCTGCTTCTCTCGATTTAGCAGAAAAACAGGTTTGGACGCGTGAAAAATTAATTTTTTTGTTATTTACTGCAGTCACAACGAACACACATTCTCACATTTCTGCTTCTCTCTCGATTTAGCAAAAAAAAACCGGTTTGGACGCGTGAAAAATAGCGTACATGACTTGCAGAAAAGTGATCATCGTGCTCGTTAGATTGCCGAACTCGGCTACCGCCTCGTTCGTCAAGCTTCGACTATAACGTAACACTTCAGAAATATGAAAGTTCAAATGATGGATATAATTTAAACGAAAAAATGATTAGTAAATGTAAAACCGAAATAAAGTTTTTTGATAAAAATATAGATAGTTGAACAAGACGAAGTTGC
The DNA here is from genome assembly GCA_947095585.1 of Nephrocerus scutellatus. NCBI lineage: Eukaryota > Metazoa > Arthropoda > Insecta > Diptera > Pipunculidae > Nephrocerus > Nephrocerus scutellatus. Next base: position 64,337,787 of record OX352764.1, on the reverse strand, counting down.
CGAAAAAGAATTTAAATTTAAAGAAGAATTTTGAAAAATCTCTAATATCAATTGAGTATAAGAATCAAGATGACGACAATGCTAATGTAGATTTAAGCCTAGAAATTAACCTAAAAATAAAAAAATTTTTTGGGAACTTTTAAAAAACAGTTACACAATGCATTTCGACCAAACAAACCTCAAATTAAATGCGAATTGAAATTGAATATAAGTGATTCAAAGCCATTCCACTGTCCACCACATCGTCTCTCTTACGCAGAGAAAAGGAATTTTCCAAAAAAATTTGGACAAATACATAAATACAAATAGGTTACATAAGAGCGAGTCAATCGGAATTTGTAATAGGAGTTTTAGTTCATAAGAAAACGGGTGAACTAAGGATGTTTGTTGATTATCGGAAGTTGAATAAAGTAGCAACTAGAAATTCCTACCCAATTCCTCTCATCGATGATTTGTTGGATAAGTTAGCAAGCAAACGCGTTCTTACAAAATGGGGTTTTTCATGTTTTTATGCTAATTGATTCGGTTAAATATACCTCATTTATAACTCGGTTAGATCAATTTGAGTTTTTGTGAATGCCTTTTGGGCTCAAAATTGCACCCTCAACTTTTCAAAGATTTGTAAACATGATTTTTTCGGATATGATTAAAGACGATCGTTTAGTAATTTATATGGAGGTATATTGATAGCTACGAAAAATGTTGATGAACTTTTTTTGATTTTCACAGAAGTTTTCAAAAGGATAATTAATAATAGGCTTGAACTAAGGTAAGACAAATGCGGATTTTTGCGATCAAACATAGGATACTACAACATATCTGGTGAAGGTATTCAAACTAGTGAAAAAGGTATACAAGCCATTAGCAACTTTCCGGTACCCTAACGAACCAAATCAGTTCAAAGTTTTCTTGCCTGTGCTCGTACTTCCGGAGGTTTGTGAAGAACTTCTCAGTTATTGCAAAGCCCTTATATGACTTAACAAAAAAAGGACTGCAAGTTCGAATTTAGGCCAGAGCAAATAAAAACCTTTTAAATTTTGAAGCCGAAATTAATAGAATCTCCCATACTCGCACTATACGACCCACAAGACGATACCGAGCTTCATTGCGATGCAAATGCGATAGGGTTTGGCGCAATTCTATTTCAAAAAAAGAAAGATGGCAAAATGCACTACGGAAACTAAAGCAAAATATCATAGCTACGAATTAGAAACGCTAGCTATCATCTATGCGTTTAAACGTTTGATTAACGATTGCAATTCACTTACGATGACGTTAAATAAAAGAGAGTTAAATCCGCGAATAGCTTTAGAATAATTATGACTACACGTCAGAGAACCGAGGTGGTGCAACACGTCGACGCGTTAAGCCGGTCCACCAACACTTTGGTAATTGAGCTAAGCACGTTTGAAGAACTCCAAGAAGAGAGCCAAGTAATGTTAAACTACTACGATAGGTCACGTAGGTCTAGACAAAATGTGTGATTTAATAACGAAGAGTTACTGGTTTCCAAAAATGAGAGATAAAGCGGGAACTCATAAAGCAAATTGTTTGAAATGCATAGTATATTCGGCGAAACATAGACGAGACGAAGTGTTCCTTCCCACTGCCACGTTGGTGCATCTAAAAAACTTAAACTTATACCTAAGTACAAAGGACGATATCGCGTAGTAACAGTCCTGCGTAATGATAGATACGTTTTGGGTGATGTGGAAGGGCTTCAACTATCACGAGCTACATACAAATGAGTATGGGCTGCAGCAAATATGCGCCCTTGGGTTAAAGGCAAAGCATAAGCTCAGCAGATCTTAATTGTCAGGATGGTCGAGTTGTAGCAGAATTGCCAATGGGCAACACGGTGTCCTCCCTATATTTATTATACGCATACACTCATATACATTTAAGTACTAGGTATTTGTAAAAAGACCAATTGAATCATGAAATAAAGGCAGTCGTTATTAATTATACATTAAACTAAACGGACGTGTTTAAATTTTCGCAGACTACATCAGTTGACTTACGGTATACTGACTTCGCTTCAATTATATTGCCCAGCATCTTTTTTGCGCAAAGTCTTGTGCCGTTGTTCAGTTTTGGCGAATTGAGATTCCGTAGTTAAATGGAGATTCCACTTTCTAGTAAAAAACGGTGTGGTGGCAGTCCAGGTATCGATAGACTTATATTCAGTGACTACGCCTGTTAATATGGCAAGAGTTTGATTGTTTATTTCTTCATTTTTAGCGGCAAGAAAAGCCCTTTCTCGCAACCAGTTCAAATGTGATACTTTTGAGAAACAGCCGGAAATGGAATTTATTAGCCCTGCGGCAGATTACAAAAATCGGATGGCAATTTTATATTACCATAAGACACGGCTACCATCTACCTAATCAAATTTGAAGTAGGAGCAATAATGTTCTCACCACCAAACACTATTCATCTCAACGACCCCGAAAACTATGGGATCGGCACTAATATCAGTCACCCACCCCCCTCAGCTATCGACCCCATCCCCCTAGAGCTTTCTTTCCATCGCTATTTACCTCAGCAATCCCGAAAACTATAGAATCGACACTAATATCGCCCCTCCCCCATAAAGCAATCAACCCGATCCCCCTAGAGCTGTCTTACCATCGGTAACCCACAACTATCGACACACTCCCTCTATAGCTGTCCAACCATCGCTATTCACGTCAGCGACTCCGACAAATATAGAATCGACACTAATATCGGTCACCCTCCCCCTTGCGGGGATAAATACTCACCCATAGGAGTGTACTACCAACACTATTCATCACGGTGATACCGAAAACTATAGGTCCGACACTAATATTGGCTGTCAAAAACAAAACGTGTAACCCCAACCCACAGTATTTGGTTTCAGATTGTAAGGTATATGTATACCAAGTTTGGTTGAAATTGGTAAAGGAGTTCCAGAGTTAGTTAGCATAAACAAACAATCATATAAATTCTCTATTTTATATATATAGATGATAGATTAATATGCGTTACATCCTAAGATAAGAGGTGGACACAGTGACTCTAGGCGCGAGTATTACGGATTGCTTGGAAGATGGACTATTTCTTTTGAACACCGCATGTGAACAAAACAATAAGACAGTGACAAGCAGGAAACAGTCCCACGATGTTCAAGTAATTCGATTGTTTGCGATGTTTCGCAATATTTAGGTCATATTTGAATTCTTATTGAAAGTACGGTCGGGGGCAACGCGAACCATTGAGCTAGCTGTAAGTTGCGAAGCAAGCAGATTCATCTTGTTTATAAAGCCGATGGTTTGAATATAATAGTAAAAGAATGTTGGAAATGACGACGTGGCAGTATTGAAAATTCGCTTCACGAACAACCAGAAATTCTAACTTTCTTTGGGAAGGGGCAGTATTTTCAATTTGTTTTATGAATGACTAGAAATTCTTATATTCTTTCGGACATTAAAGTAAATTTTGTCTCAGTTTTTCTGGTCATATTTTTGACTGGTCTAAATTTGTTTCGGATTTCTAGAGAGGGGCTTGTTTTATAAAACCGAAAACATAATTCCCGGATCCCAACAGCTTCATTGCAGCTGTTATCACTAATAATTTTTCTATAGTTTGGAAGGCTTGGTTTTAAGTCGGAAACTTACAGCTTGAATGCTGTTTTTTATATAAAAAAACCGGGGTTTCTTACTGAAGAATCATTGGGGGCCAATTACTGCAATATCCATTGACTACAGTTACATTTAATAGATATCGCTACCAGACCTGTTGATCGATTTTTTTTAGGGTAAATTTAAAGAGGTTGACTTGGTGCATATGCTGTTTCAACAAGATTTTATTTCAACAACAGTGTCGTGTGTCAAACAGCACGCCTTACAATCGAGTTATTGAAGTCAAAGTTCGAAGGGCGATGTTATAGATACTGGACGACGTGTGTTGAACATTGAAGTGTATTAAACATTTAAACATTCAATTCTTAAATACAATTATATTCGTCACATAGCAAACCTGATGAAATCTCGAGGAGTGTATTGCTTTCACTTGGATCCTATGCAAACAAGAGCCTAAAATCATATCATCGGGAGATGATATCGCTGGGCAGGTGCAGAATTGCACAATTTTTTCAACTGTGGACAAACTAAAGGCAATGCCTCCTCCTCCAGTGATATAATTGAATCCGTCCTCTGTATGCAATCTATAACCATAGCGCTCTCCCAAGTATATATCATCATTTCGATTAAAGCATCCCAAAATATCGCAGACTCCAGACACACTGCATTGAAAATAAAAGATAATATTCAATTATATAATTTATATATATCTACAATACATATATACATAAAATGTTACAGTAAAAATAAATATATACCTATAATAATTGAAAAGGACGTCGGCGGTAAAAGAGATTTGGTTTCACCAGCAGCAAAACAAATAATCCGTGTTTCATCCCAATCGAAATGGAAAATTGAAAAATTTATCAGAGGAAATTATATTTTAGAGATACGAGTATGTACATTATAATCTATGTATAAGCCCGATATGTATATCTAACCTCAAAAGGGTATCATCATCCGAGAGGAAAATCCAATCTATTGGCTTGTTAAGACTTCGATTCAATCTTTCAATGTCTTTCAGTACTAATTGCAATATCAATAAAGTTTTGACACAATGCCCCGTTACTGTGTTCGGAACACCAGTTGCGACAGTTGGAATTTCTTCATCTGTATGAGCCGACAAGGAAATTGGTTATAAAATAGTATAATAAACCACGCATATTTATAGTGTGTATGGAAGAGCTGACACGGCAAAAAGCAGCTACAGGTATACACACATATGCATATATATATATATATATGTTATGCTTATGTGTATGACAATGAATAAGGCAAAGATGTGGAGCAATAGCTGTAGTAGAGTAGTAGTACCCTCTGGAGATTAAATGTATGGCACGTTTTAAGATTGAAATCTCCTTGCTTGTTTCTTGCTCGCCCACTCGCGTTAACATTAATATGCAATATCTGTATTCATATCTTACATGTGTTATGTATTTTGTACGTACGTATATACTTGTATGATGGTGTTTTCCTATAATATAGAAGTTGTTCAAAACTTACTTGAGGTATCACTGAAAAATCTTTTATGTGTTGCATATCGTCCCCATGTTTTTTCTATTGTCGGTATCCGATCGCCAAGAAATTTGTGACATGTTTTTATAGCAAAATAAATACTTTCCCTGCTGACAGGAATCTGAAATATACAGGAATTTTCATTGGCCTTAGGCAGCTTGTCTTTGTCTTTACAAGCCGATTATTAGTGGAGAAATAAATAACAACATAAATGAATTAAGTATAGTATTGCACAGATTAGCATCAGATAAGCTATAGTGCATATTTCGACATTACGTACTCGTATGTTATGATATTGTTACGAAATTCAGGCTTTCGAGTTCGTAAAGGATTTTGCAAATTAAACACAACACAAGTTAATTAATTTAAATAATAACTTTAACGAACAACAATAAAATTAACACAAGTTCACAATTTATAATGGTGATTACTTTAAGTGTACACAAGAACACTTATGATACTAGTACTTCACAATAAATTTCTTAGGTTATAGCTTTGTCACTTTACACGAACTTTTACAACTGCACTGGTTAAATTCCAAACAACTAATAATCTTACTTCGGCCTAACGCCTCTATTTATACTCAATCAAAAGCTTCCAGAAACTTCTAATATTGCAGACAGAAATATCCAGAAAATTGTAGCCTTATGTAATGAGTCATCTTCTAAAAATAGACTACATGTTCAATCATGTTCTTTTACAAAAATCGGGCAAACCGCACAAACCGGTTTGACTACTTGTTTGACCAGTACACAATGATTCAAACTTGCAGGCGGTTACATTTCAAATTTCAAATAATCTAATAGTCTTAGAACATGAGAGTGCTTATTTTTTAGTACGCAGTATTTTCTTAGTTCTAATTAACCACTTATTTTTGGTACATTACGGTTTATCTAGGATTGGAATCTTCTGCACTACCGACTACTTTCGTAGCATTTGCTTATTTTAAGTATGCAGTATTTACATATAAATACCGGATTTTATTTTTATTAATATGTATATAATATTATTAATATATTTTATTTTTGTAGCTTTTTATAGACTTTATTTAAAATAAAAATTTGTAATTTAAATTATTCCAATATTTCTTTCTTTCGTTTGTCTTTCGGACCATTATCAAGAAAAAAATATAAATGAATGGATTTTTGTATCTATTCAGAAATTAATGAAAATTTATTAATGTTGCTATATTTGACCGAATTAAAATTTAAAATACTATACAAAGTTCGCTTAAGTAAATTATTAAGGGTAATTTTTTTATAAGGTTAATATAACTACTGTGTAATTTATTGGTATCCAATTTATAGTTAACAGGACTATTAGATAATTAAATGTGACAAGCTTCTTTGAATAGTCGTTTATGTTTCTTGTCTTCATAGTTTAAAGTAATGACATTCTGTGTATCAAAATCATATTTTAGTATGTGGCAATGCTTAGCGAATTATGATCTATAGCTATATAGCTGTTCGTCCGTCCGTCCGTCTTTAAGTTTTTTAACATTTTCTATTATTAATAAAGAATTGAGTTTGTCATCTGCTCTAACGTGTCCACTAGATTAGAAGCAGGCAATTTTGAAAAGTAAAAGTGATCTTTCTCCCGTTATATGGCAGTGAGGAAAAAATCAACCCATAAGAATTAAAATTTTTTCATGTAAATTCTCCAATAACCAAAAGCATACTTAATTCCACTTTAAATGATGAAAAGTAAAAACACACAGAATACAGTCATTATAGTATGACATGATTTGATGTCGCTATATGGAAACAATTTTGTATGGGAGCCCCCAGACCCCGCGGCCCGATCACTCCAAATTTAATAGAAAGTGTTGTCAGGGAAAATACACAATTGTGTAAAGTTTGAAAAAAATCGGGCTTTGGGAAGTGGGTTAAAAATTGATCACAAGTTCTGACCAGCTGACGGCACGCGAAGTTTATATAGAGAATTTTAAAATGGCGAAACAAACGGTGGTTCATGTTGAATTCACCATGAATTCCAAAATTTTAAGAGAACAAGCTAACGGTAGTTTTCTGATACTTTAACTGAATGAGTCAGAATGGATTGCATTTAAATTGGTTTATAAGATTAGAAGTAGTCAAAGTACAATCGTTGTTTGTGAGGTGGTTCATTTTTTTGCACAAAAAGTTAGTTTTGTAAAAAAGAAGGGTTTTACATTTTTTTTTTTAAGGAATGGGTAAAAACATTTTCAGAAAAGGCAGAAATAGATGTTTACTAATCGGAAGGCCAAAACCAAAATCATCAACCTCGGCACTAACTCAGTAACTCAAGTTAACCTTGCTGGACAGCCGGTAGAGAGAGTAGAGAGTTTCCAATATCTTGGGAGTATTGTCTCGACCGAAGGTGGAACCGAACAGGACATTGTCAACCGAATCGGCAAAGCAAAATCGGTGTTTGGAATGATGTCCATGATATGTCGAAGCAATGCGATCAGCTTAAACACCAAGCTGCGACTGTTCCGCTCAAATGTTGAGTCTGTGCTGTTATATGGGTGCAGCATTTGGAAGGTGACCGCTACTATCACAAAACGATTACAAACGTTCGTAAATAGGTGCCTACGGAACATCTTAAGGGTTTTCTGGCCTAACCGTATCTCTAACGAACATCTTTACCAGATAACGGGTCAGGAACCAATAGGCATAACCATCAAACGACGGAAGCAAACTATGCAATGCAATGGGACCCGTTATCTCAGGATGGTAGAAGAACGGGTCGTCCGAGAAATACATGGCGCAGAACAGTTGAGGAGGAGTCACGGCAATTGGGGAAGAGTTGGAGATAGCTGAAGCTCATTGCCAGGAACCGCACGCGATGGCGCGTAGGCGTAGTAGAGGCCCTAGGACCCACAAGGGGATACAGGACATAAGAAGAAGAAGAAGGCTTGTCTAAGCGTGCTATCGCTTGCAAGATCAATCGGAGCGATCATGCTTTTTGAAATTATTTAAAGGATCCAAAAATGTACGGGAAAACTATAAAGGAAATGTTTCCACTGAGGGCCGTGGTCGTGTAATTCGTAGTGCCAAATACGTCAAGTGACTAAAGCTGAAGAAAAATCTCCACTAAATGCTTCGTGAAAGATTCAACGATTAAAATTCGCGAAAGACCACATGACTTGGGATGTGCATCAAGGAGCAAGTTTGAATAACTGGAAAAAAGTAGTATTATAGACATATATAGACCATTTCGATGCTACTTTTCTACTTTGTTGCTTCAAAATTACTATGCTTGTATTTGATAAATTACAAGTAGTCCAAGTATTAAATATGCACTCAAATCTAAATATAAGTTTCAATCTAAATTTAAAACTTATTTTAAATATGTACTTAAGTATTACGATGGTTTAACATTTCAATGTAATTTTTGGTTGTATAATAATATGTATTATTGTTTTTACGAGCAAGATATACTCAGCAAATGTCCTTAGGGACGTGACTGTACAAACAAACGAATTTTGTAAGTTTTTGTTTAAAGTTACTTGTACTTTGCTATGTAGTATCCACCGCAACCAATTGCCTGGGGCGGATTCCAAAGTATTACCGGATTACAAGATCCTCGATAAGAGTATTATGATAATGAAAAGCGAAGATAGCATGGTGAACGTTATTGTCATATAGACAAGTTAAAAGACAAAAACAAAAGGAACAACTCAAAACTCATTTTAAGTCATACTCATAACTATGTTATAAGAATACCCAAAACTCATTTTAACTCATACTCATAACTATGTTATAAGAATACCCATTAAATAAAAGCACTTTGCAAGAACTTTTTGCGAAGACGTCCCTTCAGTTTAATATGACTTATGAACTTGTTTTGCTATAAAAAAGTAAATAAAATTATAACAGGTATGTACGTAGATACTTACACATGATGAAGAATCTGAAGGTTGAGCGTACATAGCACATTTCTTGTTATACCCCGATGCTGGACAAATGTAGAGAGCTGCTTGTAAGAGAAGACATTCGTTGGTCTTATATTTGTGGAGAAATTCGTTACTGTCACTATTTCTAACAGCGACATGCGATACAAATCCTTCGGATGCCTTTGTAACGGAATTTATGGAAGGATGCGTTGCATCCAAACGTTTACGGTTATCAACTTTCACATTTTCCATGATGAAACGAGCAAGCTCATGAGATGCGTCTATGAAAAATTCAGTTTTTGGTTTTACATTTGCAACATGTACAGCCATCCTGTTTAATTATTTATTATTAAAAGTGTGAAAAATGTGTTGCTATTCAGTTTTAGGAATGTATTTTAATTACGGATGGGAAAGTAAATGTGTTGCTATTCAGTTTTAGGAATGAATTTTAATTACGGATGAGAAAGTGTCATTATATTATAGTTTTATTCACATTTATATAGCCTACATACTTATTTAATAAGGACATCGTTAGTGCAATTCCTGAACGGAGTATCGGATACGGAAACCAGCGTGGATTCTCAAAGAATGCAAAATGATGAATTATTGTCGCATCCTGGTCATATAGGGGAAATCCCAGATACACTGCCTAGCAAATAAAAATAATCTGAAGCCATGTTCATAAATAACATAATAATAATAATCTATTTGTGTTTGCAGTAGCCCATACACTGACTTTACCTCAGTATAATTCTCAGTTGAAAGATTTTCTATTAATGACTTCAGTTCAATGTGTGTTGTGTCTTCGCAAAGAATAATCCATTTCGTGTTTCGTTTTATTATATCCGGCGTTGTTGTCAAATATTTTAAAGAAGCCATAAAGGTCCAATATCCTGGTTGATTAAATATTTTATGGAGTATGTAAACGTTGATCGGATGATTTCGCGAAATTAAATATGACTGCTTGTACACATCTTCTTGAAGATCTTCACTTAATCGATTATGGTAGCTGGTTTCTTGACTTAGTATTAAAATAAGTATCTCATCAGGAGCTTAAATTATATAAAATAATATCAGATGAGTGAACGGTGTTTTGAATAAATATAATTTTTATTACAGCTTTAATGTGTTCGGGTTGGCTTTTTCAGCTTTTTATCTATAAACAAACAAGTTTTAAAAATAGCCATATAAGCGTTAACACATCACGCGGTCACCTTGGAAGCAGACTTATTTAAGTATGTTTGACTTAAAAGCTGGTTCCGTCTTATTTTTTTCATTTATAATTTTGTCTTAAATCTTAACTTGTAATAATAGGGGCGCGTTGTGATGTCCTTTCTTATGGGACACAGGATGCTTTTTTTCCAGTCTTCTGGCTTTGAATCTTCCTCCCATAGTAGTAATTTTAGTTTAGCGAGTCAACCTAGTTTATGTAGCTCTAATGGAATGCCACCAGATCCCGAGGCTAATGCTTCCCTTATTATTTTTTAGCCGATTTATCGCTTTGCTAACTTTGTCTATGCTTGGTGGCGGCAGCTTGATCTGTTTAAAGGTTTGGCAGTACACAAAAAATGTGAATCAACTGGAGTGACTCCTCCAAAAATTTGCACGAATACTTTTTAGTATCCGTGGGAACATAGTGTTGGGTGTTGAGGGGAAGGGCGGTAAGATAGCCGTAACACCCTTATAGGTGGTGGTGGGATGTGGGTGACATATGACATGACCTAAAATAATTCATCAAAAACGCCAAATTTTTTTTCTTTTGTATTTCTCTCACTAGCATTTGAATGCACGTAATCTAATTTTTTATGTTATTAGTTAAAGTAAATTTAAGCTCAGTTTACACAGCGCACACCACGAATGCTACAAAAATCATGTATCGTTGACACCTTAGCCGTGGTTTTTTATGGTAAACAAATGAAGGAGCTATTAATAAGTGCTGATCGCTCTTTTTTTTATATTCTCTACTAGCTGACCCGACAGACGTTGTGCTGTCCCACTTTCAATAAATTTGTTTGTAATCGTGAACTTGTGAAAAGCTATTTGTTTTGCGATATCGAGTCACAGTATTAGTCACATCATTGTGTTACATTTTTTAATTTTGGGTCTTTTAGGGTCTTTTGGGGTTCTTTTGGAGGCCACAGTCAGCATCGAGCTCTCAACACGAGCACATCTTATACAGATCCCGCACCAGATCGCTCAGCTACCTGCTACCGGCTACGGAAAAAAAACGCTCCCACCAAAAAGCGAGCATTTCGCTACCTGTTACATTTTAACTTATTTTACTAATTACTTTTTAATTTCAGGCATATATTTATAATTAATAGTTATTTATTTTCAGATTAAGTGTTTTTTTTTCATCTTTCAGCCCTATAAAATTGGGAAAAAAGAAAAACGAAAGGAAAAGGTTAATGAGGTATTAACCTTAATCAGACAAGAAGTCTCCACCCATGGTGGGATCATCGCCATTAACATCATCTTCTCCTGCAGTGAATGCTGTTGAAGTGAAAAAACCGCCGAAAGTCATTGCTGTAGAGAAAACAGCCAAGGCAAAAGAGGCACAAAATGTTATTAAGAAGGCACCACCTTCACCAAGCAAAAAAGCCCCAATTACGGGACCAACATCGAAACCATTTGCTATGCCGCCAATAGTCTGTTTTATACTCAACGTTGCTGAACTATCTAAGTTCGCGAAGAGTGCCAACATTAGTTGCAGAATTCGCAACATCAACAGCAGTAAGTCGGTCGTTACTGCCATAAACAAAGATGGGCACATCGGGAAAGACTGAATTCAACGCATACACTGCTAAGGAGGACCGAAAAGAAATGTTGGTCCTAAAAGGCATTCACCACTCCTTCAATACTGATGATGTCAAGGAAGCTTTAACGGCAGAGCAGAGGGTATCCCTGTACTGGAGGTCAAACCCTTCAAATCTCATAGGACCGACAGGAAATTTAACAATTTCATTGTCAAACTTGAGAAAAACTGCGATAAGGCAGCAGTTTGCTCAAAAACCCTCCTGATGAACCAGTTGGTACATTGGGAAAAACTTAAACCGGCAGGCATTACGCAGTGCAGAAACTGCCAAAAGTTTGGACATGTAGCAAGCAATTGCGGCATGAAATACAGATGCGTTAAGTGCAAGGACGAACACTTACCTGGCCAATGCCCGAGAAATGTAGACAACAAGAAAGACGACAACGTCTTCTGCACAAATTGCCAAAAATCTGGACATCCTGCAAACTATCGAGGATGTCCTAAATATAAAGAAAAATGGCGGAAAAATTAAAAATTGCCCAAAAGAAGATGGAGCAGCATAAGTTCGCCCAGAAATCTGCTGCAAAAGCTATAGTGAAAGGAGTTAGCTTTGCTAGTATAGCTGCTATGGGGACTTCTAGCAAGCCAGCAACAATCAACAGCACCATCTACTGGAAAGTCTAACATCTTCGACTTTACGGACCTTTTCACAATTTTGCAGAAAGCAAGAGAAGTCGTGCCTGCTAATTATAGCAGTCTTGATTACAGGTCCAAAACAACCGTTTTGGGTCGACTTATTTGTGAATTATGTTCACAATAAGCAGGATAAGTATATTCTCATATAATGTAAACTCTATTTATTCGTTAGCTAGGCGTATCACACTAAAATTATTTATTAAAACTTATAAACCTGATATCTTCTTTTATAGGAAACTAATCTCACAGGGAGAAACCCATTCAGTCCAGACGGATACAACATCCACAGGGTCGACAAAAGCAGTGATTGCTCTGGGACGGCGGTCCTTATCAGGAACACTATGACAGATGAAAAGGTGCAAATCAGTGGTTTGCGTAGCATGGAAGCAACAGCTGGCAGCATCGAAGTCAACGAGGTTGAGACCTTGTTGGTAATATCAGTGTACAATCACTGTAATGCAACGAGGGAAAACATTCAACGGATCTGCAAACTGTCTGCGGCATCTCCTCTGGGCACACATACTGTGTGGTTGGAGGGGATTTTAACGCTAGGCACACCCGATGGCAAGATGAAGTATGCAACAACCAATGAAAGGCCATTGCAGATTGGCTGGATTCAAATCCTCAGCAGCATACCATGGCTGTTGTTTCCCAGCCCCGGAAAATATATCCTAGGACACCATCCACGCTGGATTTCTTTTTGGCAACAACAAATTTCGTCAACATTCTGCCGGAATTAAGGAATTATTCCTGTTTTGCACATGATAGTGATTCGGATCAATTGGCCATAGAGCTTCGAGTGAGGTTGAATCAGCGAATTGTACAAGTTACCCCAACACCTGAACTACACATCAACTTTGCGAAAATAAACTGGAACCGGTTTAGATCAGAAGTCGAAGCTGGACTACAAATTCCAGCGGCATGTAGAAATCTGGAGAATAATGAAATTGATGATGCTATCAGAAATTTCGAGACTTCAGTGATCACAGCCATAGATAGGCAGAAAACTGTTCGCTCTAGCAGGGATCGCTTTCAACATCTACCTGAGAATATCCAGGCAATATATGCTCACAAGCAAAGGCTAAGGAAACGCCTTTAGAGGATCTTCAACAGGACTCTAATGACGAATATCAGTCTCTATTTTCGCAACTGCGTTGTACAGTAATCATACTTCGTCAAGCTGTGCGAAGTTATCAGGAAGATGAACTGACCAAACATCAGAACATCAAACCAGGCTCGGATGCTTTTAAAAAGCTGAATTCTGTGATCGGAAAACGTATTTCTATTCCAGAAAGTATCACGTTTGGAGAGCAAGTAGCATCCAGTCCTGTTGAAAAAGCCGAAGCCTTTGCCTGTCATTTCGAATGGAGCTTTACTGACCGACCACCAACTCATCTTCCAGAATTCGTAGAAGAGGTTGAAAGTCTTGTGGAAGACACCAATTCCCCAAGAAATTTTGAAGTGCAATTCAGCGATGACAATCCCGCAAACGCACCCGTAGACGTGGATATGTTTACCGGGACAGCTGTTGTCAGTGATTTAATTATGAGTGAAAACTCTAAAAAATCATCGGGCACTGACGGAATTTCAAATTTTTTGCTTAAAAAGCTGCCGGGTATGGCAATTTCGATGTTAACCATCATATTCAACAATTGCCTTAACAATGGATACTTCCAAGACAACTGGAAGGTAGTCAAAGTAGTACCAGTACCGAAGAAAACTGACCGCTCCAGTGTAACTGGTTACCGCCCCATAGCTTTATTGTGTTGTATCAGTAAAGTATTGGAGTCTTTGATCCGTAAAAAGATCAATGCGTATTGCTCGGAAAGAAATCTTATTCCTTCCTTTCAGTTCGGCTTTCGAGAAAAGCACTCTACGATACACCCTCCGATGAAGCTTCACAGTAACGTCACTCGAGGACTGAATGTCAAAAGTAGTACAGTAGCCTGTTTGTTAGACATTGAAAAAGCTTTCGATAGCGTCTGGACAAACGGGCTTCTGTACAAACTTATTAGATTTGGTTTCCCCAATTATATTGTGAAAATAATTAAAAAATTTCTTTTTAACAGAGTCTTTTTTGTACAGGTGTATGGCAGCCCATTGACAAGGAAGAGGATTAAAGCCGGAGTTCCTCAAGGCTCCAGACTTGGACCAGTCCTATTTAGCATCTTCATGGCGGATCAACCCACCAATACAGCCGGAACAAGGACCATGCTTTTCGTGGATGACTCCATCACCGAGCCTTAAAAATCACCCTTCCGGATAACACGACAATAAACACCAAGTCAGAGACTAAGTACCTGGGAATCAACTTTACTGAGAGGCTCAAGTTTAACTCTCACATCGAAAAAACAATGAAAAAAGCGAACTACGCTCTTCATTTGGTGCACCCGCTACTAAGAAGACGAAACGGACTGTCCAACAACACCAGGCTGCTTATCTACAAGCAGCTCATCAGGCCAGTGATAACCTATGGCTATCCCATATGGTTCACCGTCTCACCAACAACGATGAAGAAGATCTCCCTATTTGAAAGGAAGGTACTAAGGATCTGTACAGGACTCTGGAGGGTGACAAACAGCTATAAGTTTGTGTCGAATACAAAACTATACGAAGCAGCAGGTCTGCTGCCAATAACTGACCACTTGTTCCGAATGGCGAGGAAATTCGTCGACGCATTGGAAACACATCCAAGTCCTGAGATGCAAGGACTGCGAATCGAGGAAATCGAGCCAAGTCACCGGTACATACACATAAGAGGATTCACTGATACTAGATTCGATGACATCTTTAACAATCAAGACGTCTCCTTCTACGAGAAGGCGGGCAACCAATATTACAGAGGCTGAAGATCGCCCTGTTTATACCCCCTTTAATATTATTCTTCATTTTTATTTTATTTTAAAATTTATTGTTTAAAATTAAATTGGTTTAAATATAACATGTAGTAGATTAAGTAGTCAAAAATGCTGGAAGCTGGAATGCGTTTTTTCCAAAGTTTTCATTTCACCGAAAACATTCAATAGAGTTATTTCCTCAAAATATATCCAATTTATCGTTTTCCAAATTTTCCCGAATTTTATTTTGCTAAAAATATCTCCGGGAACATAACGAACAAAACAATTATTGCTGTTTATCCGATTTTTTCGACTTTCCTTTGTAATTGTCTTTGTTTCCTAGTAGTCGGTCGTTTTTCGGAATTACATTTTTAATTTTTTAATTATTTCTTTTTAAATCATAAAAATTTAAAACAAAAGAATCAAATTTCAAATCGTCATGAAAGGCCTGAATTGGAGGAAGTTACGAGGAACCGCAGAGAATCATCAAGAGCTCAATTTGAGTCAAGATTTTTCGCTCATCCTTGATGTAATGTTTGGCGTTGGAGCTTATCGGCCCGATAGTTGTACGTGCCTTTTTCGTTTGTTAGGCCTGGTACTCCAAACGAATCCGGTACAAAGAACTGTCGAGTTGTGGGCATTCAAGAAAGAAATCAGCTAGTTCCTGAAAGACCGAATTTTTCAATAGAGGCTCCAAGAATTTTGAAGGCTCACGTATGTCATTTTTTTTTTGTAATATTTTCTTGGTCTTTTGTTTTTTTTTGTTTGGTTTGGTTTTTTGTAGTTTTCCTCGACCATGATCCATTAATTAAAGCATTTGGACTCGCGTCATTTTAGTTTCGTGAACGCTTTTTCCGTATTGCTTTTTTCAATGAATCAGGGAGAATTCCAAGAAAATAAAATTGAAACCGGCTACAAACGTGAGAAATGTGATATATTGTAAATCACATTTCTCCGATTTAATTCTTGATTTTAATAAAGGGCTTAGCCCACCTTATTGCCGTGGCGCAAGTCATTCAGGGAGCATTCCCTTGGCAATAAGTTTAAATATATATAAAAAAAAAGGACTATAACGAAAAAAACAAAAAAAGAATTACGCTAATCCATCGTTCAAATCGTGAGTTATGGTCGCGAGTTCATACATAAATCCTATGAATCCTATGGAAAACAGCACTTTCAGTTTCCGAATTTTACAATTTTCCGAGCTTCTTTTCTATTTTTTTCCGCATAAACCTTATTCGGACTATGGCGAATTTATAAAATAAAAGTTAGCCAAATCGGTTCAGTCGTTCTCATGTATATACAATTTGAAGAAAATCGGGTAAATTTTTACAAAAGGTGATGTCCATGAAGAAAATCAGGTTAATTTGATTAAGAAATGTGTATGGAGCATCACGATCCCGGACCCGGGATCTACAAAATGTTTACGCAAAATGTGCACAACATGTGGACATGTGCATATATAAAATTTGAGGAAAAACGGGTAAATTTTTTTTGAAAAATTTGATTGGGGCTTACGTCCCCAAGGTCTCCAAAACTTTTTATAGAAAGTGTTGCCATCGGAGATATGCAAACAACAAACAAACAAACAAACAAACAAACAAACACACACACGCATATACACACCGGTATAAAATTTGAAGAAAGTCGGGTTAATTTTTTTAAAAGATTTGTATGGTGCCACACGACCCCGGGGCCCGGGGTCTCCAAAATATTTACAAAAAAGGTTGTCCATCGGAGATACACGTGTATATAAAATTTGAAGAAAATCAGGTAAATTTTATTAAGAAATGGGTATGGGGCATCACGACCCCGGACCCGGGATCTACAAAATGTTTACGCGAAGTGTGCACAACATGTGGACATGTGCATATATAAAACTTAAGGAAAAACGGGTAAATTTTTTTGAAAAATTTGATTGGGGCTTACGTCCCCAAGGTCTCCAAAACTTTTTATAGAAAGTGTTGCCATTGGAGATATGCAAACAACAAACAAACAAACAAACAAACAAACAAACAAACAAACAAACAAACAAACAAACAAACAAACAAACAAACAAACAAACAAACAAACAAACAAACAAACAAACAAACAAACAAACAAACAAACAAACAAACAAACAAACAAACAAACAAACAAACAAACAAACAAACAAACAAACAAACAAACAAACAAACAAACAAACAAACAAACAAACAAACAAACAAACAAACAAACAAACAAACAAACAAACAAACAAACAAACAAACAAACAAACAAACAAACAAACAAACAAACAAACAAACAAACAAACAAACAAACAAACAAACAAACAAACAAACAAACAAACAAACAAACAAACAAACAAACAAACAAACAAACAAACAAACAAACAAACAAACAAACAAACAAACAAACAAACAAACAAACAAACAAACAAACAAACAAACAAACAAACAAACAAACAAACAAACAAACAAACAAACAAACAAACAAACAAACAAACAAACAAACAAACAAACAAACAAACAAACAAACAAACAAACAAACAAACAAACAAACAAACAAACAAACAAACAAACAAACAAACAAACAAACAAACAAACAAACAAACAAACAAACAAACAAACAAACAAACAAACAAACAAACAAACAAACAAACAAACAAACAAACAAACAAACAAACAAACAAACAAACAAACAAACAAACAAACAAACAAACAAACAAACAAACAAACAAACAAACAAACAAACAAACAAACAAACAAACAAACAAACAAACAAACAAACAAACAAACAAACAAACAAACAAACAAACAAACAAACAAACAAACAAACAAACAAACAAACAAACAAACAAACAAACAAACAAACAAACAAACAAACAAACAAACAAACAAACACAAACAAACACAAACAAACAAACACAAACAAACACAAACAAACAAACAAACAAACACAAACAAACAAACAAACAAACAAACAAACAAACACAAACAAACACAAACACAAACACAAACACAAACACAAACACAAACACAAACACAAACACAAACACAAACACAAACACAAACACAAACACAAACACAAACACAAACACAAACACAAACACAAACACAAACAAACAAACAAACAAACACAAACAAACACAAACAAACAAACAAATACAAACAAACACAAACAAACACAAACAAACAAACAAACAAACAAACAAACAAACAAACAAACAAACAAACAAACAAACAAACAAACAAACAAACAAACAAACAAACAAACAAACAAACAAACAAACAAACAAACAAACAAACAAACAAACAAACAAACAAACAAACAAACAAACAAACAAACAAACAGACAAACAAACAAACAAACAAACAAACAAACAAACAAACAAACAAACAAACAAACAAACAAACAAACAAACAAACAAACAAACAAACAAACAAACAAACAAACAAACAAACAAACAAACAAACAAACAAACAAACAAACAAACAAACAAACAAACAAACAAACAAACAAACAAACAAACAAACAAACAAACAAACAAACAAACAAACAAACAAACAAACAAACAAACAAACAAACAAACAAACAAACAAACAAACAAACAAACAAACAAACAAACAAACAAACAAACAAACAAACAAACAAACAAACAAACAAACAAACAAACAAACAAACAAACAAACAAACAAACAAACAAACAAACAAACAAACAAACAAACAAACAAACAAACAAACAAACAAACAAACAAACAAACAAACAAACAAACAAACAAACAAACAAACAAACAAACAAACAAACAAACAAACAAACAAACAAACAAACAAACAAACAAACAAACAAACAAACAAACAAACAAACAAACAAACAAACAAACAAACAAACAAACAAACAAACAAACAAACAAACAAACAAACAAACAAACAAACAAACAAACAAACAAACAAACAAACAAACAAACAAACAAACAAACAAACAAACAAACAAACAAACAAACAAACAAACAAACAAACAAACAAACAAACAAACAAACAAACAAACAAACAAACAAACAAACAAACAAACAAACAAACAAACAAACAAACAAACAAACAAACAAACAAACGAACAAACGGACCAACGAACCAACGAACCAACGAACCAACGAACAAACGAACAATACTTTCTGTGCTTATTTCTCCTATTATGTTGCACAAAGTATATGAACCTTTGGGAAATAGCTGTTCTACTATAGACCTAAGCATTGTTGGGCATGATATTTGTGGGGACTTACAGCCCTTTGGCTTTGCCATAACTATTTTTGTATGCTGTGCCCCAAGGATTGATGTCCGCCTCATCACATAGTTCTTTAAAGCATTTTGACTTGCTTTCCTTAATCGCATTTTTAAAATATCGTCTCGCCAGTCTTAGTATATCAAGCCGTTCTTGAAAATCGGTTCCCCTTCTTGAACGCTGAACTCTGCGTCGGGCTTGTAAGCAGATAGATCTCAGTGCTTTTATCTGCTCGTTCCACCAATAGCAATATGTGGTAATTGTCCGAACAAGTTCTTGCGCCAGGATCTCAGCTGTTCTGCTTTATATTAGGATGCTTGTGTTTATGGCCTCCTCAAACATTTCTTTATCAAAGAAATTATCTTTCTATTCAGGACCCCCTAATTTTGGGCGTTGCACGGGGTTTCTTTCTTTGATTTCAATTATAATCGCCTGGTGGTCGCTGAACGTATATTCTTCGCTGACCCGCCATTTTATGTTTCGCAGAGGGAGCTGCTAACAAAGGTAATATCGATGATCGATCCCATTCCTGCTTTGCGATACGTATTTACGCGACCGTTAATTGCTAAGCTTATCTCTAGTGTTGTGAAAGATTCTAGCAGATAACGTCCTCTATCATTAGCAAGTCTGCTGCCTCAGTCTGTGGCCCAGGCATTAAAATCTCCCCCTATAACCACTGGAGCTCTTCCGTGAGCATCGGCCGTTAAGCTCTCTAGCATTGCTGCGTACTCACTCGCCGTCCAGCTAGGTCTTGCATAACAACTGTAAAATTGATGTCATTTATTTTTGCTCGTACGAAGCCCTCCGCCTGCCCATCTTCATATAGGAAGGCATGTCTTTGTGGAAGACATGCAGTGAGCTTCGTTTTATCGCAGGTCCAAACGATGTTGTCAAGAGATTTGTACGGCTCACTGATTAACATAATGTCCGCTCTCTCGTCTTTTGCTGTTTGTGTCAGGATATCCTGCACTATCTCGCAGTGCTTCAGTGAATAATCTTCATACTCTTCTGCCAGTGATAGCTCTCCTAAAGACCGGACACTTGCTGCTGCCTGCTACGTGCTTCGCTTCTTTTGGGTGTTCCTTTCTACAGAACATGCAGGAAGGCTCCTTGATGCAATTATTTGCTATGTAACCTTCTTCCCCACATCTCCTGCAAAGCTTGGAGCGATCTTCTCCGTTTTTGCACTGTTTGGCAAAGTGCCCAAATTCCAAGCATTTGAAGCACTTTTTGAGGAGTGGCCGTTCGCAGATGCGACAGACGAGCCAGCCAATTTTAATTTTTCTTTTCTCAGGAAGACTAAATGTCGTTGTTTGGGTTTCTACCTCATATTGGGACTTAATCGCATCGCATATGTCCTCTATGAAGTTATTTCATCGATGTCCCTGATCTCGATGCTAGTCCGTTGGGTAAGAGTCCTAACAATTGCCTGCTCGCCTAGCGCTTCGCTGATGACACTCTTGATTCTTGAATTCAGCAGTCTTGTCCCCTGTATCCTTAAGCTGGATGAGAAGATCGCCTTTTTGTGTTCTCCTGATCCTGGAAACTTCTTTTCCAATTAGCTCCATTTTTAAATTCTCTATATTAACTTCGCGTGTCCGTGGCTGGCTGGCTGGTTGGCTGGCTGGTCAGATTTTCTGATCAATTTTAAACCCACTTCCCAAAGCCCGATTTTATTGAAATTTTGCAAACATGTATATTTCCGGTGACAATACTTTCTTTTAAAATTTCCTTTTGTCTATCCTTGCTCGTTGTTGTTTTTTGATGTCGATTGCTGCAGCTGCACGTTTTCCAGATCCTCCTTTGAAGCATACATCCTTTTGTATATACGTCTCGCTTGTTTTTAGCGACTTAAGTTTTTCACTTATGAACTAACTGCGCACTTTATTCTTTGTATAACGCTTCTTGACTGCCCGTTACCAACGATTTCGTTTTTAAGATACCAATTTCAGCGTGAATTTCACAAAAAATTATGCATTTCGTAATTTATTTTACGAATCACGACGGCCTTTCTGCAAATTTCCGAGTGGACAATTGAATGCGGATGAGTTGAAAGCGGTTGAGCCCCAAATGTAAAAATGATAGGGTTTAACAACCCTTATATATTTTCTTAATCAAGTAGATTGTTAGTTAATAATAAATTGAATCAAGTAGATTGTTAATTAATAATAAATTGAATCAAGATAGCGCCAGAGTACCAACAACGACGATAAGGTACTGATAAGGTGATGATATTGATGATGATCCACACGACTGCCGACGACTGAACACTGCTCACGACTGACTACTGCTTACGACTGAATACTGCTGTCTGCTGATGTCTGACTACGGCCGATGACTACTGCTGACTTTTGAATACTTCTGGCGGCTACTGCTGACTGTTGACTACTGCTAACGACTTACTACTGCTGATGACTGTGCCTCTGTTACATTTATACTCAATCAAAAGCTTCCCAAAACTTCCAATCTTATAGACAGAAATATAGAGAAAATACCAGAAAATTTTAGCCTTATTACCTTATTTACAACTAACGATACTTATATGCAATGATAAACTAAAAAACTTCTAAAAATAAACTACATGTTCAGTCATGTTCTTTTACAAAAACCGGGCAAACTGCACAAACCGGTTTGACTACATTTTTGACCAGTACGTAATGATTCAAACTTACAGGCGGTTACATAAAAGTATGCTACATAAAAATGCTTATTTTTAGTATGCAGTATGTACATTTCGATTTATCTTAGGATTCGAATTCTATTACTCACTACTTTTCGTAACAGTATAAAGGACATTTTATCAAAATCAACCTGAGAAAAAAATTAAATAAATAAGTTCTTGTATAGTCAGAGTACATCAGCATTGAATTGTAATCCTGACTGCACACCTGTTCAAAATTTTAATTTGTTTGAATGACGGTAATAAAGCAAAGATTTGCTTGTATTTTCCAAATTCATAATCGGACTAGTTAAGGGGAACATGGTAATGTTATTATTACTACACATGTGTGTATCAATTCGATTGGATAAAGACAAATAGGCTTGCAAGATTTGAGATAGCAAAATTTTTAAATCTTCTACATTTCAAGGCCATCATCGAAACAGCTCATTTGCACCCCAACATTGCATTGTCACGGGGGTAATCGGAGAAACCAAGTAAACGTACAAAGCTCCGGTAAACGGACAAAGTAATAAATGCTTAAATCAACAACCTTCCCCTAGAGCTGTCTTACCATCACTGTTAAACTCAGAAAAACCGAAAATCATAAAATCGACACTAATATCGTTCGCCACCCCCCCTCAGTTATCGACCCTATCCCCCTAGAGCTGTATTACCATCACCATCCAACTCAGCGACCACGAAAACCATAAAATCGACACTAATATCGTGCACCCCCCTCTCAGTTATCGACCCCTTCCCCATAGAGCTGTCTTGCAATCACCATTCAACTCAGCGACCACAAAAACCATTGTATCAACACTAATATCGTTACCCCCCACCCCTCAGTTATCGACCACATTCCCATAGAGCTGTCTTACAATCACCATTCAACTCAGCGACCACAAAAACCATTGTATTAACACTAATATCGTTACCCCCCGCCCCCTCAGTTATCGACCCCATCCCCCTAGAGCTGTCTTACAATCACCATTCGACCACAAAAACCATGGAATCAACACTAATATCGGTCACCCCACCCCCTCAGTTATCGACCCAATCCCCCTAGAGCTGTCTTACCATCACCATTCAACTCAGCTGCCACGAAAACCATAAAATCGACACGAACATAGGTCACCCCCCCTACCAATCAACAACCATCCCCTGGAGCTGTCTTACCATCACCGTTAAACTCAGCAAACCCGAAAATCATAAAATCGACACTAATATCGGTTACCCTCCCCCCTCAGTTATCGACCCCCTTCCCCTAGAGCTGTCTTACCATCACCATCCTACTCAGCGACCCCGAAAACCATAAAATCGACACTAATATCGTTCACCCCCCCCCTCAGTTATCGACCCCATCACCCTAGAGCTGTCTTACAATCACCATTCAACTCAGCGACCACGAAAACCACAAAATAGACACTAATATCGTCCCCCCGCAGTTATCAACCCCATCCCCCTAGAGCTGTCTTACCATCACAATTCAACTCAGCGACCAGTCGATAACTGAGGGGGGGGTGAACGATATTAGTGTCGATTTTGTGGTTTTCGGGGTCGCTGAGTTTGATGGTGATGGTAAGACAGCTCTAGGGGGAGGGGGTCGATAACTGAGTGGGGAGGGTAACCGATATTAGTGTCGATTTTATGATTTTCGGGTTTGCTGAGTTTAACGGTGATGGTAAGACAGCTCCAGGGGATGGTTGTTGATTGGGAGGGGGGGTGACCTATGTTCGTGTCGATTTTATGGTTTTCGTGGTCGCTGAGTTGAATGGTGATGGTAAGACAGCACTAGGGGGATGGGGTCGATAACTGAGAGGGGGGCAGACCGATATTAGTGTTGATTCCATGGTTTTTGTGGTCGCTGAGTTGAATGGTGATGGTAAGACAGCTCTAGGGGGATGGGGTCGATAACTGAGGGGGGGGGGTGTGACCGATATTAGTGTCGGGTTGCTAAGTAGAATGGTGATGGTAAGACAGCTCTAGGGGTATGGGGTCGATAACGTAGGAGGTTACCAATATTAGTGACGATTTTATTTTTATCGGGGTCGCTGAGTTGAATCGTGATGGTACGACATCTCTAGGGGGATGTGGTTGATGGTCGCCCCTAATTCAAATTGGAAAAGTAGATTAGTAGCCGTGTTTTATAGATATGTTAAATTGACATCGATTTTTGAAATCTGCCGCTGAATAATAAATTTTGTTAATAAAAACTGCAATTTTACCTTAAAGATAGATATCATTCTTTTTTCTACCCCTGCCTAATAGAAGATTGGGATGAATAAATACCTGGACAACGCCGGGTAATCAGCTAGTACATATATAAAATAACGAATTAGTACTTTTGCATTTTGCTTATAGTCTGGAAGTGTTGTGTACGTAATCCCTCATCACAAAAACCTACACACCAAAATTCCACATCCCACATCAATAGTTTTCGAGAAACGGTTTTAAAAGGAAAACCTATCATATCGCATTGTTATTTTTTTTAGGGGATTTGGTATTTGCGGGATTTACTACTTACGGGATTATACAAAATTACGGGATTTTGGTATGCAGGATATTAAGCCACTCCCATCAGGAATCAAACATAGGTGGTAGGGGTGGGGTGGCTGCCGATGACAGTGTCAAACCTCGTGCGTAACGTCGGGCAATCAGCTAGTTAATATATAAAGATATAACTAGCCATTCGGAGGCGCACTTCTTGCTCTTATTATAGATTCTTCATTAAGAAGATCCATAGCAGCATGAAAAAAGTTGGAGGTGTATCCACAATTCTTTTACGGTCGGTGCCGGAAACTTCAGTACATATTAATTTTTTTTTGAAGTAAAACTTCTTTGGACTTGTTGGGAGTAAGATTTCCAGGTTGCAGCGTTTTATAACGTCAAACTAATTTGAACATAAAGAACGCAAAAAGCTACTTGGCCAGAGAGAGAAAAAGAGAAAACTATGCTATATTCGTTGTTGGGCCAGACGACAAGCATCGGTCAACCGCGTGTTTTTGTGATTTACTGCAGTCTCAGCCAACACACATTCACACACTTGTTTGTAATCTAAAAACTTTTATTTAACTTGATTTTTCCTGTCAGTCGGGTTTTCCGACTTTGAGGTCCTTGACGCGTATCGCTGTCATATATATACATATATAAATATATATATATGAGCCGTGGCTCAGTGGATAAGAGCATGGACTTCTGATCAAAAGTTCCTTACCAAAAGTATTTTTCACGATGTCCCATCTGTCGCGAATGGGTGACAAACGTTCTGAGAGTAATAACATGTCACGGAATGCTTCTCAATTCGCCGTTCAGATCTGGCCTTACATTGTAGGTCAATTCAATTTGTGTGCAAAAATATACATGCTCAACACAAATGGTTGGGAGAAGTAAGTCCTTGGACCGCAATGGTCTGTCGCGCCGAATATTATTATTAATAACAACTACAATCGACCACGAATCGAAGTCAAAATGTTACCTGCAATAATACAGCCATATATTTAAATTTTTAGAGCGCAAGGATACATACATACATACACATAGACATTAAGTTAAACATTTAATTGAAAAATTGTATAGGTCTTTATTCCTTTATTCCTCTTCATAATCCTATATCCATTTTCTCGTTGAAATAATTCAAATACAATATAATAATAACTGAAGAACTACAAGTATGTGCACATATACGAAGGCTTGTCTACGAAATGAATGCGGCACTGCACAAACTCAGGCTGCTTTCTTAATCGCCCTAGAACGCGTACCTTCTCGTATACCTTTTGACACAGAAGAAGTAGTGTGAGAAGTGTAAACACCAACTAGGTGACTCGTCGTGGGTTGAATTTATTCGGTTGGAGCACACTCTAAATCACGTTTAAACAAACGTAATGGATTTATTTGTTAGTTAGAAGTTTAAAGGGTTAAAATAACTTTCGGCCTATCTGTTTAGATAATCTGCTGCTTATACCACGTTTTCTGCACACTGATTTTTTTTCATACCTATTGCTTGGATTCAATTCTTTTTCTAACACGGATGTGGATGTGGAATTGTGCACGTGATCTGATAGTGAAATAACAAGCTTTTTCGCTATTTCTCTTGTTTGGCAATAGCAACTTGCACGTCCATCCACACATTTTCATGCACATATTTATATATAAGGCCCAGAAGCTGCAGGTAGCATTCGGATTCGACGTTGTCGCGGGACCGTTTGTCGGATTGATTTATATTCCCTTTAGCAAACTCTGCTAACCAATTGTGCTGAACTGCACTTATCACGAGGAATAAAGTCACGTGCTTTTAAGTTAGGTAATCAGTCAGCGAAATACCATTCTTGCTAATGCAGAGGGCGAAACAAATAAGGATAATACCAAATGATTTATATCAATGAAATTGAATCTTACGAGTTACTTTGGCCTCCAAAAAATCTTTACAATTTTGCACCTAGTATCAAACTGTTCAGAAGAAAAAAAGTTAGCATTTTAGCGTTTTATTTTAATCGTAGTTAAAGACAAAATATTTAGTTGTTTTATCATCAATTTAGGTTTAGTTTGAAAATAAAACTTGTGCATAACAATAAAAGGTTTTTTTTTTAAATTTCAATGTTCAATAATCTACGAGTGTTAAAATCGATTTTTGAGTGCGCAAAAATAAGCACATTATTTTGGCACGATTTTAATTTTTTAAGTTTATCAAGAATTTTGTTATAGAAATAGAAATGGAAAGAATGTTTTCAAACTCTTATTTCCTGAGTCAGTCCAAATACAAGACTATCTACGAGTACGTGTAACTGATTGTTTATATATACTCGTACTTCTACTGGCTATTATTATTTAAATTGTAACTGCAAACTTTATTTACAATTGTGGTGCATACGTCGAACAAATAAAGTTTACTTTAAGCCTGTGGTAAGTAAAACTTGATTAAATAACCACTACAACCCGCCATGTTTTATTTCTAATTACAATTAAAACTTTTGTATTTTCATCATCCAGTTGTCTTGTTTCTCTTGCTTCGAAATGCTTAAGCAGATACGTGCCGTATATAAATAAAAATATCTATATGTAGAAATATTTCGGGTTGCGAAAAATGTGGAAGTAGAAAAATCAACTTGAATTTGTACCCCTTTCAATTGCACGAAAAAAGAAAATAACAAAAAAATGTAGGTGTGGCCCTGGCCACAATACGACTTTCTTTTACGGGCGGGGCCGGAATCTTCAGTAAATGTATATTAAATATATATTTTTTTAATTTTTAATCCACAGAATATTATTAAAGAATTGTGGATCTTGTTCTATTTTCGCAAGCATCTGTCGACTGAAAATCAGACTCCCGTGGTAGTCTCTCGATTGCAGAGTTTGCACACGATACTGGATTACGAAAATATTGGTAGAAACCCAAAAGCTGTACTAAAACCGATTATCTAGATCGATCGGACGGCATGAAATCTAGGGTTGCATGCATGAGAGCAAAACAAAGTACAAAGTACAAGTCTGCGAGCAGAAGATACAACATTGGACTCTCAACTAAGATAGTGGAGTGCGAATTTAAAATAATGCCATTTTCTTTTCTCGGGCCGATCACTTTTACCAGCCGATGAAAGTATGGAACCAGAAATACGCACACGGTTGCTTAAAGCCAACAAGTCTTTGAAGACTATTCAAATCAAAGAATTTAACCATAACCTGTTTTAAAAAAAAAATCAAATTTTTTATTCAATTTAACAATTTAAACAAGCTAGTGTATAAGACAATGGTCATAACAGTACATACATATCCAAGACTTGGATGCTTTGCAAAAATCATAAAAGTCTTATAGATAATGGCCCTGCTCGTATCAGTGGGGAGGATTCTGCTCGGAAAGTCCTTTACAGTAAGCTTTATGAGTCACGACAGCGCGGCCGGCTTGAAGGATGTCGTAGATTAGGACGCCCAGAGTTAAGAGATTACAAACTGTCAGCTCGAAACCGGGACTGGTGGAGAGGTTTTTTCGGGAGGCCAGGATTTGACAGGATTTGTAGAAACAAGATTATGATATAATTTATTAAAACTCGCAGTATGATAATCGTATTTTAAGAAATATCAACCATTTCCGCATATTAAGGTCACTGACGAATATACATAATAACTAATTGGCTTTGGTTTTTAGCAAATTCATTTAAAAATCGATTTATATTATTTTGTATTGCAGATAAACAGCTTTCTATTTGATTATTTTTTTGTGTTTATTAACCGCACTCGCATTACTAAAAGTATTGCAAATGGAATCCGATTACAATGCCTTATATATTAATGTTTAAATTTCTGATAATGAAAAGGAGAATGAGGTAACTTGCACATTGCACTACGTGAATGAAACCTTACAACAATAGTGTTATATTAGTTTCTCGTTTTTAAATCCGAGTACATATTATCTTTAAAAGATTTCATTTCATTTTCAATTCGCACCATATTTAATGCGGATTTCAAGCTGTGTGGTGGTGGTAGATTTTTTTATCATGGATAAAGCGTAAGTTTTGATTTAAATTAAGTATTTATGAGATTTTTTAAAGTCATTTGCAGATTAATCCATTTTGGACATAAAATCTCTTCTAAAATTTAAAACAACAAAAACCGTTGGTTGTGCCATCCCTACAAAACAATCCCGGCCTACAGCATTGTGGTAGCCGCCATCAGCTAAAAACCGTAATGTCACCACAAGCTTAAATTCTGGGGTGATTGACGATGACCTTACCACTAATGGTAATTTAGTTTTTAACTCTGCTAAAACATATTTAAACGCAGCTTTATTTAGCCTAAAGTTTTTAATAAATCTAAAAAATAAATTAACGTTTTAATCTTATTCATAAATTCAGAATCATGTTTACTCATTGAGTGTTTGATAATTGGAAAATGTCTTGGCACAAATTACGAACTGGTTTTCTGCATTATTTTCTATTCGACGATTCTTCTCTTCGTTCAAATATAAGAAAAGGTTAATTATGTCCACTTCACTTTTTTTAAATTTTTGGGAATTGAAAACAGTTGTAATTCGAATAAAAAAACACTACATTTAATTTAAATTGTCAACATTTCGACAGCTATCGAAATTGCAGATTATTGCGGATTGATAATGTAGTTTTCCGGCGGATTCTATAATTCAAAAAATTTCAAATGCGGATCGAATGCGGATTGAAGGAACTCCCGCCGCAGTAAATCCGGCGAGTTCTATAATCGACATGAAGATAAAGAATTTAAAAATATGGACTCTATTGAAAACATTTTAAAGAAAACATCATAAAACAAATTTTTTTCCGATCCCAATTCCTAAAACAAAACTCAAAATATATATTTATATAGAGATAATTTTGCTACGCTAAACTTGGTTGGAAAATACTAGACCGATTTTGATCAGGTTTTCATAATTGTGCAGGGTTTTATTCTCTGGAGGTTATAGGTAGTGGGGTCAGTGGGGTGGTTTTAGTTAGAGGTGTTCAGTTGGGTTGTTGTCTGTTTGGTTGGCAGAAGGGTGAGAGGGGCAGCCGGGTAAAGCCTGTTATTTAGCTCAACTTGATAATTAGTGGACCGACTTAGATCAGGTTTTCAACATTGTCCAGGGTTTTTTTGCCTGGAAAGTTAAAGGCTTTAGTTTTGGGTCAGTGGAGGGGAAGCGGTCAGTTGGTGTGAGGTCATTGGGTTGGTTTCAGTGCGAAGTGGTGAAGTAGGGTGGGAGGGGCAGCCGGGCAAGGCCGGTTTATCAGCTTGTCTATACTAATATTATAAAGAGGTACCGTTGGTTTGTATGTAGGAGGTAATCTTCGAAACTACTGGACTGATTTCAAAAATTCTTTCACCAATATTTATAATGGACTTTCAGGGTAAACATAGGTTATATATTATCCCGTTTAAATAGAAAGGCCGTGGCGACCAATTTTGTAACTAAATAACTAAGAAAGATTGTGTGCTGTATGCTGCACTGTTCGCACCCTGCTTTTTGTCCTTTGTTTTGTACGAACATCACGCCATATAGCGGCATCATAATGACTGTGTGCTATATGCTGCGCTGCTTTCTGCGCTCTGTTTTGTACGTACTATGGCTTAGTGCTTATTTCTCTATGATAAAAAGCTGAAGCGCGCGATGGCGTGTAGCAAAGCGCCCGGGAACATATAGTATTATATAAAGAGGTAAGTTTGCACTTTCAATTGGCTACGCTAGTAAGTTTTCACTATTATACAGTGTTTTTGGCCCCGGAGGGCATTGCCCAGTTTTATGGCGTATTTATCTATCCCAGTCTATCTATCTATATGGTCAAATCGCAGTAATTTTGTTAACAAAATAAGTATTTTAAAGTATGTATGTATAGTTCGAATTATAAAATAAAATTTAAAAAAATAACCAATAAAAAAACAACCCATAAAAATTAAAATTTTTCGTGTAAATTCTCTAATCTTGGGGCCACTTCAAAATTTTTACAAAAAGCGTCGTCCATAGGATTAAACATGTGTGTATAAAATTTGATGAAAATTGGGTAAATTTTTAAAAATTTAATGGGGCCTTTCGTCACCGAGGCCTTTTTACAAAAAGTGTTGTCCGTCAGAGATACACTCGCGTATACAATTTTAAGAAAATCAGACGATCACTACCAAATATTTACAAAAAGTGTTTTCCATTGCAAATACACATGTGTATACAATTTGAAGAAAATCGGGTACTTTTTGTAAAATATTATATGGGCACCCCTCGGTCCTGAGGCCTGACGGGACCCAAATTTTAATAGAAAGTGCTGTCTCCGGAAATACACATGTGTGCAAATTTCAATAAAATCACGCGTTGATAAGTGGGTTAGAAATTGATCGCAAGATTCCACTACAAACAAACAGACCGACCGACTGACAGACAGGCGTGCCACGGGCAAGCGAAGTTAATATAGAGAATTTAAAAACCATAACATTAACTTAAAACAAAACCTGATTATACCGGGTGACTGACACTAATTGTTACCAACTTTAGACTGACATTGCTATCAAACCAGTGATGACAGAGCGCTCAAATTTACACTAATGACAGTTCATTCCATTGTTTACAAGCGTAAAATAGCATTTTAGTGGGAAATATTCAGAAAAAAGTTATCCGCAATGGAATTCAAGCGTAATAGTGTGATTGCTCTATATTTGGCTGGAAAACTACAGCCGCAGATTGTTAACCAGTTAAAACATCTGCATGTGAATAAAATGTTTGTGTATCGCACCATCAATCGTTATAACGATACTGGCAGCATTGCAAAACGCCATGGTGGTGGATCGAAACGCACTGCAACATCGCCGGATATCATTCGGAAGGTGAAAACCAAATTGGCTCGGAATACGCGCCGTAGCGGCAGAAAAATGGCTCGTGAGGCGAACATTTCGCTCGAACGGATGCAGCACATATTGAAAGATCATTTTGGACTAAAGGCCTTGAAATTCCAAAAAACGCATGGTCTCACCGATGCTCAAAAAAAAAGTTAGAGTGGAAAGAGCAAATGAGCTGTTACGTTTGCACGAAAGTGGCGATTCGCCGAATTTGGTTTTCTCCGCTGAGTCACCGTTCGTTATTGAGCCATATGTAAACAAGCAAAACGACCGGATTTACTTGTCCGGCCGTTCTACTGAAAATTTGGACCAACGGATTGCCACTCGAAACCAAACGCCGCCGATGGTGATGGTGTGGGCCGCCGTAGCGGCTGAAAGCCGTTCACCGCTCGTTTTTTTGGACCGTGGCATCAAGATTTATGCTCAAATTTATCGGGATCATGTGTTGGAAGGAGCATTGAAGCCTTGGGCACAAAAACATTTCGGCCGCAGAGCCTGGACATTTCAACAGGACTCGGCGCCGAGTCAAAAAACGCGCGTCAATCAAGATTGGCTGAGAAAGAACGTTCCGCGGTTTATTTCCACTGCCAAATGGCCATCAAATTCACCGGATGCAGATCAGCTAGATTTCTCGGTTTGGGGTATTTTGAAGAGAAAGGTTGGGACAAAAAAATACCAAAGTGTCGATCATCTCAAGCAAGCGCTTCGCCAGGAATGGGCCAAAATACCGCAGAGCCACTTTCGTGCTGCATGCAATAGCTTTGTCGGCCGTTTGAAGGCCATAATCGCGACTAAGGGTAAGTAAAACTGCTAATGCAATTCGCAAATTTAAATATTTGTGAACATTTTTTACTTTGATTCAATAAAATTCATCAAACAATAAAAATTCTGTGGCGTTTTGTTTTGGTAACACTTCGTGTCAATCACCCTGTATACAATGTTTTTAGTATCACCTTCAAGAGCAAGAAGAAATACTACGATATCGATAAATAAATTCTTAGGTGAACCCACCATAGAGAAATCAAAATAAAGTTGTCCCTGGGAAAAACATGATATCGATAGATTTATATTCAGTGACTACGCCTGTTAACCTGGCAAGTATTTGATTGTTTATTTCGTGGATGTCTTCACTTTTAGAAGCAAGAATGGCCCTTTCTCGCAACTTGTTCAAAATGTGATAGTTTTGAGAGACAGCTGGAATAATGGAATTTATTAGCTATGCGACAGATTACGAAAATCCGATGTCAATTTTATATTGCAATAAGACACCTTCTCCTTCTCCAATTTGAAGAAGGAGTGACAATGTGTTCAACCACAAAACCCGTCCGCTCACCGAGTACCATTCTAAACACCACTATTTATCTCAACGACCCCGAAAACTATGGGATCGACACTAATATCAGTCACCCTCACAACAACTCACCCATAGAAGTGTCTTACCATCACTATTCACTTCAGCGATCCCGAAAACTACAGAATAGACACTAATATCGGTCACCTCCCCTCAGCTATCGCCCCATCCCCCTAGAGCTGTCTTAGCATGACTTTTCACCTCAGCGACCCCGGAAACTATAGAATCGACACTTATATTCGTAACCACCCTCACGTCCAGCCAACACAGCTATCGACCCAATGCCGTAGAGCTGTCTTACCACCACTATTCACCTCAGCGATTCGAAAACTAGAGAATCGACACGGATAGTGGTCACCCTCCCCCCTGCGGATATACATAACTTACCCATAGGAGTTTCTTACCAACACTATTCATCACGGCGATACCGAAAACTATGGGTCCGATAATAATATCTCCTGCCACCCCACCCCCACTCAAAAAATGTGTTACCCTCACCAACAGTATTTGCTTCCAGATTGTAAGTTATATGTATACCAAGTTTGGTTGAAGTTGGTGGAGGCGTTCCAGAGTTAGTTGGGCACAAACAAACATATATATTCTCTATTTAATATATATAGATAGATTAAAATACAGATATACATAAATTATTTAACGGTTGCTTAAATTGTCCCAATTTGAAAACCAGATAAACTGGCATTAAACGCAGTCAATTACTTGGCCATAAGTTTGGTTTGTAGTTTAAGCAAAATTTTTAAATTTCTGATGAAAGATCCTGGAGTTATAGAGCTAAGGACAGAAAATGTATTTTATAATATACTAGTTGAGTAATCGGCGTTGCACGGATGTAAAATTTTACACTAATGTCGACCACATATCCCCTCCACTAACCCCGTCCCTATAGCGAAGATTTACCTTCACTATAGTGCCCGGCATTGCACGGTTGTAAAATTTGACATAAATATCCCCTTAGAGGTGTCTTACCATCACTATTCACCTCAGTTACCCCGAAAACTATAAAATCGTCACTAATATAGGTATGAAATCGGTTTTTCGGTATTATAATATTCTTCATGGACTGTACCAATAGATATGCAGTAAATCGTATGGGTAGCTGTTTTAATCTTCAATTTTAATCATTAAATTTGGTAAATATTTTTTTTGCAAAAGTTTAAGAGTACTTGGTGAAAAAAAATGTATGAAACTATTTTAAAAAAAAGCTTGTTGAATAGTGTTTTTAAACTGGTATTTATAAAATAACAAACTTTAAAAAATTCAATCATTTCTTGTCTTAAACTGTACCTGATGATAAGGGATTCATAAAAAACAAAATAACACAGTGATAAAACTTTATTTGACTTGTGAGCATTTAAAATAAATGATCAAACTGTCTGCTCTGATACACGCGTGACATCTCCGAATGGGAGCTCTTTTGAGAAATTGCGCATAACGCCGCTAGTAATTTTTAATGCGGCTTCCTAGACTCATTAAAAGAGCAGGGTAGGCTGTGTCGAAGACACGGCCGTGGGTTTTGAGCGTGACAACGTCTGTCCGGGACGAAAGAAAAGAAAACAGCACGCGAAAAATTAATTTTAATCGGCCATTTAAATGTTTTCTTTGTTAGAGCCCTGTTAACTTTAACAACAAATTCAGATGCACTCGATATACATGCAAATAAATACAAGATGCATTTTGACGGATACGTTTATTTTTTTTTACGCAATGCAATAGCATCATACGGTTTTACGAGACGCAGGCTTTAATTTTGTTTAAAAAAACTAACTTATAATGGTTAGAATGTTCCATGTAAATTCTTTAACCTGAGGCCATATCACTTCCATATTTGTATAGAAATTGTTGTCGTCATATAATCATTATATACAAAAGGATATTTCAGAGTCATAATTCTATAAACAATGGGAAATGAACCGTATATTAAAGATTATTGTTTGATTTTGTTTTAGTATACAGTCAGTACAATGATAAGCGTAGTTAATTCAATAACAAGTGAATGGCGAACCGTCTGTTATATAAAGATAGAAGACGAACAGAATGTTAAAAAAACCGAAAGGGAACAAGCAGACAATAAACTAACAGAAACTGTTACTCATAACCTTCTCTACAGAATACCCAACTGTTTAAGAATACATGCTTAAAAGAGAACAAGAGAGCTAAATCCATATAAAAATTTCCTGTTTCTCACTACAAAAACTTACGTTTCTCGCTCTATTTCCTTCACTGAGAAATTTTGTAATTTATAAATTATTAAAGAAAAGCTGAAAAAAAAAGCAGAGTACCAACACGAACCTTTTTCGTGCTACCGTATAGGTTGCGCAGAAACGATATTCGCCATTAACATCGTTTTATCTGGTTCTCTCTTTATTATATAATTTGATGGAAGAGTTATTAACTCTTCGTAATATTGGAGTGATTAAACAAAAGACAAGCCAAAAGAAAAGGCTTGTCTTGTCGCTTTGAAACATGCAGGTCAATTATTCATTATTCAATTTATTTTGCCTGGTTCTCTCATTGCATGCATGAGTAAGGATAAGATAAGCGAAAAGAAATGAAAATAGTTGCAAGGAAGCTTGCAGGTTGTCATTGTTATCTGCCTCTTTTTAAATTCTCTATATTAACTTCACTTGCCCATGGCTGGCTGGCTGGCCAAATCTTGTGATCAATTTTTAACCCACTTCCTACAGCCCGATTTTATTGAAATTTTGCACACATGTATATCTCCCAACACTTTCTATTAAAATTTGAGGCCCCTCGGGCCGCGGGGTCGGGGGGCTCTCATACAAATATTTTACAAAATTTACCCGATTTTCTTTAAATTTTGTACACATGTGTGTCTTCGATGGAAAACACTTTTTGTAAAAATTTGGAGCGATCGGCCCCTTGGGGACACCAATATACAATTTTTAAATATCGCTATATCGCATCAGATCACGGCAAAGTCTGAGCTCTGTGCTTTGTGAGCAGCGCTGTTCGCTCCCGCTGCGTCATTTGTGAATGATTTTGCCACAAAACGAGCACGCAGGGTGTGTGTGTATCCCCGATAAGAGAATTTACAAGAAAAATTTTAATTTTTATGGGTTGTTTTTTTTTGTAACTTATAGTAGTATTTTTTTTCTGTTAATCGACCAAACACGAGAGCACTGTATCATTTTATGCAATGTTGATAGAACGAGCAGAGCAGAGCACTGATAGAAAATGAACAGAGACTATACTGTCACTACGGCTGCGGTAAAGAAATAAGGAGCTACGCAGCTTGTGCTGCACAAAAAAATTGGCAGGCAGTCGGTATGCACAAAATTGCGGCTACATTTTAAACCGACTTACAGTCTGCTTATAGGGCGACAATTTGACATTTACATTTTGCTATTTGTATACAATTTAAAGTGGACGCCTAAACTGCGCAGTCTATTTTTCTTTACTGCATTGGCTGAAAAGTGAATTTTTAACCAGCGCAGCGGCTGAATTCTCGGCCTACTACTGCATATGTTTGTTTCGTTCTGCTCAAGCTATGAACTTGATTGTATGTTATTGATATCAAATACATCATCATCAATCACATCAAATACAACAGAATAAATAATTTATAAGCGGATTGAAATGTTCAAAACAATTTATTGTGAGGTGGGTACATATTAAATATATCATATCACTGCACAAACATAGTAATATGTGCGTGTAATCTTTACGCGCGGTTGGAGTGAAATTCTTTGACGTTGTGGCCAATATTACGATTAAATTAAAAGGCACGAGTCGCTTGAGAAATTGCTTAGTTCCCGAAATTCAAGACCATAATGATCATATTCCAGAATTTCCATAGGAAGAAATCTTATAATCGCATCTTAGTACTACATTTCGAATTTCATGCGAATCGCTTGAGAAATAGCTTTGTTCCAGAAACTCCAGACCATAATGATAATATTCCAGAATTTCCATAGGAAGAAGTCTTATAGTCGCATCTTAGTCCTACATTCCGAATTTCACGCGAATCGATTGAGAAATTGATTTGTTCCAGAAATTCCAGACCATAATGATCATATCCCAGAATTTCCATAGGAAGAAGTCTTATAGTCGCATCTTAGTCCTACATTCCGAATTTCATGCGAATTGCTTGAAAAATTGCTTGGTTCCAGAAATTCCAGACCATAATGAATATATTCCAGAATTGCCATAGGAAAAAGTTTTATAATCGCATCTTAGTCCTACATACCGAATTTCATACAAATCGCTGGAGAAATTGATTTTTTCCCGAAATTCCAGACCATATTCCAGAATTGCCATAGGAAAAAGTTTTATAGTCGCATCTTAGCCCTACACCCCGAATTTCATGCGAATCGATTAAGAAATGCCTTAGTTCAAAAAGTTCTAGTTCCTAATGACCAAATCCCAGTGGATATTAAAAGTGTGGCATAACAGAGGACAAAATGCTGTTAAAATAGTGACATAACAGAGGACAAAATGCTGTTAAAATAGTTCCATTTAACATTCGACTTTTTGAATATTTAACCCTTAACCTTGTAGTGAGACGTTGTCACGTCAAAAAGTTTTATAATCGCATCTTAGTCCTACATACCGAATTTCATACGAATCGCTTGAGAAATTGCTTTGTTCCCGAAATTCCAGACCATATTCCAGAATTGCCATAGGAAAAAGTTTTATAGTCGCATCTTAGCCCTTCACCCCGAATTTCATGCGAATCGATGGAAAAATGCCTTAGTTCAAAAAGTTCTAGTTCCTAATAACCAAATCCCAGTGGATATTAAAAGTGTGGCATAACAGAGGACAAAATTCTGTTAAAATAGTGACATAACAGAGGACAAAATGCTGTTAAAATAGTTCCATTTAACATTCGAGTTTTTGAATATGTACCCCTTAACCTTGTAGTGAGATGTTGTCACGTCAAAACTTGTAAACTTCTGTTCGGCTTAGAGTAGACCTCTTCTCTTAGGTAACCCAAATAAAAAAATCCAATAATTTATTTTGAACTAGTATTGAAATCTGTCTTCTCGCATTAGATGCGGATTTGAAAGTTGCAAGCTGTGGAGATTGTGCATGTTTAAGTATCCATCGCTCTTCAGCGTTGATTCATCGCTTCACATAATATTATTAAAGAATTGTGGATCTTGTTTTATTTTCGCAAGCATCTGTCGGTAGAAAATCAGTCTCGGTTGCAGAGTTTGCACGCGTGTAATATGGTAGTAGTGGAACTTTTTTTTTTAATACGCTCGATTTTGCGATTATGAAATTGCTGTTGTAGAGGTAGACGGATCTCGCTCAATTTCCTCATAGTAATAGTCAGTAATAGTGGGTGTTCCAGTGCTTGTACCATCAACACCGCTGCTAGGTATTCTTCCAAGTAACACCCGTGGACTCTGATGAATACGGGGTAATCCGGGTGACAAACGTTAGGGTATCTTTCCCTATAAAGGGCTGCAGCTTCAATTGCTTTGCCTCTGCACTCACCGTAAATAAAATGCATTTTTGCGTATTCCTTTAACGTGTACTGAATACGTGGTATTTTGATACTTAAAAATCCGATGTCGAACACTATGCTATTTGTTAACGGAGCTCATTATTACATTTTACTCTTACTCGCTCGCTCACATTTAACCAACTAACATTTATTTAAGTCAAATAGAGTTTTATCACTGTTATTTTGTTTTTAAATTCTCTATATTAACTTCACGTGCACGTGGCTGGCTGGCTGGTCAGATTTTCTGATCAATTTTTAACCCACTTCCCATAGCCCGATTTTATAGAAATTTTGCACACATGTATATTTCCGGTGACAATACTTTCTATTAAAATTTGGGGCTCCTCGGACCCCGGGATCGGGGGGCTCCAATAAAAATATTTTACAAATTTTACTCGATTTTCTTAAAATTTACAAAAATGTATCTCCGATGGAAAACATGTTTTGTAAAAATTTTGGAGACCCCGGGCCCCAGGTTCATTGGGCCCCAAAAAAAATTTTTAAACAAATTAACCCGCTTTTTTTAAAATTTTATAGAAGTATGTATCTCCGATGGACAACACTTTTTGTAAAAATTTTGGAGACCCCGGGTCACAGGGTCATGGGCCCCAACAAATTTTTAAAAAAAGTTTACCCGATTTTCTTCAAATTTTATATACGTGTGTATCTCCGATGAACAACACTTTTTGTAAAAATTTTGATACCCCGGGCCCTGGGGTCGTAGAGTCCCAAAAACTTTTTTAAAAAAATTAATCCGATTTTCTTCAAATTTTATATACGCGTGTTTCTTCGATAGAAAACACTTTTTGTAAAAATTTTGGACACCCCGGGCCCAGGTTCATGGGGCCCCAACAAATTTTTTAAAAACTTAACCCGATTTTCTTCAAATTTTATATACGTGTGTATCTCCGATGGACAACACTTGTGGTAAAAATTTTACAGACGCCGGGCCCTTGGGTCGTGGGGCCTCATACAAATTTAAAACAAAAATTAATCCGATTTTCTTCAAATTTTATATACGCGTGTTTCTTCGATAGAAAACACTTTTTGTAAAAATTTTGGACACCCCGGGCCCAGGTTCATGGGGCCCCAACAAATTTTTTAAAAACTTAACCCGATTTTCTTCAAATTTTGTATACGTGTGTATCTCCGATGGACAACACTTGTGGTAAAAATTTTACAGACGCCGGGCCCTTGGGTCGTGGGGCCTCATACAAATTTAAAACAAAAATTAATCCGATTTTGGTAAAATTTTATACACATGGTTATCTCCGATGGACAAAACTTTTTGGACATTTTTTGAGCGAATGGGCCCTGAGGCCCGAGGGGTGCCCGTATAATTTTTTTTAAAAATTAGCCCGATTTACTTTAAACTTTAAACATATGTGTATCTCCGATAGACCGAAATTTTTGTAAAAATTTTCGAGTTTTTGATTTGATTTTTTTTTTACACATGTGTATCTCCGGTGAGAATAGTTTTTGAGAAATTTTTGAATGATTTGGGGCTGTTATGTTAATTTTTTCCAAATTAACACAGTTCAAACTTTGCACACATATGTATCTCCTATTAGAGAATTTACATGAAAAATTTTAATTTTTATGGGTTGCTTTATTATGGGTTGCTTTATTTATGAAGCCCTTATCATCAGGTACAGTTTAAGACAAGAAATGATTGAATTTTTAAAAGCTTGTTATTTAGTCGAATTTACTCCTTGTGCATATTTATAGCAATAACCCCGCATTTACATTTAATAAAAGATTGTATTATACCATTTTCAAAACTGTATTAAACACGCACCTTTTTAAAATGGTTGGCCGCTTAGGCTAATGACACACGATGATTGTACAGAGAACCAATGGAATAGTGCGCACGAACTATTCGCAACCAAAAAAGAGTCGGTATGGTCGTGAACTGTTTTACCCAGTGACTTCCCTCCACGGGGCGCGAACCGTAGAGCGTCATTAGGGGTACTGTTATATATCAGAATGAACACACCAAATGAGAGCGCGTCATTTAAAATTTCTTATGCATTTTGAAGTTTTCCGGTTATCTTAATACATAAAAAAGCAACCCATAAAAATTAAAATTTTTCGTGTAAATTCTCTAATTGATACACAAAGTGCAAAGGGAGCCACTCCAAAATTTTTACAAAAAGTGTTTCCACCGGAGATACACTTGTCTAAAAATTTTTAAGAAAATCGGGCTAATTTTTAAAAATTTATACGGAAGCCCCTCTGCCTTGGGGTCACTTCAAAATTTTTACAAAAAGCGTTGTCCATAGTATTAAACATGTGTGTATTAAAGAAAATCGGGTAAATTTTTAAAAATTTAATGGGGCCTTCACCGAGGCGCCCGATCACGCCAAAAAATTTACAAAAAAAGTTGTCCGTCAGAGATACACTCGCGTATACAATTTTAAGAAAATCAGGTTCTATTTTTTATAAAATTTGTTTAGGTGCCACCCGACCCCGGGGCCTGAACACTTCCATATGTTTACAAAAAGTGTTGTCCGTCGGAGATACACTCGCGTATACAATTTTAAGACAATCGGCAACTTTTTTTTACAAACTTTGTAGGGGTGCTCCCCGACCCCGGTCCCGATCACTACCAAAAATTTACAAAAAGTGGTGTCCATCGGAGATACACATGTGTATTAAAATTGAAGAAAATCTGGTATTTTTTTTATAAAATTTGTATGGGTGCCCCCCGACCCCGAGGCCCGATCACTCCCAAATATTTACAAAAAGTGTTTTCCATTGGAGAAACAGATGTGTATAAAATTTGAAGAAAATCGGGTACTTTTTTTTATAAAATTTGTATGGGTGCCCCCCGAATACAGGGCCCGATCACTTCTAAATTTTTATAAGAAGTGTTGCCCAACGGAGATACACATGTGTATAAAATTTGAAGAGAATCGGGTATTTTTTTTATAAGATTTGTGTGGGTGCCCTCCGACACCGGGCCCGATCACTTCCAAATTTTTACAAAAAGTGTTTTCCATTGGAGATACACATATGTATAAAATTTGAAAAAAATCGGGTACTTTTTGTAAAGTGTTGTCATGGGAGACACGCATGTGTGCAAAATTTCAATAAACTCGGGATTTAGGAAGTGGGTTAAAAATTTATCACAAGATTTGGTGTGCCAGCCAGTCAGCCAGCCACGGGCAAGTGAAGTTAATATAGAGAATTTAAAAATGAAACACTGTCTGTATGTCTGTTCACGCTTAACTCGAATGCCGCTCATTCAATATATGCTATTGAGGGGGTTGACGTGATGGGTGGCTTGACTCGAAGACCGTTTATTTTTATACATAAATTTATTGCCAAGGGAAAACTCACTGAACGAATTGCGCCGCGGCAATAAGGTGGGCTATACCCTTTATTAAAATTAAAATTAAAATAAACATAGTAATAATAATAGGTCTGGTGTATGTGGTATGGAGAGGGGTATATCAAGGTGGGTCTGGAAGGGTCTTGATGGTCAGTTGGGGAGAGGATAGTGTGGTGGGGCAGCCAGACAACGCTGGGTATTTCCGCAGCATAAATTAAATGAACGATTGTAGGAAAGAAAATCATGGATAGTAAGATTGATATTGAAGTTAGGTAGTGGAGCCACGAGAAAAACCGGAATTGTGGAACATGCCACAAAAAATACAAAGATTACCACAAAAATAAAAAAACAACCCATAAAATGTGTGCCAAGTTTAAATAAAATCGGGTTACTTTTTAAATAAAAATTTTGGGAGCCTCCCGACCCCGGGGCCCAATCACTTCAAATTTGTTTACAAAATTGTTGTCCTTTGGAGATACACATGTGTTTTAAATTCGAAAAAAATCGGGCTAATTTTTAAATAATTTATATGTGCCTCAGGACCCCGAACATTCCAAAAAAATTACAAAAAGTTTTGTCCATGGAGATACACATGTTTTTAAATTCGAAAATCGGGTTCATTTTCAAAAAAAAAAATTATCTCGGGCCTCAGGGCCCCATCACTCCAAAAATGTTTGTCAATCGGAGATACACAGGTGTTTAAAAATTAAAGAAAATCGAAAAACGAACAAAACAATTTTTGCTGTTTATCCGAATTTTTTGACTTTCCTTTGTAATTGTCTTTGTTTCCTAGGACTATAACGAACAAAACAAAAAAAGAATTACGCTAATCCATCGTTCGAACCGTGAATTGTGCGCACATAAATCCTATGGAAAACAGCACTTTCAGTTTTTTCCGAATTTTACAATTTTCCGGGCATCTTTTCTTTCTTTTTTTTTCGCATAAACCTTATTCGCCCTATGGCAAATTTATAAAATAAAAATCATAACAATCGGTCGAGCCGTTTCGGAGCAGTTGAGAGACAAACACCGTGACACGAGATTTTTATATATTAGATATATATAATTTTTTACTTTTTGCTTTTTGAGCACTATTTCAAAATATGTAGGACAGTTGTTACACAGTCGAAAATCAATACTAATGTTCACAAACAAAAATTTTTTGGGGTAAGCGTAAACACTTAGGGAGGTCGACGAACAACGGATTATTGTTAATAGAGCAATTATTCAACACGGTTGGCGCGAATTATTTTGATACGTTAGCGGGGAGAGGAAAATATTTGATTTTACTAAGCGGCAGAAAAAAGCATGTCCGTACTGGTTCGCGATTGAATTGGAATGAGGCAGCCTCCGCAGCGGCTGATGTTTTTGCAGCTAGCGTGAATATTGTGATTTTTCTGTGAAGTTATTAACGAAAATGTCACCTCTTTTTTGAAATTTCTTCTGGAGGGGAAGTTACAGCGCTCACAGTACCTTTTTAGCTGCTGTCGGTGTTGCTGAGATAAGTGGCGTTAGTAAGACAGAGTTGTGTCGATGGGGTGAGTTGTTGAGTGGTGGGGTTTTTTTTTAATAAGCGCATGCTTTAAGGGATTTTGTGGGTCCTGGGTGGGTCTTAGGTTACGGGGTAGCTGAGATTAATAGTGGTAGTAAGAAAGAGGTGTGCTGGTACAAAGTGGGGTTTTCTTTTGATAATTAGTGCACGCTTCAAGAGATTTCTAGTGATTGCCATTAGGGTAGTGTGCCCAAAGTAGTGATACATCATTTAATACCTTTTCCTGGTACACTTCTTGGTTCAACTTGACGCCCTGATCGATAAAGACTACCGGAGAATGCAGTTCCAGCTACCCAAACCATCACAGAAGCCGGCGCTTGTTTGAGAAGAGCAACTCACCTGTCGTTGGACTTTCCTTCTAACGACTCACTATAATTTTGTTTGTGTACGTACTGTTGAATCGTAAAAATTTTTCATCAGAATATACCAAGTTAACGATATCGTTACGTTCGTGCATAGGTTTAAGCACGTTTTGCATCTTTCAAGTTGAACTGCCTTTTGAGCCGTTGGTAAATCTTGCACTTCTTGAATCTTGTAGGGCTTCAATTGAATTTTTCACTATCCATCGGATAAGTGCAGATTTTTTGTCAGTTTTTGTGCACTTTGTCGTGGATTTCGCTTTCGTTTCTGGCGATGTTGCTGTTTTTGGAAGGCCACCTCTAGTGCGTTTTTCCTTTCAGTATCGTTGTAACGTATGATGGTCCGATAAACATCAACCAGATATAGCAGTGTGAAGTTAGTAACACTTCGATCGCCGGATCCTGTAGTTTCTTTTCATAAATAGGAGTTACTTCACTACGCTTTTTTAAAAAGTATTTTGTAACAAAAATAATTCTTCACTCAATCATAATGATATTTTTTAAGTGTTTTGCGCGTGGGTAAACTTAGGAGAACTCTAGAGAATCAAAATAACCACCCACTCAAACCGCAGGCTAAGTGTGCGACAAAAATCTGTTAACATAACAAATATTATTACACTGTGACAAATAATATTAGAAATAAAAATACTATACGAAAATTTAATACTTACATAACGCTTGAGATAACTGTAAAACCAATGTGAATTGCAAAACAATTGTTTTTATTTTCATTTCTAGTCACGAACAATTAATACTTTTTCTTTAAAATAATAAAAAATTATATGTATAATGCAGTATTGCAATGCAGAATAAAAGTTTTGAAGATAAAAGTCTTTAAATAAAATTTGTCCACATATACCTATTATGTATTCTCCTTATAACGTAAACATAATTCAAACAATATTTTTAAAGGTCTAATGCAACTAGTGGGCGCCGTGGCTCAGTGGATAGGAGCATGGACTGCTGAGCAGGGGGTTCATGGTTCGAATCCCAGTAACACCAAAGTATTTTTCACGGTGTCCCACCTCACGAGAAAGTTAGACAAACGTCCGAGAGTAAATAAATTGTTGCGAGAAGTCAGGCCTTGGACCGCATGCGGGTCTGTCGCGCCGATATTATTATTATAATGCAATTTTAACGGTTTTCCATTAAATCAAAATATC
Source organism: Nephrocerus scutellatus (assembly GCA_947095585.1). Taxonomy (NCBI): domain Eukaryota; kingdom Metazoa; phylum Arthropoda; class Insecta; order Diptera; family Pipunculidae; genus Nephrocerus; species Nephrocerus scutellatus. Next base: position 64,293,017 of record OX352764.1, on the reverse strand, counting down.
TTCTCAATATTAAATCGTAACATTAAATTAGATTTTACTAATTATACCGGTGGACACTGGTCGATTATGTGGTTGCTAGCTGGATTTAAATTTTAAATGAAAGTTTTTTATTTTACAAATACTTAAGGGGCCAAAGATTTAATTTTTTTTTTGGTGGTTGCCTTATATCAAAATATACTATGTCGTCCTTTTTTTAAAATCTCTTTATACAAGAAAATTTATAAATTTGGTTTTCACTAAATTAATAGATACAAAGTTCTATTAACGTAATTTTCACAACTATTAAACACTTTTTTGTTATTTTTCTATAGTACTTACAATGAGGAGTGTGGGACTTATTTTTTTTTAGTTTTCCTTTATAATTGTTATAAACTGGGACTTAAACGGACGAAGTAAATTCTCAACTGACAAAAAATAACAAACTGATATTAAGTTGCAACATTGCGAAGCTTGTACCGTTTGAAATTCGAGTATTGGACAAATTTTTTGATTTGACCTTGTTACTTGCATTGTGCTCTCTAGATTTAATGGTAAAAGAATTAAAAACAAATGTTAATTTTTTATTTATGACCAGCTAAATGTACTAAATCGGCCAGTAAGCGTGCGGTGGTGGGTAGATGAGCGTTTAATGATCTTTGTTGGAAATGATCTGTTTTCCAATTTTGAGCCATTCTTAGTAAAATAATGTCAAAAATTGGCATATAAAATGAATTATCTGTAAGCATCACCGCAAAATCACACTGCCAGCAGTCAAAACTAAATCATCACACTGTCAAATCAAAATTTCTTATTATTTTTTTTATTAAAGCTTTTCCATGCGTAAATAGACAGAAAAAATTAATTGCTTGAAAATTGAAGAGATGACAACCCATAAAATTTATCGGGTAAATTCTTTAAAAAATTTGTATGGGAGCCCGTCTCCCCGAGACACCGATCACTCCCAAATTTTTACAAAAAGTGTTGTCCATCGAAGATACTCATGTGTATAAAATTGGAAGAAAATCGGGTAAATAATTTAAAAAATTTGTATGTGTACTGCACACGAAATATAAGCACGACTTGCGATATGCGTATCTCAGAAATTCTCTACAATACTACAAAAATTTCAACTCTCTAGGTCATGTGAAAGTCGGTTAAAAAGGATCTTAAAGTAGTCGAAACAAACAGACAAACAGGGGTCAAGTCAAGTTAAGCCAAAGTTTTGTAAAAAAAGAGTTTGGCTAAAAATTCTTAGGATCCACTCTTGACGGAGTTACTGTTATATTCAGTTTTTGTTGTTATGTTATCTTTGATTATATTGTTACGAAATTCAGGCTTTTGAGTTCGTAAAGGATTTTGCAAATAAAACACAGCACAAGCTTATTAATTTACAAATAACAACTTTAATTAACTAACAGTAAAAAAAAAACACAAGTTAACAATTTTATACAGGACAGCTTTTATGTGCACACAAAAACACTTATAATACTTGCACTTTACAAAAATTCTGCAAGCAAGAGTTTTTCAACTGCACTGGTTAAATTCTAAATAACTAATGAATTCTCTGCAGTGAGCGCCACCTTTTATACTCATTGAAAAGCTTCCAGAAACTTCCAATATTATAGACAGAAATATCGAGAAAGACCAGAAAATTGTAGCCTTATTCCCTTATTTACAACTAACGATACTTATATGCAATGAGCCATCTTCTAAAAATAAACTAAATGTTCAATCATGTTCTTTTACAAAAACCGGGAAAACCGCACAACATTTAAGAAGAATTGAAATCTCTCGAGACAAACATGACTGGAAAAGTGAGTGGCTTGGAAGGAAAAATTAAAGAATTTGAGACCCGGTTGGATAGCCGTACCCAATTTGTCAGGGAAAACACTCAACAAAGGAGTACCAGAGTCATTCCAGAATTTTTTAGTAACTAGAAAGGAATTCTAAAGCCACCTGCGTTCGATGGCGACACAGCTCTTGAAAATTGCCAAACTTGGAAAGAACAACAACAGCTTGGTTGTTAGTGGTGTGTTAGAAGGAAAACCATGCACGTTTATCTTGGATACAGGAGCTTCCAGATCAGTTGTAAATCCAAAGTGGTGTCCAAAGGTCAAGTGGAAAAAGTATTTCGTTATAATTTGAGGACAGCGACGGGTGAAGTTGCAGCAATTAAAGGAGAGTGCTCCTGTAGTGTCATGTTTGGAGGAATACGGTTTTCTCATCGGTTTATTGTTGCCAGCATTACAGATGAATGCATATTTGGCTTGGATTTCATGACAGAGCACGAGATGTCCCTTGATTTAAAGATCCACGTGTTAAATGGCGTAATGTGGAAGTACCCCTGCAAATAAACGAGATCCAGAGTGGTGGACTAAGAGTCAATACTGATGAAAAAGTGAAGATACCACCGATGTGCGAGAAAATCATCTATGGCAAGGTGAACGGTGATCTTGGGGACAGTAAAGAAGGAAGTAAGTGGAGCCAACAAGAACGGATTGCTATGCGGAAAAACTCTAGTAAAACTCCAGGCTAAGATACCAGTGAGAAGGTTGGCCCATCACCGAAAGTAATAAGAGAAGGAGCAGTCATTGGCAAGACTCATGGAGTAAGCTGCATCGCAAACTGCCAGTCTGTAAAAGTAAAGAATACTACTTCTGGAAAGGAAGCAGATAATGCGTTGGTTGTGTAAACATCTTCCAGCAGCACAGCGACAAGCAGCAAAAAAGGCGCTAGAGCAATTTCCCGACGTTTTTGCTGTCAGCGACAACGACATGGGTAAAACCAATATAGTGCGACATCGAATCGATACAGGAAATGCTACTCCAATTCGACAGGCGCCAAGACGATTACCACTTGCTAAGCAACAAGAGGTAGAAACACTGGTTAAGAAGATGGAACGTGATGGAATCATAGAGAAGTCCAAAAGCCCATGTAGCTCACCTGTGGTACTTTTTCAAAAGAAAGATGGTTCAACGAGATTTTGTGTAGACTATCGGAAACTGAAGGATGTCACCAAGAAGGATAGTTATCCATTACCACGTATAGACGACACGTTGGACACCTTATCGGAATCTTCGGTACATTGGATCGGATCTGCTACAGGCAGGTAGCAATTCATGACAACGACAAGGAGAAGACAGCATTTACTGCGGAAAACGGCTTGTATCAATTTTCCGTAATGCCATTTGGTTTATGCAACGCGAGGACTTAGCTGGAGGACATGTCTAGTATATTTGGATGACATCATTGTTTTTGGTCGCACATTCAATGAGCATGTGAACAATCTGCGGCAAGTTCTGGAAACCATTAAAGCTGCAAGATTGAAATTGAGTCCGCCGAAATGTAGCCTTTTAAAAAATGAAGTGAATTATTTGGGCCACATTGTATCCAGTCAAGGAGTACGCACGAATCCCAAGAAATTGGAAGGTGTTAATGAATGGCCGGTACCAGAGAATTTACATGAGCTGCGAAGTTTTCTGGGGCTATGCTCCTACTATCGACGGTTTGTGCCTAACTTCGCAGATGTTGCACGAAGCCTTCATCGCCTCACTGAGAATAACCAAAAGTTACAATAGTCGAGCGAGCACCAAAAATCATTCGAATTGCTGAAGGTAAAGCTGTGAAGTTCTCCAATTTTGGCATATCCACAGGCAGGAGAATTCTTCATCCTAGACACTGATGTAGCAATGCAGGAATGGGAGCGGTTCTATCGCAGAATCAAGAAGAAAAGGAGCATGTTATAGCCTACTACAACCGTTCGCTTTCTAAGCCCGAGAAGAACTACTGCGTGACGCGAAGGGAATTGCTAGCTGTTGTCGATAGCGTCAAACACTTCTACAAGTACCAATACGGTCAGGAATTTCTTCTTCGAAGTGACCATGCAGCTCTCAAATGGTTAATGTAGTTCAGGGAACCAGAAGGGCAAGTGGCCAGAGAGATCGAAAGACTCCAGGCATACACATTCAGAACAGAGGATCGAAAAGGAATGCTGCACAATAATGACGACGGGTTATTCAGAAGACCTTGTGCACCCCAATGCAAACACTGTACAAGGCAAGAAAACAAGAAGTGCTTTGAAGTAGTTACAGAAATAAGACTACAAGTCGAAGATCGCTTGACAAAAGATCTGCTAAGGGAGGAACAAGTGCGCGATGATTCCATTGCTCCAATATTTCAATGAATGGAGCAAGGTGAAAGACCGGAGTGGCACGAGATTGCAACAGCCAGTCCTACAGTAAAAAGTTACTGGGCTCAATGGCAGTCAATGAGATTGGAAGATAGACTACTGAATGCAACAGTACAATGTTGGAGCACTATTTTAACGGATGGCAATGGACAAAGGACAAAGGAAAAAAGACATGCCGTGCAGCTCGAGAAGCATTAAGTGTATATGCAATCTTCTAAAAATAAACTACATGTTTAATCATGTCCTTTTACAAAAACCGGGCAAACCGCACAAACCGGTTTGACTACATTTTTGAACAGTACATAATGATTCAAACTTGCAGGCGGTTACATTTCAAATTTTAAATAATCTAAAGTCTTATAGCCTAAAAGAATGCTACATAGAAGTGCTTATTTTTAGTATGCAGTATGTACATTGCGATTTATTTTAGTATTCGAATTCTATTATACTCGTTTGTGCTACTAACTACTTTTCGTAACAATATGTATTTTAGGCATTGTCCGATTCGCCATGTTCGTCTTAAATGTTTTTTTTTGTACTTTTGAAGAAACATTATGTTTTTTTTAATAAGCGCACTGTTTAATACACAATAGCGCATTTATTGGACACATTGCGTGTATTGAAATAAAATAATAAAAGAAAGTGTTGTGATAGGAAGTTTAAAGTTCACACCCGAGCAATCACAAACTAGAGTATTGTGCTCATATATCACATGTACAGCATCGTATCATGTGTATTTGGAATCTAGATGCTAGATGGACCAGTACAATGAGAAAAATTCTTGCGTTTTTTGCGCGCGCCTGGAATCGAACCGGATGTACTTTGGCCAACGGTGCTAGCCAATGTAACATTATCACTGATAAGACGTTAGGTCAATAAAATTCTCCAATTTAGTTTTCATGTATTGTTTTTCTAATCAATATACATAGTCCCTGTTTTAATTATCGTAATCAATGAAATAAAGGGTGTTTTTTTAGGAGGTTTGTTTTTCCGATAGATGTCGTTTTATTTTATGACAGTTGTTTTGACAGCTCAAAGTGGCATTTCTACTCAGTATTGTTTGGCAAATCATTATGAATAGGTTAACTCCAGAACAACGTTTTCAAATCGTGGAAATTTATTTTCAAAATCAGTGTTCAATTAAAAATGTTTATAGAGCACTTCGTGAATTTTATGGTGCACATAATCGTCCGTCAGAGACCACCATAAAGAACGTAATTACCAAATTTCGGTCTACATTCACTCTTTTGGATGCCAAGCCACCGACAAGAATGAGAAGAGTTCGTACAGAAGAAAATATTGCTGTCGTTGAGGCCAGTGTCGAAGAAAACGACAATTTATCGATTCGTCGTCGTGCTCAGCAAATTGGACTTTGTCCATCGACTTTATGGAAAATTTTACGTAAAGATTTGGGTTTGGTGCCATACAAAATTCAATTGGTGCAAGAATTAAAGCCACACGACCATCGTTTGCGCCGTGAATCCAGTGATTGGTCGTTAAATCAATTGAACGAAGATCCATTTTTTTACCGTAAAATTCTCTTCAGTGATGAGCATTTTTTGTTAAATGGATACGTCAACAAACAAAATTGTCGCATTTGGAGCAAAGATAATCCACACGCCGTTCAAGAATTACCAATGCATCCTGATAAATGTACTGTTTGGTGCGGTCTATGGGCTGGTGGGATCATCGGTCCATATTTCTTTAAAAATGAGGAAGGACGACGCGTTACCGTGAATGGAAATCGATAAAGAACCATGTTAAATGAGTTTTTGTTGTCAAATCTTGAAGATATGGATATGGATGAAATGTGGTTTCAACAAGATGGTGCCACTTGCCATACAGCACGTGAAACAATCGACTTATTGAAAGAAACTTTCAACGACAACATTATTTCGAGAAATGGTCCGGTGAATTGGCCTCCGCGTTCGTGCGATTTGACGCCACTCGATTACTTTTTGTGGGGATACGTGAAGTCATTGGTTTATGTGGATAAACCTCAATCGATTGACGCTTTGGAAACCAATATTCAACGTGTCATTGCTGACATACGCCCTCAAATGCTTGAAAAAGTGCTGGAAAATTGGACCTCCAGAATGACATTTGTGAAAAATAGTCGTGGTAGCCATATGCCAGAAATTGTGTTTAAATGTTAAATGCCAAAAAATTATCTACCAAATAAAAAAAAATTTTGGTCATTTCATAATTTTATATGTGTTTTATTCAAAAAAAAAATCGGCAACCTCTTAAAAAAACACCCGTTAGATATAACTTATCAACACGCATACCTTCACGATGGCTTTTAGAATCAGGTAAAACATTAAACCGTCATACAATTTTGTCAAAAAAACTCAATATATTTGGCTAAAAAAGTTTCAAGTTTTAAAATTTTAAAATTCAAGGTTAAAATGTTTACCAAATTTACCAAAATATTTATAAAATGATAATAAAAAGAGCTTCTATATTCAATTCAAAAAAATTTATTTGAAAAATTGAAAAAAGTTGTTTCAATCCGCTCGGCAACAACAAAACACAATTTACATTCAAAAACCAATTATAAAAATATCCAGCCAAAAAATATTGCTGATCTTGCAGCGTTTCTAAACCTTAACATTGTGCCGAGAATTACGAAAGTTTGTGCCACCTGTTGTTTTGAAATTACTTAAGCATGTTGGAAATTCACAAGGACCCCAGTTGCCAAAACACCATCACCACCATTATCATCATTACTAACATATCGCGATAAAATAAATCTCATAAATGCTCTGAAGTATTTGTTGTATACTTTGCCACGCTTAATTCAACGCAGAAACTATAAAATTTTCCGGTTTTGATTTGTACTCATTGACATCGAGGTATAAAACAGAGGTACAAAAATGGGGATAGTAAATTCAGCATCATTCTCGTCTAAAAACACAGGCGTTAAAGCTTAACTCTTGAGCCTAAACTAACTAGTACAAATCAGTTCTTTGGCACTTACTTCCGTCTGATGAACATCAAAAGAATCGAGTTAATGAATTGGCTGACCACCTTATTAACTAAAACGATTTTAGGAATATAACCCTTTACCCGTCATTTAAAAATCATTAGGCAAATAAATAAGGCCGAATGTTTGCACCTTGTTAACTTGAACAACCGAAAATGCGGTAATACGGTGGATTCCTTTTACTTGTTCCATTAATCTATAATCTATTATTGCGATGCCTCATTGACAATTTTTGTTAATAGCGCTACTTTATACATTTTTACAAATTTTGCACCAATGCTCGTAATTTAACATTTAAATAATAAGTTCTTATTTCGAAGATAATTAGTCGTTACTTAACTTCGAAATACTTAAACAATTATTCTAAGTTCAATATTTTATAATTTAAGATGCATAGCACGTAGTAACAAATAAGAAATGAATGCGGGCCTATGATTCTAAAGTGAGCATTGTTTGACATCATAAGAAGATACGTATCTTTATTGCAACTAAAAGCGTTATAATTTCCCTATCTCACTATTTAGAATTCATAAAGAGGTACGAGTAATAGGACAAAGTTCAGCTATATAATATTAGATCATTGGGAGATTAGTGCATAATAGTTATTTGTTAGTCACTTCTCACTAAAATAATTTTAAACAAAAAAATAATCGATTGTTCATTAACAAAACAACACTGCAATTGAAATCACAATCACGATAAAGCCTGCGAAACGTAAAACCGACTAAGCACATGATATATTTTATTTGGCGTTGTCCAGCACAGAACAGCTTCAACGATCTGAGTATTCCAATAGACTAAGTATTAATCTTTTATTTAGTTCAAATAAAAGTAACTAAGGAACCAAGGAACTGAACTTTCAGGAAGTTTAAAACTTTTCACTCAAATGAGAGTATTCGCAAAGCGCAAAATCTAAAAAATGAGTGAAATATGGGTCTTTTGAAAGTGTATTTTTACTGGTAACATAAATAGCGTTATATATTTTACCTTACATACTGACGCAACATACTAGTAGACAGGGTTAACCAACCTTTTTGGAAGCAAGCAAGCAATTAAAAGTTTTCATGAATATTTCGGGCTCAACAATATGTAACGACATCATAGATGCATATTATTAAAGTTATTGAAGTGAAAACTTCTTTTAGCGCGGTACGCATTTTTTAGATGAGATAAAATCTCTGAATTCGCGACACCGTTACCGAGACGCTGGTGATACATGCATTAACATTGAATTTGAATTAATGTTTTTGCCAAGAAAAATTTCGTCAACGACCATACCATGCTGAACGCATCGGTTCTCGTGCGATCACCGAAATTAAGCAGCGTCGGGCGCGGTTAAGTACTTAGATTGGGGGACCGCTTGGGAACACCGCGTGTTGTGTTGGGCAGCGCAACCGCACTGTTGTGTGTATCAGATTTTTTACCTTTTTTTCATATCTCTCCAGCTCACCAATCCAATCCACCCTATTTCATCATATGAAATATATGTTTTGACGTGACAACTGTTGTGAGACACTGTTAAGTGATCAACAGCGTCACACTTTTAAGTGAGCCACTTTTAAATGTCAGTACTTTGAGAACTAAGGCATTTCCCAAGCGATTCGCATGAAATTCGGAATGTAGGACTAAGATGCTACTATAAGACTTCTTCCTATGGAAATTCTGGAATATAATCATTATTGTCTGGAATTTCTGGAGCTAAGCAATTTTTCAAGCGATTCGCATGAAATTCGGAATGTAGGACTAAGAAGTGACTATAAGATTTCTTCCTATGGAAATTCTGGAATATGATCATTATTGTCTGGAATATCTGGAGCAAAGCAATTTTTCAAGCGATTCGCATGAAATTCGGAATGTAGGATTAAGATGTGACTATAAGATTTCTTCCTATGGAAATTCTGGAATATGATCATTATTGTCTGGAATATCTGGAGCAAAGCAATTTTTCAAGCGATTCGCATGAAATTCGGAATGTAGGACTAAGATGTGACTATAAGATTTCTTCCTATGGAAATTCTGGAATATTATCATTATCGTCTGGAATTTCTGGAGCAAAGCAATTTTTAAGCGATTCGCATGAAATTCGGAATGTAGGACTAAGATGTGACTATAAGATTTCTTCCTATGAAAATTCTGGAATATGATCATTATTGTCTGGAATTTCTGGAGCAAAGCAGTTTTTCAAGCGACTCGTGCCTTTTAATTTAATCGTAATGTTGGCCACAACGTCAAAGAATTTCACTTCAACCGCGCGTAAGATTACAGGCACATATTTTTTTAACAGCTCTTACTTCTCCTACTACTATCGACGCAACTGCATTACTATGTTTGTGCAGTGATATGATGTATTTAATATGTACCCACCTCACAATAAATTGTTATGAACATTTAAATCCGCTTATAAATTATTTATTCTGTTGTATTTAATGTGATTGATGATGATTTATTTGATTTCAATAACATACAATCAAGTTCATAGCTTGAGCAGAACGAAACAAACATATGCAGTAGTAGGCCGAGAATTCAGCTGCTGCGCAGTTTATGTTGCATGTTGGTTAAAAATTCACTTTTCAGCCAATGCAGTAAAGAAAAATCGACTGCGCAGTTTACACAGCCACTTTAAATTGTATGCAAATAGCAAAATGTAAATGTAAAATTGTCGCCCTACAAGCAGACTGTAAGTCGGTTTAAAATGTAGCCGCAATTTCGTGCATACCGACTGCCTGCCAATTTTTTTGTGCAGTACAAGCTGCGTAACTCCTTAATTCTTTACCGCAGCCGTAGTGATAGTATAGTCTCTGTTCATTTTCTATCAGTGCTCTGCTCTGCTCGTTCTATCAACATTGCATAAAATGATACAGTGCTCTCGTGTTTGGTCGATTAACAGAAAAAAAAATACTACTATAAGTTACAAAAAAAAGAGGCAGATAACAATGACAACCTGCAAGCTTCCTTGCAACTATTTTCATTTCTTTTCGCTTATCTTATCCTTACTCATGCATGCAATGAGAGAACCAGGCAAAATAAATTTAATAATGAATAATTGACCTGCATGTTTCAAAGCGACAAGACAAGCCTTTTCTTTTGGCTTGTCTTTTGTTTAATCACTCCAATATTACGAAGAGTTAATAACTCTTCCATCAAATTATATAATAAAGAGAGAACCAGATAAAACGATGTTAATGGCGAATATCGTTTCTGCGCAACCTATACGGTAGCACGAAAAAGGTTCGTGTTGGTACTCTGCTTTTTTTTCAGCTTTTCTTTAATAATTTATAAATTACAAAATTTCTCAGTGAAGGAAATAGAGCGAGAAACGTAAGTTTTTGTAGTGAGAAACAGGAAATTTTTATATTTAGCTCTCTTGATCTCTTTTAAGCATGTATTCTTATACAGTTGGGCATTCTGTAGAGAAGGTTATGAGAAACAGTTATTGTTAGTTTATTGTCTGCTTGTTCCCTTTCGGGTTTTTTAACATTCTGTTCGTCTTCTATCTTTATATTACATACGGTTCACCATTCACTTGTTATTAAATTAACTACGCTTATCATTGTACTGACTGTATACTAATACAAAATCAAACAATAATCTTTAATATGCGGTTCATTTCTCATTGTTTATAGAATTATGACTCTGAAATATCCTTTCAGTACCATACGGTACTTTTCCACATATACACTTTTGTATATAATGATTATATGATGACAAAAATTTCTATACAAATATGGAAGTGATATGGCTAAAGATCAGGTTAAAGAATTTACATGGAACATACCTCACTTTGCGTCGTGGTAACGTTCCAAAAAAACACGACGCAAATTGAAACGACGCAAAGTGAATTATGATTTTCTATAGCAAACCATGTAAAGATCAGAGATAGGTTCCAGGGTTACGAAAATACTACTTTTTAAAAAAAAAATTGAACGAAGTAAACATTTAAAAAACAAAAATAATATAAAATTTTATTACATACATAAAAAAAACAAAAAAAACAACAAATTCAATCAAAACAAAATAAAATATTCAATTAATTTATAAAAAACAAAATAAAAATTAATCACTGTCTGATGAGTCCATAGTGGCTGTTGTCGTAAGTCGGCTTTCTTTCACAAAAAATTGGTCCAATGTTTGCTGAACAGTAAAATAAATATCCTTGTAGCAATTTATATTCGTAGCTACCGCCTGGGACACTTTAAAACTCCTTCCGCTGTCAGGATCGTTTTTTAAAAAAATCTCCATAGCTTCGTCAATCAAACACATCGCTTTGGAAATTTGTTTGGAGGTTAAATTTTGTTCTTCGGAGATTTCTATTAAACGATCACTGTCATCTTCTTCATTAGCAAATTGCAATTCCAGTTGCAATAGTTCTTCATTAGACAATTCTTGGTTGTGCGAGGTTAGAATTCATTTATGTCAGTCTCCTCCATACCTTCAAAAGTAGACTCTCTAGCTAAATTAGAAATTTCACGACGAACAGCTGGTGTACCATCAACTTCTGTAGCGCATATTCTGTGAACACATTCAGGCCATATTTTGCGCCAAACACCATTCATGCAAGATGGTTTAACCTCCTCCCACGAATCGGAAATAATTTCTATGGCTTTCATAATGTTGAACTTTTTCCAAAACTCTAGCATGGTAGGCTTATCTTGTCCATCAGTCTCTTTTAAAAGAAGTTTAAATGTTCGTTGAAGGTAATAACTTTTAAAAGTCGATATTACTCTCTGATCCATCGGCTGAATAACTAATGTCGTATTAGGCGGCAAAAATACAAATTTTACGTTTTCTGACAACTCATCAACATAAAGTGGGTGGCCAGGAGCATTGTATTGTAGGACCAAAGCCTTGAAGTTTAAGTTTTCCTTGTTGCAATAAGCTTTAATTTCTGGAATAGCACAAGTTGAAACCCAGTTTTGAAATAATGATGCTGTCATCCATGCCCAAGATCCAGGCCACCAAGAAGAAGAGTCAGTCTATCCTTGCTAGCTTTAAATCCTGGCGCAGATTTTTCTGTTTTAGATATGAAAGTTCTGTTACGTAGACGTTTCCAAAATAACCCAGTCTCGTCAACATTAAAGACTTGTTTCGGATCATAGCCACCTTCATGAATTAACGCTTTTAACTCTGTCGGGTAGCGTTCTTCAGCAGTTATATCACCGCTACCTGGTTCGCCTTTAAGAGCAATGCTGTGCAGATTTGCTCGAACCTTGAATCTCTCAAAGCAGCCTTGACTAGCGTCAAATGTTTCATTCTGTCTGTATTACTACTACTACTAGCATTATCGTTGGATACTGATTTACTTTTTATGTCATCAAATAAGCTTTTTGCTTTCGTCTAAATTACCATTTTACTTAATGGTATTCTCTGCGCAACTTTCATTTGCAATCCAAATAGAAAGCAACGACTCCATTTTGATAATCAAAGCACTCCTTGTACGGGTCATCGTTTTAGCATCTAATGATGTTGCAGATTTTGCAGCCTCTCTTATTTTATCCCCATCTCGATCTCTAAGGCTAATGACACACGAGCTCCTTTTGGCGCGCTCCCATTTGGTCGCGCGCCATGAGTACCTAAAGAACCAATGGAATAGTACACACGAGCGTCCGCGAACAAAAAGGAGTCGGCGACCTTTTTTACGCAGCGACTTCCCTTCATGGTGCGCGAACCGTAGAGCGTCATGAGGGGTACTATTATATATCAGAATGAACACACGAGCGTCCAAATGGGAGCGCGTCATTTAAATTTTAATTTTTCAAAGGCATCGTAGTGCGTCATGAGGGGTACTATTATGTATCAGAATGAATATACGAGCGTTCTAATTGGAGTGCGTCATTTAAAATTTAATTTTTGTAAGGAAAGGTGAGTCTAAACGCATTTTTAAATTTCCCGGTTGCAATACATAAATTAAATTAATGAATTTAGGAAAGGAAATCATGGATCGTATTGATTCTTTCTTTCTTTTTGCAACAAATATAAAAATAAAACATTATTTTGAACTGTATTCATAGTTTTATTTTTATTTTTGGTAATTCTACCAGCAGCGCCCTTTCCACTCAATTGGCTAAAAAAATTACAAGTGTATGTAAAAGAAAATAATATAACTCTGCCAATAAATAAATCGGAAAAATATTTACCTTTTTGTAACCATAAACAACCCGTAAAAATAAAAAAAAAATGAAAGACTCCAACCCAAAACAACGCAACTTCGAAAATCTAACGACGCACAGTGAAAGTTAGTACTAATTCAGCAGCGACGCAACTTCGAAAAAACGCAAAACGAAACGACGCAAAGCGAGGTATTGGTGTATAAGTTACAAAAAAAGAGGCAGATAACAATGACAACCTGCAAGCTTCCTTGCAATATTTCCATTTCTTTTCGCTTATCTTATCCTTACTCATGTTTTTCTTTAATCACTCCAACTTTACTAAGAGGTTATAACTCTTTCATAATATTACATAATAAAAAGAGAACCAGATAAAACGAAATTAATGGCGAATATTGCGCCTGTGCGTTTCAAAGCGAAAAACATTTTGATACTTACATAAATACTTCTATTTCCATGCCATACCACTTCCCCAACAACTCAATCACCCTCTCTTTCTCAACGGCTAATATGTGTATGTGTAGTACTAGTAATTGTATTGTATATTTCTCTATAGAAAGCCCGACTGTTCCGATCGTACACAGATACATGCTTAGGTTTCATCCAAAACGTATTTGTATTAGTAATCAACTAAAGAGCAAAATCCATATAAAATTTTTCTGTTTCCCACTACCACATCTTACGTTTCTCGCTCTTTGCGACTACTTATTTTTTGTACACTGTATTCACATTCCAAAATACAGACGCGTTTTGGATTGGTTTACAGCATTAGTATGCATTGAGTTGGGCTTTCTATAGAGAAGGTTTTGATTGAAACTCGAAAGTCCCCTTCGGTGCTCTGCTAACTCGTTCTCTTAGCCTTGCAGTTGCAACTTGCAACCCATACGGTTGCACGAAAAAGGTTCGTGTTGGTTCTCTGCTTGCTTTCGTTCAGCTTTTCTTTAATAATTTAAAAATTACAAAATTTCTCAGTGAAGGAAATAGAGCGAGAAACTTAAGTTTTTGTAGTGAGAAACAGGAAATTTTTATATGGATTTAGCTCTCTTGTTCTTTTTTAAGCTTGTATTCTTAAAATGCAAAACAGTTGAGCTTTCTGTAAAGAAGATTATGCGTGACAGATAGTTTCTGTTGGTTCATTGTCTGCTTGTCCGCTTTCGGCTTTATTTTACACTCTGTTCTAACTAACTGGTGGAAGTGAAGAGAAAAAGACCGAGAAACGAAACGAGAAATAAACAGGAAATTTTTATATGGATTTAGCTCTCTTGTTCTCTATAGAGCATGTATTCTTAAAACGCAAAACAGTTGGACATTCTGTAGAGAAGGTTATGAGTGACAGTTTCTGTTGGTTCCTTGTCTGCTTATTTCCTTTCGGGTTTTTTTAACATTCTGTTCGTCTTCTATCTTTATATAACAGATGGTTCGCCATTCATTCTTATTAATTTAACTATGCTTATAATTGTATCGTGGGTGCCGTGGCTCAGTGGAAGTGCACATGGCTGCTGAGCAGGAGGTTCAGGTTCGAATCCCAGCAACACCCAAAAGTATTTTTCACTGTGTCCCACCTCTCGCGAATGGGTGACAAACGTTCCGAGAGTAATACCTTGTCACGGAAAGCTTCTCAAGAATTCGTTCGGATCCGGCCTTAAATTGTAGGTCTCCATGTGTCCAAAAATTAACATGTGCAGCAGCACAAATGGTCGCGAGAAGGCCTTGGACCGCAATGGTCTGTCGCGCCGAATATTATTATTATCATTGTACTGACTATATACTAATACAAAATCAAACAATAATCTTTAATATACGGATCATTTCTCATTGTTTATAGGAATAATGACTCTGAAATAAAATATCCTTTCAGTAAAATACGGCACTTTTCCACATATGTATATACGCTTTTGTATATAATGATTATATGATGACAACACTTTCTATACAAATATGGAAGTGATATGCTCAAGTTAAAGAATTTACATGGAAGATTCTTACCATTAATAAGTTAGTTTATTTTAACAAAATTAAAGCCTGTGTCTCGTAAAACCGTATGATGCTTTTGCATTGCGTAAAAAAAACGTGTCAGTCAAAATGCATCTTGTATTTATTTGCATGTATATCGAGTGCATCTGAATTTGTTGTTAAAGTTAACAGGGCTCTAACAAAATCGATTAAAATTAATTTTTCGCGTGCTGTTTTCTTTTCTTTCGTCCCGGACAGACGTTGTCACGCTACCCTGCTTTTTTTTGTGATTTCAGATTGTTTATTAAACCAGATTATTTTTTTTATAATATTATGTACAATAAACAAATACAGCAAGCAATTATTTTCATATTTTGCATAAAATGTCTTTAACATAGAAGTTTAGTATAAAACATTGAATTTGAAGTAATGTTTTTGCCAATAAGAATTTCGTCAATGACCATACCACGCTGAACGCATCGGTTCTCGTCCGATCACCGAAATTAAGCAGCGTCGGGCACGGTTAGTACATAGATGGAGGACCGCTTGGGAACACCGCGTGTTTTTGTGTTGGGCGCAACCGCACTGTTGTGTGTGTCAGATTTTTTACCTTTTTTTCATATCTCTCCAGCTCACCAATCCAATCCGCCCATATTTCATCATATGAAATATATGTTTTTTGAAGTGAAAACTTCTTTTAGCGCGGTACGCATTTTTTAGATGAGATAAAATCTCTGAACTCGCGACACCGTTACCGAGACGCTGGTGATATATGCATTAACATTGAATTTGAACTAATGTTTTTGCCAATAAGAATTTCGTCAACGACCATACCACGCTGAACGCATTGGTTCTCGTCCGATCACCGAAATTAAGCAGCGTCGGGCGCGGTTAAGTACTTAGATTGGGGGACCGCTTGGGAACACCGCGTGTTGTGTTGGGCGCAACCGCACTGTTGTGTGTGTCAGATTTTTTACCTTTTTTTTATATCTCTCCAGCTCACTAATCCAATCCACCCATATTTCATCATATGAAATATATGTTTTTTGAAGTGAAAACTTCTTTTAGCGCGGTACGCATTTTTTAGATGAGATAAAATCTCTGAACTCGCGACACCGTTACCGAGACGCTGGTGATATATGCATTAACATTGAATTTGAAGTAATGTTTTTGCCAATAAGAATTTCGTCAACGACCATACCACGCTGAACGCATTGGTTCTCGTCCGATCACCGAAATTAAGCAGCGTCGGGCGCGGTTAAGTACTTAGATTGGGGGACCGCTTGGGAACACCGCGTGTTGTGTTGGGCGCAACCGCACTGTTGTGTGTGTCAGATTTTTTACCTTTTTTTTATATCTCTCCAGCTCACTAATCCAATCCACCCATATTACATCATATGAAATATATGTTTTTTTGTGATTTCAGATTGTTTATTAAACCAGATTATTTTTTTTATAATATTATGTACAATAAACAAATTCAGCAGGACATTATTTTCATATTTTGCATAAAATGTCTTTAACATAGCAGTTTTAGTATAAAACATTGAATTTGAAGTAATGTTTTTGCCAATAAGAATTTCGTCAACGACCATACCACGCTGATGATGATACAAGAGTTATCGAAATTGTTAACGATGATTCATGAAAGAATATTAAATGTATTTTAAAGTTTCTAATAATTAATAAAATACAATTCATAAATAAAATGCAATTCATAACCCAATACCCAATAACCCTAGTACCCATCTAAAAAATGTCTAACGCACCAAAATTCACTTCTGTCGGCACTCCCGGAGTGCCTAACTTGACTTTTTTTTATTATTTTTAAATTCTCTATATTAACTGGCTGGCTGGTGGGCAGAATCTTGTGATCAATTTTTAACACACTTCCTAAAGTCCGATTTTATTAAAATTTTGCACACATGTGCATTTCCCATAACAATACTTTCTATTAAACCTAGGGCCCCAGGGTCGGGGGGCTCCCATACAAATTAAAAAAAAATACCCGATTTTCTTCAAATGTTGTACGCATGTACCTAAGATGGAGAAAACTTTTTGTAAAAATTTTGAAGTGATCGGCCCCCGGGGTCGGGGGCACCCATAAAAATTTTATAAAAACCAGCACCCGATTTTCTTTAAATTTTATACGTATCTCCTGTGTATCTCCAATTGAAGTGATCGAGCCCCGGGGTCGGAAGGACCCTTACAAAATTTTAAAAAATTTACCCGATTTTCTTTAAATTTTATAGACATGTGTGTTTCCTATGGAAACACTATTTGTAAAAATTTTTGAGTGAAAATTGAGTAAAAAATTTTTATAAAAAACTTACGCGATTTTATTCAAACTTTGCAGATTGTGTATCCCCAGATTAGAGAATTTACACGAAATATTTTAATTTTTATGGGTTTTTTTTAATTCTTAATTATACTTTCCTTAAATTTTTTTTTTATTTAAATTTTTGTTATTTTTCATTTTGATTCTGTTTGATTTTATTTTATTGGTTAAAATAATAATAAAAATTTATATTACAAATTTTATTGAACGACATTTAATTACATAATACAAAAACGAACGAAAATTATTTTTCGTTAATGAGTAGGTTGAGAAAATTTTCAAAATCAAGACATTAATTTAATACTGATACTCTTAAACTGTCATTCAAATTTTCATCCGTAAGACGTGATCTAAACTTATTTTTGATAAATTGCATTAAGGAAACTGTTGCTTTACTTAAGTAAGTCGATCCAAAAAAAGATTTTAGCTTCAATGCACAATTTTTAATATTGGATTTTACGTGCTTCTACTAATTTCCAAAATTCCTTGTCTATGCTTAAAACTTTTAATATTTAGATTTTTTCACATTTAAGGGAAATAACCTAAAATGAGATTATAATTTATATATACATATATTATTTATATAATTTATACACTTGAATCTAATAAGATATTTTTAGCAATTTTAACAAGTTATTTTTAAATAAAGCGCTATTAACATTAATGTCTAAAACAATGCAATATTTGTTGTAAGATATATATGCATTTGTTAATGGTCAAGTTTACCCTATTTGGGTTTAATATGTAAAATACAAAAATACAAAAAAAAAAAATAAAGCTGAACCAAATCCAATAAAGCGAGGCCTTTTTTAATTCTACAATTTCCAGTTCTAAATTTTCTAAAATTGTTGCATAAAATCCATTTATTAAAGTAAAGTAGGAATGTCAACATTAATCATAGGATTTTGAAGGAAACATAAAATCGATTCCATGTCGTCAAATTGATTAAATATTTCATTAAACTCATTATTTTTGAATTTGTTAAATAATCAACACACGTTCGAGAATCTAAATGATTCTCTAGAAATATTTTCGACATGTGTGGAAAATGCGTGAAAGAATTTTTTTGAAAGTGCGAACTCGCAAGGGCTTATTTACCTTTAAATGCTTTAATAGCACTTACCATATCTACTTGTTCTTTATTTTAACCTTCTAGTCCAAGATTTATCTGATTTAATTTCGCACAAATATCAGCTAAAAAAGCTTAGAAACATAGCCAAAAAGGATCTTCAAGTTTGTTATAAATTGCCCCTTTTTGCTCAAGAAATAATTTTATTTCAACAATCAAACTAAGAAACCGGTCTAATACTTTGCCTATGCTTAGCCACATCACTTCTGTGGAAGTTAATTAATCTGAGAACTCAGCATCATCACCTTCAAATAGCTAGATACACATGTGTAGTTTGCTGTGTGAGATATAAGTTAAGTACAATGTAAGTCACCAGTTTGGTATTAGTCACCCGCTAAAAAATTGGCACAGGGAAATAAGTCCCAAATCGAATTAGGAACTAATGTCCCACCCAATCGGGACATAAGTCCCCAAAAAAATATGCTGGGATTTATGTCCTTGCGCTTTTAAAAAGGAGCCATTTTATGTCTGGAGAAAATTGACCTCAAAGCTAAAAATTAGCATGGGTAAGAAAACCAGAACAGGCATTGAAGTTGGATCTCTGAAGACTTAAACAAGATATTAACTTAATTTAAACGCATTTACAAAGGCTATTATTTCTTCTAAAAAAAACCGAGCCCGCGGCCCGAGGGGCCTCAAATTTTAATAGAAAGTGTTGTAATGGGAGATATACATGTGTGCCAACTTTCAAGGAAGTGGGTTAAAATAAAAATTGATCGCAAGATTCCATGACACACAAATCCACAAGCCCACAAACCCACAAATACACGGGCAAGTGAAGTTAATATAGAGAATTTAATAAAAAAAAAAAAAACAACCCATAAAAATTAAAATTTTTCATCTAAATTCTCTAATCGCAGAAATTGATATGGGAGCCCCTCGATCCTGGGCCATTTTTTTTATTGTAGGAGAAAATCATCGAAACAAACATTTGACATCAGATGTTAAAATTGAAAAAGCTCAGATCATTTTATTCTGAGCACTTAGAGCAAGCTCATACTCTGAGCAAATAAGAAACACGAACATTTATCTTGAGAACTCTTTGACTGCTCTGAACTAATTTATGAAAACGCCAAATGACAGAATATTGTGAAAACTTGTTGTTCTATCTGTAAGTTGATATCGACAACAAAAAAAACGACATCAATAAAAATACAATTCAGTAAATAAAAATGTAAGTTGAAGTAAGCATAAAACATGTATGTCTCGTTTCATTTGCTGGGTTCATTTGTGCGTGTGCTAAGATTTCTCTCTCTCTCTCCACCACCACCAAAACCATGCAGCGCAGCCGACTGCGGAGCACACACCGCACACAGTCCATAAAGGGCGACGAATATCTGATGCCAGTACAGATATTTAAAAAATGTATAAGGGCCTTGCGGCCGAACCCGGGACCCGATCACTACCAAATTTTCGAAAAGGTATTGTTTATTGGGTATACACATGTGTGTTGAAGAAAATGAATTTGAAGAAAATCGGGTAAATTTTTTAAAATTGTTTGGGAGCCCCCCGACCCCGCAGCACGAGGGGCCTCAAAATTTAATAGAAAGTGTTGTCTCCGGAAATACACATGTGTGCAAAATTTCAATAAAATCGGGCCATGGGAAGTGGGTTAAAAATTGATCGCAAGAATCCACGACAGACGACCGACGACCGACCGACGACCCACGGGCAAGTGAAGTTAATATAGAGAATTTAAAAAATTAATATACATTTACTGAAGATTCTGGACCCGTCCGTAAAAGAAAGTCGTGTTGTGCCCACACCTCAATTTTTTTCCTATCGAATATGCTTCAGTCCAAAAATTTCAGCACGACCGCAACAACAATTTTCTTTGCCTGTCCGCTATTTTTCGTGTTATGGCGAGCGACAGCCAAAATGTTTGGAGCGAACGCAACAACAACTTGCCTGGCGACCGTATGGATTTAGCGCCACCACAACTTGCATTGTGACGGTATGCATGGACCGCCACATAGGCCCCCCAAGCGCTTTGTAGCGCTTTGTAGGGCTTTGTAGCGCTTTGGGGCGACTATTTGTCGGCCTGAACGTGTGCGAAGAGTCTGGTTTCTAATCTGTTGTGGTGGTTTTTCAAATCATCTTGGGCTTTTTCTATGTACGCTGGCTTTAATCGATCCAGTGATATGTTTTTGCTACTTTCTCACCCTGGGAACGGTTTGTTAAAGACGATGCTAACAAGTCGCCTGGCAGGCGAAGTTGAGTTCCGTACACTAATCCTGCTGGCGTTTCGCCGATATCTTCTTTAAAGGTTGATCGTAATCCAAGAAGGATGAGGGGTAAGCGTTTTACCCAGCTGGTTGAACCGTTGCAATTGATTGCTGCTTTAAGGGTTCAATGGAAGCGCTCGACTATGCCATTTGACTGCGGGTGCGTGGTCATTGTCTGGTTCGTTCCCAGTTGTTTGCAGAGTTCTGTAAAAATCGATGAAGTGAATTGGCGTCCTTGATCGGAGGTAAGATTAGTAGGTGAACCAAATCGTGAAATCCAACCGGATATGAGGGCGTTTGCACAGCAGGCGGCTGTCATCTCTGGCATGGGAATGGCCTCGAGCCATCTGGTGTAGCGATTTATTATCGTTAAAAGGTAGCGATGCCCCTCTGAAGGAGGAAAATGTCCTACGATGTCGATGTTGATGCTTGCGAATCTCTCATCTGGTGCCGGGTAGCGTTGAAGTTCGGTCTTAGTGTGTTGTTGTACTTTACATTTTTGACATGGTATGCACTCCTTTGCGAAATTTGCACAAGCTTTTTGCATATTGGGCCAGACAAACCGTTCGGACATTAGGCGTACTGAAGCTCGTCGGCCTGGATGGGACAGATTGTGTGTTGAAGCGAAGAAGTTCTTGCGTAGCGTTTTTGTAATAAATGGACGAACTCGCTCATGAGAGACATCGCAATAAATTGGGTTTTCTATGTGTGGAAAGTTAAACAATGTCAATTGCAGTGAATTTGTTTTGTCACCTCGAATATACTGTTGGAGTTCTTCATCTGTTTCTTGTACCTTTGCTAGTTTTGCATACAAGTCTTCGTGGTTGTTGATGACATAAATGCGAGAAAATAAATCTGCTGCGTGGTTATCTTCTCCTTTTATGTATCGGATGTCTGTTGTGTACTCACTTATGAAGGATAGGTAGTTGATTTGTCTTGGCGATGATTTTTCCGGGCGCTGTTTGAAGGCGAAAATAAGTGGCTTATGATCCGTTTTAATATAGAATTTCCGTCCTTCCAGGAGTTCCATGAAGTGCCGTACTGCTAGGTAGATTGCGGTGAGTTCGCGATCGTATGTCGAGTAACGTTGTTGCGTGGTGGAGAACTTTTTTGAGAAGCATCCCAGAGGCTCTGCCACGCCGTCGACCAACTGGTTTAGAACTGCCCCAGCCGCCAGGTTGGAAGCGTCCGTGGTTAAACTTAGTTCGACGTTTGGCTTAGGATGCGAAACCTGTACTGCTCTTGCCAGGAGTTGGCGGCATTTATTAAAGGCTGTAATTTGCGATTCGTTCCACTGCAGAGAGGTTTTGTCGTTTTTCTTGTTACCTGGTGTCATTGCGAGAAGTGGTATTCGTGTTTCGACGGCGTGGGGAATGAACTTGCGATAGAAGTTTATAGTGGCTATAAAACTCTTTAGCTCCTTTATGGTTTGCGGTCGTTTTATTCGCTGAATGGCTTCGACTCTTGAAGGTAGAGGAGAGGTTCCTTCTTTAATTATTCGGTGGCCTAGGAATTCAATTTCCTTTTTTCCGAAGGCGCATTTTCCCAAGTTTATTGCCAAGTTATGATGGGCTAGTCTGCAAAGTATCTCCTTCAGGTGTTTACGGTGTTCCTGGATATTTGTCGACGTAACGCATATGTCGTCCATGTAAGGAAAGGCGAATTCGCACCCACGCAGCACTTCATGTATCAAACGCTGGAAGGTTTGGGCAGCGTTTCGTAATCCGAACACAAGCCGAAAGGTGTTATTATAGCCGTTATGGCAAAAGCGTCAGAGTTGATTAGCACTTGATGGAATGGCCACCACAACTTGCATTGTGACAGTATGCATGGACCGCCACATAGGCCCCCCAAGCGCTTTGTAGCGCTTTGTAGCGCTTTGGGGCGACTATTTGTCGGCCTGAACGTGTGCGAAGAGTCTGGTTTCTAATCTGTTGTGGTGGTTTTTCAAATCATCTTGGGCTTTTTCTATGTACGCTGGCTTTAATCGATCCAGTGATATGTTTTTGCTACTTTCTCACCCTGGGAACGGTTTGTTAAAGACGATGCTAACAAGTCGCCTGGCAGGCGAAGTTGAGTTCCGTACACTAATCCTGCTGGCGTTTCGCCGATATCTTCTTTAAAGGTTGATCGTAATCCAAGAAGGATGAGGGGTAAGCGTTTTACCCAGCTGGTTGAACCGTTGCAATTGATTGCTGCTTTAAGGGTTCAATGGAAGCGCTCGACTATGCCATTTGACTGCGGGTGCGTGGTCATTGTCTGGTTCGTTCCCAGTTGTTTGCAGAGTTCTGTAAAAATCGATGAAGTGAATTGGCGTCCTTGATCGGAGGTAAGATTAGTAGCTGAACCAAATCGTGAAATCCAACCGGATATGAGGGCGTTTGCACAGCAGGCGGCTGTCATCTCTGGCATGGGAATGGCCTCGAGCCATCTGGTGTAGCGATTTATTATCGTTAAAAGGTAGCGATGCCCCTCTGAAGGAGGAAAAGGTCCTACGATGTCGATGTTGATGCTTGCGAATCTCTCATCTGGTGCCGGGTAGCGTTGAAGTTCGGTCTTAGTGTGTTGTTGTACTTTACATTTTTGACATGGTATGCACTCCTTTGCGAAATTTGCACAAGCTTTTTGCATATTGGGCCAGACAAACCGTTCGGACATGAGGCGTACTGAAGCTCGTCGGCCTGGATGGGACAGATTGTGTGTTGAAGCGAAGAAGGTCTTGCGTAGCGTTTTTGTAATAAATGGACGAACTCGCTCATGAGAGACATCGCAATAAATTGGGTTTTCTATGTGTGGAAAGTTAAACAATGTCAATTGCAGTTAATTTGTTTTGTCACCTCGAATATACTGTTGGAGTTCTTCATCTGTTTCTTGTACCTTTGCTAGTTTTGCATACAAGTCTTCGTGGTTGTTGATGACATAAATGCGAGAAAATAAATCTGCTGCGTGGTTATCTTCTCCTTTTATGTATCGGATGTCTGTTGTGTACTCACTTATGAAGGATAGGTAGTTGATTTGTCTTGGCGATGATTTTTCCGGGCGCTGTTTGAAGGCGAAAATAAGTGGCTTATGATCCGTTTTAATATAGAATTTCCGTCCTTCCAGGAGTTCCCTGAAGTGCCGTACTGCTAGGTAGATTGCGGTGAGTTCGCGATCGTATGTCGAGTAACGTTGTTGCGTGGTGGAGAACTTTTTTGAGAAGCATCCCAGAGGCTCTGCCACGCCGTCGACCAACTGGTTTAGAACTGCCCCAGCCGCCAGGTTGGAAGCGTCCGTGGTTAAACTTAGTTCGACGTTTGGCTTAGGATGCGAAACCTGTACTGCTCTTGCCAGGAGTTGGCGGCATTTATTAAAGGCTGTAATTTGCGATTCGTTCCACTGCAGAGAGGTTTTGTCGTTTTTCTTGTTACCTGGTGTCATTGCGAGAAGTGGTATTCGTGTTTCGACGGCGTGGGGGATGAACTTGCGATAGAAGTTTATAGTGGCTATAAAACTCTTTAGCTCCTTTATGGTTTGCTGTCGTTTTATTCGCTGAATGGCTTCGACTCTTGAAGGTAGAGGAGAGGTTCCTTCTTTAATTATTCGGTGGCCTAGGAATTCAATTTCCTTTTTTCCGAAGGCGCATTTTCCCAAGTTTATTGCCAAGTTATGATGGGCTAGTCTGCAAAGTATCTCCTTCAGGTGTTTACGGTGTTCCTGGATATTTGTCGACGTAACGCATATGTCGTCCATGTAAGGAAAGGCGAATTCGCACCCACGCAGCACTTCATGTATCAATCGCTGGAAGGTTTGGGCAGCGTTTCGTAATCCGAACACAAGCCGAAAGGTGTTATTATAGCCGTTATGGCAAAAGCGTCAGAGTTGATTAGCACTTGATGGAATGGCTTTTGTAGGTCGATTTTCGAGAAAATTGTCTTTCCATTTAAGATGTTCGCGAAATCGTGTAGGTACGGAAGTGGGTATCTATCTGGTAAGGTGATTGCGTTTAGTGCTCTGTAATCCCCTCAAGGCCCCTAAGATCCGTCTGGTTTTCTAACCATGTGAAGGGGACTTGACCAGTTGGATTTTGATGGACGGAAAATTCCAGCTCGCATAATTGATTCAAATTCGTTTTTTGCTGCTTTTAACTTGTCTGGTGGTAGACGACGAGCTCGTGCGTAACACGGTGGACCGTTAGTTTCGATGATGTGTATCGCTTTGGAGTTCGTCGTCGCTCCTGGTGGTACGAGCTGAGTAATATTGGGGTATTTGTCGATCAAGTCTGCAAATGGTCTAATAAGGGCTAGACATGGTGCTGGTTCGTGGCTTGTAATGGCAAAAAGTGGTTTTGAACGTACCTGTGTTCGGGAGTCCACAAGTCGTGATCTTTTCAAGTCCACCAATAGGTCGTGATGCCGTAAAAAGTCCGCACCAATGATAGGCGAAGAAACCTTTGCAACGATAAATTTCCAGCTGAATTGTCGGTTAAGGCCAAGATCAAGTTGTAATGTTACTTGACCGTAAACGTTAATTGGTGAGCCGTTGACAGCGAAAAGTCGTATTGATGTTGGATGAAGTTGTTTGAAAGATGTTGAAGGCGGGATACAAGAAACTTCGGCCCCCGTATCAATCAAATAATGTTTGTGTGTTCTTTGATCATGAACACAAAGTCTGGCTATGGTAGCTCGAGATTGATGATGTTCGCTATCATAGCCCGACGTAGGAAGTCATTGTTCTAGTGTATTGTACGAAGCAGTTGCGACGCTATTAAAAGTGCACGGCTGGTGACAGTTTGTTGCCTTGTTGCTGAATGTCGGCGAAGTGGTCTTGCAATTTTGCGCGAATAGAATCGTATTTACCTGTACTGGGGGCTGCGTCAATAATTGGCCGGAGCTCAGTGACGCGAGCAGGTGGTATTTGTGAGCAGATCGTGTCGAACTTGCGATGGTCTCGAGAAATGCCGCTTGCCCGGAAGTAGAAGTCTATTAAATAAAAAAACAACCCATAAAAAATTAAAATTCTCTAATAAGAGATTGGTATGTGATAAAATTTGAAGAAAATCGGGCTAATTTTTAAAAAATTTACATGGACACCACACGGGTCTCAGGGCCCGATCACTCCAACAAACTTACAAAAAGTTTTGTCCATCAGTGATACACATGTGTTAAAAAATTCATATGGTCACCCATCGGGCCTCAGGGCCCGTTCACTCCAAAAAATTTACAAAAAATTTTGTCCATCGGAGATATACATTTATATAAAAGTTGAAGAAAATTGGGTTAATTTTTTTTGAAAAATTATTATGGGGCCCCACGACCCCGGCCACTAAAAATTTTGCAAAAAGTGTTGTCCATCGGATATACACACGTATATAAAATTTAAAGAAAATCGAGTTAATTTTTTTTAAAAAAATTTTGGGGCCCTAAGACCCCGAGGGCCGGGGTCTCCAAAATTTTTACAAAAAGTGTTATCCATCGGAGATACACATGTATATTAAATTTGAAGAAAATCGGGTTAATTTTTTTAAAAAAAGTTTATGGGGCCCCACGAACCCAATGAAACGACACAATGTATGTGACAAGGACGATAAAAGACGATATAAATTGATGGGAAAATGGGGTGGTTATTTTTTTTTAAAGAAAAATATTTTTTTTGTACATTGATTTTGTTAGTTTGTGTGTGTGCGACGTCGAAGTCACAAGGCAATAGGTATCATAGTAATAAAAGTACATATATATATACATACACACTCGGGGCCCGGGGTCTCCAAAATTTTTACAAAAAGTGTTTTCCATCGGGGATACACATGTGTATTAAATTTGAAAAAAATCGGGTTAATTTTTTTTAAAAAAAATGTTATGGGGCCCCACGAACCCGGTGCCCGGGGTCTACAATATTTTTACAAAAAGTATTTACCATTTCCACTGAGCCACGGCGCCCACAAAATGTCTAATTTATGACTTTTTAATTCGCAAGAATTTTTCATGCAAATTCTCAAATAACCAAACCCCGAACCCGCGGCCCGAACAATACCAAATATTAATAGAAAGTGTTGTCACCGGAAATACACAAGTGTGCAAAGTTTCAATAAAATCGGACTTTGGGAAGTAGGTTAACAATGTATTTCAAGATTCCACGGCAAACTGAAAAACGCACAGGCACGCGAAGTTAATGTAGATAGTTTAAACAATTCGATGTTGGACTGTCCAAACCAATAAAACAGCCACCCGACGGCTTCCACTAGCAAAGAGAGAAGAATAAAGAAAAATGATTGAAGACATGTTGCAACAAAAAATACTAGAACCAACAATGGGCCATGGGCATCTCCTGTAGTTATGGTAAGGAAAAAGGACGGCTGCGCAAGATTTTGTGTCGACTACAGGCGATTGAATAGCGTTACAATCAAGGATTCGTTCCCTTTGCCTCGTATCGATAACACCCTGGATGCATTAAAACTACAATTTTAATAACGTTTTTAAAACGAACTAAAAAGTATAAGATAATTTATCCTAGCAGTCCTGATAACTTTTACTTGTGAATTTTTAATAAAATCGGGCAATGGGAAGTGGGTTAAAAATTGATCGCAAGAATCCACGACAGACGACCGACCGACGACCCACGGGCAAGTGAAGTTAATATAGAGAATTTAAAAAATTAATATACATTTACTGAAGATTCTGGACCCGTCCGTAAAAGAAAGTCGCGTTGTGCCCACACCTCAATTTTTGTCCTATCGAATATGCTTCAGTCCAAAAATTTCAGCACGACCGCAACAACAATTTTCTTTGCCTGTCCGCTATTTTTCGTGTTATGGCGAGCGACAGCCAAAATGTTTGGAGCGAACGCAACAACAACTTGCCTGGCGACCGTATGGATTTAGCGCCACCACAACTTGCATTGTGACGGTATGCATGGACCGCCACATAGGCCCCCCAAGCGCTTTGTAGCGCTTTGTAATGCTTTGTAGCGCTTTGTAGCGCTTTGGGGCGACTATTTGTCGGCCTGAACGTGTGCGAAGAGTCTGGTTTCTAATCTGTTGTGGTGGTTTTTCAAATCATCTTGGGCTTTTTCTATGTACGCTGGCTTTAATCGATCCAGTGATATGTTTTTGCTACTTTCTCACCCTGGGAACGGTTTGTTAAAGACGATGCTAACAAGTCGCCTTGCAGGCGAAGTTGAGTTCCGTACACTAATCCTGCTGGCGTTTCGCCGATATCTTCTTTAAAGGTTGATCGTAATCCAAGAAGGATGAGGGGTAAGCGTTTTACCCAGCTGGTTGAACCGTTGCAATTGATTGCTGCTTTAAGGGTTCAATGGAAGCGCTCGACTATGCCATTTGACTGCGGGTGCGTGGTCATTGTCTGGTTCGTTCCCAGTTGTTTGCAGAGTTCTGTAAAAATCGATGAAGTGAATTGGCGTCCTTGATCGGAGGTAAGATTAGTAGGTGAACCAAATCGTGAAATCCAACCGGATATGAGGGCGTTTGCACAGCAGGCGGCTGTCATCTCTGGCATGGGAATGGCCTCGAGCCATCTGGTGTAGCGATTTATTATCGTTAAAAGGTAGCGATGCCCCTCTGAAGGAGGAAAAGGTCCTACGATGTCGATGTTGATGCTTGCGAATCTCTCATCTGGTGCCGGGTAGCGTTGAAGTTCGGTTTTAGTGTGTTGTTGTACTTTACATTTTTGACATGGTATGCACTCCTTTGCGAAATTTGCACAAGCCTTTTGCATATTGGGCCAGACAAACCGTTCGGACATGAGGCGTACTGAAGCTCGTCGGCCTGGATGGGACAGATTGTGTGTTGAAGCGAAGAAGGTCTTGCGTAGCGTTTTTGTAATAAATGGACGAACTCGCTCATGAGAGACATCGCAATAAATTGGGTTTTCTATGTGTGGAAAGTTAAACAATGTCAATTGCAGTGAATTTGTTTTGTCACCTCGAATATACTGTTGGAGTTCTTCATCTGTTTCTTGTACCTTTGCTAGTTTTGCATACAAGTCTTCGTGAAAATAAATCTGCTGCGTGGTTATCTTCTCCTTTTATGTATCGGATGTCTGTTGTGTACTCACTTATGAAGGATAGGTAGTTGATTTGTCTTGGCGATGATTTTTCCGGGCGCTGTTTGAAGGCGAAAATAAGTGGCTTATGATCCGTTTTAATATAGAATTTCCGTCCTTCCAGGAGTTCCCTGAAGTGCTGTACTGCTAGGTAGATTGCGGTGAGTTCGCGATCGTATGTCGAGTAACGTTGTTGCGTGGTGGAGAACTTTTTTGAGAAGCATCCCAGAGGCTCTGCCACGCCGTCGACCAACTGGTTTAGAACTGCCCCAGCCGCCAGGTTGGAAGCGTCCGTGGTTAAACTTAGTTCGACGTTTGGCTTAGGATGCGAAACCTGTACTGCTCTTGCCAGGAGTTGGCGGCATTTATTAAAGGCTGTAATTTGCGATTCGTTCCACTGCAGAGAGGTTTTGTCGTTTTTCTTGTTACCTGGTGTCATTGCGAGAAGTGGTATTCGTGTTTCGACGGCGTGGGGAATGAACTTGCGATAGAAGTTTATAGTGGCTATAAAACTCTTTAGCTCCTTTATGGTTTGCGGTCGTTTTATTCGCTGAATGGCTTCGACTCTTGAAGGTAGAGGAGAGGTTCCTTCTTTAATTATTCGGTGGCCTAGGAATTCAATTTCCTTTTTTCCGAAGGCGCATTTTCCCAAGTTTATTGCCAAGTTATGATGGGCTAGTCTGCAAAGTATCTCCTTCAGGTGTTTACGGTGTTCCTGGATATTTGTCGACGTAACGCATATGTCGTCCATGTAAGGAAAGGCGAATTCGCACCCACGCAGCACTTCATGTATCAAACGCTGGAAGGTTTGGGCAGCGTTTCGTAATCCGAACACAAGCCGAAAGGTGTTATTATAGCCGTTATGGCAAAAGCGTCAGAGTTGATTAGCACTTGATGGAATGGCTTTTGTAGGTCGATTTTCGAGAAAATTGTCTTTCCATTTAAGATGTTCGCGAAATCGTGTAGGTACGGAAGTGGGTATCTATCTGGTAAGGTGATTGCGTTTAGTGCTCTGTAATCCCCTCAAGGCCCCTAAGATCCGTCTGGTTTTCTAACCATGTGAAGGGGACTTGACCAGTTGGATTTTGATGGACGGAAAATTCCAGCTCGCATAATTGATTCAAATTCGTTTTTTGCTGCTTTTAACTTGTCTGGTGGTAGACGACGAGCTCGTGCGTAACACGGTGGACCGTTAGTTTCGATGATGTGTATCGCTTTGGAGTTCGTCGTCGCTCCTGGTGGTACGAGCTGAGTAATATTGGGGTATTTGTCGATCAAGTCTGCAAATGGTCTAATAAAGGCTAGAATGGTGCTGGTTTGTGGCTTGTAATGGCAAAAAGTGGTTTTGAACGTACCTGTGTTCGGGAGTCCACAAGTCGTGATCTTTTCAAGTCCACCAATAGGTCGTGATGCCGTAAAAAGTCCGCACCAATGATAGGCGAAGAAACCTTTGCAACGATAAATTTCCAGCTGAATTGTCGGTTAAGGCCAAGATCAAGTTGTAATGTTACTTGACCGTAAACGTTAATTGGTGAGCCGTTGACAGCGAAAAGTCGTATTGATGTTGGATGAAGTTGTTTGAAAGATGTTGAAGGCGGGATACAAGAAACTTCGGCCCCCGTATCAATCAAATAATGTTTGTGTGTTCTTTGATCATGAACACAAAGTCTGGCTATGGTAGCTCGAGATTGATGATGTTCGCTATCATAGCCCGACGTAGGAAGTCATTGTTCTAGTGTATTGTACGAAGCAGTTGCGACGCTATTAAAAGTGCATGGCTGGTGACAGTTTGTTGCCTTGTTGCTGAATGTCGGCGAAGTGGTCTTGCAATTTTGCGCGAATAGAATCGTATTTACCTGTACTGGGGGCTGCGTCAATAATTGGCCGGAGCTCAGTGACGCGAGCAGGTGGTATTTGTGAGCAGATCGTGTCGAACTTGCGATGGTCTCGAGAAATGCCGCTTGCCCGGAAGTAGAAGTCTATTAAATAAAAAAACAACCCATAAAAAATTAAAATTCTCTAATAAGAAATTGGTATGTGATAAAATTTGAAGAAAATCGGGCTAATTTTTAAAAAATTTACATGGACACCACACGGGTCTCAGGGCCCGATCACTCCAACAAACTTACAAAAAGTTTTGTCCATCAGTGATACACATGTGTTAAAAAATTCATATGGTCACCCATCGGGCCTCAGGGCCCGTTCACTCCAAAAAATTTACAAAAAATTTTGTCCATCGGAGATATACATTTATATAAAAGTTGAAGAAAATCGGGTTAATTTTTTTTGAAAAATTATTATGGGGCCCCACGACCCCGGCCACCAAAAATTTTGCAAAAAGTGTTGTCCATCGGAGATACACACGTATATAAAATTTAAAGAAAATCGAGTTAATTTTTTTTAAAAAAATTTTGGGGCCCTAAGACCCCGAGGGCCGGGGTCTCCAAAATTTTTACAAAAAGTGTTATCCATCGGAGATACACATGTATATTAAATTTGAAGAAAATCGGGTTAATTTTTTTAAAAAAAGTTTATGGGGCCCCACGAACCCAATGAAACGACACAATGTATGTGACAAGGACGATAAAAGACGATATAAATTGATGGGAAAATGGGGTGGTTATTTTTTTTTAAAGAAAAATATTTTTTTTGTACAATGATTTTGTTAGTTTGTGTGTGTGCGACGTCGAAGTCACAAGGCAATAGGTATCATAGTAATAAAAG
Organism: Nephrocerus scutellatus; assembly: GCA_947095585.1. Taxonomy (NCBI): domain Eukaryota; kingdom Metazoa; phylum Arthropoda; class Insecta; order Diptera; family Pipunculidae; genus Nephrocerus; species Nephrocerus scutellatus. The sequence continues at coordinate 64,261,351 of OX352764.1, read as the reverse complement.
TACATATATATATACATACACACTCGGGGCCCGGGGTCTCCAAAATTTTTACAAAAAGTGTTTTCCATCGGGGATACACATGTGTATTAAATTTGAAAAAAATCGGGTTAATTTTTTTTAAAAAAATGTTATGGGGCTCCACGAACCCGGGGCCCGGGGTCTACAAAATTTTTACAAAAAGTATTTACCATTTCCACTGAGCCACGGCGCCCACAAAATGTCTAATTTATGACTTTTTAATTCGCAAGAATTTTTCATGCAAATTCTCAAATAACCAAACCCCGAACCCGCGGCCCGAACAATACCAAATATTAATAGAAAGTGTTGTCACCGGAAATACACAAGTGTGCAAAGTTTCAATAAAATCGGACTTTGGGAAGTAGGTTAACAATGTATTTCAAGATTCCACGGCAAACTGAAAAACGCACAGGCACGCGAAGTTAATGTAGATAGTTTAAACAATTCGATGTTGGACTGTCCAAACGAATAAAACAGCCACCCGACGGCTTCCACTAGCAAAGAGAGAAGAATAAAGAAAAATGATTGAAGACATGTTGCAACAAAAAATACTAGAACCAACAATGGGCCATGGGAAAAAGGACGGCTGCACAAGATTTTGTGTCGACTACAGGCGATTGAATAGCGTTACAATCAAGGATTCGTTCCCTTTGCCTCGTATCGATAACACCCTGGATGCATTAAAACTACAATTTTAATAACGTTTTTAAAACGAACTAAAAAGTATAAGATAATTTATCCTAGCAGTCCTGATAACTTTTACTTGTGAATTTTTAATAGCTATGAGAATATTCTTGTAAGATTTAAAATGAAAACGTGGGACGCATGCAACTCCTCATCCATCAATTATCTATAGCATGCCCCCCACGTTTTTCATTTAAAACCTTACAAGTATATTTTCATGGCTATTAAAAATTCGCAAGTAAAAATGATCAGGACTGCATGTAAGGGGTAAGGAATCTGTATGGGGCTAGGAAAAATTATTTTATACTTTTTAGTTCGTTTTAAAAACGTTTTAAATTAAAAATTTATTTTTATTCAAATATCAAAGAGAAAAAAAAAGTTTTTTTCTGTGATTTGTCAATGTTCATCCAGTTCTGAGCAATGTTTGAAGTTTCAAGTCTCTAGCTCAATGGGTATTAAGTTTGAAACCAATTTCAAAATTCCACCAGAACAGACAGACAGACATACACGAAAGCAAGCTAATAAAAACGTTTTAAAATATACTATTATAGCTATCAACAAGAATTTTTTTTTTAAATTCAGAAATAATTTATGCGTCCTAATCCTATATTCTCATATACCAGATTTTATACCTTGTCCTTGCAGATACAACGATGCATGTTCAACAACTTTCCGAAAATGTCAATCGATAATTATTCTTTATGGTGGAAAACACAGTTTACCCGGAATTATTTTCTTGTATGTTCGTTAATTTAATAAGTAACACATTGGTGTTGTGCTGTGTTTTTCATAAAAAAAAACTTAGCAATTTGACTTTATCAGCACAATATTTGTAATCCACGAACACACTTCTGTAACGACTAAGGAAGTATTCCCACCCTTCGTTTCAAAGAAATTAATACTTTCAAATTAAAGTCACAAACGCTATGCTTTTATATTTGTATATATACAGTACGAGTATGTAGATATTTATATCTGGACGACAATTTTTTTTCTATTGCCTGCGCGCTTCAATAAATCCTTAGCGAGTGGTATTTTCGAATTATTCTCACGTACTTCAGCTGAATTTCTATGCCCAGTTGAATGAAAAATATAAGTTTCCACCTCCATAGCTCAAATTAATGATTATTTTGTTGTATATACTTTCTTTCATTAATCCTCTGATCTCCCATTCAGAATTATGTGAGCAGCAGGAAAAGTTTCTTCTTAAGTGTCTTAAAAATATTTTAATAGCACCACAGTTTTACTAGTTGAAAATTAAAATAAAAATACATTTTTAAATTAAAATGTTTAAAACGAGTATTGTGCGTAATATTTTGCTTTGATCTGAAACAAATTGCAAACTCGTGTTGTTGTTTTTTTTGCGATTTGTTTTCTTTTTTTTTGCCACCCGCATAGACATACGCGAGCTAATAAAAACGTTTTAAAAATGCGGCATGATAAATATTTTACTTTTCCATTGCCCTGAAATCTTTAAACAAAAAAATATTAATTAGGAAGTAATATTATATATATAGTATTGATACTACGTTTCGAATTCTATAAAACATTTTTATATCAAGAAGCTATTACTAAAATTCTTTTAGTTTAATAAAATAATAAAAACGGTAACTTAAGAAGAACAGTACGAAAAGTTAAATAAACGAGTTTTAGTTACGCTTCCATACGAAAACTACTCGTCCAAATGACTTTACATTTGAAGAGGTGATTTGTTTAGAAAAGTAATCTGTTTTAATAAAATCTGGCTCTTTGTTTCCGCTTACTATTCATAAAACGTTTAATTGTAAAACCACAATACTTTGAGTAACAATAAGGAGAGTATACTCGTAGGTATAATTATTAAAATTAAATATTCTTTACTTTAACCTTTTTGTCTTTAGAAATAATTGTACGAGTATTTCAGAGATCAATAATAGCAATAGTCTAATAAAGTTGTTTTATTTTATGTCAAGAAGTATTACATACAAAACCAATATAGAGCATAAATTTAGTTCTAATGGGGACTCGTTACGATGTGAAAGATCTTCAATGTACAAAAGTAAGGGATATTTATTTTCCTTTAAATAAATCCTACTTTTCATTCCCAATTAGAATTAATACTTATGTACATAGATACATATATTTAGTTGCCTTATTTAGAGTGGGAAGCAGCGATTTAAAGATTCCAAAAAGAGTTTTTACCGCCGAATGTTTGCATTTTCAATTGATGCAAATAGATTCACTTTGACATTTCTATATAAGAACCAATGCAAATAGAAATTGCACGTTTTTAATAAAATGGAAGTCTGAGTTCTATGGGCTCTTTGCTCTTCATCTGATGGAAAGGTGTTCATGCATAAAAATGAACCTATTGATTTCTATATGCATCGTCCTGTCTGTGGTGCAATTCAAAGTGGTTAAAAGTCAAAAGTTTCATTCATCCATTTTTGTGCAGTCGAATGTTTAAATTTATTTGAGTCTTATAACATAGGCATATAACTACGTACTCACATTTAAATATATACACTAGTGTGCTCCTGTGTAATTGCTTAATTCCGAGACCTTTGGAGATATTATTAAAATAAAACGCAGATGTGATTCAAACCACAGACCTGTACACCTCTAAATAATCATCCAACGCTCTACCGTTTCACCACGGAACACACAGAGCAAACCTAACATTGTAACGTAACTTCGCTCGGGTGACGCTCACCCAGGTTCCGTTTCTCATCTTCTTGGTACAAATTAAAATTATTTTATTTGGTTTCTTTTTAATTATTTCGTGCTTTATTTTCGTTCATTTGATTTAACTAAATAATCACAACGCTGGTAAAAGAATACTTATGATACTTAAGACATACGGTGTTGGTGTATAACTAAAAAATAACTATTCTAATGGGACGGGTATATATGTGGTATTAAATCAATGGAGCGCACGGAGGGCGTTCATGTAGAACTGCTCGGCTCGGTTTAGTTATCGAAAGCTGCGAAGTAGTATCAGTCAGCTTTTGGTAGACTACTGGAAACTGAGGGAGAGTACTGCGAAGTAGTATTAGTCAATATCTCCTCAGTTATAAATGACGGAACACACGGCATTGGAAAGTCAGATAACACGGCGAATTCTTAATGGCCACGAATACACGGACACGCGAAGTTAATATAGAGAATTAAGAAAAAGACCCATAAAAAGTTTCATGTAAATTCTCTAATCGGAGATACACATTTATGCAAAGTAATAAAATCAGGTTGATTTTGAAAAAAATTTATATGGGAGCCACTCGGCTCTGGGCCCCGATCATTCCAAAAATTTTACAGAAAGTGTTGTCCATCGGATATACACTATGTGTATAAAATTTGAAGAAAATCGGGTACTTCTTTTATAAAATTTGTAAAGGTGCCCCCGACCCCGTGGCGCGATCACTTCCAAATATTTACAAATAGTGTTGTCATCGGACATACGGAGATACAAAATTAGGTTCTTCTGGGCAAGTCCGTTTGAATCAGATTATGTACTGGAGTGGTAAGGGTGTATCCGTTCCACGTGTAATTTAGTTGCACTGTTGCTGCGGGAACACTGAGACGTCATGCAACTATTCTTGTTCGTAGTAGTAGTAACACAACACACACTATCTCGCTCTTGTTAACCGGATGCACAAATGTTGCGCCATGGTTTTATAGAATTAAAAAAATGACGGTCAGCCATCAGCAGAATAGGGGGAATAACACAAAATGCTCTAGAATTGCAGGTGGACGTAACTATCTCTGACTGGTGGAAGCCGCCGGTAATTTTCCTCCAATGCAGGAAAAGCTGAATGATCGGGCTAGTCCCTTCAAAGTAAGGTTGGCGCGAGGCCAATAACCTCGCCTGTAAAAAATTATTATTACGACGACCACGGCAACGAAAACGGCTAAGCGATTTATAATTTTTCTCATGGAACATACGCTCACTGTATAAAGCTCGAGCTGCACAGCAGCTGGCCGATACCTTGTCTAAATATAAGGCTGACATAACAGCAATCCAGGAGATGCGGTGGACAGGGAATGGTGTCTTACAAAAATCAGAATAGGTCATATATTACAGCTGTCATGCAAGACATCATGTACTCGGGGTGGGGTTTCTAGTCAGCAAAAGGATGAAACCCACCGTTATCGGCTTTAAAGCAATTAATGAACGGCTATGCACCCTTCGCATGCGTGCAAACAATAATTTGGTCGTTGCGAGTAGAAGGTTTGGGCGTAAAAATATCCACAAAGCCACCTGGGTATCTCCCGATGGAGCCACTCGCTACCAGATAGACCACGTGTTGATAGACCGCCGCCACAACCCGAACCTGATGATGGTACGAACGTACCGAGGTGCCAACGTCGACTCGGACCATTATCTTGTTGGTATGGTGCTCCAAGCGCGGATTGCATCATCACGAAAGACTGCATCCGCGAATCAGATTCGAGTCAACACGGCTGCCCTTCGCAATGACCAGAAACAACTACGTTGAAGCGATAGGACTCGCCCTAAATGCAGGGAAAGTAAGTCCTGGGGCTGAGATGTCGGGCGTAGAAGAGAAATGGACACGCCTTAAGAATACTGTCATTAGTACGTACTGCTGACTCCTTCTTAGGCAGTAGTCGTAGAGATCGAAACGACTGGTTCGATGACGAATGTAAGCTAGCGACTGAACGTAAGAATGTTGCGTACCGAGCAATGCAACAATCTCATAGAACGTGGGCACGCGAATATGAATATAAAGAGCTCAGAATATATGAAAAAACAGTTCACCGGCGAAAGAAAGCAGCCTGGGAGATGAATCTCGTCCGTGAACTGGAACAGTACAGAGAGCAAGGACCGCACCAGGCGCGGAAGTTCTACGATAGGGTCCGCGGTATGACGCAATATACACCGCGTTGCACATACTGCAAGGACAATGAGGGTAATCTGATCGCCGATCTTAAAGGCATCTTAGAGCGATGGGAAGAGCACTTTCATGAGTTGCTAAATGGCCAGCTAACTGAGGAATTGGCGGCTCCACCAATGACCGAATATCATACTATGCTGCCGCCACCAAGCATAGACGAAGTTAGCAAAGTGATAAATCGGCTCAAAAATAATAAGGCCCCGGGATCTGATGGGATCCCAGCGGAACTGATACAAATAGGAGGCCCCACATTACACCAAGCAATTCATGAAATAATAGTGCAAGTATGGGAAGAAGAAGCTATGTCAGAAGATTGGCGAAGAGGCATCCTGTGCCCCATACATAAGAAGGGAGATATCACAAAATGCAGCAATAATCGTGATATAACGTTGTTGAATACCGTGTATAAGATTTTCTCCTCTATCCTTTAAGACAAGATAGCCCCATGCGCTTAAGTCATCATTGGTCCATACCAGTGTGGCTTCATCCCAGGCAAATCAACAACTGATCAGATTTACACCCTAAGGCAGGTGTTGGAAAAATGTCTAGAGTTTCAAAACGCACTACACCATCTTTTTATAGACTTTAAAGCCGTCTATGATAGCATAGCCAGAGCAGAACTTTATAAAGCCATGAGAGAATTTGGCATCCCAAATAAACTGACACGACTATGTAGGTTGACCATGACCAATGTTATAAGCCAAGTTAAAATATCTGGATCAGTCCATTTAGATACTAGCTTACGCAGACGATATTGACATCGTTGATAGAAACCGAAGAGCTGCACAGGAAGCTTTCATCCAGATAGAGCAGGCGGCACGAAATCTGGGGCTGCACATAAATGAGAGCAAAACAAAGTACATGGTGGCCACGTCTGCGAGTAGAAGATCCAACATTGGTCTCTCAATTCAAATAGTGGAGCGCGAATTTGAAGTAGTGCAATCCTTTAACTATCTCGGGTCAACTATTTCTATATTGCTTTGGCAAAGCCGGCTTGGCTTACAACAACAATAGCATAAGCATAAAGCTGAAAATATATCCAAAAAAATTTAGGATTAAGAAACTAAAGCCATTTTATAGTTATGGTACTAACCGTAAGGCGGTAAAGCCAAAAGCTGTTGCTTTGTAAAGCCAAGCCGGCTTTGCCAAAGCTATATGGCAGCCGATAACAGCATGGAACCAGAAATACGCGCACAATTGCGTGAAGCCAACAAAGCCTACTATAGTCTGTCAAGACTCTTCAAATCCAGAAACTTAACCATTACATCCAAGCTGCTGATATATAAGACAATGGTCATACCAGCACTTACATATGGATCCGAGACTTGGGTGCTTAGCAAAAAGCATTTTGACCTCTTAGCCGCGTTCGAGAGAAAAGTCTTACGGAGAATTGTTGGCCCCGTATGTGAGGAAGGACGATTCCGGAGACTCTATAATAATGAGATTTACGAGCGTTACCGCGATGTCAACATCGTGAGGAAAATTAAGCTCGATAGGCTCCGGTGGGCAGGACACTTAGCTCGCATGAGCGAAGAGAATCCTGCTCGGAAAGTCCTTTGCGGTAGGAACCCGACAGATAACTTGGCCTACGCCGGAAGGATGGCGTAGACCAGGACGCCCAGAGTTTAGGGATGCCAAACTGGATAACATTGGATCGAAATCGGGACCGGTGGAGAGACTTTTTGCAGGAGGCCGGGACCGTACCCAAATATGATGATGATGATGAAAAAAATTTACATTGTTTGACCTTTGACAAACAGTGACCTAGTAGCTAGAAGTCTTCAAGAGTTACATGGTGTGAAGTGATGTAAGATCAAAAGTACGGCTCTTTGCATTAAAACGCTACGTACACCGCAGGTGATGAAAATAGGCCCCCCAATTCAATAGGTAGGTAGGTAGAGTGGTGGTCCACGCTGTACTTGCGAGGTTCTCAATTAGCGATAGTGTGCGCCATTTTGATGGCACAAAACTCGAGGTGCTCTATCTTTCTCCGTGGACCTGCCCTTGAGATATGCGTGTTGAGATCTCGATGCTTGTGCGACTTCAAATCTTTGCCTGATATGATGATCTAAAATTCGCTCCAAAGACTTTAGCAAGAACGATGAGAGACTTAGAAGCCTGAAATCCTTTGCTGATTCATAGCCTCTTCTGCCTGCTTTGGGTATGAAAACCACCCGAACTCCTCTCTAGCTTCGGGGGACATAATTGGGTAGGAGAAAGCTTCTAAAAATCTTCATTAGCCAGAAAGCTGACAGGTCTAGCGACATGTGTAGCATAATCGGCTGTATGCCATCCAGGCCGAAAAACTTCTTAAAGCCAATGAAACCTTTTGCCGGGTTATGATGTAATCCACTAGATCACGAGAGACCAAAATGCTCAGCATGCAACCTTTCCAAGTTATCGTATTGCGTAATGCGTATTGATAGCTGCTGGTGGGGAAATGTGTATTTATGAGAAGATCCAGGGATTCTGCCGTAGATACCGTACAGCCATCGTCAGCTTTCTTGATGAAAGTCGGACAGGTGCTCTCTTTCGCCAGTACCTTGCAACTTTTAGCAGAGTCCTTGGTAGGTTCAAGTGATTGACAGAAGTATATCCAAGAGTGTCGCTTGGCATCTTTGATGGTGTACCTTCTTAGGCAGTCCTTATAAGGCTGCCAGTATTTGTTAGTATAGCAGATATTGAAGATCAACCTTGTCATACTCCTCAGTTAATAAGGTCTTGGCTCTACCACGGAGGGGTACCCAAATATGATGATGATGATGAAAAAAATTTACATTGTTTGACCTTTGACAAACAGTGACCTAGTAGCTAGAAGTCTTCAAGAGTTACATGGTGTGAAGTGATGTAAGATCAAAAGTACGGCTCTTTGCATTAAAACGCTACTTACACCGCAGGTGATGAAAATAGGCCCCCCAATTCAATAGGTAGGTAGGTAGAGTGGTGGTCCACGCTGTACTTGCGAGGTTCTCAATTAGCGATAGTGTGCGCCATTTTGATGCCACAAAACTCGAGGTGCTCTATCTTTCTCCGTGGACCTGCCCTTGAGATATGCGTGTTGAGATCTCGATGCTTGTGCGACTTCAAATCTTTGCCTGATATGATGATCTAAAATTCGCTCCAAAGACTTTAGCAAGAACGATGAGAGACTTAGAAGCCTGAAATCCTTTGCTGATTCATAGCCTCTTCTGCCTGCTTTGGGTATGAAAACCACCCGAACTCCTCTCTAGCTTCGGGGGACATAATTGGGTAGGAGACAGCTTCTAAAAATCTTCATTAGCCAGAAAGCTGACAGGTCTAGCGACATGTGTAGCATAATCGGCTGTATGCCATCCAGGCCGAAAAACTTCTTAAAGCCCATGAAACCTTTTGCCGGGTTATGATGTAATCCACTAGATCACGAGAGACCAAAATGCTCAGCATGCAACCTTTCCAAGTTATCGTATTGCGTAATGCGTATTGATAGCTGCTGGTGGGGAAATGTGTATTTATGAGAAGATCCAGGGATTCTGCCGTAGATACCGTACAGCCATCGTCAGCTTTCTTGATGAAAGTCGGACAGGTGCTCTCTTTCACCAGAACCTTGCAACTTCTAGCAGAGTCCTTGGTAGTTTCAAGTGATTGACAGAAGTCTATCCAAGAGTGTCGCTTGGCATCTTTGATGGTGTACCTTCTTAGGCAGTCCTTATAAGGCTGCCAGTATTTGTTAGTATAGCAGATATTGAAGATCAACCTAGTCATACTCCTCAGTTAATAAGGTCTTGGCTCCACCACGGAGGGTGAACTTTTTTACTCCGGCTCACCCCGTTCATTGTCCTTCGAGCTGTCCCACAGGGAATGTCTGGCATTGGAGTCGTATCCCAAGAGGATGCATTCATCGTTTGACCTAGTTAGCTTTACGATTTCTTCTGGCGGTGCTGGGCGGTCATTCGGAAAATACGCCGAGGTCACAAGCAGTTGTTCCCCTCCCGCTTCCTCTACCCTGACAACAGTTCGGTCTGCAGAGCAGAAATTTGGACAAAGGAAAGCGTTAATGTGTTTTTTTTTACTAAAACACAAGATCGTGGCTTACCGTTGTCTTTTTTTATAAAAGAGATTGTAATCTCTTGTATTTAGACCCGTGACGTCAGTGCCTCTGACTCAAGGTACTTGTACAAGGACGATGTCTAAGTGCTCCTTGCACGGGAAGACCTGCAGAGGCATATTTCGATTACTTGAGGTTAATCTACAGTAACCTAAAAATCGTCACTACTGGATTGATGTAGAGATAATGCCACCAAAGGATCTATACTTAGATCCCTAGTAGTCTGGAGGCCGTATCTTTTTCCGGGTCGTCTTCCTGGGGGGAGAGCCGGAAGACCTTAAGTTTGGCATGCCTGATGTCAAACCTAAGCTTAAAGCCAGCTTTCGCAATAGGTCCCAGACACTCCTCATTGATCAGGAGTACCAGGGACATACTGTTGAGCTGAGGTTCTTCTGCTCGAATGATGCTGTCCATCGGTATTTCAGGGTTCTGGAGCCGTAGACATTGGAGGACCTTCATCTTTGACAGCGAAATACGTGCCCTGGGCGTCCTAGGCCGGGATAAGCTTGATTTTCAAGTCCTCCTATTCGTCGCTTAGCTTAGCGATGCACTTGCCAAAAAAGTCAAAAGACGGCTGGTCCTCGCATTTCAAAATCCTGAAGCCCCTAAGGACAACGGAACAGTCAAAAGAGACTGGTGGACCATTTGCAGCGGTGATAAGGTGGTCCATCACCAATTCAAACAGTCGGGCATCAATGTCGCCCCATTTGTCCAAGATTGGTGTGCCAATATTTGACAGCTCGTCGATCAGCGTCACATTCAAGTGACTGATGGCCACCTCTTTGTAAGAAGGTCTGACCTTAGCCTTCTCAACGGATGAATCCACGGTCTCCTTGACCTTTTTTATTGCTGCCACCTTGGCACCACCACTGGTAGTTGCTTGGTGAGTCCACCCTTCCTGGGTAGTTTAGCCTTCTTCGCACCATTGCTGGCCTCATCCTGAGACCTGGTGCTTTTCTGGCTGGAAGAATAAGCAGTATCAGTTTGCATTTACATTGCTACAGATTTGCCGCTTGTTGAACTTGTCTATTACTTTACGATATCTGATTCATCCGCTGCGTCTCTTTCATCGACAATACCAGCGCATTATTCTTAGCAATCTTGCTTAGAATGAATAAAACCCTCTGGTACTGCTGCTTCCAGAGAACACCAGCGGTTTTCTTTCGTTTGCTCTTGAGGCCGACCCCGGCGACCTTAGGCATGGTAGAGTCGCGCATTGGTGTACTATGTATTCTCAATGCTCGACTGTTTAACACTATGGCTGGCGCTCACGTTGTGATCTGCTGACTTCACCGTCTCTTGACTATACGCCAAGAGATAATTTTCGGACAAGCTTCCTAGCGGTCGCTCAGTCCTCTCCTACTCCTTTTGTAGCCGGTAAAAACTCATTATCTGTTTATTACTGTGAACTAGCTTTAATAATCATGTCTCTTAAGCTTTGCTTTTTTTGACAGAAAGGGGAAAAACAAAAGTTTTAAATGACTTATGTGCTTTGATCAGCGTTAAAATTTAGCAGTAGTAAAATGACAAATTTCAAATTTATTCTCGAAATTGACTGCAGCTTCTGCTGTCTAGTCGAAGTCGACGCGCACATTTAAAAACAGCTTATTATTGGACTATATTTTACTGAATACTTGGCGGAATAGAAGAGCTTCGCAAAACTATAATTTTGCAGCACTTTTACACTGCGAACTTCAACACTTTTCGCTTGTGTATAAATTAAAAATTTCGCCATCCCCCATTCCATAGGATTTTTTTCTCACGAAATTAACCAATGAATCACCCCTTTAAGTATTTTTCACCTTAACGGATACACCCTGTAGAGAATTTAATAAAACAGATTTAAAAGCAGATTAAATAACCTTAAATGCTTGGCGTGGTTCTTTGAATTTTTATGATTTTTTTAAAACTGAATTATTTCAGATTTTCCTCTGCATCATTTCATCAATTTTCATTTATTTAAAGTTGTTTTAGTTGGTATATATCTACCACCTATTTTATTGTTTACCTTTTAGGTGCTAGTCATGTTCCATAAAATCATTTAAAAAAATTAGTATTATTTTATTTTATATAATTTAGTTTTAAAAGAAATATATATATATATAATTTCAATAACATGAGGATGTGATGGTAATATGGAAACCTCCGGAAGACCCCCAAAATTCCCCCAAAAGACTACTCAAAGACCCCGAAATGACTCCAAAGGACCCATAAAAAACCCCTCAAGATACAACCGAGACCTTAAGACCCTATTAAAGACGACACTTTCAAAACTTACTCCAGACCTCTCTAAAAACCCATTCGATACGCCCTTTTTATCCGATCTCAAGACTCCCTTAATACCCCCTCAAAACCCCACTAAGACTCTCCAAAAAACCCCCTTAAGAACCCCTTAAACCTAACTCAAGATTCATGTAAGGCCGCCCTTAATACCATCTCGACACCCAATCAAGACGCTCTCAAAACCCCTCAAGACCACCTTAAGAACCCCTTCAGGGCTCCCCCAATTCCACCTTAAGACTGAATCAAGACCCCTCTGAAGACCCACTCAAAACTCCACCAAGATCCCTTTCAAAACTTCCTTAAAACTCCCTCAAGACCACCTTAATACTCTATCAAGACCCCCTCAAGACTCTCTAAGGACCACACCCTAAGTCCTCCTAAAACCCCCCTAAGACGCAAAACCACCCCAAAATACTCCTAAAAAACACCTTCAAACCATTTCAAGACCCCCTCAAGACTCCGCTCAAGACCACCCAAGAACCCCTAAAGACCTTTCCTAAAACCCTGCTCAAACTCACGTCAAGATTTTTTAATACCCCCTTCATGATTCTTTCAATACCCCACTCGAGATCGTACAACCTTCTCAAATCCAAGACCCCATCAAGACCCAGATAAGACCACGTTACGACACTAATCATTATTTTCTCAAGACCCCCTCAAGACTCTACTCACAACCCTCTCAGAACCACCTAAAGCCCCACTCAATACTAAACAACCTCAACACACAAGACCCCCTCAAAACCCCCTCAAGAATCCACTTACAACCTCTCTCAAAACCGCCTTAAGACCAAATAAAGACCACCTAAACATCCCACTAAAAACCCTCTGGACAACCCCCTCAAAACCACCTAATGCCTTCTAAAGAATCCCTTAAAACCATCTTAACCATCTTAAAAGCCCCTCAAGATCCACGCAAGACCCCTCTCAGGGCTCTCTCAAAATACCCTCAAAACCCCTTAAAACCTCATCAAGACAACCACAAAATCCTCTTGAGACCCGACTCAAGACAACCTAAAGACCCCCTCAAGATCACCTAAATACAATAAGACGCCATAAAAACACTCCTCAAGATCCGCCTCCGAAAAGTCTTCCACAAAAACGCATTCGAGACCGTCAACTCACAGCATTAGTAAGAAAAAACGTGATAGAATGACACATAAACCAACAGAAAGACAGAAAGACACAAGCAAGTTAACATAAAAGCATTTAAAAAAACCATTTAATAAAACAACCCATAAAAATTAAAATTTTTAGTCTAAATTCTCTAATCTAATACACAATGTGCAGTTTGAATAAAATCGGGTAAATTTTTTAAAATTTTTGTTAGAAAGCCCCCTGACCCCGGAGCCCGATCACTATAAAATTTTTACAGAAAGTGTTGTCGATCGGAAATACACACGCGTATAAAATTTGAAGAAAATCGGGTAAGTTTTGTAAAAAAATTAGTATGGAGGCCCCCGACCCCGATCACTTTCAAATTTTAATAGAAAGTGTTGCCATGGAAAATACACACGAGCGTATTATTCTTAGCAATCTTGCTTAGAATGAATACAACCCTCTGGTACTGCTGCTTCCAGAGAACACCAGCGGATTTCTTTCGTTTGCTCTTGAGACCGACCCCGGCGACCTTAGGCAAGGTAGAGTCGCGCATTGGTGTACTATGTACTCTCAATGCTCGACTGTTTAACACTATGGCTGGCGCTCACGTTGTGATCTGCTGACTTCACCGTCTCTTGACTATACGCCAAGAGATAATTTTCGGACAAGCTTCCTAGCGGTCGCTCAGTCCTCTCCTACTCCTTTTGTAGCCGGTAAAAACTCATTATCTGTTTATTACTGTGAACTAGCTTTAATAATCATGTCTCTTAAGCTTTGCTTTTTTTGACAGAAAGGGGAAAAACAAAAGTTTTAAATGACTTATGTGCTTTGATCAGCGTTAAAATTTAGCAGTAGTAAAATGACAAATTTCAAATTTATTCTCGAAATTGACTGCAGCTTCTGCTGTCTAGTCGAAGTCGACGCGCACATTTAAAAACAGATTATTATTGGACTATATTTTACTGAATACTTGGCGGAATAGAAGAGCTTCGCAAAACTATAATTTTGCAGCACTTTCACACTGCGAACTTCAACACTTTTCGCTTGTGTATAAATTATAAATTTCGCCATCCCCCATTCCATAGGATGTTTTGTCCATCGCAGATACACATGTGTATAAAATTTGAAGAAAATCGGGGTACTTTTTTTTATAAAATTTGTATGGGCCCAATCACTACCAAAATTTTACAAAAAGTGTTGTCCCTCGGAGATACACAGGCGTATAAAATTTGAAAAAATTCTGGTACTTTTTTTATAAAATTTGTATGGCTGCCCCCCGACCCCGGAGCCCAATCACTATCAAATTTTTACAAAAAGTGTTGTCCATCGGAGATACACATGCGTAAAAAATTTGTATAGGAGTCTCCCGACTCTGAGGCCCGAGGTGCCCCAAATTTTAATAGAAATATTGTCACCCGAAATATACATGTGTGCAAAATTTCAATCAAATCGGGCTTTGGGAAATGGGTTAAAAATTGATCACAAAATCTGATCAGCCACGGGCAAGCGAAGTTAACATAGAGAATTTAAAAAGAAATAATTTGGGAAATGCACGAAGATCATTTACGTGCAATGAAATAAGAAATAAGGATTTTTAAGTTGTCCTTATTATTTACTATCGTTTCTATTGATTACAATAATTACTATAATCAATTTAAATTTACTACAGTTACTTTGTTTATTTATATTTGGCGCGAAAGACCGTTGCGGTCTAAGGCCTAGGTTCTTATTCTCAGGCAATTCGTGTTGTGCGTAATATATTTTGGAACACATATAAATGGACCTAGGGTTTAATGCCGTATCCGAAAGGCGAGTTGAGAAGCTTTCCGTGACAATTTATTAGCCTCGGACGTTTGTCAGACATTCGTGAAAGGTGGGACCGTGAAAAATAATTTTGGTGTTTTTGGAAAGTGCGTCACGAACCTCCTGCTCAGAAGTCCAACGCACTAACCACTGGAGCTACGGCTTTTAAATGTTTAAGGATGATATGATAATATGAATAAAAAAATTGAGGTGTGGGCACAACACGACTTCCTTTTACGGACGGGACCGGAATCTTCAGTAAATGTTTATGTAAAAAGCTTAAATATGAATTTTCATCCCGATAAGATCAGCCGTCTTGGCTGTTGAGTGGACACAGATAGACAGAGATTATTTTCGTTTTTTCTGACTCAGGAGATACGGTAATGCCCGAGTTCGAAAATTTTTATGCTAACTATACTTCCTTTTACTAGGGAAAAGAAAGAAAAATACATGTTTTTTCTGTGTTGTTGTTTTTCAAGTTTTTTGTTAAAATATAAATCTCCTGTTACTTTAGCTCTCAAAATTGACTGCAGCTTCTGCTGTCTAGTCGAAGTCGACGCGCACATTTAAAAACAGTTTATTATTGGGCTATATTTTGCTGAATACTTGGCGGAATAGAAGAGCTTCGCAAAACTATAAATTTTCAGCACTTTAACACTGCGAGCATCAACACTTTGTATAAGATAATAATTTTCAAAATTTCAAAATTTTTTCTCGAAATTGACTGCAACTTCTGCTATCTAGTCTAAAAGACTATCTCCCAAAAGACTCCTAAAAGACCCCGAAATGACTCCAAAGGACCCCTAAAAAAACCCCTCAAGATACAACCGAGACCTTAAGACCCTATTAAAGGGTACACTTTCAAATTTACTCAAGATCCCTCTAAAAACCCATTCGATACGCCCTTTTTATCCCGTCTCAAGACTCTCTTAATACCCCCTCAAAACCCCACTAAGACTCACAAAAACCCCCTGAAGAGCCCCTTTAAACTTAACTCAAGATTCATGTAAGACCGCCATTAATACCATCTCGACACCCAATCAAGACGCTCTGAAAACCCTTCAAGATCACCTTAAGAACCCCTTCAGGGCTCCCTCAATTCCATCTTAAGACTGAATCAAGACCCCTCTGAAGACGCACTCAAAACCCCACCAAGATCCCTCTCAAAACTTCCTTAGAACCTCCTCAAGACCACCTTAAAACTCCCTCAAGACCACCTTAATACTCTATCAAGGCCCCCTCAAGATTAATTTTAATTTAATTTTTTTAAAAGGCATCGTAGTGCGTCATAAGGGATGCTGTTATATATCAGAGTGAACACACGAGCGTCCAAACTGGAGCGCGTCATTTAAAATTTAATTTTTGAAAGGCAAGGTGAGTCTAAATGCATTTTTAAATTTCCCGGTAGCAATACATACATTAAATTAATGAATTTAGGAAAGGAAATCATGGATCATATTGATGTTGAAAGGATGATAGTGGAGATAAGAGAAAGGCCGGAATTGTGGGATACCAGCCACGATGGATGTACCCAAATTTCTTTTTGCTTTCTTTCCTTTTGACGTGACAACGTCTCACTACAAGGTATAAGGGGTTGCATGCTCAAAAAGTAAAATGTTAAGTGATACACTGTTGTGATCAACAGAAGTTAAATGTTAAATGTCCCACTGTTGTGGTCACTGTTAAGTGAGCCACTTTTAAATGTCAGTACTTTGGGAACTAAGCCATTTCCCAAGAGAATCGCATGAAATTCGGAATGTAGGACTAAGATGTGACTATAAGATTTCTTCAAACGGAAATTCTGGAATATGATCATTATTTTCTGGAATTTCGGGAGCAAAACAATTTTTCAAGCGTTCGCACGAAATTCGTAATGTAGGACCAATATGTGACTATAAGACTTGTTCCTATGTAAATTCTTCGATCTAGCCAATAGAGTCTGGGATTTTTGGAACCAAGCCATTTCTCAAGGGATTCGTATGAAACTCGGAATGTAGGACTAATATGTGACTATAAGACTTGTTCCTATGGAAATTCTGGGATCTGGCCAAAAGGGTCTGGGATTTTTGGAACTAAGCCATTCCTCAAGGGATTCGCATGAAACTCGGAATGTAGGACTAACATGTGACTATAAGACTTGTTCCTATGGAAATTCTGGGATCTGGCCAATAGGGTCTGGGATTTTTGGAACCAAGTCATTTCTCAAGGGATTCGTATGAAACTCGGAATGTAGGACTAATATGTGACTATAAGACTTGTTCCTATGGAAATTCTGGGATATGGCCAATAGGGTCTGGGATTTTTGGAACCAAGCCATTCCTCAAGGGATTCGTATGAAACTCGGAATGTAGGACTAATATGTGGCTATAAGACTTGTCCCTATGGAAATTCTGGGATCTGGCCAATAGGGTCTTGGATTTTTGGAACCAAGCCGTTTCTCAAGGGATTCGTATGAAACTCGGAATGTAGGACTAATATGTGACTATAAGACTTGTTCCTATGGAAATTCTGGGATCTGGCCAATAGAATAGAGCACGCACATATTTTTTTAACAGCTCTTACTTCTGCTACTACTATCGACGCAACTGCATTACTATGTTTGTGCAGTGATATAATATATTTAATATGTACCCACCTCACAATAAATTGTTATGAACATTTAAATCAGCTTATAAATTATTTATTCTGTTGTATGTGATGTGATTGATGATCATGTATGTGGTTTCAATAACATACAATCAAGCAGAGCAGAACGAAACAAACATATGCAGTAGTAGGCTGCGGTCAAGAATTCAGCCGCTGCGCAGTTTATGCTGCATTTTGGTCAAAAATTCACTTTTTAGCCAATGCATTAAAGAAAAATCGACTGCGCAGTTTACGCAGCTACTTAAAATTGGATATTTGCATCAAAATGTAAATGTCAAATTGTCGCCCTACAAGCAGACTGTTTAAAATATTAAAATATAGCCGCAATTTAGTGCATACCGACTGCCTGCCATTTTTTTGTGCAGCACAAGCTACGAAGCTACTTAATTCTTCACCGCAGCCGTAGTGATAGTATAGTCTCTGTTCATTTTCTATCAGTACTCTGCTCAGCTCTTTCTATCAAAACACAAACTGTTCGACTTTTGAACTAACTTTTTTTTTATTAACGAATTTGAACATATACATATGATACATTTAAGTATGAAACTCGATTTCTTTTGCATGACCACCGCGTGCATGTTTTACGAAGTCCAATCTTTGAACCCAATTTTAGACCACTCTTTTGCATAAATCGGCCGAAATTCCAGCAATTTCACGTTCAATATTGGCTCTGAGCTCTTGCAACGTCGCCGGCTTATTGGCATAGACCAATGACTTCACATAACCCCAAAGAAAATAATCTAGAGGTGTCAAATCACACGAGCGCGGCGGCCACTGGACGGGCCCATTTCGCGAAATAACACGCTCATCGAACTTAGTCTTCAATAACGCGATTGTATCGTGTGCTGTGTGGCATGTGGCCCCGTCCTGCTGAAACCACATGTCGTCCAAGTCCATTCCATTCAATTGCGGCCAAAAAAAATCGTTTATCATATCGCGGTACCGATTTCCATTAACAGTAACGTGGCGATCGTTATCGTCGATGAAAAAATATGGCCCAATGACGCCGCCGGCATGTAATCCGCACCAAACAGTGACTTTTTCGGGATGCAACGGTGCCTCATGAATCACGTGTGGGTTGCTTTCTACCCAGTAACGCATATTTTGCTTGTTGACAAATCCTTCTAGCCAAAAGTGAGCCTCATCGTAAAATGGCCGTAATGCTCTTAAAGTAGCGGCAACAGAACGATTATTTTGATAAAAAATTTGCACGATTTGCAATCGCTGTTCACATGTGTAGCGTTCCATGATGAAATGTATACTAATGAAGTTTCCAAATGACAAAAGAACAATAAAAAATATGGCGTCGTTCGCCGTCCCTATCGGAGAAAAGTTGAAGCGCACCTGTTGAAACACCCGATATTTTCATTTCTTTTCGCTTATCTTATCCTTACTCATGTTTTTCTTTAATCACTCCAACTTTACTAAGAGGTTATAACTCTTTCATAATATTACATAATAAAATAAAAAGAGAACCAGATAAAACGAAATTAATGGCGAATATTGCGTCTGTGCGTTTAAAAGCGAAAAACATTTTGATGCATACTTCTATTTCCATGCCATACCACTTCCCCAACAACTCAATCACCCTCTCTCTCTCTCTTTGACGGCTAATATGTGCATGTGTCAAAACCTTCTCTATAGAAAGCCCAACTCTACGCATACTAATGCTGCAAACCAAAACCAAACGCATGTGTGTTTGTGGGATGTGAATACAGTGTACAAAAAATAAGTAGTCGCAAAGAGCGAGAAACGTAAGATGTGGTAGTGGGAAAAAGAAAAATTTTATATGGATTCTGCTCTTTAGTTAATTACTAATACAAATGCGTTTGGTCTAAATCTAAGCATGTATCTGTGTACGATCGGAACAGTTGGGCTTTCTATAGAGAAGGTTTTGGATGTGTAGTACTAGTAATTGTATTGAAACCAAAACCTTCTCTATAGAAAGCCCAACTGTTCCGATCGTACACAGATACATGCATAGATTAGGACCAAACGTATTTGTATTAGTAATCAACTAAAGAGCAAAATCCATATACAATTTTTCTGTTTCCCACTACCACATCTTACGTTTCTCGCTCTTTGCGACTACTTATTTTTTGTACACTGTATTCACATCCCACAAACACACATGCGTTTGGTCTTGGTTTACAGCATTAGTATGCGTAGAGTTGGGCTTTCTATAGAGAAGGTTTTGATTGAAACTCGAAAGTCCCATTCGGTGTTCTGCTTACTCGTTCTCTTAGCCTTGCAGTTACAACTTGCAACCCATACGGTTGCACGAAAAAGGTTCGTGTTGGTTCTCTGCTGGCTTTCTTTCAGCTTTTCTTTAATAATTTATAAATTACAAAATTTCTAAGTGAAGGAAATAGAAGGAGAAACGTAAGTTTTTGTAGTGAGAAACCGGAAATTTTTATATGGATTAAGCATGTATTCTTAAACAGTTGGGCATTCTGTAGAGAAGGTTATGAGTAACAGTTTCTGTTAGTTTATTGTCTGCTTGTTCCCTTTCGGCTTTTTCAACATTCTGTTCGTCTTCTATCTTTATATAACAGACGGTTCGCCATTCACTTCTTATTAAATTAACTATGCTTATCATTGTACTGACTGTATACTAATACAAAATCAAACAATAATCTTTAATATACGGTTCATATATCATTGTTTATAGAATTATAACTCTGAAATATCCTTTCAGTACCATACGGTACTTTTCCACATATACACTTTTGTATATAATGATAATACGATGACAACGCTTTCTATACAAATATGGAGCTGATATGGCCTCAGGTTAAAGAATTTACAGGGAAGATTCTAACCATTAAAAGTTAGTTTTTTTTAACAAAATTGAATCCTGCGTCTCGTAAGACCGTATGATGCTTTTGCATTGCGTAAAAAAAAAATAAACATCCGTCAAAATGCATCTTGTATTTATTTGCATGTATATCGAGTGCATCTGAATTTGTTGTTAAAGTTAACAGGGCTCTAACAAAGAAAAAATTTTAATGGTCGATTAAAATTAATTTTTCGCGTGCTGTTTTCTTTTCTTTCGTCCCGGACAGACGTTTTCACGCTCAAAACCCACGGCCGTGTCTTCGACACAGCCTTCTTTTTTATTTTTTTTTTTTATTTTATTGTTTTTGCAAACTAACAAGCATGATCAGCAAAAAATGCTGTCTCGCGGTAAAAAAAAATGCTAAAAAACACCTTCAAACCCTCTCAAGACCCCCTCAAGACTCTGCTCAAGACCACCTAAGAACCCCTAAAGACCTTTCCTAAAACCCTGCTCAAGCCCACGGCAAGATTTTTTAATCCCCCTTCATGATTCTTTCAATACCCCACTCGAGATCGTCCAACCTCCTCAAATCCAAGACCCCCTCAAGACCACCCTCAACACCCAGATAAGACCACGTTACGACACCAATCAATATTTTCTCAAAACCCCCTCAAGACTCTACTCACAACCCTCTCAGAACCACCTAAAGCCCCACTCTATACTAAACAACCTCAACACTTAAGACCGCCTCAAGACTCCACTTACAACCTCTCAAAACCCCCTTAAGACCAATAAAAAAACCAAAAACATCCCACTAAAAACCCCCTGGAGAACCACCTCAAAACCACCCAAAGCCCTCTAAAGAATCCCTTAAAACCATCTTAAGAGCCCCTCAAGATCCACGCAAGACCCCCCTCAGGGCACTCTCAAAATACCCTCAAAACCCCTTATAACATCCTCAAGACAACCACAAAATCCTCTTGAGACCCGACTCAAGACAACCTAAAGACCCCCTCAAGATCACCTAAATACCACATTCAAACCCCCTTAAAACCCTTGGGAGTCTTACTCCCAAAAGACTCCCCTTGAAGGGCCGCCTCAATACCCCAATCAAGATCCCTCTCAAGACCTAACTCAATACCCCCTTATAACTATCTCAAGATGCCCTCTAGACCGCGTTAAATTCCCCTCAAAATCCCACTTAAGACCCTGTTAAAACCACCTTAAGATATCCTAAAGACGCCATAAGAACACTCCTTCTCCTCCTTCCACAAAAACGCATTCGAGACCGTCAACTCACAGCATTAGTAAGAAAAAAACGTGATAGAATGACACATAAACCAACAGAAAGACTCCAGGAAATTGATATAAAAGCATTTAAAAAAACATTTAATAAAACAACCCATCAAAATGAAAATTTTTAGTGTAAATTCTCTTATCTAATACACAATGTGCAGTTTAAATAAAATCGGGTAAATTTTTTAAAATTTTTGTTAGGAAGCCCCTTGACCCCGGAGCCCGATCACTTCCAAATTTTTACAGAAAGTGTTGTCGATCGGAAATACACACGAGTATAAAATTTGAAGAAAATCGGGTAAATTTTGTAAAAAATTAGTATGGAGGCCCCCGACCCCGACCCCGATCACTTTCAAATTTTAATAGAAAGTGTTGCCATGGAAAATACACACGTGCGCAAAGTTTGATTAAAATCGGGCTTTAAGAAGTGGGTTAAAAATTTATCACAAGATTCTACCACCCAGCCAACAACGGGCACGCGAAGTTAATATAGAGAATTAAAAAAAAAGTTTGTCCATCGGAGATACCCAGGGCCCCTCGGACCTTGGGGTCAAATATCCCTCCCTTACAAATATTTTACAAAATTTACCCGATTTTTTTTTACACTTTTTGTAAATATTTTGGAAACCCAGGGCCCCATAAATTGTTTTTAAAAAAATTAAACCGATTTCTTCAAACTTTATAGAAGTATGTATCTCCGATGGACAACACTTTTTGTAAAAATTTTGGAGACCCCGGGTCACAAGGTTATGGGGCCCCAACAAATTTTTAAAAAAACTTAATCCGATTTTCTTTAACTTTTATATACGAGTGTATTTCCATGAACAACACTTTTTGTAAACTTTTTTGAGATCCCGGGCCCCAGGGTCGTGTGCTCCATAAATTTTTTAAAAAAATTAACCCGATTTTCTTTAAATTTTATACACATGTGTATCTCCGATGGACAACACTTTTTGTAAATATTTTTGATACCCCGGTTGCTGGGGTCGTGGATCCGCAAAAACTTTTCTATAAAAATTAACCGGATTTTCTTCAAATTTTATATACGCGTGTATCTCCGATAGACAACACTTTTTGTACAAATTTTGGAGACCCCGGCCCCAATGGGGCCCCAACAAATTTTTTAAAAACTTAACCCGATTTTCTTCAAATTTTATATACGTGTGTATCTCCAATGGACAACACTTTTTGTAAAAATTTTGGAGACCCCAGTGTCATGGGGCCCCAACAAATTTTT
Source organism: Nephrocerus scutellatus (assembly GCA_947095585.1). Taxonomy (NCBI): domain Eukaryota; kingdom Metazoa; phylum Arthropoda; class Insecta; order Diptera; family Pipunculidae; genus Nephrocerus; species Nephrocerus scutellatus. The sequence goes on along the minus strand of OX352764.1, from coordinate 64,238,531 downwards.
TAAAAAAATTAACCCGAATTTTTTCAAATTTTATACACGCTGTTTTCTCCGATAGACAACAATTTTGGTAAATATTTTGGAGTCCCCGGGGTCGTGTGGCACAATAAAAAATTTTAAAAAATATTAACCCGACTTTCTTCAAATTTTATACACGGGTGCATTTCCGATTGACAACACCTATTGTAAAAATTTTATAGACGCCGCCGGGCCCTGGAAAAAAAAATAAAAATTAACCCGATTTTGGTAAATTTTTATACACATGTGTATCTCTGATGGACAAAACTTTTTAGACTTTTTTGAGCGAATTATCCCGATTTTCTTCAAGTCTTAAACATATGTTTATACCGATGGACAAAAGTTTTTTGTAAAAATTTTGGAGCGAATTCGCCCTGAGGCCCGGGGGCGGGGCACATATTTTTTTTAAATAAGCCCGATTTACTTTAAATTTTAAATATATGTGTATCTCCGATAGACCGAATTTTTTGTAAAAGTTTTTGGGTTTTTGATTTAAATTTTTTTCCCATACAAATATTTTTAGCACAAGTGTATCTCTGGTGAAAACAGTTTTTGAAAAAAATTTGAATTGAAGGGGGCTCTAATATTAATTTTTTTTTAAATTAACCTGGTTCAAACTTTGCACACTTTCCCCAATTAGAGAATTTTCATGAAAAATATATGGGTTTTTTTTCACTTTACTCAAACGGCAGCACTGATTTTAATGCTATGGCGCTGGGGTTCTTCATAACACCTATGCCACTAGACGTATTTAAGCCATATTAACATATACGCAATATTGTAGGAAGTGGGCTTATTGTGGGGATAATGGTTGATTGTTGATTGGTTTAAATAAGTTTAATGATGAGTTAGCTCTTGATTTATGATACCAAAATAACAGACAAGATAATTTGATGACGGATAAACATATATAATAACCGTCGTCTGTTTATAAAGGGTGTTTTTTTAGGAGGTTTGTTTTTCCGATAGATGTCGTTTTATTTTATGACAGTTGTTTTGACAGCTCAAAGTGGCATTTCTACTCAGTATTGTTTGGCAAATCATTATGAATAGGTTAACTCCAGAACAACGTTTTCAAATCGTGGAAATTTATTTTCAAAATCAGTGTTCAATTAAAAATGTTTATAGAGCACTTCGTGAATTTTATGGTGCACATAATCGTCCGTCAGAGACCACCATAAAGAACGTAATTACCAAATTTCGGTCTACATTCACTCTTTTGGATGCCAAGCCACCGACAAGAATGAGAAGAGTTCGTACAGAAGAAAATATTGCTGTCGTTGAGGCCAGTGTCGAAGAAAACGACAATTTATCGATTCGTCGTCGTGCTCAGCAAATTGGACTTTGTCCATCGACTTTATGGAAAATTTTACGTAAAGATTTGGGTTTGGTGCCATACAAAATTCAATTGGTGCAAGAATTAAAGCCACACGACCTTCGTTTGCGCCGTGAATTCAGTGATTGGTCGTTAAATCAATTGAACGAAGATCCATTTTTTTACCGTAAAATTCTCTTCAGTGATGAGGCGCATTTTTTGTTAAATGGATACGTCAACAAACAAAATTGTCGCATTTGGAGCAAAGATAATCCACACGCCGTTCAAGAATTACCAATGCATCCTGATAAATGTACTGTTTGGTGCGGTCTATGGGCTGGTGGGATCATCGGTCCATATTTCTTTAAAAATGAGGAAGGACGACGCGTTACCGTGAATGGAAATCGATACAGAACCATGTTAAATGAGTTTTTGTTGTCAAATCTTGAAGATATGGATATGGATGAAATGTGGTTTCAACAAGATGGTGCCACTTGCCATACAGCACGTGAAACAATCGACTTATTGAAAGAAACTTTCAACGACAACATTATTTCGAGAAATGGTCCGGTGAATTGGCCTCCGCGTTCGTGCGATTTGACGCCACTCGATTACTTTTTGTGGGGATACGTGAAGTCATTGGTTTATGTGGATAAACCTCAATCGATTGACGCTTTGGAAACCAATATTCAACGTGTCATTGCTGACATACGCCCTCAAATGCTTGAAAAAGTGCTGGAAAATTGGACCTCCAGAATGACATTTGTGAAAAATAGTCGTGGTAGCCATATGCCAGAAATTGTGTTTAAATGTTAAATGCAAAAAATTATCTACCAAATAAAAAAAAATTTTGGTCATTTCATAATTTTATATGTGTTTTATTCAAAAAAAAAATCGGCAACCTCTTAAAAAAACACCCGTTATGTCTGTCTTTTTTTTTATAATACACGCTAAAGGGGTTTGCACCCGTATAATGCTTAGCACAGCGTGTGCGTTAGGAAATTAGGGAGAGGAAAAGATGAGATGTCTATGCACGCGTGTCTTGAACGACTGCAGATCATATAAATGCGGAAACACAGAATCAGGCAGTTCATTCCACATAACTATCGTGCGGCTAAAGAAGGAATCTCTTAATTGGTTAGTACGTCCGAAGATATGCTTAATGGTGGACCCATGAGCTCGACTTGAGGCTCGGGTATTACGGATGGGTTGGAGAATGGGCGGGACGCATCTGGATATTTCTTTTCAACACCGCTTGTGGAAAAAGCGATTGTATGGATATAACGCTGCAATAGCATATAAAAATTCATGTCGATAAATGGTGAAAGGATGAATGGCAAAATACTAAAAAAAAAAAAAGGTTCCGTAATTTTTGACGGGTTCTTATTACTAGTTATATGTACATAAAATTTTATATAAAATATGCTAGCATGTTCTGTTATTTGCTATCTAGTTCTTTTTGCATAATATATTTAGTAAACATATTAATTTAAATGTAAATAATAGTGTTATAAAGAAATAATAATAACCAGTGTTAATTTGTGAACTCTTACACTTTCTTAATAAAAGTTGTAATATGTATTTAACAAACTTGTGCTGTGTTCTTATTTGCAAAATCCATTACAAACTCTCTAGAAAGCCTAAATTTTGTAACAATATTCTTAAAAATACAAACCAAAAACTATCGGGAATATAAAGAATTTGAAATCAGTGTATAAAAGGCAGAGATGAAGTGTATTACAGAGGACTTTCTTATAATAAGTTTTACAGAAAGACTTCAAATGGAACTATGGAATAGAGAAATTAGCTGCTAGTTTCAGAAATAAGCAAAAGTGATTACTGCTTTTCAAAATTGCAAAATAGCATTTTGCAAATAAAACATAACACAAGTTTATTAATTTAAAAATAACAACTTTAATAAACAAACAGTAAAAAATAATTCAAGTTCACAATTTATATTGGTTATTGCAACAACACTTGTACTTTACAATAATTCTCTTAGGTGGTAGCTTTATCACTTTGCAAGAACTTTTACAACTTGACTGGATGAATTTCAAATAACTAATGAATCCTCTGCAGCGAACGCCAACTTTTATACTCATTATTTACAACTAACCATAGTCATATGTTATGTGTCATCTTCTAAAAATAAACTATCATGTTCAATCATGTTTCTACAAACCAAAATTTTTCAAGCAGATATCCACCTTAGGCTTTAGCTTATTTAAAATTTCATCAACGACCTGCCATTCCTTTTTTGAGTTGCCCATGCTATGAATAAGCCTATTACTAAAATAAGTATCTCTGCAAATCGGAATTTCGGTTTTTAACTCACGGCAGAGCTTTTCATAATGTCTTTTTAGTCTAAGATTGTTAGGATGATTACCAACCTTTGAGCAGAGTTGTTTCTTTTTCTGAATTTTATACAATAACTGTGGAGTCATCCACTGTTTTAGACATTTCATTTTGTTGCTATTTTTAATTACAGTTTTACTGTGAATTGCCACGTAGTTTTGAAGTTTACTAATGAAAAAATCAAACGCAATTGAAGGGTCATGAGCATTGTAGACATCATTCCAAAACTCCAGATTTAATGCTGACCGCAATGCAGAATAGTCAATACTTTTATGTACAATTTGTTCATTAGGTTTTATTTTTGTAAACATGTGATCCAACTGAACGGTGGTTAAACCGTGATCAGTAATTTTAAGGTCGTATGACATAGTATCGAAACTTACGCAGTTGTTTCTGTGCAACCGAATAAAAATATGGTCTAGACATGCATTTGAACGAGTAGGCTGAGTCAAACGTGAATCAAACCTAAACGAGGACAAAACTGATAAGAAAACATCAACATCAGATGTTTCCGAAAAAAGATTGGCATTAAAATCTCCCAGAAGAATCATATTTTTGTGAGGATGTTTTTCCAAGAAGAATTCATCTAAAAAAGTATTGACTGTGCATTTATGCAGCCTGTAAACACAAGTAAATCAGTAGCGAACACCGGAAACTTCGCAAGAAGCTGAGATTAAATCAGCACTAGTTAGAACAAATTTTTCGATATTACACACCATGTCACTTCTATAGAAAACTGCAACACCACCCGCACAATACGAATCATTGCAATTTGCAGCAAACGTAAAATTTGGTATTTGAAAATCCGAAGTTTCAAAATCAAAAATCCAAATTTTAGAAAGAAATATAAGATCTGGTAAATAAGTAAGAGATGTAAGAAGGGCAAAAAAAGTGTCAAAATTCTTTCTTAAACTACCTATATTCTGGTGGATAATAGAAAACCCAGACAACAAACTGTGACCTGAGTGGTCTACACAAAGACAATTAATGAAACCAGTAGAATAAGAAGTAGTATTAATAGGAAAATCAACTTGTGCGTTAAGTAAATTATTAGTCATGGTAATTGATTCTTTTGCTCTCAATTCTCAATTTTCTTTGAAGAGATTTACACGAATTATCTCTACAATCATGATCAATGGATATATCAGCTTGAGATTCTCTTTAGCTCTTACACAATTTATACATTTAGTAAAATAATTTTTTACAATCTTTAAACGAGTGCCCAGAAGCACTACATTTGGCACATATTTGGTCCACTTGCTTGCAGTGCGTTGATGTGTGGTTAAAACCCCAACATTTGAAACATCTTAAAACATAAACCGCGCACGAGTCCCATTCCACATTGACTTTTTTCAAGTCCATGATGCTTTTGAAGTATTTCCCATCCATTTCAAGTAAAGCATTGTAGTATTTAGTGTTCTTGTGCGATTTAAAAACTTTTAAACACTTTATATCGTCACCTGCAATGTTGTTTTGCTTAATTAAAGCTCTGGTTATTACTTCGTTATGCAAATTTTCGCTAAGGCCCGTTAAAATAACTTTTGGTTTACGCATTTTAGGTAGTTCAACTATGTATTTTTCACCCATTTTATTTTTTAGTTCGGTTGCTAAAAAACTGCAAGTCTCAGTGTTCTCACAGCGTATAGCTACTGCTCCATTTGGCGGTTCGAAATACCATTTACTTTAATGTTTTTTTAGCATAAACGGTTTAATAGTTTCTTTAACGTCGGATTTTGTTTTATCACTGCTTCAGGTTTTAGTATAACAGCTGCGTTGGTGGAAGCCGGTTGTTTCAGTTTGTCAGCATAAGTTGTACCTAGATTTCCAAAATCATGTTCTTTAGCAACAACACTTTATAACTCCTCATTTCTCTTTGAAATAGACACATTGTCATGTGCCATTTTCAGAACATTACTGCAGATCACTCTGCAATTTAAACAATTCACCAAGATCACCCATTTTTTTAGCCTCGTTGAAATTGTTCTCACAAACTCCCAGCATTCTTTCCAATGCATTTAGTCTAGCCATATATCTTGTTTCAATAGCTTCTAATAGATTTTTTATTTCTTTTTCATGGGATCTTAAAGAATTTTCAAATTCGTGCTTGTATTCCCTCAAATATATACCATTTTTATTTACACTGTCACCAACATCCTTTAGTACCAAGTCATTATGTATATACAAAATACACTCTTCGCACATAAATACAAGCGATTTATTAGACCCAAGAATACCACTAGAGTAGTGGTTTATACCACTACATTTTAAAGCAGCGTGGTAGACTTTCCCACAAATACCAGCACATCTTATTCCTGATTATCCTCGGATGCTGAGAGAGTAGCACACGGACACACGGAACAGAAAAACCGACCGTTCACATCGGTGGTATCTCCACTTTTTCTTCAGTAATGACTTTTAGCCCACCACTCTGGTTGTCGCTTATTTGCAGGGGAACTTCCACATTAGGCCATTCTAACACGTGGTTCTTTAGATCAAGGGACATCTCGTGCTCTGTCATGAAATCCAAGCCCGATAAGCAATTATCTGTAATGCTGGCAACAATAAACTGATGATAATACCGTATTCCTCTAAACATGACACTACAGGAGTACTCTCTTTTAATTGCTGCAACTTGCATTGCATCGTCGCTGTCCTCAAATTATAACGAAATACTTTTTCCACATGACCTTTGGACACCACTTCGGGATTTACAATTGATTTGGAAGCACCTGTATCCAAGGTAAACGTACATGGTTTTCCTTCTAACACACCACTAACATCCAAGCTGTTGCTGTTCTTTCCAAGTTTGGCATTGTTCAGCGTGACCTTGGGGCTGTCTCCCCTCTTCACCAACTTGCGCCTTGTAAAGCTGGTGTAACGTAGTTTTCCTGGTCTTGGTTCCTTCCATTCACGCATAAATGTCCAGGTTTCTGGCATCTAAAACATTTTGGACGAGAATTTGATGTGGAGTTCTTGTCGTTCTGGAAGCGTACAGCCTTTGATTTTCTAATCTTCTCATCAATAAGGGCTTATATTTGTGTGATGTCCTCAGTTTCCAACTTGAGCAATCTAACTAAATCAGTGGACATACTGGCTCTAGCTGCTTCATACTCCAAAGCTGGCGCCAACACTTCATTCATTGATTTTCCTCCGGCTGTAGTCCTAAAATGAAGCTTCAACTGTTCATATCGAAAAGCATTGATAAACGCATCCACTACCAATCCGTCCAAGATACCACCCGGAAACCCACAATAAGCTTGCCGTGCTAGCTAAGTTATTTCCCGCATTAATTCTAGAAGTCGTTCTCCTCGCTGTTGTTTCTTCATCTGGAACTGTATTTTGCTTAGCTCCTGTGTATGAGTCTATAACGCAAGTCCAACTCCTTCAAGATTCTTCCGGAACTCATCTCGGCATTTGGAATCATTTGCAATACATCAGCCGCCTTGCCCCTCAACGCAAGGATTACAGAATTTAGATGTTCTTCAGCGACCTATCCATTATATTGTACCGCAGCTGCAAACTGGACTCCCGAAGTGGTGTCAAAAGCTGTATCACCATCTGCTACTTTCTGGTACTGCTTTGTTGAGTGTTCTCTCTGACGAATTGGGTACGATTGTCTAGCCGGGTCTCAATCTCCTTTACTTTGGCTTCCAGACCACTAACTTTAACAAAACTAGAAATGCCGACAACTTATGTAACTGGCGGCCGCCAGAACAAAACAGTGAACACAAAACTAAACGTATGTAACTGCCGACAACTGCCTTTATGCGATCTTAATGAAATTATTTCACTTGCGTCGGAAAAAGATAGAAACGCCGATAACGTGTGTAAATGCCAAAATTATTTTATGTTATAATACGAACACACAACATAACGTGTGTAATTGCCGTGACCACAAAGTAGCGGACAAAGTAGTGACCACAAAGTAGTGGACACACAACATGTGTAAATTATTTCACTTCAAGTCCTTTTGAAGTCATAAAATTCCCAACGAGTTCTCCTAAAATATTAGTCAGGTTCGGCAAATGTTGTCCATACAATTGTGGATTTCCCAGTGCACGCCCCACCAGGCACCTATACATAAAATACCAGACTAGGCGACCGACTTAAAATTATGCAACCAGATTTTTGTGTGTTCTCGAAAGAACATAATATATGCATACCCAAACCGGACGACCAGCTTTAAACCGCGTCAGAACCTTCCCCCCTCTCGCTGTTCGATCTTATTCCTAGGCCTACAGTACTTCCACTCCCCCCCTTGTTGTCGAGTCTTATTCCGAGGCCTTCAGTACTTCCCCCCTCCTTGTTGTCGTGTCTTATTCCTAGTCCTGCAGTGCCTCCCCCCTCTCTCGCTGTCGTGTCTTGTTTATAGGCCTGCAGTACTTTCCACCTCTCAAAATCGTGTCTTATTCCTCGGCCTGCATTACTTTGACCCAACTCTCTCATGATTTTCGTGCCTTGTACGTTAGGCCTTCACCCACGTCCGTTGACAATCCTGTATTTCTACGTTATCGTCTCCGTGGTTTATGTATACAATAGTATATACATAGATATAGTTTTATAGTCAATGTAAAGAGAATAAAAGCAAATAAGAGCCGGCCATGGGCTTTGAGCGTGAGAAAGTCTGCCCGGGACGAAAGAAAAGCAAACAAAGATCTTCTTGTCTGTGGAATGGATACATGAACGGACATCTCAAAATTATATACTTCCCAAAATTCCAGATCCGAATGAACATATTCCAGAATTACCATAGGAAAAAGTCTTATAGTCGCATCTTAGTCCTACATATCGAATTTCATGCGAATCGCTTGAGAAATTGCTTTGTTTCCGAAATTCCAGACCATAATGATCATATTCCAGAATTTCCATAGGAACATGTCTTATAGTCGCATCTTAGTCCAACATAACGAATTTCATGCAAATCGCTTGAGAAATGGCTTAGTTCCCGAAATTCCAGACCATACAGCTCATATTCAAGAACTTCCATAGGGCCAAGTCTTGTAGTCGCATCTTAGTCCTACATGCCAAATTTCATGCGAATCGCTTGAGAAATTATTGTTCTTGAAATTCCAGAAAAATGCAGGTCAGCAGTCGCTATTAAAAAAACAGTCCATTCGGACTACGTTAATTGCCCTTCCAAAGAAAATCTTGTAAAGTTTAGAGTAGCCAGAAACAGAGCAAACGCCATAATAAACAGGTCCAAAATAATAAATGACGAAAAGATTCGGGATAGCATGCGAACAATTTTAAATTCAGATTCAAACAGTAGAAGCTTTTGGTCGTTTGCAGCCATGGTTAAAAGAAACTTTTCAGACAAGTCTTCTTCTCTACCTTCTTTATTGCATAATGGTATGTTTTATAAAACTGGTATTCAGATAGCCAATCTCTTAGCTTCGCATTTTGCTTGTGCGTCTACCCTCTCATTATCTAACCTAAGTCCACCAATTCTTAACAATGTAGGCCCAGGAATGTCTAAAATCTATTTCCGACAACGGGTTGTTTCAAAGATTCTTAAAGAACTTGACCAAAATAAAGCGTCTGGACCCAACGGTATTCCGACATTAGTGTTAATAAGATGTCATCAAACTTTAGCGATATTGCTTAGCAAATTGTTCCATCTCTCAATGAAGACCCGTTCCGAGAAAAGGTAATAAATCTGCACCTACTAACTACCGCCCTATTGCTTTGTTGTCCGAAGGTTATGGAATCTATCATTAATTTTAGACTAATGAGCTATCTGGATACGAATGCTCTTTTATCCCATATGCAGTATGGGTTTCGCAAAAATCGCTCTTCAGGTGAACTCATGACGTGCATGACTCATTGTTGGCAGCGAAGCATTGAAAATCTAGGTGAATCAAGCGTCGCATCCCTGGATATTTCAAAGGCTTTTGATAAAGTATAACATGATTGTCTTATGAATAAGATTCGAGCGCTCAACCTAGACACCTCTCTCATTGCATGGATTGAATAAAAATAAAAGTTGTATTAAACGGTATATCTACAGCTTCAGATGGTATCAATACTAGCGTGCCATAATGGTCATCTTGTCGCCTACGCGCTTCTTGATATAAATCAATGACCTGTTGTCTTCTACAACCTGTGATATCCATTCATTTGCTCATTATACAACGATATCGGCCTCCATTGCGTTTGTCAGTCAAAAAGAATGCAATTCTCGCTTAATCGATTCGCGTAAATTAATGAATTCGGCAATTCTGTTGAACATTCAAGTCATCCTTGTTTGGGCCAAATCTAATAGGTTGAATTTAACCCAAATAAATTCCAGGCTTGTCTTTTTTCTCAGAAGAGCGTTCAACAATTCGTGCCACCAGTAATAAATAGTGCCACTATTTCAAGTTCAGATTCACTTAAGATGTTAGGTTTGAAAGTTTCAAGTGAACTTTCCTGGAAGGATTATATTTATGGAATTTCAAAAAGAGCGAGGCAATGTTTGGATTTCATAAGACGTTGTAACTTCTACTTCACCCCCTCTGAAGTATTGAGATTATATAAGACATATGTTATGTAAAGAAACTTACTTGATTTGACAAGTTGAAGTTAACAGATTGAAGTCTGTAAAACAAAAAGAATCGTAATTCTAGTCGAGAATTTCTATGTGCACAACAAGCACGGTCAACAATCAAAATTACTAGGGAGAAATCGTTTAATAAAAATTTGGATTGTTATGTATGTTTTTTAATTTATTGATTGTGTAACGCACATACATAATGTTTTTTTTTTGTGCCGTGACCAGGCTTGAAGGACCATACTCCCCTCCAAATAACAAATAATTTGTTATTTTAATTAATCATGTATTGGTAAACGATATAATTTCGTGATCGGCCGTTTGTATATGGACGATTTAGTTTAGTAGTACAGGGTAGGGTAGCCACACCCTTACTAACCCGTCTGCTCCTGGGAGTAACTGTTTTACGCGACCTAATGGCCATGTGCGTGGAGAAGAACAACATCGTTTATTTGTAAATTGCTATCCCTTTGAAGCCATTTAGATCGCTGTTGTAACGTATTTAAGTATGTGAGGGAATAGCGTTGCCAAAACAATTTTCTGCGTTTGTTTCCATCGATTTAGTCTAGTCATGTTAATCTCATCGTAGGTGGGATGAGGTAATGCTGTTATTGGCCCTTATGTCAGAAAATGACCGGGTGTTAATGAATCAATGTTGCTTTTGTGTCTTCGTTGGTAATGGTACATAGAGGTCTCGAGTTTAGAATACCTTTAATTTGGATCAAAATTGAATTTCTTCAAAAGTGCGATTAGTATTTCCAATGGTCTTGCATAAGTGAGTCTTAACTGACCTTACCGCTCGTTCCCAAATGCCCCCGAAATGAGGCGACAGCGGTGGAATCAAATGCCATTTAATCCCCTTGTTTCTTGCGGATTCATTGACCTTCATTTCCGATTCATTTGATGTTACAACGGAATAATATTCGTGCAACATCCGTTTTGCTCCTAAGAAATTTGATCCATTATCCGAATATATTTATATCGCCACTTCCCTCCGTCCAACAAAACGCTCCAAAGCATTGATGAAAGCTTGCGTAGATAACGATGATGCTATTTCATGTGTAATGCTTTAGTAGCAAAACAAACGAATATTACAATGAACCCCTTAATCAACTTAGCGCCTCTTCCTATTTTAGAAGAAAGCTGTATGGGTTGATTTTGACGTCAATAGATGTACGACATATCCGTCTGTCGTTTTGGATCTCACGTAAACCACAGCGGAATAAGCCACCTCACTGGCATCACTAAAGCCATGTATTTGTGCATCATCCGAGAAATCCCCAACAAACCGAGGTATTTGGACAAACTGACCAAATAATTTTTCCCAATCTCTTCGTAGATCATCTGTAAGTCGATCATCCCAAGATACCTTTCGCAGCCATAGAGTTTGCATAAAAAATTTTATGTTGACAATGAATGGATTCAACCAACCTAATGGATCGAATATTTTCGAGGATATGGATAGAATATTGCGTTTGGTGCAACTGTCTTGTGGCATGTTATTAATTTTAAATGTGAACTGGTCTTCTTGAGGGTCCGAATGTAAACCTAACATTTGCGCCATTCTGCCTTCTTCAACTATTTCCGTGACATCATTTGAATCGTTCAGGTTAGAAATGTTAGAGCGCCACTCCACAATGGATACCCACTCGCAGCTAGTAGTTTTGTTAAGTCAGTCTTTAGTTGCAAAGCTATTTTTTCACTTGCAGCACAGCTAGCAAGTCATCGACATAAAAGTTGTTTTTTATTATTTTAGATACTTCTGGATCAGTTAATTTACAATCTTCCGCTATTTGATGTAACACGCGAAATGCGAGAAATGCCGCGGATGTAGTCCGATACGTTTCTATTTGCAATTCGTAATGGGTTATGATATCGTCTGGACATTTCTGCCAAATTATCCGTTGAAATTATGTATGCTTTTCATTCACTAGGACCTGTCGATACATTTTCGCTATGTCCGCACAGATGGCAACCTTGAAACTTCGAAATCTAATCAAGATAGTCCATAGTGTATTCTGTAAAGTTGGTCCGACTAATAACTTTTCATTCACAGACGTGCCGGTGGATGTTGGTGCTGACCTATCAAACACTACCCTTAAATTTGTAGTGGTACTGTTTTCGCGTAGTACTCCGTGGTGAGGAAGATAGCAGACCAACTGATTTTTAGATTTTTCTTCGCTTCGTATTGCTCGCATATGTCCTATGTCGATGTATTCCTCCATGAACCGTCTATACATCTTCACAAATTCTTCGTTTCGTCGCATTTTTCTTTCCATTTCCAAGGCCAACTTGTATGATTCTCCTAGAGGCGGTGAATCCTCTTTCAGCGGTAATTGCACTACATATCGCCCCTCTTGATTCCTAAAATATGTTGCTTTGAAGTGAGATTCGCAAGCTTCTTCTTCAGCTGTCCATGGTGTCCTTTCCGATATTTCTTCCTGTTCCCAGAACCTTTGTAGTAGTTTATCTTAACTGCATTCGTCAATAATAGTTGTATTAAAAACTTTTATTAATGGTAATTGATTCTCTGGTTGATTCATGTCAGTTTGCATACCTGCGATCACATAGCCAAATTGTGTTTCTTGGGCAATGAAATTGTTTTCTAGTCGGATTTAATTTGGTTTGAGCACGTGGAAGAAATAATCTGATCCTAGTAGAATAAATTTAACCGTTTAACACAAGGTGATGAAATAAAGGACGCCTTAGATCCAGAGTCTAATAATACCTTACAGAACCTTATATGGCCAACCGAATTATCTACCCTTACGATGGCAGTTGGAAGAATTGTATTTCCAACATTACAGGTGTTGGTTCCAATTGTTGGCACTTCATTTAAATTGGATGATGTTTTCGGAGTTTCTTCTGGTTCGATTGTAACTGAATTCGAAATTGAGGAAATATCATGTAACAGAGTATGGTGTCGACGGTTACACTTTAAACAACTGAATTTATTTGGGCAAACATTTGCACGATGACCTTCTGACAAACAATTAAAGCATAATCGTAATTTTGCTGTTAATTCACGACGTTCACTTGAACTCATATTTTTAAACTTTTCACAATGGCACAGACGATGTGGCTCCTTGCAGTATACACATTCAATTGGTGTAGAATAAGATGATGTTTTCACTTGATGAATTTTAACTGAACTTGGCTTTACAGGCGTCATACTAGCACAAGATTCCAGAGCATAACATCTCTCACATATAAATTTTATAAATTCAACATATGTTGGGTAATCCTTGTTCCTCACTTGACCCTCACTATGGTAGGGGCCTTGACGTTGGCGTGAGGGCTTAAGTTGCAAAGATTCATCCTACAAGCTGGGGATCTCCCTCGCTAGCAGGTTTGATGAGTAACGAACCAAGAACTACCGCCCCCTAATCCAGTGGTGTGATGCGACCCGTGCCCAGTGGACTGGTTGCTAGCCAGGGGTAACCGGCTATCGCAAACGTGTGCCCGTGGATACCTGCCGCCCTCCATGCGTATCGGGCCCTCCAGTACAAGAGGCTCTGGGCTGGAGGTAATATTTTCCTCACTACTCGTGGGATTTTTATGGATAAAAAAAATAAATTTAACTTAAATAAATTGACGCAGGGCATGCCCGCGTCGGTAGCAGCGGATCAAGCTGAGCGGATGCTTCGCGACGAACCCTGCGCGGCTGGGGCTATCCCGACAACCCGAGGGTGAAGCCTCCACCAGTAGGCAGCACGTGCTGACGCCGCAGTTGGGTACACCCCCTAGTTTAGAGTCTATCCCCAGTCGTCCGCCGACCACTGTCCCCAATGTGACGCTAGGAGCAGTCCCCAAATCTAAGCCGAAAGGCTCTAAGAGGAGGGGGCCTCCTGACCCGCCAAAGGGGCAGCCAGGAGGTGTGGACGATCCCCTGAGAAAGGGTGTCAGTGGGGCGGGGACTAGACACTATCTCCGACTCCTGGAGCAGGGCATAGAACCAGCACTAGCAAGGAAGGAGGTAGACGCTAGGAAGCTGGCGGCTGTAGAACATAGACCTCCCGTCGTCATTCCCCAGGGGGCGAAGAGGGGGCCATCGGTCCTCACTCCACCACCTAGGGAGGACAAGAGATTGAAGGAGGGCACCGAGCAGTCGACCAGTGCCCCTTCGGGGGGTAGCGGGGGCTCTCAGCCTAGCTATGCGGAGGCCATTAAGCAAGTCAGGGTCGCTATCTTCGCGGAGCATGATCCGGAGGAGACACTGACCCACGAGCAGTTGGCAGCGTTGGAGGAATCCATCCTGGATGAGGTGGCGCTGGGCTGGGAAGTCAAAATTGGCTTCGACGGCGTCCACTTCAGACCAGGGATGATTCTTGTCGACTGTTGCGATGGACGCTCGGCAGCTTGGCTTAAGGCACATGCTCCAACCCTTTCGACGTGGAAGGGACCGAAGCTCGTGGCCAAGGACGGGGATGACATACCCAAACCGACTATTATGTCGGTGTTTCTGCCACGTAGCAATCGGCAGGGGATGGAGCGTTCCATCTCCCTGATTAGAGCACAGAACGAGGGACTTCACGTAGGTATGTGGAAGGTCATCGGCTGTCGAGAGGAAAGGGGTGGAGTATTCTCCACAATATCCATAGACTCCAGAAGCAGAGATGCAATCAAAGAGGCAGGTCACTCCATTAGATACCGGTATGTCAAAATATCGGTGGGTGGCCTGAAGAAGAAGGAAAGCATACAGGTGGAGAAGGGGCAGAAAGACCCTCCCACCCTAGCAGCAGATGACCCCCAGGGGGCAGGTACAATGGATACGGAAGGAGAAGCGGGAGCAGAAGAGGTACCCATTATGGAAGACCCTGCCCTTCCCCAACCAGACATTGTACTAGACGAGCTGGAGGCGATCCGACAGCTAGAGGAGGATGAGCTGCTAGAGGAGATTCCGCACCTCGAACTAGAGACTGGAGAGGAGCAGCTGCCCTCTTCAGATAACTAAATTATGACCAGTACACGAATTGCTCAAATGAACACCCATAAGGCCAAAGGGGCAGCCGCCGTGGTGGCCAGGTTGTTCACCAAACAACATCTGGGGCTAGTGCTGGTCCAGGAACCCTGGTTCTACAGGGGACAGATATGGCAAAGATGCAAAGGTGATTTATGAAGTGGGGCAGGTTGCCCCACGAGCCTGCATCGTCGTCAGAAATAGTATTAATTATCTATCTCTTTCAGAATTTATAACCCGGGACGTGGTAGCAATCCAGTGCCAGTTTAACGTAGACGGCACACGCCGGGAGAAAGGGAGGAAATACCGCCCCCAGCAGTCATGCAAATGGGGCTAGACAATCTCCTCCCATACCCTCTAAGAATATTCAGAAGTAGTCTAGCACTCGGGTATATACCGAAAAGCTGGAGAAGGGCTCGGGTGGTATTTATACATAAGGTAGGGAAGAAGGATCCCACACACCCAAAGTCCTACAGACCAATCAGCCTCACTTCGTTTGTCCTAAAGCAGATGGTACCATGAGGTGGGACTTAGGGTGAACCCAAGCAAAACCACACTGGTTCCCTTCACCAACAGAAGGAAATTGGGGCGAATGCGACCAATAACCCTCAATGGCGAAGTGATCCCAATCAGCGAAGAGGTCAAGTACCTTGGTCTGATATTAGACAAGAGACTACTATGGAATAAACATCAGCAGGCAGTAATAAAAAAATCTAAGAGAGCGCTCATGGTGTGTAGAAGGGTGGCAGGCAAATCATGGGGAGTAAGCCCCAAAATAATGCACTGGATGTACACTATGATAGTTATACCAATGATCACCTACGGAGCAGTGGCATGGGCAGGTAGAACCAAGCTAAGCACCACAAGGAGAGAATTGGAGAAGGTACAAAGGCTTGCTTGTGTCCTAATCACAGGAGCTATGAGAACATGCCCAACGGCGGGCATGGAGGTAATCATTGGGCTACTCCCGCTGCATATAGTGGTAGAGGGCAAATCTAATGAAACCCTAGTACGCCTGACCAAGGTTGGCTGCATCACGGGCAGCAGAGCGAGGAGCTTAATGAATTCACTGGCCAAGCTAACCCCTGTGGCATGCATGCCATGTGACAACATGGTGCAAAAGCTGGAGTTCAAAAAGAACTATGAGGTCAAACTAAGCACCAAGTCGGACTTCAGGTCCGACACAGACTACAAGATACATCCAGGAACTATAAAATGGTATACGGATGGACCAAAGAAGGCGGATGGCACAGGTGCGGGGGTAATAGGGCCACGAACCAAGTACTCTGAAGCAATGGGCCATTATCCGAGTATCTTCCAGGCAGAGGTTCACGCCATCGAAAGATGCGCTCAATTCAATCTGAATAGGAAATACATGAGGCAGGAAATAGCTATCATGTCAGACAGCCAAGCTGCGCTAAAAGCTTTAGATGCAGTCCACACCACGTCTAGACTGGTGGAAGAATGCAAAACAAGGCTAAACAAACTTGGTGAAAACAACAAAGTAGAGTTGTACTGGGTGCCGGGACACATCGGTATAGAAGGTAACGAACAAGCGGACAAGCTCGCAAACAAAGGGGCAGAGACTCCGCTTGTAGGGCCGGAACCCTTTTGTGGAATTGGGTACCGTATTATGCGTGAATAATTACGCAATATAGGTGAAGAAACCGCTTTATTAAGATAGGAGGAACTCCCGGGTCTACGGCAAGCGAAAGAAATGTTGGGTGGCTATAACCCAAAGAGGTCCCGATCAATAATGGGACTTAGTAGGGGTAATGTTAGAATCATTACGGGGTTCCTAACAGGGCACTGCAGGCTGAAGGGACACCTAGAGAAAATTAAATTAGAAGAGGATGACAGCTGCAGGCTATGTGGAGAAGGGGAGGAAACCCCGTGGCATCTTCTCAACTAGTGCGGGGCAACGATCCGCCAGAGGAGGGGCCAGCTGGGAACTCACGCATTCTCCGAGCTTGTACGTCATTCATTAGAACCTCTCCATATCATTAGGTTACTAAAGGCCATTGGTATGGAGGGAGTGCTCTAGGGTTGGGCAGGCACCGTCCCTACAGCGCTAGTCGGGGGGGGGGGGGGGCGCAACAGATCCACGAGGGTCGCAGTGCCATTGATTCACCCCCTTAACATCATCATCATATCATCATCATCCTTGTTCACTGTTTTGTGGGCCCAGGCCTCTCTAGTATCTGCATCCGTTTTACTCAGCAAAATATAAGTAAGCCATGGGTCCCACTTCGTAGCATCTCCGCTTGGCGCCATTACCCCTCTATTTACTTCGTCTGACCCATTGTACAACTTTCGAAGCTTGTGGTTGTTGCATAGCTGGTTGCTCTATAAATGATTTCATTAATGAGTTAAGCACAAACCTTTCCTTATCATATCGTTCACAGATTTTCTCCCATGCAGGTTTATAATTCACGTCCATCGTTATGTGATTTATTAATTCTGCTGCCTCACCTTCTAGCTGTCCCTTTAGATATTGGAACTTCTGTACATCACTGAATCCCAATTTGCTGTGTACAGAAGCCATGAAAATATCTTTAAAACTCTTAAAATCTGAGTAATTTCCCGAAAACTTTGGTGTAATTGTGCTAGCCGAATCGAAGCGTGAGGTGCTTCTGTTGTATTTTGTATGGTCTGGTTCATAGAGCTGGTAAGCGACGATCATATAGTAGTTAAAAATTCATTTTGTTCTTGCAAAATCCTCGACATCATTTTTTCCACTTGAGTTTTTTCGTTGTCTCGATGCGCTGTTTTAATTGCTTACTTAAACTTGGTTTTCACATTAAAATATTTCGTTCCATACTCGTCGAGCTCTGAAACAACATCGTATTTCGCCAATCTTGCTTCGCATTCCAGAAAATCATTGAATGCTTGCTCAAGATTTTATAAACGTGTAGCTATTTCGTCCCTTCGTCCCTTTGCGTCCCTTTGGTAATTTTGTCAGCAAATGCAACTAAACGAGTAATACTTCTTTTCGCTATGCCTCGTTTCGACATTAATTTTTTTATTTCTTTTTTGTCGGCCATTACTACCCAAAATAGACTTTGTTACTCTTGCTATACTGATACACTCCACATACTAACATAAACGTTAAAATTTACTGATTTTACTTACGTGACGCGGTTTGTTGTTCTTCTGATTGACACTCACTCGCTGGAATTCAATTCCGAGACCAACCCGGAATGTAAATTCAATTGAAAACGGCACTTGCTTTTGGTTTCTCAAACTTGCTTTTCTTGTTGAACTTGAACCTCCAAATTCAATTCTGGAATTTAAATTGATTCGCCATAAAATTTACTGCGGACTGTATAATCTTGTATATTCGCTGGATGTATTTACTGGAACCTCAATTTAACATGTAGCACATGGTATATTGACTTCCTCGCTGGTATTCCAATAAACAATTGCTCGTACGATGAATCACCTCTGAATCACACCTTGCTACTGATTTTGTTCTCTCACGCTGTTTCACAATCGCAATCGAGATGCATCGATCGAAGTTTTAAAATGGTGTCACCTCGTGTTCACTTTTACAATATAATTCGCTCGTGTACTTTATTATCGTTGCCAATCCGGCTTCGAAGGACGTTACACAATCAATAAATTAAAAAATGAAATCAAGCAATTTAGTTTTTTAAACAAACAATCCAAATTTTTATTAAACGATTAGAACTACGATTCTATTGTTTTACACACTTCAATCTGTTAACTACACTTGTCCACCCAAGTAAGTTTCTATACATAATTTTTACAACAATTTTGATTATGATAAATGGGTTTACATAATTAATCAATTTTCTTTTGGATTACAAGATGCTAAAATGATTATTCTTAATATAAATGGAATATAAGTATACAATTACATTTATCTATTAACATTTACATTTAATTAAAGTTTTGTTTGTTTATTTCATGTAAATTCAGCGGTACATCATGGACTCCAGTATCGTTTGGTATGGCCAGGATGGTTGAAGTTATACATATGTTAGTGCGAGCAAAATCAGTAAATAAATGTTCTGTGTATAAGTGCATCAAGGTAAAACTATATGTTTATCGATTTTTGTGTAATAAATCGGGTGTATAGAAAAATATATTTATTTCATCCTCCTGATCATTTTATTTTTACATTGCTACCGAACACGTTTATAGATAATAGATTTTCATGTAGAACCCAACTTTTTAAATCTTCCTTTTATCCGAGAGTGACTTCGATGTGGAATCAATTGGTCGAATCTTGTGATCAATTTTTAACTCACTTCCTAAAGTCCGATTTTGATATGTAACCGCCTGTAAGTTTGAATCATTATGTACTGGTCAAAAATGTAGTCAAACCGGTTTGTGCGGTTTGCCCGGTTTTTGTAAAAGAACATGATTGAACATAGAAGATGACTAATTACATATAAGTATCATTAGTTGTAAATAAGTGAATAAGGCTACAATTTTCTGGTATTTTCTGGATATTTCTGTCTATAAGATTAGAAGTTTCTAGAATCTTTTGATTGAGTATAAATAGAGGCGTAAGGCCGAAGTAAGTTAGTTCTTATTTGGAATTCAACCAGTGCAGTTGAAAAGCTCTTGCAGAAATAGTAGTGAAGCATTGTTGTAATAAGTGTCTTGTGTACATTTAAAGTTATAACCAGTGTAATTAGAGAACTTTAGTTAATTTTACTGTTTGTTTATTTAAGCTATTATTTGTAAATTAATAAATTTGTGTTGTGTTTTATTTGCAAAATCCTTTACGCCTGAATTTCATAACAATTGGTGTCAGAAGTTGGATTTTGCAAATTGAGAGACAGTAAAATTATGAAAATCTTTGGACAATAAGTAAATTAATTGGTGCTTTTCCAAACCTTGAGACAGTAAATAAGTTAAGTGAAATTTTACAAACCTATAAAGAGTAAATAATAAAATGGAAACTGCAGTGAACATTAAATCATATAGTTCCCAGGAGCTTAAAGAAGAGCTTGGAAGGCGAGGTCTTAGTACCGCTGGAAATAAACGAGAGTTATTTCTCCGATTGCAGCAAGTCATCACAGGGAAAAAGCAGCAAGCCGGTGAAGTGTTTTCAATCGAGATAGAGTTAGTGGAGCGAAAATCGTCCACTTCGGAAGAAAAAGGTGGTGTGCCAAACATGGAGGAGATGTTGAAAGTTTCATGCAACAAATAAATAGCAAGTTTGACCAGCAGAGAGAACAAATGCAGCGGCAAAGTGAGGAAAGTGAAGAGTTGATAAAAAGCAACAGAGTCAAGAGATAAAGCAAATGAATATCAAGTCCGACCAGCATATGGAAAAGTTCGACCAGAAAAATCAAGAATTAAATTTTCAAATTAGCGACAAGTTGGAACAGCAAAGTCAATAGCTGAAGAGAGAATTGGATCAACAAAATCAGCAGTTAAATTCCAAACTGACCGTTAAGTTTTAACAGAAAAAACAACAATTGCAGAAACAAAGCCAAGAACTGAAGAAGGAAATTTATCAGCAGCAAAGCTTAATAGCAAATTTGATAAACAAAATCAGAAGCAGGAATCACTTGGAGGTGAAATGAGTGAAATTCAAGAAACGCTCAAAGGGGAATATGTGAAATGCAAGCAACATTTCAGGAAGAAGTAAAATCGCTCGAGACGAACATGACAGCAAAGGTGAGTGATCTGGAAGGCAAAATTAAGGAGATTGAGACCCGGCTGGAAAATCGTACCCAATTCGTCAGAGAGAATACTTAACAAACCAGTACCAGAGAAATTCCAGAATCGTCTAGTAACCAGAAAGGAATTTTGAAGCCCCCTGCGTTCGATGATGAGACAGCATTTGAAAATTTCAAAGTCCAGTTTGGAGCTGCCGTACAACATCATGGATGGGGCGCTGAAGAACAAATAAATTCTATTATCCTGATGTTGAAAGGCAAAGTGGCTGATGAATTGCAAATGATTCCAAATACCGAGATAAGTTCCGTAAGAATCTTGAAAGAGTAGGCCTTGCGTTATGGACAGTCTCACACCCAGGAGCTAAGCAAAATACAGCTCCAGATGAAGAAACAACAGTGAGGAGAACGGCTGCAAGAATTAGAACGAAAAATAACTAAGCTAGCAAGACAAGCCTATTGTGGGGTTCCGGCTGGTATTGGCAGTAGATGCGTTCATCAATGCTATCCGAGATGAACAGTTGAAGCTTCATTTGAGGACTACAGTCAGATGAAAGTCGATAAATGAAGTTTTGGAATACGAAGCAGCTAGAGCTAGTTTGTCCACTGATTTAGTTGGATTGCGCAAGTTGGAAACTGAGGACATCTTACAAATAGAAGCCCTCATTGATGTGAAGATTTAAGACCTTGCGATTTAATTCTAGACACAGGAGCTTCCAGATCAATTGTAAGTCCTGAAATGATGTCTGAAAAGTAGAAAGAGTGCATCACTACAAGTTAAGGCCAGCTACAGGGGGATCTGTAGCAGTTACGGGAGAATGTTTCCTTACAATCGAGTTTGAAGGATTAGGGTTTCGACATCGGTTTATTGTTGCCCGTGTGGAAGATGAATGCATATTGGGTCTGGATTTTATGATGACGCACTAGATGTCACTTGATTTGAGAAAGGAAGTACTGAGAGATGGCGTAATGTGGAAGTTCCGCTCAGCATGGAGGCAATCATTGAGGATGTGTTGTGTCCCCGAATACAAACAAAGTAGAAGACCGGAAATCCACAAATGTTCTGTTTTCACGAATTACGGTTCAGCAGATAAAAGATCATCAAAACTCAAATACTAAAGAAATGAGGATTGCCTAAAGTTACATTTTTGCTGGCGACATGCACAGTTGTTAACTATTGAGATTTTTTATTGCTTTAGAACTCGATTTGCAGCACATGTAGGTTGTTGCTTCTACGGTTGTAGTAGATTTATAAAAAACACAGTGAGTTTTAATACTGATATCAATAGTCCAGTAGATTAAGAAAATCGTAAAAAAATATAGGGCTGAAATTGCGGATTTCAGTTTTTAGGTGCTTGCGTGTGACGTTTACCAGGTGGCGCGTGTGAAATATATTATATTGTAACGAGGTTTTTCCCAGCCGGGGTATCCTCAGTGTGACCAGGGTTCGTTGTTATAAAAGGGTCGTTACAATAAAAGATTTATTTTTGGGTAGGAACTCTGTTTTTAATGTTTTTATTTCCTTCTTTTAAAAACAAATGAAAATAATAATTTTGACTTAGATGTTACGTAGAGTGTCCTGTGGTTTTGATGCCTTGGTCCAGCGGGATCGAAGTAAATCGTCTTCGTTACGTCCAAGTGCTGACCAGCGAAAAGAGGATGCTACGCTCCAGTATGTTGACCAGGAGTTGCTACGTTTCAGTATATTGACCCGCGAAAGAGGATGCTACGCTCAGTTCGCTGCCAAGAGTTGCTACGTTTCCGTGTGTTGACCAGCGAAAAGAGGATGCTAGCTCAGTTCGTTGCCAAAGAGTTGCTACGTTTCTGTGTGTTGACTAGAGAAAGGAGGATGCTACGCTCAGTTCGTTGCCAAAGTCTCTGTGTCCACGTAGTTTGATCAGTGAAAGGAGGATGCTACGCTCGGTTCACTATCAGGAGTCTCTGTGTCTATGTAATTTGATCAGCGAAAAGAGGATGCAACGCTCGATTCACTATCAGGAGTCTCTGTGTCTATGTAGTTTGATCAGGGAAAAGAGGATGCTACGCTCTATTCACTATCAGGAGTCGGTCAGATGACGAAGAAAAGAGTTGCTTTGTCCAATTATTTTGATCGGTGAAAGAGGATGCTACGCTCAGTTCACTATCAGGAGTCTGTCCGAAGAAGAAGAGCTTTGTCCAAGTATTTTTGATCAGTGAAATGAGGATGCTACGCTCGGTTCACTATCAGGAGTCTGTCCGAAGAAGAAGAGCTTTGTCCAAGTATTTTTGATCAGTGAAAGGAGGATGCTACGCTCGGTTCACTATCAGGAGTCTGTCCGAAGAAGAAGAGAGTATGCTGGGCTTGTGTCCCCTTTTATAGCACGTGCAGTGGTTTAAAACTTCGAACCGGGCCGTTCCGTTTCCATGTTTTTTTCCCATTCGGTAAATTACCGTTGTTGCTATGCCTTGACTCGGTAAATTACGGTTGTTGCTATGCCATTTTCTTTTCCTTTCTGGGGTTAGTTTCATCGGAACTGCAGTGCGTATACGTTATTTGTTGTTGTTCGTATTGTTGCCGCTTGTGTATGTACGCTGAAGAATGTTGACGGAATTCCCTGTATGTTTTGTTGTTGTATTTTCTCCTTTCAATTTGTCCACTGTCAACGGCATCGTTGTTCGCAAAAATGTTGCCGAAATCCCCTTTGTAATTTGATGTTGCAGGGGATTCCGTTGGTCTACGGTGGCTATTCTGTTTGTGCATAGCATTGTAGTATCGTTGTGTATGCATTGCCTTGTTGGTCAACGCTTTTTGGTCGTTGACCTCATCTGTTGATTTTTGATCATTAGTTTCCTGCTTGCGTTTGTACTGTGTTGGTGTTGTGCATGCGTTCGTTGAGTTTCTGCCTACGCTTCTGTGCTCCCGACTGCACACAGAATTTTGTAGTATGGCGCTGTCTCATTCCTTCTCCCATTGCTTTATTATGGTGGTTGCAGTGGAGGCGCGGCTACTTGGTACTCATAATGTGTTTTCTGCTGATTGCGATTAGCAGAGATGCCGTCGGCGTTTTCTGTTTTTTTCATAAAAATGATCTCATAATAATGACTTTTCAATGTGGTTTTTTTGTATGAAAGTATAACTATATATACTTTTATAGTTGTTATTCAAAAAATACTTTATTCTGCAAGACCGCAAGACCAAGACTAATGGCACGAATGCAAGACCAAGACTCGACTTGCAAGACCAAGACCAAGACCAAGATGAAATGGTCTTGGTCTTGCGTTTTCTCATCACTAAAGAGGATACTAGATAAAGTAAGAAGTCGATTCTTTTGGGTCAATTTCCGCAGAGATCTTGAAAACTGAGTGTGCTGCAAGAAGAGATTTGCAACAAACAGCTAGAAGGAAAACTCATCGATACAAAGTTGCAGCGCCAATTTTATGTTATTTTTGCATATATTCCCCTCCCTATCAGTACAAAGGATTCCGATCGAAGACCAATGGTGATCAATGTCCATAGATCAGTAAAGAACAACTTCGTGAATGCTAACTAAGGAATGAAAACACGGAATCACCTGCGTGCGAACTTTGAAAAATTGCGGGAAGGAGACTTAAAAATTGCGGGAAGGAGACTTAAAAATTGCGGGAAGGAGACTTCGTTTGGCTATACAATTCCAAGACTTTTGGGAAATTATAGAAATCACAGCAAAGTTGGGAGGAACCCTAAAAGAGGAACAACGACACAGTATATCTGATTCAAATGTCAAAAGGAAGTTGTCTGCATCAACAGATTGACAAGCTACAACATTAGGGGGAAGGCTGAATGAATGAATGAGGGACGAACAGAATTAAGGTGGGGGTAATGTAACGAAAAGTAGTTAGTAGCGCATATAATAGAATTCGAATCCTAAGATAAACCGCAATGTACTGGCTAAAATTTTCTGGTCTTTTCTGGATATTTCTGTCTATAAGACTGGACGTTTTTAGAAGCTTTTGATTTAGTATAAATAGAGGCGTTAGGCCGCAGTTAGTTAGTTCTTTTTTATAATTCAACCAGTGCAGTTGAAGAGCTCTTGCAGAAATAGTAGTGAAGTAAAATCATTGTTGTAATAAGTGTTTTATTTACATTTAGAGTTATCACCACGGTAATTAGAGAACTTTAGTTTATTTTACTGTTTGTTTATTAAAGCTATTATTTGTAAATTAATAAATTTGTGTTGTGTTTTATTTGCAAAATCCTTTACGAGCTCGAAAGCCTGAATTACGTAACAATATATCTAAGTTTTCTTAGATAACGCGATGTAAAGGTTGAAGGATATTATGTCTGTACTTTTGAAGTTCAATTTGACCATATTTTAATTTTCTAAAAAACAAGGGCATCACAAAAACCATACCAGACGTTTTTGAACCGCGAAAGAAAGGTCTCGCACATTTCCGAATGTTGAAATCTCGTATTATCGAATAGAATTGTTACCTTATCCAATATGTCAGGAGAAAGTTTTTTTTATAGTGGGAAAATTTTTAGAAAATTTTTATAATGTGCCAATTCTGTATAATGATCAGACCATTTCAAATCGAATTGACACTGCCAAAATAATTGACTTTTGAGGTCCTTTTTAACCACCCTCCAAATAACCTAAAAACTGAAATTTTATGAGTGTATAATTTTTTATATTACGCGTATGACGCGTGTAATTGGTGGAAAAGCCGCCATTTTCTCGTTTTTGAGGTCCTTTTTAACCACATTTCGCGCGACCTTGGGGGCTAAAATTTTGTGAGCAGCTTAATGTCAAGTGCCAGTTTTGATATTCCGCGTGTCACGCGTGTGGCGAGTCGCGTGTGATGCGTGGAAAAAGAAAATATGCCCGAACTGAAAAACAGATATTTTGGAGATTATTACCAAATAAGAAAGGACTGACTGTGTGGCGTGTGTCGATGTATACATAAAGGTTTGTACCTTTACTTGTACTTAACGAGAGTTTTCTTTAATTTTTAAATTCTCTATATTAACTTCACTTGCCCGTGGGTTTGTGGGTTTGCTTGTTTGTGGATTTGTGTGTCATGGAATCTTGCGATCAATTTTTAACCCACTTCCCATAGCCCGATTTTATTGAAATTGCACACATGCATATCTCCGACGACAACACTTTCTATTAAAATTTGAGGACCCTCGGGCCACGGGGTCGGTGGGCTCCCCTACAAATATTTTACAAAATTTTACTCGATTTTCTTCAAATTTTATACACTTGTGTATCTCTGATGTACAACACTTTTTGTAAAAATTTTGGAGACCCCGGACCCAGGTTCGTGGGGCCCCATAACTTTTTTTAAAAAAATTAACCCGATTTTCGTCAAATACACATGTGTATCTCCGATATATCCGGGGCCCCAAAATTAAAAAAAAAATCAACCCGATTTCCTTTAAATTTTATATACGTATGTATCTCCGATGAAAAACACCCAAAAATAAAAATATGTGCAATCATTTTTACCCTCAGAGCATAACTTCGTTATACATGAAGAGAGCTAAGACAGCTTACCTATATATGACTAAAAATACCCCTATATATAAAGAAGTCATAATTTTGTATATCAAAGAAATCAAATTAATTTATTACCATTTACATAATTCTATTTCAATTTAATTTGCAAAACAGCAAAAACTTAAAAAAAAAGTTTGAGGACCCTCGGGCCACGGGGTCGGTGGGCTCCCCTACAAATATTTTACAAAATTTTACTCGATTTTCTTCAAATTTTATACACTTGTGTATCTCTGATATACAACACTTTTTGTAAAAATTTTGGAGACCCCGGGCCCAGTTTCGTGGGGCCCCATAACTTTTTTTAAAAAAATTAACCCGATTTTCGTCAAATTTAATACACATGTGTATCTCCGATAGACAACACTTTTTGTAAAAAATTTGGAGACCCCGGGCCCGGGTTCGTGAGGCCCTATACATTTTTAAAAAAAAAATCAACCCGATTTCCTTTAAATTTTATATAGGTATGTATCTCCGATGAAAAACACTTTTTGTAAAAAATTTGGAGACCCCGGGCCTGGAGGGTCATTGGGCCCCAAAAATAAAAATAAGTGCAATAATTTTTACCATCAGAGCATAATCTCGTTATACATGAAGAGAGCTAAGACAGCTTACCTATATATGACTAAAAATACCCCTATATATAAAGAAGTCATAATTTTGTATATCAAAGAAATCAAATAATTTTATTACCATTTACATAATTCTATTTCAATTTACTTTGCAAAACAGCAAAAACTTAAAAAAAAAGTTTTTCTCGTTGCATTGCCAATCAGGAATTAGTTTCAAACGTATTTAATTACATAAACATTAAGAATAAACGAGCAGGCACGATATTTTTCCCCACTTCCAGCATTTAAATATTAAAAGAGAAACAAAACGATTTGTGGTAAAATTTTGTCAAATTCACGCGTAACGTATGTTGCGGTTATTGGTCATTTTAAGTGTTGCGGATATTGCAAAAGTTTACTATTAATAAATAGGAATAAATTTCCAGAGCAGCAAGTGCCTATTACGTACGTGTATGTAACTAATGACTTACATGTGTACATTTATTTCAGAACAAATGAGGAATAAAGTTAAGGGCATGAAAAGTAGCTGACATTATATTCCAGTTTTATTTTGTTTTTTTATTTTTATATCACTATGTTGTACGAAAAATGTCATATAATAAGCGGTTTTTTAGATTTTAATAAAGTTATCATATTTTACTTTCTTTTACAAAGTACCGATAAAGCACCCAAAGCGCCGAGTACTGCATGTGCATAATCTATTTATATATATAAAATAGAGTATTTATTTGTATATTTGTGCCTTTCTAGCTCTGGAACGCCTTAACCAATTTCAACCAAACTTGGTATACATATTAATTACTATGTGGAATCAAACATAGGTGGTGAGGGGTAGCACGTTTTTTGGCTGGGGGAGTCGTGGTAGGCGATTTTAGTGCCGGAACCACCGTTTTCGGTATCGCCGAGACGAATAGTGCTGGTAGTACACTCCTATTGGCGAATTATATTGCCGCAGGGGGGTGGGTGATCGATATCGATGTTGAATCTATGATGATAACTGAGGGGGGGGGAGAGGGTGACCGATATTAGTGTTCATTTTATGGTTGTCGTGGTCGCTGTGTTGAATGGTGATGGTAGAACAGCTCTAGGGGGATGGCGTCGATAACTGATGGGGAGGGAGTGACCGATATAAGTGTCGATTTTATGGTTTTCGTGGTCGTTGAGTTGGATGGTGATGATAAGACAGCTCTATGGTGATGGGGTGATAACTGAGGGGGGGGTGACCGATTTTTGAAATCTGCCGCTGAATAATAAATTTTGTTAGTAAAAAATTAAATTTTACCTTAAATATAGATATCATTCTTTTTTCTACCCCTGCCTAATAGAAGGCTGGTATGAATAAATACCTGGGCAACGCCGGGTAATCAGCTAGTAACATATATATGCAGGTTATTCTGTACAATGCATGTGCGACAATAGCACTATGGAAATACTTTCGCACGATAATCGCATGATGTGTGGGGATCAAATCTCACGGCCGACCGATGATAAAACCAGGAAACTAAATAATAATATATTGAATAATAATCTAGAAAAGCCAGCATATATATATACGTTAAATCACGTATATATGGGCGATTTCTCAATCCATGCCTCGGATAATAAAATTCTCAGCAAGTTGAGAGAAATAAACAATGACGTGGGCCGCGAAAAAACTAAACGACAAGAAGATCCTTCTACCACAAAGTATAACTTTCTTCTGGAGGGTTTACCATAAACTCCCGTTCAATCCGAACAAAACCATTTATGGTAGCCTATATAAAGATGACTGATACTACTTCGCAGCCTAACATAGCTATGCTGGAACCGAGCTGTTCTATAAGAACACCCTCTTGGGTTCCCTCATTCACAACTAACAAGGTTTGACTGATACTACTTTGCAGTACCCTCCTTCAGTTTCCAATAGTCTACCAAAAGTTGACTGATAAAACTTCGCAGCTTTCGATAACTACTTCGAGCCGAGAAGTTCTACAAGAACCCCCTCCGTGTGTGGTACATTGTCATTAGTTTCCCGTAGTCTACCGATAGTTGACTGATACTACTTCCCATTAGAGTAGTCATTATTTAGTTATACACCGTATGTCTAAAGTATCATATCACAGCGTTGTCATCAATTTAATTTCAGTTTTCTCTGTACGCCGCCGTGTACGGGTTTGCTGCAAATCGTCAGAAAGTAAAACGCAAAGAAAGTGGAAATAATAAAAAACAAACGGTTTCGCGTGTGCCTGTTATTAAATTCTCTATATAAACTTCGCGTGCCCGTGGCTGGCGGACTGGCTGGCTGGCTGGCTGGTCAGATCTTGTGATCAATTTTTAACCCACTTCCAAAGCACGATTTTATTGAAATTTTGCAGACATGTATACTTCTGGTGACAAAACTTTCTATTAAAATTTGAGAGTGATTGGGCTGCGGAGTCGGGGGGCTCCCATGCAAATTTTCTACCCGGCATCAAATCATTTCATACTATATTTACTGTGTTCTGTGTGCGTTGTGCGCTGTGCCCTGTGGGCAGCGCTGCTTGCTTTACGACTGGGGTTGTTTTGTTGTTGGGTTGCAGTGCTTCGTATGTGTTTTTATATTTCAGAATTTATAGTGGAATTCATTATACTTTTGATTATTAGGGTTGGTTTGGTTTTTTTAGTGTGAATGCAGTGTTTGGTGTCGGTGCATGCGGCAGTGCGATGATCTAATTCTTTAGCAATCATATAACGGATTGTGAGTGTTTGTTTCTTCAATTTATGTCCGTATTGATGTTGTGTTTCTCCTACCCGAGCGTCGAACTTGAAGAGGTGTAGGGGCTAAGATTCTTGAGATTTTTTTCTAGATGAGTCCTGAAACCAAAAGTCGCTCATCACTTTTTTTCGCCCCCCTCCCATATTCCCCCTCCTCCCTTTTTACATCTCCCAATCCCCATCCTCATCCCTGGGCTGGATTAAGGTGTTATACGTTCCATGCCGAGAATCAGCCTGGCTGGGAGCCCAGTTTAATAATATCCCAGTCGCTCACGAAGTGTCTGGATAACTGGCGCCCTCCAGATTCTAGCCTTATCTGCATTCTGTGGATCTCTATGCAGAAGGACCACCCTTTCTCCACCACGCGTTGGAATCCAAATGACAGACAGTAATAATTTTTCTTTTGCTAGTTTTGAGAAAACTAGCACAAATACTTTAAAGACCGGTAATGCTCTTTCAACTGTGGGTGGTGGTTTGACTACTGCCGCCGGGTGCGGGTCGGCCTTGACAGATGGACCTTCTACTCGCAGCAGTAGGCACATCATGGCCCCTCCGCTTCTGGTAAGCTTGTAGGCGCATCTTATGGAACGGCGCACTGCAGTACGGATACTGAACGCCCTCTGAGCAATTCCAGAGACCAACAGAACACCGAAGCAGGTCGCCAAGTTAGAGGAGCGTAGAGGTTCCTACAGATCCGCGATTGTTTTGATCAACCAGGAAACCCTTGCTCCTCTGGCTGAGACCAAAGGTAAGATTTGGATGGTGTAACGAAGTTAATTTGACATCAAGTTAACAACGTTACAAACCATACGGTTAACATATGTAAATAGCAAATATTATAAATAAGTACATACAAACAGAAATTGTAACACAAATATATGTACATAGCAAATATTATCAATAAGTACGTACAAACAGAAATTGTAAACCAAAACGACACAAGTGTATATATATGTATTATCAAGTATGGAAAATAAGTAGACAAAACAAAACATATTAAACGGCAGTAAGCACATAAAGCAAGTAGGGAAAAAACCAACCTGACTACACAGGTAAGAATAGAACCACAGTAGCACCTCTGCTTGAAAATAAAGCAATATGGGGATCAAATCCCACGGTCGTCTGATATCAACCGAGAACATTATTATTTTTTTGTAAACACCGAAATACTCCGGTCGCGCCCCATGTCATAATAGCAGTAATAATAATAGAATTAATAACAATAATAAAAATACACAAAAGGCATGAATTGTACGTATACGAATATAACTCGTATACGAACAATTTATTATACAATATTTGGGGAAATAGAATTCCCAACAAATCGAAAGATATAAGTAATGATATGGGACGCGAAAACTACAATTAACAGGGAAAGTGTGGAGAAGAGTACGTCGTCTAAACCACGACATCAGTAATTCTCCCATGAGAAAAGCACTCCCCTGATCTTTTGAAGCAGTATAGCTTAACAAAGTGTTGATTGCTTTTGCACTTTGCTTATGCTATATCTGGGAACTGTGTTGTTCTACTCGAACGCCCACCGTAAGTTCCACGTTGTACTTTCAAGTACGTAGTTAGCCGTCGTTGATTGCTTTTGCTTCTGCTAACTACGGCTTTGAGCCGAGCAGTTCTTCTCGAACGCCCTCCGTGTGCTCAGTAGTACTTTCAAGTACGCAGTTAGCAGTCGTTGATTGCTTTTGCTTCTGCTAACTGCGACTTAGAGCAGGGAGTTCCTCTCGAACGCCCTCCGAGTGCCCATATTAGATTACGTTAGGCAGACAGCTAAGTATAGTAGTTATTCCATATAAGTATATTAAAATTGTAAGGAACATAGTCATAAGGAAGAAAACACGAAAATAATAAATAAAAACACAAAAGAATAAAACCCACACATCTTTTAATTTGTAACAACGAGGAGAGAGACGAACCCTGGGTAACCGGCGAGCGTCACCCGAGCAGACAACGTTACAAATTTGGCGCCCGAGCAGGGACGACTTTTAAAGTCGCATCACCGACCGAAACCGAGAAAAGAACAAACATATTTCTCTTTCCATAATTAAGTTACCAGCCAGTAACCAACTACCGGCAGAAACACTGCATCAAAATTCGTTTTACATTGGTAAATACGTCATCATTCAAAATTAGTTGTGGCACAAGCCGGGGAGTACCACCCATAAATTGCACAAATACTGCAAATACTATATATAAGTAATAACAATGTCCACCGAGGAGACTGGGCTTAGTGTTTCCGGAGTATACTCACTTCGGAAAGAGGAATACTCTCTACCGAGTTGAAGAAACACAAATCCTGTAGTGATTTACCAGCAATCGAACCTAAGCTCACCACCGGCACCCTACTATCAAGCATGGAATCCCAGACCACGACCACAAATCAGCCGAAAATTCCGAACATCACCTACTCAATTGTAATGGAAACACAGACTCCTAACATTAATATACCGAACACGGAATCCCATGTGCAACCGAAACCGGCACCAAGCATTCCATTTACCTACTACTCAGAAGTACGACCGCCACAGACTTACCGTCCATCCGATGCGGAAGTGATGGATAAGGTAAGAAGGTGGAACGTAAGATACGAAGGGTGAAATAATAACCCATTACAGTTCCTAGAAAGGGTGGAGGAACTCGCCGAATGCTACCAGCTGCCACTCGACCGCGTAGGGCGAACACTACCCGAACTACTCAAAGGGAACGCACTGATTTGGTTCCGAAATTATAAGGAGTTTCTTAGTACGTGGGAAGAGTTTAGCGAGGAATTACGTCACTTTTTCTTACCACCACGATTTGCTGAGCAATTATTAGACCGCATCCGAAACCGAACGCAGAACAGCCGAGAAAAAGGGAAGGATTTTATAACATCGATACAAGCGATGATGCGATGTCAGATGTCACTCACTACCAGGGAAAAATTAAATCGTATATACGATAACCTACGACCGGACTATCGCCATTACATCAAACGGAGGGAGTTCACGACGCTGTCAGAACTAACCTCACTCTTTGAAGATTGTGAATGCCTTTTAAACGAGCACACCCCCTCTCGACCTTCTGCAGCACCAGTACGACCGCCAGCGTTACGTACTCGCGCGCCATCGTTTCAACCGACCGCCCCGCCATTTCGTCAGGCCGAAACACCGCTCTACCAGAACAGGTCAGCGAATCAATCAGCCATGACTACGCCACATCCACCGATCCAGACTACTCGACCAGTAATCAACGATGTAACAGATCCGCATCATGTTTAAAATACCAGAACTATACCGCATCATAGACCGATTACCAGCGATTTTTTTTTTATATTTAAACTTATTGCCAAGGGAATGCTCCCTGAATGACTTGCGCCACGACAATAAGGTGGGCTAAGCCCTTTCTTAAAATCAAGAATTAAATCGGACAAATGTGATTTACAATACATCACATTTTTCACGTTTGTAGCCGGTTTCAATTTTATTTTCTCGGAATTATCCCTGATTCCTTGAAAAAAGCAATACGGAAAAAACGTTCACGAAACTAAAACGACGCGAGTCCAAATGCTTTAATAAATGGATCATGGCCAAAGAAAACTACAAAAAACCTTGACCAAGAAAATAATCAAAAAAAAAAATGACATACGTGAGCCTTCAAAATTCTTGGAGCCTCTATTGAAAAATTCGGTCTTTCTTTCTTTCTTTCCACATCACCGACCGCCAGTCCGCCCGCCGTTCACAAATAGCTACGACCGGAAAACCTATTGCTGGACTTGCGGCCAGCCCGGACATACTCGTCGAACTTGTCATCAGAACCGCCGACTATTTTGCTCATACTGTGGTACAAATGATGTACAAAGCAGACATTGCAACTGCAAACCGGAAAACCGCCAACACTATTGCGCATTAGACGCGCCCACCACTACCGTTCCCATCTACGCCTCATACACCATACCGATTAAATTTCAAAACCTCCTGTACGACGTCGTTATCGACACCGGCGCAGGAAGATCGTGCATTGGAAAAACCGTCCGAAACCTCTGCATAAAGCACCGTGTACCAGTCCGACCCATCTCAATAACATTTGCCTTGGCCGATAAGTCCACCGTCACCGCTCGGCAAGCGTATATGTTAGAACTAAGTTGGGGAGAATGGACTTTCACACAAGAATTTGTGTATATTCCGAAACTTTTGGACGAATTCTTGATAGGAACAGACTACCTTTCAAAATTCGGCTTCACTATTAACAGTGGGAAAAATGTTATAGCGGCTCAAACCGAACCAAGTCCGCCAATTATACGAAGTCTCAGTACTAAAAAGCCACAGCTGCACAACTACACAATCGTGTTAAAGACCGACCACAGCTCACTTACGCTTCGACTCATCGGAAGCACTCCGCTAAAGACGCAAACATCAACAACAACATCAACACGCAACTAACCGGATGATCAGCAAAAACTTTATCATTATTAATTACCTTTAAGAATTTGTTCGAAAAAAAAAAAATTTTTTATCATTACTTTATTATTGAAATTACTTACTACATTGTTATTAGTTTAAGAAGTCGTTGAAAAGAAAAAAAAGGAAAAAAAAAGAAAGAGAAAATTTTATTTTTGTTAATTATCATTACCATTCAAATTACATACATTAGTATTACTCGAATTACTTATTACTACATTATTATTATTATTATTAGCTTTAAGAATAAGTCCAAAAAAAAATAGATATATATATATACAACAAAAAAAATAAATATATATATATATATATATATATATACAACCAAAGAAAAAAAAAGAGAGAAAAATTTTTATATCATTACCATTCAAAATCACTTACATTATTATTATTAGTTCAAAACAATTTGACATCAAATTAACAACGTTACAAACCATACGGTTAACATATGTAAATAGCAAATATTATAAATAAGTACATACAAACAGAAATTGTAACACAAATATATGTACATAGCAAATATTATCAATAAGTACGTACAAACAGAAATTGTAAACCAAAACGACACAAGTATATATATATGTATTATCAAGTATGGAAAATAAGTAGACAAAACAAAACATATTAAACGGCAGTAAGCACATAAAGCAAGTAGGGAAAAAACCAACCTGACTACACAGGTAAGAATAGAACCACAGTAGCACCTCTGCTTGAAAATAAAGCAATTGGGGATCAAATCCCACGGTCGTCTGATATCAACCGAGAACATTATTATTTTTTTGTAAACACCGAAATACTCCGGTCGCGCCCCATGTCATAATAGCAGTAATAATAATAGAATTAATAACAATAATAAAAATACACAAAAGGCATGAATTGTACGTATACGAATATAACTCGTATACGAACAATTTATTATACAATATTTGGGGAAATAGAATTCCCAACAAATCGAAAGATATAAGTAATGATATGGGACGCGAAAACTACAATTAACAGGGAAAGTGTGGAGAAGAGTACGTCGTCTAAACCACGACATCAGTAATTCTCCCATGAGAAAAGCACTCCCCTGATCTTTTGAAGCAGTATAGCTTAACAAAGTGTTGATTGCTTTTGCACTTTGCTTATGCTATATCTGGGAACTGTGTTGTTCTACTCGAACGCCCACCGTAAGTTCCACGTTGTACTTTCAAGTACGTAGTTAGCCGTCGTTGATTGCTTTTGCTTCTGCTAACTACGGCTTTGAGCAGAGCAGTTCTTCTCGAACGCCCCCCGTGTGCTCAGTAGTACTTTCAAGTACGTAGTTAGCAGTCGCTGATTGCTTTTGCTTTTGCTAACTACGGCTTTGAGCCGAGCAGTTCTTCTCGAACGCCCTCCGTGTGCTCAGTTGTACTTTCAAGTACGCAGTTAGCAGTCGTTGATTGCTTTTGCTTCTGCTAACTGCGACTTAGAGCCGGGATTTCCTTTCGATCGCCCTCCGAGTGCCCATATTAGATTACGTTAGGCAGGCAGCTAAGTATAGTAGTTATTCTATATAAGTATATTAAAATTGTAAGGAACATAGTCATAAGGAAGAAAACACGAAAATAATAAATAAAAACACAAAGGAATAAAACCCACACATCTTTTAATTTGTAACAACGAGGAGAGAGACGAACCCTGGGTAACCGGCGAGCGTCACCCGAGCAGACAACGTAACAATGGGATCCCATCACCCTTCGAGTCTAAAAAAAGGATGACCTGGAGGGAGGTAAACTGCCCCTCTGACTCGAAACTCCTAATTCCCGAACCTAGAGCATCTGCGACGATTCCCGTGATGGATGTCATCCCCAAAACTTCGGTGACCCGGCTTCGGCTTATGTCGCCACAACCATCTCTCCCTGATGATAACGTGAAGAGATTCACGTCATCATTGACAACAAGGTCAAGTTACTTACCTGTGCTTTTAATAAAGAGCTTCCTGCCTCCTTCCCTCTCATTTGTCCAAGAGGTAAGAAGAGACCACATTGGTGGACCTCGGAGTTAGGGCATTTTAGAAGCAGCTGCTGGAAGCTATTCAACGTAGCCAAGGCTGAAGCTGACTGGGATGTTAAGCATCTCTCAAACCTTATAAAAGAGAATTAAGGACAACCAAGCGCTCTTCTTGGAGAATCTTCTGTGATAAAAACGAAGAATCTTCTGAGGCGTCTAGGCTAAGAAAAATCCAACCAACCCAATAATGCCGAGCTGCCTGAAAAAGGCTGATGGCTCGTGGACTACTTCAAGCGAAGAATCGCT
This sequence comes from Nephrocerus scutellatus, assembly GCA_947095585.1. Lineage (NCBI taxonomy): Eukaryota > Metazoa > Arthropoda > Insecta > Diptera > Pipunculidae > Nephrocerus > Nephrocerus scutellatus. The sequence goes on along the minus strand of OX352764.1, from coordinate 64,202,154 downwards.
CAATCTGTCTTTAGATACTAACATCACGGAAAGCTCCCATGCGAAATGTAATGTCGGCCTTGATAGGGCAGACACTCGTACAACTATCTCTAACGATCTGATAAATAAGGACAAACTGCTTTGGGCGCTACAAAGCTTGAAACCATACAAATCTGCAGGACCTGATGGCATAATTCCAGCCAAGCTGCAAAGGACTTCGAATATTCTCCTTCCTTCGCTGGAAACAATTATAAAAAGTTGTCTCGATCTGGTCCACAATCTTTTTTTTGTAGAGAAGTAAACGTATTTTTCATTCCCAAAGCCGGCAAAAGCTCGCTTGTTAGTCCAAAGGGTCTCAGACCAATCTTTCATCATTCCTGTTAAAGACCCTGCAAAGACTGATCGATATCTACATACGCATTGAAGGCGCTTTGAACAACGTCAACATATCTGCGATTACGGATGCGCTGTTGACTTTGAGGGTGGACGACTCGCTTGGCGAATTAATTAATCTTCTGCTCACAAGTAGGATTATTAATTGAAAGTAGCACTCTTCTCATACAAAAAATCCATTGGTAGCAGACAACCCCATATAACCCATTGGCTATATATACAGCGGCATTAAGACCTACTCTTCTATACGGTGTGACTGTATGGTGGACTGCTTTAAATAAGAAAGTAAACCTTGACAAATTAAGCAAACTCCAAACATCAACTAGTCTATGTATGAGCGCAGCACTTCGTGCAACCCCTTCCGCCGCATTGGACATTCTGTTCGAACTTACACCACTCGACTTTTACAGCAGACAAGTAGCTGCCTTAATGCTATCTCCCAGTGGACTAGAAATTAAATAAGGCAAATGCGACATGATTATTAAAATATTATATCCTCTAATTAATAGACATTCTAGCTTATCGAGAGAAAATAAAGTTTTAATATACAAGTCCATCTTCCAATCCATTTTAGTGTACGCATAGCCTGTCAGGAACCGTTGCACAAAAACGCAAAACGCTTCAAATAAAGCAGAACAAAATTTTAAGAATGATGCTAAACTTGCCCTGGGAATATTCAACTCGTAAGCTCGATGACTATCGCCGAGGATTTACCCAAAGCTGTTCTTTGTCAAATAACCCCAACGTTGCATCGTTACCTATTTAATATTAGGTAATACGCATGCACGTTATAATACATGACAAATATATCACTTCCTCCTTAACCCCCCTCCTACATCTAACAATCCCAATAAATTTTATCAATTAGACAAAAATATAGTAATATAGTAGTTATAAGTTTAAAGAATCTGAAAAGGGTTCTAGTTGCAAACTTTCCGTGGAAATTAAAATATAATTTAAACAGAAATATTAAAAAAAATTGTTCCTAGATTTAGAAAATGAATAAAATAATTCTAGCTGTAAATATCATATGTATATTATTCTCTAAAATTAACAAATTTATGTTTCATCAGCAAAAAAAATTATTTCCTGTCTTCCTCTTCCAAATCACTGCAGTATTTTCCAGGTTGAAATTAGGGCGAATAATGAAGCCTTGTCTTGGCTGAAGAGAAACGTCATATCCGCTCATTCAATTCTAGCCCTTAACTCCCGATCATCTCTCGTGGAGATAGCAGAGCAGTTCAATATCCACCTGTGTTGGGTGCCGGGGCACAGAGGCATTCCGTGTAACTGTATGGCTAACGAACTCGCCAAGGAAGGAACTACACTAATCTTCTCAACTGAATATGGTTCCATAGGCATACCAATCGCTACATGCAAATTCTTGTAAAAGCGGGATGCTAATGTAAAAACTAACTGTAGGTGGTCAAACGGTATAACTTGCATAGCGACAAAACAGATCTGGCCCAAGCTAGATCCGAAACGCTCCAAGTGTTTAACCCCTTAAAAAAAGATCGCACATCGGTGCTATTGTAGGTGTCATCACTGAACACTGTCTCATAGTCAGGCATGCAGCAAGACATAGATTCTTCTCGAATGACTTCTGCAGAAGCTGCATGGATGAGGAGGAGAAGGAGACCATCGTCCATCTTCTCTGTACTTGTCCAGCCCTCTCCCAAAAGCGTTAACTCCATATGGGAGCTTTCTTCTACAATGACACCAGTGATCTCAACAACATTGACATTGGTAGTCTCCTACGCTTCATACGAAGCTCTATTTGGTTCATCGAGCAGGTGAAAGGAATTTTTCCTGATCCGTGTGGTATCACAATAGACCATTACTGGTCTAAGTGTGTCGGTTTCACTTAACCTAACCTAACCTAACCGATGTTGCGTTTCAGCTTTTGCCTCAATTCAAACAATGTTCCAATCGGGAATTTAACTTCATATGGCTGAGAGTGCAGGTACAGGGGCGTAACATTCACTATTTTTTTTATATAGAAGCCCCAACTTAGACGGTGTTTCAAGTCAAAGCGAGTTTGTTGCACTGTCTGATTCAGTTTTAAGAATTGTCACAAAATACGAGTATCGTAAAACTGAAATCCTTATTGTGGGCGATTTCAATGTACACAATTCTGGGTGGCTTCGCCATTCTGGCCAGACAATACCCGAAGGAAGGTGTGTTAAGATATTCGCTGAGTTTAATCATCTTACTCAGCTTGTAAATGAGCCTGCAAGAATACCTGACATTGCAAATAATTCCACAAACACCCTTGACTTGTTCCTTACCTCTCATCCTGATAATTACTCCGTCAATGTTTTATGGCCTCTAGGCTCGTCAGACCATTGTGTTGTATCAGCTAATTTATAGTTAATAAACCAAGCAGTTAGACAAAAACTCAACAAAAAATAGTATGGCAATACGAGAATGCCAATTGGGACGGCCTTAACAACTTCTTTGGAAAAATTAACTGGTCTCTGTTATTTCGTGATAGCAGCCTCGATACCGCCACTGATGCATTCACAAACATCGTCCATATTGGTATGAGAGACTTTATCCCCTCCAGGAATAAGTCTGTCAAATGGATGGTATGACTCGAGCTTTAAACAATTCAATACAATACCTGGGATTGCGCCTACCAGTTTCATTTTTAGACCGCACATCAAATCTGCCGATATAATTATTCTCAAAATAATCCAATATTTCATTAGCTATTTCTGGGATAACATTGATTTTAGTTAAAGATTGGAAAGCGTTAATAACATCGGCTGGCGGTACAAATGCAACTTATAAAATCATACGAATTTTATGAGCGAACGATGCATCCTGGTCACATTAAGCTTTTAACCCCACCTGACATATTTTACGATATAAACTCTGGCCTAAATGAAAGAAGCAAAATTTTTGTTGAGCATCTGGAAAAGATACGGAACCGTCGTTTATAATAGCTTGTTCAAAATCTGACATTAAATGCAATGGTTTTAAATTAACATTTAACAGTTTTAACTGTTCGAATGATCTTTTGTATGATTCGGTTAATTTGTACTGTATTAAGACATACACTAATGGTAAAGATTGATTTTCCTTTACCCCATGTATGGTAAAAATAATAATATGTTGTGTATTAATTTTTGTAGATAGTGCTCTCTTCTTAATTTCAGTAAGGGTTTCTCTAACACCCACATTTTCTGCATTGCCAGCATGATTATGCTCACCAACTTTCTTTATAATAATATTACCTTTGGTATTAATTCGTGCTTTACACAGTTTTGGCCGATTATTCGTGCATATCCAGTACGTAACATCATTATGGTATTTATTTTTAATAAATACATAACCATCTACTAGAAAGCAAGGCTTATTTTTTGTTGTTTTTAAATTATCCATACTGGTTATCTACAAGGTTAGAAATGTTATTTTATTTTAAAGTTTGTATATTTATCCTTACCAAAATGTATTTATATGTTGAAATAGTAAATATTAATCTTGAAATAATAAATATTTTTGTTGAATGACTTTTCACCTTTTCGGTTGAAAACATTGACTACTTAGTTTTCAAAATTTTACATTTGCTCGAAAACATTTGAGCGAACAACAATTACTCGCGCAAGTTGTTTGAAGGTTGAAAGCGTAGGCTACTTAGTTTTCGAGAAAAAGTTTTTCGAGCAAATGTCGTTTACTACATTTGCGATCAAACGTTCTTCGAGTAAATCTTTTTCGAGCAAATAATTTTCGTGTAAATGTTTTTCGAGCAAATGTTTTTCGAGCAAATATTTTTCGAGTAAGTGTCTGGATACCGGTCAAAAAAGAGTCGCCGTCTCATTCTTCGTACAGACCCATAGAACTTACATCCATTCTTTCATTGGTCATGAAAACGCTGATCAATTTTCAGCCCATGAAATATCCTGAAACTAAAAAAATCCTTATTGGCAGTGTGAATTTCGTGGGAAACCTTCTAATGGTGATTTTAGGGTATATCTCACCGAACAGTGGAAGCGATATTTCCAAGACATTTGACAGAGTTTGGCATCAAGCTGTTTTGTCCAAAATGCGTGCTTATGGAGTCGATGAAAAACTGCTTTATTGGATTAGAAGCTATCTTTTGAACCCCTCAATTCAAGTTGTCATGGACGGTTTCATGTCATTACATCACATAAATGCTGGCGTTCCCCAAGGCTCTGTTCTGTGGCCGAAACTTGTTCTCATTTTTATTAACGATCTCTAATCCATTATAGCACTCTCAGGTTTCCATATAAGTTTGAGGAACTTTTCTCAAACAACTACTTATGTTAAGCACGAATAATTCTAGCGCGAACAGCATAATAAAATGGGGAAAAAACAATCGAGTAGAATTTACCGCTTCCAAAACCCAATGCTGTCTCCTGTCGTCAAAGCAAATCTTAAATCCAGCTTCTCATTTTATCAGCAAACCTATTATTAGCTCTAACTATCGGGAAACCTAAGAGACTAAACTAACATACTATCCACGTTTAGTGTCAATAGGTTCAGCGGTTCTTGCGTTTTGGTCGTACCCGGAACGAATATTTTTATATATTAAGATAATAAGTTTTAAAATAATAAATTTTTAAAATAAAAGACAATATTATTCTGCCATATTTCCTATCAGAAGTAACAGAAAACAAAACAATTGAAATTATTAAATTGGAATATGTTCATATTGAAAGAATAGAAAGTAACATAAGACATATTGAAGAAATAAAAATGAATAATAAAGAAAAAATACACTGTCATACATCTTACATTTCTATAATAACCATATTAATTATCATTCTGTTAATATATAACTATTTCAAATGTAAAAAATATTATTGTAAAGCTATCACTTCGTCGGAGCCTCGGGATAACAGTGGGGTTGTTAAAGTGCATAATTGCGTGTTCTAACTTATACTTATAACGTTGTATCATGTTTATCATAATTTAGAACGCATAGTATATACGATAACTTACATGAAGGAGACATTCTTCTTCTTCTTCTAGTTCTTAATTCAGCTGTCATTCAGTGAATTCATTATTAATTCAATATTCTTTTTTGGATACACATTCCCTAGTTGACGTTTATAACACTTATAATAATTTTCATATAATATATATAAGGAAATAAAATCTGTTTTAAGAGGTCAATAATACAGTTGATAAGACTCAGATAAAGATAGAGTGACCAGAAATACTTTTTTCAAGAACATTATTACTCTTTTTGATTCGTTTTACTCATACTCTATTCTTGGTCAAAAATAAAAAAAATATACTCCTTTAAAGTTTATCTATCCTTCAGTTTTAATAAACAACTAGCAGATTACCCGGCGTTGCCCAGGTATTTATTCATCCCAATCTTTTATTAGGCAGGGGTAGGAAAAAGAATGATATCTATCTTTAAGGTGAAATTGCTATTTTTTTAACAAAATAAGCTATAGCATTCAAATTATAAAATAAAATTAAAAAAAATGTATATAATATGCACAACTTGGTTGTATACAATGTTTTTAGTTTCACCTTCCTTCAAGAGTGTAACGCACTGTCACCGTCCGCGTGCGAGAAGAGGGAGTGTGCGGGCGAGTTGAATGTTAAATTAAAAACAACACATTAAACAATTTTATATATTTTATTACAATTTATTTATAAATTTTTTATAATGTATTGTTGCTTTGTAGTTATGTGTTGTTGGTGATGTGCTTAAACTTCAACTGCCGCCCTTAGTTAACGTAGCAGTGGTCTGTTATAATATTTTGGAGGGATCGATCAACCAATAGCATTGGCTTGTTCGATCCACCAATAGTACGACAGGATTATTATATGCATGAACTAGCGTTCAGTACACAATGCAATGTGCAAGCATATACTCGTAGCACACAGTCGACCTGCGACATCTATGTCCCTTTTACAGTCGAGCCACTTAACGGTCGCCTTAGAATTACCCTCCTGCTGATATTACTATTTCGTAATATCTGCATTTACATTTACTCAGTATCTCAGTATCGTATCGGCATTTGTGAGCTGCGAGCTGTGCTTGAAACTCGAGATGCATAAAGGATCTCAGTGCCTTTATCGTATCTCGATCGGTTTCATATTACCAACACCAGCCATCCGTACGTACTCTGCAGAATAGTAGTGGATGTGAATTCGGAAATTCGATACACGAATGTACCGGCAATGTGACAGGCTGTGCCGATCATAAAATAAGTAATTTATTGAAAGCAGATGTGGGTAGAGTGAAGCAAGACTGTGTGTGTGGTCAGGGGTGTACTGGTTGTGCCGGTCACAACATCCCTTCCCCCTACGAATAAGAAAATTCTTTACCACGAAAAGGTAAGAATTTTCGTCAAACGAGAAAGAACATTATTTGTCGTTACCAGATACAAAAACCATTTTTTTAACCACTAATACGAAAACTTTGGTTGGCGTACAAATTTGTTTGTATTGTGTTTGTATTAATGTGTTAAGTGCGTGAAAGTTAAATTGTGGATTGAGTAATTTTTTTTTATTTATATATATTGAATATTATTATTGAATATTGAAAGCTTCGAACAGATTTTTTAAAATAATAGGTATAATAGTAATATATAATAATAGTAATATAATAATAATAATAATAATAATAATTATAATAGTTGACGCAGCAGACTATTGCGTTCCAAGGTATATTAATATAGTAATATATATATATGTATTTAAAGTATATAGGTAAAAAGTAAATACTAATATACTAATATTTTTTTTTATATTATATTTTTGTAAGATAAAATCATTGATATTGATTGTCTGTAAATGATATTTAAATGATATTAAAACATAGTCTTTCTTATATAATATTTTTTATAGGTAGGTTTTACGAGTATATAGGGGATTTCTCGTTAAAACGAATCTAGTCTGCTCGCTAGTTACCATTTCAGTGGTATTTGATTCTTGTGGAGGTAGTTGTTTTAGTTTCCACGCTTTATGCTTTTTAAATGAGATTGCAGTTATAAGGATAAAAATTATGGTAAAAAGCGGGTGTTTCATCATGCATGTGAACATATTGTGGTTTTGAACAGTGCATTTATGAACTTCGTTTGCAGACATATTATGATGATGTTCTCTATCACAATCTATGGCAAGATGTGAAATTTTTGGCTGTATAAATACCAACTTTCCAGCATGTACCGAAGGTAAAGGAATAAATAAATAAATACAAAAAAACATAAATAAAGAAACAATTGTGAAGTTTTAATCGACAAAACACTTAAGATGGTTATTGTGTACAAGCCTTGTTTTATTTTTGATTCTATATGATTCTAATAACACATTTTTCGTTTGATATAATTTTATTATTTCGTATGGTCCTTCCCATAATGAAGACAGCTTATATTTTCGCGTGTGGTTACATAAAAGTACTCTCCACCTACATTGAACTGTTTTGACACAGTTGATTTGTCATAATATTTTTTACCGTTGTCTTTCCTTTTAATAATTTCTTCGCTGGTAACCGTGTTGAAGTCGTGCTTTTATTTCGTTTGCATAGTTTTCGTAATTATAACTCACATTAGGTGATAAGGGGTTGTGTTAATTTTTCTAACCTTAAATAAATTACTCAAAAAGTATGTGCCTTGGTCAGTCAGACATGTTAATGGTATACCGTGTCTACAAACCGCGTTTTCTACAAAAATTCGAACTAAGGTGGGTGCTTCTGCATTTGGTAATGGGTATGCCTCTGAATATTTCGTTAGGTCGTCTCGAAATGTTAAAATGTATTTATTTCCATTGTGACTTAATGGTAGAGGTCCTACTATGTCCAGTGCTATTCTTTCGAAAGGTGTGGAACTCGTTGTTGTAAGTTTCATCGGTATGGGTGGATTTCGTCTACTTTTAGTTAACTGGCAGGAGGTGCATTTTTAAATTCTCTATATTAACTTCACTTGCCCGTGGGTCGTCGGTCGGTCGTCGGTCGGTCGTCGGTCGGTCGTCTGTCGTGGATTCTTGCGATCAATTTTTAACCCACTTCCCATGGCCCGATTTTATTGAAATTTTGCACACATGTGTATTTCCGGAGACAACACTTTCTATTAAATTTTGAGGCCCCTCGGGCTGCGGGGTCGGGGGGCTCCCAAACAAAAATTTTAAAAAATTTACCCGATTTTCTTCAAATTTTACACACATGTGTATACCCAATAAACAATACTTTTTCGAAAATTTGGTAGTGATCGGGTCCCGGGTTCGGCCGCAAGGCCCTTATACATTTTTTAAATATCTGTACTGGCATCAGATATTCGTCGCCCTTTATGGACTTTGTGCGGTGTGTGCTGCGCAGTCGGCTGCGCTGCATGGTTTTGTTGGTGGTGGAGAGAGAGAGAGAAATCTTAGCGCACGCACAAATGAACCCAGCAAATGAAACGAGACATACATGTTTTATGCTTACTTCAACTTACATTTTTATTATATACTGAAATGTATTTTTATTGATGTCGTTTTTTTGTTGTCGATATCAACTTACAGATAGAACAACAAGTTTTCACAATATTCTGTCATTTGGCGTTTTCATAAATTAGTTCAGAGCAGTCAAAGAGTTCTCAAGATAAATGTTCGTGTTTCTTATTTGCTCAGAGTATGAGCGTGCTCTAAGTGCTCAGAATAAAATGATCTGAGCTTTTTCAATTTTAACATCTGATGTCAAATGTTTGTTTCGATGATTTTCTCCTACAATAAAAAAAAATGGCCCAGGATCGAGGGGCTCCCATATCAATTTCTGCGATTAGAGAATTTAGATGAAAAATTTTAATTTTTATGGGTTGTTTTTTTATGTCTGAGTTCATTGTAGGCCAGTAGTATTTTGATTTTATACTTTTTAATGTTCGTTGGATGCCTTGGTGTCCTCCGAGTGGTGAGTCATGATATTGTATTAAAATCTCTAAAATGTCTTTTACGTCATGTAAATGTATTTTGTCATCAATATAAAGACAAATGTCATTTTGATTGGAATATACTTCTTCAAGTAAACATTTAAACGTTTAGTTTTGGTATTGAATACCCGATTTTACGATGGTTTTTTGACCTAAGAATGTCGTTAAGATCGTTTAGTGTCGCTTGAGTCGCTTTGTCTGTGCTTGTTCGAAAGGGTATGGGCAATAAAATTAATTTTTCTCATTAGAGAAGATTTCTATTTGTCCTATGCCTGGTTTAAAAAACTTTTGATTGCGGGTTTTAACAATAAATTCATCAGGTGAGGATACTAAAGGTAAAATTATTACTTTCGCTTCTAGGTTGTTGTTAGCAAAAAATAGACCTTCCTTTTTCTATTACACTAAAATTTTGATTATTTTCGCTGGTTTCGAGGTTATTTTCACAATTTTTATGCTCGTTGAACTGTTCCGAAAGAATTCGTTGCTTTTTAGCGTGAGATCTGGTTAAAATCATCACATTATTGTCTTCTATTTCACTTTCCTTTATGCGACTTAGAGCATCCGCATTAGCATTGTATTTACCAGGTTTGTATACAATTTGATAGTCATGTTCGTCTCCAACGAGCAAGTCTTGATGTTGGATCTTTCAAGTTTAATAGCCATACTAAGGGTCGATGGTCTGTGATTATCGAAAACTTGCGCCCATATATGTAAGGTCGGAATTGTTTTACTGCATATACTATGGCTAACAATTCTTTTTCCGTAGTGCTGTACTTTGTTTCTGCTAAATTCATTGTGCGGCTGCTAAAACTGATCGCTCGGTCTTCTCCTATTTTGCCTTGTGAAAGAACTACCTTTTTGAGTGTTCGAAACGCCTCATCACAGTGTGCATCCCATTTAAAATAGTATTCTTTTTTAATAAGTTGGTTAAAGGTTTTGTTATCTTCGCAAAGTTTGGGATAAAGCGTAATAACCAGCTAAACCTAAAAATGACTTGATATCCTTAGATTTCTTTGATACTGGATATGTTTTTACTGATTTGATTTTACTTGTATCTGGAATAATACCATCTTTTGAAATAACATGTCCTAAGTATATTAACTCTCTTTTAATAAAAATTAAAATTTTCGGGTTGCAGTTTCAGACTATTGCTTCGCAGTCTGTTAAATATTTTTAACAATTTCTCGTTGTGTTCCTTAAGATCATAACCGTAGATAACTATATCGTCCATGTATACAAAACAGTCGATACCCTGTAGTCCAATTAAAACATTTTCACACGCCCATAGACGAAAGTGACTGTTTCGTACGCTATAAACTAGCCTCGAAAGTAGCCCATAACAACACTAGTTATGTTATGATATAAACGTCTTTTGTTATTTACTACAATCTCAGCGAACACATTGCGCATGAGCAAGAATTCTCTTTTGTTTGTCGTTTGTGATTTCTGCTTCTCTCTCGATTTAGCAAAAAAACCGGTTTGGACGCGTGAAAAATTCATTTCTTTGTTATTTACTGCAGTCACAGCGAACACATATTCTCACATTTCTGCTTCTCTCTCTCGATTTAGCAGAAAAACCGGTTTGGACGCGTGAAAAATAGCGTACATGACTTGCAGAAAAGTGCTCATCGTGCTCGTTAGATTGCCGAACTCGGCTACCGCCTCGTTCGTACTTATATAACAGTTGGAAGTGCAGCCTCACTTAAGACAGCGGCTACCTCTGTTTAAATCAAATAAAGATTATACTTATAAAAAAGAAAATTAATAATAAAGAGAAAAATTCTTTTTAAAAAAAAAGTTTTCAACGAGTATAATTTAATTGGCGCAGTCGGTAGGATCAGGTACAACTATCCTGGTCCAAACGAGAAAGAACCAAAAAACGTTCTAAAAAGTGAAAAGTTTTTTTTAGTTTGTAAAATTTTTTTTTTGTTTTGTTTTAAAAAAAATACATTAAAATGTCGCCGGAAAACTCGGTGGTATCCAATAGAGATCTCCTCGACTTACTGAAGGCAATAGTATTGAGAATGCCACAACCTAGCATTGGCGCCAACGTACTAAGGAAAATCCAGTACTTGCCAGAATTTGACGGCGAGAGCAAACAGTTGACACAGTTCATCGTAATGGTGGAAAACCACTTAAGGAACTCTGGAGGAAACGCAATAGCTACATGGAACATCATTCAACAGACTAAAATTAAGGGACGAGCCATGGATCTACTATTGATCAACAACGTAACAACATGGGATGAAGCTAAAGAGTTATTTAAACAACATTATCGACCAATCATTAGCAGCACCGATTTGACCAGAGAAATTTTAAATATCAGAGTAAGTTCAATTTATGATCTAACAAATAAATTGGAATACTTACTGAGTAAAATTAATAAATATGTAATTTTTTGTGAAAAAAGAGAACAAGAAAAATTATTACTTATATATAATAAATTAAGAGATATTACGGTTGGAAATCTAGCTAGAGAGTTAAAAGATAAATATGATATACAAGAAATTAAAAAAATTTTATTCTCATATATCGGTTATGATCAGGGAAATTTAAACATAAGTGAAAATAAATGAATTCCATCAAATTCAATTCAACAAGTTAGACCCAACAAATTTACTTCGCAAATGAAGTACAAAGACAAGCAAACAATAAATTTCATGAAAGAAGACAGAACAACTACCGTTCAGGAAATAGTTTTCCAAATAATTCCAACTATTCAGGTCAGCATAACCAAGGCCCCAGTTATCCCCGACAAAATAGGAATAATTTTCAGAATAGCTATAACAATTTTAGACCCTTTAATAATTATAGTCCCAACCATTCTATACAGAATAGAAGTAATATTCCAGAACCTATGGATACTAATAATGTACAGACAGACCGAGAGGTAATAAGCCCAGACACCAATACAATTGAACCACCAGTTTTTTAAGAAAAAAGCCTCGGAGAAATCTTAACAATACCCATTGAATTAAATAACCAAAGACATTATATAATGATTGAAACAGGAAGTGCCATGACTATTGTCAATACAAGCAAACTTGACATGAAGCCATATACCATTTACGGTACACAATGTGTAGAAATGAAAACTATTAACAGTACTACAACTAGGGATACAAATGTTTACCAGATACCGGTACCAAAAGAATTTGGGTACAAGGACAATATGTTCATTAAAACATATGGATATAAATTAGAAAATAAAAATTATACATTCTTATTTGGCATGGATGTACTTAAAAAATTCTTAAAAATAATAGATACGGAAAAGGGAACAATAACTTTGAAGAATCAAATAGTTTTAAAAACAACACCAGAAATCGATTCTATATGTAATTACCTAGAGGAAGGCAATCCTGACTTCGGCAACCTCAATCGCGAAGAACAGACAGCATTAACTTCACTACTAGATAGATTCACAAATCTGTATTATAAAGACGGTGATACGTTAACACATACATCAAGTATCAGACAAGAAATTCATCTTAAGGAAGATAAGCCAATACTTGCAAAACTATATAGACTACCAAGAAAACATGAGGAAGAAGTAGCCAGACAAATATATGACATGGAAAAACAAGGAATAATAAGGAAAAGTAAGAGAAGGTATACCTCACCAGTTGTAGTAGTAGCTAAAAAGCCAGACAACGATGGTCAATCAAAATATCGGATTTGTGTTGATTATAGGGCGCTTAATGAACTTACAATTGACGATAAATTTCCTTCACCAAATATAGATAGTCTCTTTGATAAATTAGGCAAAGCGCAATACTTTTCTAGTATCGATTTAGCTAAAGGCTATCATCAAATACTAATGCATCCCGACGACGTGGAAAAGACGGCATTCATCACTCCTCAGGGACTTTACGAATATACTCGTATGCCTTTTATACTGAAAAATGCGCCTGCCACATTTCAACGACTCATGAACCACATATTACGAAAATACCTTAATAAAACTTTCATTATTTATCTAGATGATATTTTAATATTTTCCACATCTCTTCAAGAACACCTTAAAAATTTATCAGACATTCTCGCAGTTCTACAAAGAAATAATTTGAAACTTCAACTAAGTAAATGCTCATTTCTTAAGAAACACACGGAATTCTTAGGTCACATTTTGACTGGAGAAGGTATGAAACCTAACCCTAACAAAGTTGATGCAATTAAAAGACTTCCACTTCCACAAACGATAAAACAACTCAGGAGTTTTTTAGGAGCATCAGGATATTTTAGGAAATTTATTGAAGGCTACGCAAAAATAGCATCTGTATAAAGAAACTATTCAGTTACAGATAAAGAATTTTTAGCGATTGTATGGAGTGTTACTCAATTTAGGCCGTATCTATGGGGAAATAAATTTAAAATCACAACTGATAACCTTCCTATTAAATATCTAAATAAAAAATATAACGGAAAATAATTTTCCCAACGTAACCAAAGATGGCTACTTAAACTTCAAGAGTTTGACTATGAAATAGAATATCTTAAAGGCAAAGAGAACAAAGTCGCTGATTTTCTGAGTCGCATCGAAAAAGAACCGGGTGAAGTCAATCAAATTTCAAACATTGAAACAATTAATTCATTCAGGATTAGAAGAACAAAATGATCACATTCCTATAAAAGATGGTATATTCAACGTTTACAAACAACAGATAATCATATGTTATGATAAAGAACCACATACAGAAGTGTTACACGGTTAAAGAATCACCTACATTCGTATCTCAGAAGGATTTAAAGATGGCATACTACAACAACTCAAAGAAATTAATAAAGGAGTAATAGGTATTTATTCAGAAGTAACAGATACAGACATTGAACGCTTACATAGCACCATGAAGAAATTTTTATTAACTATGAGACAAGAAGAATCCGTCAATACAAAGATGTTTAAAGCTTTTCAAATTTACAACAAACGATTCCATTCTACAATAGGCATGTCCCAAGAAAAAGCACAATATACAAATGAGGAAGCACTAGTAGTTAGAGTCAAGGATAGGAAATCTAAAATTATTGAAAAAAGGAATCACTTTAGAGAAGACTACACTGAAACCAGAGAATCAGGTTATATTAAAAACTATAAACATGCAAGACATAAGAACGAACCTACTTTTAGACATAACAATTTAAATAATGTACATTCATCAAATATAAAACGACCAAACAAATTTTCAGTTTCTACCAGTGATGATAATCTTACTGACGTTAATAAACCAAGGACAAACGACGTTAGTAATAACTCCAATTGGAAATAACAATGGATTTACAATGATTAACATGGGTGAAGGAGAACTCGTCAACCAAACACAAACCATTCTACATATTATTAACATAAATAATTTAATAAGAATTTTAAATGAAATAAAGAAATTCGAAATTTTTAAACACGATAAAGAAATTGAAAACGAATGTATGTCTCACAATATATAGTAAAATAATTAGCATTATGCCTTATAACAACGAACGAACGAAAAGAGGATTAATAAATTTTGTAGGAACAACACAAAAATGGTTATTCGGGACAATTGACGACGAAGACAGAGTACAAATAGAAGAACACTTAAATGTTATAGATATCAATAATCGCAATGCAATCGATCATAAAATAAGTAATTTATTGAAAGCAGATGTGGGTAGAGTGAAGCAAGACTGTGTGTGTGGTCAGGGGTGTAATGGTTGTGCCGGTCACAACAAGAGCAAGAATTAATAATTTCTTGTGTGAACCCACACTAGAGCAAGCAAAATAAAGTTGTCCGTGGAAAAAAAACATGGCGACTAGAAATTGCAATCTCTTAAAAGGTAGATCCGTCGAAATGAGTGCTATCCGTGTGATAAAAACTGTTTCACAGTGTCCCTTTTCTGTCAAGATAGTCGCTTAATTTATGTTGCCCAGCATTTTTTTACGCACAGTCTTGTGCCGTTGCAAAGTTTTGGCGAGTCGATATTCCGTAGTAAAATAGTTGGAGTTCCCACTGTATGGGAACTCAGTTAGATAATAAACTTCGTCATCAGCATCTACAACGGTATCGATACACTTATATTCAGTGACTACGCCTATTAACATGACAAGTATTTGATTGTTTATTTCGTGGGTGTCTCCATTTTTAGCAGCAAGAATGGCCCCTTCTCGCAACCGGTTCAAATTGTGATAGTGTAGAGAAACAGCCGGATAAATGAAATTTATTAGTTCTGCGGCATATTTCAAAAATGTCAATCCTCCTAGAGCTATCTTACCATCACCATTTACTTCAGCGACTCCGAAAACTATAGAATCGTTACTAGTATCGACCCCATCCCCCTAGATCAATGCTGTCTTACCATCACCACTCGCTTCAGTGACCCCGAGAATCGACACTAATATCGGTCACTCACCCAACAGGTATCGACCCCATCCCCCTAGAGCTGTGTTACCATCACCATTCAACTCAACGACCCCGAAAACTATTGAATCGACACTTATATCGGTCAGCCCCCTCCCCCTAGAGCTGTCTTCCCATCACCATTCAACTTAGCGACCCCGAAAATTATAGAATTGACAATAATATCGGTCACCCCAACCCACTTATTTAATTGTTAAGACCTTTTTTTAAGTTTGCTGGCGAGGGTATTAATGGCGTCAAATAAGTTTAGCCAAACAAATATGTACTCGTTTGGAAAACAGCCTAAGTATTAACAAACAAATGTAAAAAAAACTTCGTTTTTTGGGTACAAACTTTTGTGTTTACATCGAAACACGCCACACTGTCCTTTATTATTTTGTAATAATCGCTTAAATATCTCTTAGGCTGTGTTTATGGCGAAGCGTATTCGCGTTGCGTCAGTTTAGCGAATCGCTCGTTCGTTATGGGAAAATTTATTGAGGTTGTTCGCGGAATCCAGTGTTTGTGGAATCTTCGTAATTCAGATTACCACAACAAAATATATCGATATCGTTTCCAAGATATATTTAAATGTTTCACTGTTCATACGATAATACTCTTCAAATTTTTCAGGAAATTGTTGGAGGCAGGTGTGCAAATGCAGAAATTCTCCATGACGTTTACGTTCTTTGTTTATTAGATGCACTTGAAATCTCTTATTTATTTTAAATGTTTACAAATATTTTTTGCGCAGCAAATAACTGCTTTTCAATAACAATAAGCGCCTTATTTTAGCACGCATGCTGTTCACTTTACCAATATCAAAACAGGAATGAAACAAGGCGAATTCGCTCTACCATAAACACTCAATCGCACCAAGCGATGTCGCTTGCGATCGCGCGAAAGGCCATCGCGTCGCGCGACGCGAATACGCTTCGCCATAAACACAGCCTTAACATTGCATAAAATAGTAAAGTGCTGTGATAGAATAATGTAACTTACTTTAATTATATAAAAAAAATGTAGTTTTAACTCCGGCCAACTCGCCAGAGTGAGATTTATAAATAAAAACACACAAAACTTTTACCACAATGAAAAGTAGTGAACTTTATTGTTTGATGGTTGGATTAAATCTGAGTTAAATCTGATCTTACAATTCTAATTTATAGAGAAACCTCGGTTGCCAAAGAATCATGCGTATTGCATAAGCCAAGATACAAAGCGCGTGTAGACTATTAAGTTATACATAGATTTAAATGAACGAGTGGTCCAGCTACGATTCTGGCCACCTGAATAAACAAACGATTCTGCATCCGGAGCAGTATGCAAGACTACGCGAGAAATTAATTAGGGTTTTATTCAACAAAGTTGTGCGCAACTTTTTACATTTAAACACAAAACACAAATTTAAATTTTAAATTTAAACACAATTTCTGGCATATGGCTACCACGACTATTTTTCACAAATGTCATTTTTTTTTTTTTCATAATGATTTGCCAAACAATACTGAGTAGAAATGCCACTTTGAGCTGTCAAAACAACTGTCATAAAATAAAACGACATCTATCGGAAAAACAAACCTCCCAAAAAAACACCCTTTAGAAAACCAACTGAAAATGAAACTTGATTTACAAGAGTTCTCTTATTATATCATTTTCGATTCTCAATCACATGGCAAAAAATGTTTCCACGTGTAGCATTTTTTATATGAGAATCAAACTGTTTGACATCAGAATCAATAAAATTGAATGCCAAATCTTTAACTGTTATTTAAAACTAGTTTTGCACTTTTTATGTATTGTATTTATATATAATTGTATATGGAGATTATAGCCCATTTTAAATTATTGCGTAATTTTTATTTCGATCGGTTGTTTGGTTTTGGCTGTATGTGTTATAAGCAGAATCATACATTTTTAGGATCTAGGGCGAAAAAAATATTTTTGCAACCTTGTTTTTGTACGCATAAAAAAAAATTTATTTTCTGTTTAGGTGTTAAAAACAAACACTGCAACCAAACTGAAATTTATAATTTATTGCAAATAAATCGTTTTATATGTTAGGTGTCTGCAGACGGTTTTGTTTATTTTTTATTACAAATTGCCGACTGCGGCTAAAAAATTTTTCATCTAAATTCTCAAATCGCAGAAATTGATATGGGACCCCTCGATCCTGGTTCATTTTTTATTTTTTTTATTTTTTTATTGTAGGAGAAAATAATCGAAAGAGACATCAGATGTTAAAATTGAAAATGCTCAGATCATTTTATGCTGAGCACTTAGAGCACGCATATACTCTGAGCAAATAAGAAACACGAGCATTTTTCTTGAGAACTCTTTGACTGCTCTGAACTAATTTATGAACACGCCAAATGACAGAATATTGTGAAAACTTGTTGTTCTATCTGTAAGTTGATATCGACAACAAAAAACGACATCAATAAAAATACAATTCAGTAAATAAGTAAGTAAGTTGAATTAAGCCTAAAACTTTAGTGTCTCGTTTCATTTGCTGGGCTCATTTGTGCGTGAGCTAAGATTTCTCTCTATCTCCACAACCAAAACCAAGCAGCGCAGCCGACTGCGCAGCACACACCGCACACGGTCATTAAAATACTACGGTATCTGATGCCACTATATGATGTATCAGGGCCTTGCGGCCGAACACGGGACCCGATCACTACCAAATTTTTTAGTGTCACCGGAAATACACATGTGTACAAAATTTCAGGAAAATCGGGCTTTTGGAAGTGCGTTAAAAATTGATAGTTAAAAAAAAATATGGGAACCCCCCGACCCGCAGCCCGAGGGGCCTCAAATTTTAATAGATTAAGTATTGTCACCGGAAATATACATGTGTGCAAAATTTCAATAAAATCGGGCTATGGGAAGTGGGTTAAAAATTGATCAGAAAATCTGACCAGCCACCCAGAATTTAAAAAGGCAACTAAATTTTAGTGATATACTGAAAACAGTTAAATTCCGAAATTTTGTAATTGCAGTCAAATGTCAATTTATGAATGAAAAAAGACATGTACCCGAATTCCGGTTTTGTGACAAATGAGAATGACAGATGATTTTATTTATTTTTTCAACTAGTCAGTTCTCATTCTAATCAAATTTCCGATTCTCGTATGGCAAGTGAGTTTCGAGATGTGCTAAATTTTAGACCACGAGTGTTTTTGTTTGTTGTGCTCTAATTTGAAATTTCTTGAATAAAATTGAATATGTGATTGTCTTGTCGTGTCGAAAGAAATGGTTTTTTTGAATTAAAATAAAATTAATTTGATTTGTAAACTATAATTAAATTATTAACGAATGGATTTCCTGCTTATTCGAGCTCTTAGAAGGTTAACTTCCAACGGAGGTAAAGTATAACTTTGTGAACACAAAAGTTAGGTTTTTTTAATTTATTTTATTTTGTTTTAGATTTCGGCTCTTAAGATTTCGAAGAAACTTACGGAATATCAAGGATCCATTTGAAGCCTGTACTGACCCAGAATTTATTCGTTTTTTTTAATTGAATAAATTTTTTTGTAAAATTTAGCGTTCCATCTTTTTTGCGTTGTTCTGACATACTCGTAGTATTAGTTAATAAAAAAATATAAACAAAGTAATTTCCTCGCTTATCATCGAATAACAAATGATGACTTCTTTTGACAGATTTTATGACTTTTATTTTCTCAGTCATTAAACAGGAATCGCCTTTATGAGTTTCTTATATCGGGTGTTTCAACAGGTGCGCTTCAACTTTTCTCCGATAGGGACGGCGAACGACGCCATATTTTTTATTGTTCTTTTGTCATTTAGAAACTTCATTAGTATACATTTTTTCATGGAACGCTACACATGTGAACAGCGATTGCAAATTGTGCAAATTTTTTATCAAAATAATCGTTCTGTTGCCGCTACTTTAAGAGCATTACGGCCATTTTACGGTCCATTTAACAAGCCAGCCCGTTCGACAATCGACCGTATAGTAAAGATCTTGGCCTACATCCGTATAAGATCAAGCTGACACAACAACTAAAGCCGTTTGACCATTTGAAGCGACGCCGATTCGTGAATTGGGCTCAAGAGCAAATCGAAAATGATGCAGATTTTCACCGAAAAATCATCTTCAGCGATGAGGCTCACTTCGTAAAACGTGCACGCGGTGGTCATGCAAAAGAAATCGAGTTTCATACTTAAATGTATCATATGTATATGTTCAAATTCGTTAATAAAAAAAAAAGTTAGTTCAAAAGTCGAACAGTTTGTGTTTTATTCAAAAAAGTTGAAGTGCTCTTATTGAAAAACCCTATACCAGTTAGAATTTTTATACTTATTAAAGCCATAAATGACATTTCTCATAGAACCGGAATTCGGCTGCTGGATGAAGTGATATAAGGGAAATCCTGGAAATTCTTAATTATTGTCAATAGTCAGTTTATGAATGAAAACAGGAAACCCCAAAACCATTGAATTACAGGCATTCACTTGATTTTAATATTTTGCGCTCGCGGTCAGTAAATAATTTGCTATTAATGCGAATAAGTTTTTACCTATACAACTTTTTAACAGCTTACCACAATATAATGTCACGTCAGCGTTGTAAAATTTGGCTACATTTTACTGAAATTGACGATAATAAAGCCAGATGTGACCTGTGTAAAAGTGTGCTATTATATAAAGGGGGAGCCAT
Organism: Nephrocerus scutellatus; assembly: GCA_947095585.1. NCBI lineage: Eukaryota > Metazoa > Arthropoda > Insecta > Diptera > Pipunculidae > Nephrocerus > Nephrocerus scutellatus. The sequence goes on along the minus strand of OX352764.1, from coordinate 64,181,836 downwards.
TACAAACTAAAAAAGACACCTCACCAGGAGGCATCCTACGGTTACGGCGGCATTATCCAGCGCTTTCAAAAAGTCGGCAAGTAGAAGCATAGTAGCAGCAAGACAATCAAGCGAAAGAACAGCAACCGTAACCCATCCGACTTTGTAAAAAAATTATGCAAATGCTTCATTATCTTCTGGGCTCCAGCAACGAACTGAGAAAAATCCGGGTCCATCTCAAGAATATGTAATGCAAATCACATCAGGTCCACAAGCACTTAATCAAAGGCTAGAGCAAACAACCTTAACTAGTTTTTTTTAAAAACCAGCATCTGTTTCTAAACAGTTATATTGCAACGGTTTTTCGTCGTTCGTTATATTTGTGTATTAGTTCTTGTTCCTTGTTCTTCGATTTTTCAGCATAATCTAAAATAAACTTGTCTACTCATGACACATTCTCAGTTTCTATCAAACTAAAGGGTAGAGGGAAAACTGTTATTTGATGCTTTATCTATAATATTGAAAATTATGGTAAAAATAGAAAAGGACGCAATGCGGAGACTAAATCGCCCACGGATAAATTGGCGAGTATTCGATCAGCTTCAAATTCATGCAACTATTTAAATGGCCTGTGATAAAATTATGCTAAAGTGCGTTTTATGGCACGTGGGGCTTTCGGACATTCCCCCTTTGCAAAGCCCTTATTGAGCAGTCAAATTCTTAAAATTCTTAAAACACATATTTGCCAAATTATTTGAAAGCTCTCTACGATTCGATGCCTTCACGAGTTTTTAAAACTATTTGTGCGAAAGGAGGAAGCACCTATTAATAAATCTAATAAAAATTAATTATTAAGCTAATAAATAACAAAGGTAGTTTTCCCCACCGAAATTTTTATTTACAGATATATATCTCTGTTAGTCGTAATCAAATTTTTTTTTTTTTATTGGAATGTAATAAATTTATGGTCTACATTTCATAGCACTGCAACTAGTTTACGCTAACGAGCAGTTAAATTTTGTTGGTTTTTACATCGATTTGATACAGAAATAGTTCATTCTATACAAAATTACACATATAGATATACATAAGATCGTGTGGTTTGATGCGCTTCAGTCTTCGAGTAAGTCTGGTTGTATCGGTGAGTTTTACTGCTTCCTGATTTATATGTTGCCTCAGCCTTCGATTATGAACTGTTGCATGCTCTTTGTTTCTTCAACTGTCCTTGACTTTAAGGTCGCGATGTATATCTGAGTTCCTAACGTACCATGGTGCGTTGACTATGCCCCTTAAAACTTTATTTTGGAATCGTTGGATTATTTCGATGTTATTTTTGGCCGTACATCTCCATAGCTGAATTCCGTATGTCCATACGGGCCTTAGTAATTGCTTATATAGTAATAATTTATTATGAGTAGACAGACACGATCTGTTACCAATTAGCCAATAAAGTTTTCTAAGTTTAATTTTAAGCTCTTCAGTTTTCTTTTTTATATGTTCCTTCCATTTTATTTTTGCATCTAAGTTCATTCCGAGATACTTTGCTGTGTTCGAACTTCTCTTCCTGAGATAGTAATCGGGATCTGTTGAATCTTTTTGTTGGTGAAATCGACGTGAACAGATTTAGTACTGTTGAAATGTATTCGCCATTTCCCAGTCCAATTTACTAGATCGTCTACTTCACTTTTTTCGACTACAAGTATCACGGTGTTGTCGGCAAATGTAGCTACTGTACTGTTTGGAGGGACTGGTATATCATTTGTAAATAGCAAATATACGATTGGCCCTAATATACTACCTTGTCGCACTCCAGCTTTAATCTCTTTAAGGTGGGAATAAGCATATTCTTGCTTGATACGAAAGTATCTTCCTAAGAGATAAGACTCCAGTATTGCCGTATATTCTTTCAATGAACGGTTTTAGCCTTTTTATAAGAATCTTTTCAAATATCTTCGACATGATGGGCAACAGTGAGATGGGTCTGTAAGATGACGGTTCATTAGAATCCTTTCCTGGCTTCGGAATCATTATTACCTCGGCAAGATGCAATAACAAGGAAAATGTTCAAATCTCAAACAAGCATTCATTATCGCTGTAAGCTTACACTTGGCTCCCTGGGGTAACTGCTGCATCAGTTCAGCTGTAATACGGTCATAGCCAGGGGATTTTTTTAGTTGTAACTCTTTTTGAATAACTGTTTCGATTTCAGTAAGCGTGACGGATCTCCTCCCTCCTCTGTGCACTGTTTTCTGCCAAAATTTCATACGTTGATGGTTTATTGGGTTGAAATATGTTTGCCATGTGTTCGGAAAAAAGCACTGCTTTTTCCAAGTTACTCTTAGCCCATGAACTATTATTTCTTCTAAGTGGTGGATTTTGTTGTATAGGGCGTTTGAGATATTTATTGTTTTTTGATTTTTATGTTTATGTATTAATTGCTCATATTGTACAGAGCTAATTTTATGTTTTGGTGGACTATAGACGGCTGTGAGTGATCTGTTTTGTTCTGTTCTCAGTTCTGACATTTATTGTTCTTGCTTGAAATTCAGCAGTGCAAAATTTTTCTTCTTCCTAATGATCTATACATCGTCTGACTATTATCGCACTGCCGCCACGTGCATTGTTGTAAGGATGATTAGTGTAATATGTATTATAATTTTTAAAATTAACAAATGATTGGTTTGTAAAGTGCGATTCTGATATCATGCACACATCGATTTTTTCCATTTCGAAGACTAGTTGCAATTCATCTTTGTTTTTTAACAGGCCATTCGCGTTCCATAGCATTATCTTTAGCGACTTAACCATTGATACTATTTTGGGTAGTATTTTTTTCTTGCAGATATGTATTAAAGCTATCTAATCGTTTTTGAAATGACGAAATAAGCTGCTCTTGTTTATCGTAGTAATTGATTTTCTGCAGTTTCCCTGTGTACGTTTGGATTACTAACATTATGTACACTTTTTTTTACTTGTGCATAGCTTGGTTTACTAGGGAGAGTATTAATGTTTATACTTGTATTTTTTGATTCTGTTACTCTAGTGACAATCGGCAGATATCTTTCCTTAGACTTTTTATTTACTCTACCATTTCTTATTTTTTGTAGTTCTTTTATGACAGAGCAGCCATGATAATTAGCTGGATGTTCTTGGTTACAATTGCAGCACTTAGGTTGTTGTTCTGAGGTCTTCGTGCATTCGGTTGTACTATGATTGTCTGCACACTTCACACATCTTGCTGGCCTAAAGCAATAGTTTCTTGTATATCCAATGGATTGGCAGTTCTTGCATTGCGGTATTAGCTTAGAAGTTTTGATTGCTTCAATTTTTATAATTGAATTCAACACTTTTGTAGTTTCATATATTTTGTTTATGTCCTCTATCGCGTCGAAACTTAAGAGAAACATATTAAGAGGTTCCTTATTGTTCCATTTTAGCTTATTAATAGCACTTATAGCTTTTAAACCTTGTTGTTGTAAGTCTGAAACGATTAGCTCTAGTTCGCACTAATGATGAAGATTCATAAGCATGACTTTAATTTGCCTTGATTGTTTATCTTCGTATGAATGCCAGAAAATATGCAACTCCTTCAATACTCTTGTAACAGCGCGGTAATCTTCGGCATTAAACAAGTTTAATTTATAGGTGCTATCTTTGATTAATTTTAATATAAAATTTCCTTCAATGCCCTTCCTTAAATACGAATAAAGGTGCTGGTAGTTAAAAACATTTGTTATTATAATTGGTGGGGGCGACGGTTTATAGGTAACTTATTTTTCTCTATAACACAGCCATGAGACAACGGTTTTTGTGGCGATAGTTCTGGTGAAGACAAAGTCTTTCTTTTCTTACTTGGCCTTCCTTTCTTCTTGTTCGAATCTATTTCTTTAGCTAATTCCTCCTGTGTGGAAATCTTCAACTTGGTTTTGTTTGCTTTCCTTTGGCATTTTTTCAGTTCTAATGGGTCCGCCATCTAAAGTTTTTTGTTTCAACTAGTGCTTATTTCGTGAATGGTAACACTTAGCTCATGTCTGATTTGACAGATAATTAGTTGTATCCTTCCGCTGAACGAATATGATTGTGTATACGCTTGAACAACGCTGGGAAATATTGCGACATTACTTTGAAAATCATGGAAATGTTGCAGAATGTGTGCGAAAATTGCGTACGGATTTTGGAAGAAGAGAAGCACCGTCAGCTCCGTATGTTCGTTATCTTGTGAAAAAAGTGAAAGAAACTGGCATCCTCATCGATAAACCAAAGCGTGAAAAGACAAAAACAGTGCGTACACCCGAGAATATTGATGCTGTGGCAGAAAGTGTGCGTGAAGCGCCATCAACATCAATTCACCGTCGTTCTCAACAATTGAACATTTCGGAGACATCATTGAGACGAATTTTGCATAAAGACCTTGGTATGACGCCATACAAAGTCAAATTAGTTCAGGAGTTGAAGCCAACTGACCATCCAATGCGTTTTCGCTTCGCTGAGTGGGCCTGCGATCGACTTACAGAAGATGCCGATTTTGCCAAAAAAATCATCTTTTCGGATGAAGCTCATTTTGATCTTGGCGGGTATGTAAACAAGCAAAATTGTCGCATTTGGGGCACAGAAAACCCGCACGCATACATTGAAAAGCCGGTACACCCAAAACGAGTCACTGTTTGGTGCGGATTTTGGTCCAGAGGCATAATTGGGCCATTTTTCTTCGAAAATGAGCAAGGAGTGGCCGTTACAGTCAATGGCGATCGTTATCGGGCCATGTTGAACGAATTTTTGTTCACAAAAATTGAAGAGGAGGATATTGGCAACATTTGGTTTCAACAGGACGACGCTACGTGCCACACAGCCGTAGCTACACTCGATGTTTTGCGCCCTGTTTTTTAAGATCGCATTATCAGCCGCAGAGTTGATGTCGTTTGGCCACCTCGGAGCTGCGATTTGACACCGTTGGACTATTATTTGTGGGGTGCCCTAAAAGATAAGTGTTACGCCGACAAGCCAGAGACAATTGACGCTTTAAAGGACAATATTCGTGAAGCCATTGGTGAAATACAGCTGCACACAATCGATAATGTGCTTAAAAATTGGACTGATCGTGTAGGCTACTGCATGGCCAGCCGAGGCAGCCATTTGAATGAAATTATTTTTTATTTTTAACCGGAAGGATTGAACTTTCAAATAAAAAAAGAAATTTGAGAAAATATTCAGTAGTTTTTTTTTATAGCATTTTCAAAAAAAAAAGTTATTTGGCGGACCCTATATTACTCATTTCTTTAAGCTTTGTGTTTTCAACTTGATTTTGTTTGCTTTTCTTTGACGTATTTTCATTTTTATTTATACTCTTCTTTTCTTTGAGTTTTGAATTTTCTGCTTTAAGGCTACTTATTTCTCATTTGAGTTGGGTACAAAGTAGTTCCAGTTCGTATACTCGTTCTTGTAGTTGATCGTTATTTACGTCTGATTTATCAATTTTTTAGGTGATTTTTTATTTGAATGATTTAAATCATTGAGCGAGCCACCCCCACCTGGGGGAGGTGCTCGATACATTTTTTTCCCCTTTTTTTGGTTTTAAATTAAATAAATGGGATTTAAAGACTCGATAACTCTGGTCAACGCTACTCTTATTTGATCTTAGAACTTTTGTGGAACTTGAGTGTGGATTTTAAGCTTTGTATTTAATACAGTTTACTTTGCTCAGCTGTCACTTATGGCGTCGTAAAATCAACTAATTAACAAAAATTGAAACACTCACCAGATGAATGTAAATATGCCTAAATGCAAATCCTTCATCTTATCCACATAAAGTAGTAACTAAACCTTAATTTAATGTGTTTCTACACTTTTTGTTTGTGCTAATTTACTTTGGGTTGTTTATGAGTACTAGCACGACGTTGTTACACACTTCGACTCACTTCGAACTTCGAACAAAAAAAATCAAATAATGCATTTAAATAGCATGTTTTTTGTCTAGGTTACGAATAACGAACAAAACAGAGGTAACGGTTTCATTGTTGTTATCTGTTTTACAGTTATTTTAAAAGACAGCAATGTACTCACAATTGCATGAAAAAAATAATATTCTAATTGTAGAAATGTTATTAACTTCGCTTGCCCGTGCCACGTCTGTCTGTCGGTCGGTCGTGGAATCTTGCGATCAATTTTTAACCCACTTCCCAGAGCCCGATTTTATCGAAATTTTGCACAAATGCACATATTTCCGAAGATAACACTTTCTATTAAAGTTTGGGGCCCCTCGGGCCTCAGGGCCAAGTGGTGCCCTTATAAAATTTTTAAAAATTAACTCGATTTTCTTTAAATTTTATACACATGTGTATCTCCGATGGACAAAACTTTTTGTAAAAATTTTGGAGACCCAATGCCCCAGGGTAATAGGGCCCCAACAAATTTACCCGATTTTTTTTTAAATTTTATATACGTGTGTTGTGTGTACCTCCGATGGACAACAATTTTTGTAAATATGTGGCGATCTCACTCACACACTTCATCATGATAGTTCATGATGTTTGTTCTGCACGTTGCACGTTCTGCAATACCACGACCGCATTACAATTGCTACTATCACGATCGATTCGGTGAAAAAGCGAAGAAATGCCGCTCGGGTGCACATTTTCAAAAAACTCGTAAAGCAATCACTTGATGAGGCGCAAGTGGTTGGACAAACCAACATCAACCGATTGTACGTTTCCGATACACATTTTAATCAACGTTTTCTTATTGACACTGGTGCCGACATTTCGGTTTTGCCTCCAAATTCAAACGAAAAACTCAATTCATCGTGTCAAACCTTACTTTACGCCGCAAACGGTTCATCGATTAAAACTTACGGCGAAAAACGATTAACGTTAAACTTTGGCCTACGACGAAATTTCACATGGTCATTCATCATCGCTGACGTTAAACAACCAATTATAGGTGCAGATTTCATTAAGCACCACAATCTTCTCATCGATATGTTGGGTAATAAATTGATTGACGGCGTTACGAAATTTTCAATTACAGCTCAACCGACCGTCGTCCAATCTGATCGTCTCACTTCATATAATATCAACGATCCATTTTCCGATCTGTCGAAAAATACAAAGATATTACGGTTCTTCACGACCATATGGCTCCAGCGAAAATGGATGTGAATCATTTCATTACAACAAATGGTGCACCCGTTTTCTCACGACCGCGACGATTATCACCCGAGAAGCTCGAAATCGCACGTAAAAAATTCGAATATCTATGCAATCAAGGTATTTGTCGACCGTCGAAAAGTAATTGGGCTTCACCGTTACACATGGTGAAAAAGTCAAATGGTGAATGGCGTCCGTGCGGGGATTATCAACGACTGAATGCGATTACGAAACCCGATAGGTATCCAATTCCGTTTATCCAAGATTTTTCAAACATTCTTCACGGAAAATCAGTTTTTTCTACGAATGATCTACAACGGGCCTATCATCAAATCCCCGTCGAATCACAGGACATTCCGAAATCCGCGGAATTGGAATTTATGTATACACCGTTTGGACTTCGAAACGCCGCACAAACGCAACAACGTTTGATCAACGAAGTGTTACATGGGCTTGATTTTGTGTTCATCGCTATCGCATCAACTACAATCGAAGAACATAAAATTCACGTCGAAACAGTTTTTGATCGTCTTCGAAAATACGGTCTTAGTATTAATGTTGCCAAATGCGTGTTCGCTCAACCTGAAGTAAAATTTTTGGGACATCTCGTTAATCGTGACGGTACGAATCCGTTACCTGAAAAAATCGACGCTTTGAAAAATTACTCACAACCAAAAACAGCGCAAGAACTGAAAAGATTTTTGGGTACGGTCAATTTTTATCGACTATTCATTCTACACGCCGTTAATAATCAAACGGTTCTCCAAAATTTGATTGTGGGGAATAAAAAGAACGACACCACACCAATCGTTTGGACCGACGAGGCAACACAAGCGTTTCAGAACAGCATAAACGACGCCGTAAATGCTACGATGTTGGGACATCCAGCAATTAATGATGAATTGTGTGCTACCGATGCTTCCGATACAGCCGTGGGTGCCGTTTTGCATCAAATCGAAAAAGATGGAAATTCACAACCACTCGGTTTCTATTCCAAAAAATTGAGTGAAACGAAGCAACGTTATTCTACGTACGATCGAGAACTCGAAGCTATTTTTCAAGGAATCGAATATTTTCAACATATGCTTGATGGACGTCAATTTTGTGTCACACTGACCACGAACCGTTGATGTACATTTTTCTACCGAAAAACAAGAAGAAAACCAAACTCAACAAATCACCACGACAAGTTCATCAACTGAATTACATTAGTCAATTCAATGAATATTGTCGCTGATTTCTTATCTCGCATCAATACGGTGAGTCTCGAAGCAATCGATTTCCAAAAAATCGCAGAAGCTCAAGAAAACGATTCGGAATTGAAATCAATCATCGAACTGTACACTCGTGTTCAAAAAATACACAATTCCCGACTCGACAACACAAATTTTTTGTGAAACTTCGACAAACAAAATTCGTCCGTTTGTACCGCAACAATTTCGTTCGCATATTCTCAGGAAATTGCACGAGATTACACATCCAGGAATTCGATCCACTACGAAACTGGTGGGTGATAGATACGTTTGGTCGTCTATGCGAAAAGATTGTCAATCATGGGTACATCGATGTGTTCCTTGTCAACGATAGAAAATTCACAAGCACAATAAAACGTCGATCGCATCATACATCGCACCGACCGAACGATTTCAGCACATCAACATCGATTTAATTGGTTCACTTCCACTATCGGAAGGCAATCGTTATCATCAATCGATTTACACGGTGGCCGACTGCAATACCAATTCCTGATATTACCGCTGAAAGGGTTGCAAACGCTCTTATCCATGGTTGGATTCAACATTTTGGCGTTCCAGTAAAAATCAGTAGTGATTTGGGGCGACAATTCGAATCAAGTTTGTTTCACGAGCTAAACAAGATTCTTGGGGTTAAACATCTTCGAACAACGCCATATCATCCCCAAGCCAATGGATTAATCAAACGATGGCATCGAACCTTGAAATCTTCAATCAAATGTTACGCATCGAATGATTGGGCATTGCTTTTGCCACTAATTCTTCTTGGCTTACGGGTAGTTCACAAAGACGATATTGGTACATCACCGGCCGAATTGGTTTTTGGTCAAACACTTCCCATTCCGGGAGAACTTTTTGCACCATCTGAAAGCAACCTGACCGAAACCGAATTCGTGAAAGATTTTCGACGACGAATGAATCAAATTCGACCTACATCTACATCGCACCACAGCAGTCCTAAAGTTTGTGTACAAAAAAACTTGAAAGATTGTTCACATGTTTTATTCCGAGTCGACAGTGTAAAGGCTCCGTTACAACAACCATACACGGGTCCACACAAGGTTTTGCAACGATTCGATAAATATTTCCTTATCGATTTGGGGAACCGTAATGCAAAAATTTCCATCGATCGATTAAAAACCGCCTTTCTACCAACGGAAGAGTCAAGTACAGCATCGCAAATGACGTCTTTGCCGCCAACACCCGAACATACAACGCAAAACAACACAAACACATCATCCGCAATTCCAACAACTTCAACTTCAACACGGAAGACAACCAAGTCTGGCCGACGAATCAATACACCAGTACGTTTTTTTTGAGGGGAGGAATATTGTGGCGATCTCACTCACACACTTCATCATGATAGTTCATTCCTTCATATTCGTTAGTGTTATAGTAATCGTTAACAAAGGCAGTCGATATAACTTTCTAAATTCTTTACTTATTAAATTAAAGCATAATTGTAATTTAATATTGGAAGGATTAGTTTCATTTAACGCACCACGAACATATTCCATAAATACTTTGGAGACCCCGGGCGCCGGGGGCATCAAACATATTTTTTAAAAAATTAACCCGACTTTCTTCAAATTTTATACACGTGTGTATCTCCGATTGACAACCTTTATTGAAAGAATTTTACAGACGCCGGGCCCCGGGGTCGTGGGGGCCTCATATAAATTTAAAATAAAAATTAACCCGATTTTCTTAAATTTTATACACGTGTGTATCTCCGATGGACAAAACTTTTAGCGAACGGGCCCTGAGGGCCGAGGGGTGCCCATATAAATTTTTTAAAAATTAGCACGATTTTCTTCAAATTTTAAACATATGTGTATCTCCAATCGACAAAACTTTTGTAACTCTAATATTATTTTTTTCCAAGTTAACTCGGTTCATACTTTGCACACATTTGTATCTCCTGTTAGAGAATTTACATGAAAATTTTAAATTTTTATGGGTTGTATATATAAAATATATTAGGTGGTCGTAATTAACCGAAGCGGAGTGTATGTTTGCTTCTTGAACAATCGAACTAAATTAAAAGATTTAGACCCGGAAATTATTATATAACAACATAAAGTGTAGCTTTAAAAACTAGAAATCTTAATCTTTACTTTTAAATTTAAGTTAAATGTACACACATAAAACAAAAAATACAAAAAAATTAAACAGTCAGTAAATGTTTGTAAACCTTGTCAGTTGTCGCCCTCAAAAGCCTCACGAAAATTTACAAAATTTACCCGATTTTCTTTAAATTTTGTACACATGTGTGTCTTCGATGGAAAACACTTTTTGTAAAAATTTGGAGCGATCGGCCCCTTGGGGACCCCAATATACAATTTTTAAATATCGCTATATCGCATCAGATCACGGCAAAGTCTGAGCTCTGTGCTTTGTGAGCAGCGCTGTTCGCTGCCGCTGCGTAATTTGGTGGATGGCAGACAGTGTGTGTGTGTGTGTATCTCCGATTAGAGAATTTACAAGAAAAATTTTAATTTTTATGGGTTGTTTTTTTTTAATCTTATCAAAATACAGTTGAATGACTTTTTAAGCGAAATGCAAAATTATAGAATGTTCCGGACAGCAACCACGAGAACATTCTAGTACAAATTAGTTACGATATCTTTTTAAAATGGAATACTTATGTACGATAATAGTACTGTAATCAATCACCTACAAGTATGGCTAAGTACATAATATACACATTTTTTAAGGCCTAAATTTATGCAATTATATTTCACGACGCGGGAGGCCATGACCGGACCACGGTTGTAGAGTCAAATATGATGATAATATTTCACGTCATTAATAATTGATACTTTGCCATTGGCATTTTCGTAGCAATATGTATGAAGAGTTGTTTTATCTTTCATATGATTACCGACATATTAAAATATGTTGAGACTGTTTTTTAATAACCGATCGCAGTTTACTTCTTAAAAATTATTTAATTTTTTTTAACAAAATACAGTTGAATGACTTTTTAAGCGAAATGCAAAATTATACAATGTTCCGGACAGCAACCACGAGAACATTCTAGAACAAATTAGTTACTACTATTAGTTTTAAAATGGAATACTTATGTACGATAATAGTACTGTATTCAATCACCTACAAGTATGCCGAAGTACATAATTTACACACTTTTTAGGCCTAAATTTATGCAATTATATTTCACGACGCGGAAGTCCAGGACCGGGTTCCGGTTGTAACGCCAAATATTATAATGAAATTTCACGACATTAATAATTGATACTTTGCCATTGGCATTTTCGTAGCAATATATATGTTCAGACTATTATTAATAACCGACCTCTTTTAACACAGAAAGTTAATGAAATTTGACCGGATAGCGAAGATGTCTACCATATATGTAGCTGGATTAACTATAATGGTAAACTAGTTTCGAATTGATTATTAAATTGCTACAATTAGCACAATTTGGTTGGTCGTTTTTATTAAAATCCCTATATAAACTTCGCATCGGCATGTGTCTCTCTGTCTGTCGGCGCCTGGCTGGTGGAATTTTGTGAGCAATTTTTTTCCCCACTTCCTAAAGCCCGATTTAATTCAGACTTTGCACACTTGTGTATCTCCGATGACACTTTCTATTAAAATTTGGAAGATATCGAGCCTCAGAGCCGAGGTTTCCCATATAAAATTTTAAAATTCACCCGATTTAAATCCCTTTTGGTTTTAAAAATGTTGGTTTTTAAAATGTAAAATGATTACATTACATTCTACATGTGCATACGAGTAAATGTATTTGTATATACATATATATATATATATATATATATATATATATATATATATATATATATATATATCGTCCTTCGTAAAAAAAACAAGTATGAAATCTTCAAACACGTTTTAGGGGTAACATTATTATTGATTCTGCGCAATTTGTACAAAATCTTCCGGTAATGCCGGCTAAACAATTTTTGTTTTTCGAACATTGAGGGTGGCAAATTCAGCTATATTTTTCTTATGTTCACATTGTTTTTAAATCCTTCTAGTGTGTTGATAGGTGTGTACTTCTCTGCTAGCGCGTTAAGGAAAAACTATCTAATTGTCCCTGCCGTTGGGCTGGTCTACATCAAGTAAAAATTGTGAATATATGAATAAACAAAACAGAACAGCAAATATTTTACAATAATCAGCGAAAGTTTTATTTTGTTATATTAATAATCAAATTCTTACTGTGCTAATTAAATAATAATTGTAAATGATACATTTGAACGAATTCGGTTTAAAGTTTGTATGTTTGTCTAAAACGTTTTATGCTCAATTAGACATGAGAGTTTTTTTATTAAAAAGGTTTTTGAACTTACTCTAATTTGAATATAGAAATAGTGAACATAACATAGAAAATTAAATAATCGATACACATCTTTACTATATCCTGAATATCTACATTCATGGCTACATTACATATATATGTACATATATGATGAATGAATATTTTTGCTGATTTTAGTATATCTTGTGTATATGTTGGTTTATACATTCACCATAATACCAGTTTTTTCTACAATTATTTCCCTTCTACGATAAATTTTTTTCGAATTTAAATAAAAATTAATTGTTTTAATTTTTCATTCTACCCGAAACCTAACAGAAGAATTCAAAATAAATAACCGAGAACGTATCATTACAGATTTTTGTAAACAGCGAAATAATGAAATTAACTTACACTTTCTAAGCAAAGCAAATATTAATCAAACATGGCAAACATTGCTGACTATTTTTTAGTAAATGCCAAACTTGTTTGTCACTTTGCTCCTCTTGGTATTTTCTAAACATATATTTAAGACTAATGAGATCTGAAATGATATGCGCAAGTATGGTAATTACCGATTTTCCCAATTTTTAGTTACTTTAGTTTACCAATAAAATTTTGCTAGGCACAGCAAATGTTTTGAATTCAATAAAGCACTTAGCTTAAGTTGACAAGCTAAGATACATGTGTTGCATTATTAAGAGGATTCTTTTTGGGTCGAAAGTTAAATCTCTGTTCTCTCATACGCAGGCAATGCAACGACACACGATGGCATTTACCAAAATGAAAAGAACAATTTTCAAAAACCTTGCATTAATTTTGACAAAAGAAAACCATACATATACATATTAGATTGTTGGACAGTTTTAACAAATTCAAAAGATCGCCCATTTGCCGATTAATAATAATTTTTTTTATTTTTTACAGAAATGTTAAAACTAACAAAGGAAAAACTATAAACTAAGAATATTAGTATTTAGCAAGGCTTATTTAAAATGAAATCCACATCCCAAAACCCGACTTCAAATGAAGCACAAGAAGCAAACGCACTCAAAAAAGCTTTGGAGTGGGAGCTTACTTTGGATTCAAGAGATCTCAAATCACATGCATGGTATCATGGTCCCTTACCTCGACAAAGAGCTGAAGAAATTGTTCAACGTGAGGGTGACTTCCTGATAAGAGATTGTGCATCTCAGCCCGATAATTATGTTTTGACATGTCGAACAAAGGCTGCAGTACTGCACTTCGTAATCAATAAGGTAAAACGTTTACTTTTTTTGGAGAAGGAGAAAACGAATATTTTACGAATTTAATGTAAGAATCGGTATTGTAAAGTCAGCGAAGACTTTTTTCTGGCATCACGTTGTTCGGCAATTTTTTTTCACATGACTAAAACAATTTCTCTGCTAAACTGCTCATGCGCAATGCAAAACTACTGTGGGAATGTGTGTCCGCTAAGACTAAAGTGAACAACATAAGTATTTTCTATGTTAACACACTAGTGTGGACAATGCGTACTTTCGAGGGTGTATGAAACAGTCACTTTCGTCTATGGTCATGTGAAAATAAAACATGCATACAGAAAAGAAACCATCAGAAAGAGCTTCGAGCGAATGCTCCTTTTTTAAAATTCGGTTTAACAAATGCAAATATGATTATGTATGTTTCAATTTCGATTTTCGTTAGCAAGTTAATGAGCTTTTGGACCGCAACAGTATGAAAAGCCAGAGAAAAATACGTTTTCTGCAAAAAAAAATCGACGGAAGAGCAAGAGAGCCAGTACTAAATTTAGGCCTTTTACTTCTTCAATTACTTCCTTGTAGAAAACTGGTGCTGATTACCAAACTAATGAAGCCATTCATGATGGCCTATTGTAATCGTTGTAATAGTATATTACATAACGAGCAAGGAAAGTGGAGTTTATCGTGCGAGGTCGAAGCTTGACGACGAGGCGGGAGCCGAGTTCGGCAATCTAACGAGCACGATGATCACTTTTCTGCAAGTCATGTACGCTATTTTTCACGCGTCCAAACCGGTTTTTTTTGCTAAATCGAGAGAGAAGCAGAAATGTGAGAATGTGTGTTCGCTGTGACTGCAGTAAATAACAAAGAAATGAATTTTTCACGCGTCCAAACCGGTTTTTCTGTTAAATCGAGAGAGAAGCAGAAATCACAAACGACAAACAAAAGAGAATTCTTGCTCATGCGCAATGTGTTCGCTGAGATTGTAGTAAATAACAAAAGACGTTTATATCATAACATAAGTAGTGTTGTTATGGGCTACTTTCGAGGCTAGTTTATAGCGTACGAAACAGTCACTTTCGTCTATGGGCGTGTGAAAAAATTTTAACTTTATAAAACATAATTTTAGATCCTACTTCAACCAGAAACTGTTTATGAACGAATGCAATACCAGTTTGAAGAGGATGCATTTGACGCCGTTCCAGATTTAATTACCTCTTACGTTGGATCAGGTTAGTTAACTTTTTTAACTTCCTAAAGAGTGCAACATATTAACTAGTTAAAATTCTAAAATTGTAGGCAAATGTATTTCTGCCGCTTCAGGAGCTCGAATTCAGTTTCCTTGTAATAGAACATATCCACTATCATTTTACGGACATAAAATTGTTGGAAATCAACTGCACACACAGATGTTAGCAGGAATTCGGGGAGGAAGTCCCTTGAATTCCCCACTGATAAATAACACGGGGTTCAGATTCACTTCTTATTCTTCACATCAACAACAACAGTACAATTTCCAGTATCAAAGTCCTATCTCATCACCCCCTAGAATTAAACGCGATACACCTCCAAGATTACCTTCCAAAAAGCAACGTTCACAATCTTTAACTCCAGGACAAGTTGCGGTAGTATCCAATATAAAAAATACTGAAACTTGTTCAAGTGCAGATGGAGTTATACAACAAAATGAAAAAAGTCCTTCAGCATTTTACAATGATCAACGACGCTTTAGCAATGTTGAGAAATGTTCAAGCGTTGAACGCATTAATCAATTGGAAAATATCGACGTTTCAAATGGCGACAGCAATAAAGACAGAAGTCAGTGCAATGGATTTAAAACAATTGCCCGTTCTACAATAAGCGATTCTGTTGAGCATATTAAGTTTACCACACATTCCCTTCCCAGACCCACTGGTAACAATATACGATTTAATTCATCCCGAGCTTCTGGTGAATCGTTATTAAGTCCTTGTTTTGAAAGAAAACACTGTTTAGAATTTGGAGATAAACCACCAAGTCCGCCTCCAAAACCTATACGAAATTTACAAAAAAAAGAAAAAGATATAATTATCGATCAACACGTGATGCATCGGGTTGCCTCTTACCATGCCAGTGGTTCTGATTCTGGCAACGGTTCTGGAGACTCTTTACCGAGCTCAGCACCGGGCGATATTGCCGATTTCAACCAACATAGAGGTGTTATAATAAAAAATCCAAGATTTATGACAAATTCCGTTTCGTCCGTTACCTTAAAAAGTTTAACAGAATTTGACATAATTGCTGCAGAAGATCTATTAAGTACCATTGAAATTCCTACTTTTGAAATTGTACGAACTTTCATATATGACATATACTATAATTTTTGTATAACCGCTATATTTTCTATTTTTACAGATTTCACAATACGATATTGAAAATTATAGCACATTACTTCTACCTTCCGTAGATAATAAGCCACTAGATGGTGATGCTTTAGGTATCTTTAAAATGATGCTTTTGGAGACAGGTCCTAAGATTATTGCAGAACACATAACCCGTATTGATATTAATTTGATTATTGAAGAAAATCCAAATAAGAAAAATGTTTTACATTGCTGTGGACTGGAGATGCTGACATTACCGCAAGGAAGACCATATCGCAACGATCTTGTAGAGAGAACACAATGCATAAAATTAATGGTAGCTGTAACAATTTTGACATGTCAGACCGATATGGATCGCGCAGAAATTTTAAGTAAATGGATACAAGTTGCAGTAGATACAAAAACAGCTCTTGGAAACTTATTTGGATTTTGTGCAATAATGCTAGGCCTATCCATGCCTCAGGTATGTACGCAAATTTAGTAAAATGCGTGACGTTTAACTTTTAAAATTGACTGATTGCTATTTGTGAAAAGAAAATAACATCATTTTTGTAAATGAAATCTATTAATAAGCCAGTAAAAGCATAAAAACACTTCCCGTTCATTTATCTGTTTCAACTTAGGGCTGTAAAATCAAAACTCTTCTTTTCCAGTTTTGAACATTTTGAGATATCCAAAAAAACCTGTTTAAAACTCAAAAAAATTAATCAAGCAAGTGATTTTAATATTTTATTGAAAGCTCCCAATGATCTTCATCCATTGCTTAATATTGTAAACCTATGTAGTGAGCCTGAAATCCTTAAGATCGTCCTTTGATTTGGTAAAGAAGAGTTCTGAAAATCACTGTTGGAATAGAAGACTTTTGATCCAACCGGCTTAGGAATAGAGTACTTTTGAAAAAAAAATTGCATTAAAAAAAATCATGTTAATCAATTTTAAGTTTACAAATAAAAACGTAAAAAAAAAACAAAATTTAACAAACTTCAAAAGTTTCAGTCTTCAAAATTAAGGATAAACAAAATTATATATATTATTAAATACGGAGACCTTTGATTTCTTCCTGCTCTTCACAGGTTATATTGCTTTCAACACATTCTTCTAAATTTGATTCCATCAGTCTTTTGAAAAACGTTAGCCTCTTTAATTTTTTCGACTTTGCAATATCCTTCTTCTTTTTTGTTTAATTGGAGCCCCAATTGGAATAACTTCAATTTTCATGTCGGAGATTTTTCTTCCAGCCTTAAGTACAGATCTTGGAGCTCCTAGATCAGATTTATAAAAAAAAACCCTGTATCGGAACTTGACCATACTTCATCTTTTGCAGTATAAGACTCATTGACTGATTGAATTTAAAATGTCAATTCTTGAGAGCCTTTGCCAGCTTCTTCTATCCAGTTCCAAACCAGACATTCTACGCTTCCCAAATGCACGATAGTTTCCTACATTTGAAAAATGTCGAATAATCGTCTCTGGTTATTAAAGATTCCTTCGATTATAACTCCTTTCCATACATATTTCCAAAGGCTCTATCAGGGGGTATAAAAGAATGTTTCGGAACAGAAAAAAAAAGTTGCTATTGACGTATATTAGATGGAACATGTTTTATCAGCCAATATAAGCAACCAGCAACCATTGTGGTATTCTTATTTTAGCCACCACACCCGTCGCAAATCAACCGAATAACAGCCTAATCTGCGAACTCCAATTTTAGATGATGATGATTAATCGCTAAAGCGATTTCGTTGGAACCTTTTGGGCGATCATTTTCTTTCCATTCCTGTTGAAAAATGTCTCTTTCACGCTTTTATAGAGTGGACCGTTAACTCAATCATTAGCTTGTTTTGGCCGTTGAATTATTGTTCTCGATTTTTATGCGTTTCATAGAAGGAAGTGACTGTTTCCTATACTATAACCTTCTTTCGAAAGTAGGCATTATCCACACTAGTGTGTTAACATAGAAAATACTTTTGTTATTTACTGCAGCCCCAGCGAACACACATTCCCACAGTAGTTTTGCATTGCGCATGCGCAGTCTAGCAGAAAAATTGTTTTGATCATGTGAAAAATAGCGTACATTACTCGCTGAACAGTGATTATAGTCCACCTTCCTAGGTCGTTATGTAATATACAAGGTGATTATTTTAAGCTAAAACTTTCAAATATCTCGGAAAATAGGCTCTCTACGAAAAAAATGTCCAAGATCATAATTTAATCATTCCGCGGGGGAAATACATTAGATCTAAAGTTGGTACCCCCCCCCCCCTCCCACAGCACTCCTTGTAGATGGGTGGGGGTAACTTTTGAAATTTAAATAGGAACCCATAAAATTTTTTTAAAAATTAAACAAATTTTCTTCAAATCTAAATAAACACATGTGTATCTCTAGTGACAACGGTTTTTGTAAAAAAATTGAAGTGAAGGGGCTATAATATTAACATTTTCTAAATTAACCCGGTTCAAACTTTGCACACATATACATAGAGAATTTACATGAAAAATTTAAATTTTTATGGGTTTTTTTATTGCAAATTTGGATTCTACGGCTAAAAGTACGTAAGATTTGTTTGAAATATTTTTTTCGATTCATAATAATGTACGATAATAATAAGACGATATTAAATTTTTTTCGATTTCTCCTACTAAGAACCTATGCATACGATACTGCAATACGTTTGCAATAAAAATACCTCGTTTTCATTGTAAATACTCGAAAACGGTCGTCAAAAAAATTTATTTATTTTGCAAATTTCAAATAGCTGGCAAATTATTACCTGTAGAAATGTAATTGGCTGGTAAATAAACCAGAAACAACGACGAGGACGTAGTAGTTTTCTATTCACTTCGGGGTGCTTGATTAACGTGAGTCCCCACGCATCTGACGTATTAAAGTGCTTGATTTACATGAGTCCCCTCGCCGCATCATCTTTTAATTAAATTAAGTGCTTAAAATGATTGCCTTTGGCTTGGCTTCAATGCACTTATTAATCCGCATTTCAAATGACTGTACACAACTGAGAAGTTTGTCTGCTTGAATTTCGGCACAAGCATTTCTGATTCGCTAAATCATAAAGGAACAAGTAAATGTAAAAAAAAAACTTCGTTTTGGCAATAACCGCCAAACCAAACCAAATAACCGAGATCGGGTCTATTTTAAAGTGTTTTCTTTTTTCCACTCATCATCGATATAAAAATGCTATATGGGATCTAGACACTCACAAAATTTCAGCTCTCTATGTCCACGCAACACACACGCGACACACGTGGAATATAAAAAATGCTATATTCACATAATTTCAGCTCTCTTGGTCGAATTAAAGGTGGTTAGAAAGGACCTCAAAGTAGTCGAAAATACAGACAAACAGGGGTCAAGTCAAATTAAATAAAAGTTTTTAAAAAAAAAGTTTTGTGCAAAATTTGAATTGTATAGTAATAGAAGAGTTTTGATTTGTACAACCGAGTGGAATACTGTAATTATGAAAAAACACTCGTTTTTAAACACCGAAAACTATTGTAACTTGTTAAATTTTTGTGGAATACGTTGATGACAGGCCCTCTAAATAATATTTCCTGATAGTTAAGTCTTTTGATTACAGCTAAACAACGTTTAGACTACAAAAAGAAGTTTACTCAACCTGAAAACTTTACAATGATTTTCACAAAGATTATTGTTTAATGACCTTAGAATACAATTTTGTATGTAGATTAAAAGGTTTTAACAAAATTAAATTAAATAAGATTTTTTTATATTATTACCTATTGGTATTTTGCTATACTTTTTGATAATGTATTTTATTCCCTTAGGTCCAATGTTTAGACCAAGCATGGCATATACTGCGACAAAAATTTACCGATAGTGCATTCACATTTGAAGCCAAGCTACGTCCGACATTAAAAAACATGAATGATTGCTCCAACCCACAAGCGCCAAATACAACAGTGCCTCACGTACTGATATACATTTTACTAAAAGACCGCTTAATTGATGATATCTTAAATGCAAACAATGCTGAAAAGCTGTCACTCTTTTCAACGTGTATAACCTCGTGGGAAAATAAGGCAGACGATTTCGGAATGACCACAAATTTTTTACATTTGGACTCTGCTAGAGGTTTCTTGAAAAATTTACAGCTTTTTAAAAAAAACGCTAAAGTTGTTCTGGATGATTCTAATTCTCGATTAGATGAACTTTTAAGTGATGCATTTAGGTGAACAAACTTTTGTGGTCTTTTTAATATCTGTAATAAGATCTCATATGCATTTTTTTAGAACGGAATTTCATGTTAAGTTCTTGTGGGGAAGCAAGGGTGCACTGGCATCACCCGATGATCGTCATTCAAAACTGGAGAAAGTGCTCGCGCTTATGGCTGATAAATTTTGCTGTGCAGATAAAAACAGCTCAGCTGGATAATATATGCATATTAGCACTAAAAATATAACAAAATACTATAAAATACATTATCATAAATAATAAACTGAAATTTAAAGTTAAATTTTTGTACCAAAACTATAAAATTACAGAAAAATTAAATTCGTTGCTTTTTTTGTATTCTTATATTTTTTAACTACTTAAGAAAATAGCTCAGATTATAATTGAATATTTTATACAAAAAATATAAGGCGAAAAAGTTTATATTTTTATACAACAGAATTGTTTATGGTTAAACTTGTTTGCCAATTTAGATACTCATAATTTTATATGGATTTTTTTGTATAAACGATTATAAACGCAGCTTTCGAACATCAAACTATGTATAATGAACTATGTAACAAACCTATAATAAAATAAATAAAACCGGACAATATTTTAATCAAATGTATTAATTTTGTATAATAAACTAGCTTTTCAGATTCGTTTTGCTACTCACACATCGAGTAAGCGAGGCTATCGCGCTCAACAGCTCCGCACAATGAAAACAGTTCCTTTTCTTATTCTAGGCTTCAGATTTAAAGGATTCATAACAATATGCCCTCAGTCGGTATCGGTGGCGCTGTGGTTAAAACCATTGGCTCCAACTTGGAGGACACCGGATTCAATTCCCGGCGCGTCCATAGAACGCACGAATTTTTCTCATCGAACTGATCATCTAGATTTACAAATACACATGATACGATGCTGTACATTTGATATACAGTTGCTGTATACTTGTGAATTCACATGTACCCTTTTTCTTCCAAGTATTTCTAAACCTACGCCATGCGTAGGCAATATAAGGGGCAAATCTCTTGAAGCGTGTTTACTAATGAGCTGAAACAAAAAATGAAAAAAAAATTTTCATGTAAATTCTCTAATAGGAAATACATATCTGTTCAAAGTTTAAACCGGGTTAATTTGGAAAAAATTAATATTAAGGCCCCCTTCACTTCAACATTTTTTCAAAAACTGTTCTCACCGGACCTGTGTAAAAAAAATTTAATGGGAAAAAAATTCAAATCAAAAACTCAAACATTTTTACAAAAAGTCCTTGGGCCTCAGGGCCCATTCGCTCCAAAAATTTTACAAAAACTTTTGTCCATCGGGATAAACATATGTTTAAAACTTGAAGAAAATTGGGCTAACTTTGAAAAAAATTATACAGGCACCCCTTAGGCCTCAGGGCCCATTCGCTCAAAAAATGACCAAAAAGTTTTGTCCATCAGAGAAAACCTTGTGTATAAAATTTTACCAAAATCGGGTTAATTTTTATTTGGACAGGGCCCGGCGTCTGTAAAATTGTTACAATAAGTGTTGTACATCGGTGTGTGTGTATCTACACACGTATATAAAATTTGAAGTAAGTCAGGTTAATTTTTTTAAAAGATTTTTATGGTGCCACACGACCCCGTGGCCCGGGCTCTGCAAAATATTTACAAAATTTGTTGTCCATCGGAGGTACACGTAATTCTTTTTAAAAATTTGTATGGGGCCCTAGGACCCCGGGGACCGGGGTCCCCAAAATTTTTACAAAAAGTGTTGTCCATCGGAGATACACCGTATATAAAATTTGAAGAAAATCGGGCTAAGTTTTTTAAAAAATTTGTTGGGGCCCCATGACCCTGTGGCCCGGGGTCTCCAACATTTTCACAAAAAGTGTTGTCCATGGAGATACATACGTATATAAAATTTGAAGAAAATCGGGTTAATTTTTTTTTAATTTGTGATCCTGTGATCCGGGGTCTCCAAAATGTCTACAAAATTTGAATAAAATCGTCCTTGAAAACTCGTGGGTGGTCTCATGGCGACGACAATAATCGAAGCGATCAAAACCATTTTCACCAGCTGTGGCAAACTGGAGCAGAAGCAGAAAAACCTTTTGTGTATTTGTGTTCGTTATTGTGGAGAACCAGATCTAGTTATATACCTCTCCTTTTATTCTATCTATCTCTCTTTTTTTATTTGTTTCTCACCAAATAATATTTCATATTGTTAAGTTCTAATAAAAAATCTTTTAGTTTGTACCACATTCATATTACTACCGAGTTACAAAAGTGGCGACGAGGATTTTAAGGAATTTATCACGAATTTTTTTCAAGATTCACACGTCCATAACCTAAAAATGTCCGACTTGGAGAAATTTATTATGGCTCAAATAATGCAATTTCTCGCAGGTCAACGTTTAGGCCAAGCTGGCGAAGTACAACAAAACGCTGTAATCGATTCGAATCAACGCAAGATCAATGAAGTTGCGAAATTAATCACACAGTTCGAATATAATCCGGAAGAGAACAGAATATTGAAGATGTGGTTCAATAGACACAAACGTACTTGCCAGCGGAACTAACGCCAAAAATGAAGATCCAGGTTGTGCGCAGCCAGTTTTCACAAGAAAACTATCAAACCTTTGCTGATCACGTGCTACCGAAAAAGCCTACGGAGCTGGATTTCGACTAATTTATTTCAAAACTAAAGCGACTATTCGGATACCGCGAAACAAGATTCGCACTCCGACACAAATGCTTCGAGTTGAAAAAGGCCGCGAAAGAAGCTTATTCAGTCTACGGAACTATCAAAGTTATAAAGATTTTATAAAGCAACAGGTCGAGAGAGCCAACAAAAGTGCTCAAGAAGCTCAAATCACTCAAGTCAGCGAAGTCAACAATGCCGCGCAACGCAAGTTTGTTGAACCAAAGATCAACGGCGTGAACGTGAAGCTACAACTCATCTCGAAAAGAAACTGGAGCCGCCTTGGAAAACCAACCCTCCAGAGTATCTCAAAACCAGCATGCAGCGCATCTGGAGATGAAGAGTAAGTTGAGTCATGTAGCTAATCGAGAAATTAAACTATTCGTAATTCCTTGGTTAAACGCTTTCAAGTTGTGGGGAGTTCCACTCAAAGCAATGTCCGTGAACAGCATCAATCACGACGATAACTTGACAAGCAAAATAAGAAAAGCTTTTCCTGAAGTTTTCTCGGAAGTTCTCGGATGCTGCACAAAAGTCATAGCTTCCATGGCACTGAAGCCAGAAGCGAAACCAGTTTTCCGCAATGCTCGACACAATGCCGTAGCTCCGGCAGTACAAGCAGAACTTGAACGCCTTCAACATCTCGGAGTTTTATTACCTTTCTCTTACTCCCAATCAGCAGCTCCCATCGTGGCAGTCAAGAAGAAGAATAATAAGATTTGAATATGTGGAGATTACTCATTTGGACTCAACAGCAATCTGGAGCCAAATTAGTATACATTGCCAACACCAGAAGTTATTTTCGCAAACTTGGCAGGCAAAAGACCTGAGCGATGCATATTTCCAAGTCAAAAACGATGAACAAGCAAAACAACTGATGACCATTTTATACTCACATCGTCCTATTCAACGACAGCTCCTGGCATTTTCTAGAAAATAGTCAACACAATGCTCGCTAGCATCACAGCTCACGGTTTCATAGACGACATTATCATTTCTGGAGTCGACGAACAAGATAACGAGCAGCACCTCTTCAAAGCCATTGAGCGCATCAGAGAACACGGTTTCAAGCTACAGTTGGAAAAATACGAGCTCGCTAAGAAAAGTGTTGAGTTTTGTGGTCACATCATCGACAAGATAAAATGGAATAAAACCACATCCGAACAAACTGGCTGCCATCAAAGAACTTCTGACTCCAAAAGACGTATCACAGCTCAGATCGTTCGTAGGAGCAGTCAACTACTACGGAAAATTCATTAAAGGCATGAAAGAGCGACGAGGAATCCTCGACGAGTTGCTGAAGAAAGATGACAAATTTGTATGGACAAATCAACAAAAGAAGGCTTTCATCGACCTCAAGAACATTTTGAGCAACGAACTAAGTTTGGTACACTACAATCCTAATAGGAAATTTGTTTTGCAACCGATGCATAATGTTACGGTATGGGAGCAGTGGTGATGCACGAATTTGACGATGGTACTTTGCATCCTATCATGCACTATTCAGCCACACTCAACGTTGCAGAAATAAATTTTCCGAAGCACACAGCTACATTTACGGCAGAAAATTCAAGATCCAGATTGACAACAAACCCTTAATGGCGATATTTGGCAAGAAAGACGGGATTCCAGCATATGCGGTAAATCGGCTCCAACATTCTTACCGTGATGGCCTATGATTTCACAATCAAATACGTGAAAACTGACGAATTCGGTTATGCAGACGTCTTGTCAAGAGTCATCAAAAGACAGCTCCAACCAAGTGAGAAAATCGTAAATGCATCAGTCAAGACCGACGATATATGCTGCAACATGCTGACATCGCAAAAAAAAACTGCCAGTGAACATTGAGTACATCAAAGAAGCCACAACTCAATGCCCGACCCTCAGCAAGGTTGCAAAACTGATTAGCACAAATTCTTAGCCATCTCAAGCAAAACATATAAAAATAAACGCAATCAGAGATTTCTTCATGGTCCGAAACCACGTTTTGCAAATTCAAGGTTGCATTTTCTACGACGAGGGACTCGTGGTTCCATCAAAATATCGCGAGAAAATTCTGGAAGAGCTCCACAAAGGCCATCCAGGTATAAGTTGCATGAAACTCTTCACATAAGACAACGTTTTCTGACCATCGATCAACAAACATATCGAGAAAAAAGTCAGAATTTGCGAAGCTTGTACTGTTTCCAGAAAATCACCGATTATATGTGACTTAAAACCTTGTCAGATTCCGAAATGAACCATGGTCACGAATTCACATTGACTGCGCTGGACCAGTAAACGGAGACTTCTTCTTTGTAATCGTCGATGCCTACAGCAAATGGCCTGAAGTTTTCAAAACCAAATCCATAACCTCAGCTAAAACCATCGAATTGTTGAACGATGTTTTCTCCCGCTTAGGTGTTCGCAAAACAATAGTATCGGACAATGGTGCACAATTCACGTCACAAGAAATCAAAGAATTAAACACATCAGAACCGCGCCTTACAGTCCTCAGTCGAATTGTCTTGCCGAGCGATTCGTTGATCTAGTAAAATGGAAGGAAAAAGAAAACGTCGACCAGAAGCTGTGAAAGTTCCTGTTCAACTATTGTCGAACACAATCATATAACTTAGGACTTCATGCCTTATTATCATCAGAGTTGGTAGGTTAGGTTAGGTTAGGTTCGGTGGTGATACCACAGGATCAGAGCCTTTCCCCTTTTATTATAGAGCCAATTTTGTGCTCCTTGTAAATTTTAGGATGTCTCCCACTTTGCAGTTTTCGACATCCGATAAGCTGTTTAATGTACCATATCCCAGATATTTTTGTCTTCTGCTTGCAAGAGCCGGGCATGTACACAGAAAATGGGATACTGTTTCCTCCTCCTCGGCGTCATAGCAGCTTCTACAGAAGTCATTGAACTCAAGGCCCATCTTTCTCGCATGCACTCCAAGAAGACAGTGCCCCGTTAAAATACCTTTAATCATTCTTATATTCCTTCTTCGTAGGGATATCAATGCTCTAGAGCGATTTAAGTCCAGCTTAGGCCAGACTTGTTTGGCTATAGTACATGTGGCGGTATGCATTCATCCCGCGTTTGTTAATTTGTCTGCCTCTTTCCGAAGCATTAACGTGACCGTTAATAACGGTCTTCCTATGCATGCCCTTTCCGGTAGCAGTTGGAGTTTTGTGCCATTTCTGGCTAATTCGTCTGCTTTGCAATTCCCAACGATATCAGAGTGACAGGCGACCCAAGCATATGTTTAAAAACTCACTCATCTCCTTGAGAGATGTAGATGATAAAAACATAAAACGAGAGTAGACTCAACTAAAGGCCCCATCATGACTCACCTCACGACTCATCTCAAGACCCACCAGAAGACCACCAAAAAAACCACCGAAAAGTCCTACATCAAAAATGCGTGCGAGACTTACTCACAGATTTGTAATGAAAACAAAGAAAATGTAAAAAAAACTTGGTTTTTCGGGTACAAACTTTTATATATACATCGAAATACGCCACACAGTCGTTTATTATTTGGTAATAATCGTCAAAATATCTGTTTTTCAGGTCGGACATATTTCAAAGTATTTTCTTTTTTCAATTCAATTCAATTTATTTTTAATTTATAATTTTATCTAATGTAATTTTTAATTATATTGATATAAGCTGTATTTTATTTGGAATCCGAATCCGAATTCGAATGGCAAAACCAGCCAAAACCAGCAAAACAGCAGGTTTTCAAATTCCAAACAGTGCAATTGTTGTTGTAATTCCTAATTCGAATTCAAATAAAATACAGCTTATGTCGTTTAATTTTGTGTATGAGTTTTTAGTTCTGTAAAGTATTTTATTTGCAATTAACAAGTCTTTAGGATATTTCCTTCTTATACCATTTTTATTTTTTTTATTTCTTTTGCACTTAACAGATTTCTCAAATAGCGAGTTCGAAAATTTTCATGATTTCTATACTTCCTTTTACTATGTTATATATAGGAGAAACACATGTATATAAAACTAAAAGAAAATCGACTATATTTTTTACAAATTTTGTATGGGCCCAGGGGCCGATCACTACAAAAATTTTACAAAAAGTGTATATGGGCTCAAAGTTCTATCCATCGGAGATATACGGGTGTTTAAAATGTTAAGAAAATCTGGTTAATTTTTAATAAATTTATATGGACACCCGCGGGCCTCAGGGTCCAATTACTCTAAAATTTTTACAAAAAGTTTTATCCATGGGACATGGGGATTTTAAGCACAAGTGTTTAAAATTTGAAGAAAATTGGGTTAATTTTTAAAAAAAATTATATGGACACCACTCGGGCCTCAGGGCTCGATCACTCTAAAAAATTTACATAAAGTTTTGTCCATGGGAGATACACAAGTGTTTAAAATTAAAAGAAAATCGGGTTAATTTTGTGGTTTTTTGTGGAAGTTGTAAATAATATTTAAATTAATTAAAAATTTTGGTGAAAGAAATATGCACTTATATTTTTTTTATACATGTGTAACGAAAATAATCAAATAAAAATAATTAAAAATATGAAAATAGCTGATACTATAAACTAATGTCGCGTTTGATTTTCACGCACATAGCAAAATATTTTGCTGATTCCGTTGACAAACTGTTCGATTCTCATATAAAAAGTAATACGCGTAGAAACATTTTTTGTCGTATAAAAAAACGAGGGTAAGCCAAGATCCGGTATCTTAGTAAAGAAACACTTTAACGATTTCCTTTGTCCTAACTACAGCTCATCGGACTTAACAGTCGGTAATGCAGAGGAGATAGATGGAGGTCATCTCTACATATCGTCCGCATACTTCACGTACCGCCCGAGGCAGTCCAGAAATTTGTAGGAGACTCAAGAGCGAACAACGTCCTCATGTTGTGTGATGCCAATGGCAGGCACAGACTACCATAGACTCGGTCAGAATTTGCAAAAACTTGTCCAAAGAAAACACCTGTCCAATATTTATTAAAATATCGAATGGTAGTTAGACAGAATCAACGGCCAAATCTAAAAGAAAATCGACTATATTTTTTACAAATTTTGTATGGGCCCAGGGGCCGATCACTACAAAAATTTTACAAAAAGTGTATATGGGCTCAAAGTTCTATCCATCGGAGATATACGGGTGTTTAAAATGTTAAGAAAATCTGGTTAATTTTTAATAAATTTATATGGACACCCGCGGGCCTCAGGGTCCAATTACTCTAAAATTTTTACAAAAAGTTTTATCCATGGGACATGGGGATTTTAAGCACAAGTGTTTAAAATTTGAAGAAAATTGGGTTAATTTTTAAAAAAAATTATATGGACACCACTCGGGCCTCAGGGCTCGATCACTCTAAAAAATTTACATAAAGTTTTGTCCATTTTTGTCGTATAAAAAAACGAGGGTAAGCCAAGATCCGGTATCTTAGTAAAGAAACACTTTAACGATTTCCTTTGTCCTAACTACAGCTCATCGGACTTAACAGTCGGTAATGCAGAGGAGATAGATGGAGGTCATCTCTACATATCGTCCGCATACTTCACGTACCGCCCGAGGCAGTCCAGAAATTTGTAGGAGACTCAAGAGCGAACAACGTCCTCATGTTGTGTGATGCCAATGGCAGGCACAGACTACCATAGACTCGGCCAGAATTTGCAAAAACTTGTCCAAAGAAAACACCTGTCCAATATTAATATCGTTTATATCGAATGGTAGTTAGACAGAATCAACGGCCAAATCTCTTGACATATTAATAAATACTTCCACCTTCCTGCGTGCGATGGCAGGAAGGCTTGCCATGCGACGCACCCAATATCATAACCCTCGAAAAGGTTTCCTGGGCCTTTCGCAGTTTTTCTGCGTACAAATCACCTGACCTTGATGGTATACAACCCATCATCCTCCAAAAGACCATGGAGGTGTCGACTACTTGACTAGTAAATATCTTCAGAAGCTGTTTACAACTTAGCTATGTTCCCTGCAGTTGGAGAAGAGCACGAGTAGTGTTCATCCCCAAAGCAGGCAGAAGGGGCCATGAATCTGCCAAAGATTTAAGACCTCTAAGCCTATCATCGTGATGAAAACGTTGGAACGAATTTTAGATACCATATTAGACTAAGTTTTGAATATACAATGGTTACCAAACTCCAACATGCATATCTTAAAGGTAGGTCTACGGAGACTTCCCTACACGAGGTGGTGAGCACGATTTGGCACTCCCTTAAATACAAACAATATACTCTTGCCACTCTTATATTGACATATAAGGAGCTTTGAACAATGTTAATATTAATACAATTCGGGAGGCTCGCACTGAGTTTGGGGTAAAGCAACTCCAAAAACAGTGGATCATCCCCATGCTAGGTAGCAGAGAAATCCATGTTAATTTGGGCAGCAGTAACATGATCAAATCAGTCAACAGAGGCACTCCTCAGGGAGGGGTAATATCGCCCTTATTGTGGCTGATGGTCATAAACAGGGTCCTTAAGTTATTCGAGCTGGATGGGACGAAAGCTGTAGCGTATGCAGACGACGTGGTGATTCTTGTGTCAGGACAGTTCCCTTCCGTGATTAGTGAAGTCATGGAACGGGCTCTAGAAAGGTTAGCTTCTGGGCTACCAGTTGTGACTAGGAGTTAACTCTAGGGAAACTGAAATGGTACTTTTCACCACTAAGTCCAAAACACCGTATTAGTTTTTTTAATTTTTCGCCCTCCCAAGGCTTAATGGCCGAGACTTACACTCACCTCAGAAGCTTAATATCTCGGCGTGATCCTCGATAGGAAACTCAGCTGAAAGCCAAACATAGATTTCAGGGTTAAGAAAGCATGTATACGCCTCTAACAAAACCATCGGTAAGAAATGGGGCCTGCAGCCAAGGATGGCACTTTGGCTGAACACAGCGGTGATACGGCCCATTCTTACCTATGGTGCGCTAGTCTGGTGGTCGGCAATTAACAAAAAGTACAATGTCACCAAGCTAGGTAGACTACAAAGATCAGCAACTGTTGGGATAACAGGTGCACTAAGGTCTTGCCCTACCGATGCTCTCAATACAATTTTACACCTATTACCCCCGACCTATTTATTAAATACGTTGCGACGTGCAGCGCTGCCCGTCTCAGAGAATCTGGGTGGTTTGTAGGCAAACCGTACGGGCACTGCGATTTACTGTAGCTGCTACCTAAGGATATGATACCATCCTCAACTGACTACTGCATTCCTAAATTGAACTTCATCCCCAGTTTTGTTGTTGAGTTTCCGACTAGAGAATGTTGGAAGAGCGAACGAGTTTTGGGGCTTTTTGACGTGTCTCTTTTCACCGACGGGTCCAAGATGAGTAATGTAGTCGGGCGTCTGTCTGGCGGGCTTCCGACTCCAAAAATTGAAAAAACCCTTCTTTGCCAACCTGAGGGAGCTGTCGGAGTGCCGGATCACCGATTTGATCTCATACCTGAACGCCACAGGCTGAACCCATCTTGAGATACCCCCCTCCCCCCTCACCACACTTAACAACACTATTATTATTATTATGTTTATTTTAATTTTAATTCTAATAAAGGGTTTAGTTGTCCTATTGGTAATAAGTTTATGTATAAAAAAAATTCACGGTCTTCAAGTCAATACCCACCACGTCAACTCCCTCAACAACTGCTATATTGCTTTCAACAAGAAAATAAAAATTACAACAACAAACACATTGGATAGAACAGAAAGTGGTTAAGCGTTAACCAAAAAAAAAGTGGTTAAGAAATATTTAACCAAGTTTTTATTTATAATTCTCACCACCAGAGTCGACTTCTAAAAATTATATATGGATAAGTTGGCAAACACATGAAACAAAAAATTTACCAAAATTTGGTTAGTTTTTGCAGTTGCATTTGATCAGCCGTTAACCGCAAAAAATACCTAACTCGTTTGTTGAAAGCAATATAGCAAACATTACAGCACTAACCCCATACAAAAATAGTTTCAGCTATATCCAATGAAAGGTCTTCGAGTTATGCGCAGACATACAGACAAAATTTTATTTTTATATATTAAGATGTACCACAAATCTAAAATGGGGATTTGTTGAAGTTAGAATAAATCATTTCGCGGAGTTGACTTTATTTTTGCTTTTTCACTTATTATGTTGAATGGTACTGGTTGGCTACTGGTTGGTTGGTAACTTGTTCACTGTGATTCGTATTTCCGTCATTAACTGGTTTTGTTGTCAAAATCGTCTCACAAGTTTCCTTGTAAATTTGTTCCTAAGAGTAATTTTGTACACATATATTTCTGTGTCTGAAAAGTTTTAGCAAATAAAATTTCCAGCTTTAATAGGTGTTACTGTATTTTCAAGTGTTGACTGGGTTTTTAGGACTGAGCGTGAGCAGTGAAACCAAAAGTCAGTTATGCTTTTGGTTGTATGTTGCAATTTGCAATCGTACTTCAGTATTTTTTAGTTCTTTCTGTGAAAAATTTCTTGAAATTAAAGATGTTGGTGCAATAGGGCTTCATAATAATGATAAAAAATATTTAATTGTACAATGTTTATACAGTAAAATTAGGGTTGTAGTTAATTTTTTGTGAAATTTGCTCCTAAAGTGTTGTAACATATTACTTGCTATAAAAGTACATTAAAAATAAATATGCCTATAGTAAACATTATAAAAAAGGCTTCAAGTCTTATTTTGGGCGATGATAAGCTGGGAGAAAAAATCGATATTGTGTACGAAGACAACGAAATCTTATTTTGTAAAAATAATGTATGTATTCATCCACCAACAGTAGCACGCCATGAGTCTGACATCCTTCATTACCCTGGCTACCTGACAGTGACGACAAAAACTTTTATTGATCAATATAACGATGCAAAGCGACCCACATTGCTACTTACATGGATTCCGAATTCATCTTTGTGCAAGTGCTCTTCTACAGATGAAAATTGTCTTGCGATTCTTGGAACGCCAAAACTTTTGAATCACGCAGAAGATAAGTCACAAAAACAAATATTAACGGAAAATTTGTGTGGTGCAGACAAGTTTGAAAAAGTCGATAACGAATGGCAAAATGTTGCCACAAAAACCAACGAGACGGAATGCCGCCAGAAAGAAGATGCCGAAGAGATACTCGAGTTGAAAAATGAATTGCAGCCGCTTCTAGGAGGTAACTCTTCAGCTATTGATGATCTAGAAACTCTTCTCAAGCAGAATCCAGTTACATCTGTAAACATAACAATTGCTAATCCTTGCATTGAGAATACAAACTTTTCAAATTTGCCGACATCTTACAATATTGTTACTGAGAGAGATAAAATTCAAATTTCTGATTGCTCCGACGAAAACAATCCAAACTGGATGACTCCAGAACTCCTGGCATATAAGCACAATTTATATTTTCCTGACAGTGCAAATACAACACCAACAGTTAAAAGAAAAACAATCTTAAAATGTCGTCGCTTTTCTGTAGACTTAAGTCAAATGCGCTCATTACGTTTGTTTTTTAGTGACGATAATTGCACATCCGGACAGTTGGTAATCGCTTCGCGAGAGTCACAATACAAAATATTGCATTTTCATTATGGAGGCTTAGACCATCTAGCTCAAGTTCTGCACCAATGGCATTGTTTCTTACATAACATTATCTTAGCACCTGCACAAGAAAAGCTTAATCTTCCGTATAGGCAATTCATGGTATGTCGTCCTGAGGTAAAAAAATCGGAACTTCATCCCGATGAAGGAAATGTGAAAAATTTAACAACGAACTACTTTTATGGAACTCTACTCAATGAAAAGGGGCAAATTGACGATGACCTTTTACTCAGAAAATGTGTGTTTTTTGGTGGACTCGAAAAAAGCCTACGTAAGACAGTTTGGCCTTTCCTATTAAAATGTTATTCCTTTAATTCGACGTTTGAGGATCGCGCAGTTCTCTTGGATATAAAGCGACAAGAGTATGGTGAAATCACCAGCCGACGATTATATTCAATGTCTCCAGAAGAACAAATTATGTTTTGGAAAACAGTACAATGCGTCGTAGAAAAAGATGTTGTGCGAACTGATCGTTCTAATCCATTTTTCTGTGGAGAAGACAACCCTAACACTGAAATCATGAAAAATATTCTTCTAAATTACGCATTTTACAATTCATTTATGTCTTATTCCCAGGGTATGAGCGATCTTCTTGCACCAGTACTTTGTGAAATTCAAAATGAATCTGAGGCCTTTTGGTGTTTTGTTGGCCTTATGCAGAGAGCTCTTTTCGTGTGTACACCTACTGATAATGACATTGACAGAAACCTTAGCTATCTCAGAGAACTATTAAGGGTGATGTTGCCTAAATTTTATGAACATTTGCTTAAGCATAAGAACGCTTTAGAATTATTATTTTGCCATCGTTGGCTGCTGCTTTGCTTCAAACGAGAATTCACTGAAGCTGTAGTAATTCGAATGTGGGAGGCTTGCTGGTCAAACTATTTAACGGATTACTTCCACTTATTCTTATGCTTAGCTATAATTGCAGTTTACGCTGATGACGTAGTCGCTCAAAATCTGCGCACTGATGAGATGTTACTGCACTTCAGTTCCCTCGCTATGTATATGGATGGGCAATTAATTTTGCGAAAAGCTCGAGGATTACTACACCAATATCGTCAACTGCCTAAAATTCCGTGCACACTTTCAGGTTTATGCAAGCGTTGTGGTCCGGGTATGTGGGATTCTGAGCATCGGCCAGCTTTAGAATGCATTGGACATACTGATGATGAAAAATGTTCTTTAGCTATTGATTAAGTACAAATTAAGTTTAAGTAGAATTTGTTTAACCGCTTAGCTTAAGTAGCAAAATCACACACTTATAATTTTCGTGTGGGAAAATTTTATTAGGAATAATTTCAATTGTTTGTACATATAATTCTATTTTTATCAAAATATTTTGTATGTTAAAATTACTGTAAAACAGACAAATTTTATTGGCTGTAAACAAAAATTTTCCTGGATTATTTTTTACATATAAGTTAAGTAAATTGTTTCTTTTTCGTATTATAAAATTGAAAATTTTGTTTTTTGCGGTCTAGTCCTACTTTATCACCAAAACTTCAAGGAAAAACGTATACAGTTCTTCTGTTACGTTTCTATATAACACACACAGAACCTGTTGTTACATAAGTAATCCGTTGTTACACATGGTATATATAATTCCCAAATGCTTAGTTATAGCGCTAAATATATTTCTCTAAAAACAATATTGTTTTTACCTTCAACCTATGTATGTAAATCATAATGTTTAAAGTTTTGATATTTTCACCGTACTTACCTATTTCTTTGCTTAAATTGCCCGTCACTGCAAACTTGGGAAGGACAACAAAATGATTATCTAAAATAATTAAAATTGTGATAATCATGACATCAATTTCGCAAACGTAGAAATATATGTCAGGTTGAGTTCTCATAATACTTTTTGTTGTTTACATTCTTGTTATAGCCATAATAATTAAAGATCTTTGTTGCTTAAATAAAAAAACGCGTGTTTTACTTCCAAAATTTAAAGACTATTACATACTTTGAAACATATATCAGCGGCAATATTAAAACCAATTTAAATTTTTTTATCTAATACCGGGTGATTTTTTTAATCTGAAACTTTCAAATGTCTCGGAAAATAAGCACTCTACGAAAAAAATATCCAAGATCAAAATTTAATCATTCCGCGGGGGAAACACATTAGTGCTTAAATAAGTACCCCCATCCCCTCCTTTTAGGTGGGTCAGTGGTAAATTTGAATTTAAATAGAAACCCCTATTGAATGCAGATTCGGATTCTACGCCTAAAGAAACGTAGGACTTGTCTGAAACATTTTTTCGATCCATTATAGATTGAGCTGTAAAACGATTTTAATTTTTTTTTTTTGGATTTCTACTCTGTTAGCAATAAAACTTCGAAATTTGCAAAATAAATAAATTTTTTGACGACCAATTTCGTATATGAAAACGTGGTATTTTTATTGCAAACGTATTGCAGAATCGTATACATAGGTTCTCAGTAGGAGAAATCGACAAAAAATGAAAATCGTTTTACAGCTCAATCTATCATGAATCGAAAAAATGTTTCAGACAAGTTCTACGTACTTTTAGCCGTAGAATCCGAATCATCAATAAAAAATAGGGGTTCCTATTTATTTTTCCAAAGTTAAACTTGGAAAACCTTTTATTATTCGATTTGGGTGATTTAATTAAGAAACCAAAAAGAAAATATAATTAGAAATGGATTAAAGACATAATTACCGTTAGTTTTATAACTGTAAAGAATATTCATTTTTTCTTTAACCCTGGTTCTAATGTACACTAAGGTATACTAATGTATTTCCCCCCGCGGAATGATTACATTTTGATCTCTGACATTTTTTTCGTGGAGTGCTTATTTTCCGAGATATTTGAAAGTTTCAGCTTTAAAAAATCGACCGGTTTTTTATAACAAAGCATAAATAAAATGAACTACATACCTACATTTTTAATCATGACAAAATCTCATATGGATTATTACGCATTATCCTGAATAATTGTGAAAATCGATTTCCTGTAGTAACTGAATTGTTTCAGACATTTAATATTTACTAGAGTATAAGCTCTATAATCATTGCATATAATTAAATTTAATTTTGTTCAGCTGCGAGCGTGTACAAATACGGCATTTGCGTGTGTTGTTTGTCCCTTACATACCTATGAAAAAAAAAGTTTAATTATATATAAATTTTAGCTTTCTGCACTCCTTCTCCATATAAACTTTAACTATGTCAAACAGTATACTCCTCCATGTGCGCAATATGCTTAAAAAGGGGTTAACAGTTTTCTCTTCATGTATTAATATATAGAAGATATACAATTTTATCAAGCCGCTCAACACACATGCAATTAGCTTATCTTCAAAACATAGATTTAATTTTAAACTCAAATGTATGTCCTTATTTCTGGTCAATAAAATCATTTTGCTAGAAACCGAAAAATTGTTCACCCACAATTAACATGGTTAGGTAGTAAAGAAAAAAACAACCCATAAATTAATTTTCCATGTAAATTCTCTAATCGGAGTTGTGTGCAAAGTTTTAATAAAATCGGGTTATTTTAAAAAATGTATATGGGAGACCCTCGGCCCTCAAGGGTACACAATTTGATGAAAACCGGGCTTTAGGAAGTGGGTTAAAAATCGATCAAAAGATACCACGACAAACAGACAGGCAAACAAATCCACGGGCACGCGAAGTTAATGTAGAGAAATTAAAAAGTCAACCCATTTACAAACAAATAATATGAAAACAAAAATTAAGTTTGAATATGTGCGCCTATACTTTAACAATTGTATAATCAGAATTTTAATTTATAAAGAAATGTTGAAGATAATAAATAAGTCGTCTAAAAAATAACATTTTTTTTGTTGATTTATGTTTTTAATATATGTAATTGGAGTATTGGCATTATCGCCTATTTAGCTGGACTTCATATTATGTGTATATTATTATAGTTCATTGTCAATCCTTTTTCATACACAAATAGCAAACTGTATACGTCAGTCCAGAGTAAGGATGTTTTCTGCTTTGCTTTTATTTTTAAACAGTACATGCGTCATTTGTAAACACCACGGTATCATAACCGACACACCCATGTAAAAAAATATGTAAGTAAAAAAGATTACTACTACTAGTAATTCTGTATTTTTTAAAGTTAAATAAATCCGCTCTAAATTCAGTTAATCATAACCTTAAATTACTTCACATTTGAGGAAGTTGCTCTATTGGTGTTGTAAACTTGAAATCTTCAGGGAATAGCTTAGCCGCATGGGGATACATAAGTTTATAAGATTGCCGAATTGTGACATCAGCAACACCAGCAATATCTCCAATTTCCTTTTGACTTCGTTTATGTTCCGATGCCTGAAATATGTGTAAATGAATAACGAATACAGTAAATTAACTTGTAAGCCAAATTTAGCCGTCAATTTGAAATATTCTAAAATAAATTCCAAATAAGGGGTAATGATAAAGGCAACAAAATATAGTTTTTTAACATGCACTCGGTCACATTAGTTAGTAATTGCTTTGAGTTCTCAGGGTTATAGCCGGATTTGTACGACCGTTTCGATATAATCAAAATACAATACAAAACCTGAGGACAAATTTTAATTTAAAAATAAGTCAACTCTGTCAAAGGGGGTAACATTAGTTGTCAATAAATTCCTTTGACAGTTTGTTCACTTTTACTCACAGATATGTTCGAAGTAAAAATTTGCAAAATTCGCATGGAGGGGAGTTGAACTTACTTTATATTTTAAAAAACATTTTTATTAGCTCGCTTTCGTGTATGTCAGTGCGGGTGGAATTTTGTAATGATTTTAAACTATTTTCCCATTGAACAAGAGACTTGAATGTTTAAACAATAAATTAAACAAAAGCAAACACAATACACGTTTTAAACGTTTTAATTTTAAAGTGTATTTTTATTAGCTAACATTTCTTTTCACTTTTTTTACTAAAGTTTCGAGTACAGAAACGCTTTTGTACTAAAATTGGCAAAATTCGTAACAATTGCTACGCATTTTTAGGTACGGGAACAAAGCTGTAACATATTTACATCTTATCGTCTGTTAAGTTTTTAGGACTTAGATGATATTTTTACATTTTGTGGTCTGTTAATTGCACATCGTTTTTGAACTTATATAAAAGGTCATATGTTTAGAAATAGATAGATTTTCCCTAACTCCCTACACGCATACATTTTTCGCAATCACTAACGCTCTTTCAATATAAAACCATGGTAAAAATGATGTTAAGTACACATACTTTCCTTGTGTAAAGTTTGCACATTACAATTTATTTTGGTTTTTAGAGAAATAGGGCATGCATTGGCTTTTTTGCAGTCTCGTGTTTGCTTCTTCCACACAGAGTTCAGAGTTGTCTTATTCTTGACATTATTATGCCGTGGTGTTCCATATGGACTAAACGCCAGTTTTTGCATTGATCCTACTTATCGACAGGCCTAAAATAAAAGGTTGTGGAAAATTTACACCTTTATCGTAGCCATGCTCGCACGTGCTTTCTATTTTTCCGCACAGGTATCAATATATATAATTATAATTTTTCGAGAACAAAACCTCATAAACAAATTGATCTATGTTTTTTCAAAGCTAAAACTCTGTCCTTTTGGTATTGAAGTGTAGTTGAAAAACTAATAAAAAACTCGATTTTTCTCAGATTTACAGGCGTTCTTATACAACTGATTGACTTATGAAATTGTACATTCAACTGCCTATGTTATATAATTATAATTGTAAAATGTTCTAATGGAGGTAATTAATGCAACTTTTATAAATTTTTATAAAAGCGATTATGTTTTTAGCATTTTTCCAATTACTATTGCGGTTATGAAGCGAAAATAACTTTATTCTAATGTTGTAGTTTAAGTTATTAACGCTGACGACAAAGGAAAAAGGGCGCAGTTTTAAAAAACTATTCGCAGTATTTTCAACGATGCTGAATATGGAGTTATTTAAACAAAGCAATTCGTTCCCAAGCATACCGAATCGTTTTTCGGTTACAAGTGCAAGCAAAAGTCGAAGAAACCTTTTTTAGGTTATTAGGAATTTTGTCTGAAAAAATTGTAAAGCAATAAATTTGTCTTACTTGTGAAGCCATGTAAATAGCAGCAGCAGCTACGGATATCGGTGACCTCCCTGGGACAATATCCATTTCTACGGCTTTCTTAG
Source organism: Nephrocerus scutellatus (assembly GCA_947095585.1). Lineage (NCBI taxonomy): Eukaryota > Metazoa > Arthropoda > Insecta > Diptera > Pipunculidae > Nephrocerus > Nephrocerus scutellatus. The sequence continues at coordinate 64,142,962 of OX352764.1, read as the reverse complement.
CGATGTGCGTCGCTGCTCTTTGCACCATATTCGGAAGATCTATTTACACAAAAAATATATTTTTCAATACTGTTATTAAAAAAAATCAACGAACCTAAATTAGCGCAAAATCTGGACATAAAGTCGGCAGTTGTAATTAAGTCCACGCTGGTTTCTAAAGCTTTAAGCGTTAGCTTAAAGCACCTTCCAATTTCTTTTTTGCTTATTTTACTGACAGCGCAGATCTCTTTAAATGTTCTTGGAACACCTTCCTGGCGACAAGCGATATAAAGACAGGCTGATGCTTTAGCATCATTAGAACGCCCTTTGAGATTTTTTCCATCATGCACCTTATTATTAAAAATAATGAAATGAATATAATCACATATTAGCTAACTCAAAATGTTTTACCTGTTTAAAAAGATTATTAGCACGATCAACAATGGTTTTTGGCAAATTAATCCGATCAGCCATTGTAGATATTTCCTTAAATGCCGAAATAAGAGAACGATCTGAGCTACTCATTGTTCTGCGATTCTGATACTTGGGCGATCCAAATGAATCAAACGAAGCTGATCCAGTTCCAGGACCAATAATAGTTGATAAATCACCACCACTAAGAAGTGGATTTTCTGGACCTCCAACACGGCTTGGATCTACGCCGCTCTTCTCATTACTAAACGTGCGCCATTCAGAACCGACATCGATTACACGGTCTCCAACCACAAGCCCACATTCAGAGCAAATCATGTCTCCAGCTCTATAGTCTTCAATAAGGGGTGCATCGGGATGTGCATAACAGCACACTTTATTTGATGCATCAGGTCTAGATGTTACAATAAATAAAATTATTACTTGGTCTAATAATTCTTCACAAATTTTATTTTATCAAAAATTACCTAGATGAACTAGCCATTCGAATCTAGTTATTGTCTTTTTAAAGTAAATGGCACTTATCTTTTAATTATATATTGAAGTTTTTGATACTGAGAATAAATAAAATTTTCCAAAATTATAATTTTTTACTACGTTTTCGTTATTGTTCGGAGAACGGAGAGTTTGCTTTTTCTTTTGTTTTTAGTTTTACAAGTCAATTTTTACACGATGCATGTTTTAATGTGCAAATATAACAATTTCTCTTTCTCTCTGGCGGTGACTGTCCACGTTGCATTCTTCAATCACATCTACTTTCTCTTTCGCACTTATAGAACTGCACATGAAAACATGCATCGTGTAAAACCGGAGTAAACAAAACTATACCTACCATTGGTTTGGAGAAATAACGGCTGTAGGTGCGTAGAATATGATATATACTACGTTTATATGAGGGTTAATTTAACTTTTTAACTATAGCTGTATTTTATTTGAATTCGAATTGGGAATTACAACACAATTGCTATATTGCTATGGCAAAACCTGCTTGGCTTACAACATCAATAGCATAAGCATAAAGCCGAAAGTAAATCCAAAAAATTTTAATGATTAAGAAACTAAAGCCCTTTTATAGTTATGGTACTCACCGTAAGGCGGTTAAACCAAAAGCTGTTGCTTTGAGAATTAAAGTAAAGCCAAGCAGGCTTTGTCAAAGCAATTGCTGTATTGCTTGTCTAATCCAGCTTGGCTTACAACAACAATCGCATAAGCATAAAGCCGAAAATAAATCCAAAAAGTTTGTAGGATTTATAAATAAAGCCATTTTTTAGTTATAGCGCTCACCGTAAGGCGGTGTTGTGTTTAACACACATAACAATTAAAATGCACCGAAAATTTAAAGCCAAAAGCTGTTGTTTTTTAAAGCTAAGCCGGCTTGCCAAAGCAATACAGCAAATATAGCAAATTGCACTATCGAACTCCTTCTTTGGAATTTGAAAACCTGCTGTTTGGCTGGTTTTGAAATTCGAATTCGGATTCGGATTCCAATTAAAATTCAGCTTATAACAGCATTTTGTTAGAACAGGATTGGAATAGGATTTAGTTTACCCAATAAAATGAACATGAGTTGTAACATCTTTACAACTATTTCAGCTTTTTTAAGAATTAAACTTCAAAAAATAGCCTAAAGTAAAATTAAAACATGTTAACTAATAAAAATACATTTTTAATTTAACTCGTTTAGTATTGTGCATGTCTGCTCTGATCTGAAATAAATTGCAAACTCGCGTTAATTTTTTTTTTGATTTGTCAATTTCATTCAATTCTGAGCTACGTTTAAATTTTCAGGTCTATAGCTCAATGGGAATGGGAAGTTAATTTAAAATCAATTACAAAATTCCACTCGAACAGACATACACGAAAGCGAGCTAATAAAAACGTTTTAAAAAGAACAAACCAGTTTATTTCAACAAAAAATAACAAAACCAAAAAAAATAAACATCATGACAGTAAATTCAGTACATAAAAACTGAAAATATTTAAAAAACTATACATACTCGTATAATTATTTGTTAAAATAAAAAAAATTACTGGACAACCATTTTAGAAAATTAAATAATTTTATTGAACACCAAAACGACGAAATGGCGAACGACATGAAAATATTGGTTTTTTTTTGTTACAAATCTTTTCTTTTCTGATATACAATATGTATGTTAGTATGCTATGTTATATTCTTTCCTAACATACAGTATGATAATATCATATATGTATATTATACATTATGATAATATCATATATGTATATTATACAGTATGTGTGTTAGTATTGGTACATTGTTTTTAATTGTGAGATTAATGATTTAAAAAAACTTTACATATTACACAGGAATGATAGAATAACAGATTGCGCTGATCGATGTTTAAAATGGAAAATACTGCGCATGTACGTCACTTGTAATATGACAGCTCTATTTGTTGCTTGTTTGCTTGAGTTTCGCATGTGGCTGTAGTTAATTAAGTTAGTTTTTAAAAATGTTTACTTAACTTGACGACCCCTTTTTGTCTGTATTTTCGACCAATTTGAGGTCCTCTTAAACCACCTTTTACACGACCTACAGAGCTGAAATTTTATGAGTGTATTAGTTCAAAATATCGTTTTTTATATTCCGAGTATGACGCGTGTCGCATGTCGCGTGTGATGGGTTGACATTTTTTCGACTTTTTTGTGGTCCTTTATGAGCAACTTCCACACGATCTAGAGAGCTGAAATTTTGTGAGTGTCTAGTTCCTAAATAGCATTTTTTATATTCCGAGTATGAGGCGTGTCGCGTGTTGCGCGTGTGATGGGTTGAATTTTTTTTCTACTTTTTTGAGGTCCTTTTTCACCAACTTCCACACGACCTTTAGAGTTGTCTAAGCCCAAAAAAGCATTTTTTATATTCCGAGTATGATGCGAGTCGCGTGTTGCGTGTGGCATATGTGATGGATTGAATTTTTTTTTCGTCTTCTTTAAGGTCCGTTTTAAACACCTTTTACACGACATAGAGAGTTGAAATTTTGTGAGTATCGAAGTCCAAAACGCCGTTTTTTGTATTCCACGTATAACGCGTGTCATTTTTCGCGTGTGGCACGTGTGATGGTTTGAAATCGCGCCATTTTCTCTTTTAACCACCTTTAGCACGACCTTTATTGTTTATTAACTTATTAAGCTTAATAATTTATTGAATAAATATAAATAATTTGATATAACTCAAAGGACCTGAAAATTAGCGATTTGTTTGTTTTTGATGAATTATGGTGATGGTGGAGTTTTTATTGTGCTTCTATTTTGACATTTTAGGCGTTTTTAACATAAAATTTTCTATATTTTAGATTTAATTAATAATAAAAGTATTCGGTGGCCCGATTTGGTTGTTTGTTATGAATTATGTTGACGGAATTTTTATTGTGCTTGTGTTTTTACCTTTTATGCGTTTTTAACAAACAATTTCCTAAACTTTATTTGATAATTAATTAATAATGAATAAATGGATCTCTTAAAAAAACTATTCTGTGGGCGAAAATGGGCGGTTTGTTAGTTAATATAACTTTAGTGGAGAGTTTTATTCCTACGTTCTTTTTTGTTTGGTGTCATTAACAATTTCCTTTATGAGCTTTCTAGTTCTGAAGATTATTCTTGCCCTAAAAAATATTTTTTTAATATTTTAATCAAAAGATATTTGCAAACTGTTGTTGATTTGTGTTTTTAAATATTCCTTGCAAATCGTTACTGATTGAAGATAATATCTAAGGCATTTATGTGTTTCATCAACTCGTGTGTCGGTCTTGATAATCCCTCAGAAAGGTGATTAACATAGGCAAATGATGTGTCTTGAGTATGTCAAACTTAAATGCTGGGAATTTTGTCTTTCAGTTTCTGGCAAATGAATCCAGCCAAATTTTCAAAGTCGTCGTAAGCCATAGCTTCGTGCTCTGTTTCTTCTGGAACGGGCTCGCAGATTGATTCGGGACGGAACAAAATACCTTTAAATATTGTTCATAAACAAAAATAAATAAGCTTGGCTTATCTTAAAAAGAACATCTTAAAGAATTAAATGTCTAAGATCAAATTTCATCTTAATGGATAATTTATATCCTCTAGATCAGCAGGTAAATTCTGAAAAAAGTAAAAAAACCTGACGATTAGCGCGATGTTTCTTAACGTGAACGTTTCATTTTTCTCAAATGGCGATTCTGATCTAGAAAACTTTAGCGAACATCGAAAAAAAACATAGAAAAGTTTGTTTTGACATATTAACACCATATTGAAGCGATTTAACTTTTCATTCATTTAAAAAAATGGGGCCACTCAAACCCACCCCGACAGCCTACGGACTTTCCCGTATTGCCATCAAAAATGCCACTTGGAAAAATACTCTTTGCTGAAAAAACTCTAAACTTCAGAAGCCCCTCCCTTCTAAAGTGGATGACACCACAAAACAAGATGCCAGTTTGCAAGATCTGCTTAGAGGGGGCTTTGAGGAAAGGGCCGTTTCAAGGCCCTAATCCAAAAATCGCTATAATGCACTTTAGCCTAAAACTTTATTTAATTATTTTTATAATAATTATTAAATTATTTCCAAAAATGACACCATTATTTCTCGTTGGTTGAAACCTACGGCTGTACGCCACTTATTGTCTTCTGTAGTCACTTAACTATTATATATATAAATTTAAAATTCGGTAAAAAAATTATCCGAGAGCATTTTATGAAATAATCGCGTTTGAAAATTAAATAAAAAAAAAAGTTTTTTCTGAATTCGACGACGTTTTACGTAATTACGTGAAAAAAATCGTATGGAAGGGGGTGGTCTATTTTCACCCCCTACGGTGTACGTAGCGTTTTAATATGAAGAGATGTACTTTTGACCTTACATGACTTCACACCCTGTAACTCTTGAACACTTCTAGCTACAAGGTCACTGTTGATATTTTTTGGAAAAGTATTACATTTCTAAGATCATACAATGTACATTTTTTTAAATTCTTAAAACCATTACCGATGTAAACGTCGGTTGTTGGTAGTACTTTGGGGTTCCGTAGAGTGTCTTTTGGGGATCTTTTGGAAGGTTTTTAGGGTCCTTCTGGGGTGTTTTGAGAGATTTTTAGTGGCCTTTTTGGGGTATTTGGATTTCTTTTGGAAATGTTTTAGCATCTTTTGAGAGTTTTGTGGGTGGTTTTTGGGGGATCTTTTAGGAGGTATTTTGGGGGTCTTTTAGGAGGTTTTTTGGGAAGTCTATTGAGATCATTTTGAGGATCTTTTTTAAATATTTCTAAAAAAAAGTCTAATACATATTTATATATATTTTTATATTATTTATATCTATATATATAAAAATCAATTGCTGTTCGTTAGACTGGCTAAAACTCGAGAACGGCTGAACCGATTTGGCAAATTTTGGTCTTAAATTATTTGTGAAAGTCCAGAAAAGGTTTAAAAGGTGAATTCAACCCACTAGGTGGCGCTGGTATCGTTTTTTGCTGAAAATTCTTATTTATGGAACGATTTGGCTCAAATTCACAACATATAATATCTAAATAAAAAGAAAGTCGTTGACAAAATTTGGACCTGACTGGATTTGTGAGTTGGTTAGTTATTGGGGTGTAAGTGGGCGCGGCGTCAGTGGGCGGAGGTCAGCGGGATGGGACAGCCAGGAAACGCGGGTGTAAGTGGGCGTGGCGTCAGTGGGTGTGAGGTCAGTGGGTGTGAGGTCAGTGGGTGTGAGGTCAGTAGGTGGGTGGTCAGTTGGCGGGAGGTCAGTGGGATCGGGCAGCCGGAAAACGCGGGTGTAAGTGGGCGTGGCGTCAGTGGGTGTGAGGTCAGTGGGTGTGAGGTCAGTGGGCGGGAGGTTAGTGGGTGTGAAGTCAGTTGGTGTGAGTTTAGTGGGCGGGAGGTCAGTGGTTGGGAGGTCAGTGGGTGGGTGGTCAGTTGGCGGGAGGTCAGTGGGATGGGGCAGCCGTAAAACGCGGTTGTAAGTGGGCGTGGCGTCAGTGGGTGTGAGGTCAGTTGGTGTGAGGTCAGTTGGCGGGGGTCACTGGGATGGGGCAGCCGGAAAACGCGGGTGTAAGTAGACGTGGCGTCAGTGGGCGGGTAGCAAAGCGCCCGGGAACAGCTAGTATTATATAAATATTGTAGAGCATTCTGAATTATCCAGTTGTGATATTTTGTTGCGTAGTGAACTCAACCATTCTGCTATGTAATGTATCGAGTCGTGCGATAACATTCCATCGATCGAATTCAATATCTCCCTTTACTCGTCTTTTCATTTTATTCATATGGATCTTTAGCCTGCATATTAACCTTTAATCCCTTTAATGCCAAATGCCCCCATACAAAATTTTTAAAAAATTGACCCGATTTTCTTCAAATTTTATACGCATGTGTATCTTTGATGGACAGCACTTTCTGTAAAAATTTGGAAGTGATCGGGCCCCTGGGTCGAGGGGGCACCCATACAAATTTTATGAGTGTATTAGTTCAAAATATCGTTTTTTATATTCCGAGTATGACGCGTTTCGCATTTCGCGTGTGATGGGTTGACATTTTTTCGACTTTTTTGTGGTCCTTTATGCGCAACTTCCACACGATCTAGAGAGCTGAAATTTTGTGAGTGTCTAGTTCCTAAATAGCATTTTTTATATTCCGAGTATGAGGCGTGTCGCGTGTGGCGCGTGTGATGGGTTGAATTTTTTTTCTACTTTTTTGAGGTCCTTTTTAACCAACTTCCACACGAACTAGAGAGCTGAAATTTTGTGACTGCTTAAGTTCAAAACAACATTTTTTATATTCCGAGTATGACGTGTGTCGCGTATCACGTGTGGCTCGTGTGATGGGTTGAAATTTTTGTTTTGACTATTTTAAGGTCCTTTTTAACCAACTTCCACACGACCTAGAGAGCTGAAATTTTGTGACTGTCTACGTCCAAAATAACATTTGTCGTGTGTCGCGTGTGGCACGTGTGATGGGTTGACCTTTTTGTTTTGACTTTTTTGTGGTCCTTTTTAACCAACTTCCACACGACCTTTAGAGCTGAAATTTTGTGAGTATCTAAGTCCAAAACGCTGTTTTTTGTATTCCACGTATAACACGTGTCACGTTTCGCGTGTGGCACGTGTGATGGTTTGAAATCGCGCCATTTTCTCTTTTAACCACCTTCAGCACGGCCTTTATTGTTTATTAACTTATTAAGCTTAATAATTTATTGAATAAATATATATAATTGGAAATAACTCAAAGTACCTGAAAATTACCGATTTGTTTGTTTTTGATGAATTATGGTAATGGTGGAATTTTTATTGTGCTTCTATTTTGACCTTTTATGCTTTTTTAACATAAAATTTTCTATACTTTAGATTTAACTAATAATAAATATATCTCTTTAAAAAGTATTCGGTGGCCCGATTTGGTTGTTTGTTATGAATTATGTTGACGGAATTTTTATTGTGCTTGTGTTTTTACCTTTTATGCGTTTTCAACAAACAATTTCCTAAACTTTATTTGATAATTAATTAATAATGAATAAATGGATCTCTTAAAAAAAACTATACTGTGGGCGAAAATGGGCGGTTTGTTAGTTAATATAACTTTAGTGGAGAGTTTTTTTCCTACGTTCTTTTTTGTTTGGTGTCATTAACAATTTCCTTTTTGAGCTTTCTTATTCTGAAGATTATTCTTGCCCTAAAAAATATTATTTTAATATTTTAATCAAAAGGTATTTGCAAACTGTTGTTGATTTGTGTTTTTAAATATTCCTTGCAAATCGTTACTAATTGAAGATAATATCTAAGGCGTTTATGTGTTTCATCAACTCGTGTGTCGGTCTTGATAATCCCTCAGAAAGGTGATTAACATAGGCAAATGATGTGTCTTGAGTATGTCAAACTTGAATGCTGGGAATTTTGTCTTTCAGTTTCTGGCAAATGAATCCAGCCAAATTTTAAAAGTCGTCGTAAGCCATAGCATCGTGCTCTATTTCTTCTGAAACGGGCTCGCAGATTGATTCGGGACGGAACAAAATACCTTTAAATATTGTTCATAAACAAAAATAAATAAGCTTGGCTTATCTTAAAAAGAACATCTTAAAGAATTAAATTTCTAAGATCAAATTTCATCTTAATGGATAATTTAGATCCTCTAGATCAGCAGGTAAATTCTGAAAAAAGTAAAAAAACCGGACGATTAGCGCGATGTTTCTTAACGTGAACGTTTCATTTTTCTCAAACGGCGATTCTGATCAAGAAAACTTCAGCGAACATCGAAAAAAAAACATAGTGTAAGATTGTAAATCGTATGTTGGTATCGCAGATTGCAAATCATGTGTTGGCATCGCGGCGACCAAGTTGAACAATGACAGCATCGATACTCGAGAGGGTGCGGCTAGATATATTCTTTCAAAGAAGAACAAAGAAGATTATTAGAATTACAATTGTATTGTTATTTACGACTTCCGATTAGTTTTACAAAATAAATGGTGTATTATAATAGTCTAGTTTTTAAATAAATGCTCTATTACAACTCAGAAGTGGGGTGCAACAGTATCAAATAAATGCTTAAAATTGGTGAAATTTTTATTTTAAAAAAAATCATAATTTTTAATATTCTTCTTGTGACGCCATTTTGCAATGCCGAAAACAATTAAAACTAAAAAGGAGGAAATTTTGACTGAATCCGAAAACAAGGATGAGCTGGCCAAATTGGATGAGACTTATGATCGTCTCATCAAGCCGATCAACGAATCATTGTGGATGAACGAGCAGATTATGTTGAGCGCAATGAGAGTTTGTTGCGTCAGATTGAGATGTTGGAGCGTGAAAAGGAGTTGTTGTTGTTGCAGCGTCAAGTGGAACAACTGCGTGGAAGTGTTCCAGCATATACAAACGATGGTTTAAATAACATAAATGATACAGCTAACCAATCGAGTGTAGGGGCTGTATGTGCCACTAGGCTGGATTTTGGTGACGTTGAACATGCACTACCAAAATTTTCAGGCGATGATCGTGCGCATGACGTGGGTGAATTTTTTCGAGAGTTCGAGGAAATAATGACGCCGACTGGTGCTTCAGACACTTTTAAACTTCTGAGCCTTCGACGTTCACTACGAAATGTTGCCAAATCTTTACTTGAAACTAAGCCGTCTGTCAATTACAATGAATTAAAATCGATGTTGATCAACGAATTCAGAACAGCAACGACACGTGAAGATATTTATCGTCTTTTACGCAATACTAAGTGGGAACGCAACGAGGAAACTTACGTAGGCGAACCATTGTTAAGAGAGGCGGCGTTCCAGATGGTGAATTAGTCGGCATCATTGTCGATGGACTTCGTATTCCGCGGGCTGCATCTTACATCTTACTGGGTGCTAGAACAATGGATGATTTGAAGGACTTAATGAATTTGCACGAAACTCGTCTGATCGATGCTGCCAACACTATGACTGCGATGTCTGCTGTCAAAAATCGTACGAATGCCAAAGCTTACACTTAAGCCCCTTCCGCATCCGCCACTTCCATGCAACCGAGATGTTTCAACTGCTCACGAATAGGACATATAAAGCCATAATATCCATATCCAAAGCGACCAACCGGTTCCTGCTTCAAGTGCTGGCAAATGGGACATGTATTGCGCAATTGTCCAAACCCTCGGAAGCAACTTTTTGAGATGCAAACAGCAATTCCTGCCGTCACTTCTACTGCTTCTTCGCTAACTGCCCTTTCAGCCCAGGCTGCTGCTGTTACTGCTGAGGATGAAATGGGGGATGAAATGTATCGCCATTTCGAGGTAATGAATTTGTCCAATTAGTTTCATTAAAAGATATTAAAAAAGACGAGACTTCCGAGGCGCTTTGTCAATGTGACATCTTCCGAAATGCCTGAAACTTCCGAGACAACAATAGATATTAAAAAAGACGAGACTTCCGAGGCGCTTTGTCAATGCGACATCTTCCGAAATGCCTGAAACTTCCGAGACAACAATAGATATTAAAAAAGACGAGACTTCCGAGGCGCTTTGTCAATGCGACATCTTCCGAAATGCCTTAAACTTCCGAGACAACAATAGATATTAAAAAAGACGAGACTTCCGATGCGCTTAATCAATGCGACATCTTCCGAAATGCCTGAAACTTCCTAGACAACAATAGATATTAAAAAAGACGAGACTTCCGAGGCGCTTTGTCAATGCGACATCTTCCGAAATGCCTGAAACTTCCGAGACAACAATAGATAAGTTTGTTTTGACATATTAACACCATATTGAAGCGATTTAACTTTTCATTCATTTAAAAAAATGGGGCCACTCAAACCCACCCCGACAGCCTACGGACTTTCCCGTATTTCCATCAAAAATGCCACTTCGAAAAATACCCTTTGCTGAAAAAACTCTAAACTTCAGAAGCCCCTCCCTCCTAAAGTGGACGTCACCACAAAACAAGATGCCAGTTTGCAAGATCTGCTTAGAAGGGGCTTTGCGGAGAGGGCTGTTTCAAGGCCCTAATCCAAAAATAGCTATAATGCACTTTAGCTTAAAACTTTATTTAATTATTTTTATAATAATTATTTAATTATTTCCAAAAATGACACCATTATTTCTCGTTAGTTGAAATACGGCTGTACGCCACTTAATGTCTTCTGTAGTCACTTAACTATTATATATATAAATTTAAAATTCGGTAAAAAAATTATCCGAGAGCATTTTATGAAATAACCGCGTTTGAAAATAAAATTAAAAAAAAGTTTTTTTCTGAATTCGACGACGTTACGTAATAACGTGAAAAAAAACGTATGGGAGGGGGTGGTCTATTTTTACCCCCTACGGTGTACGTAGCGTTTTAATATGCAGAGATGTACTTTTGACCTTACATGACTTAACACCCTGTAACTCTTGAACACTTCTAGCTACAAGGTCACTGTTGATATTTTTTGGAAAAGTATTACATTTCTAAGATCATACAATGTACATTTTTTTAAATTCTTAAAACCATTACCGATGTAAACGTCGTGAAGTGATGTAAGGTCAAAAGTACATCTCTTCGCATTAAAACGCATTGAAATTGTAATTGAATTGAAATATCCAGTACACAAACCACTAACCCCTTTTCAACATCTTGGTTGTACTTTTGGGGTCTTTTGAAAGTCTTTTATTAGTCTTTATGTGATATTTGGGGTGTTTTGAAGTTATTTTGGTAGTACTTTGGGGTTCCGTAGAGTGTCTTTTGGGGATGTTTTGGAAGGTTTTTAGGGTCCTTCTGGGGTGTTTTGAGAGATTTTTAGTGGTCTTTTTGGGGTATTTGGATTTATTTTGGAAATGTTTTAGCGATCTTTTGAGAGTTTTGTGGGTGGTTTTTTGGGGGATCTTTTAGGAGGTATTTTGGGGGTCTTTTAGGAGGTTTTTTGGGAAGTCTATTGAGATCATTTTGAGGATCTTTTTTAAATATTTCTAAAAAAAGTCTAATACATATTTATATATATTTTTATATTATTTATATCTATATATATAAAAATTAATTGCTGTTCGTTAGACTGGCTAAAACTCGAGAACGGCTGAACCGATTTGGCGAATTTTGGTCTTAAATTATTTGTGGAAGTCCAGAAAAGGTTTAAAAGGTGAATTCAACCCGCTAGGGGGCAATGGTATCGTTTTTTTGCTGAAAATTCTTATTTATGGAACGATTTGGCTCAAATTCACAACATATAATATCTAAATAAAAAGAAAGTCGTTGACAAAATTTGGACCCGACTGGATTTGTGAGTTGGTTAGTTATTGGGGTGTAAGTGGGCGCGGCGTCAGTGGGCGGTGGTCAGCGGGATGGGACAGCCGGGAAACGCGGGTGTAAGTGGGCGTGGCGTCAGTGGGTGTGAGGTCAGTGGGTGTGAGGTCAGTGGGCGGGTGGTCAGTGGTTGTGAGGTCAGTGGGCGGTGGATCAGTGTGTATGAGGTCAATGGATGGGTGGTCAGTGGGCGGGAGGTCAGTGGGCGGGAGGTTAGTGGGTGTGAAGTCAGTTGGTGTGAGTTTAGTGGGCGGGAGGTCAGTGGGCGGGAGGTCAGTGGTTGGGAGGTCAGTGGGTGGGTGGTCAGTTCGCGGGAGGTCAGTGGGATGGGGCAGCCGTAAAACGCGGTTGTAAGTGGGCGTGGCGTCAGTGGGTGTGAGGTCAGTTGGTGTGAGGTCAGTTGGAGGGGGTCACTGGGATGGGGCAGCCGGAAAACGCGGGTGTAAGTAGACGTGGCGTCAGTGGGTGTGAGGTCAGTGGGTGTGAGGTCAGTGGGCGGGAGGTTAGTGGGTGTGAAGTCAGTTGGTGTGAGTTTAGTGGGCGGGAGGTCAGTGGTTGGGAGGTCAGTGGGTGGGTGGTCAGTTGGCGGGAGGTCAGTGGGATGGGGCAGCCGTAAAACGCGGTTGTAAGTGGGCGTGGCGTCAGTGGGTGTGAGGTCAGTTGGTGTGAGGTCAGTTGGCGGGGGTCACTGGGATGGGGCAGCCGGAAAACGCGGGTGTAAGTAGACGTGGCGTCAGTGGGCGGGTAGCAAAGCGCCCGGGAACAGCTAGTATTATATAAATATTGTAGAGCATTCTGAATTATCCAGTTGTGATATTTTGTTGCGTAGTGAACTCAACCATTCTGCTATGTAATGTATCGAGTCGTGCGATAACATTCCATCGATCGAATTCAATATCTCCCTTTACTCGTCTTTTCATTTTATTCATATGGATCTTTAGCCTGCATATTAACCTTTAATCCCTTTAATGCCAAATGCCCCCATACAAAATTTTTAAAAAATTGACCCGATTTTCTTCAAATTTTATACGCATGTGTATCTTTGATGGACAGCACTTTCTGTAAAAATTTGGAAGTGATCGGGCCCCTGGGTCGAGGGGGCACCCATACAAATTTTATGAGTGTATTAGTTCAAAATATCGTTTTTTATATTCCGAGTATGACGCGTTTCGCATTTCGCGTGTGATGGGTTGACATTTTTTCGACTTTTTTGTGGTCCTTTATGCGCAACTTCCACACGATCTAGAGAGCTGAAATTTTGTGAGTGTCTAGTTCCTAAATAGCATTTTTTATATTCCGAGTATGAGGCGTGTCGCGTGTGGCGCGTGTGATGGGTTGAATTTTTTTTCTACTTTTTTGAGGTCCTTTTTAACCAACTTCCACACGAACTAGAGAGCTGAAATTTTGTGACTGCTTAAGTTCAAAACAACATTTTTTATATTCCGAGTATGACGTGTGTCGCGTATCACGTGTGGCTCGTGTGATGGGTTGAAATTTTTGTTTTGACTATTTTAAGGTCCTTTTTAACCAACTTCCACACGACCTAGAGAGCTGAAATTTTGTGACTGTCTACGTCCAAAATAACATTTGTCGTGTGTCGCGTGTGGCACGTGTGATGGGTTGACCTTTTTGTTTTGACTTTTTTGTGGTCCTTTTTAACCAACTTCCACACGACCTTTAGAGCTGAAATTTTGTGAGTATCTAAGTCCAAAACGCTGTTTTTTGTATTCCACGTATAACACGTGTCACGTTTCGCGTGTGGCACGTGTGATGGTTTGAAATCGCGCCATTTTCTCTTTTAACCACCTTCAGCACGGCCTTTATTGTTTATTAACTTATTAAGCTTAATAATTTATTGAATAAATATATATAATTGGAAATAACTCAAAGTACCTGAAAATTACCGATTTGTTTGTTTTTGATGAATTATGGTAATGGTGGAATTTTTATTGTGCTTCTATTTTGACCTTTTATGCTTTTTTAACATAAAATTTTCTATACTTTAGATTTAACTAATAATAAATATATCTCTTTAAAAAGTATTCGGTGGCCCGATTTGGTTGTTTGTTATGAATTATGTTGACGGAATTTTTATTGTGCTTGTGTTTTTACCTTTTATGCGTTTTCAACAAACAATTTCCTAAACTTTATTTGATAATTAATTAATAATGAATAAATGGATCTCTTAAAAAAAACTATACTGTGGGCGAAAATGGGCGGTTTGTTAGTTAATATAACTTTAGTGGAGAGTTTTTTTCCTACGTTCTTTTTTGTTTGGTGTCATTAACAATTTCCTTTTTGAGCTTTCTTATTCTGAAGATTATTCTTGCCCTAAAAAATATTATTTTAATATTTTAATCAAAAGGTATTTGCAAACTGTTGTTGATTTGTGTTTTTAAATATTCCTTGCAAATCGTTACTAATTGAAGATAATATCTAAGGCGTTTATGTGTTTCATCAACTCGTGTGTCGGTCTTGATAATCCCTCAGAAAGGTGATTAACATAGGCAAATGATGTGTCTTGAGTATGTCAAACTTGAATGCTGGGAATTTTGTCTTTCAGTTTCTGGCAAATGAATCCAGCCAAATTTTAAAAGTCGTCGTAAGCCATAGCTTCGTGCTCTATTTCTTCTGAAACGGGCTCGCAGATTGATTCGGGACGGAACAAAATACCTTTAAATATTGTTCATAAACAAAAATAAATAAGCTTGGCTTATCTTAAAAAGAACATCTTAAAGAATTAAATTTCTAAGATCAAATTTCATCTTAATGGATAATTTAGATCCTCTAGATCAGCAGGTAAATTCTGAAAAAAGTAAAAAAACCGGACGATTAGCGCGATGTTTCTTAACGTGAACGTTTCATTTTTCTCAAACGGCGATTCTGATCAAGAAAACTTCAGCGAACATCGAAAAAAAAACATAGTGTAAGATTGTAAATCGTATGTTGGTATCGCAGATTGCAAATCATGTGTTGGCATCGCGGCGACCAAGTTGAACAATGACAGCATCGATACTCGAGAGGGTGCGGCTAGATATATTCTTTCAAAGAAGAACAAAGAAGATTATTAGAATTACAATTGTATTGTTATTTACGACTTCCGATTAGTTTTACAAAATAAATGGTGTATTATAATAGTCTAGTTTTTAAATAAATGCTCTATTACAACTCAGAAGTGGGGTGCAACAGTATCAAATAAATGCTTAAAATTGGTGAAATTTTTATTTTAAAAAAAATCATAATTTTTAATATTCTTCTTGTGACGCCATTTTGCAATGCCGAAAACAATTAAAACTAAAAAGGAGGAAATTTTGACTGAATCCGAAAACAAGGATGAGCTGGCCAAATTGGATGAGACTTATGATCGTCTCATCAAGCCGATCAACGAATCATTGTGGATGAACGAGCAGATTATGTTGAGCGCAATGAGAGTTTGTTGCGTCAGATTGAGATGTTGGAGCGTGAAAAGGAGTTGTTGTTGTTGCAGCGTCAAGTGGAACAACTGCGTGGAAGTGTTCCAGCATATACAAACGATGGTTTAAATAACATAAATGATACAGCTAACCAATCGAGTGTAGGGGCTGTATGTGCCACTAGGCTGGATTTTGGTGACGTTGAACATGCACTACCAAAATTTTCAGGCGATGATCGTGCGCATGACGTGGGTGAATTTTTTCGAGAGTTCGAGGAAATAATGACGCCGACTGGTGCTTCAGACACTTTTAAACTTCTGAGCCTTCGACGTTCACTACGAAATGTTGCCAAATCTTTACTTGAAACTAAGCCGTCTGTCAATTACAATGAATTAAAATCGATGTTGATCAACGAATTCAGAACAGCAACGACACGTGAAGATATTTATCGTCTTTTACGCAATACTAAGTGGGAACGCAACGAGGAAACTTACGTAGGCGAACCATTGTTAAGAGAGGCGGCGTTCCAGATGGTGAATTAGTCGGCATCATTGTCGATGGACTTCGTATTCCGCGAGCTGCATCTTACATCTTACTGGGTGCTAGAACAATGGATGATTTGAAGGACTTAATGAATTTGCACGAAACTCGTCTGATCGATGCTGCCAACACTATGACTGCGATGTCTGCTGCCAAAAATCGTACGAATGCCAAAGCTTACACTTAAGCCCCTTCCGCATCCGCCACTTCCATGCAACCGAGATGTTTCAACTGCTCACGAATAGGACATATAAAGCCATAATATCCATATCCAAAGCGACCAACCGGTTCCTGCTTCAAGTGCTGGCAAATGGGACATGTATTGCGCAATTGTCCAAACCCTCGGAAGCAACTTTTTGAGATGCAAACAGCAATTCCTGCCGTCACTTCTACTGCTTCTTCGCTAACTGCCCTTTCAGCCCAGGCTGCTGCTGTTACTGCTGAGGATGAAATGGGGGATGAAATGTATCGCCATTTCGAGGTAATGAATTTGTCCAATTAGTTTCATTAAAAGATATTAAAAAAGACGAGACTTCCGAGGCGCTTTGTCAATGTAACATCTTCCGAAATGCCTGAAACTTCCGAGACAACAATAGATATTAAAAAAGACGAGACTTCCGAGGCGCTTTGTCAATGCGACATCTTCCGAAATGCCTGAAACTTCCGAGACAACAATAGATATTAAAAAAGACGAGACTTCCGAGGCGCTTTGTCAATGCGACATCTTCCGAAATGCCTTAAACTTCCGAGACAACAATAGATATTAAAAAAGACGAGACTTCCGATGCGCTTAATCAATGCGACATCTTCCGAAATGCCTGAAACTTCCTAGACAACAATAGATATTAAAAAAGACGAGACTTCCGAGGCGCTTTGTCAATGCGACATCTTCCGAAATGCCTGAAACTTCCGAGACAACAATAGATAAGTTTGTTTTGACATATTAACACCATATTGAAGCGATTTAACTTTTCATTCATTTAAAAAAATGGGGCCACTCAAACCCACCCCGACAGCCTACGGACTTTCCCGTATTTCCATCAAAAATGCCACTTCGAAAAATACCCTTTGCTGAAAAAACTCTAAACTTCAGAAGCCCCTCCCTCCTAAAGTGGACGTCACCACAAAACAAGATGCCAGTTTGCAAGATCTGCTTAGAAGGGGCTTTGCGGAGAGGGCTGTTTCAAGGCCCTAATCCAAAAATAGCTATAATGCACTTTAGCTTAAAACTTTATTTAATTATTTTTATAATAATTATTTAATTATTTCCAAAAATGACACCATTATTTCTCGTTAGTTGAAATACGGCTGTACGCCACTTAATGTCTTCTGTAGTCACTTAACTATTATATATATAAATTTAAAATTCGGTAAAAAAATTATCCGAGAGCATTTTATGAAATAACCGCGTTTGAAAATAAAATTAAAAAAAAGTTTTTTTCTGAATTCGACGACGTTACGTAATAACGTGAAAAAAAACGTATGGGAGGGGGTGGTCTATTTTTACCCCATACGGTGTACGTAGCGTTTTAATATGCAGAGATGTACTTTTGACCTTACATGACTTAACACCCTGTAACTCTTGAACACTTCTAGCTACAAGGTCACTGTTGATATTTTTTGGAAAAGTATTACATTTCTAAGATCATACAATGTACATTTTTTTAAATTCTTAAAACCATTACCGATGTAAACGTCGTGAAGTGATGTAAGGTCAAAAGTACATCTCTTCGCATTAAAACGCATTGAAATTGTAATTGAATTGAAATATCCAGTACACAAACCACTAACCCCTTTTCAACATCTTGGTTGTACTTTTGGGGTCTTTTGAAAGTCTTTTATTAGTCTTTATGTGATATTTGGGGTGTTTTGAAGTTATTTTGGTAGTACTTTGGGGTTCCGTAGAGTGTCTTTTGGGGATGTTTTGGAAGGTTTTTAGGGTCCTTCTGGGGTGTTTTGAGAGATTTTTAGTGGTCTTTTTGGGGTATTTGGATTTATTTTGGAAATGTTTTAGCGATCTTTTGAGAGTTTTGTGGGTGGTTTTTTGGGGGATCTTTTAGGAGGTATTTTGGGGGTCTTTTAGGAGGTTTTTTGGGAAGTCTATTGAGATCATTTTGAGGATCTTTTTTAAATATTTCTAAAAAAAGTCTAATACATATTTATATATATTTTTATATTATTTATATCTATATATATAAAAATTAATTGCTGTTCGTTAGACTGGCTAAAACTCGAGAACGGCTGAACCGATTTGGCGAATTTTGGTCTTAAATTATTTGTGGAAGTCCAGAAAAGGTTTAAAAGGTGAATTCAACCCGCTAGGGGGCAATGGTATCGTTTTTTTGCTGAAAATTCTTATTTATGGAACGATTTGGCTCAAATTCACAACATATAATATCTAAATAAAAAGAAAGTCGTTGACAAAATTTGGACCCGACTGGATTTGTGAGTTGGTTAGTTATTGGGGTGTAAGTGGGCGCGGCGTCAGTGGGCGGTGGTCAGCGGGATGGGACAGCCGGGAAACGCGGGTGTAAGTGGGCGTGGCGTCAGTGGGTGTGAGGTCAGTGGGTGTGAGGTCAGTGGGCGGGTGGTCAGTGGTTGTGAGGTCAGTGGGCGGTGGATCAGTGTGTATGAGGTCAATGGATGGGTGGTCAGTGGGCGGGAGGTCAGTGGGCGGGAGGTTAGTGGGTGTGAAGTCAGTTGGTGTGAGTTTAGTGGGCGGGAGGTCAGTGGGCGGGAGGTCAGTGGTTGGGAGGTCAGTGGGTGGGTGGTCAGTTGGCGGGAGGTCAGTGGGATGGGGCAGCCGTAAAACGCGGTTGTAAGTGGGCGTGGCGTCAGTGGGTGTGAGGTCAGTTGGTGTGAGGTCAGTTGGAGGGGGTCACTGGGATGGGGCAGCCGGAAAACGCGGGTGTAAGTAGACGTGGCGTCAGTGGGTGTGAGGTCAGTGGGTGTGAGGTCAGTGGGCGGGAGGTTAGTGGGTGTGAAGTCAGTTGGTGTGAGTTTAGTGGGCGGGAGGTCAGTGGGCGGGAGGTCAGTGGTTGGGAGGTCAGTGGGTGGGTGGTCAGTTGGCGGGAGGTCAGTGGGATGGGGCAGCCGTAAAACGCGGTTGTAAGTGGGCGTGGCGTCAGTGGGTGTGAGGTCAGTTGGTGTGAGGTCAGTTGGCGGGGGTCACTGGGATGGGGCAGCCGGAAAACGCGGGTGTAAGTAGACGTGGCGTCAGTGGGCGGGTAGCAAAGCGCCCGGGAACAGCTAGTATTATATAAATATTGTAGAGCATTCTGAATTATCCAGTTGTGATATTTTGTTGCGTAGTGAACTCAACCATTCTGCTATGTAATGTATCGAGTCGTGCGATAACATTCCATCGATCGAATTCAATATCTCCCTTTACTCGTCTTTTCATTTTATTCATATGGATCTTTAGCCTGCATATTAACCTTTAATCCCTTTAATGCCAAATGCCCCCATACAAAATTTTTAAAAAATTGACCCGATTTTCTTCAAATTTTATACGCATGTGTATCTTTGATGGACAGCACTTTCTGTAAAAATTTGGAAGTGATCGGGCCCCTGGGTCGAGGGGGCACCCATACAAATTTTATGAGTGTATTAGTTCAAAATATCGTTTTTTATATTCCGAGTATGACGCGTTTCGCATGTCGGGTGTGATGGGTTGACATTTTTTCGACTTTTTTGTGGTCCTTTATGCGCAACTTCCACACGATCTAGAGAGCTGAAATTTTGTGAGTGTCTAGTTCCTAAATAGCATTTTTTATATTCCGAGTATGAGGCGTGTCGCGTGTGGCGCGTGTGATGGGTTGAATTTTTTTTCTACATTTTTGAGGTCCTTTTTAACCAACTTCCACACGAACTAGAGAGCTGAAATTTTGTGACTGCTTAAGTTCAAAACAACATTTTATATATTCCGAGTATGACGTGTGTCGCGTATCACGTGTGGCTCGTGTGATGGGTTGAAATTTTTGTTTTGACTATTTTAAGGTCCTTTTTAACCAACTTCCACACGACCTAGAGAGCTGAAATTTTGTGACTGTCTACGTCCAAAATAACATTTGTCGTGTGTCGCGTGTGGCACGTGTGATGGGTTGACCTTTTTGTTTTGACTTTTTTGTGGTCCTTTTTAACCAACTTCCACACGACCTTTAGAGCTGAAATTTTGTGAGTATCTAAGTCCAAAACGCTGTTTTTTGTATTCCACGTATAACGCGTGTCACGTTTCGGGTGTGGCACGTGTGATGGTTTGAAATCGCGCCATTTTCTCTTTCAACCACCTTCAGCACGGCCTTTATTGTTTATTAACTTATTAAGCTTAATAATTTATTGAATAAATATATATAATTGGAAATAACTCAAAGTACCTGAAAATTACCGATTTGTTTGTTTTTGATGAATTATGGTAATGGTGGAATTTTTATTGTGCTTCTATTTTGACCTTTTATGCTTTTTTAACATAAAATTTTCTATACTTTAGATTTAACTAATAATAAATATATCTCTTTAAAAAGTATTAGGTGGCCCGATTTGGTTGTTTGTTATGAATTATGTTGACGGAATTTTTATTGTGCTTGTGTTTTTACCTTTTATGCGTTTTCAACAAACAATTTCCTAAACTTTATTTGATAATTAATTAATAATGAATAAATGGATCTCTTAAAAAAAACTATTCTGTGGGCGAAAATGGGCGGTTTGTTAGTTAATATAACTTTAGTGGAGAGTTTTTTCCTACGTTCTTTTTTGTTTGGTGTCATTAACAATTTCCTTTTTGAGCTTTCTTATTCTGAAGATTATTCTTGCCCTAAAAAATATTTTTTTAATATTTTAATCAAAAGGTATTTGCAAACTGTTGTTGATTTGTGTTTTTAAATATTCCTTGCAAATCGTTACTAATTGAAGATAATATCTAAGGCGTTTATGTGTTTCATCAACTCGTGTGTCGGTCTTGATAATCCTTCAGAAAGGTGATTAACATAGGCAAATGATGTGTCTTGAGTATGTCAAACTTGAATGCTGGGAATTTTGTCTTTCAGTTTCTGGCAAATGAATCCAGCCAAATTTTCAAAGTCGTTGTAAGCCATAGCTTCGTGCTCTATTTCTTCTGGAACGGGCTCGCAGATTGATTCGGGACGGAACAAAATACCTTTAAATATTGTTCATAAACAAAAAAAAAAAAGAACATCTTAAAGAATTAAATTTCTAAGATCAAATTTCATCTTAATGGATAATTTAGATCCTCTAGATCAGCAGGTAAATTCTGAAAAAAGTAAAAAAACCGGACGAACATCGCGCTGTTTCTTAACGTGAACGTTTCATTTTTCTCAAACGGCGATTCTGATCAAGAAAACTTCAGCGAACATCGAAAAAAAAACATAGTGTAAGATTGTAAATCGTATGTTGGTATCGCAGATTGCAAATCATGTGTTGGCATCGCGGCGACCAAGTTGAACAATGACAGCATCGATACTCGAGAGGGTGCGGCTAGATATATTCTTTCAAAGAAGAACAAAGAAGATTATTAGAATTACAATTGTATTTTTATTTACGACTTCCGATTAGTTTTACAAAATAAATGGTGTATTATAATAGTCTAGTTTTTAAATAAATGCTCTATTACAACTCAGATGTGGGGTGCAACCGTATCAAATAAATGCTTAAAATTGGTGAAATTTTTATTTAAAAAAAAATCATAATTTTTTATATTCTTCTTGTGACGCCATTTTGCAATGCCGAAAACAATTAAAACTAAAAAGGAGGAAATTTTGACTGAATCCGAAAACAAGGATGAGCTGGCCAAATTGGATGAGACTTATGATCGTCTCATCAAGCCGATCAACGAATCATTGTGGATGAACGAGCAGATTATGTTGAGCGCAATGAGAGTTTGTTGCGTCAGATTGAGATGTTGGAGCGTGAAAAGGAGTTGTTGTTGTTGCAGCGTCAAGTGGAACAACTGCGTGGAAGTGTTCCAGCATATACAAACGATGGTTTAAATAACATAAATGATACAGCTAACCAATCGAGTGTAGGGGCTGTATGTGCCACTAGGCTGGATTGGTTAGCTGTATCATTTATGTTATTTAAACCATCGTTTGTATATGCTGGAACACTTCCACGCAGTTGTTTCACTTGACTAGACTATTATAATACACCATTTATTTTGTAAAACTAATCGGAAGTCGTAAATAACAATACAATTGTAATTCTAATAATCTTCTTTGTTCTTCTTTGAAAGAATATATCTAGCCGCACCCTCTCGAGTATCGATGCTGTCATTGTTCAACTTGGTCGCCGCGATGCCAACACATGATTTGCAATCTGCGATACCAACATACGATTTACAATCTTACACTATGTTTTTTTTCGATGTTCGCTGAAGTTTTCTTGATCAGAATCGCCGTTTGAGAAAAATGAAACGTTCACGTTAAGAAACAGCGCGATGTTCGTCCGGTTTTTTTACTTTTTTCAGAATTTACCTGCTGATCTAGAGGATCTAAATTATCCATTAAGATGAAATTTGATCTTAGAAATTTAATTCTTTAAGATGTTCTTTTTAAGATAAGCCAAGCTTTTTTTTTTTGTTTATGAACAATATTTAAAGGTATTTTGTTCCGTCCCGAATCAATCTGCGAGCCCGTTCCAGAAGAAATAGAGCACGAAGCTATGGCTTACAACGACTTTGAAAATTTGGCTGGATTCATTTGCCAGAAACTGAAAGACAAAATTCCCAGCATTCAAGTTTGACATACTCAAGACACATCATTTGCCTATGTTAATCACCTTTCTGAGGGATTATCAAGACCGACACACGAGTTGATGAAACACATAAACGCCTTAGATATTATCTTCAATTAGTAACGATTTGCAAGGAATATTTAAAAACACAAATCAACAACAGTTTGCAAATACCTTTTGATTAAAATATTAAAAAAATATTTTTTAGGGCAAGAATAATCTTCAGAATAAGAAAGCTCAAAAAGGAAATTGTTAATGACACCAAACAAAAAAGAACGTAGGAAAAAACTCTCCACTAAAGTTATATTAACTAACAAACCGCCCATTTTCGCCCACAGAATAGTTTTTTTTAAGAGATCCATTTATTCATTATTAATTAATTATCAAATAAAGTTTAGGAAATTGTTTGTTGAAAACGCATAAAAGGTAAAAACACAAGCACAATAAAAATTCCGTCAACATAATTCATAACAAACAACCAAATCGGGCCACCGAATACTTTTTAAAGAGATATATTTATTATTAATTAAATCTAAAGTATAGAAAATTTTATGTTAAAAACGCATAAAAGGTCAAAATAGAAGCACAATAAAAATTCCACCATCACCATAATTCATCAAAAACAAACAAATCGGTAATTTTCAGGTACTTTGAGTTATTTCCAATTATATATATTTATTCAATAAATTATTAAGCTTAATAAGTTAATAAACAATAAAGGCCGTGCTGAAGGTGGTTGAAAGAGAAAATGGCGCGATTTCAAACCATCACACGTGCCACACGCGAAACGTGACACGCGTTATACGTGGAATACAAAAAACAGCGTTTTGGACTTAGATACTCAAAAAATTTCAGCTCTAAAGGTCGTGTGGAAGTTGGTTAAAAAGGACCACAAAAAAGTCAAAACAAAAAGGTCAACCCATCACACGTGCCACACGCGACACACGACAAATGTTATTTTGGACGTAGACAGTCACAAAATTTCAGCTCTCTAGGTCGTGTGGAAGTTGGTTAAAAAGGACCTTAAAATAGTCAAAACAAAAATTTCAACCCATCACACGAGCCACACGTGATACGCGACACACGTCATACTCGGAATATATAAAATGTTGTTTTGAACTTAAGCAGTCACAAAATTTCAGCTCTCTAGTTCGTGTGGAAGTTGGTTAAAAAGGACCTCAAAAATGTAGAAAAAAAATTCAACCCATCACACGCGCCACACGCGACACGCCTCATACTCGGAATATAAAAAATGCTATTTAGGAACTAGACACTCACAAAATTTCAGCTCTCTAGATCGTGTGGAAGTTGCGCATAAAGGACCACAAAAAAGTCGAAAAAATGTCAACCCATCACACCCGACATGCGAAACGCGTCATACTCGGAATATAAAAAACGATATTTTGAACTAATACACTCATAAAATTTGTATGGGTGCCCCCTCGACCCAGGGGCCCGATCACTTCCAAATTTTTACAGAAAGTGCTGTCCATCAAAGATACACATGCGTATAAAATTTGAAGAAAATCGGGTCAATTTTTTAAAAATTTTGTATGGGGGCATTTGGCATTAAAGGGATTAAAGGTTAATATGCAGGCTAAAGATCCATATGAATAAAATGAAAAGACGAGTAAAGGGAGATATTGAATTCGATCGATGGAATGTTATCGCACGACTCGATACATTACATAGCAGAATGGTTGAGTTCACTACGCAACAAAATATCACAACTGGATAATTCAGAATGCTCTACAATATTTATATAATACTAGCTGTTCCCGGGCGCTTTGCTACCCGCCCACTGACGCCACGTCTACTTACACCCGCGTTTTCCGGCTGCCCCATCCCAGTGACCCCCGCCAACTGACCTCACACCAACTGACCTCACACCCACCAACAACTCAGATGTGGGGTGCAACCGTATCAAATAAATGCTTAAAATTGGTGAAATTTTTATTTAAAAAAAAATCATAATTTTTTATATTCTTCTTGTGACGCCATTTTGCAATGCCGAAAACAATTAAAACTAAAAAGGAGGAAATTTTGACTGAATCCGAAAACAAGGATGAGCTGGCCAAATTGGATGAGACTTATGATCGTCTCATCAAGCCGATCAACGAATCATTGTGGATGAACGAGCAGATTATGTTGAGCGCATTCGAGGAAATAATGACGCTGACTGGTGCTTCCGACACTTTTAAACTTCTGAGCCTTCGACGTTCACTACGAAATGTTGCCAAATCTTTACTTGAAACTAAGCCGTCTGTCAATTACAATGAATTAAAATCGATGTTGATCAACGAATTCGGAACAGCAACGACACGTGAAGATATTTATCGTCTTTTACGTAATACTAAGTGGGAACGCAACGAGGAAACTTACGTATGCGAACCATTGTTAAGAGAGGCGGCGTTCCAGATGGTGAATTAGTCGGCATCATTGTCGATGGACTTCGTATTCCGCGGGCTGCAGCTTACATCTTACTGGGTGCTAGAACAATGGATGATTTGAAGGACTTAATGAATTTGCACGAAACTCGTCTGATCGATGCTGCCAACACTATGACTGCGATGTCTGCTGCCAAAAATCGTACGAATGCCAAAGCTTACACTTAAGCCCCTTCCGCATCCGCCACTTCCATGCAACCGAGATGTTTCAACTGCTCACGAATAGGACATATAAAGCCACAATGTCCATATCCAAAGCGACCAACCGGTTCCTGCTTCAAGTGCTGGCAAATGGGACATGTATTGTCCAAACCCTCGGAAGCAACTTTTTGAGATGCAAACAGCAATTCCTGCCGTCACTTCTACTGCTTCTTCGCTAACTGCCCTTTCAGCCCAGGCTGCTGCTGTTACTGCTGAGGATGAAATGGGGGATGAAATGTATCGCCATTTCGAGGTAATGAATTTGTCCAATTAGTTTCATTAAAATATATTAAAAAAGACGAGACTTCCGAGGCGCTTTGTCAATGTGACATCTTCCGAAATGCCTGAAACTTCCGAGACAACAATAGATATTAAAAAAGACGAGACTTCCGAGGACCTTTGTCAATGCGACATCTTCCGAAATGCCTGAAACTTCCGAGACAACAATAGATATTAAAAAAGACGAGACTTCCGAGGCGCTTTGTCAATGCGACATCTTCCGAAATGCCTGAAACTTCCGAGACAACAATAGATATTAAAAAAGACGAGACTTCCGAGGCGCTTAATCAATGCGACATCTTCCGAAATGCCTGAAACTTCCTAGACAACAATAGATATTAAAAAAGACGAGACTTCCGAGGCGCTTTGTCAATGCGACATCTTCCGAAATGCCTGAAACTTCCGAGACAACAATAGATAAGTTTGTTTTGACATATTAACACCATATTGAAGCGATTTAACTTTTCATTCATTTAAAAAAATGGGGCCACTCAAACCCACCCCGACAGCCTACGGACTTTCCCGTATTTCCATCAAAAATGCCACTTCGAAAAATACCCTTTGCTGAAAAAACTCTAAACTTCAGAAGCCCCTCCTTCCTAAAGTGGACGTCACCACAAAACAAGATGCCAGTTTGCAAGATCTGCTTAGAAGGGGCTTTGCGGAGAGGGCTGTTTCAAGGCCCTAATCCAAAAATCGCTATAATGCACTTTAGCCTAAAACTTTATTTAATTATTTTTATAATAATTATTTAATTATTTCCAAAAATGACACCATTATTTCTCGTTGGTTGAAACCTACGGCTGTACGCCACTTATTGTCTTCTGTAGTCACTTAACTATTATATATATAAATTTAAAATTCGGTAAAAAAATTATCCGAGAGCATTTTATGAAATAATCGCGTTTGAAAATAAAATTAAAAAAAAGTTTTTTTCTGAATTCGACGACGTTTTACGTAATTACGTGAAAAAAATCGTATGGGAGGGGGTGGTCTATTTTTACCCCCTACGGTGTACGTAGCGTTTTAATATGCAGAGATGTACTTTTGACCTTACATGACTTAACACCCTGTAACTCTTGAACACTTCTAGCTACAAGGTCACTGTTGATATTTTTTGGAAAAGTATTACATTTCTAAGATCATACAATGTACATTTTTTTAAATTCTTAAAACCATTACCGATGTAAACGTCGTGAAGTGATGTAAGGTCAAAAGTACATCTCTTCGCATTAAAACGCATTGAAATTGTAATTGAATTGAAATATCCAGTACACAAACCACTAAACCCTTTTCAACATCTTGGTTGTACTTTTGGGGTCTTTTGAAAGTCTTTTATTAGTCTTTATGTGATATTTGGGGTGTTTTGAAGTTATTTTGGTAGTACTTTGGGGTTCCGTAGAGTGTCTTTTGGGGATGTTTTGGAAGGTTTTTAGGGTCCTTCTGGGGTGTTTTGAGAGATTTTTAGTGGTCTTTTTGGGGTATTTGGATTTATTTTGGAAATGTTTTAGCGATCTTTTGAGAGTTTTGTGGGTGGTTTTTTGGGGGATCTTTTAGGAGGTATTTTGGGGGTCTTTTAGGAGGTTTTTTGGGAAGTCTATTGAGATCATTTTGAGGATATTTTTTTAAATATTTCTAAAAAAAGTCTAATACATATTTATATATATTTTTATATTATTTATATCTATATATATAAAAATTAATTGCTGTTCATTAGACTGGCTAAAACTCGAGAACGGCTGAACCGATTTGGCGAATTTTGGTCTTAAATTATTTGTGGAAGTCCAGAAAAGGTTTAAAAGGTGAATTCAACCCGCTAGGTGGCAATGGTATCGTTTTTTTGCTGAAAATTCTTATTTATGGAACGATTTGGCTCAAATTCACAACATATAATATCTAAATAAAAAGAAAGTCGTTGACAAAATTTGGACCCGACTGGATTTGTGAGTTGGTTAGTTATTGGGGTGTAAGTGGGCGCAGCGTCAGTGGGCGGTGGTCAGCGGGATGGGACAGCCGGGAAACGCGGGTGTAAGTGGGCGTGGCGTCAGTGGGTGTGAGGTCAGTGGGTGTGAGGTCAGTGGGCGGGAGGTCAGTAGGTGGGTGGTCAGTTGGCGGGAGGTCAGTGGGATGGGGCAGCCGGAAAACGCGGGTGTAAGTGGGCGTGGCGTCAGTGGGTGTGAGGTCAGTGGGTGTGAGGTCAGTGGGCGGGGGTCACTGGGATGGGGCAGCCAGAAAACGCGGGTGTAAGTAGACGTGGCGTCAGTGGGCGGGTAGCAAAGCGCCCGGGAACAGCTAGTATTATATAAATATTGTAGAGCATTCTGAATTATCCAGTTATGATATTTTGTTGCGTAGTGAACTCAACCATTCTGCTATGTAATGTATCGAGCCGTGCGATAACATTCCATCGATCGAATTCAATATCTCCCTTTACTTGTCTTATCATTTTATTCATATGGATTTTTAGCCTGCATATTAACCTTTAATCCCTTTAATGCCAAAGAAGTATTATTTCAAACGCGCGTACACAAGTTCACATACCCACTTTTTAAATTCTCTATATTAACTTCACTTGCCCGTGGCGGCCGGCCGGGTGGCTGGCTGGCTGGCACACCAAATCTTGTGATCAATTTTTAAGCCACTTCCTACAGCCCGATTTTATTTTGAAATTTGAAATTTTGCACACATGTATATATCCCATGACAACACTTTCTATTAAAATTTGAAGCCCCTCGGGCCGCGGGGTCGGGGGGCTCCCATACAAAATTTTTAAAAAATTGACCCGATTTTCTTAAAATTTTATACGCATGTGTATCTTTGATGGACAACACTTTCTGTAAAAATTTGGTAGTGATCGGGTCCCTGGGTCGGGGGGGCACCCATACAAATTTTATGAAAAAATTTCCGATTTTCTTCAAATTTTATACGCATGTGTATCTCCGATGGACAAAACTTTTTGTAAAATTTTTGAAGCGATCGTGCCCCGGGGTCGGGGGGCTCCCATTCAAAAATTTTTTTTAATTATCAATTTTTAACGCACTTCCTTAAGCCCGATTTTCCTGAAATTTTGTACACATGTGTATTTCCGGTGACAATACTTTCTTTTTAAATTTTGAAGTGGTCGGGCCGCGAATTCGTGGGGCTCCAATACAAATTTAAAATAAAAATTACCCGATTGTTTTCAAATTTTACACACATGTGGGTGTAAGGTCAGTGGGCGGGAGGTCAGTAGGTGGGTGGTCAGTTGGCGGGAGGTCAGTGGGATGGGGCAGCCGGAAAACGCGGGTGTAAGTGGGCGTGGCGTCAGTGGGTGTGAGGTCAGTGGGTGTGAGGTCAGTGGGCGGGGGTCACTGGGATGGGGCAGCCGGAAAACGCGGGTGTAAGTAGACGTGGCGTCAGTGGGCGGGTAGCAAAGCGCCCGGGAACAGCTAGTATTATATAAATATTGTAGAGCATTCTGAATTATCCAGTTGTGATATTTTGTTGCGTAGTGAACTCAACCATTCTGCTATGTAATGTATCGAGTCGTGCGATAACATTCCAGTGATCGAATTCAATATCTCCCTTTACTCGTCTTATCATTTTATTCATATGGATTTTTAGCCTGCATATTAACCTTTAATCCCTTTAATGCCAAAGAAGTATTATTTCAAACGCGCGTACTAAAGTTCACAAACCCACTTTTTAAATTCTCTATATTAACTTCACTTGCCCGTGGCGGCCGGCCGGGTGGCTGGCTGGCTGGCACACCAAATCTTGTGATCAATTTTTAAGCCACTTCCTACAGCCCGATTTTATTTTGAAATTTGAAATTTTGCACACATGTATATATCCCATGACAACACTTTCTATTAAAATTTGAGGCCCCTCGGGCCGCGGGGTCGGGAGGCTCCCATACAAAATTTTTAAAAAATTGACCCGATTTTCTTAAAATTTTATACGCATGTGTATCTTTGATGGACAACACTTTCTGTAAAAATTTGGTAGTGACCGCCCCCCTGGGTCGGGGGGCACCCATACAAATTTTATGAAAAACTTTCCGATTTTCTTCAAATTTTATACGCATGTGTATCTCCGATGGACAAAACTTTTTGTAAAATTTTTGAAGCGATCGTGCCCCGGGGTCGGGGGGCTCCCATACAATTTTTTTTTTTAATTATCAATTTTTAACGCACTTCCTAAAGCCCGATTTTCCTGAAATTTTGTACACATGTGTATTTCCGGTGACAATACTTTCTTTTTAAATTTTGAAGTGGTCGGTCCGCGAATTCGTGGGGCTCCAATACAAATTTAAAATAAAAATTACCCGATTTTTTTCAAATTTTACACACATGTGTATACCCAATAAACAATAATAATAATAATATTAGGTGCGACAGACCATTGCGGTCCAAGGCCTAACATCTCGCGACCATTTGTGCTGCGCATGTTAATTTTTGAACACAAATGGAAGGGACCTACAATTTAAGGCCGGATCCGAACGGCGAATTGAGAAGCTATCCGTGACAAGGTATTACTCTCGGAACGTTTGTCACCCATTCGCGAGAGGTGGGACACCGTGAAAAATATTTTTTGGTGTTGCTGGGATTCGAACCTGAACCTCCTGCTCAGCAGCCATGTGCACTTCCACTGAGCCACGGCATCTGATGTCAAACGTCTCTTTCGAATATTTTCTCCTACAATAAAAAAATACAAAAAATAAAAAATGACCCAGGATCGAGGGGCTCCCATATCAATTTCTGCGATTAGAGAATTTATATGAAAAATTTTAATTTTTATGGGTTGTTTTTTTTATTATTTTTAATTATTTCTCCGATATTTATGTACAGTGTTATCTGATGATGATTGCATAGGTATAGTTGACACAACAGCGTTGTGATGACTTAATTATGAAACGCACGATTTTGACTCAACATTCTCTGGATATCGTGTAAAAACAGCATTTATTCTAGTTTCAGATTTTGTTGTTGCTATCTTAGGATCATTATTTATATACAGATTGAATTTTTTATATTTAAGAGATATAACAAGTTGGTGGTATCAAACAGAAAGTTATTTAATGGTATCGAATCATTAAATGCAAAATTTACATTTAAATCACCACCCAAAATAAGTGATATTTTATGATATTCTGTGCCAAGAAGAGCAGCACTTCCATACTATATGCAAGTCGCTGGTGATGTTAAAACAGAATAATGTTTGCTTAAAAGATATATAGATAACAATGAAAATAATTTTCACCATCTATATTTTTTGTTGATAAAATATTCTTGTAGTGTTTTGTGCCAATGCGTTAGTTCGCGTAAGCATAAAGACCCTCAAAAGACCCCCTAAAGAACCAAGAGCCCACCAAAAATTCATTAAAAGACCGCAAAGGAACCACTTAAATAACCCTTAAAAAACCCCTAAACCACATCATCATCTCAGAACACCCCCAAAGGAACCCTACAAAACGCTCAAAAATTTCTTTAAGAGAGATTCCAAGAGATTCTCAAAATGCCTCCAATAGACCGTCAAAAGGCCCTCAAAAGACCCCCAAATACCCTCAGAAGACCCCCATAGCGAATACATAAAGCATAGTTCCCCCTATTTTTCTCTTCTTAGCCAAATACCTTTTTCCGTCATTTATGATCGAAATCAAATATCAACGAAGCTGTTAAAATATATATTTTCCTGGCAAATGTGAATTTGCGTCCAATGAACTATCGTAGTTCAAAAAGAATTCTAACTCATGAACAATGAAACAACGAATATCAATTTGAAATCAAGTAAGTGTAGAAAAACTTAGTTTTTCGGGTTTATGTATACCTCGACACACAATACACTCCACACAGTCCTTTTATTTTTACATGGTATTATTTGGTAATAACCACCAAATTATCTGTTTTCTACGAATCACACGCGCCACACGCGACTAGGGACACGCGTCCATACGAGAGATCTCAGAAATAGCCCTTAACATTGAGCTGCTCAAAAAATTTCAGCTCATATTACAAACTAGTGTGTGAACGTGTGTTCGCGGAGCCTCCAGAAAATCACAAAAACGCGCGATTGATCGATGCCTGTGGTCTAGCCCAATAACGAATATAGCGTAGTTCTCTCTTTTTCTCTCTCTGGCCAAGCCTTCTCATGATGCAACCTTGAAATTTTACTCCCAACGCGCCCAAAGAAGTTTCACTTCAAAAATTCAATGTCCGTTAAATCGGGCACTGTACAACATTTAACTTACGTTTGTATCTATACGTGTAGCCCACTACTTAACTTTGATATTGTGTTCTCTATAATTAATTTACGATAAGTTAATAAATGATTTGAATATATTATAACGATTAGTATACAATCTTAAATTTTTATTTTTTGTGATATAATTAACGTTTATGTAACAATTATATTAATTTAATTTACTAATAGTAATACTTCACATCTTAAATAACACACAATGTACATAAATTTAATTTTATTTGTATATGACGAATTTTTTAATTTATATAGCACGTTGAACAAATTGCAATTCTCTTTTTAAAAATGGCGTCCTTTATTTAGTTATAACCTTATATGTGCGTCAATAATAAAATGTACAAAAACATCAATGTAAGTGTGATCAATATAGCTGACATTAACAAGGCGAAGACAACTAAGTTAGTTTTCATAGCTCATCCAAAAAAAATATAGCTCGCATATCTTAGCTCAAGTTTGCGCATTTAATTAAAACACTTTGCTTACAACCGACAGCTATGAACATAGCTCACATTCCATAGTTTAACTTAGCTGAAATGTACAGCAGGCCTAAGACATGAGTTAAAATTTCGACTTGAGTATTTCAGCACATGGGTTGAAAGATTGAAGTTTGATTAACGTGGTATGTAAAGGGTGTACCAACAAGATCGCCGGATTTAAATTTGCCGCCATTTTGTTAATACAAGTTGTACGGTGATTTTTTGACATTTGTCACGTACAGACCACACGATTTAAGAATATGGAGAATGTGTTCTTAATTCAAAAATAAATGTGTTTTTTCTTTAAATTTTATATAAACAAATTTGAATTTGAATACAAGAGAATCCGGCGCTTTTGTTGGGACACCCTTTATAACACACTAAACGCTTTTTCTAGTAACAATTGGGGAATCATGAATCCTCCAGGTGGATACATTTTGTGTGTGCGAATGTATAAGCAATTTGGTATTTGAATTTCAAGTAATTTCCTTAAATAATATATGTCAAGTATTTCATAATTTTTATTGCTAGTATATGGTACCTTAATATTTTGCATTATATATTACTGTATATCCGACCTTTTTTTTTTTTATAGAAAAGTCGGTTTTTTGGCTCTACCACTGTTGAGGGTGGTTCGATTGGCCCATTTTTTTATTTTACTGAAACGCATTTTTTTCCTTTCGTTTAATACGAATTAAGCCCCAAACCTCCTTCAAACCACTTGGAAAAATGCATTTTTTCAAAAACAAAAAAATAGCCACGCCCATGCCTTGGCTGCGTACAACTATTTTTCACCTTTCATATTATACCAAGATTTAGGCACACCCATTTTTAAACACGGTTTTTTTGTATTTAGAAAAAACAAATTTTCTTTTTGGTGGTTCGAACACCCACCCTCGGCCGGACGTTTCGATTGTAGTCGATGTTTTTAAACGTGTGACCATTGCGCTCTATACAACTCCCAGCACTCTAATCGTGAGTTTTATTTTAATGTTCACTGGCATTTTCCTTTGAAAAAAAAGTTTTCCCCCACTGGTGATTCGAACCTGTGATTCGGGTAGACGGACGCCCTGGGGTCGGACGCTTAATCGGTTGAGCTACTGTGCCAAAATTGCTTAGATAAGGGCATACTAGCAGTCAATAGCTGTACGGTGTGTGACGGAATGATTTGGGTGTACCGAAACACTTCGACCCACGCTTAAAAATCCTTCCATTAAATCTGGCTTTCTATAAGTGCAATAGAGAAGGGTAATGAATAGGAAGATATTTCTCCCTAACCGTCGCGGGCAAACTTGACCATTAAATTTTTTGACATTTCTTCTTTCCTCTTTACTTTTTTCGGCACACGAACACAGTGTTTCAGCACACGAATACGCTACAATAAAATAATTGCTTGGGTGAGTAAAATTATGGAGTTGTCGCTGAAAAAAAAGGTGCAAAAATTAAATAAAAAATTAAAACAAATATAAGGTATATGGGAAAACATATATTTATTGGATCAGTATCACAAGGTAATATGTGTTCTATGGTTGCCCGGCTAATTGTTCTCCCATAATTATTCTCGCACAATTGTACAGTTGTTTTATCACAATTGTTATGAGGCAATTGTTCTCGCACAATTTTTCTCGTTCTTCTCAGGAAATTCTTCTCAAAATTTTATTTTGCTTAAATATAAAATTACTTAATAAATGAAGAGTTTTTCCTTTTAATTGGCGTTTTGGTATTTTATCGACACACTGTAAAATACAGTGCGCTCAATTAATTTATATTTAGTTAGGAGTTTTTACTTTTAAAAGGCGTTTTCGTTTTTTATCGACACACTGTAATATAAAATGCGCTCAATTAATTTATATTTAGATAGGAGTTTTTCCTTTAAAAAGGCATTTTGTAAATTATGGACCCACTGTAAAGTACAATGCACTCAATTGATTTATATTTAGATGGGAGGTTTTCTATTTAAAAGGCCGATAAAAATTAACAAAAAATTTTGAGAACAATTGCTCGAAAACAATTGTGCGAAAAAAATTGTGCGAGAACAATTGCCTGAGAACAATTGCGCGAGAAAAATTGTGCGAGAACAATTAGTTTTGTTCATAATTTCGCTTTTTCTTAAATCCCCGATAAATGATGTCAATATTGGAGATAAACCCTTATTGTAGAACGATTTTTTTCTTAGAATATACCCAAGAATAAATTCTCAAATTTTTGTGCACGAATTAGCTGACACCCTGTATATGTTTTAAGTGCGACCCTTCTCTTCAAATTCAAATTTTGCAATTTTGATTTGGGCTGACCTTGAAAATCGCTTAACATTTTCCTTTCAACTCGGCTCACATTTATTGTAGCATTATTTGAAGCCTGTATACGTACACAAGGAAATTATTTCATTGTAGCATTAGTGTTATTTAACGTGGAAGCGGCGCGTTACTTCTCTGAAACGAATAAGCGAATGAAAGGAAATCAAATAATTATATGTCAAAATTTTAGCAACTCGACTTCAGTGTCTTTCATAATATGGATGTTAACTATTTTTGCGAAGAACAAAAAAAAAAAAAAGAACAAAAGAAAATAAGGGATTTTCACTGTAATCTAAATCATAATGTAGATCCCGTCTTCGCTACAATCCCAAATTCCTTTTTTTGTGGTGGGGAGGTTGAAGAAAAATAATTGAAATAAGGAGTACGGTGTCGATCTGGTCTCATAAGTTTGTAATCTTAATAGGGTGCTTATAATTATTGGTACTTATTGTCTAATATGAAAAAATAGTAGGCTTGTAGGTCTTGTGCGTAACAACGTTTACAAACATTTTCTGACAACAAAAACAAAAAAAAACTATAATTATGCTGTCAAGTTGAACCTACCGTAATGTTTTTAAAATTTTATATGCTGCACGCTTATTGCTCACGAACTGGTTATTGATAAATGTTTTGACCAAATCCCTCTCTGCAGAAAGCCCAACTATTTTGCTGATTTACAGATACATTCATCATTAAAAATTAACAAAATTACATAAAAGAAGAGAAAAATCCATATAAAATTTTTCTGTGTCCACTTGTAATAAGGTTGGCCTAACTGGTGTGTAATATGCAGGGTGTAACTTTTTTGGTGTAAAATTAAAAAGGATAACAAGAGATCCTGGCAAGCAACGAAGATTATTTAAGCAGAGTTTAGGACTCGCATTAGTTGCGCCTAGTCCTATCTTCTATTGCTTTATTTGCAAGAAGCAAAAGCAGAAGATCGCAGAGAATTAAAATGCCGATGAGTTTGATTGATAAATTAATTCTGAATCTTTTATTCAAATAGCTGGCCCTTTTATACTTAATTCTAACATAGATTCTTATGGTCAGGATAGGAAGTAACAAAGAGTTTGTATTAAAACAAAGTAACACTATTGCTCTACATTTGAGTCATAAACTATTGATTATAATTGCCTAGGTGACATTTTTTAGTGAGTCACCCTAATGGTGAACTCTCTGTTCATATAATGCTTGTGCGAGCTGTGTAGTGATATTTGTATTGTACAATGCAACAATTTTATTGTTTAATACTTTGTATCTTATGACTATTCTTAGACTATGTAGTGATGACTGTATGGTATTGGCATTGAAATGTTTTATTGTTAATTGGTAGGGTGCATGTATCGATGTGACGCATGCGTTGGTACACTACACCCTCACCCTTTATTTGAAAAAATTTTTATTTTATTATAAAAAGAAAATTTTTGGATGAATACTAAGGTTACATCTAGTCATTAATTGTACTTAAAATATAGATATAATTTATAATGTTAAATTCGTGCTTTGTATGGTTTTAATTGTTTATTGTGTAGTACAGTTATTATGCCATTTTGATTAATAGTAGTATTTACACCTTTCTTATCTATTACTGTATATGGTCCTTTGTATGGACTTTGATTTTTTCTTCTATTTTCAACTTTAACTAATACTAGATCTCCTATATTTACATTTAATTTATTGGTATTTACATTATTGTTTGCTGATCTTCTCATTTTGACTTTTGTTGTTAAATCTTTTGCACGTTTTAGTACTTATTTACTCGTAATTCGCTTGTATAGTCATCAAAATTGTATATTTTGTCATTGGTTTCGAATTTGTCTGAGGGTAGTCTTGCTAATTTGCCGTATATAAGTTCATATGGCGTGTAGCCTGTGTCGATATGTGGAGTTGTGTTGTATGCGAATGTAAAGTATGGTATCCATCTGTCCCATTCATTGTCATTTACAAAGTTCAGTAAAAATTCATTTAGTACTCTGTGGTTACGTTCAAGTGCTCCTATTGTCTGATGATGGTATGGTGTGGAAAATGTTTGTTTAATTTCCAGCAGTGAACATATGTTTCTTAATAGTTCGTTAGTAAATTCTGTCCCGTTGTCCGATTTGAGTATCTTAAAGTGTCCGTATTTTAGAATAAACTGTTCAACTATTGTTTTTGCTGTTGAGATTGCGTCTTTAGATGTCATTGGGTATGCAATAACGAATTTTGTAAGTTCGCACTGCATTGTCAGAATATATCTAAAACCGTTTGATATTCTTAATGGTCCTACTGTGTCTATAGATACTATTTCAAAACTAGTGTTAGGAGTGTCTGTAACTGTCAGAGGTTCTTTTGTGTGTTGTGTCGGTTTATTTCTGGCACAGAGTTCGCAACTGGTTATGAATTTCTTGACCATTTGAGCCAAGTTTTTCCAGTTGTATCTTTGTTTTAGTTTTATAATGGTTTTTCTGACTCCGAGATGTCCGCCATGTGTCGAATTATGAAATTCGTCAGTTAATTTGTACTTTGTTAAATCATCATTTACTTGTATGGGGGCGATATATATTAGTATGTTCAGATGAGGATTTTTGTTATTTATTTTTATATTTTCATATGCTTTCTTTAATTCTTCTTTTGTGTACACTTTAAATATATTATCGTCATATCCTAGCGCTAGGTTTTTAATATTTTCTTTTTCCATTCTTTTTGCAAGCTTTCTCAGAGTCGAATCTGGATTCGCTGATTTATCGCTGCAACATATGTAGCGGACCCCCGGAAATACTCATGATTGATTACTTTGGGAAACCCCTGGCAACCCTAGTTTGGTTGTCCACTTGCTATATTTTTTTGATATATAATAATGTTGTACGGCATTATTTATATATATATGCTCGTTTTCGCTTTTGGATGGTGGCGTCACTCCCCATCCCACTTTTGCGCGTTATCATCTATTTCACCAAATCAGGCGATATCAGATGCGCTATTTCGCATATAATAATATTGTACGTACAAAATTATTATATGTACTCGTTTTCGCTTTAAGATGGTGGCGTCACTCCCCATCCCCTTTGTTCGCATGGGCAGCCGTCTCGCCAAATCAGGCGATATTAATCGTTTTTCATATACGATAATATTGTATTACAATATTATTTTATATATATAAATTCGCTTTCGCTTTGGGTTGCGGCGTCACTCCCCATCCCATTTTTGCGCGTTATCATCTATTTCACCAAATCAGTCGATATCAGATGCGCTATTTCGCATACAATAATATTGTACAAAAATATTGGGCAAAATGATACAGAGAGAAGAAAGAAAAGTGCAACGGGGAGTTGGTTTTGAGTTGTTGACCGGTGAGGACGTGCGGAACGACGGTCCGGTTTATTTTTAGTGGGTTTTTTGTTGTTTGTTGTTGGAGTGCCCATCGTCGGCAATACTTTTTTTTTGGTTTTAAAGTCGTAATGACAAATCGAGGTTTTTTTTCGAAGTGATTACATTAACTACAAGATAGGGAAAATCCTAAAGCGAGTCGCGCAAAATTTAAACCAACGCATGATTTACCGATTTCCTCTTATTTGTTGCTTCAAATAAAAGGAGGGTGGCGTGGCAAAAATAGTGTTGAGGAATTTTTTTTTGGTGAGCACGCTTACGTAAAGTTAATTAGTCCGGCCATCAATGTGTTCAACTGTGTAACCTAAACCTTGCAACATCTATACGGGAATTGGCCCACCCCATCCGGTTGGAAGGTCCTTCCATAGCATGTGTAAAAGCCAAAAAAAAAAAAAAAAAACCGTAAATATCGACTTAAATTAAATTGTGTAACCGAAAAGTTTTCACTTTCAACCTTACGAGC
Source organism: Nephrocerus scutellatus (assembly GCA_947095585.1). NCBI lineage: Eukaryota > Metazoa > Arthropoda > Insecta > Diptera > Pipunculidae > Nephrocerus > Nephrocerus scutellatus. Next base: position 64,104,333 of record OX352764.1, on the reverse strand, counting down.
TTGGGAAACCGGTGATTAACTAGCCCGAAAGTGTATTGAACATCTCGACATTAGCCAAACTTTCGATCGGTTGGTCTTTATCTGGATTTATCAGTGCGTGGTAATTCGTAATCATCAACCGCCGTGCAGCTGCAGTGCAGCAGCCCACCTCCATTTAAGCCGTGGCCAAACACCATCATCAACAGCCGTGCAGCTGCAGTGCAGCAGCACACCTCCATTTAAGCCGTGGCCAAACACCATCATCAACAGTCATGCAGCTGCAGTGCAGCAGCCCACATCCCTTTAAGCCGTGGGCAAACACCACCATCAACAGCCGTGCAGCTGCAGTGCAGCAGCCCACCTCCTTTTAAGGGTGGCCAAACACTATCATCAACAGCCGTGCAGCTGCAGTGCAGCAGCACACCTTCATTTAAGCCGTGGCCAAACACCATCATCAACAGTCATGCAGCTGCAGTGCAGCAGCCCACATCCCTTTAAGCCGTGGCCAAACACCATCATCAACAGCCGTGCAGCTGCAGTGCAGCAGCACACCTCCATTTAAGCCGTGGCCAAACACCATCATCAACAGTCATGCAGCTACAGTGCAGCAGCCCACATCCCTTTAAGCCGTGGGCAAACACCACCATCAACAGCCGTGCAGCTGCAGTGCAGCAGCCCACCTCCATTTAAGCCGTGGCCAAACACCATCATCAACAGCCATGCAGCTGCAGTGCAGCAGCCCACATCCATTTAAGCCGTGGCCAAACACCATCATCAACAGCCGTGCAGCTGCCGTGCAGCAGCACCCATCCATTTAAGCATTGGCCATTCACCATCATCAGCAGCCGTGCAGCTGCAGTGCAGCAGCCAACATCCATTTAAGCATTGGCCAGTCACCATCATCAGCAGCAGCGCAGCTACCGTGCAGCAGCACCAACCGCAACAAGACCGCCTTGCAATATCCTTTTTTTTGTTGTTGTGTGCCTCCTTTAAATTCATGACCGCAATTAAAATTTAGTCGCCACTTTGGTGACCCCTCCCTCATATAATGGCATATGGAATTTGGTTTAACCCTAATGATATAATTTTTAAAGCAAATTTCAGCAAGCAACGACTTTACATGTTCGTCGACAGCGCTGGCGATGGAGATGCAGATAAGTTTCGATTGTCCAAGTAAGTGAATTAAAACTTCTAGTAATTCAGCGTGGTTATTCTAAAGGCCACTAATAATCCCATATTCTTAGTCATTTCCATTTCTGAATTTGTCGCGATCATGTGTTTAAATGTATAGGCATGTAGATACCAAGGTGTACCACTTTTGATGATCTAAATATGTATTTGATTCTTTTTTTTTGACCTTATATATATATGAAAATATAAAAGCTTATGGATACCAAAGCGTATTAAATTTCGTAATTAATTTAAATAACCATTTCATTTCTTATCGATTTTATATATATTAAAATATATAAGCTTATGGATACCAAAGCGTATCAGATTTCGTAATTAATTTAGCTAGCCATTTAATACCTTATCGATTTTATATACATTAAAATATATAAGCTTATGGATACCAAAGCGTATCAAATTTCGTAATTAATTTAAATAGCCATTTAATACTTTATCGATTTTATATATATTAACATATATAAGCTTATGGATACCAACGCGTATCAAATTTCGTAATTAATTTAAATAACCATTTCATTCCCTATCGATTTTATATATATTAACATATATAAGCTTATGGATACCAAAGCGTATCAAATTTCATAATTAATTTAAATAGCCATTTAATACTTTATCGATTTTATATATATTAACATATATAAGCTTATGGATACCAACGCGTATCAAATTTCGTAATTAATTTAAATAACCATTTCATTTCTTATCGATTTTATATATATTAACATATATAAGCTTATGGATACCAAAGCGTATCAAATTTCGTAATTAATTTAAATAGCCATTTAATACTTTATCGATTTTATATATATTAACATATATAAGCTTATGGATACCAACGCGTATCAAATTTCGTAATTAATTTAAATAACCATTTCATTCCTTATCGATTTTATATACATTAAAATATATAAGCTTATGGATACCAAAGCGTATCAAATTTCGTAATTGATTTAAATACTCGTTCAATTCCTTATCGACGTTATATATATTAAAATATATAAGCAAAAGCGTACAAAAAAAAAAAAAGGGGGTATCAACCCTGGAAATTTTATGTAATAAAATTTGTTTCGATTAATTCAACTTAATCTTACTCATGTCTTATTTAATCCGGTAAGCAGTGCGTTGAGGTCTCCCTAGGCTAGAGTCGGGTGGGATCATACCCACCGTTACGGGTAAGCTTCCATTACTGTTTTTTTTTTCTTTCTCTCTCTCTTTTCCCTTTCGCTACTTTCCCCCATTCACTACTGCAGCCCCAAAACCCTGTGCACGCAATTTTTATTGTGACGACAGTCGAGCAGGTCCGAAGCAAGAACCCCCCCCCAAACCGGCGAGCTGGCAAGCGCAACGCTAGGCGTGCACCGCTAAAGGAACTGCTCTTCAAAAGAAATAGAAGAGGTGGCAACCAACACCAGCTGTCTGCTCTTGTATTTATGCAAGAATTGCTTCTTCCTTTTCTTTCTTTCAAACAAAGAACAAATCGAAAATCGAAAAAGAATGTCATTACATAAAATGGCACCCAACGTGGGGCAGCAAAAGCTTTTGGCCGAGCTGCAACATGGTGGGCCGCTCTTGTGTGATGTCATCAAACCGCAAAATCAATCGTTACATAAAATGGCGCCCAACGTGGGGCTCGAAAGAAGTTGGCATTACGCTAATGTTTCTTTTGAGTCCCACCCAATTCAGTGTGATGACCACGTTGATGCGTTCCATTTTATTACATAAAATGGCGCCCAACGTGGGGCCCGAAAGAAGTTGGCATTACGCTAATGTTTCTTTTGAGTCCCACCCAATTCAGTGTGATGACCACGTTGATGCGTTCCATTTTATAACATAAAATGGCGCCCAACGTGGGGCTCGAAAGAAGTTCAGTATCTTCTGATTTCCTTTACGGGTTCCACACTCTTGCTTGTCTCCCTTTTTCCTAATTTTAACCCCTGTTAATTCGGTTCGAAATTCAGTCGTCGACTTGCGATATCCTCGTCACTTCATTAAGTCGCTCGTCTCCTTTGGAACTTCGGTGGCTTATCTCGGTTTGATAACATCGACCAAAGGCAACCGTTCGTTTTAATTGGTGTGCACGTATGACGCAGTGGATAACGAAAATCAGCCGTATAACCTGTAAATAGATGGTACTTGGAAGGACCACGTGTACGACTCCGATAATTTGTCCTTTTTGGAATTCGTTTAAATTCATTTTCCTTGGATTTCTGCGACCACTGGTATTACAATTTATGGGAGGCGCTGCACTGATCCAATCAAACCTCGAAAATATTTTTTTTCCACCTTAAATAGGGTTGGTTACCTTTCAATCATTTTACCCTCAAACAAAGTTTTTTTGCAAATGCTAATTATCGGCTGCGGCATTCTTGCGTCGATAAGGCGTTCATCTCTTGTGGAATTTGATGACTTATCCTTAAGTGGTAACGTCAACCCGAGATCAACGGTCGTTTCATTCGTCGCAATTATTGTATGTCGGCTGATAGGAGCAGTTCCTGATATGAAGATCCGTATCATGTGACTTCGATTAGATTGTCCTTTTGGAATTCGTATAATTTCTTTTACTGAGAATTTTACGACCAATAGTTTTACATATCTATTTGGAGCACGACTTCAAACGCCTCCGACTCTGACCTGGGGGAGAAACTTCAACTATTCTTGTTAAACCGTATCTTAGATACATTCGCTATATTACCGTAACGATTTTTTTTTTTTTTGCTCTCGTATCTTATCTTATGAAACTATATATATCGTAATTTTTTTTTGTATTGAGATAACTTCTCATTTATTAGCTTACTGAATAGAGTTAATGGCTTACCGTTTGTGGTAGCGAATTTTCTCGTATATTCATTTTTATTTTCGGCGTTTGTCGTGACTTTTGACTGACCCCGCGTCGGATCTTGTTGTCTTATCTCGGACCAATAGCGTCTTCTTGATTTCTATCATAGTCCATTATCAGTATATATCGATCTACTCGTGACAAAATGGCCGTACACCGTAGTATGGAAAATTTGGTAGACTTGAACTCGAATAAGGATAAAGAATCCTGTGTAGTTTGTCGGGATGCATTGGATGATCAACAGATCGTAGTCGTGACCAAGTGTCATCATACTTTTCACGAAAGTTGTATACTTGACTGGTTAAAAACCTCTAATTCGTGTCCAAACTGTTGTCAGAAATGCGAGATGTCGCAACTAACTATAAGTGGAGACAAAACAAGGACTGCATCTAGTGGCGCACTGCAACGAGGAAGTTCGCTTCCGAGAGGTAAAGGAAAAGGGGCCGTACCGAAACCTTCTACGATTGCCAGATCGACTAGATCAAATAAAGACCGAACGGTTGTAGACTGGTCTTTGAATGACTCCAGTATATTGGACCAGCGCGTTAGATTTACCAGCCCTACAGCTGCACACGATTCCGTTTCGACAAATAGGCCTCCGCCACCTTCTAGCTTTCCGGCCCAAGATCATTCGCCAATTTCAAGGAAAGAACTCCTAGGGTTGGTTCAAGCTGCGATTCGCGAAGAGCAGAGACCATTTAGGGATGAGTTGGCTTCGTTTATCAATGAAACGATCTCAACTTCCGTACAGCGACAGTTTGACGGCTTAACGCTACTTAATGGTTCAGTACCTCCAACAAACACCCCGATGACAGGCGTAACCCCCGATTGGCCTCAAGACATGCCTCCACGCTTGTTAAACCCAAGTGAGCGACTGGCTGGAGAACAATCTCGTGCTAGCTACAGCAATTCAATGCACCCACCCAGACATTCTAATCAGTTTCTAGAAAGTTCAAGTCGTCACAGTCTCCATTCCCAACTCGTGAATAACCCTAACAAAGTAACCAGCATAATTATGAGTTGGAATATTCATTTCGATGGTTCATCGAAAGGAATGCTTGTCGAAGAGTTTATATATCGAATCAGGGCAATGACTGATCAGAACCTGAATAGCGATTATAATCTACTCTGTGACAATGTTCATTTACTGTTTACGGGAAAAGCGCGAGATTGGTTTTGGAGATTTCATCGAGTCAGTCGACAATTTAACTGGAACCAGCTGTGTTGCGAACTCAAGCGACAATACCAAGATATACGCACTGATTTTGATGTTATGGAATTGATCCGAAATCGTAAGCAAAAAGACCGCGAAGATTTTGACGAATTTTACCTGTCAATTGTCGAATTAACTGATAGATTGCGAACTCCTTTGAATGAACCAGAACTCGTGGAAATGTTGTCTAGAAATCTGAAGACAGACGTGCGTTACGAAATCTTGCATTTAAATATTCGTACGATCGATAAATTGCGCGAAACCGTTCGTCGTCACGAACTTTTCTTTTCCGAAAACCAGCGTACTGCGCAACCTTCTAAGTTGAATCCATTTCGTCGGAATATTTCCGAAATAGCTCGTTCGTTTGACAATGATTTTGTTGAACCCGAATCAATTTCCGAACTAGATCGAAATCGTTCGGATGCGAAACTCGTATGTTGGAACTGTGAAGGCACTGGTCACACGTACCACGACTGTGTAGAAAATCGCAAGATATTTTGTTTCGGATGTGGCTTGAAAAACATTTATAAACCGAATTGTCGTAAATGTAACCCAAAGGGAAACGGACGGAAGGATGCGGCTACCAACACCCAGTCGTATCCGAGAACAAGGACCCATTAATCTTTCAAGAAATCACCACTACGGAGCAGTCCACACAAACTGACCTAATATCGATCCTTTCGAACCCATCTACGGAACGGATGCCACTTTTGCACCCTATAGTTCCATATCATGAACGACTGTTAAAGTATGACAAAACGCGCGAGCGAATTTTCAATGACAAACCGATCGATAATCTGAAAGTCCCACCCAGACGAAAACGATCCACGGTGCGTATGCGAAACTTTTACCGACAAATTAAGAACACCCACAAATTGTTGCTATCGGCTGTGTTTTCCAATTCAGACATACGACCGTATGCTGAAGTTAGTATTTTTGGTAAGAGTCATAGCGGACTTCTTGATTCCGGCGCCTCTATTAGCTGCTGCGGCGCGAAACTTGCACTTGAATTTTTAAACTCAGCTGACAATATTAGAAAAGTCAACAGTTCTGTTAGCACCGCTGAGGGAAAACGACAACCAGTAGTAGGCTATATCCTAACCGAGGTTACTTTTCGCGAAGAAACGCATAAAATAAAACTCTTCCTTGTGCCGACTTTATCGCAAAAATTGTACTTGGGAGTAGATTTCTGGAGGGCCTTTCAATTAGCTCCAAATATTATCTCGGAAATTAACGTGAGTGAACCAGTCCAAAAAGATCAAATGGCTCTGCACGACTTATCGGAAATCCAGACGCAAAAGTTGGAAAACGTCAAGAGAATGTTTCCATCTTTCGAGGAGGAAGGACTTGGTAAAACGAACCGAATCGAACATGTAATCGATGTCGGCAACGCGAAGCCTATTAAACAACGCTTTTATCCTATTTCTCCAAACGTGGAAAAGGAAATGTTTAAAGAAATCGATCGCATGCTTCAATTGGAAATAATCGAAGAATCAAGTAGTCCTTGGAGTTCACCAGTCGTCCTAGTTAGAAAACCTGGCAAAGTCAGATTGTGTCTGGATTCTCGCAAAGTCAACTCCGTTACCTTGAAGGATGCATACCCATTGCCTCATATTGATGGAATGCTGAGCCGACTACCGAAGGCAAGATTCATTTGTAGCTTGGATCTAAAGGATGCCTTCTGGCAAATACCTTTAGAGAAAAGCTCTCGTTGTCTGACTGCGTTCACAGTACCGAACCGGCCCCTTTACCAATATAAGGTAATGCCTTTCGGACTGTGCAATGCACCACAAACCATGTCAAGACTAATGGATCGTGTCATTCCGAATAGCTTGCGTGAAAAGGTCTTTGTCTACCTGGACGATCTGCTCGTGTTGTCTGAAAGTTTCGACGAGCACCTGTGTCTGTTACAAGAAGTTGCATTTCTTATGAAAAAGGCTGGCCTTACGATCAATATCAGCAAAAGTAAGTTCTGCATGAAAGAGGTCAAATATTTAGGTTTTATTATAGGAAATGGAATTTTGAAAACTGACACAGATAAGATTACCGCGATGTCTGACTTTCCTGTTCCCACCTCTGTTCGGCAAATGCGTCGTTTCTTAGGACTAGCGGGTTGGTATAGACGATTTATTCCTAACTTTTCGACTGTTACTTGTCCGCTCACCGAGCTTTTGAAAAAGAGCAGAAAGTTTGAATGGAATCCGCAAGCTCAAATTGCATTTGATGACTTGAAATCATTGCTGACTACAGCTCCAGTTCTGGCCACACCAGATTATTCTCGTCCTTTTTCAATTGTCTGCGATGCAAGTCAATGGGGATTCGGAAGCGTTCTTGCCCAATTGAACGATGAAGGCATCGAAGCACCGATTGCGTATTTTTCGCAAAAATTGAATAAGGCATAGAGAAATTACTCAGTGACCGAGCAAGAATGCCTCGCAGCTGTTCAAAGCGTAAAAAAATTCCGTTGCTATGTCGAAGGACAAGAGTTTTCGATCATAACCGATCACGCTAGCCTTCAATGGTTAATGAACCAAAAAGACCTCAGTGGCAGACTCGCTAGATGGGCGCTCAAGCTTCAAGGTTTTATTTTTTCGATAAAACACCGTCGTGGCTCAGAAAACGTTGTTGCCGATGCTCTATCACGCAAAGGTTGCGAAGTGAATGCCATAGAAAATGTAGAACCGATGATTGACTTGTCCTCTGGTCAATTTTCCTCAGTTGAGTACAACGAGTTGAAAAAGAACATCGTTGAAAATCAATCAAAGTTTCCTGACTTAAAGATTGTCGATAATTATATCTACAAACGCAATGAGTATGCTACTGGTAATATGGACCAAGAATCGAATTCCTGGAAATTGTGGGTGCCGACAGGTTTAACAGCTGAAGTTTTGAGTCACGCGCATGATTCAACGACCTCCGCACATTGCGGGATTGCAAAAACGCTTGAAAAACTTCGTCGTCATCTCTTTTGGCCTGGCATGGTAAAACAAGTCAGAGACTATGTCACGCAGTGCGAAATTTGTCGTTGTGTTAAAAGCCCGAACATTGTGCTCAGACCACCAATGGGAAGACCATTGACGGCTGATCGTCCTTTCCAAAGATTGTATATAGACCTGTTGGGACCTTACCCCAGATCCAAACATGGGAATATAGGATTGTTGATTGTGCTTGATCATTTAACGAAGTTTCCGTTTTTGAAACCCCTCAAGAAGTTTACTTCCCCTGGCATTTGTAATTTCCTTGAGGAAAATATCTTTCATTTCTGCGGAGTTCCTCAGACTATCTTGTCTGATAATGGATCCCAATTCAAGTCTAACTTGTTTGAATCCTTCTTGACCAAGTATGGCATATCGCATATGTGCACGGCTATCTACTCTCCCCAGGCAAACTCATCGGAAAGGGTGAACCGGTCAATTTTATCTTCGATTAGGGCATATCTCGGCAAGGATCACACGTCCTGGGACCTTAACGTGAGTGCCATTTCTTGTTCCCTTAGGAACACCATCCATCAATCCACCGGATCCACTCCGTATTATCTCGTTTTTGGACAAAACATGATCACGCATGGCTCGGAATATCGATTACTGCGAAACTTGAAATTACTTTCCTCAGAGGAAGACTCTCGTTTGGCTCGTCAAGATGCGTTCGCACTACTCAGGCAAAAGGCCAAAGAAAACATGAACATTGCACACGATAAAAACTCCCAACGTTATAATTTGCGATCTAGGCCCATTACATTCGATGTCGGAGAAGAAGTTTTTAGTCGTAACTTTGTACAAAGTAACGCAGGGAAAAGGTTTAGTGCCAAATTGGCCCCAACTTTCGTCAAGTCCAAAGTAAGGAAAAAGTTGGGCACAGCCTATTACGAGATCGAAAATGCAAAGGGAAAACTCTTAGGCGTGTATCATGCAAAGGATCTGCAAAAGTGCAAGGCATACGAATAGTCCGTTTCCAGCTAATGAAGCTCTGAACACAGTTCACGCTCATTATCTGTTTTGTAGCGGACCCCCGGAAATACTCATGATTGATTACTTTGGGAAACCCCTGGCAGCCCTAGTTTGGTTGTCCACTTGCTAAATTTTTTTGATATATAATAATGTTGTACGGCATTATTTATAGTTATATATATGCTCGTTTTCGCTTTTGGATGGTGGCGTCACTCCCCATCCCACTTTTGCGCGTTATCATCTATTTCACCAAATCAGTCGATATCAGATGCGCTATTTCGCATACAATAATGTTGTACGTACAAAATTATTATATGTATTCGTTTTCGCTTTGGGATGGTGGCGTCACTCCCCGTCCCCTTTGTTCGCATGAGCAGCCGTCTTGCCACATCAGACGATGTCAATCATCTTGTCTTACATGCATTCAGCCCAAAAACCTGATGCATGCGAATGGTATCGATACCATAGGGACACACCACCCTATACGTATTAGAGGCAGAACAGGTCGCCGTCGCAGCGAACAGATTGCGTATGCTTCGGGCAAAATGATACGGAGAGAAGAAAAAAAAGTGCAACGAAGAGTTGGTTTTGAGTTGATGACCGGTGAGGAGGTGCGGAACGACGGTGCGGTTCATTTTTAGTGGGTTTTTTGTTGTTTGTTGTTGGAGTGCCCATCGTCGGCAATACTTTTTTTTGGTTTTAAAGTCGTAATGACAAATCGAGGTCGAGTGATTACATTAACTACAAGATAGGGAAAATCCTAATGCGAGTCGCGCAAAATTTAAACCAACGCATGATTTACCGATTTCCTCTTATTTGTTGCTTCAAATAAAAGGAGGGTGGCGTGGCAAAAATAGTGTTTTTGGTGAGCACGCTTACGTAAAGTTAATTAGTCCGGCCATCAATGTGTTCAACTGTGTAACCTAAACCTTGCAACATCTATACGGGAATTGGCCCACCCCATCCGGTTGGAAGGTCCTTCCATAGCATGTGTAAAAGCCAAAAAAAAAAAAAAAAATCCGTAAATATCGACTTAAATTAAATTGTGTAACCGAAAAGTTTTCACTTTCAACCTTACGAGCTTGGGAAACCGGTGCTTAACTAGCCCGAAAGTGTATTCAACATCTCGACATTAGTCAATCTTTCGATCGGTTGGTCTTTATCTGGATTTATCAGTGCGTGGTAATTCGTAATCATCAACCGCCGTGCAGCTGCAGTGCAGCAGCCCACCTCCATTTAAGCCGTGGCCAAACACCATCATCAACAGCCGTGCAGCTGCAGTGCAGCAGCACACCTCCATTTAAGCCGTGGCCAAACACCATCATCAACAGTCATGCAGCTGCAGTGCAGCAGCCCACATCCCTTTAAGCCGTGGGCAAACACCACCATCAACAGCCGTGCAGCTGCAGTGCAGCAGCCCACCTCCATTTAAGCCGTGGCCAAACACCATCATCAACAGCCATGCAGCTGAAGTGCAGCAGCCCACATCTATTTAAGCCGTGGCCAAACACCATCATCAACAGCCGTGCAGCTGCCGTGCAGCAGCACCCATCCATTTAAGCATTGGCCATTCACCATCATCAGCAGCCGTGCAGCTGAAGTGCAGCAGCCAACATCCATTTAAGCATTGGCCAGTCACCATCATCAGCAGCAGCGCAGCTACCGTGCAGCAGCACCAACCGCAACAAGACCGCCTTGCAATATCCTTTTTTTTGTTGTTGTGTGCCTCCTTTAAATTCATGACCGCAATTAAAATTTAGTTGCCACTTTGGTGACCCCTCCCTCATATAATGGCATATGGAATTTGGTTTAACCCTAATGATATAATTTTTAAAGCAAATTTCAGCAAGCAACGACTTTACATGTTCGTCGACAGCGCTGGCGATGGAGATGCAGATAAGTTTCGATTGTCCAAGTAAGTGAATTAAAACTTCTAGTAATTCAGCGTGGTTATTCTAAAGGCCACTAATAATCCCATATTCTTAGTCATTTCCATTTCTGAATTTGTCGCGATCATGTGTTTAAATGTATAGGCATGTAGATACCAAGGTGTACCACTTTTGATGATCTAAATATGTATTTGATTCTTTTTTTTTGACCTTATATATATATGAAAATATATAAGCTTATGGATACCAAAGCGTATCAAATTTCGTAATTAATTTAAATAACCATTTCATTCCTTATCGATTTTATATACATTAAAATATATAAGCTTATGGATACCAAAGCGTATCAAATTTCGTAATTAATTTGAATAGCCATTTAATGCCCTATCGATTTTATATATATCAACATATATAAGCTTATGGATACCAAAGCTAAATACTCGTTCAATTCCTTATCGACGTTATATATATTAAAATATATAAGCAAAAGCGTACAAAAAAAAAAAAAAGGGGTATCAACCCTGGAAATTTTATGTAATAAAATTTGTTTCGATTAATTCAACTTAATCTTACTCATGTCTTATTTAATCCGGTAAGCAGTGCGTTGAGGTCTCCCTAGGCTAGAGTCGGGTGGGATCATACCCACCGTTACGGGTAAGCTTCCATTACTGTTTTTTTTTCTTTCTCTCTCTCTTTTCCCTTTCGCTACTTTCCCCCATTCACTACTGCAGCCCCAAAACCCTGTGCACGCAATTTTTATGGTGACGACAGTCGAGCAGGTCCGAAGCAAGAACCCCCCCCAAACCGGCGAGCTGGCAAGCGCAACGCTAGGCGTGCACCGTTAAAGGAACTGCTCTTCAAAAGAAATAGAAGAGGTGGCAACCAACACCAGCTGTCTGCTCTTGTGTTTATGCAAGAATTGCTTCTTCCTTTTCTTTCTTTCAAACAAAGAACAAATCGAAAATCGAAAAAGAATGTCATTACATAAAATGGCGCCCAACGTGGGGCAGCAAAAGCTTTTGGCCGAGCTGCAACATGGTGGGCCGCTCTTGTGTGATGTCATCAAACCGCAAAATCAATCGTTACACATACGTGTACATAATTATTTTCAATACTTATTCTGCAGTTTTTTATATTTTTGTCGACATTAAATTTTAATTTCCTCATGTTCTTTATCTCATTTATGGATGTGCATTCCCACATTTGAAGTTGATCAGACTTCTGTTGAGAGCCGCATTTCTCCGTACTATCCTCTTTCTTATCGTTTTTGGTCATTCCCCTTGTAATTATTAATGCTTTCTTGGCTTTTTCATCTATTTTATGCGGTATCATCTCCTAATAATATATTCGAGTCTAGTTGTATTCGCGATAGTGCATCTGCGTTCGTATTCAATTTTCCTTGTTTGTAGACTATTTCAAAATCATAGTCACATAAGTCTAATCGTATTCTTGTCATTTTGATGATGGGTTGGTTACTGTGCGTAAACAGTGAATCTTCTACCGTATAGGTATGGTTTAAAAAAGTTTATACTCCAATGTATTGCAAGGAGTTCTTTCTCAATGACGGGTTTGTTTAGGTCGTGTTTTTGCAGTGACTTACTGGCATACAATATAGGTAGGTCTTTGCCAATTTCGCCTTGTGAAAGAACTGCACCTAAAGCAAAATTTGAGGCGTCAGTTGTTAAAATGAATGGTTTATCGAAGTTTGGGTATTGCAGAATTGGTGGTTTAATGAGCTTTTCTTTTAGTGTATTAAATGCGGTTTGACATTCTGGTGTCCAGTTGAATTTTGTGTTCTTTTTTAGTAAAACGTTTAAGTATTTTGCTATGTCTGCAAAATTTGGTATGAAACGTCGGTAATAGTTACAAAATGCTATGAATCTTCTTGTGTCGTCTGCGTTTTTTGGTATGGGGTATTTATTGATTGTTTTGAATTTAGCGGGGTCTGTATGTACGCCGTCCTTGGTGATTAGATGACCAAGATACACTACTTCTGGTCGTAAAAAACAACATTTGTCTGGGTTTAGTTTTAAATTGTAGTGTTTCAATCTATCTAGTACTCTAATCAAATTTTCATTGTGATGGTTTAGACTGCATCCGTAGATGATTATGTCATCTACATATAGAAATGCTTCTGATTCTAGGCCAGAAAGTGCTATAGTTAACATTCTTTGAAAGCTATTTGATGAAATTTTTAGTCCAAAGGGTAGTCTTTTGAAGGGTCTTGAATCTTTATCTAAGTTAATTTGGTGAAAGGAACTAGTCATGTCTAAAGTCGAAAACCATTTGGCTCTGCCTAATTTGTCTAAAATGTCCTCTAGTCTCGTTAATGGGAATTTGTCATTTACTATCTTGTCGTTCAATTTTCGAAAATCTACTACTACTCTCCATTTCTTTTTGTCGGAACAGTTTTTCTTTGGGACTAAGAGAAGAGGTGAGTTATATGGGCTTACTGATGGTTCTATAATTTTATCTTTGAGCATTTTGTTTACTTGCTCATTTATGGCTTCTATGTTTGAATGGGGTAATCTGTAGTTTTTGATATATACTGGGGTATTGTCATGAGTTGAGATTTTTTGTGTGTAAAAATTATTTACTGTTAGAGGTTCATTTTCTAAATGGAATACCTGATGGTATTGTCTAATTATATTTATTAGTGAAAGTTTTGATTGTTCGTCATTACTGTCGATTTTTAAAGAATTTATTATTTGTTGTATTCGTTTTTATTTTGAAACATTTTGTGTTTCGTATATTAGTATGTCATAGTCACTTAGTGGTGTCGTCTCTATTTTAATGTTTTCTAATGTAATGTCTGTGTTATTTGTGTTTAGGATTTTTATGTGTGTCATGCCTGATTTGGGTGCAATAGAGTTGCTAATGAAAACGCCTTGTACTAATTCTTTATTGAGTATAACTGTATCTTCTTTTAGATCAAGTTTTATTGGTTGAATAATTTCGGTTCTAGGGGGAATTTTTATTTTTAGAGTTTGGAGTGACTTGGTGTGCATAGGTAGCACGAAGTTTGTGTCGTTGATCTGGAAAGTGATAGTGAATGTTTCATAGTCTATCTTGCTAAAAAAACGTTTTAGGAAATCTCTACCTAATATTCCGTCGGTGTCTATTGGAAAAGTCATTGTTTTGTCTCTGCTTTTTATTATGACATAATTTGTGTTGTCATTTGATATTCTGTATATTTTTATTCTTGGCTGTCTGGGGAAAACACGTACCCCGAGCCTTGCTCGTTTCCCTGTTGATTATCGTTATGTATAGTTCTTACATGGTGATTTGGTCGTTGTCTGAAATTCGAGTTGTTTCGATGGTCATTGCCATTGCGCTGGTGCCTGTAGTGTTGACCGTTGTAATTGTTTCTGGGTTGCCGGTATTCATTGTTGTTGTTATATCTGTTATTATTTTGGTGTGTATGTTTGTTATTGTATCGAGTATTATTCTGGTGCATCGTGTTATTGTTGTATGACCTTCTGTTGTTGTCGTAGGTTCTGGTGTTATGAAATGAGTTTTGTTGATAATTAAAATTTCTAGGTCGGTTTGAGTTAAAGTGCATAACATTGTTTGACTGTTCTTTTTCTATTTCGATGGCTAAGTTTGAAGCTTCAGTCAACGTCTTTGGTTGTGCGGCGTAAATTGTAGTTTTAAGAGTGTCTTTCAGTCCGTTTTTAAATATGTTGAGGGCGTATTGGTCATTCATTTTTGTTATTATGGTTTTTTCTGTTGCTGTAACAGAACTGTCTAAATCGTTTATCTGTTATTTGTTGAGGTCTGAAATAAGTGTGAGAATTTTGTCTTTGAATACTGAGACTGATTGGTTTCTTTGTGATATATTTGCTAATGATGTGTGGATTTGTGGTATTGTTGTTTGTATTTTGTATTTTTCTTTTAATTGTTTGTTCAATTCGTCAAGTGAGTCAGGCTGTGAAATTAATGCTGTTTTTACGTTATTGCTTAATTTAATGTGGTATATGAATTCTAAAATGTCTGGTTTAGCGGTCGGTGTTAGTGGTTTATCTATGAGTTCAATTATTTTTAGAAAACTATCTAGTTCTTTGTAGTTTCCTGAAAATATTGGTATAGCTTTCTTAGCTATATCTAGGCTAAAAGTCGTCATTCTTAGATTTATGTCTCAAAATTTTTGTAGTAAAATTGATCAAATTTTTTAGTTGATGAATTTAATATTATTCTAGCTTAATTTTTATTTTATTTTTCTAATACAAGGTATATATATAACAAGAATTAACATAACAAGATTTCCATGTTTCAATGATTTCAGTTGTTTATTAACTTTCAGCTTTAAATGTTTTCTTCTTTTATAAAACGATGCCGGGGTTGTTGAATGTTGTTTCCATGTTATTGGTTGATATTGAGAATGTGTATCTAGTCATCATTTTTTTTAAATACTGTAGAAATTATTTTTTTTTTCGGGCCTAAGGTCCAGTTCTTTTTATCCGCATCATATTTTTGTATGTTTTGCATATTTGTTTGTACTTTTAGTTTTTGTGTTTGAAAATAAAAAAATGTTGTCTGTGTTTTAGATCAGACTAGAGATAATCAATGGCTGCATGATCGCATGAAAGTAGGATCGCAGATTTCGTCAGAATTTGTTCAGGATCTGGATATCTTCTTCTAGAGTTTGTGTTCTATGTCGATGCAATTTCTTGATTCAGTCCGCAGGATCTGGATTCGTTCTATTCTTTAATGTTCAGTCCGTAGGATCTGGATTTTTCTTGTTCCTGATTCGGTCCGCAGGATCTTCTTTTTGTTGACTGCTGTCTTCTAGGATTTGGTCCACAGGATTTTATTTTTGTTGACTGCTGTCTTCTAGGATTTTCTAGGATTAGGTCCGCAGGATCGCCATGTAATATGGCTGGCCTAACTGGTGTGTAATATGCAGGGTGTAACTTTGACTGCTATATATATATGTATAAGCTTTATGCTTTCAAAAATTAAAAAGGATAACAAGAGATCCTGGCAAGCAACGAAGATTATTTAAGCAGAGTTTAGGACTCGCATTAGTTGCGCCTAGTCCTATCTTCTATTGCTTTATTTGCAAGAAGCAAAAGCAGAAGATCGCAGAGAATTAAAATGCCGATGAGTTTGATTGATAAATTAATTCTGAATCTTTTATTCAAATAGCTGGCCCTTTTATACTTAAATTCTAACATAGATTCTTATGGTCAGGATAGGAAGTAACAAAGAGTTTGTATTAAAACAAAGTAACACTATTGCTCTACATTTGATTTCGGTGCGCTTGACCTACTTTGTAGAGGTAGCGCACAGAGTCATAAACTATTGATTATAATTGCGTAGGTGACATTTATTAGTGAGTCACCCTAATGGTGAACTCTCTTTTCATATAATGCTTGTGCGAGCTGTGTAGTGATATTTGTATTGTACAATGCAACAATTTTATTGTTTAATACTTTGTATCTTATGACTATTCTTAGACTATGTAGTGATGACTGTATGGTATTGGCATTGAAATGTTTTATTGTTAATTGGTAGGATGCATGTATCGATGTGACGCATGCGTTGGTACACTACACACTAAAACGTACGTTTCTCACTCTTTTCTTTTCAGTACCACCAGTTAGCACGTTTCATAAAATGCGTCTGTTTATTTTTTCTACATTTTTAATATTGCATATTGGATGTTGCACATCACTGCAATATAACTGCAATTCAAAAAAATGGAGTAGTTTTAAATTAAATTTGAAGATATTTTGTAACGTATAGTAGTAGTTTTTTCTGTATTACGACAGCACTGTCTCATTTTATGCAATGTTAGACGTATTTTATTTGCCGAGGAATAAGGAATTAGAATTTGAAAAATAGCAAAACAGCAGGTTTTCTTATTCCAAAGAAGGAATAAGCTTGTTGTTGTATTTCCTTAAGGGGCCAGCCCATAGAATCCGTTGTGTCCGTTGGTGCGATGTATGTAATCACAATATGACAGCTCAACGAAATATACGTATTCTTATGGGAAGTGACCCATAGGAAAAGCATGTGACGGAAGCGACGCAAAAAGTTGACCAACTTTCAACTTTTCTCTCCGATTTGACAGTTCTCTCTAAGGTAGCTTGATGTTTATTTTGGCATTTGTTTTTGTTTGCCTGTATGACGACAACGTATTCATTGGGTCACCTCTTTGCGGTAAATACGGCAACGTCATCGCATACGTCGACGCTACTGACGCAACGGATTCAATGGGCTGGGCCCTTTGTTCCTTGGCAAATTAAATACAATTGATTATAGAACGAGCAGAGCAGAGCACTGATCGGAATGGAACAGAGCCTATACTATCACTACTACTGCACATGTTTGTTTCCATAACGACCATATTCCAGAATTGCCATAGGAAAAAGTCTTATAGTCGCATCTTCGTCCTAAGTACCAAATTTCAAGCGAATCGCTTGAGAAATTGCTTTGTTCCCGAAATTCAACGTTCTATACGGCGAAACAACAACAAATTGACAAACATACACACAAACACCCACAAAACTTCGCTAAGTGTAGCCACATCGTTCCATTGGCATGACTTTCATTCCCATGCATGTGTAGCCACGCTCTTAGATTCGAATATAAGTAATGCCAAGTTTTTCCACAAAATTTCCGAATTCGAACGAGTCTTGCATAGCATATGACAACTATAGGCAAAAATAAAATAATTATTTATTGTGATTTGTGAAACAAGGAGAAGTTAATAATAATAGGTACTATTTTAATATGGACAATCTCGCAATGTGGTTTTTTATCGAAGAAAATCAGGATCGCAATGATCAAGTTGATCGAAGACGAATTCGGGATAAATCCAATATAATGGAGCTGAGAGAAAAAGGTTTGTTAAGACTGCATTTAAAGCATTTGTTATCAAATGATTTCATTTTAGTTTTGTAAAAAATATTCGGCTTTCAAAAGATGTCTTTATATATTTGCTGAACAATGTGTCACGCGAACGCTTTCGCCGAAGACAAATATATGTTGATTTCAAAGCTCCTTCTTATGTATTTCTAAATTCTTCTAAATTTCATAATCATCAGTTGGTATGAATTTTTCTGGGAGTGTCATTTGGTTGTTTACTAATTTTCAAGCTGTGATGTTTTTTTGTTTTTTAAGAGACTTCATAGGTCGCCGTAAATGTTTTTACAAACGGTAATACTAGTGTTTTCCGCTGCAAATTGTTATGGAGAGGGTCCCACTAGGGGTTCTGCCACTAGCAAGGACATCACGACCCGCTCGCGGTTGCCCAGTCTAGCTCGTCGGACGGGCGGTTCTTGTCTCTTGCCAGTGACACCTTCTCATGAACAAAAAATATATTTCATCGTGTCGTATTATAAAGAAAAATAAGGTGGAAACAATGTAGGTGGGAAAAGGTATCCTTCCCTTTTCTCAGTCCAGTTGCAGTCAGGTCGTTCCTTCCTTTCTTAACATTAAACCTATGACTAAACTACTCTATCTTAACCTATATTAAAATTAAAAGTGAAAGAAATTTATTTCTTTATCTTTTAAGAAAACATTTCATTTCCTTAAATAATCTACTTATCTACTACCTAATTCTATTCTAGGAGGAATGCCCTGGTTGCATCTGCACCGAGGCATCGCAAAATCGTCAAAGAAGTGGTCGACATTACTTAGTCTATCATTCCACAGTTCGTCAGGTCATGCTCTGAAAAGCACCGGAGAAAACCACCTCGGGATCATCGATCCCAGCCACACACCTTCAGCCAACGTACTCTACTTACGCATGATGTCCAACATCATGTACGAGCAAGGAAAATGAAAATAGTACCTCTAACCCAAAGGTTAAACAAAATTAAAATTCAAGTTTTTTTCATTTAAACGTTACAAATCCTTTTTTTATATTGCAAATTAATTAATATTGTGAAATGTTAATTTGTCCTCTGAGTTCAAAAGGTTTATATGAATCTTTACTGTTAAAAAAATTCAAATGTTTATATATACATATGTACTTAAGAGAAACATATAATTTATTTGTAATAAATAATAAAAAAAAAGTTAATTGTTGTTGCAACTATATTGCAATAAAATATATCAGAAAATTCAATAAGAAAATCAAAATTAAAAAAAAACGAATAAGTAAATATTTACTATTGCTCTTAGTAGCCAAGATTAATAAAAGGATTATGGGAGTGCACTTACTTGGATTCATTCAAAGATATCCTGCCGGCATGATTTCGTTGAAATTATCTGTTGCAAAGTTGTTTAATGAATTATTGGCAGTTTACACTAAACGAAATTATGTAAGTTAAAATTCAGAAAAAAAACTCAAAATAGTGAAAAACTTAATTTTAATTAAATTCAATTAAAAAAAACTCAAAAAAGGTAAACTCAATTTTAAATTAAATAAAACTCAATAAAAACTCAAAAAAGGTAAAAACTTATAAATTTGATAAATCTCAATTTCAGGAACGAAAAAAAAACTGAATATGGCGTTTAGCGCACTTTACTGTTTCCGCAAAACTTTTTAGGTTTTGGAATTCTTGGTTACTAAAAAAACTATGGCGGTTTTCCACTAATAACTTTTAAAAATTCAATATTTTTTGGTTTCATAGTATAGTTAGCTGCACAGTTTCCACAAATAAACTTTTAAAAATTTTGAAGTTCCTTTATGGCTTAAAGGAACAATTTTCTTTTACTTTAAAAAACTTTTTTAACAAAAATTATTCGACTTGAATACTATCGCCGTTGATGATAAATTTTCAACTGACCTCCTAGTAGCTAATCTTCGACTCTCTATCTCCCTCATCGACCAACTACCACAACCCGTTTTTCGCCATCGAACATTCTAGAATTAATTTATGCGTCAAGTATTATGCTGTCCTTTTTCCTATTTCCATTTTTTTTGGTTTTACTTTCTCGGCTCACGCATTCGACGTCGACGTCAGCTGAGGATTGTCTCATTGTACAGGTAAGTGAAATTTATTTTTATGAAGTTAAGGCTTCTGCTTTTGTTTTCTTTTTCAGATGCCATCGGTACAATGATGCATCGCTGCCAACGTCAACTTGTTAGGATTTAAAAAGGGGTGAGTGTTTATCAAATATTAATTATGTTTTTTTGTTAATTTTGTGTTGGACGTGGACGTAACAAAATCTTTATGTCAGTCAAAAATTTTGACATTTTTGGAGGTTATGCTTCTCAAAGAAATCTGTCAGTTCGCTTCGCAACATTGTTCTTTATTTACTTTAAAAATTGAATTCAGTGAAAAAATGGAATTATCGCGTGAAAATTTTCGTGTGATGATTTTTTTTAAGATTTTCGAAAGGGGCTGTTGAATAAAACGAGCGATTTATTAATTGTAAATAGATTGCTTTTAATTGACTTCCTTATTTTATGAGATCGGACAAAGAAGAGAAAGACAGAAGGTCTTGACATTTCTACTTTGACAATTGATGAAGTTGTCATTTTGGGGTATGTTCACAATTATACCAACACCCCCGCTCAAATTCATAATTGTCAACTATCCGCTTGTTAAAGAAAAATTAAACAATCTTTGTATAGTTCGAGTTCAAAATAATACATGTTCATGTTACTAATTTTACGTTAAACTTTAGAATTTCATACCCATGTCGGAGAAATGTTTATAATGTGTTGATGACGGTTGTTGCTTCGTGAATGCGTCAGCTATCATATCCTCGGACTTGAGGAAGTTGATTTTTACAATCTGCTCAGCCACTGCATCTCGAATATAATGGTACCGGACATCAATGTGTTTAGTTCTTCCTTGGTTTGACTGATCATTTGCGATGTGTTTTGCGCTTTGGTTGTCACAAAAAATGTCAATGTGTCCATCCTGTAGTTTAAGCTCAAGCAAGATGTTACGGAAGTACACTGCATCCTTCGCCACGGATGATAATGTAATGTATTCGGCCTCTGTACTGGATGTAGCCCCTATTTTCTGTTTTCGAGATCCCCAGTGAATCGCTCCGCCGGCATAAAGAAAGACAAAACCAGATTGTGACTTCCTGTCGTTGGTATCGGCGGCCCAATTAGAGTCCGAAAAAGCTTGGAGTTGTTTATTAGTTTTTCCATAAACGATGTTTGCTTCTTTAGTTCCAATAAGGTATCTTATAACATTAAATGCTGTGGTCCAATGTTGGCGCCTTGGATCTTCAACATGTTGTGAGAGAACGTTCACAATGTACGAGATGTCTGGCCTGCTAAAATTGGATAGGTAAAGCAAGCGTCCGATTAGTTGCCAATATGCGGTATTATCAACTTGCTCACTTTCGCCTTTGATAGTTGGTTCCTTTTCAATGTTGAGTTTAACTTGTGAAGGTAAACGTGATAGTTTCGCTTTGTCTAAATTGTATGACTTTATTAGGCTGTTAATATATCCCATTTGTCTTACGCAGATCTTCTTGTTGTCCATCGTGATTTCGAGGCCTACGCATAACTTTGGTTCATCCAAATCATGAATATCGAACTCCTTCGATAGTGCTGTATGAACCATTGAGTAGTCTTCAGAATCGTTTGTGGCCAAAAGAAGGTCATCGACATAGACGGTGATGATTGTGATGATTTTCTTTAAAATCTTGTCTTAGATACACTTATCGTAAGATGACTGCGTATATCCAAGATTCTTTAGAGTCTTGTCCAACTTGAGGTTCCACTGGCGGCCTGACTGCTTAAGGCCATATATTGCCTTTTTTAACATACACACCTTATTTACAGCGTCCTTCGCGAAAATATCTGGTTACTCCATGAAAATGACGGTGTCAAGGTCACCATTTAGGAACGCTGTGGAGACGTCAAGATGGTGTAACTTCAAGTTATGTTCTGCCGCAAGTGCCAAAGTGAGTCGAATGGAATGGATGTTGGCTACCGGATAATACGTGTCAGTATAGTCGACCCCTTGAATTTGGTCAAATCCTTTTGCCACCAGTCTGGCCTTTCTTCGATTAACTGTACCATCTGAAAGATATTTTGTTTTAAACACCCATTTAGATTTAATTACTTGCCGGTCATTTTCATTTCGATTTTCGTTGCTTTCCAGCTGTTTCATGTTCACAGGGTCAAGACCAATGCTGTAAACTTCTACTTTATTACCTGGTACTTGTACACTAGATTCCACTAATGTCTTGTTAGTATCTCCATTATTTGATTCCTCTAAGCTGCCCTTTTCGGTAGTTTGGTTAGGCAGTAGATGTGTCGGATCTTCGCTTTCGGCCATTGTACTGTCGGGCAGGATAAAATCGAAGGCATAGACATTTGACAGAACTCCTTCTGCATTCCCGATTTCGTTGGAATCTTCCTCCAAGAATCGTACATCTCTGCTCCTGATGATAATGCGCGTTCCAGGCTTCCAGAGTCGGTATGTGCCATGTTCATTGCTATATCCCACAACTAAATGCACATTACTTTTCGACTCGAATTTCCCAAGGTTGCTTCCTCTGTCCAGTGCATATGCCCTTGTCCCGATGCACTTGAAAGATGACACGTCCGGTTTCCTGCCCGTCCACAATTCGTCTGGAGTAATTTGGCCATTTATCTTTGTTGGACATCTATTGCGGATAAAAGCTGCTGTGCACACTAGTTCTGCCCACAGGTAATCAGGTGATTTCGCTTCCAGCTTCAAACAGCTCGACATTTCCAGTAGGGTCCGATTGGCCCTTTCTGCTATACCATTTTGTTGTGGCGTGTGTAGTGCAGAAAATTCATGGTCTATTCCATTTTGTTCTAGGAATTCTTCGAATTTTGAATTTGTATACTCCGTCCCATTATCAGTTCTTAGCGATTTGATCGATTCCCCTGTTTGTTTTCTGCGAATGCCTTGAAGACTTTAAATTTTTCTAGGGCTTCGCTTTTCTTTTGCATGAAGTATACAAACATGCGTCGTGAATAATCGTCTATGAATGTGATAAAATATACTGCTTTGCTCAACGATTGGGTGCGCATGGGACCACATAAATCCGAGTGTATTAATTCCAATCTCCTATTCGTCTTCTTGTTTTCACACTCACTAAACGGTTTTGTTGATTGTTTAGCGTAAATACACGAAACACAACTGCTTTCATCGGATCTGAACTTCTCTGGTAAGCCAGTCACCATTCCTGTTGACTGAAGTTTTTTAAATGAGGTTATGTTAAGATGACCCATCTTTCGATGCCGCAGCCTCAGCGAATTATTGTCTCCATTTCTTATCAGGGCTCTATGGTTTCCAGAAACGATATATACACCATGTCTATGAACAGCTGTGATCAACAACGTGTCAGTTTTGGTATATAATTTCGCGTGATCACCCTCAAGTACGACCTTTAAGTTGTGACATCTTGCTTTGCTTACTGAAATTAGGTTTTCTTTAAGATTTGGAATATACAGTGTGCTAAATAATTTAATATCCATCCCAATATTGCTTAGGTGCGATGGCAATACTGCAGTTCCGATTCCGACTATTTTTATTCGCTGTCCATTTGCTAAAGTAACATAGGAATCCTCTTCGCACATTTTTAAACTTTCGAATGAGGATTTCGTCGAGCACATATGCGAAGTAGCTCCGGAGTCAATACACCAGGCGATATCGTAAGCAGACGTTTTAAATGCAGACTCCTCTGTTACTATGAAACCATATTCAGCTTCGTCTGTGGTGCCCGATTGAACTGTTTTTGCCTTTTCTTTATTCTGGTAGCAGTCTTTTGCAATGTGGCCCTTTATTCCACATATGCGACAGTTAAATGGAAAGGAGTTACCTCTGTTGTTGTAGTTTGTGGGCTTTCGATGTTTATTTTTCCACTTGGTGTATAACGCTTTGCTAGGTTGTCCATTTCCATCTTTATCCGCTCACTCACCTCCAAAAGTCTTGTACACACAATGTCCACTTCTGGATACTTGCTTTGGGCATCGAACGCAGCTTGGACATCCTTGTAATCATCTGACAATCCGTCGAGGAGTACTACCACCAATAAATCCTTATCAAGTGTTGCCTGCATTTCCTGCAGTTTGTTGACTGTCATCTTAAATTCGCGAATGAATTCGTCCATGTTCTGGTTTGTTTCCATCTTCATGTTGATGAGACGCCTGAACTTTTCTGTCTTTTGTCTGGGTCCCTTGCGATCATAGGTCTCAGATAGGAAGTTCCAAATATCTTTGGACAATTTTTTGTCCTTTACCAGTGACACGATACTTGGTTCGATTGCTAAGAGCAGCTCCGCCCTTGCATCCATGTCTTTGTCGTCCCAGCTCTGTTGATTTTCTGCAACCTGCGGTGGTTGTATTGTTCCATGAACCGTAGCCGGTTAATCTTGCTTTATGGAGTATTGCTTCCATTTGTGGCTTCCAAGAAGCAAAGTTCTCTCCATTAAACAGTTGTATGCGCCCTAGCATATTTGTGCTCATTGTTTGAGGTTATGATGTGGAGTTTTAGCGAGGAAATTTTAATTAAGAATCCTAAATCGAAAATTTTCCAAAATATCAAATCCTTAATATTTTATTAATTAATTGGAATCTCCTGGGCCCATAACCTGTTGAATAAAACGAGCGATTTATTAATTGTAAATATAGGGTTTTTCAATAAGAGCACTTCAACTTTTTTTTTGAATAAAACACAAACTGTTCGACTTTTGAACTAACTTTTTTTTTATTAACGAATTTGAGCATATACATATGATACATTTAAGTATGAAACTCGATTTCTTTTGCATGACCACCGCGTGCACGTTTTACGAAGTGAGCCTCATCGCTGAAGATGATTTTTCGGTGAAAATCTGCATCATTTTCGATTTGCTCTTGAGCCCAATTCACGAATCGGCGTCGCTTCAAATGGTCAAACGGCTTTAGTTGTTGTGTCAGCTTGATCTTATACGGATGTAGGCCAAGATCTTTACGTAAAATCGATTGCTGGCTTGTTAAATGGACCGTAAAATGGCCGTAATGCTCTTAAAGTAGCGGCAACAGAACGATTATTTTGATAAAAAATTTGCACAATTTGCAATCGCTGTTCACATGTGTAGCGTTCCATGATGAAATGTATACTAACAAAGTTTCCAAATGACAAAAGAACAATAAAAAATATGGCGTCGTTCGCTGTCCCTATCGGAGAAAAGTTGAAGCGCACCTATTGAAACACCCGATAGATTGCTTTTAATTGACTTCCTTATTTTATGAGATCGGACAAAGAAGAGAAAGACAGAAGGTCTTGACATTTCTACTTTGACATTTGATGAAGTTGTCATTTTAGGGTAAGTTCACAATTATACCAACAGGGGCTAACTCAAAAACAGTGCTTCAAATCACCTTATTCGACTTCTTGGCTAGTGTTTATAATTGGTAAAAAGAATTTAAACGCGAACGATGTTCGCTCAAAGACGAGCCTCGTAAAGGTCGCCCAAAAACAGCTTTTGTGCCAGAAAACTGTGGCTTTTGAAAATTAAAAAGACAGTCAATTCAGCGTGGTATGCGACCATTTGTTTGTCCGAGGTTTTCAACAAATTGAGAGAAAATAACCTTAAACGGAGAATCATTTTGCATCACGATAATGCGAGCTCACACACATCACATCAAACAAGCGAGTATTTGAGCACTCAAGCGATCGAATTGATGGGTCATCCGCCTTACAACTCCGACTTGGCACCCAATGACTTCTTCCTGTTCCCAACAATCAAAGATAAGATGCGTGGACAACGATGTTTATCGTCTGAAGAAGCGATTGAAGCGTTCGGAGCTATCTTTGGACTGGAAAAAGTGTTTCGATAAATAGTTTGAGCGTATGCAAAAGTTTTAAGATCTTAAAGACGAATATTTTGAAAAGCAATAAAGCCATTTTTGATGATTTTGCCTTGCAGGATATTGCAGGGCATCGTAGCAGCATTTAACTGATTAAGGGACCATTATGTTGAACAATAACGCTTTCAGTGATGCCTAACTGTCTGTAAAGATATAAATCGTAGCGCCGATAATACCCTTACTAAGGTTAATTGTAGCGCAGTCCTTTTTTTTTTAATTATTTAGTGTTAGTAATAAGTAAATAACTTATTGACTATATTCATTATAACTAGTAAATTAACCAACGTTGGCTTACACTACTTTCAATCATTTTTATTTTGCGTGATTAGATCTAACAATTTTGTTTTTTATTTATTTTTACAGTAATATATAATGAATTTATGAAGAACAAAAATTTGGTTAAAATTTCTGCTGCCATATTTTATAAGATAAAACAAAATTTCACTACCTAAAACTAATTAAAAATACTTAAATATACTTGAAAACTAAATCCCTACATGTAGCTGTTAGGGTTAAATTGCGGCGACACTCCAGTCGAGCCACTAGTACTTTCTTTCATCTAACTGCTTCTTGCCTGCCATGGAGTGGCACCATTTTTACAGATCATTCTGTACATTAGTGCACGGTGATGAGCATTTATCACCGATCGTAAAATTTACTCATTTGCGAAACTGCTTGCTAGAGCCAGCAAGTAACACTGTCAAGGCGCTGAATATGACCGAAGCAAACTACCTAGAGGCGCTGAAGCTGCTGCGTGAAAGATATGAAATAAGCGCACCATCTTTCAGATGCACATTCGTGCATTGCACGAAATTAAACCACTCTCAAGGTCAGCGTCGTCACTTCGCAATCTTGTTGACACAGTAAATTGCAATATGCGGGCGTTGACATCGTTGGGCAGTCAAGAGGAACTTTGCAATGCAGTTTTGCTGTTCGAAGTAGCAAATAAATTAGACGACGCGTCGTTACCCAAATGGGAAGAGGAAGTATCTAATGACAAATTACCTGTTTGGAAGGATTTGGTGAGATACCTAACAAGACGTTGCCAAGCATTAGAAAACAAGGAGTATAACCCAGGGCCCAGTTCATCATCAGTATCTAGGTCGCCTCCCGCCAAGCCAGTTATTAATCGGTACTCCGGCCGTAGCACTACTTTGAGTGCAACTGTTTCAAGTTCTTGACAATGGCAGTACGTTCTTTGTAACAGCCGTGATCATGGTATAACTCGTTGCCAAAGTTTCAATTTATTAACGGCGGGCGAGCGGTTTTACGAAGCCAAGTAGTTAGAATTGTGTATCAATTGTCTGAACAAGGGAAGCAAGGTGCGATTTTGTCGAGCTGGTCTTTGCTTGAAATGCAAAGGACGGCATCATACTCTTTTGCATCATGAGGCAGAGCATCCGCTACTTCCAAAACAAACAAATACCGTCGTCGAAATAGAGGAGAGCAGCGATCTTAGATTTGAGCAGAATAAATCCAAGGCAGTGCTTCACTCATCATGCAAGTTGGATCCTGTTTCGTTTAATAAGCCCGAGTAAGTTATTTTAGGTACGGCGACAGTTAAGGTTCGCAAACAACAAGGAATAGCCAAAGAATGTCGTGCATTGCTAGACTCCGGATCGCAGTTGAATTTCATTTCGGACGACCTAGCGCGGGCGTTAAATTTCAAAAGGATGAAAACGGACGTCCTAATCAACGGATTGAATGATGCGCACACGCGCGTAAAGGACAAGGTTGTCGTTCAAATTGAGTCTCGATCAAGTGGCTTTGCCACAGGTTTGGAGATGATGGTAGTACCAAAAATCACCGCTGAGCAAGCAAGGCATCCAATTAACATCGTGGATTGGCAAATTCCAAACGACATTCAATTAACCGATCGCGAATTTCATCGTCCGGAACGAGTGGATATTTTGATTGGAGCTGAAGTGTTCTACGATTTGATGAGTGCGAATCATATGAGGATTTCTGAGGGCTTACCAACGTTGCACGAGACCAAATTTGGATGGATTGTTGCTGGTAAGATTCCTGGTAGCAATAATAACCATGTTCTTTATAATTCTGCAGACGAATCTATGCAAGATGGGACTCGCGTCGCTGCGATGGAGCGAATTCTTGAAAGGTTTTGGACCATAGAAGGATTTGAGGCAATTGATAAAACGTTCTCAAGAGAGGAGCAGGAATGCGAAGAGCATTTTATGGTAACCATTATGCGCGACAAGGACGGACGATTCATCGTTAAATTACCGCTTAAGGTCGAGGTGTCGTCGCTCGGCGACAGTTTTTGGATAGCCAAGATTTCTAAACCAACAAAGACGGTTTCAACGGAATTTTGAGGTTCTCCAGCAGTATCGGGAATTCATTATTGAGTACGAAGCCTTAAACCATATGGGAATGGTGGACGTCGAAAGGTGCTCAAAATTCTAACCCATTATTGCGTTCTCAAGCCATAGAGCGCACCAACGAAGCTACGTGTCGTTTTTGATGCTTCGTGTAAAATTACTTCGGGCGAATCGCTAAATTCAATTTTGAAAGTCGGGCCAACTATCCAAAAGGATTTATTTTCGACTATTTTGCGCTTCAGAGTTCGCCGCTTCGCCTTAATTGCAGACACATCGAAGATGTATCGGCAGGTTTCTTTGGATGAAGAGCAAACTTACTTGCAATGTATTTTATGGCGAGCCAATCCATCCGACCCATTGAGGGTATTTCGACGTAAAACCATAACGTACGGAACGGCGCCTGCCTCATTTCTCGCTATTCAATGTTTGCACTATCTTGTGAGGGAGAGCATCACGACGTTCCCATTGGGTGCAAAGGCAATACTTACGGGCTTTTATGTGGATGATATGATTTCTGGCGCAAACACTATAGAACAAGCATTGCAGCTGAGAGAGGAGGTGGATAAAATATTAAAGGCTGGGTGTTTCGAATAAAGAAAATGGGCATCCAATGATCACCGTCAGATTCATGGAATTCCTGATACATCTCCGGTAACGCCAACTCGTTTCGACTCAAGCGACTGTCTGAAAACATTGGGGCTCTTGTGGAATCCAGCAGACGATGTTTTTCGATACGAGTATATTGCCAAGGTCGCAGATGCCCTAGTCTCCAAACGTCAAGTCTTAGCAGACATTACAACTTTATTCGACACATTAGGACTGCTTAATCCCGTAGTCGTAGCAGCCAAGATTTTCATGCAGCATTTGTGGCGATTGAAATTAGATTGGGACGCTGTTTTGCCTTAGCCATATCATACACACATTCAAGGCAGTGACTACCAAGGTAGAATTGCACGGGTTTGCAGATGCGTCGACCGTAGCATATGGATGTTGCATTTATGTTCGTAGCATAGATCAAAACGGTATCCTAAATAACTTGATGTGTGCGAAGTTTCGAGTAGCGCCAATCAAAACGGTCTCATTGCCTCGCCTTGAGCTTTGTGCTCGTTTGGTCATTTCGGAGCTGGCGCTCACATTCGATAGAGTCTTTTGTTGGACCGATTCTAAGATCGTTCTTAATTGGATAGCGGCTCACCCAGCTAACCGGACCACCTTTGTGTCAAACAGATTGACTGAAAAATATGCTTGGAATCACGTGAGTACAAGGGTTAATCCAGCAGATTTCGTTTCAAGGAGTTTAGCCCCTGAAAAATTAAGCCAATGCACCATGTGGTTTGATGGACCACAGTTATTGGCGCTTGATGTAACACATTGGCCGGCGCAAGACAAGTCAGCAGATGTGAAAAATGCGCCGTTTCATCGTATCGATTTGTCAATTCAGATGGGAGGATACTTAGAGTCTTTGCATATGTCTTACGATTTATTGATGAGCGTATATTTAAGCAAAAAACTAAATGACGAGACTGCTGTTTCACTCCAGGCGAATTATCAAGAGCACAGAAGTATATCGTTCGGGCGATACAGAGGGACACGTTTGCTGGGGAATACCGACAAATTTTGTTGGACAAGCCAATTTCCAATCGAAGTCGTTTGAAGAAGTTAAGCCCGTTTCTTGATAAGGAATATTTAATTCGCGTAGGAGGACCTCTACAAACCGCAGGCCTGTCATATGATATAGCACACCCCCTTTTATTACCAAATGATTCACCATTTGTCCTTTCGCTTTTCGAACACTTTCATTGCAGAAACCTACATGCTGGACCACAAGGACTTTTGGCCGCTGTCCTTCAAGGAAGAGACATTGCTCTCAGAGTCATCCATCGGTGCCTTAAATGTGCAAAATACCGTTCAGTACTGTATCAGCAAATCATGGGAAGCTTACCAGCGCAGCGGTTGAAGCCAGCCCGACCGTTCGTTACAAGCGGTGTCGATCTCTGTGGCCCAGTATGGGTTCACTACAAGCAAAGAGAACAGCGACCAACGAAGGCTTACATTGCTGTGTTCATATGCTTCGCAACTAAGGCAGTACACCTTGAGCTGGTGAGCAACTTGACGGCTGATAATTTCATCGGTGCACTGAAACGCTTCGTGGCACGTAGGGGCATCTGTCACACACTTTATTGTAATAATGTCACAAACTTCGTCGGTACTCGTCGTCAATTGAAGGAACTCAAGGAGTACTTTGCCAAACAAAAAGTGCGGGACCACATTTTAGCAGCTTGCGCTAAAGACAGCATCGAATTTAGACACATACCTCCACGATTCCCACATTTTGGTGGTTTGTGGGAGGCAGCCATAAAGTCTGCCAAGCAGCACCTTAATCGAGTCCTCGGGGACTCCGTTCTGAGCTACGAAGAAACCTGCACGGTAATCGCCAATGGCGCTCACACCCGGTCATTTTTTAATTGGAGAGCTAAACGCAATAATTTAGGCTGATTTGACGGACTTGAAGGTGAGTCGTCTTAATCGGTTACAAATAATTCGGCGATTGCAACAAGGATTTAGGGAAAGATGGTTGAAGGAATATGTTGCGCAATTACAATGTCGTGCGAAATGGACATCTGCATCGCGCATTAACCTGGGTACGTTAGTGCTTATAGCCGAGGACAACACTCCGCTACAAAAATGGCATCTTGGGTGGATTGTAGAAGTGCATCCAGGCAAGGACGGAATCGTTCGGGTGGCAACAGTCAAAACAGAGCATGGGTCATTCAAAAGGGCCATTCATCGACTCGCGCCGCCACAACTTTACGACGAGGATGATTGTTTGAAACCACGGTGAGTGCTTTCAATGGGGGCTGTATGTTGCGGCGTGTAAATACTGGTGGAGACACGCGCGAAGTTCGCCAAGTGAACGTACTCGCCAAAAATCAAAAGCCAAAAAAAAGGAAGAAAGAGGAGCTAAGTCGTCACCATTGTTTTTCTCTCGTAAAATTAACTTTGTCGCACAGTGTTCTTGCTTAAAATAATATTTTAAAAGTTGGCAATTTATATATTCTGAAATATTGTGAAAAAAATAAATTCAAAATCAATATCGAATATTGCAGTCTAATAATAAAAACCTTATAAGTTTTATTATCAATTGATTCATTGGATTATTTTATTAATCTTTCAACTCTATTCCTCTAGTCGTGGAGAAATCAGCAATGTCAAGAAAGCCCACAAAACTATTTCTTTTGAACAAAAAGTTGCTTCTATGTTTTTAACTATATAGTGAAGGGCACCCTCTGTGCTTCTACCTTTTCTGTATGCAAAACATGAGGGTTGGACGTATCTAGTCAGGCTCTGATCTGAACATCAAAAAGTCTTTCCATAATTTTGAGAACAAATGATGTTAGACTTATAGGTCTGTATGATTTAGTTAGCTCACTAGGCCTTTTGCCTAGTTTAGGGATAAAGATTTCGTTTACCATTCTCCAGATATTCGGAATGTAACCCTAGTTGTAGCTGGCTCTAAAAAAGCAATCAAACTTGGCATGAGGAGATAGATTGCCCTCTGTACGAGAGCCGGAGAAATGCCATCACCTCCGGGGGCTTTGAATGGTTTGAAGGAGCCTACGTCCTATTTAACCTTATCTGGACTTAATATTTTTCCAGTTAAACTATTTACCCTGCTGTCAATGCGGGCCGTAGTAAGGAACATTAGGGTATGTGTGTGAAACATAAGTAGACGAACCGGGGAAATGAACTTGAAGTAACGTTCTAATTGTATCCTCACGGTCCGACTAGTAGTTACCATCTGTATTTTTCAGTAAGCCTTCAAAATTTGTCTAATCGACGAGTGACTTATGGATTCGTTCTAATACTGGCATATCGGCAATGTTTTCGCTGCATTTCCTCCATATAGCTCGTTTTGGTCTTCTCAATTCTGAATTAAAAGGGCGACGGTTGTAAGGGCGAACCCATATTCCTCCCAGCTCTTCGTGCATCTAGCAGGGTTAAAAAGCTTTATAACATTTTAAGTCTAAGTTTGGCCAGCTTGTCATTACTCAGACTAGTTTTGGGGACACAACTGCCGTAGTAGGAGGTAAGCAACACATCATTTAACTGATACCTCATCTAGGTCCCCTATGGACTCGATAAATACAGGAAGCATATCTATCTTGGAGAGGACAAGTCCCCGATAAACATTCCAGTCCGTGAACCTGATGTGTTGATGGACAGACAAAGAGGCTTAATCGAACACGTACCAGTTTTCGACGATACTAGATATAAATGGACTGGCGAGTATGAGGTCAAGTACCTTTTCGCGAATCACATTTATGAATGTGGGTTTCGAGCCTTTATTTACAATTTCTACATTACTACTAATGAGATATTCTAAAATTGTCGGTTGTTGTTCTGAAAGTATAAGCTGCGAAGTTTGTATTTGCTTGGGTGTTATCCGTAGTTCAGGGACTCGCGCCGCCACAACTTTACGACGAGGATGATTGTTTGAAACCACGGTGAGTGCTTTCAATGGGGGCTGTATGTTGCGGCGTGTAAATACTGGTGGAGACACGCGCGAAGTTCGCCAAGTGAACGTACTCGCCAAAAATCAAAAGCCAAAAAAAAGGAAGAAAGAGGAGCTAAGTTCTGTCGTCGTCACCATTGTTTTTCTCTCGTAAAATTAACTTTGTCGCACAGTGTTCTTGCTTAAAATAATATTTTAAAAGTTGGCAATTTATATATTCTGAAATATTGTGAAAAAAATAAATTCAAAATCAATATCGAATATTGCAGTCTAATAATAAAAACCTTATAAGTTTTATTATCAATTGATTCATTGGATTATTTTATTAATCTTTCAACTCTATTCCTCTAGTCGTGGAGAAATCAGCAATGTCAAGAAAGCCCACAAAACTATTTCTTTTGAACAAAAAGTTGCTTCTATGTTTTTAACTATATAGTGAAGGGCACCGTCTGTGCTTCTACCTTTTCTGTATGCAAAACATGAGGGTTGGACGTATCTAGTCAGGTTCTGATCTGAACATCAAAAAGTCTTTCCATAATTTTGAGAACAAATGATGTTAGACTTATAGGTCTGTATGATTTAGTTAGCTCACTAGGCCTATTGCCTAGTTTAGGGATAAAGATTTCGTTTACCATTCTCCAGATATTCGGAATGTAACCCTAGTTGTAGCTGGCTCTAAAAAAGCAATCAAACTTGGCATGAGGAGATAGATTGCCCTCTGTACGAGAGCCGGAGAAATGCCATCACCTCCGGGGGCTTTGAATGGTTTGAAGGAGCCTACGTCCTATTTAACCTTATCTGGACTTAATATTTTTCCAGTTAAACTATTTACCCTGCTGTCAATGCGGGCCGTAGTAAGGAACATTAGGGTATGTGTGTGAAACATAAGTAGACGAACCGGGGAAATGAACTTGAAGTAACGTTCTAATTGTATCCTCACGGTCCGACTAGTAGTTACCATCTGTATTTTTCAGTAAGCCTTCAAAATTTGTCTAATCGACGAGTGACTTATGGATTCGTTCTAATACTGGCATATCGGCAATGTTTTCGCTGCATTTCCTCCATATAGCTCGTTTTGGTCTTCTCAATTCTGAATTAAAAGGGCGACGGTTGTAAGGGCGAACCCATATTCCTCCCAGCTCTTCGTGCATCTAGCAGGGTTAAAAAGCTTTATAACATTTTAAGTCTAAGTTTGGCCAGCTTGTCATTACTCAGACTAGTTTTGGGGACACAACTGCCGTAGTAGGAGGTAAGCAACACATCATTTAACTGATACCTCATCTAGGTCCCCTATGGACTCGATAAATACAGGAAGCATATCTATCTTGGAGAGGACAAGTCCCCGATAAACATTCCAGTCCGTGAACCTGATGTGTTGATGGACAGACAAAGAGGCTTAATCGAACACGTACCAGTTTTCGACGATACTAGATATAAATGGACTGGCGAGTATGAGGTCAAGTACCTTTTCGCGAATCACATTTATGAATGTGGGTTTCGAGCCTTTATTTACAATTTCTACATTACTACTAATGAGATATTCTAAAATTGTCGGTTGTTGTTCTGAAAGTATAAGCTGCGAAGTTTGTATTTGCTTGGGTGTTATCCGTAGTTCAGGGACCATTTAATTTTCTTTATCGTCTGTCGTAGCTTATAAAATTTAAAATTTGTTTCTTTCAATCGCTTATTCAGTTTTTTTGTAAGAATATGTTGCGTTGCCCTACGTACGTAAATAATACGTACAATACATATTTTATGCCCCCAAAGTTAAGTTAAACATTTGTTGAGTACGTATTTGCAAATACGTACTCAACAACTTTTTATCTGCTTCAATAGCTGATACAAATTTTTTTGTATTTTATTGTTTTGTGCTACTACAAAACAAAAGTAAATAACGTTTTTTTATAAGTTTAATTTTTTTAATGGTTTTGGTATACCTTTTTTTTATTACAATAATTATTATAATTATCAATATTTTATAATATATAATAAATATAATTATAAATATTTTATAATATACATATGTTTTGAAACAAGTGGTCAATTTTTTATACATTATGGAGACAAAACAAAAAAAGAAAACGTGTTGTTTACTGCATACACAAAATGTAGGTATATAATATATTAATGTGGATTAAATAATTGATACTTCTCAATATAATTGTATTTTTATAGGGACAGAAGCAGAGAAGAATGAATTAATAGACACAAGAATTAAGTTTGATCATTTATTAAAACGTTTGTATTTGCTCGCTTTCGTTTATGTCTATCTGTGTGGGTGGAATTTTGTTAATGATTTTAAACTAACTTCCTATTAAAACTTTAAACATAGTTCAGAACTGGATCAACATTGTCAAATCACATAAAAAATCAAGACAACAAATCGCAAAAAAAATATCCCAGTTTGCAATTTGTTTCAGATCAAAGCAAACTACTACGCACAATACTCGTTTTAAACGTTTCAAATTAAAAATGTTTTTTTATTAGCACACATGTTTACTGGAAAAAACGCAAATCAACTTAATGGCTGGATGTGAGTTTTTCTATATTTATATTTAAAGTACATACACACTATGTGTTTTTACATATGTTACAATTTTTTGTGTCCAAATGATATGTTTTTATATTTTGTAATAACAATTTTTAAACATGTAATTTGAAAGAATGGCAAAAAACAATTTCTGTTCGTTTTTTCATGCAACATAAACTTAAAATTTAAATATTGAGATATGTTAAACCTAGTTTTTTGATTTTCAAATCATGTAATTATTGGAATAAATATTTTATATAATAATTAAAATGTATAACATTAATAAAATTAAAAATACGTGGATATGTCGAAATATGACTGAAATTGTTTGGCATTGTATTATTGTATCCAATTAAAAACAAAACTGTTTTACATGTTGGTTAAGATATTATATATTATTATCACATATTTTTTTTGGAAACATAATCATGTAATTTTTGACAGGTTCTCGTTTGTAAAAACATTTGTAAATAACGGAGTGCGCGGCGTTAATTTATTGTATCGTGTTTAGTTAAAATATTAAATGTTTCAGAAAAATAAGCGAGGAACCGCCACAACTATGTCGCCATTATAAAGAGTGGGAAAACGCTACTATCGAAGCAGAATGGAATTCTTCGTCTGGGATGAGACAAGCCAAGAAGCTTCTAAACTACAACATTAGTCATATGGACAGGGCCATCAAATTGGACCGCCATACACTAAGAACACTAATCTGGTATATGACAGGACAAGGCCCATTCCAAGACCATCTTTTGAAAATAGGCAAATCACAATCGGACCGCTGCCGATTCTGTAACGAGGCAAAGGAAACGTCAGAGCATATACTCTTCGTATGCGTAGCCCTCACCCAGAAAAGAATGAAACATCTCAAGGCCTATACGGTTCCATGGCTGAATGCCAGACCAATCGCATTGTCAGATGTGGTGGCATTCACGAAGGAACTGAACAACCACATAATGTGGTAAAACGTCAGGGACGCACAATAGACCTAAAGGTCGCAGTGCTCAGGGCTGTTCGGCCCCACCTAACATAATAATAAAAATAATAATGTCGTCATCAATGGCAGTTTCTAAAAAGAAAGTACAAAGTATTAAAAAAACTAAAAAAAACTGAAATTTTTCATGTAAAAAATAACCAAAATTAAAACCGAATTCTCCAATAATAAAAAAAGAATTACACTATAAATGCTGAAAAATAAAAACACACACGAAGCACAGCAATCCAACAAAACAACAATGCTAAGCAGCACTGCTCACAGCGCACACAGAACACAGCCATTATATTATGACATGATCTGATGCCGCTATATGGAAAAAAATTGTATTAGAGCCCCCCAACGTCGCGGCCGACCACTTTCAAGTTTAAATGAAAGTTTTGTCATGGGAAATACACATGTGTGCAAAGTTTGAATAAAATTGGGCTTTAGAAAGAGGGTTAAAAATTTATTACAAGATTCTACCACCCAGCCAGCCAGCCACTAGCACGCGAAGTTAATATAGAGAATTTAAAAAGCACATTCTTTCTTGATGATTCTCTGCGGTTCCTCGCAACCTCCTCCAATTCAGGCCTTTCATGATGATTTGAAATTTGATTCTTTTCTTTTAAATTTATACGATTTTAAGAAGCAGAATACATGAGTCTCGCTGAGTCTGTAAAGGAAGGTATTTCTCTGCAAAGATTCATCAGAGAACTTGGGTTTGAGGCGCTTGCAAATGATTTGTCGGTCCTGTCCTGGTCCTGTGAGCTCAGAAACTCGCTTCCTTGTCACTCTACCACAATCATTACAGCAAACTGAACAAGCCTAAACTCATTCTTGCATCTGACAGATACTGTCGTTAATTATTCAATTTCATTCTTTTGATTTCAACGCGTCACAAACGAAGTTAATTTTTATCTTAAACTTTTAACTACACTTTTCCTTTTTATATTAATCAAGTTATATTTGTATTTAGTATATAACTCTGTTTAGTATTATTATTCTTCTTCGGTTCATCGACTCGAACAGATTGAATACTCATTTCTAATATTTTTTTTATTGAAACGTAATAAATTTATGGTCTACATTTCACAACACTGCAACTAGTTTACGCTTTTTGGTGGTTTTTACATTGATTTGATACAGAAATAGTTCATTCTATACAAAATTACACATATAGATATATGCAGATATTAGTTTTAGCTGCCAACAATTAGATCATGTGGTTTGTGGCTTTAGTCTTCGAGTAAGTCTGGTTGTATCGGTGATTTTTACTGCTTCCTGATTTATATGTTGCCTCAGCCTTCGATTATGAACTGCTGCATGCTCTTTTATTGTTTCTTCAACTGTCTTGACTTTAAAGTCATTCCGAGATACTTTGCTGTCTTCAAGTAGGGAACTTCTCTTCCTGAGAAAGTAATCGGGATCTGTTGCCTCTTTTTGTTGGTGAAATCGACGTGAACAGATTTAGTACTGTTGAAATGTATTCACCATTTCTCAGTTCAATTTACTAGATCGTCTACAGAACTTTGAAGGATTCTAGTTGATACTACTTCACTTTTTTCAACTAGAAGTATCACGGTGTTGTCGGCAAATGTAGCTACTCTACTGTTTGGAGGAACTGGTATGTCATTTGTAAAAAGCAAATATAGGATTTGCCCTAATATAATTCCTTGTGGCACTCCAGCTTTTATTTCTTTTAGGTGGGAATAAGCATCTTATTGCTTGATACGAAAGTATCTTCCTGAGAGATAAGACTCCAGTATTGCCGTATATTCTTTGGGGAAGAGTAGCTTAAGTTTATATAGCAATCCTTTATGCCAAACCTTATCAAACGCTTGAGGCACGTCTAAAAATACAGTTGAACATACCATTTTATCTTCTAGAGCTTTCTCAATGATGTCGGTTATTCTATGAACCTACTCGATGGTTGGTTCTAATATAATTGAATTTTTTCTTGCAGCACATATTTTATTATTCGCAATAATTTTCTTATATAACAATATTATTATACTTATAATCAAGAAATATAGTTTTGAAGTATTATTTTCTATTTTTCACTTGAAACAATCTGCCGCGTTGACAATCAAGAAGAAGTGTCAAAATTTTTAGCAAGTTTAAACATATAAAAAGTAAAAAAATATTTACCTGGATTAAATTTTAACATTATAACTTTTTTGTGTTGTTTTAAACCAATTGAAAAAATTAATTATTGTGAATTGGTCATTAATCATTAGTTAAGACTGTTAGATCGATATTCTTCACTTCAGATAAATGTCAAAACGAAGAAATTAAAAAAAAAAAAAAATAACTTGGGGCCGATTTTGTATGTGTCGTATTTCGACTTTCGACTTATGACAAGTGGAAATTCTCAAAGTCTTAATTTCGACATATCGCAATTATGTAAGCATGTACGACAAAAAAAATTTCGAACTAAAACTATTGCCCGATTGCGTCATTTCGAATGTATATTTTGTTGTTTTTTATACTTGTTTACCTTTTTGGTGTTTTTGAATATTTAAAAATATTTATGTTTATTTTTTATATAAAACTTATATTTTTCTTAAATATATTTAATATTCTATGTAAGCAACGAAATTTGTATTCACAAAATTATTAATACGAAATTACAAAAAAAAGGTACTGCTCATTCGTCATTGAAATGAATATTTATTTATTTATTTTATTGGTAATTTTATAAATAACATTAAAAAATAAAAAATTATTACTTAAAAGTTATTTACGCGGTTGATTTCATACAGAAATAATCATTTTAATTACAGCCGTATTTTATTGCCGAGGAACAACAACAATTGCACTGTCGAATTCCTTCTTTCGAATTGTGAAAACCTGCTGTTTGGCTGGTTTTGGCTGGTTTTGACATTCGAATTCCGAACTCGCTCGGCCTCAGCCTTCGATTATGAACTGCTGCATGCTCTTTTATTGTTTCTTCAACTGTCTTGACTTTAAAGTCATTCCGAGATACTTTGCTGTCTTCAAGTAGGGAACTTCTCTTCCTGAGAAAGTAATCGGGATCTGTTGCCTCTTTTTGTTGGTGAAATCGACGTGAACAGATTTAGTACTGTTGAAATGTATTCACCATTTCTCAGTTCAATTTACTAGATCGTCTACAGAACTTTGAAGGATTCTAGTTGATACTACTTCACTTTTTTCAACTAGAAGTATCACGGTGTTGTCGGCAAATGTAGCTACTCTACTGTTTGGAGGAACTGGTATGTCATTTGTAAAAAGCAAATATAGGATTTGCCCTAATATAATTCCTTGTGGCACTCCAGCTTTTATTTCTTTTAGGTGGGAATAAGCATCTTATTGCTTGATACGAAAGTATCTTCCTGAGAGATAAGACTCCAGTATTGCCGTATATTC
Organism: Nephrocerus scutellatus; assembly: GCA_947095585.1. Lineage (NCBI taxonomy): Eukaryota > Metazoa > Arthropoda > Insecta > Diptera > Pipunculidae > Nephrocerus > Nephrocerus scutellatus. Next base: position 64,064,781 of record OX352764.1, on the reverse strand, counting down.
TTTGGGGAAGAGTAGCTTAAGTTTATATAGCAATCCTTTATGCCAAACCTTATCAAACGCTTGAGGCACGTCTAAAAATACAGTTGAACATACCATTTTATCTTCTAGAGCTTTCTCAATGATGTCGGTTATTCTATGAACCTACTCGATGGTTGGTTCTAATATAATTGAATTTTTTCTTGCAGCACATATTTTATTATTCGCAATAATTTTCTTATATAACAATATTATTATACTTATAATCAAGAAATATAGTTTTGAAGTATTATTTTCTATTTTTCACTTGAAACAATCTGCCGCGTTGACAATCAAGAAGAAGTGTCAAAATTTTTAGCAAGTTTAAACATATAAAAAGTAAAAAAATATTTACCTGGATTAAATTTTAACATTATAACTTTTTTGTGTTGTTTTAAACCAATTGAAAAAATTAATTATTGTGAATTGGTCATTAATCATTAGTTAAGACTGTTAGATCGATATTCTTCACTTCAGATAAATGTCAAAACGAAGAAATTAAAAAAAAAAAAAAATAACTTGGGGCCGATTTTGTATGTGTCGTATTTCGACTTTCGACTTATGACAAGTGGAAATTCTCAAAGTCTTAATTTCGACATATCGCAATTATGTAAGCATGTACGACAAAAAAAATTTCGAACTAAAACTATTGCCCGATTGCGTCATTTCGAATGTATATTTTGTTGTTTTTTATACTTGTTTACCTTTTTGGTGTTTTTGAATATTTAAAAATATTTATGTTTATTTTTTATATAAAACTTATATTTTTCTTAAATATATTTAATATTCTATGTAAGCAACGAAATTTGTATTCACAAAATTATTAATACGAAATTACAAAAAAAAGGTACTGCTCATTCGTCATTGAAATGAATATTTATTTATTTATTTTATTGGTAATTTTATAAATAACATTAAAAAATAAAAAATTATTACTTAAAAGTTATTTACGCGGTTGATTTCATACAGAAATAATCATTTTAATTACAGCCGTATTTTATTGCCGAGGAACAACAACAATTGCACTGTCGAATTCCTTCTTTCGAATTGTGAAAACCTGCTGTTTGGCTGGTTTTGGCTGGTTTTGACATTCGAATTCCGAACTCGCTCGGCAAATAAAATGCAGCTTACATTTATTTCCCAGTCGTAATCCAAACAGGTATTCGACTGAAACACCAAAAATTCAGTCGAAACTACGACTAATCGTATGACTCAATAATCAGATTTAAACGTAATTGCGACAAAAGTGACGTCATTCGAAACTCGAAATGCTTACATAATCGACCCTCTTATCTGATGTAACTACACATACAAATAAATGTCACTCTTGCAGATTATTGTATTTTAATTAATATTTTAAGCAAGAGGCGTTTACTCTTCTTTTATAATTTTCAAAAAAATTCCATTTAAAGAAGAATCAATTTTTGTAACAATCCTACAAGAAATGTTCAAAGAGGTAAGCATAGGCCTGTTCCTGTATTCAAAAGTAGTTATAATTATTGCTAAGAATAATTGTTACTACTTTTTACTCAAAATCATTCCAATGCTCGAAAAAAAAAATAAAAGAGAGCGGAAAATGGAGAATAAGTTAATTTCCCCTCCATGCGAATTCATCCAACTTTTACTAGAAAAATTTCTGTGACTAAAATGTGAACAACCTGTCAAAAAAGAATATATTGCCAACTAACTTGTGCGGATTTCGTATTTTCTTACACTTTATTAACTAAGTGCAGTAATTTTAGGCGCTAAGAAAAAAAAATGTGCACTCGCACGTTTTGTACGGGAATTTGTGTCGAAATGGGCCTCGATGACGATAAGAATAATAAGAAATGTTTTTATTTTGAAATTGTAACGTAAGCAAACTAATCGTGTGCCCTTTTGTGAAATTGAGTGCAGTATTTTACACTTAAAAGAAAGCGACATAAACTTGCGAATATTGATTTTTGGTGTAAGGCATTTTGACATTTTTAGACAAAACAACAATTTTGTGGTTTTATGCGTTCCCATACTTTTTTGTGTGCTTGGTCTCTCTGATCGATTTTATGTCAATTTATTCTTTTGAATAATTTTACTACAAAAAGTACGCAGCAGACCTTATATTTAACGAGCGTTACAGAAAAATCACACCAAATTCTTGAGCTATATGAATAATGAGTAATATGTTATCGCTTAAAAAAAATTTCATTTTGGAAGTCTCTGTTGCACCCCAAACAGACCTATTATAACAATTACGATAATTGAAAAACATACGAACTTGTCAAGAGGAGTCAAATCTAACGCCTCACTTAAATTTTAATCAGATCTGTTAAAATACGTATTTTGTTTAAATTAAATTTAATTAAAATTTAAATTAAAACTTAAATAACGAAGAATCTCAATGGTAATAGTATACACCAATATAAATTATGAATACACTTATATTTAATTATTTTTCAGTTGCCTTTATCACTTTTAAAAACCGCCCAAAGTCACCCCATGGTACGCTCGACATTTTTAACTTATGTTTGGCTGCTAAATATAAATATAATTTCAGTTGGTTGAGTTAAAAAATGGAGAAACCTACAATGGACACTTAGTTAGTTGTGATTCATGGATGAATATCAATCTCAGAGATGTTATTTGCACTTCCAAAGTGGGTTAACTAAATTTGGGAATTATTGTAAATAGAAAAAAAAAATAGTTTATTACAGGATGGTGACCGATTTTGGAGAATGCCGGAATGCTATATAAGAGGTAGCACAATTAAATATCTTCGGATTCCAGATGAAGTTATTGACATGGTCAAAGAAGATGCGCAGGCAAAATCAAGAAATCGCGCTGAAATGAACAAATGTCGTGGTGGAGTAGGAGTAGGTAACAACCAGAACCAAAGAGCGCGACCCGGAAATCGAAACAATTTTGGAAACCGAAGTATGCCTGTAGCTGTGGGTAACTCAAGGCCGATGTCACAAGGAAACAGAACACATGCTCAAGGCAACAAGATCAGGAAGTAAAATAAATTCCTTGTAGCTGAGTTATTGAATTTTTTATCCACAAAAGGGTTGCTTCTAAAGACTTGACTCATGCTTTTGGCGTAATGCTTTCGTGAACAATGCTGTTTACTGTTTTGGTATTATCGACCGCCTCCTGCACCTCAGAGTATTGTACACTCTATGGGACAGATATTTATTCGTACTCGTGCAGTTGCTAGATTTTTAAATGATCTCAACACTCACAAATCCGCTGGACCAGATGGTATTTCTCCATTAGTTCTGAAGAGGTGTTCTTCGAAGTTGACATTTGACAGAGTTTGGCATCAAGCTCTTTTGTCTAAAATGCGTGCTTATGGAGTCGATGATAAACTGCTTCATTGGATTAGAAGCTATCTTTTGGACCGCTCAATCCAAGTTGTTTTGGACGGTTTCAAGTCTGAAATACAGCACATAAATGCTGGCGTTCCGCAGGGCTATGTTCTGTCCCCAACACTCTTTCTCATTTTTATTTATGATCTCTTATCTGTGACTTCTAATCCAATTCACTCTTTCGCTAACGACAGCACTCTCAGCTTCTCATATAAGTTTGAGGAACGTCCCTCCACCTCTGATGTGTAACTCAAACAACTTCGTATGTTAAGCACGTTAAATTCTGACCTTGACAGCATAATACAATGGGGAGAAATCAATAGAGAGAATTTAACGCTTCCAAAACCCAATGCTGTCTCCTATCGTCCTGAATACTAAATCCCATGTCATTATCCATTACTGGCACTTGCATCGAGGAAAATGAAAATCCCGCAATTCTCGGTATGTGCGTTAACGACAAGCTTCGTTGGAATGACCACATATTTACCGTCGCTAAAAATGCTGCGAAATGTTTAGGTTTTCTAGCCCGGTGCAAGAAATATTTCACTCCCTCTGATCTGGCTACCATATACAAGGCTTTTATTCGCCAAAAACTTGAGTACAATTGCGATATCTGGTCTGGTGCGCCTAAGACTACCTTGCATCAGCTAGATAGAATACAAAACCGCGCGATAAAACTTATCAGTGACGAAAATATAGCGAAATCAATAGATTCGCTTGAACACAGCAGAAACGTTTCTTGCTTGTCACTGTTTTATCGCTTCTTCTACCAGCGGTGCTCAAGGGAAATAGCCAGCTGCATGCCACCTCTCCTTGAATTCAACCGCAATACTCGTGGCGCTCTAAATGCCCATCAGTTTATCCTCAAGCCCATTTTCGGACGTACAGTTAAATTCAGGGATTCGTTCTTCAGCGGTACAACCCGTAAGTGGAATGCTTTGCCAGGCTCTGTCTTCCCACATCACTATGATCCGCAGGCATTCAAAACACAAGCTCATAGATATCTCCTCTTTTCTCCTCCTCTTCCTTAACGCCAACGGTGTGCCAAGCATATAGCCGTGCATTATAAGGGTGCGAACCCCATGAAGCGTGCGCGAATTATATAAAAAAAAAAAAAAAGCGTAAATTTGTAATTGCCATGTAGTCAGGGATCATATTTTGCTCAACAACCTGGTTCCCCGCAATAAATCGCCGGTCATAATTTCAGGGCGTTCTTCTATCCTATCCTATTCTTCTAGCGTTGACTTTGCCTGGGTCGCTGCTCGCTACCACAAAGGACTCGGCGTTTCTACGGTATCCGTTGTAACAATATTTTAGAAAAATGCATTTTTCTAAGTATTTGGTCAATTTTTTGTTTCATGCCAACTTATCCATATATAATTTTTAAAAGTTTACTCTGGTGGTGGGAATTATAAATAAAAATTTGATTAAATATTTCTTAACCACAAATTTTTTTTTGGTAAACGCTAAACCATTTTCTGTATTTGTTGTTGTAATTTTTATTTTTTTGTTGAAAGCAAAATAGCAATAGAGTTTTAAAAAAACAACTCATATAAATTCTTAAATAACCAAAAGTATACTGAAATGCTGAAATGCTGCGTTACGATGCAGCCGCTTTGATTTGCTTTGAATGACTTTTCTATATATGGCATTTCTGCCACAGTTCTCTGCTTTGAACTGTCAAGTAAAGCAAATGTTCAGCACTTTTGAACTAGAGCGTCCGTTTGTAGCTTCGCTACGTAGCATTACGATTTTCTTTACGATTGCCAAACGAAACGTTGAAGCCGAAGCGACATTGTGTTAGGAAGCATTGAAATCGTATGGCTGAACTCGTAAACGTCAGGCGAAGCCGAAGCTGAAGCGTGTTTGTGTTTCAGGCATAAAGGTCAGTGCCCGGGTAGCCACACTTTTTACAAATAGTGTTGTCCATCGGAGATAAGCATGTACCAATATAAAATTTGAACAAAATCGGGTTAAATTTTGTTAAAAAATATTGTATTGGGCCCACGACGCTGGGGCCGAGGTCTCCAAAATTTAAAAAAATGTGTTCCCCATCCATTTCAATTTATTTTTTTTTTATTATTTATTGATTGAAAAAGTAAACATTAAGGTCTTATTTTCAAAGTGAAAAGTAAAATACAATGAGTAGAATGCATAAAAATAAATAATGTTTTAATTAAGAATAAAAAGAAAAGTAAGACTAAACAAATTCAATAATTAATAAACAAAGTAATAAAAAGGATAAGATAAGTTGAAAAATATAACATAATATAATATTTGAAATAAGGAATAATAAAAATAAAAAATAAAAACCCATAAAAATTAAAATTTTCGTGCAATTTCTCTAATCGTTTGAATAACATTGCATAAATTTAAAAAAAAAATTGTTTAGGAGCTCCTATCACTCAAAAAAATATTCAAATAGTGTTTCGATAGGAGATAGACATATATACAGATAGGTGTATACATTTTTTTTAATTTTGAATGGGTCCTTCCGTCACCGGGGCCCGATAACTCCATAATATTTACAAAAACTGTTGTTTACCGCAGGTACACATGTGTATGAAATGTAGAAAATCGGGTACTTTTTTGACCCGATATGGGGCTCGATCACTTCCAAATTTTGTCAAGTTTTGTCAATCGGAGATACACATGCGTATAAAATTTAAAGAAAATCGGGCGCTGGTTTTTATAAAATTTGTATGAGTGCCTCAAAGCCGATAGCATATCTCTAGAAGAATTAAATTCCAGAAGCGAAATAAAATGAAAAAAAAAAAATTCTGAAGTATTTCAACAAACATATGATCAGATTCTAGGCTGTGTAAACTAGCAAAATGGATCTCTTCCACTACTGGCAGAAGAGCAACAAAATTTCAAATTAATTATAAATTTTTTAGAACTGTTAAATAAAGCACCAAACCAAGTGATAATAAGTCCCACAGAAAGAATGCTCCTAGCTCCAAGATTTAGAACAAATATATAAAGCCGAACAGAAAAAAAGAAGCTACTCGTATCCAAAAGCTAAAAAAGGGCAAACAACTGGCATCGATAACATTTATCCTAAAATGCTTAAAGTGGACCTTAACAAAAGCGGGATTCTCAAAACAATTATTGAACACTTGAACAGAAATGCCGGAGGAAATACCAAACTTAAGGCCCGATTATAAAAATAGCCAAAAAGGGAGACTTAAGCCGATGCTCGAATTTGAGAAGAATAATTTTACTACACACCATAAACATATTCATGGTCATCATCATACACATTCGTCTTTTGGCGGTCATCGAGATCAGAATACGAATTGAACAAGTTGGTTTCAGGCCACAAAGATCGTGTGTTCACTTTAACACACTACGCATCATTGCCGAACAGTCTATCGAAACTCAATCACCACTCTACATCCAATGTATATAGGATTTCCGTATTTTTAAAAGATGTGTTACACATGCATATACAATTTGAAGAAAACCGGGTATTTTTTTTTTTAGAAAATTTGTATGAGTGCCCCCGACCCCGGAGCCCAATCACTTCCAAATTTTGAACAAAATTAATATTAGAGCCCCCTTCACTTCAAAATATTTTCAAATACTGTTCTCACCGTAAACACGTTCGTGTAAAAAAAATTTGTATGGGAAAAAAATTGAAATCAAAAACTCAAATTTTTTTACAAAAAGTTTTGTCTATCGGAGATACCCGCGACCCCGGGGTCTCCAAAATTTTTACAAAAAGCGTTGTCCATCGGAGATACATACTTCTATAAAATTTTAAGAAAATCGGGTTAATTTTTTTAAAAAATGTTATGGGGCCCCACGATCCTGGGTCCCGGGGTCTCCAATATTTTTACAAAAAGTGTTGTCCATCGGAGATACATATGTGTATAAAATTTAAAGAAAATCGGGTTAATTTTTAAAAAATTTATATGGGCACGCCAAATTTTAATAGAAAGTTTTGTCTCCGGAAATACACCTGTGTGCAAAATTTTAATAAAATCGGGCTTTGGAAAGCGGGTTTAAAATTGATCGCAAGATTCCATGACAAACAGACCGACCGACAGACAGACGTGCCACGGGCAAGCGAATTTAAAATTGAAACTTTTCTTGTAAATTCTCTGATCGGAGATTCGATTTTGTGGTACAATACTCCATTTGTTGGTGAAAATATTGCAGCAACAGTGCACGGCTGCTGCGACGTATACACAACGACGTACGAAGTACCACTAAAATTCATTCTTTTTAAAGCAGTTGAGTGCGTATCCAGTTCTTCATATACTCGTAATACTGTACTAAATCAAAACCTTCTCTATAGAAATCACACTGTTTCGCTTATATACAGATACACTTAAAAAAATCCCAAATGTTTATGTATTGGTAATCAACGAAAGAACAAAATCCATATACAATTTTCCTTTCCTTTTACCACATTTTACGTTTCTCGCTCTTTGCACTACCACCAGTTAACGCGTTTCATAAAATGTGTCTGCTTATTTTGTGTACACTGTATTCACATCTCACAAATACAGACGCGTTTGGGATTGTTGCACTGATTTAATATGCGTACAATTGGGATTTGACAAAACACAAATTAAGAATGCACTTACACAACTGAGTGTACAACACATTTCAATTGCGGAACCATTCAGTTTTGTAAAAAAATATTTGTTCTGCTTCCTCTTGATATCTCTATACTCTCTGCTGCAACACAACAACAAAACAACCACAGTCGTAAAGCAAGCAGCGCATCAGCTCATCAGCGCTCACAGAACACAGTAATTATAGTATGATATGATCTGATGCCGCTAAATGGAAAAATTTGCTTGGACGCCCCCCGATCCCGCTGCCCGATCTCTCTGAATAGAATAATAGAAAGTATTGTCACCGGAAATATACATGTGTGCAAAATTTTAATAAAATCGGGCTTTGTGAAGTGGGTTAAAAATTGATCAGAAAATCTGACCAGCCAGCCAGCCACGGGCACGCGAAGTTAATATAGAGAATTTTAAAATACATGAGAATATGAGTAAAAAAATTTTTGTTTTTGAATGAGAGTAAAAAACAATTTTTAACGCAAACCAATAAGTTGGAAAACATTACAAAATGGAGATGAAATATTGTATAAAATAAAAAAAAAATTTACATACAAATGGATTCCAGGAATAATTGAAAGAAAAAAAGAAAATATAATGTATATTATCAATATTGATGGAATACATAAATCAGCTCATGTATCCCAATTAAAAAAAGTAAAGTTCAGAAATGTTAAGTTTGCACCGTTCAATATTGCAATATAGAAAAACGAGTTCGTTTTATAGAAATTTCTTCTAAGCAACGATCTACATCTTTGCCAACTAAAGCAGAGCTACGTAGATCAGCTAGATTAAAATACAAGCAAATTGTTTGCTATAAATAAGAAAAAATTAAATTGTAGAAAATTAAAAATTTATTTTATTATTATTAGTATTGTTGGATTGATTAATAAAACATTTTGAATTACTTAAAATTATCTTAAAAATACAATTTTTTGTTATATTTATAAATATCTGGAAATAAAATATTACTTATTTTTATAACTTTTAGATTTAGAATAAAAACAAAAATGTTAAGTTTTCTTTTAGTCGGAGGGAGTGATATATATGTGCATTGCACTTGGGGTTATAACTAATTATAACATAAATTTATCTCGTTCTGTAACTATTATGCTAATTGATATTTACAAATAAAGTTAGTCTTAAGCTGATACCCTTCGTGTTCACATTTATTTAATTCCTTCAGTGAAAAACACAAAAATATCAAGATCCGTTAGAGGGGAAGTCCGCTCTACCGTAGATTGGTTTTTTCTTTTAGAGAAAACGAACATGTTGACAGCCAAAAAATCAATTTGCACCAGTTTCTCAATGAAAAAATGAACGACATAAGAACGACGAGAAGGCTGGCGTTTAAGCTACGCAATACCGTTTTGAAAGCGGCACGATTACAAAAATGACAATTGTCGATGAAGTGAAACGACTATCGCAATAAGGTTGATTTCTTTTTTTCCCCTTTTTAAAGAATTAAATTCCTATAATTTTCCCAAAATAAAATTTAAAAAAATTCAACAAAAATAGCAAACCCAAAAAAAAAAAATCATATCATGACAGTAAATTAATTCAAATTAATTTTTGTTTGGTACGTTGGCCTTGGAAATGAACTAGAGTGGAATTTTGCTGAGTTAGCTAAACTGACGTAATAATTTATATACTAATTTTCTTAAAGTGATTATTTTTGGTAAAGACGCACTTGTTGAAATATTTAATTAAATTTGCATAGGAAAAAATTAAACCCGGTCTTCAATCTTTGGCAATTGAAACAGGAAAAAATATATTTATTAAATAGGTTGAAGTTGCAACATATTAAATTAACATCATTTCAACACCTCGACTAAATTAAAGAAAATTTTAAAATGTCATCCCCATTCCGGAACAGAACCTAAAATGTTTGTCGGTGCTAAGTTCTTTGGTAAACACATCTACAATCATCTCATCAGTACAGGTGTAGTACACGTTGATCTGCTTACACTGCACCAACTCACGAATAAAATGATATTTATGCGTGAAACACAAACACGCTTCAGCTTCGTCTTCGTCTTCGTTACGATGCAGCCGCTTTGAATTTGCTTTGAATGACTTTTCTCGTATGGCATTTCTCAAATGAGAGTTCTGCTACAGTTCTCAGCTTTGAGCTGTCAGGCAAAGCAAATGTTCAGCACTTTTGAACTAGAGCTTCCGTTTGGAGTCACGTCACGTAACATTACGTTTTTCTTTATGATTGCCAAACGAAACGTTGAAGCCGAAGCTACATTGTGTTAGGAAGCATTGAAATCGTACGACTGAACTCGTAAACGTCAGGCGAAGACGAAGCTGAAGCGTGTTTGTGTTTCCCGCATTAATATCAATGTGCTAGCTTCTGGCTTTGTTGTGTTGTTTTTGCAAAATTCAATTGCACTTCGGTTGTCGCAGTTTACTGTCATTGGTGGTTTCGATTATTTTGACAACTTCTTTTGCAGTCCGATTTTGTTACTGCATTTTTATCCGATATGTTGCGCGAGTTCGTAAATGAACGAGTCCATATTTTTAACCCGATTTTTTGTTGCTAACCAGTTCGGTCATATCGATATTTTGAGAGATCAGGTTAAAAAGATTTGGTTAGATCGATTTCGTTCATCACTACTGCGCTGATTTGGCTGCAAAGCTGAATTTTTTACAAACATGCGGCAAAAATTCCACAGTGGCTGAATGTTTGACCGCATCCTAATTCTTATGGGCAAATCACAATGTAGCACTCGCGCGGTCGCACTTTGACAGAACGAGTAGAAACAATGGGAGCTTATGAGGTAACACCAAATGTAGCCTCAGGCGTTTTGTTGTCATTTGATCGTTAATATCGTAAGCGCCATCTCAACGTCGAAGTAGAGCTACTCTCAACTTTGTCGCACTTTTGACAGCTCACACACAACTGTTACTTTTTGAGTTGTTTTCTTGTGTGCACACAACAGTTACTTTTTGAATTGTTTTCTTGTGCATTCTTATATTAAAAAATAAAAAATATGAATTCATCCGAAGAGATATTGATATCTCTGGTGAAAAATAATGAATTTTTATATAACACCAAATAAAGAGGATATAAAAATATTATAAAGCGAGATTTGGCATGGGTGAAAATATCAGAAGAACTCAAAAAACCAAGTAAGTTGTTTATTTACACTAAAGGACATCCATATAAATGTTCCAATATATTTCACAGTTGAAGAATGCAAACAAGGCTGGAAAAGCCTCCGAGATCGATTTGTGAGGAAGAAGAAGAAGCTAGAACGGGCTTCTGATAGCGGTGCTGACGAGGTCGAGAGGTGGGATCTGTAACCATTACTGGCGTTTTTAGCCGATGCAATGAATCTCAGCAGGTACATACATATTTGCTAATTTAATGAACACATAACATATTGTAATGTTATTTCCTCCTGGACAAATTGGTAACAACGAACCGCCACCCTTGTTCAATGAAAGCAGTGGGACACAACAAGATGTGCTTTCTCCAACACCAGAACCACATATTGCTGTTAGTCCAGAGACGTCTTCCTCTACAAATAGAAAGAAAAGACCTCAAAGCGAATTTCCCATTAACGAGTTTTTTGATAATCTTTCGGCGACTTTTTCACAGCGCTTCAACAACCAGGAAGTGGATTCCAATGAGCTATTTATGGGGATGATTGCAAAAAAAAATGAAAATTCTTCCAAAAGATATAATAATACGACTCCAAGGGAGAATTTTTCAGGATGTTAATGAGGAGATCCTCAATTATTTAAAAAGAATGAAATAAATAAATGAGATGAAATTGGATTTACTGAAAAGAAAACGATTTTATTTGAAATTTTATTTAATAAATAAGGTTTGAGTGGAACCGCTGCATCACCAACCAAGTAGTAGTCGAATATGGTGTCGGAGTTTGGAAGTACTGTAGGAGCTGGTAATTTTAACCCGCCCTTTAAAAGTTTTCTTCCAAATTCAGGGAATATTCCACCATCGCTTTGGCTGCCATACACACCAATGTCTACTGCAGTGAAAATATAATTGGCGTCACATGCAGCAAGAGGACAGCAAGGACAAGTCAGTGTGTCGTGTATGTTCTCCGGATTGTAATCATTTGATATGTAGGCTAATCTTTGTTTTTTGAACACAAATGTATTATGTTAGAGTATGCAGAGATTATTATTTTTTTTATTTTCTTATAATTCTGTCATATATCTAAACTCTCAACACCCGACCGTCTTGAAGCCACATTTGGTGTTAGCAACTTTAAGGTTGCGCGGTGTGACAAATATTATCGTAAGTCAGTAGAAAGTCTGTCAAAAGCGCGACCGATTTTCACGAATGACCAAAAACTTTTACTACCTTTAGGACATTATAGTATTTTTTGCCTCAATTTCTATCGTGGGCGAATTTGACCCGCCGAAGATGGACATCGTCGCAATCCTATGAAATTTATTCGATATCTTTCATTCGTACTTTTCGTTATTCTCTTCACTTTTTGTCAATCGCAGTATTCTCATCTGTACGATTGAATTTTAATATGCTTACCAGGTTTTTAAACATTACAAAATGGTTTTTCATATCAAAATATAACAAAAAATATTTTTCATATCAAAAAATTATGTACCTTTGTTCTATCATTTTTCTTTTTATTTTTGCTACAATTTTTTATTATTAACAAATTCACAATAACAAAATATACGAACGTAATCAAAACAAAGCTGGAATGTATCATCATTAATGCTTAATTCATATTTATCTGCAACAGTATTTTTTCCACGTTCATTTTTAAACACTTTTGGTTCAAAACTATAAAAAAGTGAACCGTTTTCTAATTTTTTTTTAAAAAAATTGATACATATATGTAAAAGTACAGTGCTGTGTGTCGCTTTACACTACCCATCCTAGTTGTATCAGTCATTTAGTTGCAGTCATTATATCAGTCAGTCAGTCGCAGTTTTGCATCATCACAGCAGTCAGTCACAGTTTTTTTAAATTTTTTCGGTGATAGGGCTTCCGAAGTTCAGGGGGGTGGTCGAGAATGAATAACACAAACCAAAATGTACTTTGCTTTTAATTCGATTTATTATAGCTAAAACTTATACACTAAAACGGCCAACGATTTTATTCTAATACTATATACAAATTTTACTCTTGACACCAGGTGTATCCGCGCTACTCCGAGCAATCCGTTTTGTTCAAGTAAGTCGAAAGAACTGCTTTTGTTGTGCAGCCGAATGCTGGAGGAAAGTTCGCCTCGCCATGCGAGTCCGTCCACCACTACTATCGCCTGTGACGCCAAGCTGCTGCGTCATCACAAATTCTAGACGTGTAAAGCGTCGAGTAGCTGATACCAAGCCCATGCCTTTGCTCTCCAGCTATACACAACAATGAAAGTGCCTACGCCGGCAACTGCGATAGTTATCCGCGTGAGATACGACATTCCGATGTATTCATTGAGTTGACAATGTTGCTGCTGCTCGTCGTTGCTGTATGTATTTATTTGCCTAAGCAAATATGCCATCAGACTACATAGCAACGGAGCGAGGTATCGGGTGTCCGCAGACAGTGCCCAGTCGCTGAGTTAACGACGATGAGCCGCACAAGCAATGAATCGTCGTAGTGTGCGTCGTCAGCGAAATAATAATCAGTATTGTGGGTATCAGTAGGTAGGGAACAAAGTAAGTGCAATACGAACCGTATGCAGACGGAATGTAGTGCGACTTTGTACGACTGGTGGTGTGGAATGCGGCTTGTCTAGTGTGTGTGTTGCTGGTGGCAATACTTTGATTGCATTGAATCAAGGTCAACGGTTGTTGACCGAACATCCTGCCCGGTCGAACCCTCTGGTTCGATATGTGTGCATGAAATGCTCCCAGGAAGGTCAAGATCATAACAACATCTCGTGATCTGTTCATGATGTCTCCAAGAGGCGGCAGAGTTTCTGGACTGGCCGGCGGCACTCGCCATAACTGGTGCGTAGATCGCTAAGTAGCTTTTGAATGTGGTGCGCGATCGTTTGGTTCCAACTCGTACGGAAAAGGGACCAGAGTAGTCGACTCCTGAGGCCAGGAACGGACGAGCTGAGTTAACTCGTTGGCTCGGTAGCGAAGCCATTTGTTACTTGATGACCGCTCCGCGGTGTCGTCTGCAGATGACCCATTTGTGAAGCAGAGTCCGCACAGCTTTCGACCATGGAATGACGTCATGTGCCTGTCGAACCAAACCAAGGCGCCAGATTTCGGCGTTTAAGGAGTTGTCTCTCAAACGCCGCGGTGCACGGACGTGCTGGATTCCAGCACGCGCGTTGCTGCTAATCGAAGCGAATAAATTTGTTGTTTTGTTTTTATATAATGGCTCGCGCGGTCAACAAGTGCAAAGTGCAGTGTGCGTGTCCATGATCCCATCCCAAACAGCGTAGCTAAAGAACTTGAAATCGCAATGTTTTGCATGCGGCAGTTTGTTAATGATCTAACTCTTTAGCTGTTAGAATAACGGATTGTGGGTGTTTGTTTCTTATGGTGATTTAACTCATTTTGTCGGGAAGGCATAACACTGGCGACAATTTGTGTTAATAATCCATTTTGAGACATACTCTTCTCAATTCGGTTTAAAGAAGCGGTAAGTTGTGTTTTGTGTGTTTGTTTTTTTTTAGTTATGTGTGTCTTCAGAGTGGATCTCAGCAACAAACGTGGGCTGAGAACGAATTCTTTTTCTGTGTTTAACAATGTACATGTCCACAGGCCAGCAATTTTGGCACTGAGTGAAACTCAGGTGTTTGATAATTCTGATGTATCGGAATTTAATCTGCCTGGGTATAGCTTGGAGCCATTATTTTCCTCTCGACGCGGATTCGCAATCTATGTCCGGAGTGATGTTGCGTTTCAGCTTTTGCCTCAATTTAACCAAAGTTCCAAACCGGAATTCAATTTCATTTGGCTCAAAGTTAAGGTACAAGAGCGCAACATCTACTACTGTTTTGGCCAGACAACACCCGAAGGAAGGTGTGTTGAGTTATTCGCTGAGTTTAATCACCTTACTCAGCTTGTAAATAAGCCTACCCGAATACCTGACATTGCATATCATTCCGCTAACACCGTTGACTTGTTCCTTACCTCTCGTCCTGAGAAATACTCCGTCAATGTATTATCGCCTCTAGGCTCGTCAGATCATTGTGTAGTATCAGCTAATTTCTCGGTAATAAACCACGTAGTTAGAGAAAAAACTGCCAAAGCAATAGTATGGCAATACAAGAAAGCCAATTGGGACGGCCTTAAAAACTTCTTTGGGAGAACTAACTGGTCGCTATTTTTTCGTGATAACAACGTTGATGCCGCCGCTGATGCAATCACAAACATCATTCTCATTGGTATTAGAAAGTTTATCCCTTTTAGGAATAAATCTATCAAATCAAAGGAAGATGGATGGTATGACTTGAGCTGTAAAGGGGCTTCTAGGATTACAGAGTTATGCTTTCGGTTTTACAAAGCAAACCCTACCGAGGAAAACCGAAAAAAGTTTAAACAAGCAAGAAATGATTGCAATGCCCTACTTCGGCGAGTCAAATTCGCCCAGGACCAAAAATTAAGGCAAAAAAAATACTACAATGTCCCAAAGGTAGTAAAAATTTCTAGTCTTTCCTGAAAAGAATCAAAAATACAGCCTCGTCGTCGATTTCAACGCTCATTTATAATGACATTCCAGTTTTCAGCTCTATAGATAAGGCCAATCTGTTTACTGCGCATTTCGCAGCTAGCTCTACGCTTCCAGAGTGTGCATTGCCTCCTCCTGCACCTCAGAGTATTGAACACTCTATGGGACAGATATTTATTCGTACTCGTGCAGTTGCTAGAGTTTAAATGATCTCAACACTCACAAATCCGCTGGGCCAGATGGTATTTCTCCATTAGTTCTTCCAAGCTGGCATTACCATTGCGTAAGCTTTTCCATCTATCCTATTCTTCTGGACTCTTCCCTAGAAGTTGGAAAACAGCATTTGTCCAGCCCTAACCCAAAAAAGGCGAGCCGTCGTCTCCTTCTTCGTACCGACCCATAGCACTTACATCCATTCTTTCCAAGTTCATGGAAACGCTGATCAATTATCAGCTTAAGAAATATCTTGAAACCAACAAAATCCTTAGTGACCGGCAGTATGGACTTCGTGGGCAACGTTCTATTGCTGATTTGATGGTATATCTCACCGATCTTTGCATCATTTTGGAGAAAGCAAAGCTGTTGCACTCGATATTTTTAAGGCATTTAACAGAGTATGGCATCAAGCTCTTTTGTCTTTAATGCGTGCTTTTGGAGTCGATGGAAAACTGCTTCATTGGATTAGAAGCTATCTTTTGGACCGCTCAATTCAAGTTGTTTTGGACGGTTTCAAGTCTAAAGTTCATTACTTAAATGCTGGCGTTCCCCAGGGCTCTGTTTTGTCCCCGATTCATTTTTATTAATGATCTCTTATCTGTGACTTCTAATCCAATTCATTCACTCTTTCGCCGACGACAGCCTCTTAGCTTCTCATATAAGTTTGAGGAACGTCGCTCCACTTCTCGCGCGTAAGTCAAACAACTATGCATGTTAAGCACGTTAAATTCTGACCTAGACAGCATAATACAATGGGGAGAAATCAATCGTAGAATTTAACGCTTCAAAAACCCAATGCTGTCTCCTGTCGTCCAAGCGAATCCTAAACCACATGCCATTATCCATGAATGGCACTTACATCGAGGAAACTGAAAATCTCGCAATTCTCGGTATGTGCGTTAACGACAAGCTTCGTTAGAATGGCCAAATATTTACTGTCGCTAAAAATGCTGCGAAATGTTTAGGTTTTCTAGCCTGGCTACCATATACAAGGCTTTTGTTCGCACAAAACTTGAGTACAATCTGGTCTGGTGCGCCTAAGACTACTTTGCATCAGCTAGATGAAATACAAAACCGCGCGATAAAACTTATCGGTGACGAAAATATAGCGAAATCAATAGATTCGCTTTTGCTCATCTGGTAGGGAAGCATGTGTGAGTCGACCTCCGACTCGTAGGACTCCTCGAGTATCCAAGTATGGGTTGAGGGAGATTAACGGGCTGTTACTTAACGGCGATGCCCCGTTGCGCAACTGGTGCACCTCTTGAGAGAAAGTGGCAGCTTGCTCCAAGATGATCAGTCGCTCCAAGGCATGGTCAAGCTCATCTGCTCCGACAACTGCTCGCTTCAGTAGGTGATGATAAGTGCTCCGCCAACGGAGTTCCGCTGCGCTGTTGGAGTTTCATTTGCGCAATTTAAAGTGTCCCGCCATGAGGACAGTGTTGGCAACGGCAGCCAAACTGACTGCTTCGGAAATGCTGTTGCAGCTGGTGACGAGGTCTTCCACGTAAAAGGCCTTCTCAATCGTCTCTCGGGCTGCTAGGGCGCGTGCTATATCTGGGATCAGCTGTTGATTGTCCTGTGCGCACTTCATCATGGATCGCACAGAAGTGTATGGACTGGATGCCATACCGTAGGTAACCGTCGTCAAGCGGACGACGGTCAGCTCGTCTGATGGTGATTCTCACCAAAGAATCCGTTGGTATTCTTGATGTTCATGTGCCACCAAGACTTGGCGACACATCTACTCCACGTCAGCGGTCAGCGCAACCATGTAGCGCCGGAACCGCAGGATGATATTGATGAGTGAGTCTTGGATAGTGCGACCCACCAGCTGGACGTCATTGAATGAGACTCCAGTAGTGGTCTGTGCAGATGCGTTGAACACCACGCGGTATTTGCTTGTTACCACATGGTGTAGAATGTAGTAACAGTAGGGGTGGTCGCCATGTTAACCAACCCGTTCCATGTGTCCAAGCTCTTCATATTCGCGCACGAAGGCGATGTACTTCTCTCTGAGATCTGGGTTGCTCTGGAGACGCCGCTCCAAACAGTAGAATTGTCGCAGTGCAGCTCGGTAGGAGGCACCTAGTGCTGGTGCGTCGTGTCGGAAGGGAATTTTGACCATGTATCTGCCTTCCGATGTGCGGGAGTGCGTTTGGGAGTATTGTCGGCTGCACTCGTCCTCTATTGAATCGGCTGCGGGTACTTCCTCCAGCTTCCAGAAATTACTGACGAGCTCCTCCAGAGTGTGTTCCAGAGTGGTCTCCAAAGGCGACTCTTCCGTCACCTGGTTGTGGAGCGATCAGATGGGTGGTGCAGCTTGCGCCAGGGCAGCTGGACCGAAGACAACCCAACCAAGGTGAGTGCGTTTGGCGTGGGGCTCGTGTGGTCGTGTGAAGTGACAGCGTCACTTGGCCTTGAGCCATAGTGGGTCGGGAAATACCGATGCCTTGCACGGCTACATCCAATCGGCTTCTAGGAAGACGAAGTTGCTTTGTTAGTTTTGTTGTGATTAAACTTACCTGCGATCCAGGATCTCGGAGGGCTCGAACCAGGTAGGGCACCGAGGATGCGCCGTACGCGTAGCTGAGCGCCGTAGCTAGCAGTACGGTAGTGTTCGCGTGAGCGAGTCAATCCATAGTTGAAGGGGGAGGTCTCTGAGGTTCCGCCTTCCCTGAATGCTAGCAGGCAGTCAGGTCCAGAATAAACTCCCAACGTCAATTGGTGAACACATAACAACCAGGCGGGCTCTGTGGGCCTTTTGCTTCGTGTTGGTCTGGCTGAGGTTCCGATTCTTGTTGGGCTGACTGGGGTTCTGCTACTTGTTGGGCTGGTTGTCGTTCTGCTTCTCGTCGGGCTGCCGCCTCCTTCCTGCAGATAAGCGAATGGTGTCTACCATTGCAGTGGCGGCAGGAACTCGCAGATGGGCATCCGGCAGCGCCGTGTCCTGGCTGCAGGCAATTGAAGCAGACCCCCGTCGTCCCCGCAACGCTGAGGCACCGACCCGGGTCCAACTGCTCGAACCTTTTGTACTGGTATAACCGGTGAGAGCCATGGCAGTGCCCGCATCGGTTCTCTGGAACTGCAACGACGTGAGTCCGGGTAACGGGAAGCGTCTTTGGCTGCCGTGATCCACCTGCCTGTTGTCGACCAGATGTGGAGGGGAGCGGGATCTCTGTTGCCAAACTGTGGGTACGATGAGTTAAGAACTCGAGCAGGCTGGTATGAGTAGGAATTTCCTTGGCTGGGCACCAACCTTGCTGGGTCACCTTTAGCAAACGGGACACAACAATCGGGACCGTTAACGCGTCCCAACTGGACACTGGTTGTCTCATCACTCGTAATGCACAGAGTGATTCTTGCACGGTGTCCACGATCCGTAGCAGGCCACTTGAACATTCAACCTGGGCTGCCTTCAGAATAAGGAGCCGAGAAAAATGGGTCTCGCACAACAGTCGTGGGTTGTCGAACCTCTCTTTAAGCTCACTCCAGAGCTCTTCGTAGCCGCCGGAGTAGATATTGCCGACCAAACCCACGCTGCCAGGCAGGACCGCGGCACGAAACTTCTGGAGTTTGTAGGTGGGCGCCAGCTCAGTGTTAACTAAATTCTCAAATGCGTCCTTGAACGCTAACCAATTGTGTAGGTGTCAATCGAATGTCGGAATTTGCACCGACTCCAGTTTCATCTGCACCTTTAGCGCGGTTGTGTTGTGATTCTGTGGTGGGGAAACCGGCCCAATTTTCGCCATATATTGCAGACCATTTTGGCGTTTGCCCAAGACCACCATGACGTTTTTGAACTGCTCATCCACGACTACCAGCAGATCATCGTGAGCATGAAGGCCCTCAGGTGTTGCATCGCTCACTAGTGCCATGTGTGCTACCAGGAAGCGTGCGTAATGCGCTTCTATCGCCCGCTGTTCTAGGCGGATTTGGACCTCATCCAAATTCATTAGTGAAGAAGCTATTCGATTGACAACTATTAACTACTGTTAAAAATTGGGCGAAATTGGGCAACTGAAGTAAGTAAATTTCTACTACTGTAGTTACTTCAGAGAAGTGAAGAATACCAATCGATCAGTCTCTTCACTTCAGTAGCTCAATTTAATTGATGAGTAGAGGTGAGACGAATATATTAGTATTCGTTAAAATATAACTAATATTTGTACATATTACGTATCACTAATACGAATAACAAAGATATTATGATACTTTGATATTCACCAAACGTATTAGATTACACTATTCCAGTAAGAATCCAATCGAGAACTAATATTCATATGCATGTGTAGGTATTCAGTATGCATATGTGTGATACGAAAGCGCAAAGATGAAGTGATTTGGAGTGAGACAGAAAGCATCTCATGGTCTTATAGTACTATTCAGTTTCATAGCTCAAAATACGGACGGACATCGGTCATTTGACTCGGCAATTGATGCTGATCATAAATATAATTTTTCTATGTTACATGTTCAGTCATGTATCAAACTTAAATATTCTATGGGAATCTAAAGAACTTTTATTCTATGTGCTTCTATGTACATAATAGTATTGACAACATAATTTAATATACATATGTAACATAAACAGATATGTATGTATTTTAAAAAAAATAGATGTCTAAATACTGTACTCTCAAATGTAATACCATATCTTTCTTACTATGAGAGATACCAGTATTAGTGATATTTTCGTATCGGTTAAGATATTATAATATTAAATAACGAATATATTCATATCAGGTGATATCTACAAATATTAGTATTAACCCATGCCTATTGATGAGTCGCACAATTAACTACTATAGTGTTGTACGCTTCAGGCCAGTCGAAGGCTGCTGTATTAGCGATAGAAAGAACCAAAAGCTGCTAGCCGGTTAAAAATTTTTAGGGCGCTCTCACATTGGAAAAACATTATACTTAAGACCTACAGGATTGTATGGATTTCCAACATAACAATACAAATTTTATAAAAAAGTACCCGATAATCTTTAAATTTTATACGCATGTGTATCTCAGATGGAGTAAAAATTTAGAAGTTAAGTGGCCCGGGGGGGGGGGGGGGGGGTGGCATTATACAAATTTTATATACATGTGTATCTCCGATGGACAACACTTTCTGTAAAAATTTGGAAGTAAAATAGCCCCGTGGTCGGGGGGCACCCATACAAATTTTATAAAAACAATTACCCGATTTTTTTCAAATTTTATACGCATATGTATCTCCGATGAACAACACATTTTGTAAAAAATTTGAAGCGATCGGGCCCCGCGGTCTTAGTGATCTACCTTATTTTTATTGAATACTAGAGCAATGGATAAATGAGATAGCAAGTTATTTTAGCGCAATTTAACAAAAAATTAACTATCGATATTTAAATAAAAAGCATCGAGTTTTTCCATAGTTGAAAAACATCAATAATATCGATGATTAACATACCCTACTTTTTTTGCTTGAATATTGTATTTTCATATTTTTCAACTAAGAAAATAATTTGCATCAATTGTTTTTACAAATTTTGAAATTGTTTTGGCAATAGAACTCGATGTAATATGTCAACAAAATGTTGCTGGTTTTTTCTTCAGTTCGACAGTTAAGGCGTTAGAGCTAAGAGGTTAGAATTCATTTGTTCTTGTATACAATTCGCAGTTACGGTAGTCGTGTGCTTTTCTCGTTCGGTGTCCAATAATTTTCCCAATCGAATTTAAATGAAGTTTTTTAAACTATCGTTTAAATATATTGTATGTATAAGATACGTTAACTGTAAACTGTTAAATGATATGCCTTTTTAAAAAAGCCTGACGGTAACATATGTCGTGCAATAGGTCCATGCTATAGTAAAGTGAATATTTTTAACTGTAATTTTAGAGTATTTTTGGACCAATTGGACAACGGTTGGTCGAAAGCAATTTTCAACATACTTTGAAAGGCGTTTCACGCATCGTTGACATTATGACACAAAATAAAGTTTATAGACATGCACAGACACAACACGGCGACTTTAATTCTGTAGACGAGGAAAATATTGTTGTTATAAGCCATCTTTTATTTACATCATCACAGGACGATATAAATTCTAATGCTTCCAAATTTTTCAATGCAAATGATATTGATTCCCCAGAGTCTCAGTGTGTTTGGTTTCATGATGTCAATGAGCAGATTGGAGATAAGGTAATTAAATATGTAAATGGTGTTCGCTTATTTTTTATTTCGGAACTGGTATCCCCTCATAAAAAAAGTACATTTTGTTTATATAATAAAAATTATAATATATAATATATATATAATCGCGATTAGAGAAGTTAAAGAAAAATAATTCCTTTTTATTTTCTATTTGAATTAATGGCGTTTCACCGGTATGCTCGGCAACGATATTTTTGCCCCGCCCCCCGGAAAAGTCTGTTTTTTGTTCTTACTCCATCGAGGGGTGTTCTATTGGCCCCATTTTTTTTAAATGGAAGGTATTTTTATTACCTTTCGTATGATACCAATATGTCAAGAAGGCCAAATCGAATGCCGGACGTACCGTTGTTTAGCCAAATTAATAGTTAATAAACCTTAATTATGACATAACCTGTGGCACATCTTATATTTTAGATGATGATCTTTTTAAATGTATGAATTACTGGATCTTATGAGATTTACACCACTACTGCTTTCTTAATACTGGAATAATTTAAAGAAAGTAAGTTGGTTGGTTACACCAATAATTCAAATACGGGTTATTAAACAAAAGCAATATTTGAGTAGAGTTGGAAAGCAGCTTTATCACATTAGTCTATAGCTGTGTTGCTTTGGTAAAGCTAAGCTGGTTTTACTTTAATATCTCAAAGCAACAGCTTTTGGTTTTACCGCCTTACGGTGAGCACCATAACTATTAAATGGCTTTAGTTTCCTTAATCCTGAAAATTTTTTGGATTTACTTCGACTTTATGCTTATACGATTGTTGTTGTAAGCAAAGCTGGTTTTGCCAAAGCAACACAGGTTATATTGTGGTTTGCCAATCTTAAAGATCGTATACAATCGTTTGTTTAAATCGTGATACATATTTCAACAAAATTGAACCCTTGTTACTCAAATAAAAACGTTAAGTTCGTATTTTACGAATGGTTAATTGTAGAACACCTACTTTCGAGTGTCATCTATATTTTAATAAAGTATTGAAAATATTATTAGAAAAGTCAGGATAGTATAACAGCAAGGCTTCATGATAACTATAACCTACGTGTGAACACCAGGAAATGTACCCAGATTTAATCTATCTCACTATTCTTGCTCCTGCGATGTTACTGCGCCTCATATTTTTAACTATTTACCGGATAACCTAAGATATTAGAGGGTTAAATCAGTGAATGGTTTGCAAATAGAACGCCAAACCAAAACCAATCTGAATAAACTAATCCTTACCCGTTTTGCCGATTGCCGAGAGGTAGCAAAGTTAGTGTCGGTTACAAATCTTTGCAAATAAAACGCAAAATGAAACTGTACCCCGGCCTGCGTGTGACGCGTGTCGCGTTTTGCGTGTGGCGCGTGTTATGGGTGGAAGTTTGGTCATTTTCTCGTTATGTGAGGTCCTTTTTAACCAACGTTCGCACGACATAGAGGACTGACATTTTGTGAGCAGCTCAATGTCAGGTGCAGATTTTGATATCCCGCGTGTGATGCGTGACGCGAGTTGCGTGTGATGCGTGGAAAAAAGCTAATATTTTCTTCGCTCATGCGAGCTAGGTGTCCTGCCAACCAGAGCATACCGAGCTTAATTCTCTTCACGATATCGACGTCGCTCTAACGCTTGTAGATCTCATCATTGTAGATTTGGTTAAGTTCCTGGATTTGAAGAGTCGATAGACTATAGTAGGCTTTGTTGCCTTTAAGCAACCGTGCGCTTTAAAGGATTGCACTACTTCACTATACTCCACTTATTTAATTGCGGGACCAATGTTGATCTTCTACTCGCAGACGTGGCCACCATGTACTTTGTTTTGCTCTCATTTATGTGTAGCCCCAGATGCCGCCTGCTTGATCGGGATGAAAGTTTCCTGTACAGCTCTTGGGTTTCTACCAACGACGTCGACATTTTTCATCACCTGCATAAGGGTGTAAATCTGATCAGTTGTTGATTTTCCTGGGATGAAGCCACACTGGTATGAACCAATGATGACTTTAGCGTATGGGGCATAGAAGGATAGAGGAGAAAATCTTATACGCGGTACTCAACACTTTACGATATCTCCCTTGTTATGTATAAGGATGCCTCTTCGCCAGTTTTCTGACTTACTTCCCCTGCATTTAGGGTGAGTTCTATCGCTTGAATTACCAAATAATACAATGTAATAAAAAACAGCCCATAAAAATTAAAATTTTTCTTGTAAATTCTCTAATCGGAGATACACATGTGTACACAATTTAACAAAAATCGGGTTCATTTTAAAAATTTGTATGGGAACCCCGAGGCCTGATCACTTCCAAATTTTTCCAAAAATTGTTGTCCATCGGAGATACACATGCTTATAAAATTTGAAGAAAATCGGGCAAATTTTGTAAAATATTGTTTGGGAGATCCCGAGGGGCCCCAATTTTAATAAATATAAAAGTGTTGTTATCGGAGATACACATGTGTGCAAAGTTTTAATAAGTTAATCACAAGATTTGGTCCGCCAGCCAGCCAGCCAGCCACAGGCACGCGAAGTTAATATAGAGAATTTAAAAATAAAAGGTCTGTGTCGCGTATGGCGTATGTTGTGTGGAGTTTGTCGATCAGTGGAACTCACAAATTTTTTAATATAATGCAGCACACACCTGCAAATTTCTTGAGGACCCCTTGATCCAATCAACTCATTCCAAATATACATATAAGCTTTGTTCCTTACCATGTCATGGATACGTATACAGTAATACGAAAGTTGCCTGTTATAATAGCACACACCTTTTATAATGACTTGAGTCGAGAAGGTCTTCATAAGATCAAATGCAATTACCGAAGTGTCATTAGATTCCTTGGCTCTTCTTGCGCCATCTCTCATGCCATTCCTAGTCAGTGCGATAGGGCAACCGGGTATTTTAGCCACTTTGTCGATCGGCGAATTGAATCTTCTTGTGAGCTCACCCGCCGGCGTTTTTTCAGCTCTGATGACGATGTTATGGCTGTCGTATGCAATCTGATCCAACGCATTTTTGAATAATTTGATCAACTCGTTATTCTGATGAAGAAACGTTGTAATTCTCCGACAATCGCTTGCTTTGTTGCTGGATTTTGAGCAAAAAATCCCGCTGAAATGTTTGAGCATAACCGCACAGTGCGAATAATCGAATCAGTAATATGTAATGCATATTACAAACGATAGACTAGGTCCGCCACCAACGCCATCTATTGAAAGTAATTAGTGGCTATATAAATGAATGCTCCTTGTCGAAATACAATTAAGTGGATTCTCATTCAAAAGCAAATTTGTATTTTTCCGGCTTTTTCTTTGAGGTTTTCCGAAACATTTTTTCCACGACCATCCCAGTATTGAGACGAACAAAATAAAAAAAATCATCCAAATCAGTCGAGCTGCTCTCAAGTTTTTGCGAGGCTAACGCATGGGAATTGATTTTTTTATATATATTCAAATCTTACATTTGTTAAACAACCTGTATTTTAAATTATTGGTGTAACCAACTTACTTTCTATAAATTATTCCACTATCCAGAAACCAGAAAGCAGTAGTGGTGTAAACCACATAAGATTGTCATTGGAGTTCTATGTTGTCATATACACTTTTTATTAAGGGTTCATTGATACCGTCGTGAGATACCATTGGCTAAAGGTCTTACCACATTTTGGTAATATTCTTGTCTCCAGTTATATTTTTCTGTTGCCATCAGGTCGAGTATATTGTTACGAAAATTAGTTAGTAGCGCATATAAGAGAATTCTAATCGTAAATTAAATCGCAATATACATACTGCATACTAAAAATAAGCACTTTTATGTAGCATACTTTTAGGCTGTAAGAATATTTGAAATGTAACCGCCTGCAAGTTTGAATCATTATGTACTGGTCAAAAATTTTAGTCAAACCGGTTTGTGCGGTTTGCCAGATTTATGTGTAGGAACATGATTGAACATGTAGTTTATTTTTAGAAGATGACTCATTACATATAAGTATCGTTAGTTGTAAAAAAAGGAATAAGGCTACAATTTTCTGGTCTTTTCTCGATATTTCGTATTTAAGAGTAGAATTTTCTGGAAGCTTTTTAATGAGTATAAAAGTGGCGATCGCTGCAGAGAAATCATTAGTTAATTGGAATTTAACCAGTCAAGTTGTCAAAGTACTTGCAAAGAGATAAAGATACCACCTAAGAGAATTATTGTAAAGTTCAAGTATTATAAGTGTTTTTGTGTGCATTTAAAAGTTGTCCACTATAAATTGTGAACTTGTTGTTATTTTTACTGTTTGATAATTAAAGTTATTATTTGTAAATTAATAAACTTGTGTTGTGTTTTATTTGCAATATCCTTTACGAACTTGAAAGCCTAAATTTCGTAGCAATATATAAGTAAGTTTATTTCATTATCTAATTTAGTATCATAATTTCATTGTGTATTCTGACGAATTACATTTTGGAGTATAGTATTTAGGTCAATGTAAGTTAAGTCGTTTTGTTGAAGTTGTGTATGTTCAGCTTTTATGTTGTTATGAAAGTAGTTTTGATAGTATTAATTGGTGTAGGGTAGTTCGATTTGAAATCAAGGATGCTGATAATATGATCGGAGAGGGAACATTATCCAAGATATGGTCAATGATTGAATTACCTTGAGCGTTCATTTAGTATGCATCGCAGGTATTTGGAGTTTAGAATACTATATCCATTTGAATTAGGGCTTCACATATTCCGAAGATATTTCCGGGACACCCAGGAAAACCGGGATTTAATATTTACTAATTAAAAAAAATTGTTAATTTAAAAAACAAACAATTAAAATGGTCATTTATTTTTTCATTAAAACAAAAATTTAATTACTAATAGAACAACAAAAAGTTATTTATCAGAAGAAAATGAGCGCAAAATATAAAAAAATTATAAAACAAATTAAACAAGAAATACTTGTTCTATTTTTTTTTATTCGTGGATCTATTTCTGCTAAAGGATATTTTCTTCTTCAAAATCCTTGTAAAAATCTCATCTTTACTGGGAGTTGAGGTGCGAATTCGGGAAATTGTTACTTCCGGCAGCTCCGTTTGATTTGGGTGATTATCGTTACCAAATACACGGTTAAGGACCGTAGAGAAATGCTATTTCCGTCGCTTGAGCTGATCCTCATCTGAAACGAGTTCGGCACCATCTAGGCCTTTCACCGGATATTGGCTAGAGCGGTGACCACCTGTCAGCTCTTAGGTGATTCTGTAAACGGTTCTGCTATCGCACTTGCTCGCTGCTTCCCCTGCTTCTGAGTCCAGGTTGTTAATATAGTTACGCTTGAAACGTCTTACACTGCGCTGCACTTCTCTCATTTTTCTTCGATACATGGACTCTAGCTCGATCCTCGCTGCTGCTGGGATATCTACAATAAGAGCTTTAAGTAGCTTACGTTCCTCAATCCGCCTCCAGGTATCTTCGGTAAGCCACGTGCTGTGCCTTGCCTGGCTTCTACCAACAATACTTTCCGCTCCAGATGTGAAAACATTTTTCACAGCCTTCCAATGTTCCTGGATGGTTGTCGGCAGTGAGCTGCTGATTGCTTCCACTCCTTGCTATAAATGATTCCTTAATTGTTGGCGTACTGAGGGGATCTTTAGCCGGTCGATGTTATACCTAGGCATTCGGATGATATTGCGGATTCTTTGAACTGATGCAGTACGTAACTGGACATTAGATACCATATGGTGATGATCCCGTACCATACCCATGTCAGCTCCTCGTCTGTTTCGGACGTCTAAAAGACAGCTCCTAAAACGTCGGCTGATCGCCACATGGTCGATTTGGTTGGATGATGATTGCCTGTCAGTTGACACCCAGCTGACCTTGTGGCAAGTCTTATGCTCAAACATGGTGCCTCCTATGACAAGGTTGTTGGTGTTGCAGAAATCAACAAATCTTTCACCATTGTCATTTCGTTCGCCGAGGCCGTGCTTGACAATCACATGCTTGAGTCCTTCATTGTCGTTGTCAACCTTGGCATTCAAGTCCCCCATCACGATGACGATATCTCCGTTCGTCGTTGCGTTGAATACCGCGCTTAGTTGATTGTAGAAGTTGTCCTTTTCATCCTCAGTCGAAGGATTCGTTGGGGCGTAGCACTGTATGATCGTGACGCGCCGTACTCTAGTCCGAAATCTGGCCGATAAGATCCTATCACTATGCGGGTGCCAGGAAATTAGGTCTCTACGTGCTGTTGGCGTTAGCAGCAGACCCACTCCTAGACCGTTCGCACTTGCAGTTTAAGCCTACACATAATATAAGGATTTATACACATAGTTGCTCGGGGACCACCACGAGGAGGTAGAGCAAGCACTACATCACGAACTTGATTGTTGCGCTACTGGCCTAAACCAAGTTGTGAGCAGTCAGTAGTTTCCCGATCAATCGCAATGACTCATTTTTTGCATTTGTAAAACCTGTTTATAATAGGTAGTTAAGTCCAAAGGTAGGAAGAATAAATTTGAAAATATTTGAGGCTGCTTTTTTAATGTAGACCTTAACCATTGTTAATGGATGATTAATTAGTCATGGAACTGGGGATTTGTTGTATATCGTGTGCGGTTTTTATCCATATAACGCTTCGATCTTATTCTGTTTTGCGAACAGAAAATCTATCATTTGAGAAACTTGTATAATGATACGAAAAGTAGTTAGTAGAAGATAACGGAATACAAATCCTTAGATAAATCGCAATATACATACACGGCTTTCGAGTTCGTGAAGGATTTTGCAAATAAAACACAACACAAGTTTATTAACTTACAAATAACAACTTTAATTAATGTAAAACAGAAATAGCAGAAGTTCACAATTTTTTAAAGCTTTTCAATGCACACAAAAACACTTAAAATCCTAATACACTAATATTCCTTTAGCTGGTAGCTCTATCTGGTTGCAAGTACTCTTTCAACTTGACTGGTTGAATTCCATACAATGAATGAACGCTTTTATAATGTACACACGCTAAAGGGGTTTGCACCCTTGTAATGCTTAGCACAGAGTGGGCGTTAGGAAATTAGGGAGAGGAAAGGAGGAGATGTCTATGCACGCGTGTCTTAAACGACTGCAGACCATACAAAAGCGGAAATAGTACGTCCGAAAATAGGCTTAATGGTGGACCCGTGAGCTCGAGTTGAGGCACGGGTATTACGGATGGGTTGGAGAATGGGCGGGATTCATCGGGATATTTATTTTGAACACCGCTTGTGGAAAAAGCGATAAAACAGAGGCAGGAAACATTCATACGATGTTCAAGCGATTCGATTGTTTTCTCGATATGTACGTCACCAATAAGTTTTAACGCGCGGTTCTGAACGCTGTCTAGTAGATCCAATGTGGTCTTGGGGGCACCTGCCCAGACAATATTCAAGTTAAGGCGAATATACGCCTTGTAAATAGTAGCCAGATCTGAAGGAGTGAAGTACATCTCGCACCGTTTTAGGAAACCTAAGCATCTCGCAGCATTTTTGGCGATGGCAAATATGTGGTCATTCCAACGAAGCTTGTTGTTGACGCACATACCGATAATTGAGAGTTTTTCAGTTTCTTTGATGCGAGATCCATTCATGGTTAAAGGTTGGGGGTTTAAATTACGCTTAGACGACAGAACACATCATTGGGTTTTAGAAGCGTTCAACTCTATTATGTAGTCCCCACCTTGTTATACAGTCAAGGTCAGAATTTAACGTGCTTAACATAAGTTGTTGTTTAAGTTCCACATGTGACGAAGAGGGTGTGCAGAAAGCGAGAAGTCATATGAAAAGCTAAGAGTATTGTCGTCAGCAAAGGAATGGATTGGTTTAGAGGTGGTGGATAGGAGATCATTAATGAAAATCATAAAGAGTGTCGGAGATAAAACAGAGCCTTGAGGAACACCGGCTCTTATGCGGTGAACATTGGATTTGAATCCGTCCAATGCGACCTGGATTGAACGGTCAGATCGAGCAGGGTGTTATTAATTCCATAAGCATTCATTTTCGACAAAAGAGCTGGATGCAAGACTCTGTCAAATGCCTTGGAAATATCGAGTGCAACAACTTTACTTTCACCAAATTTGTGAACAGGCTGGTTCCACTTTTCAGTGAGATAAGCCATCAGGTCACCTGTAGAACGCTGCCTACGAAAACCATACTGCTGGTCAATAAGGATTTCACGTGATTCAAGGTATTGCATAAGCTTACGATTGATCAAGGTTTCAATGATGTTAGCGCAATTGGTCGGTACGAGGAAACAGATGACGTTTCACCTTTCTTAGGAACAGGCTGGATAAAGGCCGTTTTCCAATTCCTTGGGACGACTCCAGAAGAATAAGAGAAATGGAAAAGTCTGCGCAGTGCTGATGCCAACGTTGAAGAACACCTCTTCAAAACTATAGCGGGAATGCCATCAGGCCCAGCAGATTTTTGAATGTTAAGATCATTTAATACTCTAGCCACTTGAAGAGTACGAAAGTAAATCTGTCCCATACAACGCTATCTGGCAGAGTAGAGCTAGCTGCGAAATGGGAAGCAAGCAGATTGGCCTTGTCTATAGAGCAGACAGTTGGAATGTCATTGTGAATGAACGTTGGAATTGAAGACGAGGCAGTATTTTTAATTCGGTTCACGAATGACCAAACATTTTTACTTCCTTTGGGACATTGAAGACTTTTTTGTCTCAGTTTTTGTTCATAGTCGAATTTGGCGCGTTTAAGGTAAGCATTGCAATCATTTCTGCCTCGTCTAAATTTGGTTCGGTTTTCCACAGTGGGTTTTTTTATATAACCGAAAGCAAACCTCACGGTTCCTAGTAGCCTCTTTGCAGCTTAAATTATACCAAGCATTTTCCTTTGGTTTGATACACTTTTTCCTGGAAGGGATAAATTGTCTCATACCCTCGAGGATTATGTTAGTGAACGTATCCGAAGTGGCATCCACACCACTATTGGCGTTAAGTGGCTAGTTAATGCGTCTAAAGAAATTATTGAGGCCATCCCAGTTGGCTTTCTCGTATAGCCATACTTTTCTTTTAGGAGTTTTCTCTTTAAATGTGTGGTTTGACAACGAGAAATTAGCTGATACTACACAATGGTCTGAAGAACCTAGAGGCGATAATACACTGATGGTGTATTTGTTAGGAATAGAAGTAAGAAACAAGTCAAGGGTATTAGCGTTATGACTTACAATGTCTGGAATTCGAGTGGGCTCATTCACAAGCTGAGTGAGATTGTTAAAATCAGCAAATAACTCAACATCCTTTTCATGCTGTGTTGGTAAGCCTGAATAGCGAAGCCAACTAGAATTGTGTATATTGAAATCTCCCGCAATGTCGATTTCAGAAAATGGATCAATCGATAAGATTCTAGTGATAGAGTCGGACAGAGCATCTAACTCACTACAAGTTGATACACTGTCTAAATTAGGGCTTCTGTATATGAAGCAGTAGTAATTTATATGCTTACGCACTTTGACTTTGAGCCAAATAAAGTTGAATTCCGCGTTGGAACAATGATTGAAATGTGTTTGGGTTTGGCAAGCTATATCACTGCCTACATATATGGCGAGACCTTGATGGGAAAAAAATTCTGGCACCAAGTTGTAACCAGGCCAACTAAAATCCTGTTAGTTCCAGATAGCAGGTTTATGGTCTGCTATGGACGCACGTAGCCGAGAGATTCGATCTAAGCCCACGAATGTTACACACGTCAACCCTGTATCCGCACACAGTCATATTAGACACACTCCAACTCAATCGAGACGAACCGTGATGCAAAGAGACAATGAAAATACTCAAAACAAAATGCTGATTGTGTTATGCCTTTTCAGCAATTAAGATTTGAGCGATTGACAAAGCAATCACACACTGCCCTCCTCTCTACAGAGCAGAGAACCAAACACACTAGGTCATCAAATTGTTACATAAACAAAAACGATTCACTAGCAGCTTCAGCAGCCTCAACCAAGGTAACGAGTAGAAAAAGAAGACAAAGGAAAGAAGGAAAAACAGGTATACAACGCCACGCTTTAAGCACTACTTATGTTCAAAAATCTTAAAAAAAAAATCCGATTTTGTTGAAACTTTTCCGGTGACAACCCTTTCTGTTTAATTTCGAGCTACATAAATTTTTTAAAAGCTAACCCGATTTTCTTAAAATTTTATACACATCTCCGATCCTATCTCCGATGGACAAGACTTTTTGTAATAATTTGGAAGTGGCCGCAGGGCCGAGGGGCTCCCATACCTATTATTTTTTTTTAATTCACCCGATTTTCTTCAAATGTTATACACACGTGTTTAATCCGATTGACAACACTTTTTGTAAAAATTTGGAAGTGGCCCCAGGTCCGAGGGGCTCCCATACCTATTTTTTTTTAAAAAAAATCCGATTTGCTTAAAAAAATTCAACACGATTAGCAACACTTTTTATAAAAATTTGGTAGTGATCGAAACCCGGGGTCGGAGGGATCTCAAACAAATTTTTTTAAAAAATTACCAGATTTTATTCAAACTTTGTGTTTTTTATTTTTTGATTTTTTGATTTCTCCGTAAAATGTTTGCAAATGTGAATATGATGGAACTGATTGTAGTCCTGTTGATTTCGGCGCGTTTATTTTTGTGGATTGTTTTGCAGTATTTATTTTTTAATAGTTCGATTGTGTTCTCATTAGCGTGGAGGGTCACTCCAAAACATATAGCATTGGTTTTTCTTGATGGATAATGTTCATTTCGTTTTTAAAATCTCGAATTTCAAATTTAAGTTTATTATATTTGGTGCGATGTTCAGCAATTTCACCCGATCGAATGTTATCGAATCTTTAATGACTCTATCTACATATTTCCCAACATATAGTTTAATGTAAAATTCCATACTTCTTGTTAGGTCAAATATAGATGTTTTCTAATCATTTAGGATAGTAGTTGTTGGTCCATAAAACCATTAGTCTTTTTTGGAAAGTTTAGCATTTTGCTGTTTTGGCTGTTTAATACATTCGAAATGAGACCATTTGTCGCAGTTGTCGCATTGGAGAGCGTCTTGATCATCAGTACCATCTTCATAGGATTGAAGATATTTGTTGTTTTCCATTTTAATAAAGGTTGCATATTTATTTTTTTATGGCAAATACTTAAAGGGATGATTCTTTGGTTAACTTCGTTAAATTTTTTTCGCATTAAAACGTTACGTACACCGCAGGGTTGAAAAAAACACCCCCTCCCATACGATTTTTTTCACGACATTAACCAAGGAATCATCTCTTTAAGTATTTGCCGCCTTAACGGATACACCCTGTGTAAGACAAGTAGGATTAGGTTTGATATAGTATGAAAGATATTTCCAATTTTTTCTGCACTTAATTCTTGCAATTTTTCCATATAACTATTGTCAAATACATAATGTAATTTAAAGTATAGATTTTGGCGATGGAGGGATTTGTGTTTGTATTTAAATTTGTGTTTGTAGAAAATCTGGCTTTTGAAGTTTTTTTTTTTTGAATAATGATTGGTCTGGATTTAGTATAGCTGGAAATGTTTTTTGATTTTTATTCCTTTTCAGGTGGTTATATAAATTATGGGTATTTTGGTTAAATTAGTAGTATATTCACACTTACAAAAATCAAAATCCGAAACGAAAGGTTGAAATATTTTAAGTGTTGTGTGTTTGTTTGAAAAAAAAGATTTCCAAATTAATGATTAGAATTTTTTTTGTATGTGTGGGTGCTGGAAATATGATAAGTGGTAATGTATGGTTAAAAAGTTTATCATTTTTGAAGGCACTTTATCATTGTAAATATTATTTTGAAATTTTTCCTGAATGGTTATTGCCAGAGAATGTCCACTTAATGTATAAATTAATTTATTAACTGATAAGTTATTAAATTTCTGTGTTAATTTAAGATCATGATTTTTGTGGGTTTGATCTCCGCCATCTTGTATAATGATCATACACTGTACACTTACACGTTGTTTATAATTAACACACAATGCTATTCAGAAATAAATCATATGCGTTCCATTTGCGAACCAAATAAAATCCCAAAGAAAGATCTCAGAAGTTGAAACAGACAGACAACCAAGACAAGGCAGACATCATCAACAAATTTGACTCTACAACCGGTGTCCGGTCCTGGCCTCCCGTAAAAAAAAAATAGGCTTGATAATTATCCGGATATTTTTTCTTGGCTTATAACATTGGTCATGGTCCATGGTGTCAGTTTAATTGGGATGTCGAATTATCTCATGGCTTTATAAAGTTCTACTCTGGCTATCCTATCATAGGCGGCTTCAAAGTCTATAAAAATATGGTGTAGTGAGTTTTGAAACTCAAGACATTTTTCCATCACTTGCCTACGGGTGTAAATCTGATCAGTTGTTTATTTGCCTGGGTGAAGCCGCACTGGTATGGACCAATGATGACTTTAGCGTATGGGGCTATACTGAAGGATAGAGGGGAAAATATTATACACGGTACTCAGCAACGTTATACCACAATAATTGCTGCATTTTGTGATATCTCCATTCTTATGTATGGTCCACAGGATGCCCCTTCGCCAGTCTTCTGGCATCGCTTCCTCCTCCCATACTTGCACTATTATTTCATAATCAGCTCCGCTGGGATACTAAGTGATGCTTGGTGGCGGCAACATAGCGTGGTCTTCGGTCATTGGTGGAGCCTCCAATTCCTCAGTCATTTCGATCTCTACGACTACTGTCTAAGATAGAGTCAGCAGTACTAATAACAGTATTCTTAAGGCGTGTCTATTTCTCTTCTACGACATCTCAGCCCCACGACTTGAGACTTGAATGACACCTGTAATATATGTCATATTCCGATTTTTGTAAGATACCATTCACCGTCCACCGCATTTCCTGAATTGCTGTTATGTAAGCATTATATTCTCGAGCTCTATACAGTGAGCGTATGAGGAAATTCTTAAATCGTTTAGCCTTTTTCGTTGCCGTGGTCGTCGTTCATCAGTGTATCCGAGGCTTATTTGTGGTTCCGTAATAAAGATTTTTACGGGCGAGGTTATTGGCCTCGCGCCAACCTTACTTTGAAGGGACTAGCCCGATAATTTAGCTTTTCCAGTATTGGAGGACAATTACCGGCACCCACTGTGTGGAGGTTTGATCGCACTTCCACAAGTCAGAGATAGTTACGGCCACCTGCAATTCTGAAGCATTCCGTGTTATTTGCCCTATTCTGCTGATGGCTGACCGCCAGACAAGACAGACGTCAAGTTAAATATACGTTTTTATATACAAAAAAGTTAATTATTAACTAATAAGTGATTCAGAACAAAATCTATTATTTCATCATAACAAATTGTTGTTTGGATGTTGTTGTATTTAGGATTTCGACTTTATTGCACTTTTTTAAAATGCAATGAAGTTCAAAACTCTTTGAAACCAATTATGTAACGTTCCATTACTTTTCTTTTTTATCAGAAAAAAGTAAATACATATAAAAAAATATAAAATATAAAACTTAGTTATTCAAGTACATACATTGATGTAGGTATGATGTAAGCATAATTTTACACGAGTTACATGCGCCAAAACCGACTTGCGACATGCTTCACATGAGGTCAGAGCTGCGCACAGCTCACAGGTTGTGTAAAAGCTGGTTAAAATTAAAGTTAAGAACCAGTTTTACACGCATCAATCGAGACACACGCAACTTGCGACACGCATCACACGCGAGATCTCAGAAATTCCCTACGAGACTAAGCTGCTCAAAAATTTCAGCTCCCTAGGTCGTGTGAAAGTTGGTTTAAAAGGACTTCAAAGAAGGCGAAACAAACAGAAAAACAGCGTCAACTCAAGTCAAGTCAAGATAAGTAAAAGTTTTTAAAAAGCAGTCCAATGCAAAAATACACTTTAATTCTGTTAGGGGGTAACTATACCGCAAAATGCTGCTTTTAAATACAAAATCCGTTGTGTGGCGAGATACTGTGCATTCCCTGCAATGAAAAATGTTTGTGTCCTTTTTGCTCCTATGCATTACAATCTGCTCCAAAGAAAGAATAATTACGTAATTTTATTTATCAGGCATAGAGTAATGTACTATGTAGTTACGCTTAAATTGGATTAAAATACAAAGTATGCTGTGTAAATAAATATACTAGTGACTTGTGTCCGGAATACTCCGGCGACTTAATTTTTGTGTGTCTAATACATTTTCGCGTAAATTTAATAAAGAAATTAATAACAATTGGTTTTTCTATAGTAAGCAATTTTTGAATACATATACAGATTTCTCATAAATTAAAGATGTTAATGGTTTATGAATTCTTAGCCACCTATTAAGCGAATATCCTGAAAATTGTTTATATTATGAATAATTGATCTAGCACATATAAAAAGTAAAGCTCCTGTACGTAATAAAAAAGCATCTTATTTTATAGCATATATCTTATTGTCGCGTTGTTATATGTTTGCTATTATTTTCGATAAATAGGAATTTTTCGTTTAAAAGAAATACTCCATTAAATAATTGTTCTATTAATCCTCGTTCGTCCCGAACAGATTTAGCACTCATTTTGACGTTGTACCTAGCTAATCTGTCGATGAAGACAACTATAATTTTACATCTGGGATTTTGTTGAATCCGATAAACTGCCAACTTTGCTGTAATTTCTCTTGGTATTGTAAAGCCAAACTTAATTTCCTTTCTGAAATCTGAATTGATGGCGCTGCAACCTTGTTTTGATGCATTTTTGTTTTAGTTGCAATGGACTGCAACCTCTTCTAGCATTTTCACACGCTTGGCACCAGTTTTCAACATCTCTACGACAATTGATCCAAAAGAATCGACTGCTTACTTTATTTAGTGTCTTAATTCCCAAATGTTGTCCCGCCGTTCCACTGTGTATTTCGTGAAGTACCTCGTTCACCATATTCGTTGGTAGCCTTTGATTTGGTACTCTGACCATTGGCAGATTCCCATTGTTTTACTAGCAGTCCATTTTCCATTCTCAATGAATTCCATTGAGCCCTGTAACTTTTTACTGGAGGACTTGTTGTTTCAATCTCGTGCCATAGCGGTCCTCCTCCTTGCTTCATCCATTGAAATATTGGAGCCATTGAATCGTCACGCGCTGGTTCTTCTGCTAGCTGCTCTTCTGTCCGATGATTTTTAAGTCTTTCTCCTTGCTTTTATCTATTATTGAGCAGCTGTATTTTGCATTACTCTTGGGCGTGAGAGTGTCCGAAACGAAAACCCAACTCTTTAGGAATTCTTACGAAACTCATTTCTGCGTCTGGAATCATCTGTAACACATCAGCTGCCTTGCCCCGTATCGCTAGTATTAGAGCACTAAATTGTTCCTCAGCAGCCCATCCGTTATAACGTACCGCAGTTTTAAACTGAACTTAAAAAATTTTAAAACTCAGTATCACCATCGAAAGTAGGTGGTTTCAAAATGCCTTTCTGGATTCTAGATGATTCTGGAATAAATCTCAAACTGCTTTGTTGAATTAGTTTGGAGTCTTGTTCTTGCATCCGCTTTTGGCTTCGACCGAAGATATCGCTCATCAGTTGCATTTTCTCATCAAATCTGCTGTTCATTTCTAAGATTAAGCATTTAAACATCGCTAGCATGTTTGCTACAGTACAGCTCCATTTTTATGTGTCCATTTTCACTACCAATTTTATGTGTCCACTCACAAAATTAGGTCCTTGTTCGCAAGTCTGTTTGAAGAAGATGAAGCACTGGAAAATGTCGTAAGTGCATCCGTTCCAAGTGCAATTTTGTTGCACTGTTCTCCAGGAACACTGAGACGTCATGCAACTCTTCTTATACGTATAAGTAGTAACACAACCCGCACTATCTTGCTCTTTTTGACTGAATGCACAAATATTGTGCCATGGATTTGTAGGAATTTGTATTTTAACGGCCTTCATATCGGTATTGGTCTTAAAAATTTAATTTTAAAAACAGACCAGTAGCAACCTTATAGCTGGAAGCGTTCAAGAGTTATAGGGTTTGAAATAATGTAAGGTCAAAAGTTAGTTTTCGTTTATTTTACAAACTTTAAATCTTCACCCTGTTCCGGTCAACAGAAGCAGAATGCATAAATATTGTTAGGTGGATTTCTTGAAAATTAAATAGGCTTTATTACTGCATTTGTCAAAAAAAAAATTATCCGCATTTTTTTAAATATCGCCTTTGAAAATAAAATTAAAAAAAAAATTGTTTTTTACTTTGAGGACGGTCCATTACCAATATGGTTTTAAGAATTTAAAAAAATGTACATTGGTTGACCTAAGACATTTAAGACATCTATCAAAAGAGACCAACAGTGACGTTGTTACAGGGTATTAAGTGATGTAAGGTCACAAGTACGTCTCTTCGTTTCAAAAACGCTACGCACACCTTGTTCGATTGGACTAGGAACTTCCTTTCTGACCGTTCAATCCAGGTCGTATTGGACGGATTCAAATCCAATGTTCACCGCATAAGAGCCGGTGTTCCTCAAGGCTCTGTTTTATCTCCGACACTCTTTATGATTTTCATTAATGATCTCCTATCCACCACCTCTAAACCAATCCATTCCTTTGCTGACGACAATACTCTTAGCTTTTCATATGACTTCTCGCTTTCTGCACACCCTCTTCGTCACATGTGGAACTTGAACAACGACGTATGTTAAGCACGTTAAATTCTGACCTTGACAACATAACAAGGTGGGGACTACATAATAGAGTTGAATTTAAAGCTTCTAAAACCCAATGCTGTCTTCTGCCGTCTAGGCGTTGTTTAAACCCCCAACCTTTATCCATGAATGGATCTTGCATCAAAGAAACTAAAAACTCAATTCTCGGTATGTGTGTCAACAACAAGCTTCGTTGAAATGACCACATATTTGCCATCGCCAAAAATGCTGCGAGATGCTTAGGTTTACTAAAACGGTGCAAGATGTACTTCACTCCTTCAGATCTGGCTACTTTTTACAAGGCGTATATTCGCCCTTAACTTGAATACAACTGCATTGTCTGGGCAGGTGCTCCCAAGACCACATTGCATCTACTAGACAGAGTTCAGAACCGCGCGTTAAAACTTATTGGTGACGTACATATCGCGAAAACAATCGAATCGCTCGAACATCGTAGGAATGTTTCCTGCCTGTCACTGTTTTATCGCTTTTTCCACAAGCGGTGTTCAAAAGAAATATCCAGATGCATCCCGCCCATTCCCCAACCCATCCGTAATACCCTTGCCTCAACTCGAGCTCATGGGTTCACCATTAAGCCTATCTTTCGACGTACTAACCAATTCAGAGATTCCTTCTTTAGCCGCACGATAGTTATGTGGAATGAATTGCCTGATTCTGTGTTTCCGCATTTATATGATCTGCAGTCGTTTAAGACACGCGTGCATAGACATTTCATCTTTTCCTCCCCCTAATTTCCTAACGCCCACGCTGTGCTAAGCATTATAAGGGTGCAAACCCCTTTAGCGTGTGTACATTATAAAAAAAACAAAATAAAAAAAAGGTGGTGAAAGTAGACCCCGATTTTTTTCACGAAACGAACCAAGGAATATCCCCTTTAAGTACTTGGAACCCTGTATATATATATATATATATAGGGTGAATCCATTAAGGTGGTAAGTACTTAAAGGGGTAATTCCTTGGTTAATTTCGTGAAAAATTCCCAGGGTGGCGGGGTCTATTTTTACCCCATTTCATGTAAAAAATGTAATTTTTTTTAAATTCTTAAAACCATTACCGATATAAACGTCGTCAAAGTAAAAAAAAAATCGAAAAATGCTCTCGGATACTTAGTTTTTGACAAATGCAGTATTAAAGGAAGTGTTCAAGAGTTATAGGTTGTGAAGTGATGTAAGATCAAAAGTACGTTTACATTCATTTCACAAACTTTCAATGTTAATTGTGTTCCTGTTGACTTGTTGCAGAAATATTATAAGGTGAAGTTGTAGAAAATTCAATGGGCTTTAATACTGCATTTGTCAAAAAAAATTATCCGAGAGCATTTTTCGAAATGATCGCGTTTGAAAATAAAATTTAAAAAAAAAACATTTTTTTTTCTTTGACGACGTTTATATCATTAATGGTTTTAAGAATTTAAAAAAATTTGAATTTTTTTACCTTAAAGAAATAATTTTCTATCAAAATAGATCAACAGTGACCTTGTAGCTAGAAGCGTTCAAGAGTTACAGGGTGTAAAGTGATGTAAAGTCAAAAGTACGCATCTCTGTTTTAAAACTCTACGTACACCACAGGGAGGTGTGGGGTGAAAATAGACCCCCCATCCCATACAATTTTTTTCACGAAATTAACCAAGGAATCATCCCTTTAAGTATTTTCCACCTTAATGGATACTCCCTTTAATTTAAAATTGCAAATTTTTTTACACAAAATAAGTTTTTTAAATTATAGCTATAGTATTCAAATTATAAAATAAAATTTAAAAAAATACATAATATTAATTTTAAACAAAACTTGGTTGTATACAATGTTTTTAGTTTCACCTTCAAGAGCAAGAATAAATAATTTTCTATCGCTTCTATCGCTTGACCGTAGTTGTTTATGGTCTCTTCGTTCCGAAAGGCAGACTTGAATCGGAGTCAAGGTTTGTGCGGTTTGTAAAGTACAACTATTATAAGTATTTTTGTGTGCATTTAAAAGTTGTCCAGTAAAAAATTGTGAACTTGTGTTATTTTTACTGTTTGTTAATTAAAGTTATTGTTTGTAAATTAATAAACTTGTGTTGTGTGTACAATAATGTGGGAAATAATTCTTGGGTTAATTATAAGAAAAAAATCGTTCTACAGTTAGGGTCTATCTCTAATGTTGACATCATTTATCGGGGATTTAAGAAAAAGCTTACCTTGGTGTACATGTACACTGACCCATGCTAACGGAAATTACTCTGTTAATACTAATGGTAGAAGCTTCATTTATGACATTTTTTGAAGAAATACTAGCCTTTGTAACTGCGTTTAAATAAAGTTGATATCTTATTTAAGTCTGTTTTCTTGCCTATGCTAATTTTTGATTTTGAGGCCAATTTTCTCCAGAAAATGTGTAATACGAGTAAACATAACGTTTCATTTCTTTTTTCTTATGAACGTAACAATAATAAAAATAAAAATCACCAACAAGTTTGCGGATAACTCCATAGATTTTATGATACTTGCTTTAAACTCCAAAGACTATGAATAAATTATGATTTTGTGTAGTTATAGATAATTTTTATTTCATTTGTGTACTAAAACAATTATAGCAGGTGCTCAAAGTGTCCTCCTCGGTTTTGTATTCATGCTAGAGCTCGTTTTTGGATTTCACTGCAAGCAATACTTATTGATGCCAACTGATGCCCCACCTTTGATGAGGCTTCGAGAATAAGCTCTTCTAATTCACTACGAGTTGCTATTTCGGTTGAATAAACAAGTTCTTTCATTCTTCCCCATACAAAAAAAACCAATACTGTAAGGTCAGGAGCTCTTGCAAGCAAGTGAACTGGTCCAATTCCTCCTATCCAACGATTACCGTACTCTTCATCTTGCCAATTCTTAACCACCAACCATAGTGGGCTGGAACACCATCCTGTTGGAAATATGATGAAGCTTGTGTAATCAGTGGAATGTCCTTCAATAGTTCTTGTAAATAATTTCACAAAAACTTCAGATAGTTTGTAGAATTCAAAATTCAGTAGTTTGAAAGGACGGATTAACTTGTTTCCAATTACGCCTGCCATATTGACGTTAAATTTGTGTTGAAATGATGACTCCTTCTTCTTCTGTGTGGATTCTCCGCAGCCGATGTATGAAGATTGTGAAAACTAAAAGTGTGATCCCCTCTCTTGTAAATTGAGATTCGTCTGTCCAAAGAATACTGATAATAAACTCGTTGTCATCCAAGCTCTGCTCCAGCAACCAGTTAGAAAACTCAACTCTCTTTTTTAAATCATCGGGAAGCTGTGTTTGGATAAAGATTTTCTTCATGCATTACATTAGAAATTTATGTCTGGAAACATCGAATTGCATAACTAAGCGTCTGATCCCGTGAAATCTAAACACGGGATCTAGCATGCATACAAAACCAGAGAATGCACTTTGAGCACCTGTTATAACTGTTGTTGTATACATATAAAATAAAAATTATCTAAAACCACACAAAATCATTTTTTATGCATAGCATTTGGAGCTTAAAGAAATTCTCTGTATTAAATTCGCGTGCCCGTGTGATTGTTTGTTTGTCGTGGAATCTTGTGTATTTCCGATGGACAAAATCTTCTATAATCTTCTTGAGGTGCGTGGTGTGTCCGAATGAAAATTTTTAAAAGTTTTCTTTATATTTTAACCCGTAAAGTGCGTCGTGGAAAAAGGTCCAACGGACCGCAATTTTATTTTAAATTTTTTTTTTGTGTATTTCCGGTGACAATAGTTTGTATTAAAATTTGAGAGTGTTCGGGCCGCTGGGTCGGGGAACTCCCATACAAATTTTGTTTCCCATATAGCAGCATCAGATCAGATCAGCATCAGCATTTATATTGGAATTCGGTATACTTTTGGATATTATAGAATTTACATGAAAAATTTTAATTTTTATTGGTTGTATTTTTCTCGCTTTTTTATTTTCTTACTTTATTTTTTTTATTAACTTTTTTCTTTTTTTATTCCTTATATCATCTTTTTTAGAAAACTCAATCTTTCCTTTTTATCCCCTGTTACTACTCATATATCTATTGTGAAACGATCATTGGGCCTTCTTTTGTTTATTCTCTCTCTATGCCCTTTGTTTACCTGTATTCTGCATTATATTGTCGTAGATGCCGTTGTTTAAGCTGATTAATATACTTATATATTATATTCTGATTAAGACACCCCCGTGGGTGCCTTTGATCACTAAACTCTTTTACCCATATTTGCTCTTTTTAAATTCTCTATATTAACTTCACTTGCCCGTGGGTCGGTCGGTCGTCGGTCGTCGGCCGTCTGTCGTGGAATCTTGCGATCAATTTTTAACCCACTTCCCAAAGCCCGATTTTATTGAAATTTTGCACACATGTGTCTTTCCGGAGACAACTCTATTAAAATTTGAGACCCCTCGGGCCCCGGGGTCGGTGGGCTCCCATACAAATATTTTACAAAATTTTACTCGATTTTCTTCAAATTTTATACACATGTGTATCTCTGATAGACAACACTTTTTGTAAAAATTTTGGAGACCCCGGGTTCGTGGGACCCCATAAATTTTTTTTTAAAAATGACCCGATTTTCTTTTAATTTTATATACGCGTGTATCTCCGATAGGCAACACTTCTTGTAAAAACCTGGGCCCCGGGTTCGTTTATTCTTACTTTTCTTTTTATTCTTAATTAAAACATTTTTTATTTGTATGCATCCTACTTTTATTTTGTTTTTATTTTTATTTTATTATTATTTTATTATTATATTATTTTTATTTTTATTTTATTACTAGCTGACCCGACAGACGTTGTCCTGTCCCACTTTCAATAAATTTGTTTGTGATCTTTTTGTGAACTTGTGAAAAGCTATTTGTTTTGCGATATCGCGTCACAGTATTAATCACATCATTGTGTTACATTTTTTAACACAACACTGAACTCACACCCACTGACCTTACACCCACTGACCTCATACACACTGACCCACCACCCACTGAACTCACACCCACTGACCTCACACCCACTGACGCCACGCCCACTTACACCCGCGTTTCCCGGCTGCCCCATCCCACTGACCCCCGACCACTGACCTCCCGCCAACTGACCCACGCCCACTTACATCCGCGTTTCCCGGCTGGCCCATCCCGCTGACCCCCGCCCATTGACCTCCCGCCCACGGACCACCCACCCATTAACCTCATACACACTGACCCACCAGCCACTGAACTCACACCCACTGACGCCACGCCCACTTACACCAGAATCGTATAGAATCGACGTGAATTTGAGCCAAATCGTTCCATAAATAAGAATTTTCGGAAAAAAAGACAAAAAAAAAGACACCAGCCCATTGACCTCCCGCCCACTGACCACCCACCCATTAACCTCATACACACTGACCCACCAGCCACTGAACTCACACCCACTGACGCCACGCCCACTTACACCAGAAAAGTATAGAATCGACGTGAATTTGAGCCAAATCGTTCCATAAATAAGAATTTTCGGAAAAAAAGACAAAAAAAAAAGACACCAGCGCCACCTATCGGGTCCAAATTTTGTCAACGACTTTCTTTTCATTTAAATATTATATGGTGTGAATTGGAGCCAAATCGTTCCATAAATAAGAATTTTCAGAAAAAAAACGATACCAGCGCCACCTAGCGGGTGTTTTAATAGTTATTATGCTATTCCTGGCGGAGAGGACAAATCCAGCAAAACA
The DNA here is from genome assembly GCA_947095585.1 of Nephrocerus scutellatus. Classification (NCBI taxonomy): domain Eukaryota; kingdom Metazoa; phylum Arthropoda; class Insecta; order Diptera; family Pipunculidae; genus Nephrocerus; species Nephrocerus scutellatus. The sequence continues at coordinate 64,020,454 of OX352764.1, read as the reverse complement.
AAAATCATAAAAATCGGTCCAGCCGTTCTCGAGTTATAAATGGTGTAACTAACCCGACTTTGTTTTAAATATATAGATTTTTATTTTTTATTGCATTTTACTTTTCACATTGAAAATAAGACTTCAAGGTCTTAATGTGTACTTTTTGAATCAATAAATAAATAAATAAATAATAATTGGACAGCGATCGCGTGTTCTGACGATGAGCGACATCGCGTTGATCGCGCGATCTAAATGTGTGTGTCCTAATTGAGATCCGCGACCAGACGTTGTCGCGCTCGAAAACGCTCAGAGTATGAGCGTGCTCTTAGTGCTCAGAATAAAATGATCTGAGCCTTTTAAATTTTAACATCTGATGTCAAATGTCTGTTTCGATGATTTTCTCCTACAATAAAAAAAAAATGGCCCAGGATCGAGGGGCTCCCATATCAATTTCTGCGATTAGAGAATTTAGATGAAAAATTTTAATTTGTATGGGCTGTTTTTTATAATACTCATAATACTTTTAAAATTTTCATCCCATAAAATTGTGTTCATTTTTTTACTTTTCTACAAATTCCATTATTATAACCTCGCAATAAAATAATATTCGGCGCGACAGACCATTGCGATCCAAGACCTGGCTTCTCGCAACGATTTGTGTTGAGCATGTATATTTTTGCACCATAATCTAACCAGCGAATTGAGAAGCTCTCCGTGACAAGTTATTACTCTCGGAACGTTTGTCGAACATTCGCGAGAGGTGGGACACCGTGAAAAATACTTTTGGTGTTACTGGGATTCGAACCACGAACCTTCTGCTCAGAAGTCAATGCTCTTATCCACTGAGCCACGGCGCCCACCTCGCAATAGCGCGTCGAAAAACAAGCTTGTTTGATTTTAAGCGATCAAACTTCTACGCATCGCATTGTTCGATCAAACCTATTTTTGTTGCACAAGTAATGCTCGCGACGCGACTTTTTTCAGCGATCTCACTCATCGCGCTATCGCGTTTACGTTATAATATGCAATGTAGTAAGATTATTGATGTTTGATATTTTTCGCGATCATCGCTCATCGCCAGAACGCGCGATCGCTGTCCAATTAGGACATTGCCTTAAGGTCGTCTATCTGGCTTATTTGCATTTGGAACAATCCATTTGTTTTCTATAACTGTGGGGCATGTGTCACCGTCTTGTTGACTTGCGCCACGGCAATAAGGTGGGCTAAGCCGGTTTCAATTTTATTTTCTCGGAATTCTCCCTGATTCATTTTAAAAAGCAATACGGAAAAAACGTTCACGAAACTAAAACGACGCGAGCCCAAATGCTTTAATGCATGGATCATGGTCAAGGAAAACTACAAAAAACCTTGACCAAGAAAATATTACAAAAAAAAATGACATACGTGAGCCTTCAAAATTCTTGTAGCCTCTATTGGAAAATTCGGTCTTTCAGGAACTAGCTGAATTTCTTTCTTCTTTCTTTCTTGGATGCCCACAACTCGACAGTTAATTCTACCGGATTCGTTTGTAGTACCAGGCCTAACAAACGAAAAAGGCACGCACAACTATCGAGCCGAAAAGCTCCAACGCCAAACATTACACCAAGGATGAGCGAAAAATTCTTGATGATTCTCTGCGGTTCCTCGTAACTTCCTCCAATTCAGGCCTTTCATGATGATTTGTAATTTGATTCTTTTCTTTTAAATTTTTATGATTTAAAAAGAAATAATTAAAAATTTCAAATTTTATTCCGACAATTATTAATTTCCAGTGACTATTATTTTTTGCTATTATCATTAAAGAAGAAGAAGTATTGGTATGTGGAATCCAACGTGCACATAGCTCCCGCGCATTTAAATGTTCATGTAAGATCGTATATACGCTGGTGTTACTAAAGCCTAGGCATGCTTCGATTTCCCGATAAGTCACATGACGATCTTCAATTAGTTTTCTCACAGCATCGATGTTTTCTGGCACAACAGCTCAGCTCAGTTTTTGGTCGACCTTCACGATGCTCGTGTTTGAGTGAACGTCGTTCGCGTTTAAATTCATTGTATTTACAAATTATAAACACTATTTGAGGATGAACCATCGCCCCTTTCGAAAATCATAAAAAATCATCACACAAAAATTTTGACGCGATAATTCCATTTTTTCACTGAATTAAATTTTTCAAGTTTTTGACTGTCATAGAGATTTGCATCGGAAAACACTAGTACTACCATTTTCTAAAAACATTTACGGCATCCCTTGTACATAATTATACATTATGGGTATTCGGTTTTGTTCATCTTCAAAGCATATTGCCATAATGTCAACTCGTCTCATCGGTTAATAAGAAGAAGAACATTTTAGACGACAAATGAAGGAACGTACCAAGTTAAACAAGATTTTCTATTTAAAACACTTTAGTAAATTACCTGATGATTTTCTTCCTGCGTCGTTTACCATGAAAATTCCGCAAATTTCTCATTTCTGATTGTGCTTGTCTGTTTGTAAAGAACTTCAAATTGAATAATTGTTTCACCGATGTGTGGTGAAACTGCGAATAATAATACAACATAATACTATTACTTAGTTTAGCCGCAGTACTTATTACAAGAGTTTGAAAATACGTCTTTAACTTGGTGTACATGAATCGCAAGTTAAGATTCACAAAGATGCAATAATAATTTAAAATTGCACGCATTAAATGCTCTATCCTGCTTATTTACTCATTTTGTAATTTACATTAAGTACGACTGATTACTTTTTGTTTAGATAGAGCTTCTTATTAGTTAAAAAAACAACCAATAAAAATTAAAATTTTTCATGTAAATTCTCTAATAACTAAAAGTATACTGAATTCCACTATAAATGCTGAAATATAAAAAAAAAACGAAGCATTTCAACCCAACAACAAAACAATCCCAATCATAAAGCAAGCAGCGCTGCCCACAGCACACAGCGCACAACGCACAACATTATAGTATGCAATTATCTGATGACGGGGAAAAAAATTGTATGGGAGCCCCCGACCCCGCGGTCCGAGCACATTCAAATTTTAATACAAAGTATTGTCACCGGAAATATACATGTGTGCAAAATTTCAATAAAAACGGGCTTTAGGAAGTGTGTTAAAAATTGATCACAAGATTCTGCCCACCAGCCAGCCAGCCACGGGCACGCGAAGTTAATATAGAGAATTCAAAAATGTTGTCCGCAATCTCAATTAAATGAATTGAATTAAATTCCTTCATACAGTTTTGTCTTGGCAATGTCATTGTATAAATAATACCCTATCAAAGGCGACAAATTTGTGGCTAATGGAACATAGATTTTAATACGCTTCCAAATTTTTAAAGAAAGTGTTTACATCGGAGATACCAGATACATATCTGTGCAAATCTCTCTATCCCTCAGTATATATATATATACTAGTTGACCCGAAAGACGTTGTCCTGTCCCAATTTCAAACTTGTCTGTGATCATTTTGTGTGTTTGTGAAAATCTATTTGAAATGTTAACTCAAAGTAAAAAATGGAGGTATGGGCACAAGACGACTTTCTTCTACGGACAGGGCTGAAATCATATAATATATATATATAATATATATATATATATATATATATATATAATATATATATATATATATATATATATATAAGTTTAGCCGTCTGAGCTGTACACAGACAGACCGAAAGACAGACAGAGATTTTTTTTCGCTTTTTCTGAATAAGAATATACGGTAATGGGTAAATCTGCAAAGATCCCGGGTTCTAAAATTTCATGATTACTATACTTCCTTTTACTATGTAGAGAAAAATGGGTCAAGCTGTCTGTATTTTGGACTAATTTGAGGTCTTTTTTAACTCGACCTAGATAGCTGAAATTTTGTGAGTGTGTAAGTCCAAAATAGCATTTTTTATATTCCACGTATTTGCGCGGCACAATGTGAGAAGCCAATTTTGATATCCCGCGTTTGATGTGTGTCTTTAGTCACGTGTGACGCGTGCGAAGCGTGTAAAAAAGTAAATACTTTAAAATATCCCCGATCTCATCTCAAATACAGACCCTCAAAGGGTCTTTTGAGGTTGTATTGATGGCCTTTTAACGATTCTTTGGGGCTATTTCGAGGGTCTTTTGGTGGTCTTTTGGTGTTTTTTGGGGTCCTTTTGGGGGTCTTTTGGGGAGCCTTTTTGTGTGTTTTTGATGGACTTTTAGGGGTCTTTTGGGGTTTTGGGAGCTTTTTGGGGGGTCCGACAAACGTTCCGAGCGTAATAAATTGTCACGGAGAGCTTCTCAATTCGCTGGTCAGATCCGGCCTTAAATTGTAGGTCCTTTCCATTTGTGTCAAAAAATATACATGCACAACACAAATGGTCGCGAGAAGCTAGGCCTTTGACCGGCAATGGTTTGTGTCGCGCCGAATATAATTATTATTAACAGCGCAATTTTCGTTAACATGGGTCAGAGTACACCATATTAAGCGTTTTCTTAAATTCCCGATAAATGATGTCAACATTTGAGATAGATCCTTACTATTAGTCGCTGTGTTGTCAGTGGAGGTGGTCAGTTGGGTGGTGGTCAGTTTGGTTGGGTCAGTAGGGTGGAAGGGGCAGCCGAGCAATGGCTGTTATTTTAGCTAATCTTAAAAACTACTAAACCGATTTTGATTTGGTTTTCACCATTGTAGATGGTTTTTAGCCCCGTAGATTACGGCTTATAAGCTAATTTAAACTTGGTAATAGAATGTACATTAGTCTCTATGTAAATGTCCATTTATGTAAACATATTCAAGTTACTCTCAATAAAGAATTTAATTTATGTATATATTTTATTACTTTTTTAATTCTCTTTTTTAACTCACGTCCGAAGTTTTTTGTTTAGTTGGTTGTTTGTGTGTTTATGGCTGGTCTAATTTTGTGATCGATATTTAATTCACTTTCTAAAACCCTTAAACTTTGCACACATGTGTATCTCCGATGACAACACTTTAGCTAAACATTTTGTTGTGATCGTGCCTCTTCAAAATTAACCCGATTTTATTTACACTTTGCACACATATGTAGGTTATTTATGCTAGGGAATTTACATAAAAAATTAAATTTTTATGTGTTGTGTAAGTTTTGTTATCACTGCTGAGCACAACTTGTTGCACAAAGTCTTCACGGATAACTACATGAGACTCGATAGTTGGAACACTGAAAAGGGCAAAATTAGAGAAGAAATAACCGTATTTCCTAAGACAGACTTTGTTATTTGGTTGAAGCTGAAGAGCATGGATGTATCTGACAGATTTTGGCAGATGACATAAAAAATAAAGATCTCGGTTTAAAATTACCTCAAGTTTTTTTTATTTTTTTAAAATTTTGTTTTTACTAAATTATCAAAGACACGAAAATGCTTTTTTAGGGTCTATTGTGTAGTGCAGTTATATATCATACTAGCTGTTCCCGGGCGCTTCACTACCCGCTACCCACCTCCTCTTACCACCGCGTGGTTGGGGCGTATTAAAGCCTATAACCTTCTCCCACCAGCCAATAACTTACATTAAAAATTTCATAAAAATTGGTATATAAATGTGAGTGGATACATACAAAAGTTATGGTTTTTTCAGGTTGTCCGAATTCATACAAAAATTCCATAGAAAAAAGCACTTTCAGTTTTACCCGAATTTTCCGGGTAATTTTTCCAACTTTTCTTTCCGTAAAAACCTTATTCTGACTATTACGAACATTTCCAAAAAAAATCAGCCAAATTGATTAAGCCGTTCTCAGGTGATGCGCTTTTTTAAATTCTCTATATTAACTTTGCGTGTACGTGGCTGGCTGGTCAGATTTTCTGATCAATTTTTAACCCACTTCCCAAAGCTCGATTTTATTGAAATTTTGCACACATGTATATTTCCGGTGACAATACTTTCTATTAAAATTTGTGGCCCCTCGGACCTCGGGGTCAAAGGCTCCCATACAAATATTTTACAAAATTTACCCGATTTTTTTAAAATTTTATACAAATGTGTATCTCCGATGGAAAACACTCTTTGTAAAATTTTTGGAGAGATCGGGCCCCTGGGTCGGGGGGTTCCCGATTTTCTTCAAATTTTATACGCATGTGTATCTCCGATGGACAAAACTTTTTGTAAAATTTTTGAGCGATCGTGCCTCGGGGTCGGGGGGCTCCCTGATTTTTTAATTATCAATTTTTAACGAACTTCCTAAAGCCCGATTTTTCGGAAATTTTGTACACATGTGTATTTCCGATGACAATACTTTCTTTTAAAATTTTGAAGTGATCGGGCCCGGGTTCGTGGGGCTCCCATACAAATTTAAAACAAAAATTACTCGATTATTTTTTTTCAAATTTTACACACATGTCTATACCCAATAAACAATACTTTTTCTAAAATTTGGTAGTGATCGGGCCCCAGGTTCGGCCGCAAGGCCCTTATACATTTTTTTAAAAATCATAAATTGGCATCAGATACCGTAGTACTTTAATGACTGTGTGCGGTGTGTGCTGCGCAGTCGGCTGCGCAGCTTGGTTTTGGCGGTGGAGAGAGAGAGATAGAGAAATCTTAGCTCACGCACAAATGAACCCAGCAAATGAAACGAGACATACATGTTTTATGCTTACTTCAACTTACATTTTTATTTACTGAATTGTATTTTTATTGATGTCGTTTTTGTTGTTGTCGATATCAACTTACAGATAGAACAACAAGTTTTCACAATATTCTGTCATTTGGCGTTTTCATAAATTAGTTCAGAGCAGTCAAAGAGTTCTCAAGAAAAATGCTCGTGTTTCTTATTTGCTCAGAGTATGAGCGTGCTCTAAGTGCTCAGAATAAAATGATCTGAGCATTTTCAAATTTGACATCTGATGTCAAATGTCTCTTTCGAATATTTTCTCCTACAATAAAAAAAAATTACTAAGGATCGAGGGGCTTCCATATCAATCAATTTCTAAATTCTCTAGATGAAAAATTTTTTTATAGAGACTTTTTTTTTGTAGAGACTCATTGCCAAGGGAGAACTCCCGAATGACTTTGGGCTAAGCCCCTTATTAAAATTCAAAATAAAATAAAAATCTAAGGAATATTTTACAATGTATCACATTCATCGCGTTTGTAGCCGTTTTCAATTTATTTTCTCAAAATTCTCTATGAATCATTGAAAAAGCAATACGAAAAAACAAACACGAAACTAAAACGACTCGAGTCCAAATGCTTTCATCAATAGATCATGGTCAGGGAAAACTACAAAAAACGTTGACCAAGAAAATATTACAAATTTTAAAAATAATGTAAATAATACCGATAAACAATTTAATTTTTTTTGACGTGACAACGTCTCACTACAAGGGGTACATATTCAAAATTTTACAAAAAGTCGAATGTTAAATGGAACTATTTTAACAGCATTTTGTTATGTCAGCATTTTGTCCTCTGTATTTTCCTCTTTTAATATCCACCATATGACCAAATCCCGGTCATTAGGAACTAGAACTTTTGTGAGGAGTAATTTCGGTGACGAATTTACCCCACACGAATTTTTTCTTTTCATACATATATTTCTTTTCAATAAAAAAAATAAACCCCACATGTAAAAGTTAGTAGATCATTTTATTACGAAAAACTGAAAACACCGACAACACTGCTCAGGTCGACTGCATTTCTCCAATGCATGATTGCGATCAGTAGGCCACACCTCCATTTTTGGGACACTGATCGCAATCGACAGAACACACATTACGAGTACGGAGTAGCCGCGCCTCCACTGCAACTACCATAAGGGAGCAATGGGGGAAAGAAAGAAACAGCGCATACTTCTTGCAAAATTCTGTGTGCAGTCAGGAGCACAGAAGCGTAGGCATAAAACCAACAAACAATAAACGCATGCACAATACCAACACATTACTAAACGAATGATCAAAACACCCAACCGATGAGGTCAACGATCGAGAAGCGTTGACCAAAGGCAATATGTACAACGATACCACAATGCTATGCATCAACACAATAATCACCCTAGACCAACGGAATCCCCTACAACAACAAATTGCAAAAGGGATTTCGCCAACACTTTTTGCAAACAATGGTGACGTTGACAATGGACAAATTAAGAAGAGAAAACCCAATAACAAAACATACAGGGAACTTCGTCAACATTTTTCTAAGCAAAGACAGTGGACAAATCGAAAGGCAAAAAGGCAACAACAAAACACACAGGGAATTCCATCAACATTCTGCAGCGTACATATACAAGCGACAATAATGAGAACAACAACAATAAAGAACGCATACGCACTGCAGTTCCGAGGAAATTAACTCTACTAGGAAAAAAATCAATTGGCATAGCAACAACGGTAATTCACCGTACGAAAATCATGGAAACGGAACAGCCCGGTTCAAAGTTTTAAACCGTTTCACGGGCTATAAAAGGGGACACAAGCCCAGCATACAGTCTCTTACTATTAGTCTCTTCGTCATCTGACCGACTCTTGATAGTGAACAGAGCGTAGCATCCTCTTTCACTGATCAAAAATATTGGACATCTGACCGACTCCTGATAGTGAATCAAGAGTAGCATCCTCTTTTCTCTGGTCAACTCACAGAAACGTATCAACTCTTTGGCAACGAATCGAGCGTAGCATCCTCTTTTCGCTGGTCAACTCACGGAAACGTATCAACTCTTTGGCAACGAATCGAGCGTAGCATCCTCTTTTCGCTGGTCAACTCACGGAAACGTATCAACTCTTTGGCAACGAATCGAGCGCAGCATCCTCTTTTCGCTGGTCAACTCACAGAAACGTATCAACTCCTTGGCAACGAATCGAGCGTAGCATCCTCTTTTCGCTGGTCAACTCACGGAAACGTATCAACTCTTTGGCAACGAATCGAGCGTAGCATCCTCTTTTCGCTGGTCAACTCACAGAAACGTATCAACTCTTTGGCAACGAATCGAGCGTAGCATCCTCTTTTCGCTGGTCAACTCACGGAAACGTATCAACTCTTTGGCAACGAATCGAGCGTAGCATCCTCTTTTGGCTGGTCAACTCACGGAAACGTATCAACTCTTTGGCAACGAATTGAGCGTAGCATCCTCTTTTCGCTGGTCAACTCACGAAAACGCAGCAACTCTTTGGCAACAAATTGAGCGTAGCATCCTCTTTTCGCTGGTCAACTCACGAAAACGCAGCAACTCTGGCAACGAATTGAGCATAGCATCCTCTTTTCGCTGGTCAGTTCTTGGACGAAACGCAGACGATTTACTTCGATCCTGCTGGACCAAGGCATCAAAACCACAGGACACACAGGACACATCTAAGACCTAAGTCAAATTAATTATTTTCCAAAATAAATTTTCATCTGTTTTTAAAACGAAAGGAAAATAAAACATCGAATTCAGAGTTCCTAACCAAAATAAATCTTTTATTGTAACGACCCTTTAAATCAACGAACCCTGGTCACACTGAGGATACCCCGGCTGGGAAAACCTCGTTACAATTGGCGCCCGAGCAGGGACTCTGGAAAAACAAATAACAAACGAAAAAAAACAAATTAGCCAAGATGGTAAAGACTAGTTGGGTCTATAACCTCACGAAGGACAACCTACAAAGTTACATGGCAGAATTTAGGCTGGACGTTAACGGCGGAGTAGATGAGTTGAGGAAGCGTTTCACGACGTTCATCACGGGACGAGATGTGACCTCAGACGACGAACCTCGCCTGGCGGAACTGGAGGCAAGACACCACCGCAACCCTTCACCAACGCCCACACCACTATTAAATCTATATGACACGATAGAAGGCGAGAAAGCCAAAACACCGTGGTTAACAATCCCTCCATCAACGCACACTTCAGCGGTCACGGACCGAGCATTGAACCGAGCAACAACGGTACCACCTGGTATATCATACGCGATGGTGATCGACCAAGTCAGAAAATGGTCAGTTCGTTACGACGGAGGCAAAGACCCATTGTCATTTGTCGAAAGACTTGAGCTGGCTGACGCATACTCTTTAGACAAGGATCTGCTCCCGAGAACTATGCCCGAATTTCTTCGCGACCGTGGATTGATGTGGTTCCGGAGTAACAACCAGAGATGGCAGAGCTGGAGAGCGTTTAAGGGAGACTTTTTGCCCACAAGGTATTGGGAACATTTGGACGACGAAATCCGCCAACGACGCCAGACAGGGAATGAAAGTTTTAAAGATTTCGTGATAGCAATGCAAAACTTGATGAGGCACGCCGACTGCACAGCGGTACAGCAGGTAGAAAGGATATTCAGAAATTGTCGCCAGGAATATCAATACTACATTAAGCGAAAAGATTTCAATTCACTGAACGACCTCATCGAACTAGCAGAAGATTTCGAGAGTATAGCTGGAATGGCAGGACCAAACAGACCCACCCACCAACCGAAACCGATGGAGAGAAACGGTATGATAGCACGCGACGGTGAGAGACGCATAAACGTGAGGACAGCCTGCATGCGATGCGGCCAGGACGGGCACAGAAGACGAGATTGTCAGAATCAACAAATTCTCTTCTGCTGGGAATGCGGCCGCCGAAACATAAGGACGACAGAATGTTGTCGGAGACAAGCGGGAAACGACCGCGGGGACCGTCGGAACAGAGGTGTGGCGGGACCCCAGACGATGACACCTCAAACCCAATAGATTGTCTACACTTCGACGCAACTCGAGTCTACGCCACCATCACCCTAGGGAACGAAATTGTCACCGCTACGATCGACACTGGTGCGACAAAGAGTTTCATTAGCGAGCAGTATGCAGAAGACAGAAGGAGCGCGTCGAATAGCGTACCCATCAACATGACGGTCAGGATGGCTGAGGGCACACCCCGAGTTATCCGAGAAGCCCTAACCTTTGACGTACGAATTGGAAGAGAACACACCCGACTCAACTTTTTGGTACTCCCGGAAGCTGTGGACAGTATCGTCCTCGGACTAGACTTTCTTTTAAAAGTGAAAGCCAAAGTGAGTTGAGGTGGCCAAACACTACAGCTTCACGAAAAGGCGGAACAGCAGTCTGAAACTCTGCGCGGTATAAGAGTCCAACCGGAACTAAAAACGGAACACGAGAGACTCGCAGTTTTTCTCCAAGAAGAATTCCAAAAGTTTGACAAGTTACCAGCGGTGTCTGACATCACAGAACATAAGATCCTGATGCATGATGAGCGACCAATCAAGCAGCGATATTTCCCCCGAAACCCGGCAATGCAGGAAACAATCAACTCGGAGATAGACGAACTGCTATCAAAAGGCTGTATCGAACCCTCGCGCAGCCCTCACAGCGCACCTATCGTGCTCGTCAAGAAAAAGACGGGAAAATGGAGGCTTTGCGTAGACTATCGGGCCAGAAATGGAGCCACACGCATTCGCATACCTCGATGACATCATCATCATCGGGAGGACTTTCGAGGAACATTTAGCAAATCTACGCAAGGTGTTCAGACGACTACAAGCGGCGAATTTAAAGATCAACCCAGAAAAGTGCGAGTTCTGCAAGACGGAACTGAAATACCTGGGACACGTAGTCAAGAGAGAAGGAATCCATACCGACCCGGAAAAGGTCGCAGCTATCAGGGAACTGCAACCCCCACGCAACGTACGAGAGGTGCGACGACATTTGGGGATCGCGTCTTGGTATCGTCGTTTCGTCCCTGACTTCTCGGAGACCACACGACCACTGACCGCCCTATTGAAGAAAGGAAAACACTGGAAGTGGACAGAGGAACAACAAACAGCGTTCGACAATCTAAAAACCAAACCAACTGAAGCCCCAATCCTCGCATGTCCCGACTTCTCGCAGAAGTTTTCACTCCAGACAGACGCCAGCGACTATGGGCTAGGAGCAGTGCTGACGCAGGAGCTAGACGGCAACGAACGCGTAATAGCATACGCCAACCGACATCTCAACCAAGCCGAGAAAAACTATTCCCCCACCGAGAATGAGTGCCTAGCGATAGTCTGGGGAATTAGGAAAATGCGGCCATACCTAGAAGGGTATCGCTTCACTGTAATCACAGACCACCTTTCTCTTAAATGGTTAAATTCCATTGCAAGCCCCTCCGGACGAATCGCACGTTGGGCGCTCGAACTACAACAATACACCTTCGACGTTCAATACAGACGTGGAAAATTGAACGTCGTAGCAGATGCATTGTCACGACAACCACACGGCTTACTGATGGCAAGTTCCGACGACAACACACTAAGTTCCAAGTGTAAATGGCTGGAGAGAAAGGTAAACCAGATCAAAGAAGACCCCAAGAAGTATCCCGACTACGTGATAGAAGCAGGGCAGCTATATCGCCACATAGAACAGCGAGCTGGAGACGAAGACACTACGCCTTGGAAACTTTGTGTCCCGATCGCACTTCGTGACCAAGTTCTCAGGGAGAATCACGATAACCCATCGGCAGGACATCTAGGCATCCGGAAGAAAACTGCGCGGATATGTGCCCGTTATTACTGGCCAGATATGTTCCGCGATGTCCACAAGCACGTCAAACGTTGCGAGAATTGTCAACGCTACAAGCCGAATCAGCAGCAGGCGGCAGGGAAGATGCTCACGCAGGTGGCAGAAGAACCATGGGCCATGCTTTGTGCCGACTTCGTAGGGCCACTACCACGATCGAAACATGGGAACTCAATGTTATTGGTATTCGTCGACCGTTTTTCGAAATGGGTCGAACTAGTGCCAATGAGACGAGCAACCACCGACGGACTACAAAAAGCGTTTCGCGAGCGCATACTGGCACGATATGGGGTACCCAAAGTCCTCATCACAGACAACGGCGCCCAGTTTACAAGTAGGGCATTTCGACGGTTTCTCCAGAGCATGGGAGTCCGACACCAGTACACCGCCCCATACACCCCGCAAGAAAACCCGACTGAAAGGGCAAACAGTACCGTCAAAACGATCATCGCGCAACTGTCCGGCACGCAACAGCGTACATGGGACGAGAAACTACCGGAGATCATGTTGGCGATCAATTCAAGCCAGCAAGACTCAACGGGGTACAGCCCAATCTTCCTAACGCAGGGTCGAGAACCACGCCTCCCACACGCGCTTTCGACGAAGTCACCACTGGAACCGGCACACTGCCCAAAACACCAGATGACAGAGCGAAACAATTGTCGGAAGTCTTCGTAATAGTTCGACGTAATATGGAACGAGCAGCAGGAGAGCAGGCGCGACACTATAATCTTCGACGACGCCGCTGGAAACCGGAGGTCGGGCAACTTGTCCTGGTCAAACAGCATCATCTGTCCAACGAACTTGAAGGATTTGCCAGCAAGCTCGCGCCAAAGTACGACGGACCATATCAAGTAGTAGATTTCGTCTCGCCGGTCATTGCTAAACTAAGGCTATGCGGCCAGACCAAAGAACGTACCGCTCACGTAGGAGAACTGAAGCAGTTCCACCAAAACCTCCAGATCGACACAAACAAAAGAGTCTACCACAGGGAACAGCATCCACACAGAGATCCACCAACAACAGAACCGAAACAAGTCCGGCTACATCGGGACGGCAACAAAGTCCTGAAACAAGTTTCGACGTAAATAAGTAGACACAATGTGTCATCAACAACCAAGACTACGTAGACAACAACAACATCCTAGAACAGACAGAGACGCCGACAAACACAACATGTAATAACCCTTTGAAAACTACCAATATACGAACATAGTACCGCTAGCAAATAACCGTAACGATCGACGAACCGAGGTTTCTTCCCAAGCGACACCAACCACACGAAATATTTAAAAGTGAACACTCAGCTTACATCGTCGAAACTACGTAAGAAGTAAAACTTTGAAAATCTCAAGCGATAACAATGCATCAAGTCAACGACAAACGACAGGAAGATTACCAGGAGATTGCGGACGCCGGATATCACCAGCGGCTAATCATTTCACGCTCAGCGGACTCGTGGAAGGTGACACCAAAGCCTGAGAAAGAGGACAGCGCGCGGGTATTGTGCAAATATCCACCGGGACGCGGAGGCCACGATCTTCGACCCTCTGACTATCGTCGTCTCGTTTGTACATCAGTCAAACTCGACTCCATAGGCAGCAAAATGTCCCACCGAAGTGTCAGGGGTATGAGGAGGCGGTTGGCCGAGGAAGTAAGGGCGTACGCCGCCCCTGGGACCAATTTCCCCGAACTGTTGTGCGACAACGACGATCCGAAAGAGGAAACCGAACAACACCCCTGCCGACGAAATAGACGCGGTGACGACAGCAGCAGGAGCAGCAGCAGTGGTAATAGCAGCAGCAGCAGCGATCGTAGTAGCAGCAAGAGCAGCGATCGTAGTAGCAACAGTCGCAGCAATCGTAGTAACAGTAACAGCAGCCGGCACAATAGTAACGAAAGCCCCAGAAGGGACAACAACACTAATAGCAGCTGTCCCAGAGACAACACAACCACCGCTGACGAACCCATCCACACAAACCTTGCGAAACGCACCGGCGATCGTCAACACCAACCAGCACCAAAGCGGCAAAAAGAGGGCACCCAAACAGATGGAAACCAAACCAGCGGAGAGTGCACCCCAGCAGACTGGCCCCTAGGTCTACGAGAAAAGGTCAAACATGCGAAAGGGAACACCGTGACGAGAGGATGGCGGAGAATAAAGTTTTCCCACCAAGAAGGCAACACCTTATTTACGGTCATCGTCACAAATACCGGCAGGATCAGCGTCGTCCGACGTGACCGGGAAGCGTGAGGAGTAATTTCGGTGACGAATTTACCCCACACGAATTTTTTCTTTTCATACATATATTTCTTTTCAATAAAAACAAATAAACCCCACATGTAAAAGTTAGTAGATCATTTTTTTACGAAAAACTGAAAACACCGACGGCATCTCTGCTCAGGTCGACTGCATTTCTCCAATGCATGATTGCGATCAGTAGGCCACACCTCCATTTTTGGGACACTGATCGCAATCGACAGAACACACATTACGAGTACGGAGTAGCCGCGCCTCCACTGCAACTACCATAAGGGAGCAATGGGAGAAAGAAAGAAACAGCGCATACTTCTTGCAAAATTCTGTGTGCAGTCAGGAGCACAGAAGCGTAGGCAGAAAACCAACAAACAATAAACCAAAACCTTCTCTATAGAAAGCCCAACTCTACGCATACTAATGCTGTAAACCAAGACCAAACGCATGTGTGTTTGTGGGATGTGAATACAGTGTACAAAAATAAGAAGTCGCAAAGAGCGAGAAACGTAAGATGTGGTAGTGGAAAACAGAAATATTTTATATGGATTTTGCTCTTTAGTTGATTACTAAATACAAATACGTTTGGTCTCAATCTAAGCATGTATCTGTGTACGATCGGAACAGTTGGGCTTTCTATAGAGAAGGTTTTGCAATAAACGCATGCACAATACCAACACATTACTAAACGAATGATCAAAACACCCAACCGGTGAGTCAACGATCGAGAAGCGTTGACCAAAGGCAATATGTACAACGATACCACAATGCTATGCATCAACACAATAATCATCCTAGACCAACGGAATCCCCTACAACAACAAATTGCAAAAGGGATTTCGCCAACACTTTTTGCAAACAATGGTGACGTTGACAATGGACAAATTAAGAAGAAAAAACCCAATAACAAAACATACAGGGAATTTCGTCAACATTTTTCTAAGCAAAGACAGTGGACAAATCGAAAGGCAAAAAGGCAACAACAAAACACACAGGGAATTCCATCAACATTCTGCAGCGTACATATACAAGCGACAATAATGAGAACAACAACAATAAAGAACGCATACGCACTGCTGTTCCGAGGAAATTAACTCTACTAGGAAAAAAATCAATTGGCATAGCAACAACGGTAATTCACCGTACGAAAATCATGGAAACGGAACAGCCCGGTTCAAAGTTTTAAACCGTTTCACGGGCTATAAAAGGGGACACAAGCCCAGCATACAGTCTCTTACTATTAGTCTCTTCGTCATCTGACCGACTCTTGATAGTGAACAGAGCGTAGCATCCTCTTTCACCGATCAAAAATATTGGACATCTGACCGACTCCTGATAGTGAATCAAGAGTAGCATCCTCTTTTCTCTGGTCAACTCACAGAAACGTATCAACTCTTTGGCAACGAATCGAGCGTAGCATCCTCTTTTCGCTGGTCAACTCACGGAAACGTATCAACTCTTTGGCAACGAATCGAGCGTAGCATCCTCTTTTCGCTGGTCAACTCACGAAAACACAGCAACTCTTTGGCAACGAATCGAGCGTAGCATCCTCTTTTCGCTGGTCAACTCACGGAAACGTATCAACTCTTTGGCAACGAATCGAGCGCAGCATCCTCTTTTCGCTGGTCAACTCACAGAAACGTATCAACTCCTTGGCAACGAATCGAGCGTAGCATCCTCTTTTCGCTGGTCAACTCACGGAAACGTATCAACTCTTTGGCAACGAATCGAGCGTAGCATCCTCTTTTCGCTGGTCAACTCACGAAAACGCAGCAATTCTTTGGCAAGGAATTGAGCGTAGCATCCTCTTTTCGCTGGTCAGCTCTTGGACGAAACGGAGACGATTTACTTCGATCCCGCTGGACCAAGTCATCAAAACCACAGGACACACAGGACACATCTAAGACCTAAGTCAAATTAATTATTTTCCAAAATAAATTTTCATCTGTTTTTAAAACGAAAGGAAAATAAAACATCGAATTCAGAGTTCCTAACCAAAATAAATCTTTTATTGTAACGACCCTTTAAATCAACGAACCCTGGTCACACTGAGGATACCCCGGCTGGGAAAACCTCGTTACACTTTTTGAACTAAGGCATTTCTCAAGCGATTCGCATGAAATTCGGAATGTAGGACTAAGATGCGACTGTAAGACTTCTTCCTATGGAAATTCTGGAATATGATCATTATGGTCTGGAATTTCTGGAACAAATCAATTTCCCAAGCGATTCGCATGAAATTCGGAATGTAGGACTAAGATGCGACTGTAAGACTTCTTCCTATGGAAATTCTGGAATATGATCATTATGGTCTGGAATTTCGGGAACAAATCAATTTTTCAAGCGATTCGCATGAAATTCGGAATGTAGGACTAAGATGCGACTATAAGACTTCTTCCTATGTAAATTCTGGAACATGATCATTATGGTCTGGAATTTCTGGAACAAATCAATTTCTCAAGCGATTTGCATGAAATTCGGAATGTAGGACTAAGATGCGACTATAAGACTTCTTCCTATGGAAATTCTGGAATATGATCATTATGGTCTGGAATTTCTGAGACAAATCAATTCTCTGAGAAGAAGAAGGCAGTCACCGCAGCGAAAAAGAAGCCAGCAACAGCAGTCAAAAAAAGTTACAGCCTCATCTGGCGAGAAGAAAGTGAAAAAATCTGCAGCTACTAAAAAAAGTGGTAGAGAAGAAAAAAAAAATGAAAAAGCTAAAGCTAAAACCATTAGAAAGGCAGGTGGTGCTATTAAGGCTAAAACACTGAAAACAAAAGCTGCTGCTTCAAGTCTTAAAGCCAAGGCTGCTGCTAAACCAAAAGCTGTTACCGCTCCTGCAGTTAAACCGAAAAAAAGTAGCTACAGCAGCGAAGAAAGCAGCACCTAAAAAGTAAATTTTTCACTTTTTGGTTTTCAAGACGGTCAGAAAATAATCGTTTTGAAGTTAAAATAACACATTCTTCCTATTGAAATTCTGGAATATGATCATTATGGTCTGGAATTTATGGAACAATTCAATTTCTCAAGCGATTCGCATGAAATTCGGAATGTAGGACTAAGATGCGACTATAAGACTTCTTCCTATGGAAATTCTGGAATATGATCATTATGGTCTGGAATTTCTGGAACAAAGCTATTTCTCAAGCGATTCGCATGAAATTCGGAATGTGGTACTAAGATGCGATTATAAGACTTCTTCCTATGGAAATTCTGGATTATGATCATTATTGTCTGGAACAAAGCAATTTTTCAAGCGATTCGCATGAAATTCGGAATGTAGGACTAAGATGCGACTATAAGGCTAATGCCACACGAGCTCCAAAATGGTTGCGCGCCCAATTGTCCGCGCGCCCGGAAACAATTTCGTTGTTGTCACACGAGCTGCATTTTGACCGCGCGACAGCATATTTTTCTGATCATGCTTGTTAGTTTAGTTTGGTTATTCAAGATGGATACAGTTCAAAATAATGTTTTATTTTTATATTTGTTGCAAAAAGAAAGAAAGAATCAATACGATCCATGATTTCCTTTCCTAAATTCATTAATTTAATTTATGTATTAAAACCGGGAAATTTAAAAATGCATTTAGACTCACCTTGCCTTACAATAATTAAATTTTAAATGACGCGCTCCCATTTGGACGCTCGTGTTTTCATTCTGATATATAATAGTACCCCTCATGACGCTCTACGGTTCGCGCGCCATGAAGGGAAGTCGCTGCATAAAAAAGGTCGCGCGACCATACCGACTCCTTTTTGTTCGCGGACGCTCGTGTGTACTGTTCCATTGGTTCTCTGGGTACTCATGGCGCGCGACCAAATGGGAGCGCGTCAAAAGGAGCTCGTGTGGCATTAGCCTAAGCCTTCTTCCTATGGAAATTCTGGAATATGATCATTATGGTCTGGAATTTCTGGAACAAAACAATTTCTCAAGTGCCTTTTAATTTAATCGTAATATTGGCCACAACGTCAAAGAACTTTACTCCAACCGCCCGTAAAGATTACACGCACACATTTTTTTAACAGCTCTTACTTCTCCTACTACTATCGACGCAACTGCATTACTGTGTTTAGGCAGTGATATGCAAATCCAATATGCAGCCACCTCACATAAAATTGTTATGAACATTTAGATCAGCTTATAAATTATTTATTCTGTTGTATTTGATGTGATTGATAATGATGTATGTGATTTCAATAACATACAATAAAGTTCTGCTTGAGCAGAACGAAACAAACATATGCAGTAGTAGGCTGCGGTCAAGAATTCAGCCGCTGCACAGTTTATGGTGCATGTTGGTCAAAAATTCACTTCTCCAGCCAATGCAGTAAAGAAAAATCGACTGCGCAGTTCGATGCGCATGAATACATTCATTTGCTCTCTGCAATAGGGTACAGTACTTCAGTGTACTCTATTCATTGCAATAATACGAACTAGTGTGCACTGAAATCGAGTACCCATTCCTATGAAACAAACACTGTACAACATTCGATCACCACAAACCAAAACGAGTGCACTGTTTGATTCTCTTTTGCATTTGAATACTCTATCCAAACAAAACGTGTGCAATAAAAACTGCTAAAAATTCACTGAGTACACCGAGTACACTGAATGCACTGAGATAACTTTTAACACTCACATAAGAACTAACATGGTGTCTAGGTTTATAGTACTAGACAAAATCGCTAAAAAAACAATTAATTTTTAAATAAATTATTTGTATTATGTTTTATTTAGCTAAAACATAATTATACGAAAAAAACCCAGTAAATGTCAATGGTGAAAAATACTAATAGTGATTTCGATTTACACGTTCATAGCAATCTGCGACACACAAACGTATGTGTTTGTTATTGGTAAACAAAAAATAACAACTAAATAACTGTTTAAAACAACTGTTTCCTTCCTTCTGATATAGTTGCAGCAAAACTTGCAATGGCTCTAGCCAAGATTACAACGATAATCTTTATTTTTGTTTCCTTTATTATTTATTTATTGATTACAGCAAGTTTTCTTCAGAATGAATCATTCATTCATTCATTCATTCAGTGTACTCAGTGCACTCATACTATATTCGGTGTACTCAGTGTACTAAACCCATTCTTTGTGAGTACACTACACTAAACATTTTGTTGAGAATGGGTGAACTACCCATTAGCCGCAATTTCATGCATAACCGACTGCCTGCCAATTTTTTTGTGCAGCACAAGCTGCGTAACTCCTTAATTCTCTACCACAGTCGTAGTGATAGTATAGTCTCTGTTCATTTTCTATCAGTGCTCTGCGTCTGCTCTGCTCGTTCTATCAACATTGCATAAAATGATACAGTGCTCTCGTGTTTGGTCGATTAACAGAAAAAAAATACTACTATAAGTTACATAATATTACATAATAAAAAGAGAACCAGATAAAGCGAAATTATTGGCGAATATTGCGTCTGTGCGTTTCAAAGCGAAAAACATTTTGATGCATACTTCTATTTCCATGCCATACCACTTCCCCAAAAACTCAATCACCCTCTCTCTAGTAATTGTATTGAAACCAAAACATTCTCTATAGAAAGCCCAACTGTTCCGATTGTACACAGACACATGCTTAGATTTATCCCGAACGTATTCGTATTAGTAATCAACTAAAGAGCAAAATCCATATAAAATTTTTAACACTGTTCTAACTAACTGGTGGTAATGAAGAGAAAAAGAGCGAGAAACGAAACGAGAAATAAACAGGAAATTTTTATATGGATTTAGCTCTCTTGTTCTCTTTTAAGCATGTATTCTTAAAAAGCATTCTTCTGTATTGCTTAATTATAGACTTAATTTAATCGTATTTAAAAATTATAATATTAATATTTGCAAATAGAATAGAATGAAGCAAACATCTACTGCACATGTGGTAGTATAGTCTCTGTTCATGGTGTTCTGTCGGTGCTCTGCTTTGTTTGTTCTATTAACATTGCATAAAATGATACAGTGCTTTGTGAGGGAGACAAATAAAATACAAATGTTACAAAAAGGAGGCAAGGCCATTTACAAGTTGCAAGCGACGTTGCTGTTGTTTCTATTTCCTTTTCTTTTGGCTTATCTTATCCTTACTCATGTACACAGTAACTAAAGTGAAGTTTGATTGTTGGTTTGATGTTCGATCGTAAGTTGGATGTCTGTCACTGAACAACGAATCTACCATCGACCATTGAGTCAACCATCAAACATCATACATGGCATTAAGCATCGGTTCAAAATAACTACTCGATCATTTACAGAAATAAGAGAACAATGCAAAAGAAATTTAATGAGAAATAATTGGCCTGCATGTTTCAAAGCGACATTCTTACCATACCATTTCGAAGCATGGGCAGCACTACTCACTACTTTTCTCTTCTAATTTAATTTAAAACTACTCAAATTTTTTATGAGTTGAAACCAAAAGCTTCATTACTGTGTTTGGGCAGTAATATGCAATATGCAGCAACTTCTCAGTTAGTGGTTATGAACATTAAAATTCGCTTATAAATAATTTATATATAATGTGATGTGATGATGATGTATGTGATGAGCTACGGTGTAAGTCGTAGGACTTGTATTTAGTAGAGAAATTTTTAATATAACCGTCCGTGTTTATGTCCCACAGACAACAAGATCTTTGTTTTCTTTTCTTTCGTCCCGGACAGACGTTGTCACGCTCAAAACCCACGGCCGTGTCTTCGACACAGCCTACGCTGTTTTAATATATATTTTATATTTAATAAACAGCTTTTGAGCACTTCATCCTTTTTCCTTATTTTTTACAAACAGTGTTTTTCATCGGAGATAAATACGTATATAAAATTTAAAGAAAATCGGGTTAATTTTTTTTAAAAAAAATATGGGGTTCCACGAACCCGGGCCCGGGGTCTCCAAATTTTTTACAAAAAGTTTTGTCTATCGGAGATACACACGTGTATTAAATTTGAAGAAAATCGGGTTATTTTTTTTAAAAAATTTATGGGGCCCCACGAACCCGGGCCCGGGGTCTCCAAATTTTTTACAAAAAGTGTTGTCTATCGGAGATACACATATGTATTAAATTTGAAGAAAGACCGACTCCGAGGTCCGAGGGGCCTGAAATTTAAATAGAAAGTATTGTCACCGGAAATATACATGTGTGCAAAATTGCAAATAAAATCGGGCTATGGGAAGTGGGTTAAAAATTGATCGCAAGATTCCATGACACACAAATCCACACACCCACAAACCCACAAACACACGGGCACGCGATGTTAATATAGAGAATTTAAAAATAGGAAACTGTGTATACACCGTGTCGTGCTCGGTTCACAAAAAAAACAGAGTAAAGAGTAAAATTACTCCGGTTGAATAAAAAAACAGTGTAAATTTTTGTCGTACACTGCTCGCTCGGGTTGAATAAAAGAATAGACCCAAAATCAATAATTGAAAATGTATGCACTTTTAAGCGTCCTGCGTTTACTCTTTTATTTTTGTAAAATTGTATTTTTATTCATAGGAGTAGATACTCTATCGCCTAGCAAGCTAGCAATTTGCAATCCGAAATCCTGGCTACTCAATCAATTTTGCCAATGAAATTTGAATTTAAAATTTTATCTATATATATAAAAATCAATTGCTGTGCGTTAGACTGACTAAAACTCGAGAACGGCTGGACCAAATTGGATACTTCCTTCTGCGAGTTTGTTTGTAATTGCTACGGGAAGGTTTAAAAGGTTTAAAAGCCCCGCTAGGTGGCGCTGGTATCGTTTTTTTTCCGAAAATTCTTATTTATGGAACGTTTTGGCTCAAATTTACACCATATAATATTTAAATAAAAAGAAAGTCGTTGACAAAATTTGGACCCGATAGGTGGCGCTGGTGTCGTTTTTTCCCGAAAATTCTTAATTATGGAACGATTTGGCTCAAATTCAAACCATTTAATATTTAAATAAAAAGAAAGTCGTTGACAAAATTTGGACCCGATAGGTGGCGCTGGGGTGGAAAATGTAGTTTTCCCTGTATATAATCTTCATAGAATATTCGAACAAGTGTACATTTGTTGCCTGTATAAGTGTCGATTCTATAGTTTTCTGGATTGATGAGTTGGTTAGTTATTGGGGTGTAAGTGGGCGTGGCATCAGTGGGAAGGAGGTCAGTGGGCGGGGGTCAGCGGGATGGGCCAGCCGGGAAACGCGGTTGTAAGTGGGCGGGAGGTCAGTGGGCGGGGGTCAGTGGGAAACGCGGGTGTAAGTGGGCGTGGCGTCAGTGGGTGTGAGTTCAGTAGGTGGGCAGTGTGTATGAGGTCAATGGGTGTGAGGTCAGTGGGTGTGAGTTCAGTGGGCGGTGGGTCAGTGTGTATGAGGTCAATGGGTGGGTGGTCAGTGGGGTCAGTGGGATGGGGCAGCTGGGAAACGCGGGTGTAAGTGGGCGTGGCGTCAGTGGGCGGGTAGCAAAGCGCCCGGGAACAGCTAGTTTTTTATAAAGTTTTCGTTTATTTTTGCAATTGCATAGTAGAATTTGCGGTGCCGAAAAATATAATAAATATAATATAAAAACAGTTATTTTGTGTAATAACGTTTTTTTACGATTAATTATAAATTTTATTTTTGATTTTACGTCCTACGATGTATTCTTGAGCGTGCTGTAATGAAACTAAATAAATATCAAAAATAGCGGTTTACCATCTACTATCTTGAAAACAGCGCCACCTATAAGCTCCAAATTTCACAAAAACCCAAATAACAACGAAACAAACGTATGGTTAAAATCTGAAGTTCCTAAGATGCTTCGTTGCTGAGAAACAAAAAAACCGTTATATTTTGACAACAGCGCCACTTAGAGAGTTCAAACCAAAACCGCTAAAATCCTAATCTATGGTGAAAATTTCAGCTTCCTGCGATGTCTGGTTCCTGAGAAAGGCTATCACAATCATTACAGACACCATTTTAATATAAGATTATTCGTATTTTTAACTAAAATATTACATTTAATGAATAATATCGCATTATTTGTTGTTTTTTTCATGTATATACTCGTATATTTATGTACAATGCTTCCCGTATTGGATGGGAATAATATTTCAATAAAAAAACTATGTCCTACCGTTGAAACAAGTGATGAAGCAGGTAGTGGTCTCCTTTGCATTAAATTATTAGAGCATTGTGGACAACAAACGTTTTAGTTACATACGAGGAATAGGTGGTTGGTAGTATGGGTGCCATGGTTACAGTCGGGGCAGAGATCATTGGTGCCAGGGATAATGCGAGCTTTATAGCTCTGAAGTCTATGGCACCAACCCGACCGAAGTTGTGCCAGGGTTGTCCGTGTTTCCCTGGGCAGCGACTTTTAGCTGTTATTTATAGGGGGGGGGGGTGTACCAAGGACCCTGTTAACCTTACTTGAGGAGACTGTTGCAGAGACTGTATCATAGTGTATACTATTAGAGGCTGAACGGACAGTGCCGGGATTCCAGATGGCCGGTATGACTGGGTTTGTACAGTCTCTGTACGTCCTGATGTCTTGACGTATGCAGCGTGGAGGCATCTCACTGACAGCAATGTCGTGAACTGGGTGTGAGGGATTGTGATATTATTTCGATATTATTACATTGAGTGTCACTTAAAAATGACGTCCAGATGTCCTTACCCCATGCGGTTCCGGCTATGGCTCTTAGAACCCTATTACGACTGCTCACTTTACTGCAAATATTTTTTTCGTGCCTACAGAAGGTAAGGAGGTGGTCGAATATGACTCCTAAAATTTCGGGGTTTATAACTGTAGGGGTGATTTTGTTGTTAATACGAATGTAAAGTGAAACCCTGACTTCTTTAGTGCAAGAGGTGAATAGCGCAGCAGATGATAAGTGGGAGGCGAGCTGGAGTTTCCTTTTCTTAAAAAATTCAGATAGCTCTGCCAGGTAGGAATTTATCCTATGTGTAACCTCGTTTACATCTGCACCGGAGGCAGCAACAGAGTAATCATCAGCGTAAGTGATCAGTTTAACGCCAGTAGGGAGACATAGAGATTAAATAACATTGGGGAGAGAAACCCTCCTTGTGGGACTCCCATATTAAGTTTCCGATACTTTGAGCAGGAATTTCTGAATTTCACATATGGGCTCCTGCCATTTATGTAAGCTGAAGGGAAACTTTTAAGAGAGTAGAGTGGTCAACCGTGTCGAAAGCATTGGACAAATCGAGTGCCACGACAGCAGTGCGCCAGTGCGGGCGACGGTGGTTAAGACCGTCCGCAATGTGGGTTGTCAGCTCCGTTAGGTTCCATGGTTAGGTTGAAGATTTTTGCTAGATAATCCAGGCTGGAGTTATGTAGCTTCTTCAACATAAATATGGACATACCGTCCGGCCCAAGTGGTTTGAAAGGTTTATCCTTCCTTATGGCACCTCAAGGGCGGTGAAGGTAGGGTGGTTTGGGTCGCATTTTAACGCTTTTAGTTTGCGTAAAACAGGACGAATGGTTTCTTCGTGAGCTGGGGGGTGTTCTACGAATTGTCGTGAAAAATAAACCCGACTTTCTTCAATTTTTTTTTTTGATCGAATCAGGGCGCATTCGAGTAGTGCCCGTATAAATTTTTTAAATTCTCTATATTAACTTCACTTGCCCGTGGGTCGTCGGTCGGTCGTCGGTCGGTCGTCTGTCGTGGATTCTTGCGATCAATTTTTAACCCACTTCCCATGGCCCGATTTTATTGAAATTTTGCACACATGCATATTTCCGGAGACAATACTTTCTATTAAATTTTGAGGCCCCTCGGGCTGCGGGGTCGGGGGGCTCCCAAACAAAAATTTTAAAAAATTTACCCGATTTTCTTCAAATTTTACACACATGTGTATACCCAATAAACAATACTTTTTCGAAAATTTGGTAGTGATCGGGTCCCGGGTTCGGCCGCAAGGCCCTTATACATTTTTTAAATATCTATACTGGCATCAGATATTCGTCGCCCTTTATGGACTTTGTGCGGTGTGTGCTGCGCAGTCGGCTGCGCTGCATGGTTTTGTTGGTGGTGGAGAGAGAGAGAGAAATCTTAGCGCACGCACAAATGAACCCAGCAAATGAAACGAGACATACATGTTTTATGCTTACTTCAACTTACATTTTTATTATATACTGAATTGTATTTTTATTGATGTCGTTTTTTTTGTTGTCGATATCAACTTACAGATAGAACAACAAGTTTTCACAATATTCTGTCATTTGGCGTTTTCATAAATTAGTTCAGAGCAGTCAAAGAGTTCTCAAGATAAATGTTCGTGTTTCTTATTTGCTCAGAGTATGAGCGTGCTCTAAGTGCTCAGAATAAAATGATCTGAGCTTTTTCAATTTTAACATCTGATGTCAAATGTTTGTTTCGATGATTTTCTTCTACAATAAAAAAAAAAATGGCCCAGGATCGAGGGGCTCCCATATCAATTTCTGCGATTAGAGAATTTAGATGAAAAATTTTAATTTTTATGGGTTGTTTTTTTAAAAATGAGCCCGATTTTCTTAAAATTTTTAACACATGTTAATGAACCAAAGTTTTTGTAAAATTTTTGGAGCGAATGGGCCCTGTGGGCCGGGAGCGGGGTCTCCAAAATGTTTACAAAAAGTGTTGTCCATCGGAGATACATATGTGTATAAAATGTCAATAAAATCGGGTTATTTTTTTAAAAATTTTATATTTAATTTTAATAGAAAGTTTTGTCTCCAGAAATACACATGTGTCCAAAATTTCAATAAAATCGGGCTTTGGAAAGTGGGTTAAAAATTTATCGCAAGATTCCACGACAGACGACCGACGACCGACCCACGGGCAAGTGAAGTTAATATAGAGAATTTAAAAATGAGAAAGAGTGTCGGGGACAGAACAGAGCCCTGGTGAACGCCAGCATTTATGTGGTGTATTTCAGACTTGAAACCGTCCAAAACAACTTGAATTGAGCGGTCCAGAAGATAGCTTCTAATCCAATGAAGCAGTTTATCATCGACTCCATAAGCATGCATTTTAGACAAAAGAGCTTGATGCCGAACTCTGTCAAATGCCTTTGAAATATCGAGTGCAACAGCTTTGCTTTCTCCAAAATGATGCAAAAATCGGTTCCACTGTTCGGTGAGATATACCATCAAATCACCAGTAGAACGTTGCCCACGAAATCCATACTGCCGGTCACTAAGGATTTCGTTGGTTTCAAGATATTTCTTAAGCTGATAATTGATCAGCGTTTCCATGACCTTGGAAAGAATGGATGTAAGTGCTATGGGTCGGTACGAAGAAGGAGACTACGGCTCGCCTTTTTTGGGTATGGGCTGGACAAATGCTGTTTTCCAACTTCTCGGGAAGAGTCCAGAAGAATAGGATAGATGGAAAAGCTTACACAATGGTAATGCCAGCTTGGAAGAACACCTCTAACACACTAATGGAGAAATACCATCTGGCCCAGCGGATTTGTGAGTGTTGAGATCATTTAAAACTCTAGAAACTGCACGAGTACGAATAAATATCTGTCCCATAGAGTGTTCAATACTCTGAGGTGCAGGTGCGAAATTCGCAGCAAACAGAATGCCCTTGTCTATAGAGCTGACAACTGGAATGTCATTATAAATGAGCGTTGGAATCGACGACGAGGCTGTATTTTTGATTCTTTTCACGAAAGACCAGAAATTTTTACTACCTTTGGGACATTGTAGTATTTTTTGCCTTAATTTTTTGTCGTAGGCGAATTTGACTCGCCGAAGATGGGCGTTGCAATAATTTCTTGCTCGTTTAAACTTTTTTCGGTTTTCCTCGGTAGGGTTGGCTTTGTAAAACCGAAAGCATACCTCTCTAGTCCTAGAATCATCTTTACAGATCAAGTCATACCATCCATTTTCTTTTGATTTGATAGATTTATTCCTGAAAGAGATATACTTTCTCATACCAATAAGAATGATGGTTGTGATTGCATCAGCGGCGGCATCCACGTTGCTATCACGAAAAAATAGCGACCAGTTAGTTCTCCCAAAGAAGTTGTTAAGGCCGTCCCAATTGGCTTTCTCGTATTGCCATACTATTTTTTTGGGAGTTTTTTCTCTAACTACGTGGTTTATTAACGAGAAATTAGCTGATACTACACAATGGTCTGACGAGCCTAGAGGCGATAATACATTGATGGAGTATTTATCAGGACGAGAGGTAAGGAACAAGTCAAGGGTGTTTGCGGAATGATATGCAATGTCAGGTATTCGGGTAGGCTCATTTACAAGCTGAATAAGGTGATTAAACTCAACGAATAACTCAACACACTCTGGCCAGAATGGCGAAGCCACCCAGAATTGTGTACATTGAAATCGCCCGCAATAACGATTTCATGTTTTGTGTCAATTCTTGAGATTGAAGACAGTGCATCAAACTCACTCTGAGTTGAAACACTGTCTAATTGGGGGCTTGTGTAAAGGAAACATTAGTAGATGTTGCGCTCGTGTACCCTAACTTTGAGCCAAATGAAATTGAATTCCGGTTTGGAACTTTGGCTAAATTGAGGCAAAAGCTGAAACGCAACATCACTCCGGACATAGATTGCGAGTCCGTGTCGAGAGAAAAATAATGGCACCAAGCTATACCCAGGCAGATTAAATTCCGATACATCAGAATTATCAAATACCTGAGTTTCACTCAGTGCCAGAATTGCTGGCCTAGTAGATCCACTCTTAAAACACACATAACTACAAAAAAACAAACACGAAAAACACAACTTAACGCTTTTTTAAACCGAATTGAGAAGAGTATGTATCAAAATGGATTATCAACACAAATTGGCGC
Organism: Nephrocerus scutellatus; assembly: GCA_947095585.1. Taxonomy (NCBI): domain Eukaryota; kingdom Metazoa; phylum Arthropoda; class Insecta; order Diptera; family Pipunculidae; genus Nephrocerus; species Nephrocerus scutellatus. The sequence goes on along the minus strand of OX352764.1, from coordinate 63,991,936 downwards.
CAGTGTTATGCCTTCACGACAACATGGGTTAAATCACCATAAGAAACAAACACTCACAATCCGTAATATTAATAGCTAAAGAGTTAGATCATTAACAAACTGCCGCATGCAAAACATGATACAGTTAGATTTCACCAAGTTCTTTAGCTGCGCTGTTTGGGATGGGATCAACGGACACGCACACTACACTTTGCACTTGTTGACCGCGCGAGCCGTTATATGTAAACACAACACTGAATTGATTCGCTTCGATTAGCAACAACGCGCGTGCTGAAATGTAGCACGTCTGTGCACCGCGGCGTTTGAGAGACAACTGTGTATCGGACCATCCCATGTTATAACGATACTGGTAGCATCTTTAACACCATGGAGGTGCCATTAAAAATAGCAATAGCAGCAGAAATTGCAATGTGAAGGCATGAATTAGGCGAAATCCACGAAAAAGTGCGCAAAAACTGGCAAAAAATCTGCAGTTGAATGATAGAAGCACATGATGGTTACTGAAAAATTAACTCCATATGTGCCCTACAAGATTGGAAGTGCAAGATTTAACAATGGCTTAAAAAGCAATTCAAAGTGCTAAAACGTCTGCACGAACGTAACGATCTCGTCAACCTTCTGATGAAAAAATGTTTACGGTTCAACAGTACGTAAACAAACAAAATGATCGTGTGTGGTTAGAAGGCAAGTCAGTCCAACGACAATTTGGAAGAGCGAGTCGCTCTTCGCAAACAAGCGCCGGATTCTGTGATGGTTTGGGCAGCTGAAACTGCAAATGGTCGTTCCTCGAAAGTCTTTATCGATCGGGGCGTCAAGGTGAATCCACAAGTGTACCGGTAAAAGGTTTTAAATGATGCGTCGATACCTTCATCATCATATTTGGCTCTACAACCAGGATCCGGTCCTGGCCTTCCGATAAAAGTCTCTCCACCGGTCCCGATTTCGAGCCGATGTCATCCAGTTTGGCATCCCTTAACTCTGGGCGTCCTGGTCTACGCCATCCTTTCAGCGTAGGCTTGGACGGTCTCGCTGTCGTGTTCCATAAATCCTACCGAAAGAGGACTTTGCGAGCAGGATCCTCTTCGCTCATGCGAGCTACGTGTCCTGCCCACCGGAGCCTACCGAGCTTAATTTTCTTCACGATGTCGACATCGCGGTAACTCTCGTAGGTCTCATCATTATAGAGTCTCCGGAATCGTCCTTTGTCACATACGGGGCCAACAAATCTCAGTAAGACTTTGCTCTCGAACGCGGCAAAAAGGTCAGAATGCTTTTTGCTAAGCACCAAAGTCTCTGATCCATATGTAAGTACTGGTATGACCATTGTCTTATATATCAGCAGCTTGGATCTTATGGTTAAGTTCCTGGATTTGAAGAGTCTTGACAGACTATAGTAGGCCTTATTTGCTTTAAGCAACCGTGCGCGTATTTCTGGTTCCATGCTGTTATCGGCTGCTACAGTTGACCCGAGATAGTTAAAGGATTGTACTACTTCAAATCGCGCTCCACTATTTGAATTGAGCGACCAATGTTGGATCTTCTACTCGCAGACGTGGCGGCCACCATGTACTTTGTTTTGCTCTCATTTATGTGCAGCCCCAGATTTCGTGCCGCCTGCTCTATCTGGATGAAAGCTTTCTGTACAGCTCTTCGGTTTCTACCAACGATGTCAATATCGTCTACAAAAGCCGGTTTCTGAATGGACTTATAGAGGATTGTTCCTCTCGCCGTTACGTTAGAGTCTCGGATCTCTTTCTCCAACGCCAGGTTGAAGAGGACGCAGGCCAGTCCATCCCCTTGTCGGAGCCCGCTATAGATGTTGAATGGGCTTTATAGTGATCCGGATATTTTTACTTGGCTTATAACATCATGGTCAACCTACATAGTCGTGTCAGTTTATTTGGTATGCCGAATTCTCTCATGGCTTTATAAAGTTCTTTATAAAGGCTATGCTATCATAGGTGGCTTTAAAGTATATAAAAAGATTGTGTAGTGAGTTTTGAAACTCTAGACATTTTTCCAGCACCTGCCTAAGGGCGTCGCTACCTCGGGCATACAAAAAATTCGGTAATAAACACTGGACCTTTTAACAGTACTCATCACCATCACAAAAGCTTGTTTGACACAACAATTTTTACAAAGTCACGTTCCAAATTTAATTTTTTCGCAACAATGGCTTTCATACTCACCACATGAATCCAATGGACCTTTTCCATATCGTCTATTTTAGAGGCTAAGGTATCGACCAAAAAATAAGAAAGTGTAGACGCCTTGAAGACAACTCTTCGTAGAGAATGAAACAAAAGAGAGAATTAAGAGACTCGCATTATCAACCGCGCCAAAGGTGTCTATATCGAGCAGTAACGTGTTTTTCATAAAATTTGAAATGTTTTTAAGACTCTCTCTTTAGATTTAGTAACACTTCGATCGCCGGCCCTGTACATATGGTTTGGATAAAAACGGCTAAACGGTGTAACAAATCACGCCGATGTATAAGTTGTTCTTGACCCAAACATAAACACCCTGACTATGTTCTAATTTCTTTTTTTGTAACATACATTGGAGCTATACTCTAATCGAAAAAGATAAAAAGGAATGAATTAGACCTGTGCGTGATTTTCTGTCATCATAGCGTGTTTCCGCCTACAGAAAAAAACAATACTTTTATGCACTCACCCACGGGTTTATTGTTATTTCATGGTAATTTTTAATTAGGTAAAAACCATAATTAAAGAAATATTAGGGGTATTTTGTACTTAATATATTAAAAGAGGTACTTAATAATCTGTGGGCGAAAGCTCCTAGAAGTGTACAATTGTAGCAATACCAATTAAAAGACTGTATTCCGTTATGTTTTCCCTAGTCCTAGAAAGTAGTGGGGATTAGATGATAAGGAATGCAACTAGATTTTCACAATTTATTTAAAGCGCAAAATTAGGCGATACATTTTATCAATTTTTTATGTTATCAAGTCGTGGGATTTACTATTCTTAATATCTAAAAAAAGAGGATTTGTATGTTTGTGTATTTGCGCCGCAAAGTAGTAGCTACTCATAAGAAAGGTCTAAAGAGGTAAATTCTTGTTCTGCGAAAGATTGAATCGAATAAATCGTTTTCACAGTCGCTGTCATACATTGCTTTCATTTTTTCGATTCACTTGGTACTAAAAAGCGATTCTCGTTCAATAAGTGAAACTGTCGTGGTGAATTCAATATTGTACACCGTGGTGATTAAATTTTCGTCTATTGCTGTCATTTATACAAATTGTGAATGTCAAAGCAAGCATAATTGTCAAAAATTATATATGGCTGCACTTACAGTGCCCGTACTTTCCTTGCCTTTTTCAAAAACGGGCCCATCCCCCTCAACCTTTCTTTGGGACATTATTTCAACAACTCGTTGCTCTAGTTCTAGTTTTTAGCTTCTTTTATCTTGTTTTATCTTGTTTTAGTTATTACTTTTAGTCACCCCACGACTTCCTTCGCTGCTCATCATCCTCCTAAAGCATTGAGGTCCTTTGGAAGACTTTTCCATGCAGTATTCCTTCCGTGGGCTCCGTCACCTGAAACAAATTTACAAAAACAATTAAAAATTGTTAAAATAGGTGCTTAAATTCTTAAATTTGTTTTCTATACCTGTCATGAGCAATTTCATAATGTATTTCTAAAAAGCTCATTGAATACTCCTTTTAAATTTGTGTGACGTTTATTCCCCTTTTTTTATTGAGATTCTCATTTTCACTCTTTCACTTAGAACAATTACTTGCAAATGAGGGCGTAAAAAACAATTATATGAAAACTTTTGACATTTGTTTCACCTTTTCGTAGAACGACAATCGAAATTGCGGTGATTCATTATTTCACAGCACCAGAATTGACCCCCTGGTCCTTACACCTACACCATATGAAAAAACCTGCATCATGGCATTTGCTCGGAAAGTGATTCAATATAAGGATGTACGTTTAATCGACGAATGTCAAGATATAATTTCGATAACACTCCGGGCAAATCACTATCCTGACAGAAACAACAAAAACTTAAAAATCTTAGAGAAACCACCGAGGAAACTTTCTTATACTCGAACATGGTCGAAAAAGATTCGTAGTTTGCAAAATCAATCGTCTCGACTGCGACGGCTGTTACATCGGTCATACAGGAAAACGTCTTGAACAACGACTTAAAGACCAAAAAAGTGATTGCCGATTAAAACCGAAAATGGATGTGGCACAGCGCTATGTTATCTCACTCACTTGTGCACGCGCGACACGCGTCAGACGCAGTATATCAAAAATGCTGTGTGAGATATAGCTGCTCACAAAATTTCAGCCCTCTAGGTAGTGTGAAATGTCAAAAAGTAACGACTACTTTTTGTTAACGCTCGATTTGTTAACACTCGATTTCACTCTCCATATAATTTTTTGTATTTGTATTTTTCTAATATACAGGGGTTTTCAATAAGAGCACTTCAACTTTTTTTTTGAATAAAACACAAACTGTTCGACTTTTGAACTAACTTTTTTTTTATTAACGAATTTGAACATAAACATATGATACATTTAAGTATGAAACTCGATTTCTTTTGCATGACCACCGCGTGCACGTTTTACGAAGTCCAATCTTTGGCCCAATGACGCCGCAGGCATGTCATCCGCACCAAACAGTGACTTTTTCGGGATGCAACGGTGCCTCATGAATCACGTGTGGGTTGCTTTCTGCCCAGTAACGCATATTTTGTTTGTGGACAAATCCTTCTAGCCAAAAGTGAGCAAAAGTGTTAAATGGACCGTAAAATGCCGTAATGCTCTTAAAGTAGCGGCAACAGAATGATTATTTTGATAAAAAATTTGCACGATTTGCAATCGCTGTTCACATGTGTAGCGTTCCATGATGAAATGTATACTAATGAAGTTTCCAAATGACAAAAGAACAATAAAAAATATGGCGTCGTTCGCCGTCCCTATCGGAGAAAAGTTGAAGCGCACCCGTTGAAACACCCGATATAAAAATCGATTCTTAAACTCCAAAAAGCCTAAAGTAGCTGCGATGAGACAGAAGTTATCGCAAGCAGTTATCCGTGCATAATGGAATACAGAAATTAACTTTGCGTCCGTATGTGTTTGTTTGTTTGTGGCTGGCGGGCTGGTCAAATCTTGTGATAAATATTTTTATCTATTTCCTAAAGTCCGATTTTATCAAACAGTGCACACATGTTAGTGTCGATGGTGCAGTGGTTAAATCACCGGCTTCCACTCGGAGGGCACCGGGTTCAATTTCCGCACGTCCAAATTTTTCTCACTGCATGGATCATCTAGATAAAGATATACTACTGTTATTTACATGTACGGCTGAGTTTATGTATGAAGTAATCAAGATGTAGAGCCATGTGTCAATGGGGGTCTATGCGCACAATATTCTATTTGTGAGTGTTCGGGTGTGAACTCCACCCACTTTTCTTCTTCTATTCAAATATATCCAAGCTCATGCTGTACCTAGGAATTATAAGGGTGCATATTCCTTGAAGCTAATTATAAAAAAATGTTGGAAATACACATGGCAACACTTTCTCTAATTTGAAAAAACCTAATCAGGCCCCATGGTCGAGAGGCTCCCACATAAATATCTTAAAAATTATCCGTGGGTATACTTTTAGGCACATATTTTGAATTTTTCCTTTGCTTCGCATGTGTTTTTATTTTTTTGCGTTTATAGTTGTATGTCGTTTGTTGTCGACGGCAATCGGCACGCTTTGAAAAACTTAATACATACTAACTAATACATAATACTCATAATCCCCCTTTTTTTATAAATTGCAAGACATTTAGAAATTAGAAATATTCTTTTTGAAATTATCTATATTAACTTCGCCTGCCCGATTGTCGGTGGCTGGCTGGTGGAATATTTTGAACAATTTTTAACCACTTCCTAAAGCCCAATTTTCTTCAAATTTTTTACACATGTGTATGTCCGGCGACAACTTTTTATAAAAGATTGGAAGTGAGCCGAGCCAAGCCGAGGGGTGCACATATAATTTGTTTTTAAATTATTGCGATTTTCTTCAAATTTTATGCACATATGTGTATCTCCGATGACGCCTAAATACATTTTGTAAACCCGATTTGGGCTTAGTTTACAGCATTAGTATGCGTAGAGTTGGGCTTTCTATAGAGAAGGTTTTGGTTTCAATACAATTACTAGCAAAACCTTCTCTATAGAAAGCCCGACTGTTCCGATCGTACACAGATACATGCTTAGGTTTCATCCAAAACGTATTTGCCGTTGAGCGAGAGAGGGTGATTTAGTTGTTGGGGAAGTGGTATGGCATGGAAATAGAAGTATGCATCAAAATGTTTTTCGTTGCAAGGAAGCTTGCAGGTGTCATTGTTATCTGCCTCTTTTTTTGTAACTTATAGCAGTATTTTTTTTTCTGTTAATTGACCAAACACGAGAGCACTGTATCATTTTATGCAATATTGATAGAACGAGCAGAGCAAAGCACTGATAGAAAATGAACAGAGACTATACTATCACTACGGCTGCGGTAAAGAATTAAGGAGTTACGCAGCTTGTGCTGCACGAAAAAAATTGGCAGGCAGTCGATATGCACGAAATTGCGGCTACATTTTAAGCCGACTTACAGTCTGCTTGTAGGGCGACAATTTGACATTTACATTTTGCTATTTGCATCAGATTTAAAGTGGCTGCGTAAACTGCGCAGTTGATTTACTTTACTGCATTGGCTGGAGAAGTGAATTTTTAACCAACATGCAGCATAAACTGTGCAGCGGCTGAATTCTTGACCGCAGCCTACTACTGCATATGTTTGTTTCGTTCTGCTCAAACTATGAGCTTGATTATTGTATGTTATTGAAACCACATACATGATCATCAATCACATCAAATACAACAGAATAAATAATTTATAAGCTGATTTAAATGTTTATAACAATTTATTGTGAGGTGGGTACATTTTAAATATCACTGCACAAACATATAAATGCAGTTGCGTCGATAGTAGTAGGAGAAGTAAGAGCTGTTAAAAAAATATGTGCGTGTAATCTTTACGCGCGGTTGGAGTGAAATTCTTTGACGTTGTGGCCAATATTACGATTAAATTAAAAGGCACGAGTCGCTTGAGAAATTTCTTAGTTCCAGAAATTCCAGACAATAATGATCATATTCCAGAATTTCCATAGGAAGAAATCTTATAGTCACATCTTAGTCCTACATTCCGAATTTCATGCGAATCGCTTGAGAAATTGCTTTGTTCCTGAAATTCCAGACAATAATGATCATATTACAGAATTTCCATAGGAAGATATCTTATAGTCACATCTTAGTCCTACATTCCGAATTTCATGCGAATCGCTTGAGAAATTGCTTTGTTCCAGAAATTTCAGACAATAATGATCATATTCAAGAATTTCCATAGGAAGAAATTTTTTAGCCACATCTTAGTCCTACATTCCGAATTTCATGCGAATCGCTTGAGAAATTGATTTGCTCCAGAAATTCTAGACCATAATAATCATATTTTAGAATTTCGATAGGAAGAAATCTTATTGTCACATCTTAGTCCTACATTCCGAATTTCATGCGAATCGCTTGAGAAATTGATTTGCTACAGAAATTCCAGACCATAATGATCGTATTCCAGAATTTCCATAGGAAGAAGTCTTATAGTCGCATCTTACCCATACATACCGAATTTAATGCAAATCGCTTGATGAATTGCTTTGTTCCAGAAATTTCAGACAATAATGATCATATTCAAGAATTCCCATAGGAAGAAATCTTATAGTCACATCTTAGTCCTACATTCCGAATTTCATGCGAATCGCTTGAGAAATTGATTTGCTCCAGAAATTCCAGACCATAATAATCATATTTTAGAATTTCGATAGGAAGAAATCTTATAGTCACATCTAAGTCCTACATTCCGAATTTTATGCGAATCGCTTGAGAAATTGCTTTGTTCCAGAAATTTCAGACAATAATGATCATATTCAAGAATTTCCATAGGAAGAAATTTTTTAGCCACATCTTAGTCCTACATTCCGAATTTCATGCGAATCGCTTGAGAAATTGATTTGCTCCAGAAATTCTAGACCATAATAATCATATTTTAGAATTTCGATAGGAAGAAATCTTATTGTCACATCTTAGTCCTACATTCCGAATTTCATGCGAATCGCTTGAGAAATTGATTTGCTACAGAAATTCCAGACCATAATGATCGTATTCCAGAATTTCCATAGGAAGAAGTCTTATAGTCGCATCTTACCCATTCATTCCGAATTTCATGCGAATCGCTTGAGAAATTGATTTGCTCCAGAAATTCTAGACCATAATAATCATATTTTAGAATTTCGATAGGAAGAAATCTTATTGTCACATCTTAGTCCTACATTCCGAATTTCATGCGAATCGCTTGAGAAATTGATTTGCTACAGAAATTCCAGACCATAATGATCGTATTCCAGAATTTCCATAGGAAGAAGTCTTATAGTCGCATCTTACCCATACATACCGAATTTAATGCAAATCGCTTGAGAAATTGATTTGCTCCAGAAATTCTAGACCATAATAATCATATTTTAGAATTTCGATAGGAAGAAATCTTATTGTCACATCTTAGTCCTACATTCCGAATTTAATGCGAATCGCTTGAGAAATTGATTTGCTACAGAAATTCCAGACCATAATGATCGTATTCCAGAATTTCCATAGGAAGAAGTCTTATAGTCGCATCTTACCCATACATACCGAATTTAATGCAAATCGCTTGATGAATTGCTTTGTTCCAGAAATTTCAGACAATAATGATCATATTCAAGAATTCCCATAGGAAGAAATCTTATAGTCACATCTTAGTCCTACATTCCGAATTTCATGCGAATCGCTTGAGAAATTGATTTGCTCCAGAAATTCCAGACCATAATAATCATATTTTAGAATTTCGATAGGAAGAAATCTTATTGTCACATCTTAGTCCTACATTCCGAATTTCATGCGAATCGCTTGAGAAATTGATTTGCTACAGAAATTCCAGACCATAATGATCGTATTCCAGAATTTCCATAGGAAGAAGTCTTATAGTCGCATCTTACCCATACATACCGAATTTAATGCAAATCGCTTGATGAATTGCTTTGTTCCCGAAATTCCAGACAATAATGATCTAATTCCAGAATTTCCATAGGAAGAAGTCTTATAGTCGCATCTTACCTCTACATACCGAATTTAATGCAAATCGCTTGAGAAATTGCTTTGTTCCCGAAATTCCAGACAATAATGATCTAATTCCAGAATTTCCATAGGAAGAAGTCTTATAGTCGCATCTTGCCTCTACATACCGAGAAATGGCTTAGTTCCCACAATACTGACATTTAACAGTGTCTCACTTAACAGTGTCTCACAACAGTGTCTCGCAACAGTGTCTCACAACAGTGTGAGCACTGTATCACTTAACATTTTACTTTTCACCCCACCCCATATACCATGTAGTGAGACGTTGTCACGTCAAAAGAAAAGTTGCATGCAATCAACTAAGTACGATACAAATGCTACGTAGTTTGACCGTTGAGTAATATAGTATTTTGTAGTTAAGCGGACGACTCTAGCAGGTCGCAGAATCGAGTTCGGCAAGATACGAATGTTGCTCTTTAAAAAAAAATCTTTAATTAGCTCACTTCACTGCAAATCATCAACTTCCCGTTTTCTAATTGAGTTGAAATTTTGCACAAACTTGTAGTTCCAGTAAAATACATACAATGTTATGGTACCAATTAGAGCCCTGCATCGCATAGTAATATCCGCGGATATCCGCTATCCGCGGATTAAAGCGCATATAACCGCAATAGTTTTTGGCGGATGAGTGCGGATGCGGATTTAGAAATCGTATCCGCATTATGCGGATTATCCGCATGTTGCGGATTATCAGCATGTTGCGGATATTCCATTGTATTCGCATGCATTATAATTGTAAATTGGCTTTATTTAAGGTTGCAATAACATAACATATATTGTACTAACGAAACAATATGGGAGAAACTTATAGTTAATAAAATTAAAATAAAACAGATAAAAAAGACAAACGAGATTGTTTTTTTTTTTTTACTTTCAATTACAAATTTGTTAATTAATAGCTGCATTTTCCTAAAAAAACCATCGGGTCGAGTTACCGATAGCTTTTTTGAAATTTATCCAATTTCTTCTTAGTATAACAAAAAAAACTCCGTCATAAAAGCTCCTAAGGTATCTTGTAATATCGTTGTTTTGTATAGTTCTGATAACATTTCACAGATTTGTTCAGAACAACGATATTAAAAGAAAACTACAGAACTTTTATGAAGAGTTTTTTTGTTATACTTAGAAGACTATGATGATCTTATTTATTTGATTTAACCCTTAACCACCTACCACCTATTTCAGTCCCTTAACCACCTACGTGCGGTCCTGGAGACCGCTACAGATTTTTAACTCTATTTCGTAATTTCCGGTATTAAAAAAAAAATCAATGATATTGTTGGTAATACCTTTAAGCTTTATTTTAAATACCAAAATAACATAGATTAAATTATCATTTTGTAATTTTCTTAAAAACTTTACATGTTAGCACTTTTAGCGCAAAAAATGACTACGCTCATATAATGAGATCTGTTGCAGTAGGAACTTCGAATTTTCGGTATTAATTCTTATAAACTAAGAAAACAAAGAATAAAATAAAAATAAAAAATCCAACATAAAAAAAAAACTCAACAAAATTGCAACCCACCAACATTCACAATTTTTCACGGCAGCTACCGCAAATTTTTCTCGCACACTCTAAGCAAATTGGTTTTTTGCACATGAAACATAAGTAAAATGTCTTGCGTTTCTTTTTGGGATCACAACTGGAGCATGTTTTTCGTATTTCAAGCTTTTCTACACTAGGTAAGCTTGATGAATCTTCACTTATTTGAAGAACACGGCTAATAGAGTTCTTGATATCCCTCTGAAGGTGATCATTTTCTACACGACGTTCTAAGTGCGGCTTTGTAAGCTGTTCTGCCAATTTTTTTATGAACTTGAGTTTGCTTTCAGTCTTTTGATTTTGATTGCTGAAACTCATGACGTAAGCATTCGATGCAGATACATCCAACATTTGTAAAATATAGTCAAAGGCCACCTTCGTGAACGACGGGAAGTGGAGTAGTTTGAGCATCTTTGATCAAGTAGATCAACTCCTATTTTTGTTTTGTTATAATATAATATTATTTCAGGTTTCTTAGTTCTTTCGTCTACACTTGCATTATGATGCATACTCGAAACCATAACCACTGCTCTATTTTTCTTCGGCACATAAGATGACATGGTGATATCCTTGGTAAAACCAAAAAGCGATGACTCAATTGACCTATGCCTGGATGGTTTGAACTCGGGAGGTATCTCACGTTTGTTCTTTTTCAAAGTACCGACAAAAGTGAGGCGTTTTTCTTTCAAGATTTTGATCAATTCTATTGATGAAAACCAATTATCAGCGGTTATGTTCCTATTCGTTCCTTCAATTGCGGAGATAAGGCTTAGAACTGCCTGAGTTGGTTTTGACAGTCTCTTTTCTTCTTGAGTCAAATCTTTCCCATCAGAGTCTTTGCCGAGATAAATGTAGGCATTGAGAAGATAACCATTCCTTGCATCTGTGATGCACATAATTTTTAGACCATATTTTGCTGGTTTTTTTGGCATATACATTTTGAATTTACAGCGACCGCGAAAAGCCACTAGCATTTCATCTATACAGGCACAATTTCCAATTGTGTAAACTTCCTGACAGTTTTTTACAAAACATTGAAAAAGTTCAGAAATAGGAGCAGACAAGTCAACTTCACGTCGCTGTTCTCTAGTCTCGGCATCGTCAAATCGTATAGTATTCATGAGAACCTCCAGCATATTTTTACTAATAATGCAACGGTAAATTTCTCGCCCGGTGCCGTCAGTACTATACCATGTTGTGTAATGCTCGTGATTTTCTTTGTATATTGCTGTATAAAACAAAAATCCAATAAAAGCTTTTAGCTCTATAAGGTCTAAATCTTGAACACAAGTCTGCTTTATATATTTTGGTCTGATTTTTATTAATTTTTTATTAGTATGTAGTACTATTTTCTGTAGCATCTGATCTGTAAATAAAAGGCTCCAAATATCCAATGGCGTCGAGGATCTAGTAAGTATGTAATGAAAAGCCGGTTTTACACCCGGCGTTTGTTGTATGATATTATGCTGCGGTGTTCTTGCACGAGCGATATTCGGTGTAGATGCCCAGCGAAAGCGATTAGCACCAAAAAAATTTCGTCTAGACCTACCTCGAGACAGCAAACGTGAAAGGGGAATATTATCATCTGAAGAATCACTCTCATGACGCGCTCTAGAACGAGATCTTGATGATACTGCACCTGCTGATTTGGCTTGAAACGAACTGTATTGTGTCGGAGATACTTCGCCATCAACATCACTGCAATCCTCGTCTAGCATATCTTCCTCGTCAGATATCTCTTGCTGCAGCAATCTCGCAATAGTTTCGTCACTTAAATTCATTTTGACACTAAAAACAAGAAAACTAAATAAACACAAAAAATCACATAACCACCTACCTGCGGTACCGGAGACCGCAGGAGAAAAATTTTTACTAACCTAGGCCAAACGCGTACACGTGTTTACTCTCCAAGCTCATGCGCGACACTGTTTGATGAGTAGAAAAGGTACACGGAAGCACTTTGTCGCACGACACGCACACATTGAAATATTTGAATTTGAAAAACCGTTGCGGTCTGTGAGACCGCTGGTAGATGGTTAAGGGTTAAAAAAAAGTAATTTTAGAAAAGCGAAGTTAATACAACAAAATTTGTAAAAAAAATCAATTTTGTGGATGCGGATGAGTGCGGATGCGGATTTCAAGATTTTTAGCGAGAGCGGATGCGGATTTTTTTTTTTATTTTTTTTTGCGGATGCGGATCAGATGCGGATACGAAAAAACGTATCCGCGCAGGGCTCTAGTACCAATGAACTGTTTCGATGAACAATTTGGACATAAGTACTTGATAATACAAAGATTTCTTTGATTTCACATGTTTGTTCGCTGCAACTAGATTTTCATCACCTTGCTGTTGTCCAAATGAGCTGACATTTTGCACAAGCATGTAGTTCCGGATGCAATACAATGTTATGGTACCAATATTAAGGTATTGTTACGAAATTAAGGCTTTCGAGTTCGTAAAGGATTTTGCAAATAAAACACAACACTATTTAAAAATAACAACTTTAATAATAAACAAACAGTAAAATTAATTCAAGTTCACAATTTATATTGGTGATTACTTTTCTAAGTACACATAAACACTTATTGCAACAACACTTGTTCTTTACAATAATTCTCTTAGGTGGTAGCTTTATCTTTCCGAGAACTTTTACAACTGGTTGAATTCCAAATAACAAACAATAATTGCTCTGCAGAACACTCCACCTTTTATACTCATTGAAAAGTTTTTAGAAATGTAAATTTACCATGTAAATTAAGAAAAACAACTTTTATTTCAAAAGAGCAATAAATTTTCGATCACGTAGATCAAACAATACAATTTAATACGATTGACCAAAAAAACATAGATTTTATCAATAAGTGTAAGCGAATTCATTTAATACAATTTTATAGCTTTTCAACAAACGTAACTACTCAACAGGCAAAAACAGAGTGACCGACCGAGTGTTCTCAAAAATCCTCTATTCGAAAAAGAGAATAGTCGCAGACAGCAGCGGCAAAAAAAATGCTCAACAACGCAATTTACACCACCTTAGTGTCTGCTACCAGAGCATACAAAAGTCGTGCCATTTGAGTGTTTTCTTGATTACGTTTCACACTTTCGGTCAACTGTGCAAACCTGTTTTTAAATTCTCTATATTAACTTCACTTGCCCGTGGGTCGTCGGTCGTCGGTCGGTCGTCGGTCGGTCGTCGGTCGGTCGTCTGTCGTGGATTCTTGCGATCAATTTTTAACCCACTTCCCATGGCCCGATTTTATTGAAATTTTGCACACATGTGTATTTCCGGAGACAACACTTTCTATTAAATTTTGAGGCCCCTCGGGCTGCGGGGTCGGGGGGCTCCCAAACAAAAATTTTAAAAAATTTACCCGATTTTCTTCAAATTTTACACACATGTGTATACCCAATAAACAATACTTTTTCGAAAATTTGGTAGTGATCGGGTCCCGGGTTCGGCCGCAAGGCCCTTATACATTTTTTAAATATCTGTACTGGCATCAGATATTCGTCGCCCTTTATGGACTGTGTGCGGTGTGTGCTGCGCAGTCGGCTGCGCTGCATGGTTTTGGAGGTGGTGGAGAGAGAGAGAGAAATCTTAGCGCACGCACAAATGAACCCAGCAAATGAAACGAGACATAAATGTTTTATGCTTACTTAACTTACATTTTTATTATATACTGAATTGTATTTTTATTGATGTCGTTTTTTTGTTGTCGATATCAACTTACAGATAGAACAACAAGTTTTCACAATATTCTGTCATTTCGCGTTTTCATAAATTAGTTCAGAGCAGTCAAAGAGTTCTCAAGATAACTGCTCGTGTTTCTTATTTGCTCAGAGTATGAGCGTGCTCTACGTGCTCAGAATAAAATGATCTGAGCATTTTCAATTTTAACATCTGATGTCAAATGTCTGTTTCGATGATTTTCTCCTACAATAAAAATAAAATGGCCCAGGATCGAGGGGCTCCCATATCAATTTCTGCGATTAGAGAATTTAGATGAAAAATTTTAATTTTTATGGGTTGTTTTTTTTTTAAATTCTCTATATTAACTTCACTTGCCCGTGGGTCGTCGGTCGGTCGGTCGTCTGTCGTGGATTCTTGCGATCAATTTTTAACCCACTTCCCATGGCCCGATTTTATTGAAATTTTGCACACATGCGTATTTCCGGAGACAACACTTTCTATTAAATTTTTAGGCCCCTCGGGCTGCGGGGTCGGGGGGCTCCCAAACAAAAATTTTAAAAAATTTACCCGATTTTCTTCAAATTTTACACACATGTGTATACCCAATAAACAATACTTTTTCGAAAATTTGGTAGTGATCGGGTCCCGGGTTCGGCCGCAAGGCCCTTATACATTTTTTAAATATCTGTACTGGCATCAGATATTCGTCGCCCTTTATGGACTTTGTGCGGTGTGTGCTGCGCAGTCGGCTGCGCTGCATGGTTTTGTTGGTGGTGGAGAGAGAGAGAGAAATCTTAGCGCACGCACAAATGAACCCAGCAAATGAAACGAGACATAAATGTTTTATGCTTACTTCAACTTACATTTTTATTATATACTGAATTGTATTTTTATTGATGTCGTTTTTTTTGTTGTCGATATCAACTTACAGATAGAACAACAAGTTTTCACAATATTCTGTCATTTGGCGTTTTCATAAATTAGTTCAGAGCAGTCAAAGAGTTCTCAAGATAAATGTTCGTGTTTCTTATTTTCTCAGAGTATGAGCGTGCTCTAAGTGCTCAGAATAAAATGATCTGAGCTTTTTCAATTTTAACATCTGATGTCAAATGTTTGTTTCGATGATTTTCTTCTACAATAAAAAAAAATGGCCCAGGATCGAGGGGCTCCCATATCAATTTCTGCGATTAGAGAATTTAGATGAAAAATTTTAATTTTTATGGGTTGTTTTTTTTTTCCTTCAGTACAGCTACTTTAAATGTTCTTTCTATTCTCTTACTGTTTTTTTTTTCCATTACAGTTCGGCCAATCTGATAATTTGATCGACCTCGATCATGTAAATTCAAGAACATTTTTTTAATAAGATTCTAACTTAAACGCTATTAGGTATTGCTTTCTTTAGATGATTCCTTGGAGGAGTTAACATGGTTCACAATTATTCTCTTTCCACAGCCTTATAAAACGCGATTCAATGGTGCCATTGTATGGTAATTGCGTAATTTGGCAATTTTCTATGTCTTTTATGATGTATCCGATCATTAGACAGTTTCTTGTGTATAATATATGGTCCTTTAAACTTTGGAATGAACTTTTTGTTGACGCCAACGGAGGAGTCTATATTTTTTATGACTACATAATCGCCAACAGAAAACTCATTAGCCGGTTTATACCTTTTCTTGAAGTAACTCTCGTTCCGCTGCTGGGACTGTGATATTGCTTCGCCAGCCTCCCGCCTGCATATGTCTAAATTACGAGTCTGAGTAACTTGTTTATCTTTAAGTTATTCGGTAAATTCATCTACAATGGGTCCCTTCTGGTCGGTACCGAAGAGTAAGTTTGCTGGGGTTTTTTTCGTCGAACTATGAATAGAGTTGTTTAAGGCAAACTCAACCATACCTAGCTTAGCTACCCAATCCGAGTGTTGTAACGGCTCGCTCAGCTTGCTGAGCATTGGAGTAAGGACCCGATTCACCCTTTCAACCTGTCCGTTAGCCTGTGGAGAGCCCACAGCAACTTTCACATGATCGACGTTATTGTCCATCAAGAATGCACTAAAGTCTAATGACGTGAAGCAGGTACCTCTATCTGAAATTATCCTATTGGGTCGGCTATAATATTGGAAATATTTTTTTAGTGAATCCACAACTTCTTTGGTACTAGTGGAGTTGACGGGGTACAGCTTGACATATTTGGTGAATGCATCTATCACCACCAATAAATGTGTCTTCCTTTTGGACTTTAGAGATGGCAATGGGCCTAGATGGTCAATGTGAATCGTATCAAAGGGGAAGGGTTTCTTTGGTACACTAAAAAGATTTCTTTCATTCACTCGGGCAGGGGCTGAGTACATGATGCACTTAAGGCAATTCTTAACAAACTTTTCAACTTTAGACTTCATATCTGGGAACCAATATTGCATCTTTATTTGATCATAAGTCTTGTTTATTCCAAGATGTGCCATCTTTTCATGTATACATCGAATTACACTACTTTCCATTTCATGAGGAACGTAAAAATACAATTGACCCTTCATGTCCTTCCTGTATACTAAACCATCTTTAAGGTCAAAAAGCTTTGATGTCTCTTTTTCCAGTTTATCGCGAATCTTAACAATATCTGGGTCTCTACTTTGAGTTGCGTGCAACTGAAACTCAATGTCATCTTCGTCGATGGCCGACACAATTTCACTTCGACTGAGGGCATCAACATGACCCATATTGGCGCCACCTCGGTGCTGAACTAGGTAATCATAATTCTGTAATTCGAGTGCCCACCGTGCTATACGTGGGTTTAGGGTTTTCTTATTTAATGTAAGGTTAGTGAGTTACAATCAGTGACGATCTTAAACGGAATTCCTTCCAAATACACTCTAAAACGGTGGAGGGCATATATATATAATGGCTAGAGTTTCCGATTCAAAGCTATGATACCTACTCTCAGCACTTGTGGTGCGTTTAGAAAAATAAAAGACTGGGTGAAATTTTCTGTCGAACTGGCGTTGCAATAGGACGGCACCATATCCCTGGGCACTTGCATCGCAGTGTAACTCAGTTTCCTTCTTCGGATCATATATGGATAAGACTGGTGACTCAATCAGTTTTGATTTCAATTCGTTTATTGCGTTCAAACAGTCTTCACTCAATTCAAATTTGGTGTTTTTCTTCAATAAATCGAATAATGGCTTAGCAATCTTGGAGAATTTAGGAACGAATTTCCTGAAATAGGCACAAAGTCCAATAAATGAATGTAATTGCTTAAGGGTTTTTGGTAGTGGGAACCTGGCGACAGATTCTTTATGACGAGAGTTTGGTTCAATGCCCTTGTGGCTTACGTCATAACCTAAGTACTGAATACTATTATGACAAAACTTACACTTTGGTAGTCTTAATTCAAGTCCGTATTTTGCTAGTTGTTCTAGGACAGATTTTAAAAGCGACAGGTGTTTATCTAGTTCAGCTGTTGCCAGCAAGATGTCATCCATATAGACTATCAGTAACCCCTTTGCAATAAAGTCTTTGAATATGAACGTGATGAATCTTTGAAAAACTGAAGGGGCATTCTTGAGACCAAATGGCATCATGACATATTCAAATTGTCCGCTGGGTGTGACAAATGAAGTAAATTTAATTGATTCGTCAGAAACCTTCACTTGATGGAACCCGCTTTTCAAATCTAGTATTTCTTTCCACCTAGATATTCCAGACAATCTTCGATAAGAGGCAAAGGGTAATTATCCCTTACGGTTATTTTGTTTAGGTCTCTATAGTCAACGCACATACGGGTTTCGCCATTTTTCTTTTTGACCAATACTATCGGCGAAGCATACGGAGAATCACTATACCTTATAACTCCCTGGTCTAATAAATCCTGAACAATCCTCTGCACTTCTATTTTATCCTTAAAAGACAATCTACGTGGATGCGAAAACACAGGTTGCTCTGTAGTCAACTTAATGGACATTTCAAATGGTTTGGCTATACTTTCTTTCTTACTATCCAAATAACAACTACGTAGTGTGTTCTCAATAAAAGATCGTGTTTTCTAATCTAAGCTACAACCAATATCTAATTCGTCAATATATTCTCTACAGATGGAATCAAAATCCAATGGGCAGGCAATATTATCATCATGATAATAAAAACAATCCACTGAACCGCCGGACGATTCTGTCAGACACTCGCCAATTAGTTTGCCGGCGGGTAACTCTTTTTTAGCAATATCACTCACAGCAACGGAACGAACACAATTCAGAAGGCAATTGTTCAATTGGTTACACTCAATTACACCAGTAACACTGTTAATTTTAGCCTGTTCATGATTCAAACAACAATCCTGAACCAATTCGGGGTAATCCTCCAAGCAATCACTAACATCTAATAACTTCGGAACCTGAGCAGTATTTCTGATTGATAGAGACAGACACGTATTTAATTCAAACTTGTTTAATTCATCTTCTTTAGTACATTTATAATTCTTAATCATAAAAAGTTTAATGTTGAAAAGTCGTAGAAAATCTCGACCAAGTAAAAGTGGTTTAGGTAAGAGATCTTCCGAAACTATGAATAAAGGCATAGTATTAGATTTAGCATAAAGTGAGAGCTCACAGTCAATTTTACCGTATGTTTTAAGTTTAGTTCCACCAAGACTGTGGAAATCGGAAGTAATTTGAAGATCGGCAGCTATGTCAAATGGTAATAGCTCTTTACTAATGAAGCTGACCGGACTGCCACTATCAATCAGAGAAATACAATTTATGATTTTTGAATGTTTCAGGCTTCGACTACAGAAAGCAATACTTACAGTTTGGTATGACTCGATTGGATGCATATCTGCTGCATCATCTGATTCACTGCTGATGGCATTCACTGACTTCTTGGCGGGCTGCTTGCAGTCTTTGATTATGTGGTCTTTGCTGCCACAGCGGAAGCAAGATCCTAGGGCACGTCTCGGCTGCTTACACTGACTGGATAAATGCCCAAACTGTGAGCAATTGAAGCACCGGAAATCGGAAGTAGAGTTGACTGACACTCCTGCGCGCTGAACACTAGTCCTCGATGGGCGATCACTCAACCGCTTTTTTTCATACTTTAACAGGAGCTCTTGGAGTTCATCTAGGTATTTTGCAGTGTAGAGAATGGTGGCATATGCGGTGTTGTCCCTCAGTCCTTTAATCACAGCGTTAACAATTTCCTCTTCTCCTAAATTGGCCTGTGCAGCAATCTCCTTCATACAGAGCATGTAGCAGATAATGTTCTCACTCTGCAATCGATGACGCTTGTACAGTTCTTTGTACACGTCGTTGATGGACACGTTTCGTTTGAACTGTTTGATGAGTTCTTTCTTTAGGTTTTCATAATTGGCAGCAGTTGATGTACGCAGAAATATCGACGCAGTTCCCGTTAACAAACGGCGAAGGCACATACATTTAAAGTGGTCGTCTTGTTGGCTAATTTTGACCACGTTCTCAAAATCAAACAGCCACTTTTCGATTGGATAGGCGTTGTCGCCAGAAAACTTTGGGACAAGAGAGTCCACTTCAACGATGGAAAGTCTTTGCAGACCACTGGTTGTTTCTTCTTCCAGCTCTTTCAGCTCCTTTCGCAGCAGCAACATTCTCTTCCTTTTTTCTAAATAGGCAATTTGGCCGTCTATGTTGTCTTCGCCTGGACCACTTGCACCAACAGCAACGTCATTTTCCCCATCGGAAGACGCACCCTCGTCGACAACTTCGGTTTCGTGATGACTCCTGCAGGCATCTGCGGAGTTTAACAAACTACGCAATTGTGTCATGGTGGCATTAGGAGGATAATCAACGCCTGCCTCCTCTAAAGCACTTACTAAATCAGCTTTCGTGACTTTTTTCGCCATTTTGTTATTCCGCACAAACACGTGTAAAGTTAAATTCACAAATTCTATCGACCCCACATCTGATGTGTAAATTTACCATGTAAATTAAGAAAAACAACTTTTATTTCAAAAGAGCAATAAATTTTCGATCACGTAGATCAAACAATACAATTTAATACGATTGACCAAAAAAACATAGATTTTATCAATAAGTGTAAGCGATTACATTTAATACAATTTTATAGCTTTTCAACAAACGTAACTACTCAACAGGCAAAAACAGAGTGACCGACCGAGTGTTCTCAAAAATCCTCTATTCGAAAAAGAGAATAGTCGCAGACAGCAGCGGCAAAAAAAATGCTCAACCACGCAATTTACACCACCTTAGTGTCTGCTACCAGAGCATACAAAAGTCGTGCCATTTGAGTGTTTTCTTGATTACGTTTCACACTTTCGGTCACAATTAATGCATAGTCAACCAATTTCGGCCACTCACGATCGGTTTGCTAGTTTACCTTTTAGATAATAAGCTTTGATTCTTGTTGAATAAGGACCAAGTGATCAGAAAATATATTTTTTCTAGACTGGAACAGACAAAGCACCCGTCAACTTCATCCGCATTATTTTATCTGTATTCTATATAGAAAATAAATGAAAAAAATTAAATTTTCATCATCATTTATTTATTTGGTTAAATTTTAGGTAGTTACAATATGTATTTATATATAATATTTAAGAGATTAGAATTTTTCTTTTCTTTTATACTATAAAATATAAGTGATTTAGATGTTTAATTTTTAATTATTTAGTATACAAGTTTATGGAAAAATTACCATAAAACTTATACTGCACAAATCTTGTGGCTCACAATCTCAATAGTTCAGATTTCTGCCCTATGATAATGAGAGTCCATATCCTCTATTTCGAATAATTCCCGAATTAAGTAATTTTCGGAATATTGGCATTTTGGATATTCTTAACTTGTTGTTCAATCATGTTCGTATTGTCAATAACGTGTAAAATATTAGTCGGAAAATAACTAGGAAAACTATAAATGAGTCTTAAGATTTTATTTTGGGAAGTTTGAAGTTTCTTCTTATGGCGTTGTGCACAATCAAACCAAACAGGAGCTGTACTATTGCTTGAAAAATTGTTTTAAACAATATTAACTTATTTTGGGTACTAAGTCTGGCTTTACGATTTATAAACGGGTGCAAAACTTTAATTGTTAGATTAATTTTATTTATCGTATAGTCAATATGGTTTTGAAATGTAAGTTTCCTGTCTAATATAATGCCAAGATATCGGATCTCATTACACCAAAGAATATCTACATTGTTAATTTTTAGATTACTAGATGGCAAAAAACACGCTTTCTGACGTCTTGTGAAAAATATTGCATTTGTTTTAGAACTATTTATTTTTATTTTCCATTTACAAAAATATTTTTCAATAGTTGATAGTGCATTTTGCAAACTATCAATAATGACTTCAGATTTTTGGTGGGAGGAAAAGATTTCAGTATCATCGGAAAATAGTGCATAGTGACAATTTGGAAGTGTCGGGAAATCAGACAGGTATATATTAAACAGTACAGGTCCCAATACCGATCCCTGAGGGACTCCATAGGATGTTTCATAACCATTTGCATTGATTGAACCAATGAAGACTTTAGAGAACCTATCAGATAGATAAGACTTAATTACCCTTATGAGCCAAGTAGGAAATACCAGCTCAATAAGTTTGAAGATTAAACCCTGATGCCAGACAGTATCAAACGCTTTTTAAACATCTAAAACTACTAGACCTGTCGATTTCTTAAATTTGAAGCTACGCTTAACCTGATTTTTGATCCTCAGAACTTGGTGGTATGTAGAGTGGGCACTTCGAAAGCCAAACTGTTCATTGGGTAATATTAAGTTTGAATTAATATGGTCAAGAAGTTTGGCTTTGATTATTTTTTCAAAGACTTTACCTACTGTACTAAGTAAGCTTATAGGCCGGTAACTAATGGGGTCCGAACTTGGCTTGTTTGGTTTAGCTACTGGAATCACTTTAGCCATTTTCCAGACTTTTGGGAAGTAATTAAGTTTATATATAAAGTTCAGTAAATGAAGTCCTTTTTTGGCAGATATTTGAGATACATAATGTGCATATTGTCAAGTCCAGCAGATTTTTTTATTTTGGTAGCACTTATATACGCTTTACCTCAGAAAGTCGAGTAATAGGATAACTTGTCATGTCGTAATTATATGAAGAAAATGTAGTTATCTTCTCTGCGACTAGATTTTCGGTGTCTGCATCATGAAGATTTTGTGAAACAAACTGATTTTCATTGAATATTTTGGTTAGTATCTCAGATTTCTTCATCCTTGTGACATAGCTACCATTAACTGTTTGTAGAGGTGGAATATTTTTCCTTTTGTTTTTGATAACCTTAGTTATTTTCCAAAACGGTTTTGATGCTTTATCGAAAGATGAAAGTAAGGTGTTCCATTGCTTATTTCTGAATAAACTTAAGTGATATTTTATGTGGAAATTTAGTACGCTGACGTTATAAGAGCAACATCAATGTTATTCAATAGCAGAAAATTAAAAAGCTCCAAGGTTTTTTGTCGAATGCCCCGCGCATTCCAAGTTATGATATTAATGTTTCCGTTAGACATTATACACACATTTTAAAGCAAGAGAAGTGATTACGTTAAATTGATCTGCTTTGCTTGTGCATTGACTAAGTTTATTTGACATGTCATTAAGTAATTGAGAAATTTCATCAATAGAGAAGAGATTACTGTTAGTATTACTGTCATTTCCTGATTTAATTATATTAGAAAAAGTATTTCCGGCTCCGCATTGAAATGGGACCCTTTGAGCATTAATGAGTGAATATCCTCTTGCTTAGCACAGGAAAGTTTGATTGGTCAAGGTTTATGCTTGGATTGTTGTTGTTGATACGTCTTGAAAGTTTGCTGTTATTGTGGGCTATTTTGTCACGAATAGAAATATAATTTTTCCGGCTTTCGCACAGAGGGTCGGTGGAATTGTGTGATCCATTGCAGTTTGCACATCGTGGTTTATCTGCTTTGCAGTCAGCAGTTTTGTGTTCGCCCGCGCAGTTTGAATAAAAGGTTTTTACATTGCAGTGTTTTTCGCCGTGTCCAAACATCTGGCAATTATGACACTGTGTTATTTTGTTTGGATGTTGTCTTTTGTAATCCCAGCTAATAATTGTGCGAAAAATACTTTTGTGTTTTGAACGAAGTTCGGACAGTTTAACTGTACCACGTTCAAAAAATATTATATAAAAATGAGTTTTACCCGTGGTCTTAGTTTTGGAGGTTATGATTTTAACATTGATGCAGTCTAAACCCATAGAAATAAGTTCAGACTTAACTTTATCTGTGGTGTAAAGGTCGAGACCACTTAAAACTGCTTTAAACGGTTTTTGGTTTTTCTTTGGATGAGAAAAAAACACATTTATTTTCCATGAGGCTATTTATGGTTTTGACATATGCGTTGTAAGAATTGCAAATTATTTTATGACCCAGCGACGTAATCTTAATCACATAATCTTCGATTTTGAGTTTTAATAGTAGCTCATGTATGTAAGCAGAATTTAATTTTAGTAAATGAATAGGAGGTACATTGCCGTCATCACTTATTTCATTTTCGTTTTTTTCCTTACACATGTCGTCATCACAAAGGCTTTGCAATGGCGCAAAGTAGTTTTCACTTCTATTTGACATTTTTGTTTTTATATAGTCTTTATTGATATTAGGTTTTTTAGCGGGAATATGTATAACATTTTCACCGTAAGTGTCTCTATCACGTTTGAAACCAATTTTTATTTTAATACAATTTTTAATACTTTATGGGTATAGTCCGAATTTCTTTAGTTAATCGACGCTACGATGCGATCCACTTGGGCACGAGATCTGAACTGAATTAAATGTTTGTTTAAAACATGTAAATGTGTAATGTGTATTATAAAATGTCTGATGTAAAAACCCTGTTGATTTAAAAAAAGCTGTTCCAGTCATATCATGCCATATTTGAAAGCATCAGGTCATGAGTAGTATCCAATCGATGACCATAAATATCTATAGTCTTCGGCTAAATTGTGGAAAACACTGGCACCTAACACCTAAAAGCTATACCTTCCCAGCATGAGTGTTATGAACCAGTGTGTTGCGGGGCTTTTAATAGCTACTATAAAAAGTTTGGATGTGGATTGCATTTGTTTTAACTATTACTCAACTAATATGTGTATGCTGAGTCTTTGTATGTTCTGTTTCAGTCAAAACAATTTAAGCGATAAATTCTGAACTATGCCGTCTGAAAGTAAACAAACCATCAAGGAGAATGTTTCTCTGTATTTTGTGCCATAGCGCCTATACATGCAACCGAATGTAGAGTTCATTCGCACTCACTGCGAGTAAAATTGTTAAAAGCGAAAAAACTGCAGACAGAAAAATAGAGAAATATTAATAATTGATAGCTGAATTTTAATGTTTACGAGTAAAAATCCAAAAAAGAAAATTTGCAGATAGTAGAATAAATAAATCTGAGTTTGTTTAGTAGTCGATTTACTTTTTTGGAGTCGGATGTTCAGATACCGGCATGTTGTAACCGACTTCTAAAACGCACGCATTCTAATATGATATGAAAGCCGCCTAAAAAGATAGTTATGTACGTACATAAAAAAGAAGTTAAACAGATTTCGTGGCGTGTGTTGTAAAATATAACATAAGTATTCATAACATAAGTATATTCGGTATGTATTTGTTTGTTGTTGGTATTATTGGTTTTTAACATTACAATTATTATTTTTAACAATTACAATTTTTGCGTTTGTTCCTAGAAGCGGTATTCACTTGTTAGATCGTAAATTGATCATTCTGCATCATCGATTTAAGTGCTTATTTAGCAAAGCTATTTAGTTCGCTTTTGTGGTCGCCGTGGCTCAGTGGATAAGTGTATGGCTTCTGAGCAGTATGTTCGTGGGTGGAATCCCTGTAACACCAAAAGTATTTTTCGCGGTACCTGAGAGTAATAACTTGTCACAGAAAGCTACTCAATTCGCCGTTCGCGGATATGGCATTAAATTGTAGGTTTTATTTGTGTGTTAAAATATACATGTATAACACAAACGGTCGCGAGAAGCTAGGCTGCCCAGTCGCGCCGAATATTATTATTATTTGTTTCGCGTTAACTATTTAAGCAAAAGTGATCTATTGATTGATTTGGAAGCGTAATTATTGACAGAAAGAACAACAAAAGAAACGGCCTAAAACACAATACAACAAGTGTGTTTAACAAGTCAAATTCAACAATCATTAAAAATTTGTGTTATACGTAACATACGTTTTACGTTTTTATAAGTGTTTAAAGAAGGAATTAATTTCAAAATGAGGCCTAATTTGAAAAATTGCGTGTGTCAGTTCAAGTTGTTAATTATCTTACTGATAGTCTCTTCCACAAATAACGTTTGCTAACAATAGTTCCTACAATTTTGCTCAAACACATCCAATATTTTATTTCCGTAACTATATTTACGCCAATATAAATATCTCCCTCCCATTTATAGCTTTTATTATTTATTTTTATTAATTCAAAAAAGCAACAAACACAATGTGTTTGTTTTTTTCGTATTTTAGATAAGATTCTTATCTTCATTACTTTAAAATTCGATTCGATTTTTTGCGCTATATTTACGTCACCAGTAAGTTTTATCGCGCGGTTCTGAATTCTGTCTAGTAGATGCAATGTGTTATTGGGGGCACCTGCCCACACCATATAGTTGTATTCAAGTTTAGGGCGATTATATGCCTTGTAAATAGTAGCCAGGTCTGAAGCAGTGAAGTACATCTTGCAACGTTTTAGAAAACCTAAACGTTTCGCAGCATTCTTAGCGATGGCAAATATGTGGTCGTTCCAACGAAGCTTGTTGTTGACGCACATACCGAGAATTGCGAGTTTTTCAGTTTCGTCGATGCAAGATCCATTCATGGAAAAAGGTTGGGGGTTTAAAATACGCTTGGACGACAGAAGACAGCGTTGAGTTTTAGAAGCGTAGTCCCCACCTTGTTATACTATCAGGGTGAGAATTTAACGTGCTTAATATACGTTGTTGCGGCGCAAGTCATTCAGGGAGTATTCCCTTGGCAATAAGTTTAAATATATATATATAAAAAAAAAAAAGTTCCACTTGTGACAAAGAGGGGCGTGCAGAAAGCGTGAAATCATGTGAAAATGGGAAAAAATCAATATTAGAGCCCCCTTCACTTCAACTTTTTTCAAAAACTGCTCTTACCGGAGATACATATGTATAAAAAAAATTTATTTGGCAAAAAATTCAAATCAAAAACTTAAAATTTTTACAAAAAAGTTCGGTCTATCGGAGATACACATGTGTTTAAAATTAAAAGTAATTTTAAAAAAATGTATGGTCCCGCCCCCGGGCCTCAGGGCCCATTCGCTCCAAAAATTTTACAAAAACTATTGTCCATCGGAGATACATATGTATATAAAATTTAAAGAAAATCTGGTTAATTTTAAAAAAATGTTTGTGCCCAAATTTTAATAGAAAGTATTGTCATCGGAAATATACATGTGTGCAAAATTTCAATAAAATCGGGCTTTGGGAAGTGGGTTAAAAATTTATCAAAAAGATCTGATCCAGCCAGCCAGCCACGGGCACGCGAAGTTAATATAGAGAATTTAAAAAATCAAAATTCGAATCGAATCGAAAATCGAAAAAACAACACATCTTACCAAAATAATAGCTAAACCCATAATACAAAAATCTAACTCATACGACTTAGAGTGTCAGGTAAGTCGCTTGTTGAGTTGAGACAAAAGGAGACAAAAGATCGATAGTAAAAAAACAACACATAAAAATTAAAATTTTTCATCTAAATTCTCTAATCGCAGAAATTGATATGGGAGCCCCTCGATCCTGGGCCATTTTTTTTATTGTAGGAGAAAATCATCGAAACAAACATTTGACATCAGATGTTAAAATTGAAAAAGCTCAGATCATTTTATTCTGAGCACTTAGAGCACGCTCATACTCTGAGCAAATAAGAAACACGAGCAGTTATCTTGAGAACTCTTTGACTGCTCTGAACTAATTTATGAAAACGCCAAATGACAGAATATTGTGAAAACTAGTTGTTCTATCTGTAAGTTGATATCGACAACAAAAAAAACGACATCAATAAAAATACAATTCAGTATATAATAAAAATGTAAGTTGAAGTAAGCATAAAACATGTATGTCTCGTTTCATTTGCTGGGTTCATTTGTGCGTGCGCTAAGATTTCTCTCTCTCTCTCCACCACCAAAACCATGCAGCGCAGCCGACTGCGCAGCACACACCGCACACAGTCCATAAAGGGCGACGAATATCTGATGCCAGTATAAATATTTAAAAAATGTATAAGGGCCTTGCGGCCGAACCCGGGACCCGATCACTACCAAATTTTCGAAAAAGTATTGTTTATTGGGTATACACATGTGTGTAAAATTTGAAGAAAATCGGGTAAATTTTTTAAAATTTTTGTTTGGGAGTCCCCCGACCCCGCAGCCCGAGGGCCTCAAAATTTAATAGAAAGTGTTGTCTCCGGAAATACACATGTGTGCAAAATTTCAATAAAATCGGGCCATGGGAAGTGGGTTAAAAATTGATCGCAAGAATCCACGACAGACGACCGACCGACGACCGACCGACGACCGACCGACGACCGACCGACGACCGACCGACGACCGACGACCCACGGGCAAGTGAAGTTAATATAGAGAATTTAAAAATATAGTGTCGGGGACAAAACGCCAGCATTTATGCGGTGAATTTTTGACTTGACTAGTCAAAAGCAACTTTAACTAAGCGGTCTCTCTTTGACCGTTGACTTTTTTAATCTAATTGTAAAACGAATTAAAAATACGAACTTACCACGCCGCGGCCTTATTACAGAATGATTTGATCAGTCATTTATAACTCGAACATACTTCGAAATCACTGTTATATGGTCCAAGCACAATTTCAACATGGCAACGACAAAGCAATTGTACCAGTAACACATTTTGAATAGCATCATCAAAAAAACGTGCAACATATCTCGAAAAAACCAGAACATTTTAATTATTGCTTTGACACCTCTGTTAATTGCTCCATATTCCATCGTTAATCATTTAAAAAATAGCCACGTTTTCGCCCTCGGTACAACGGAACAAATTCCTTTCTTTGTCTTCTTGTACATTCTTCCGTTTTTCATACTGTATTTATTTTAATGATATTTACAGTTGTCTGTGATCCTCCCAAACATTTTTACCTTCCTTAACTTCCATAAAACTTTCATCTTGCAATTGCAATGAGTATACACTTTTGTATTTTAATACGTGTATAACGATAAAGTCCATATAAATCTATATTTCACGGCTGTTAATTTTTGTTTTACTATATACATTTCAACATGAAAACTGTAGGGATTGTCAGTCTAAATGTCATTGATATTGTCCATCTAAAGTTACTAATTCCGTTAAATGTTTGCTTTTCATTCCATTTGTGTGCAAAAATAAAATATGCACAACACGGGTATTCTCGAGAAGCTAGGCCTCTGACTACAAAGGTTTTTTGCGTTAAAATATTATTATAATTACTAGCTTTTTTAAAGGTATTTGGTTATACCCACTTAAAGAGTCTAAAATCATAAAAAAGCGATTACAACACAAAAGCTCAAAAAAAAAAAACTCAAAAATTTTAATAAATTCCTTAGATAATATTTTATTTTAAAGAAATTTACGTTCATATTGTTTGTACCTATTAACTTTTACTTTCTTTTACTAGTAGTAAAAGTAAGTATAGTAATCATGAAAATTTTCGAACTCGGGATTTTTGCAGATTTACCATTACTGTATCTCCTGAGTCAGAAAAAGCAAAAAAAAAATCTCTGTCTGGCTGTGTGTCCACTCTACAGTCCAGACGGCTGAATTGATTGAGACGAAATTTAAGCTTTTTACATAAATTGGGAGGGCCCAGTTGATTTTGGCGGAAATCGGCCAAACGGAAGTGGTAGTCGTAGTGAGAAAATGCAAAAAAATTACAAAAAAAATGTTTTTTACTTTTCTGTCACTGAAAATTTTTCAACTCGAGATTTCCCACAGTTCACGGCGTCAGAAAAATGTTTATAAATACATGGGGGATAGAAACATTTATTTATAATCGTCTCTTTTAGGAGAGAGATGATTCATTTAAATGCCCCACTTGATGTTATAACCTGCTAATATATTATACATTTACTAAAGATTCCCGGCTCGTCAGTAAAAGAAAGTCGTATGGTGGCCACTTCATCATTTTTTAAATCGAATCGGAAGTGTTTTGCCTCTGATTCCAGTTCACATATCATGTCTACTGCTTTTTTTACAAGCCCACCTCCTTGATATATCAAGAATTATGTCGTTATTTTGAGCAAAATTTTGTATAAACGTGCTTGGTTTTTAAATTCTCTATATTAACTTCGCGTGCGTGTATTCTGTGTGCGTTGTGCGCTGTGCGCTGTGGGCAGCGCTGCTTGCTTTACGATAGGGGTTGTTTTGTTGGTGGGTTGCAGTGCTTCGTATGTATTGTTATATTTCAGCATTTATAGTGGAATTCAGAGTTTACATGAAAAATTTTAATTTTTATGGGTTGTTTTTTTTAATGTACCCGATTTTCTTCAAATTTTATACATATGTGTATCCCCGGTGGACAACACTTTTTGTAAAAATTAGGCCCAGGACCGAAGGATTTTGTGCATTTGTATTTTTTTTTTAAATAAACCCAATTTTATACAAACTGCGTACATGTGTATCTCTTGTTAGAGAATTTACAAAAAAAAATTTAAATTTATAAAGCTGTTTTTTAGTAACTCTTGTCCATTACTTCTAATCGAATTCATATAAGTTTGAGGAAAGTCCCTCCAATTCTCATGTGGAATTCAAACAACTTCACATGTTAAGCACGTTAAAATCTGCTTGGAAAGCATAATAAAATGGGGAGAAAACAATCGAGTAGAATTTGACGCTTCCAAAATTCATTCATTCCGAATTCATTCATCGCATCATAGGAACGTTTCCAGCTTGCCACTATTTTAACGCTTCTTTCATCAGTTGTCCTCAAGAGAAGTAGCCAGTTGCATGTTACCTCTCTTTGAATTCCATGGCAATACTCATGGCGCTCTAAATGCTCATCAGCTTACACTCAAGCCCATGTTCGGACGTACAGTTAAGTATAGAGATTCGTTTTTCAGCCGTACAACTATGTGGAATTCTCTGCCAAGCTCTGTATTTCCACATCGCTATGATCCGCAGGCATTCAAAGCTCATAGACATCTCATTTTTTCTCCTCCTTTTTCTTAACGCTATCGCTGTGCCAAGCATAAAGCCGAGCATTATAAGGGTACGAACCCCTTTAAGCGTGCGCAAATTATAAAAAGAAATATACATTATTTGTAATTCCAGTTTTATATTTTGTTTATCGTACTACCCACAGATTACTGCTTCATATTTGTTCTTCCGATTAAATGCTTTAAAAGTAAAATCTTAAATTAGTACTTCCACTGATGAAAATCTTTGTTATGTACTTCGTCGTGATAGTTTCCAACTAGACGCTTTAACCTCGACTGATTGTGAATGATACTACCGAAGACACTGAGTCATCCATGACATCACTAAAGCTTTCTTGAGTGCATTTGTTTTACTTGTGCGCAGTGT
Source organism: Nephrocerus scutellatus (assembly GCA_947095585.1). Lineage (NCBI taxonomy): Eukaryota > Metazoa > Arthropoda > Insecta > Diptera > Pipunculidae > Nephrocerus > Nephrocerus scutellatus. Next base: position 63,960,853 of record OX352764.1, on the reverse strand, counting down.
TTTGGTTGGTTTGGTTTGCTTTTGAATTGGACTCAATTGGATTGTATGTAGGCTTTATTCGACCGTTTTGGATTCGGAGTATTGTGGTTGTGGAGTAAATACTAGTTGCAGACCAATTACAACCGTGCCGGACCAAGCTTTAGTTAGTCGTGCTCTCTAGTTGATCGAACGAAGTATAATTTGTGTTTTTGTGTGGCAATTCTTGTTAATTATTTGTCTTTTTCCCATATTATCTCGTATTTATTAATTGTTTGCGTTTTTGTCCGTTGTCTAGATTCAAAAATTATCTAAATAAAAACATTGCTAATGTTAATTGATGTTGTTGAGTTCTAAATGTATATATGTATGTCGTGTAAAGAATTGTCTGTGTGCTCGCTTTATAACATTTAATTGTGAACTTAAAACATGGAAAACACAAGAAAAATTTGCTATCCATCTATCATTACTAAGTTTATTTCAGTGACAATGACAAAATAATTACTATAAATAATTCCTCATTTCTTTGTTTTTGGATTAAAACATAAATTAAGAAAGATCATTAAAAAATGAGCGGGTTTATAAATGTCTTCCATATCGAACCGTGTTACAATTGAAAAAAAAAATTCTTCTTTTCACACACAATGCATTTCAATTTTTACTTAATAAGTTTTTAATTTTTGTGCAAAAAGTTAATATATCTTTAATAAAAAATGTATTACATGTATTAACGTATTTAACACAGAAGAAAGAAATACCTTAACAGCTGAAGACTTAGGCAAAAAGTACCTAGAAAAGTTTTCCTTTCGACATGTTGCATTGTGTTTTACTTTTTCGCGCAATAGTAAACGTACATTATAGTTGAAATGCTTTCACTTTGAGTACGACTGGGGATGAGGATATTCTCGTTTTTCTTACCGTCAAATATACTTGGTTTTTTTTTGTTTTGTGTTTCTTTTTAACTACCGAACACCCTTATTTTTGTTTGTAGCTTCCCTGTTGAATGTACAGAATTGACAGCGATGTTTAGTGTAAAACCTCAAATACTTCATAGCAGACTTGAAGGTTTATAGCCTGGAGGATAACATCTATGCGACAATGGGCGCATTGTTGTTATTATGCCTTGGAGTTTCGAAGAAGTATTTAGGTAGTCACATCTCCATGTTTAGAGTTACGAATTTTGTGTCAACAAAGTCTTCACAATTTAAATCAGAATATTATTCTAAAAATGAATAAGAAGCTCCTTTTTTCACCTTCTCTGAGGAATCCTCGTACAGTTGTTATATTTTCCATTAAACCCAAGATCCCACCAGATGTTGTTACCTTTGATATATTTGTCGTTTAAACATGCTTCTTTTTTCATCTTTCCTGAGGACTCGTACAGTTAATTACATTTTCCATAAAACAAAGATTCCACCAGATGTTGTTATCTTTGATGTATATGTATATTTGTCGTTCAAAAAACATCTATATTTCGTTATGTTTGATTTTCAGCATATTTTTATAATACTTCTACAATTGTTAAAAACCTTTTCCAACAGAAATTAATTTCATTTATAAGTGCTGTTTTTTAATTGTATGTTTCTCTCTTTTTCTCCTCTCTCACTCTGCAATTAACCTGCGTTTTATTAAGTTCATTTACCTTACCTTTTCAACGAATTTAATGAACTCAGTTTAGTGATGAAAGCCCCTTTAATCACTTTTGATATATAAAAACCTACTCTTTATTTGAGTCAGAATCACTAGTAGGAATTACAAAAGGACTTCTTAATGTAATGTAAGTCCTGGTGAGGATTGCTTTGTACATTCGTTTGAATGGTGTACGCTTAATTATACCTTAAATATTAATTAAAAAGCTACTTACCAAATTTTAAAGTAAACGGCCATTAACAGAAAGAAGGAAATCAGTAGACGGCAATGATGGTAAAACAAATCGAATACAGTTAATAATCCTTATGCTATCAGTATAAAGAGGAAATAAATAAAAGTATTGTTGAACTGGCATTTAAACTTTGTTTAAAATATTATAAAATTGGCTCTGATTCTTATGAAAACATATAAGTTTAAATAAAATAATTGGGACTCCTCGACCAAAGTGTCCTTTACATTTTAAAATGTGACTTTTGGATTTTCGTTGAATATCCAACAGGACGCTTCTGTACAAAAATTTAGAAAAACATGAGTTTTCGAAAAATGTTTGTATTTGTATGACAATTCATGTTTTCAAGGAATACCAAACACCTGTTCAAAATTTAAGGAAGCAACGACGAACGGTTCTCGAGTTTTTGCGGAACATTCCTATAATATATTATAGGATTACATGAAAAAGTCTTGATAGATAGATAGTACAACATATTTTTTTAAGTGCATGTGTATTAAATGGTTGCGGATTATACAGTTGCGAAAACAGAACTTGGCAAAGAAGAATTGGTTGGTACCTCCGAAGATGAGCTCAATGATAGATCCTTGGGCTCAATTTGAGGTATTGCGGATTGCAGAAAATGGAGAGGATGCACTGTGATAAAACATTCCAACTATATATAAGCGAGTAGATGGTTTTCGTTACATATCCGCCACCAATAAGTTTTAAGTTTCCCAGGAAGACTGTTGTGGATGCACACACCGAGAACTGCGAGTGTTTTTTGTTCTCTTCGATGCACGTGCCATTTATGGCTACAAACGTTTTTGTTCATGTTCGACTTGCGAACAAGATGGACGTGCAGCTGATTTGAGCAAGAGGATTAAATTGATTGGAAGTAGTCGACAAGAGATCATTCAAGAAAATAAATAAGAGTGTCAGAGACAAAACCGAACACCAGTGTTTATGTTTTTATTTAGGATCGTTCAAAATAACCTTTATTCAACGGTAAGATAATAATATTAATAATATTTGGCGCGACAGACCGTTGCGGTCCAAGGCCTAACTTCTCGCGATCATTTGTGTTCTGCATGTATATTTTTTTGGACACAAAATGGAAGGGACCTAAAATTTAAGGCAGGATCCGAACGGCGAATTGAGAAGCTAACCGTGACAAGTTATTACTCTCGGAACGTTTGTCACCCATTCCCGAGAGGTGGGACACCGTGAACAGTACTTTTGGTGTTACTGGGATTCGAACCACGAACCCCTGCTCAGTAGCCATACGCTTTTCCATTGAGCCACGGCGCCCATAACTGTAAAATAGGTAGCTACTAATCCAATCGAGACGGGTTTTATCGATTTAATAGGCACTAATTTTTTGATAAAAGAGCTCCAGACTCCATCAAATGCCGTGGAAATATCGAGTGCAACATCTAAGGTTTCTGTGGTCGAAAAGTTTTTTAAGCGACATGATATGGCATTAGCAGTTTTAAGTTAATTATTTATTGTAATAACTATTATAAGTTAAAGTACCGGGGTGGCAATGCAATTGCGTCTTGAAGTATGTACATTATGTTTTATGATGCAGTGCACACAAACCCGCGCCAACGCCACGTCGTCGAGCGTTCACCTTGCGTGCAGTTTGTGTCGCAATCGGGTATAGAGATCCTGCAGGTGTGTTGAGAGATACTTATAACTAATTTTCGCAGAAAGCTCGCCAAATAGTTTTAACACTCATTTTGAAGTAATTTAAAAATGTTTCGGATTTTTCTCGTAAATTTCCAAAGGATGTGTAAACTACTCTTTCTACAGTCATAAATCAGTAATTGGATGAACTCAATAATGTCTTTGTTTTAATTTTTTTTATAAACAAGGTAAGCAAAAACTGCATGTTTTTTTTGGATAGGTGGACGTTTGCCTTCTATGTTTTGCTTATAGCGTTTATTTCACGCTTACGTTCACGCTTACGTGCGCATCACACTTTTAGAAAAAAGGCAAAAAGACGTCGTGACAAAAAAATGCGTGTGTTATCGGGCCTTATAGCTCTGTACTGTCCTTCAGGCTTTATGACTCTGTAGTGTCCTCCAGGATTAACTCAACTCAGTTTAATAGTAGAGTTAAGATTAAATATGAAACAGCTGAAATATAATAATAAAAATATTTGGCGTGGCAGACCGTTGTGGTCCATGGCCTAGTTTCTTGCGACCATTTGTGTCATTTTCCATGGCGTTTTAAAATTTTTATATGGGAGCCCCACGGCCCTGGGGCCGATCACTTCCAAATTTTTACAAAAAGTGTTGCCATCGGAGATACATGTGTGTACAAACTTTAAATAAAATCGGGTTAGTTGTTAAAAAATTTATATGGGAGCCCTTCCAAATTTTTACATGTGTACAAATTTTGAATAAAATCAAGTTCATTTTTAAAATAAGACAACCCATAAAATTAAAATTTTTCGTGTAAATTCTCTAATCCGGGGGTACACAATGTGCAGTTTAAATAAAATCGGTTTAATTTTTTAAAAATTTTGTTAGGGAGCCCCCTGGGACCCGATTACTTTCAAGTTTTTACAAAAAGTGTTATCCATCTGTGATACACATGCGTATAAAATTTTAAGAAAATCGGGTAAATTTTGTAAAATATTTGTATGGGAGCCCCCCGAGGACCAAGAGTCCTCAAATTTTAATAGAAAGTATTGTTGGAAATACACATGTGTGCAAAATTTCAATAAAATCGGGCTATGGGAAGTGGGTTTAAAATTTATCAGAAAATCTGACCACCCATCCAGACACGTGCACGCGAAGTTAATATAGAGAATTTAAAAATCGTGTAATAATTTTCATTATTTATCTTCAAAAAAGAATAAAAAAAATAAAGAAGAATAAATAAAAAGAATAATCAATGGCAAGTATTATGCGAAGCGTTTGAGTGAAAAAATCAAAAAAAAAACCGCCGCATTTGGCAAAGAAAAATTCTGTTTCACACATCCGTCATCACGTTGGCCAAAACCGAAGAGCTAAAGTTTGAATTGCTTTCTCACGCAGCCGCCTACTCGCCAGATTTAGCACCCTCTGATTTTTTTAAATTCTCTTTATTAACTTCACGTGCCCGTGGCTGACTGGCTGGCTGGTTGGCTGGTCAGATCTTGTTATCAATTTTTAACCCACAGCCCGATTTAATTGAAATTTTGCACATATGTATATTTCTGGTGACAATACTTTCTATTAAAATTTTGGAGTGATCGAGTTGGGGTCGGGGGCTCCCATACAAATATTTTTTCGGCATTAGATCATTTCATACTATAATGACTGTGTTCTGTGTACGTTGTGCGCTGTACGCTGTGGGCAGCGCTGCTTGCTTTACGATTGGGATTGTTTTTTTGTTGGGTTGCAGTGCTTCGTATGTGTTTTTATATTTCAGCATTTATAGTGGAATTCAGTCTACTTTTGGTTATAAGAGAATTTATATGAAAATTTTTATTTTTCATGGGTTGTTTTTTTCTCTTTCCAAACATGAAAAAATGGTTTGGATGTAAACATTTTCCAACAATGAAGATTTAGAGAGGATATTAATGCGTTTGAAGATGGCAAAAAACAGAATGGACCACCTTTATTTATATTGACAAAAAATAAAAATTGTTCGCCATAAGGGCTTGTTCACATGTTCACAAAATAGTTTTACTATACCATCAGCAATTCAAATGTTAGACTGGATAAGAATAGGAAACCCTCTTGATTGCTTGACAAGATGGCAAAAGCGCGAGCACAAGAAGACACAATTGAAAAAGGCAATGAGATAATAATCTATAAAAATTTTGCTAAAGAGGCACAAAGCGTAGATTGTGATGTCAAAGCTGCAAAGTACGGTGACACTAGCATCAGTAGATCAGTTTGTAGCAAAAGTCACTGATCAAGAAATATTAAACATCTTGAGAAGCATCTATTACAGAAGACATTGATGATATAAGACCAAAGGATATTAGTAATTATGCAGATCACATTAAAAAACACGTCAGCACTTAATTCCCATACACAGATATTTCAACACAATCGGCGATCGTAAGGCCTATAAAAAAAGAAGGCGAAAAGGATCATATAGGTAAGGTTAGGTTGGGGTGACTGTCGGCAGAAAACCAACCCACTTATACCAATAAGGTTCATTGTGATGCCACATGTTGGAACTTCGAATGAAGCGTAGAAGACTTGATGTCAGTGCTTGATAAATCGTTAAGGTCGTTGTAACAGAAGGCTCCCAAATGAAGCTTACGTTTTAGAGAAAAAGCTGTGCCCGTAATGACTCCTATTGTAGCACTTATGTTCAATCTGTTTAGAGAGATTAAACTTAGATCGTTTCGGATTCAGCTTTGGCCATATCTGTTTTGTCGCTGTAGAAGTTAGACTATTTGACCATAGTCTAACTTGTGTAGCGAGAATCATATATCTCACGTTGTGATTATCAACTGAAACCGGAGTTGACGTAAATTTTAGAAAAAACAATGCATGGAAGATGTTTTTGCATATTTTATGAACAATTCATACTTGTAGATAATCCTCCTTATTCTGAAGTCATGTTCCGAGTATAAAACAATGTCTTGCTAACTTAATGTAGCGGGTCTCATGCAATACAGAGTACGGTAAAATTTACACTGGGTATTTTTTTAAGCTGTATTAGCCGTCTGTTGTCATAATATACGTTTAGATGCTATTCAAAATAAACGCATCACTAACAATTAAAATGATCTTGTAGGTAGCTCTACAATTCGCGGAATTTTTAAATCAATCCATACTTCCATACTAATATTACAGATAATACTAATATTACAGACAGACAGAGTTACTGTCTCACGAATCAAACCGTTATAGGCTACTATTTTGGTTTAGTGGTGGGTAGGTGGGAGTGGGGCTGAATGGTGTGTGGTGGTTTCTGTGGGGAAGCGGTCAGTTTGGCAGGGTCAGTAGGGAGTGAGGGGCAACCAGAAAACGCCTGTTTTTTTATCGGCGGGTCCCGGGAAACGCCGGTGTTAACAATTAGGTTTCTATAAAAAAAAAGGTTATCATAGTTCTAAAACTTGAATTTCGTCTTACTGCGCATGAATGATATTCAATAGCCAATTTTAATTTCGCAATTTTAACCTTACTACGGTAATAACAATACCACTTGTCACGACGATTGAACTTGAAATGATTTATATGCTTGCAAACTGTCATCCACATGTATAAATGCCTTATCTATCTGCATTATTACTATTGAATGTAAAGCAAACCGAATGTATAAGCATAACAAATAAATAGGGCAGGAGAATTCACTGCAGGAAATGGAAAGAATTATATAATTTTCTCTTAAATTTCGATTTTAATATACTTCTCAGTTCCTACGTAAAAAACGAGTATATGAGGTAATATTAAACATATAATAAATCTTTTTTTTAAATAATTTATATTAATTCAGGAAAGTAACAGAAGCAATCGATAATTCTAAAATAACATGGATAATAAAAGAAATGAAAGAAAATGTCCATAAGACTATATACAAAATAGAGCATTTACTTGTTCGGAAATGCAAATTCAGTGTGAAATGCTAGATTTAAACGCCCGCCTTGCGACTTCAAGATCATATGACCTTACTTCATTACAAACGTTTCAACTAACAGAATAGATTACAACTGTCTTAACGTTATGACCGTAACGTTTCATGAAGTTTGTTCTTCTTGCATCAGTAAATTAGGTTAAGTTCATTTAAACATCAATGTTCATTGAATACTGAAATAAAAAGAAAAAAATTCTGAACACAAAAAGTATTGTTCGCAACACCAGTAGCCAGTAACAGTCAGAAGGAATCTGAATGTTAATTGTATCGTTCGAATATTATGTAACGCTGAGCTAATAATAGTAAGTGAGTGTTTAGTAAAGAAAATTCTTAAACCTTTATCCATTTTATTAAAAATCCTCATTTTTTAGCATAAAGTTCACTATGATTTCTTGCGTAATGGTGTGTCTTTTTTGCTCTGACACATCCTGTGTTCTCCTGCATAACGCGGACAATAGAAGAAAACATGCTCTATATCTTCTGGTATACCCTCACATAAAGCGCAGTGGGGAGAACTCTCGTGTTTAATTAAAAGAGGTATGAATGGAAGCACCAATGCCCAGTTAAAAAGCATATACAAAAGTCTACTTTTCCATGACTTCTACCGACCTAAAATTCTACTGATGGTCTTAATCTATTGGCTCATCTACCCATACTAGACTGGTTCCATCTTATTTGCCAATTTCTAACGGCTTCAACACGTGCTGTTCTGCGGTTCTTGGATCTTGTTACATATCCCCGATATCATAAATCACGTGGCGCTCCTTGGGTATGTCGATTGGGAGCATACCAGGAACATACAAACGCTGCCTCGCTTGAGATCGTTCTAAGGCCACAGATCACTCTTAGTTCACTCAGTCGATGGATAGACGACATCTTTCGCCAGTAGCTAACCTTTTCAATTGTGTCAGCCCATGTTGGCGCTCCGTATAAAATGATCGACGGTACAATACTAGGCTTTCTTCTAGTTTGCTTTGCTCTTCCAGTGTTGGACATAATTTGAGACACTGCTGAACTTGCTTTAATTCTGGCAACCTTCATATGCTCTTTAAATGCTTGTATCGCATCAATTACCATACCATTACAAAATGTACGACGGGACCTCTCTCCGACGTAGTTTATTGAATATACAATTCCATGCGGCTGAATTAAATGCATTCTTGATATCAATGGTGACTATAGTATAATATTTTTTAGATTTCCCTTCCACCTTTTCTCATGTATCGCTTTACGCCAACTTTTTTTCAATGGCATCACTTGTTGAGCGCGCCTTGCGGAAACCATATTGATTTTGTGCAAGGTCTCCTGTTTGTACCATACGTTCCTGTAGCCCGATAATTCTTTCTAAAATCTTGCCAATTGTGTCGAGCATATATATAGGACAGTATGGGGATGATTCGTCATTTGATTTTTTGAATTTGGGGAGTAGGACAAGTCTGTTCTTTCCGCTCCACTTGGAACACCCCTTCTTTTATGCATGAATCAAGCATGCTTGCAAACACATGCAGATAGTTCCTAATTGCGGATTTTAATGCCACGTTAAGGATACTATCGGACCGTTGGGTCTTGTTACTGCCTACCTTGCTGGCTGCCTGGAAAACTTCTTCGTATTCGTTGTGTTCAAGTTGCTGGGGAAAAATGCGTCTTTAATAATGTTCAGCATATTAGGGCACGAAGCGAATGTAAAGGAGTTACCCTTAACTTTCGTCATTACCGTTCTGTTCGGTGTCTTGTTCTACTTGTTGATACAGTTTACTGAGGCATCTGCATTTACTTGACTTTATAGCCGCCCTAAGCTGTGATCATAAATTAAAATACTCCTCACGTAGATCATAAATGTTCCTACGCCTTTCTCTTTTGTATTGCCGTCGGGCCCGTAGGCACTTCCGGCGCACTTCCGCGATTATTTCATTTCACCAGTACGTAGATTTGCGTTCCGATTAATACTTCCCTCGGCTTTTCTGCATTACAGGATCTTCTTAGCAAGGTCATGACTTTAGAAATTTTTTCCGTAGTTGACCTAATATACTGGTATTCTCCAAAATGAAAAGCAATAATTTTTAAATTCTCTATATTAAGTTCACTTGCCCGTGGCACGGATGTCGGTCGCTGTCGTGGAATCTTGCGATCAATTTTTAACCCACTTCCCAAAGCCCGATTTTATTGAAATTTTGTAATTCCGGAGACAACACTTTCCATTAAAATTTGAGGACCCTCGGGCCACAGGGTCGATGGGCTCCCATTCAAATGTTTTACAAAATTTACTCGATCTTCTTCAAATTTTATACGCATGTGTATCTCCGATGGACAACACTTTTTGTAAAAATTTTGGAGACCCCGGGTTTGTGGGGCCCCATAAAAAATTTTAAAAAAAATTGACCCGATTTTCTTCAAATTTTATATACATGTGTGTATCTCCGATGGACAACATTGTTTGTAAAGTTTTTGGAGTGAACGGGCCCTTTTTAAAAATTAGCTCGGTTTTCTTCAAATTTTAAACAGATGTGTGTCACTGATGGACAAAACTTTTTGTAAGTTTGTAGGAGTGATCGGGCCCTAAGACCCGTGTGGTGTCCATGTTAATTTTTTTAAAATTTGCCCGATTTTCTTAAAATTTTAACACATACCCATTTCCTATTAGTGAATTTACATGAAAAATTCTAATTTTTATAGGTTTTTTTTATCAAATGATTACGCTTTTCTAGGTTTTTCATTTAACACAGTATGACTTAGTCATCACTATGTGTGTACTCGTGTAATGCGCTGACTTCCCAAGTAATCTCATTGCTTAAAAGGTACTTACTGACAAATGTGGGGGCTAGCGGCCCCCTACAGAAAGTGGGTGTATTTCCATTGTTCAATAATGTAACCTGCAAAGTACAAAATGCTTCCAAAAGTGTTTCACTGCGAGCATCTGTTTTCCGGCTGCCCCATTTCACAGAACATGCTTTAAGGTCGTCCGCTATCACCAGGGGACTCCGTTCACGAGCATCATCAACTTGACGATCCAGAAAAGTTGTTAACTCTTGTAATGATGCTCATGGTTCCGCATAACAGCTGTATATATGGATGCCATCGATCTTTGCTCTTACAAAACCGGATCCCAAATTCCTTTCTCTTTCTAGGAAACTACGTTTACCACAGACCCATATGGCAGTAGCGTCTGCTGCGCATATGCCTTAATCGAGGTTTCTGTATGGTTCGCTGATAATAGCAACATCTACCTCAAGTTCACGCACGTTTGATGAAAAAGATTTTGTACAGCTTCACAATGATTGAGATTTAGTTGGATAATAATCATTTCTTCCGTGCTATCTGTACTGCCTTTGATACTTGTAACGAGGATTTTCCAGCCGGGGTAGTACTCAGTGTGACCAGGGTTCTTTGTTAATAGGACGTTCCAATATAAAGAATTTATTTTTGTTTAGGGAATGGATTTCGATCTTTTATTATTCTTATTTTGCTTAACAATATATAGTGGTGAAACTTAAAATGTAATTCTTAGGTTATATCCTTGCTAGCGATACGTATAGGCTGGCGGAGCGTAGCGCCGTGGCGTTGGGTATCTAACTATCGATACGGGTAGCAAGGCGTAGTGTCGTTGCGTTAGCGGTAAGTCTCGGCTCTAATATAAAGTTAGTATTTGTGTTTGCTAAGATTTAGCGTCAAACGCCTTGAGCCTTGAGACGCTAAATGTGATGAAGTGCTAGCGTTAAGCGTGAGGAAGTAATGGCAAGGCTATCTCTCTTGACCATTAAATGCAATTACATTTCTAGCGTGAATCGCCGGAAAGTAATGGCAAGGATATCTCCCTTGACCATTAAATGCAATTAAGTTACTAGCGTAAAGCGTGAGGAAGTAATGGCAAGGATATCTCTCTTGACCATTAAATGCAAAGGAATTACTAGACGAGTTGCTAGCAGCAGGAATCACAAGGATAGAAGAGACTGACTGTCGGAATTCCTGCCCTTTTATACTTTCTCAATCGGTTGAGAAAGTCATGTTAACCGAGGGAAAATCGAAGTCGGTCAATTCCCACGGTTGATTCGAGATCCCATTGCTATGCCTATTGTATTTTTGTGTTCCCGTAAAATCATCCGATTTTATGTTGTTTGGCCAGATTGGTATGATGCTTTGTTGTTGCATTCCTGCATTGCAAAAATAGAAGTATCGTTTGGCTTTTGTGTTGTTTGTCAGTGTGCTGTTATGTTGCTCGTCGCATTGTTGTTTGTCTTTGTTGTGTTCGGTCCAGCTTGTATGTCGCTCTGATGTTGTTGGTGTCCTGATAAAAAATCATTCGGCGTCGGAATATGAAAAAATTATTCGGTCTGTGTTCTTCGTAAAAATTTTGCTTGTTGTTTTTCTTCGTTGCTCGATCACTGATAGGCTGATGTTCGTGAATACCATCGGCTATTCACTTTGGCCTAGTTAAGCTTGATGTAATCCCCTCTCTCTTGCACTTAGGTTTCAGTGGTCGTCAGCCTTTTTACACTGCTCGTGTTGTTTGCCGACTTCTATGATTTTTGTTGACTCCTGCTAAATGTTCTGCTCTCCCACATGTGTGCAGAGCCGGTAGATTTCCGTCTCTCTCCCACCTTCTTAATAGAATTTTTTATGTAATGTGGTGGGAGGGGTTATTTTGTGTGGTGAACTTTCTCTGCGGTGCTCAAATGTTGTACTAAAAAGGAGTCACCTAGCGACCATAATGTTTGGTACAGGTTGTATTAAAAAAAAAAGTTTTAAATTTGTGTGGGAGACGCCCACGCTTTGACGAATTTGTTCCTCACAGGCTCATTAGCGCCGGCCTCAGCTATATGCCCTCCTTTACATAGGCATAATTTAGAGCGGTCTTTGTCGCTTTGACACTTATGCGCACCGTGTCCATATTCAAGGCATTTATAGCATTTGATTGGAACTATTTTTTATCTGATACTACAGGACACCCATCCAGTTCGGACTCTTCCTTCGCTGGTCACTTATCCGTCCAATTGCCTGGCAGACTCACAACCGCTGTTTGTGTTCCACGGTACGTGGCTCTCATTGTTTTAATTCTAAACGAGCCCTTTGCGTCTACAAGCTTCCGTTCAAATACTTCATGTACTTGGTATGCAGCAGTTACTTCGTCAATGTTCCTGATTTCTAGTAGCACCTCTTGTGCTAGGATTTTGTCATCAGCGTCCTGACCAATTATTCCTCCAAGTTTCTCTTGACACTCCCAAGTTATGGATTTTTCTGCAGTGTTCTGCAGCTCCAACAGAAGCTTCACTTGTTCAGTCATTCTGATGTCCTATACTTCGGCACCGAGACTTGAAATTTTAGGATCTGCATTGACTTTGCGTAGCAAGTCGGAATATTCGACCGTACCCTTTTTTTTAATGATATATTTACATATATATTGCTTCTTGGTTTGATGAATTTGGTGAGCTACTGAATCTTCTATCCGAGTCTTTGAAACACAATTTCCCTGCTTCCTTTGGTTTCAGATTTCCACTTATCGAGTTTTTAGGTGCCCTTTTTGTTTTTGCATTCCTCCTTGCCAAACCAAGCTTACATCGTCTAGTTTAGCCACCTTGTGTGCCTCATTGGGACTCACTTCACTTTTTCTTTTCCTCCTACTAAATTTGTAATCATCTCTGTTGCGTCCTTACTCAAAGCCGTTATCAATGTTCGGGTGTTTAGTCACCGTATGATCCCATGGTTATCTTTGCAAGCAGTGATGCCATGCAAGGGTTGACAAGCCTTTATGAGGCCAAATATTCAGAGCCTGATCAGTGTTAAACAGGAATTTCAAATCTGTACCTACACTCTCAACTTAATGGTGCCGAAACATTAAGCGTACTTTGTGTCCTGCCAAGGCTTTAACGTGACGGGGGCGTTTGAAGCATTAGCCTGAAATCAATTTCAGCAGGATTTCACTATTGCCCACTTAGGTGACAGAATACACATAAACGTCAAGCCCAAAAGTTATCAAAATCAAGTCATTACCTCCAGTATGCCATAATTAAGACCTTACTGGGCTCAGTCCTAATTATTATTTTTTTTTAAATTCTCTATATTAACTGCGTATACCCGTGGATTTGTGTGTTTGTCGTGGAATCTTGCGATCAATTTTTAACCCATTTCCCATAGCCCGATTTTATTAAAATTTTGCACACATGTGTATTTCTGGTGACAACACTTTCTATCAAAAGGGTTGCCCATATAAAATTTCTAACAAATAACCCGATTTTCTTTAAATTTATACACATGTGTATCTCCGATGGACAACACTTTTTGTAACCTGGCGTAGGGGTTACCGTGATCACAAAGGCGGTTCCACCGGGGCGAGGCTTGGTCATTGCACTTCGGATAAGTTGACCTCCGCGATTGTTCCTAATGTGAATAATTCGTGCGTGTCCCGGGTTCACAGGGCCCCATAACATTTTTTTAAAAAAATTAACCCGATTTTTTCATATTTTAAACAGAGGTGCGTCAGTGATGGACAACATATAACTTTTTAAAAACTGTTCTTCAATTTTATATACATGTGTATCTCTGATTGAGAAAATTGTTTGTAAAATTTTTGGAGTGATCAGGACCTGAGGCCCGAGGTGTGCCCATACATTTTTTTTAAAAATTAGCTCGATTATCTTTAAATTTTAAACACATGTGTATCTCCGATGGACAAACTTTTTTTTAAATTCTCTATATTAACTTCTTGTGCCCGTTGCTGGCTGGCTGGGAGGTAGAATCTTGTGATAAATTTTTAACCCACTTCCTAAAGCCCGATTTTATTCAAATTTTGCACACGTGTGTATTCTCCATGACAACACATTTCTATTAAAATTTTGGGCCCCGTACCATATTACATAAAATACAAAACGTAAATTCTTGGATCCTATATTTAACAATTCGGTCCTTCAGGAACTTGTTGTCGTCTATTGTGAAGACCTATAAATTAACCGTTTCGGTAAACACGTAGTCTACTTATTGATTCCACATCTACATCACTCTCGGATAAAAGGAAGACTTAAAGTGTTGGACTCTACATGAAAAAGGTTGAAAGAGGTTTTATACCATAAATAGCCGATTTTCGTCATAATTTGGAAGTGGTCAGACTCCTGGGTCAAGAACATGTTTTTATGAATTTTTCAGAATTTCGAACAGTCACGTCCTCAAATTTTGCATTCCTTTTTGGTATTTAAAAAACAAGAACCCCCATATTTTGAAAGGGATCGGACACTTTGTCAGGGGGTTCCAATTCATATTTTTTTGGTGTTGTGTGTTATATGAATCGACCAAAATTAACATTACTGAAGATTTCGGTCTCTTTGTTGTAGAATAATTTTTATGATTACCAACACGAACCATTGCTGCTTCTTGGCAATCCTAAAGAATTTTTTTGGTGTTAAAAAAGTAAATATAAAATGAAAATACAATTTTGTAATTAGGTATAGACGACGATCACAGAAAGTACTCTTACGTTGTAAATTCATTTTAAAGCTAAACGAAAACTAATAATATTCATCACTGACGATTTTTTCAATTCTATATAAACAACAATTACGTTTAAAATATAGCAGTACAGACATACATATTTATAAATAAAAATCGATACAAAGTATAGCTTATGAGCAATTTTCTTTTTGTAACGGCGTATGTATCAACATGTCGAAATATTTCTATGTTTACATTATACCTAAGTAATGCAACTTTCATTCTATAAGTCCTACTTTCAAGAAGTGTGATATTTTGAAGTATTCATGCATAATCATAGTTATATAAGTGAAATTTTGAATCGAATTAAGACAAAAAAGACAGTATAACATAATTGTTATGCAACACCACCCAGGATCATGGTATCTTCCATGGGGAGTGCCTTTACAAAAAATGTTGAGTGTGCCTTTTCAACATACCGGTGCGGGTGTCGCCTATGCATCACAACCACCAAACACTGTCACATGTCAGGTGACACAAAATCCACAAGCGACAAATTTATCACAACCACAAAATCAAAGCTACCATCACCAAATTCTTCCTACAGCAGCGGCAGTTGCCATTCATCATAATTCAGCGACTAACATACATCACCCAGTAACAGGAAACTATCACCATCCTCAGAGTTTACATCCTGCTGCTGCGGCTGCTGCTGCGGCTGCTGCTGCCATGTTCACGCCTTTGTCGCTAAGGTCATTCTTAGCCCAATCAACAACTCAGCTAGGATTAGTGGCACAACAACCGGTTACACAATGCACAGCAGTGCATCAACAGAACGCGACACAACTGATCAACTGCGGCCCCAACCTTAATTTGCAAACGCAATTATCTGCAGTCAATTTAAATGTTGGCGTTGTTACAATGAGAAACGCACATAAAACCATTAATTCCACGAATGTTTTATCAATACCACAAAAAAAGGTAAGTTCGAAAATACTCAAGATTTTAGAACCGACAAATTTATTTTTAAAACATACTCGCACTACGTCATACATAAATATAGTAAGTATTGTTACGAAAAGTAGTTAGTAGCGCATATAATCGAATTCGAATCCTAATATAAATTGCAATGTCCATACTGCATACTAAAAAAAGCACTTTTATGTAGCATACTTTTAGGCTATAAGATTATTTGAAAAGTTTGAATCATTATGTACTGGTCAAAAATGTAGTCAAACCGGTTTGTGCGGTTTGCCTGGTTTTTGTAAAAGAACATGGTTGAACATGTAGTTTATTTTTATAAGATGACTCAATACATATAAGTATCGTTAGTTGTAATCGGGATATTTCTGTCTATAAGATTGGAAGTTTCTAGAAGCTTTTCATTGAGTATAAATAGAGGCGTTTGGCCGACGTAGTTCAGTTCTTATTTGGAATTCAACCAGTGCAGTTGAAAAGCTCTTGCAGAAATAGTAGTGAAGTAGTGAAATGACCATTATTGTAATAAGTGTTTTGTGTACAGTTAAAGTTTTCACCAGTGTAATTAGAGAACTTCAGTTAATTTTACTGTTTGTTTATTCCTTTACGAACTCGAAGGCCTGAATTTCGTAACAGTATCTTCTTCTTCTGTTCATTAGACTGTTCATCACTGTTCATCAGAGAACTGTCTTTATATATGACAGTATAAAAACTGTATTTTGAATTATAATTTTTTTTACTGCATTCACAAAAACTCTCCAAGGGCTATGCATTTGTAACTAGCCTTTGTAACTGCGTTTAAATAAAGTTGATACCTTATTTGAGTCTTCAGATGTTCAATTTCTATGCCTGTTCTTTTTTTCCTGCCCATGCTAATTTTTTACTTTGTGGTCAATTTTCTCCAAAAAAATGCGTTATAAACAAACTATTTTTTGCTTATAAACAATAATAAAAATGAAAATCAATAAAAAGTTTCCGAAAAAACTCATAGATTTTATGATACTTAAGAAAACCTGCAGCAGGTAAAATTAAAAAAAACCAACCATAAAAATAAAGTTTTTCATGTAAATTCTCTAAAAGGAGATTCATATGTGTGCAAAGTTTGAACCGCGTTAATTTGGAAAAAATTAATATTAGAACTTCTTTACTTTTTTACAAAAACTGTTGTCACCGGAGATAAACATTTGTAAAAATATTGAATGGGTGTCCCCGACCTTGGTGGGCTCAATACTTCCAAATTTCAATAGGAAGTGTTGTCATCGGAGATACACATGGCTTGAAAAGTTGAAGAACATCGGGCTAGTTTTTAAAAAATTTATATGGGCCTCTGCAAAAATTTTACAAAAAGTTTTGTCTATCGGTGTATAAAATTTAAAGAAAATCTGGTTAATTTTAAAAAAAAATGTGTATGGGCCCTCAAGACCGGACCCCGGGGTTTCCAAAATTTGTACAAAAAGTGTTGTCCATCGGAGATACACATGTGTATAAAATTTGAAGAAAATCGGCTTTTTAAAAAATTGTATGGGGCCCGTGACTCCGAGGCCCGGGGTCTTCAAAATTTGTACAAAAAAGTAAAGTGAATAATTTGCCACCATCTTAAATAAGTCAGTAAAATCTTCCGAAACGATTTATTTATCCAGACTTATGCTTGATTTACATTTAATGCGTGCGAGAAAAAAAGCAGGACGACTATAGTTGAATTGAAATTGTGTTTAGCCAAAAGAGATTGGCATCCATCGGAGATACACATGTATATAAAACTTGAAGAAAATCGGGCTAAATTTTTTAAAAAATTTGTATAGGGTCTCACGGCCCCGTGGTCTCCAAAATGTTTACAAAAAGTGTTGCCCATCTGTGATGTTAATCTGAAATATAAAAACTAACTGTAGGTGTTCAAACGTTACAGCTTGCATAGCGACAAAGCAGATCTGGCCCAAGTGGGATCCGAAACGCTCCAAGTGTTTGATCTCTCAAAAAAGATCGCACATCAGTGCTATTGTAGGTGTCATCACTGGACACTGTATCATAGGCAGGCATGCAGCGAGACTTGGAGTCTTCGCTAATGACTTCTGCAGAAGCTGCATGGATGAGGAGGACGAGGAGACCATCGACCGTCTTCTCTGTACTTGTCCAGCCATCTCCCAAAAGCGTAAGTGTCTACAACGACACTAATGACCTCATCAACGTTGCCATTGGTAGTCTCCTACGCTTCATACGAAGCTCTAATTGGTTCTTCGAGTAGGTGGATTGTTTTCCTAACAAACAAACAAACAAACACACAGGCACGCGAAGTTAGTATAGAGAATTTAAAAAGGATTTTCTTGCTCTAAGCTATGAATTAAAATTGATTTTGTTTGATTTTGGAAAATTTTTATTTTATGTGTGTATTAAAACAGTTTTAACAGGTGCTCAAATTTTTTATTCAAAGCTTAAAGCAAAACACCCTTTTTTTTTTTAAATTTTACCTGCTGCAGGTTTTCCCAAGAATCATAAAATCGATGGGGTTTTCTGCAAACTTGTTGTAGATTTTTTTTTAAGTGAAAACTTCTTTTAGCGCGGTACGCATTTTTTAGATGAGATAAAATCTCTGAACTCGCAACACCGTTACCAAGACGCTGGTGATATATGCATTAACATTGAATCTGAAGTAATGTTTTTGCCAATAAGAATTTCGTCAACGACCATACCACGCTGAACGCATCGGTTCTCGTCCGATCACCGAAATTAAGCAGCGTCGGGCGCGGTTAGTACTTATATGGAGGACCGCTTGGGAACACCTCTTGTTGTGTTGGGCGGCGCAACCGCACTGTTGTGTGTGTCAGATTTTTTACCTTTTTCTCTCCAGCTCACCAATCCAATCCACCCATATTTCATCATATGAATTATATGTTTGACGTGACAACGTCTCACTACAAGTTATAAGGGGGTGCATGTTCAAAAAGTAAAATGTTAATGCTCACACTGTTGTGAGACACTGTTAAGTGATCAATAGCGTCACACTTTTAAGTGAGCCACTTTTAAATGTCAGTACTTTGGGAACTAAGCCATTTCCCAAGCGATTCGCATGAAATTCGGAATGTAGGACTAAGAAGCTACTATAAGACTTCTTCCTATGGAAATTCTGGAATATAATCATTATTATCCGGAATTTCTGAAACAAAGCAATTTCTCAAGCGATTCGCATGAAATTCGGCATGTAGGACTAAGATGTGACTATAAGAATTCTTCCTATGGAAATTCTGGAATATTATCATTATTGTCTGGAACAAAGCAATTTTTCAAGCGATTCGCATGAAATTCGGAATGTAGGACTAAGATGCGACCCTAAGACTTCTTCCTACGGAAATTCTGGAAAATGATCATTATTTTCTGGAATTTCTGGAGCAAAGCAATTTTTCAAGCGACTCGCATGAAATTCGGAATGTAGGACTAAGATGTGACTATAAGATCTCTTCCTATGGAAATTCTGGAATATGATCATTATTTCCTGGAATATCGTGAGCAAAGCAATTTTTCAAGCGATTCGCATGAAATTCGGAATGTAGGACTAAGATGCGACCCTAAGACTTCTTCCTACGGAAATTCTGGAAAATGATCATTATTGTCTGGAATTTCTGGAGCAAAGCAATTTTTCAAGCGACTCGCATGAAATTCGGAATGTAGGACTAAGATGTGACTATAAGATCTCTTCCTATGGAAATTCTGGAATATGATCATTATTGTCTGGAATATCTGGAGCAAAGCAATTTTTCAAGCGATTCGCATGAAATTCGGAATGTAGGACTAAGATGTGACCATAAGATTTATTCATATGGAAATTCTGGAATATTATCATTATTGTCTGGAATTTCTGGAGCAAAGCAATTTTTCAAGCGATTCGCATGAAGTTCGGAATGTAGGACTAAGATGTTACTCTAATATTTCTTCCTATGGAAATTCTGGAATATGATCATTATTGTCTGGAATTTCTGGAGCAAAGCAATTTTTCAAGCGATTCGCATGAAATTCGGAATGTAGGACTAAGATGTGACTATAAGATTTCTTCCTATGGAAATTCTGGAATATTATCATTATTGTCTGGAATTTCTGGAACAAAGCAATTTCTCAAGCGATTCGCATGAAATTCGGAATGTAGGACTAAGATGTGACTATAAGATTTCTTCCTAGGGAAATTCTGGAATATGATCATTATGGTCTTGAATTTCGGGAACTAAGCAATTTCTCAAGCGAGTCGTGCCTTTTAATTTAATCGTTATATTGGCCACAACGTCAAAGAATTTCACTCCAACCACGCGTAAAGATTACAGGCACATATTTTTTTAACAGCTCTTACTTCTCCTACTACTATCGACGCAACTGCATTACTATGTTTGTGCAGTGATATGATGTATTTAATATGTACCCACCTCACAATAAATTGTTATGAACATTTAAATCCGCTTATAAATTATTTATTCTGTTGTATTTGATGTGATTGATGATGATGTATTTGATTACAATAACATACAATCAAGTTCATAGCTTGAGCAGAACGCAACAAACATATGAAGTAGTAGGCCGAGAATTCAGCCGCTGCGCAGTTTATGTTGCATGTTGGTTAAAAATTCACTTTTCAGCCAATGCAGTAAAGAAAAATCGACTGCGCAGTTTACACAGCCACTTTAAATTGTATGCAAATAGCAAAATGTAAATGTCAAATTGTCGCCCTACAAGCAGACTGTAAGTCGGCTTAAAATGTAGCCGCAATTTCGTGCATACCGACTGCCTGCCAATTTTTTTGTGCAGCACAAGCTGCGTAACTCCTTAATTCTTTACCGCAGCCGTAGTGATAGTATAGTCTCTGTTCATTTTCTATCAGTGCTCTGCTCTACTCGTTCTATCAACATTGCATAAAATGATACAGTGCTCTCGTGTTTGGTCGATTAACAGAAAAAAAATACTACTATAAGTTACAAAAAAAGAGGCAGATAACAATGACAACCTGCAAGCTTCCTTGAAATATTTCCATTTCTTTTCGCTTATCTTATCCTTACTCATGCTTTTCTTTAATCACTCCAAATTTACAAGAGTTAATAACTCTTTCATAATATTACATAATAAAAAGAGAACCAGATAAAACGAAATTAATGGCGAATATTGCGTCTGTGCGTTTCATACCACTTCCCCAACAACTCAATCACCCTCTCTTGCTCAACGGCTAATATGTGTATGTGTAGTACTAGTAATTGTATTTAAACTTGAAAGTCCCCTTCGGTGCTCTGTTTACTCGTTCTTTTAGCCTTGCAGTTGCAACTTGCAACCCATACGGTTGCACGAAAAAGGTTCGTGTTGGTTATCTGCTTGCTTTCTTTCAGCTTTTCTTTAATAATTTATAAATTACAAAATTTCTCAGTGAATGAAATAGAGCGAGAAACGTAAGTTTTTGTAGTGAGAAACAGGAATTTTTTTATATGGATTTAGCTCTCTTGTTCTCTTTTAAGCATGTATTCTTAAAAAGCAAAACAGTTGAGCTTTCTGTAAAGAAGAATGGATTTAGCTCTCTTGTTCTCTATTAAGCATGTATTCTTAAAACGCAAAACAGTTCGACATTCTGTAGAGAAGGTTATGAGTGACAGTTTCTGTTGGTTCATTGTCTGCTTATTTCCTTTCGGCTTCTTTTAACATTCTGTTCGTCTTCTATCTTTATATAACAGACGGTTCGCCATTCACTTCTTATTAAATTAACTATGCTTATCATTGTATCGTGGGCGCCGTGGCTCAGTGGAAGTGTACATGGCTGCTGAGCAGGAGGTTCAGGTTCGAATCCCAGCAACACCCAAAAGTATTTTTCACGGTGTCCCACCTCTCGCGAATGGGTGACAAACGTTCCGAGAGTAATACCTTGTCACGGAAAGCTTCTCAATTCGCCGTTCGGATCCGGCCTTAAATTGTAGGTTCCTTCCATTTTGTGTCCAAAAATTAACATGTGCAGCACAAATGGTCGCGAGAAGTTAGGCCTTGGACCGCAATGGTCTGTCGCGCCGAATTATATTATTATCATTGTACTGACTGTACAGGGTGTATCCGTTAATGTGGCAAATACTTAAAGGAATGATTCCTTGGTCAATTTCGTTAAAAAAAAAATAGTATGGGATGGGGGGGTCTAATTTCACCCCCTGCGGTGTACGTAGCGTTTTAATGCGAAGAGATGTACTTTTGACCTTAAATCACTTCACACACACTGTGAAGTCATGTAAGGTCAAAAGTACGTCTTCGTTCATTTTAGAAACTTTCACTTTTAACCCTGCTCCTGTTGACCGAATGCATAAATATTGTTATGTGGATTTGTAGAAAATTGAATAGGCTTTATTATTGCATTTGTCAAAAAAAAAATTATCCGAGAGCGATTTTCGAAATATTCGCGTTTGAAAATAAAATTTAAGAAAATAAAAAACATTTTTGGATTTTGACGACGTTTATATCGGTAACGGTTTCAAGAATTTAAGAAAATGTTTAATTTTTAATCTTATAAATTTAATATTATTTCAAAAATGAATGGCCTTGTAGTTAGAAGCGTTCAAGAGTTACAGTGTGTGAAGTGATGTAAGGTCAAAAGTACATCTCTTCGCATTAAAACGCTACGTACACCGCAGGGGGTGAAAATAGTCCCCCCCCTCTAATACGATTTTTTTCACGAAATTAACCAAGGAATCATCCCTTGAAGTATTTTCCACCTTAACGGATACACCCTGTATACTAATACAAAATCAAACAATAATCTTTAATATACGGTTCATTTCTCATTGTTTATAGAATAATGACTCTGAAATATCCTTTCAGACCATACGGTACTTTTCCACATATACGCTTTTGTATATAATGATTATATGATGACAACACTTTCTATACAAATATGGCCTCAAGTTAAAGAATTTACATGGAAGATTCTAACCATTATAAGTTAGTTTTTTTTAACAAAATTAAAGCCTGCGTCTCGTAAAACCATATGATGCTTTTGCATTGCGTAAAAAAAACGTATCCGTCAAAATGCATCTTGTATTTATTTGCATGTATATCGAGTGCATCTGAATTTGTTGTTAAAGAAAAAATTTAAATGGTCGATTAAAATTAATTTTTTTTCGCGTGCTGCCGGACAGACGTTGTCACGCTCAAAACCCACGGCCGTGTCTTCGACACAGCCTACCCTGCTTTTTTTTTGTGATTTCAGATTGTTTATTAAACCAGATTATTTTTTTTATAATATTATGTACAATAAACAAATACAGCAGGACATTATTTTCATATTTTGCATAAAATGTATTTAACATAGCAGTTTTAGTATAAAACATTGAATTTGAAGTAATGTTTTTGCCAATAAGAATTTCGTCAACGACTGATGATACAAGAGTTGTCGAAATTGTTAACGATGATTCATAAAAGAATATTAAATGTATTTTAAAGTTTCTAATAATTAATAAAATACAATTCATAAATAAAATGCAATTCATAACCCAATAACCCTAGTACCCATCTAAAAAATGTCTAACGCGCCAAAATAAGTTTTCACTTCTGTCGGCACTCCACGAGTGCTTAACTTGACTTTTTTTATTATTGTTACGTTCATTAGAAAGAAATAGAAAACTTAATGTATATTACGCATTTTCTGGAGAAAATTGATCTCAAAGTCAAAAATTAGCATGGGCAAGATTTATTACAAGGGCTAGTATTTCTTTTAAAAATAAAGTACTAAACAAAATTTCTACCAGTAGTATTAACAGAGCAATTTCTGTTAACATGGGTCAGAATACAACAAAGTAAGCTTTTTCTCTTTCATCTCCGATAAATGATATCAAAACATTAGAGATAGATCCTTACTTAATTTTGCAGTGATATTTTAAACAGTTTCTCACTTTAACAGTCGTTTGTGTGCAAAGCAACATAATTTTTTAATAAATATTAGAAACCTTCAAAAGCCGTTTTAATGATAAACGAAAACAAAACGCGAAGCATTTTTAGCATGGACGAATATGTGCAAGTAGTGTGAACTCATGAAAAGCCGATAGTGCTGTATTTAGTGGAAGAATGAATTGGATTTGGAGTAACGCACAAGAATTCATTAAAATGAAAAGCAGTTATTTACTGACTTTAATGCTCACTTTTTGTTTTTGTTTCACTTGTTTGCATATTGGTTTCAAAAAACTGGCTATTTTATATATTTTTAATGCAGTGGTCCAATTTCAATGCAGTTCAAATTTAATGGGATATTTAGACATGCTTTGCGGATTATATCTTACAATAATCACAGAGGTTAAGAGAGCTGCTGTTTGACTAAATTCAATAAACGTTTCTATCACACTGAAATTGACACAATGAAAAGAAATGCAAGGAATAAAATGCGACCGCAAAATCTCAGTGAGATAATCGGTAGCTTAGTAGCTTTAGTATTTTTTACGAATTCGAATGTTCTTTTAACAGGTCTTCAACTGTTATGCTTGACTGGCTCTGCATGACCCAGTTGTTTGCTTCAAAACATCATAACATATGTAACGTTAAAATCTTTTTTTTTTAAAATCCCAACTCATTCCCATTTTTAATTTTAAAAATTTATAGTTTTTATTTGTGACGTGCATGACGATGACGTGACAGATTAGTTTTCAGCCTTTATGAAATAAGTTCTGCATTCATTGCAACATTAATATCTCTTAATTCACACTCTTCAGTTTTCTTACAACCAAGTCATAAATGTAGACAAAATACTTGATTGACGCAATTTTATAATTAACTGATTAAGTACGACGTTCGGCATGACATGTCAGAGTCTTTATTTACCTTGAAGATGATTACTCATCGTCATCAGTAACATTATTTGCTAATGCATATGAATAATATTTGTTAAAGCAAATTAATTATACAAATCAACTTATTAACTATTATCCGCAATATTCAAAAGCTATTTGCTCTTAGATGAGTTGTTGAAGTTTCACTATGCTGTAAAGTAAAAATATCTGTAATAATATGTCTGACGTAAAGTTGGTCAAGGCTATTCGCACATGCAATGGTTTCTATAGGATTTTAAATTGCTAGGTTTATTAAAAGGCACCGGGTGATATATGTATCTAATCAAAGTTACAGTAATTGCTTCCACACTTTTTTCCGTAATAAACATTTTGACGTGACAACGTCTCACTACAAGGTATAAG
The DNA here is from genome assembly GCA_947095585.1 of Nephrocerus scutellatus. Taxonomy (NCBI): domain Eukaryota; kingdom Metazoa; phylum Arthropoda; class Insecta; order Diptera; family Pipunculidae; genus Nephrocerus; species Nephrocerus scutellatus. The sequence goes on along the minus strand of OX352764.1, from coordinate 63,935,857 downwards.
GGGGTGCATGTTCAAAAAGTAAAATGTTAATGCTCACACTGTTGTGAGACACTGTTAAGTGATCAACAGCGTCACACTTTTAAGTGAGCTACTTTTAAATGTTAGTTAGAATAACGGATTGTGAGTGTTTGTTTCTTCTGGTGATTTAACTCATTTTGTCGTGAAGGCATAACACTGGCGACAATTTGTGTTAATAATCCATTTTGAGACATTCTCTTCTCAATTCGGTAAAAAGAAGCGGTAAGTTGTGTTTCGTGTGTTTGTTTGTTGTAGTTTTGTGTGTTTTCAGAGTGGATCTCAGCAACATACGTGGGCTGAGAACGAATTCGTTCGCTGTGTTTAACCATGTACATGTCCACAGGCCAGCAATTCTGGCACTGAGTGAAACTCAGGTATTTGATAATTCTGATGCATCGCAATTTAATCTACCTTTTCCTTTACGGAAGCCCCCACTTAGACAGTGTTTCAACTCAGAGCGAGTTTGATGCACTGTCTGATTCCATCTTAAGAATTGGAAATCGTAAAAATGAAATCGTTATTGCGGGCGATTTCAATGTACACAATTCTGGGTGGCTTCGCCATTCTGGCCAGACAACACTCGAAGGAAGGTGTGTTGAGTTATTCGCAGAGTTTAATCACCTTACTCAGCTTGTAAATCATTCCGTAAACACCTTAGACTTGTTCCTTACCTCTCGTCCTGATAAATACTCCATCAATGTATTATCGCCCCTAGGCTCATCAGACCATTGTGTAGTATCAGCTAATTTCTCGTTAATAAACCACGTAGTTAGAGAAAAAACTCCCAAAAAAATAGTATGGCAATACGAGGAAGGCAATTGGGACAGCCTTAACAACTTCTTTGGGAGTTATAACTGGTCGCTATTGTTTCGCGATAGCAACGTGGATGCCGCCGCTGATGCAATAACAAACATCATTCTTATTGGTATGAGAAAGTTTATCCCTTTTAGGAATAAATCTATCAAATCAAAGGAATATGGATGGTATGACTTGAGCTGTAAAGAGGCTTCTAGGATTAGAGAGGTATGCTTTCGGTTTTACAAAGCAAACCCTTCCGAGGAAAACCGAAAAAAGTTTAAACGAGCAAGAAATGATTGCAATGCCCATCTTCGGCGAGTCAAATTCGCCTACGACCGAAAATTAAGGCAAAAAATACTACAATGTCCCATAGGTAGTAAAATTTTTTGGTCTTTCGTGAAAAGAATCAAAAATTCAGCCTCGTCGTCGATTCCAACGCTCATTTATAATGACATTCCAGTTGTCAGCTCTATGGACAAGGCCAATCTGTTTGCTGCGCATTTCGCAGCTAGCTTTACGCTTCCAGATTGTGCATTGCCGCCTGCACCTCAGAGTATTGAACACTCTATGGGACAGATATTTTTTCGTACTCGTGCAGTTGTTAGAGTTTTAAATGATCTTAACACATACAAATCCGCTGGCCCAGATGGTATTTCTCCATTAGTTCTGAAGAGGTGTTCTTCCAAGCTGGCATTACCATTGCGTAAGCTTTTCCATCTATCCTATTCTTCTGGACTCTTCCCGAGAAGTTGGAAAACAGCATTTGTCTAGCCCATACCCAAAAAAGGCGAACCGTCGTCTCCTTCTTTGTACCGACCCATAGCACTTACATCCATTCTTTCCAAGGTCATGGAAACGCTGATCAATTATCAGCTTAAGAAATATCTTGAAACCAACGTAATCCTTAGTGACCGACCGGACGGTGTCAAATCTGAAATACACACATACACATAAATGCCGTCGTTCCCCAGGGCTCTGTTCTGTCCCCGACACTCTTTCTCATTTTTATTAATGATCTCTTATCTGTGACTTCTAATCCAATCCACTCTTTCGCTGACGACAGCACTCTCAGCTTCTCATATAAGTTTGAGGAACGTCCCTCCACCTCTGATGTGGAACTCAAACAACTTCGTATGTTAAGCACGTTAAATTCTGACCTTGACAGCATAATACAATGGGGAGAAATCAATCGAGTAGAATTTAACGCTTCGAAAACCCAATGTTGTCTCCTGTCGTCAAAGCGAATCCTTAACCCCATGCCATTATCCATGAATGACACTTGCATCGAGGAAACTGAAAATCTCGCAATTCTCGGTATGTGCGTTAACGACAAGCTTCGTTGGAATGACCACATATTTACCATCGCTAAAAATGCTACGAAATGTTTAGGTTTTCTAGCCCGGTGCAAGAAATATTTCTCTCCCTCTGATCTGGCTACCATATACAAGGCTTTTATTCGCCCAAAACTTGAGTACAATTGCCATATCTGGTCTGGTGCGCCTAAGACTTCTTTGCATCAGCTAGATAGAATACAAAACCGCGCGATAAAACTTATCGGTGACGAAAATATAGCGAAATCGATTGATTCGCTTGAACACCGCAGGAACGTTTCTTGCTTGTCACTGTTTTATCGCTTCTTCTACCAGCGGTGCTCAAGAGAAATAGCCAGCTGCATGCCACCTCTCTTTGAATTCAACCGCAATACTCGTGGCGCTCTAAATGCTCATCAGTTTGGGAACTAAGCCATTTCCCAAGCGATTCGCATGAAATTCGGAATGTAGGACTAAGATGCTACTATAAGACTTCTTCCTATGGAAATTCTGGAATATAATCATTATTGTCTGGAATTTCTGGAACGAAGCAATTTTTCAAGCGATTCGCATGAAATTCGGAATGTAGGACTAAGATGTGACTATAAGGTCTCTTCCTATGGAAATTCTGGAATATGATCATTATTGTCTGGAATATCTGGAGCAAAGCAATTTTTCAAGCGATTCGCATGAAATTCGGAATGTAGGACTAAGATGTGACTATAAGATTTCTTCCTATGGAAATTCTGGAATATCATTATTGTCTGGAATTTCTGGAGCAAAGCAATTTTTCAAGCGATTCGCATGAAATTCGGAATGTAGGACTAAGATTTGACTATAAGATTTCTTCCTATGGAAATTCTGGAATATGATCATTATTGTCTGGAATTTCTGGAGCAAAGCAATTTTTCAAGCGATTCGCATGAAATTCGGATTTTTAGGACTAAGATGTGACTATAAGGTCTCTTCCTATGGAAATTCTGGAATATGATCATTATTGTCTGGAATATCTGGAGCAAAGCAATTTTTCAAGCGATTCGCATGAAATTCGGAATGTAGGACTAAGATGTGACTATAAGATTTCTTCCTATGGAAATTCTGGAATATCATTATTGTCTGGAATATCTGGAGCAAAGTAATTTTTTAAGCGATTTGCATGAAATTCGGAATGTAGGACTAAGATGTGACTATAAGATTTCTTCCTATGGAATTTCTGGAATATTATCATTATTGTCTTGAATTTCTGGAACAAAGCAATTTTTCAAGCGATTCGCATGAAATTCGGAATGTAGGACTAAGATGCTACTATAAGACTTCTTCCTATGGAAATTCTGGAATATAATCATTATTGTCTGGAATTTCTGGAGCAAAGCAATTTTCAAGCGATTCGCATGAAATTCGGAATGTAGGACTAAGATGTGACTATAAGATCTCTTCCTATGGAAATTCCGGAATATGATCATTATTGTCTGGAATATCTGGAGCAAAGCAATTTTTCAAGCGATTCGCATGAAATTCGGAATGTAGGACTAAGATGTGACTATAAGATTTCTTCCTATGGAAATTTTGGAATATTATCATTATTGTCTGGAATATCTGGAGCAAAGCAATTTTTCAAGCGATTCGCATGAAATTCGGAATGTAGGACTAAGATGTGACTATAAGATTTCTTCCTATGGAAATTTTGGAATATTATCATTATTGTCTGGAATATCTGGAGCAAAGCAATTTTTTAAGCGATTCGCATGAAATTCGGAATGTAGGACTAAGATGTGACTATAAGATTTCTTCCTATGGAAATTCTGGAATATGATCATTATGGTCTTGAATTTCGGGAACTAAGCAATTTCTCAAGCGAGTCGTGCCTTTTAATTTAATCGTTATATTGGCCACAACGTTAAAGAATTTCACTCCAACCGCGCGTAAAGATTACAGGCACGACTGCGCAGTTTACACAGCCACTTTAAATTGTATGCAAATAGCAAAATGTAAATGTCAAATTGTCGCCCTACAAGCAGACTGTAAGTCGGTTTAAAATGTAGCCGCAATTTCGTGCATACCGACTGCCTGCCAATTTTTTTGTGCAGCACAAGCTGCGTAACTCCTTAATTCTTTACCGCAGCCGTAGTGATAGTATAGTCTCTGTTCATTTTCTATCAGTGCTCTGCTATGCTCGTTCTATCAACATTGCATAAATTGATACAGCGCTCTCGTGCTACTATAAGTTACAAAAAAATTATGATGTGGCCACCATACGACTTTCTTTTACTGACGAGCCGGGAGTCTTTAGTAAATGTATAATATATATTTTTTTTTGTATTTTTTTTTGCTTTTTGTCATAGTAGTTTACTACTACGACTACCACTTCCGTTTGGCCGATTTCCGCCGAAATCAACTGGGCCCTCCCAATTTATGTAAAAAGCTTAAATATGAATTTTCGTCTCAATCAATTCAGCCGTCTGGGCTGTAGAGTGGACACAGAGCCACAGACACACAGACAGGCAGAGATTTTTATTTTGCTTTTTCTGATTCAGGATATACGGTAATGGGTAAATCTGCAAAAATCCCGAGTTCGAAAATTTTCATGATTACTATACTTACTTTTACTACTAGTAAAAGAAAGTAAAAGAGGCAGATAACAATGACAACCTGCAAGCTTCCTTGCAATATTTCCATTTCTTTTCGCTTATCTTATCCTTACTCATGTTTTTCTTTAATCACTCCAACTTTACTAAAAGTTAATAACTCTTTCATAATATTACATAATAAAAAGAGAACCAGATAAAACGAAATTAATGGCGAATATTGCGTCTGTGCCAAAACCTTCTCTATTGAAAGCCCTCTACTCTACGCATACTAATGCTGTAAACGAAGACCAAACGCATGTGTGTTTGTGGGATGTGAATACAGTGTACAAAAAACCCACAAAAGCTCATACTTTGCCGTGATCTGATGCGATATAGCGATATTTAAAAATTGTATATTGGGGTCCCTAATTTCCCTAATATTGGGGCCGATCGCTCCAAATTTTTACAAGTGTTTTCCTCAAAATTTAATAGAAAGTTTTGTCATGGGAGATATACATGTGTGCCAAATTTCAATAAAATCGGGCTGTAGGAAGTGGGTTAAAAATTGATCGCAAGATTCCATGACACACAAATCCACAAATCCACAAACCCACAAACACACGGGCAAGTGAAGTTAATATAGAGAATTTAAAAAGACCGAGAAATAAACAGGAAATTTTTTATATGGATTTAGCTCTCCTGTTCTCTATTAAGCATGTATTCTTAAAACGCAAAACAGTTCGACATTCTGTAGAGAAGGTTATGAGTGACAGTTTCTGTTGGTTCATTGTCTGCTTATTTCCTTTCGGCTTTTTTTAACATTCTGTTCGTCTTCTATCTTTATATAACAGACGGTTCGCCATTCACTTCTTATTAAATTAACTATGCTTATCATTGTATCGTGGGCGCCGTGGCTCAGTGGAAGTGCACATGGCTGCTAAGCAGGAGGTTCGGGTTCGAATCCCAGCAACACCCAAAAGTATTTTTCACGGTGTCCCACCTCTCGCGAATGGGTGACAAACGTTCCGAGAGTAATACCTTGTCACGGAAAGCTTCTTAATTCGCCGTTCGGATCCGGCCTTAAATTGTAGGTCCCTTCCATTTTGTGTCCAAAAATTAACATGTGCAGCACAAATGGTCGCGAGAAGTTAGGCCTTGGACCGCAATGGTCTGTCGCGCCGAATATTATTATTATCATTGTACTGACTGTATACTAATACAAAATCAAACAATAATCTTTAATATACGGGTTATTTCTCATTGTTTATAGAATAATGACTCTGAAATATCCTTTCAGTACCATACGGTACTTTTCCACATATACGCTTTTGTACATAATGATTATATGATGACAACACTTTCTATACAAATATGGCCTCAAGTTAAAGAATTTACATGGAAGATTCTAACCATTATAAGTAAGTTTTTTTTAACAAAATTAAAGCCTGCGTCTCGTAAAACCGTATGATGCTTTTGCATTGCGTAAAAAAAAACGTATCCGTCAAAATGCATCTTGTATTTATTTGCATGTATATCGAGTGCATCTGAATTTGTTGTTAAAGTTAACAGGGCTCTAACAAAGAAAAAATTTAAATGGTCGATTAAAATTAATTTTTCGCCTGCTATTTTCTTTTCTTTCGTCCCGGACAGACGTTGTCACGCTCAAAACCCTCGGCCGTGTCTTCGACACAGCCTACCCTGCTTTTTTTTTATATTTTACTTTCTGGAAGAAACTTTTTCACTTCACTTCAAGATGCGCCCTTGTACAACTTTACTTTCGTTCAATGTATTTTCATTTCCATAATTTTTTCACTACACGCTAATATGTTTATAAATACGTGTTAATATGATCTGAATTCAAATTTCATAAATCTGTCGCTGTTATTTACAGTTCATCTTTAATCCATTTTGTTGTTCTGTTCGGTCACTGGAATGTCATCTCGTAATATGATGTTCCTAATATTTCAATCGCATCAATATCAACACTGATGGTACGAGCTGGTTAAAAGACATATCTATACTATATATAATTCTGTTAGTGCTCATTTTTAGCTTTAATACAAATTCAATAACATTTATTTTAGCCCTTTGTGAATAGTCAATTTTTCAATTTGCATCAAATTCAGATAGTCTAATGGGTATAAACATTTGCATTCTTCGTTACTGAATGGTAATGCATGTCATGTTTTACACCCACCCAATCAACCCAACCAGTGTCTACACTGAAATAAAAAAAGGTTAAGCTTAAACATTTTCAACCATGTTAATAAAAAATAACACTATCCGCTCTTTAAAACACGTGTTATCTAGCACACTGATAGACAACTTGTCCGTTTTATAACTTTTCTCATCAATAAACATATTTTTTCATTGTCATTTATCCGCTCTTTACCTCTTAAAGCACGACCACACTTCACCTAATTGTACAATATTATAGAAAATCTGTCATATTCCACCAGCTGACACTGACGTGAACTTATTATTGTTGTTGCTATAATATTATATGGCAAACGAAAAGGCAGTGTCAATTCTGACAGCGAACCCTTAAATTAAAAATAAATATTCTGTAAATTTAGTTTTATTTACCTTAATTTTTTTTGTAAATTAAATATTTAACTTTTTTAATAGCAACTTTTTTTGTAAATTAATTTTTTTATCTTTGTTAAGTTGTCTTTTTTTTGTAAATGACATTACAATTATGTTAACAAAGTAGCTGTCTAAATTTAAATTTTATTTCCTAAGATTTACTTTTGAATAAATACTGTGTATATTTTTTTTGCTTTTAGTTGTAAATTGTTATTTTTCTGCGGAGTGTTTTTTTATGTGAATTACTTTTAAACGAATTCGTTTTCTGGGAATTGTCGATATAGTTTTTTCTGCAAATCCGTGGCACGGATGTCGGTCGTCGGTCGCCGTGGAATCTTGCGATCAATTTTTAACCCACTTCCCAAGGTCCGATTTTATTGAAATTTTGCACACATGCGTATTTCCGGAGACAACACATTCTATTAAAATTTGAGGCCCCTCGGGCCCCGGGGTCGGGGGGCTCCCATACAAATATTTTACAAAATTTTACTCGATTTTTTTTAAATGTTATTTTTGTGTATCTCTAATAGCCAAAAATTTTTGTAAACATTTTGGAGACCCCGGGCCCCGGGTTTGTGGACCCCATAAAATGTTTTTAAAAAAATTAATCCGATTTTCTTCAAATTTTATATACGCGTGTATCTCCGATAGGCAACACTTTTTGTAAAAATTTTGGGGATCCCGGGCCCCGGGTTCGTGGGACCCCAAAATTTAAAAAAAAAATTAACCCGATTTTCTTCAAATTTTATACACCTCTGTATCTCCGATGGACAACATTTTTTGTAAAGTTTTTGGAGTTAACGGGCCCTGAGGCCCAAGGGGTGCTCATATAAATTTTTTAAAAATTAGCTCGATTTTCTTCAAATTTTTAACAAATGTGTATCACTGATGGACATAACTTTTTGTAAATTTGTTGGAGTAATAGGGCCATGAGACCCGTGTGGTGTCCAAATAAATTTTTTAAAAATCAATCAATTTGTAATTCCGGATTTGATTTTTTAAAAATTTTAACACATTACCCATCTCCTATTAGAGAATTTACATGAAAAATTTTAATTTTTATGTGTTGTTTTTTTCTTCATCAATTTACATTTTTTAAACTCTCTATATTAACTTCGCGTGCCCGTGAATCTTTTTGTTTGTTTGTTTGTTTGTCTGTAGTGGAATCTTGTGATCAATAGCCCACTTCCCAAAGCCCGATTTTATTGAAACTTTGCATTCATGTCTATTTCCGGTGACAACACTTTCTATGAAAAATCTATATATTTTTTTTTAAAAATCAACCCGATTTTATTCAAATTTTAAACACATGTATCTCCGATTGAAAAAACTTTTTGTAAAAATTTGGAAGGGGTCGGGGGGTTTCGATGATTTCGAATTAATAATTTGATTTTGTTCACTTCGCCAAAGTACGTGCACACGGTCTCGTATCTCTCTGACAATCATTATTTTGACAATTCATTTTCAGTAATGCAGTTCCATATTTCCTGCGTTACCATTATACCATCTTAATATTAAACAATTAAATCCTAAAACATACAGGTTACAACTCGGCCAGTCTGACAACCGATCGTCCTCGATCGTCAAAAAAAACCCGCTTGAGGGGTAATACTTATGCGGTTATGCCAGAAGGTCTTTGTTTTAACAAAGGTAATTTCAGATGGAAGTGACCGCAGAATATAGGGTGGAGTGAGAAGTGCCACTTTTCTATCATCAAAGGTATGCAGCGACCACCCTATCTCGTTCATCTTTCGTATATAGTTGTCTTGCTGCCTCGATCACTCACTCCACCGTATGGTAGTTGGGTCAATTGGCAATTTTCGATGTCGCATATAACGTAGCGATCATGTGGAAGAACTTTGTGTACTAGATATGGGCCGCACAATTTTCTAATGAGCTTCTTATTGGAACCGACACTGGTGTCAACATTGCGAACGACAAGAATCATTATCTTTGTAAATAGAAGGTTGCCTAATACGAGCTGCAAATAATAGTTCGTTGTTACTTGCGAATCATTTATGAGCTCAGCAGCTGATTCTCGAATAGAGCTTAGGGTTTGGGGAACCGATGTCTTGTTCTCTAGGTGTTCAGTAAGGGTATCGATTTCAGGACCACGTGGAGTAAACCCAATAACAATTCGCTAGGCGTACGCTTGGTGGAACAGTGTACCGTATTATTGAGTGCAAACTCGGCACGAGTCAATAATCGGGACCAGTTGGCATGCTGCACGGTTTCAGCGGACTTCCTTAACATAGGAATACGTTCAACCTGGCCATTTGCTTGCGGCGATGCAACAGCAACCTTAACATGCTCGACATTACTTTTAATCAAAAATTCGCTTAACTCGAACGAGGTAAAGCAAGTGCCACGATCAGAGATAATTTGCCGGGGTCGACAGTAATCAAAATATTTTTAAAGCGAGCAAATCACCTAAAGTGTGCTGGTAGTTTTCACGGGTTACAATTTCACAAAGTTTTTAAATGAATCGACAACAACAAGAATGTATTTTTGTTTCGACTGGACACTGGGTAGGGGACCGTAAAGGTAAAAGGGATTCGACGCTTTGGGTTACTATACAAATTTCTCTCATTGATCCGTACTGGAGCAGAGCACACTATGCATTGAATCCAATTTTTGATGAACTTCTCAATTTTAGGACGCATACTAGGAAACCAAAAATGCCGACGAATTTGGTCGTAGCATTTGTCAGTGCCCAAATGACAGATCTGCTCATTTATGAGCCGAATCACGTTAGACTCCAATCCGTTAGACGTACAATCCAATTCGATTAGGTGTAAAAGGTATGTAACCAACCCACCCCGGAGCTCATACCGTTCTTGCTTCAGCGAGTTCACGCGTTTGGGTAGCCTGCAACTGAAAGTCTATATCGTCGCTTTGAATAACGGCCAGCACGTGACATCTACTCAAGTCGTCCACATGTCCCATACTCGTACCGCTTCAGTGATGAATGGTGTAGTTGTAGTTTTCCAATTCGAGTGCCCAACGAGCAATGCGGGGGTTGATCGTCGTTTTGTTGAGAGTCATTGTAAGGAAATTACAATCAGTCACGATACGAAAAGGGATCCCTTCTAAATAGACTCGAAAGCGTCGTAGTGCATAAATTATCGCTAGTGTTTCCGACTCGAAGCTGTGATATCTCGATTCAGCCCCTGTGGTTCGACGCGAAAAATAGGAAACCGGGTGGAGGCGACCATCGTCCTGTTTTTTGTAGAAACACTGCATCAAATCCATGGGAACTAGCGTCTGTATGAAGTTCACTTTCGCGTTTGGGGTTGTACAGGGAAAGCACCGGAGCAGAAACCAAAGAATCACGAAGTTGAGTAAACGCAGATAAACAATCATCACTGAACACGAAAACAGAATCATTCTTTTGCAAATCCAATAGAGGCTTGGCAATGCGAGAGAATGATGGCACAAATCTTCGGAAATATGAGAATAAACCGAGGCACGCCTGGAGTTCTTTGGCGTTCCGGGGTACAGGGTATCCACGTATGGCTTGAATGTGCCCATCGTTGGGGCGGACACCGGATGAATCAGCGGTGTATCCCAAATAGTCAATGTCGTGATACAAAAATTTACACTTCGTTAGTTTAAGTTCAATTCGATACTCACGCAAACGGGCCAAAACGCGCTCAAGCAAAGACAAATTAGATTCAGGGTACATTGTGGCCAAAACAATATCATCGAGGTAGATCATTATCTCCTGCCGCTTAAGAAAATCCCGAAAAATTGACGTAATGAAACGCTGAAATACCGAAGGGCATTTTTAAGACCGAACGGCATTTTTAAATATGCGTACTTACCGTTGGGCGTGACGAACGCTGTATACTTGACAGACTCGGGACACATTTGCACTTGGTGGAAACCACTTTTCAAATCGAGAAGGGAAAACCAACGCTTCCCATCGTGGTACTCGAGGCATTCCTCAATGAGAGGCAAGGGGTAGTTGTCGCGAATAGTTAACTTGTTGAGACCACGATAGTCAATGCACATACGTGTCTCGCCACTATTCTTCTTCACAAGGACAATAGGCGAGGCGTATGGAGAATCGCTCGGTTTGATGACACCATCTTTCAATAACTCACCAATCACTTGCTGCACAACATTTTTCTTGTGCACGGATAAACGACGCGGAGGACAATGAAAAGGCGTATCTGATGTAAGGCGAATCTACATTACATGAACAGAAGGGGGCGCAGCGGCACGTTCAGACACGGTTAAATGCGAAGCGTAGACACGATCAATAAGCAAATTACATTTATCACGAAATGCTAAGCCAGCATCCGGTCCAACATGGTAGCACGGTTCCGCAAAGTTAATCGAACAAGTATCATTCAAATGTGTACACAAAAGTTTCTCAACAATAGCCACGTCCGCCGCATTATCAGACGGAATAATCTCGGTTCAAGTTTCTTCAATTGACCGCAACTCACACGACGTTGCCACCGAGGCGACTTCATCACCAGACACCAATTGACAATTAAATTCAGAAACATCAAACGAATGAAAGTGAGAATCAACAACAACATGAACATTTGTTTTTCCTTTGACAGTGTGTTTTTTATTTAACAATGACGGTAGCATAAGTTTAATTCAAAATAATTCAAGGCAATCGCGATTCCGCAATGATTAACTCCAGTTCCGGAAAATCGTTAAAATAAGCAAAATATACAGCAGTTCATCACAAACAAATTAAAAATGTAAAATTTTATTTTAATAATGTTATAATGTAATAACTTAATTTAAATACATGAATAAACGGATTTTTTTTAATTTATATAAATTTTTATTTTCTTATATTATATTTAATGAATGAATAAAATAAAGTAAATAAATAAATAATTGTAAAAAAATAAAGTAATAGTAATCATGAAAATTTTCGAACTCGGGATTTTTGAAGATTTACCCATTACCGTATCTCCTGAGTCAGAAAAAGCGAAAATAAAAAAAACCCCTGTCTGTCTGTCTGTCTGTTTCCACTCTAAAACCCAAACGACTGAACTTACCGGGATAAATATTTATATTTAAGCTTTTTACTTAAATTTTGAGGGGCCAGATGATTTTGACGGATGAAACAGCCGGAAGTGACAGTTTACTTCGACAGCTTTTCGAGTTTTTGCAAATAACTCAAAAAGTATAGCCCTTAGGAGAAATATGGTAATTGCAAATGAAATTTAAACCTAAAACAAAAAAAAAATTAAATTAAAAGAAAAAAAAATTTTGAAAAAAAAAATTTAATATACATTTACTCAAGATTCCGTTCAGGTCCGTAAAAGAAAGTCGTGTTGTGCCCAAACCTCCTTTTTAAATTCTCTATATTAACTTCACTTGCCCGTGGGTCGTCGGTCGTCGGTCGTGGATTCTTGCGATCAATTTTTAACCCACTTCCCATGGCCCGATTTTATTGAAATTTTGCACACATGTGTATTTCCGGAGACAACACTTTATATTAAATTTTGAGGCCCCTCGGGCTCATAAACACATGTGTATACCCAATAAACAATACTTTTTCGAAAATTTGGTAGTGATCGGGTCCCGGGTTCGGCCGCAAGGCCCTTATACATTTTTTAAATATCTATACTGGCATCAGATATTCGTCGCCCTTTATGGACTGTGTGCGGTGTGTGCTGCGCAGTCGGCTGCGCTGCATGGTTTTGGTGGTGGTGGAGAGAGAGAGAGAAATCTTAGCGCACGCACAAATGAACCCAGCAAATGAAACGAGACATACATGTTTTATGCTTACTTCAACTTACATTTTTATTATATACTGAATTGTATTTTTATTGATGTCGTTTTTTTGTTGTCGATATCAACTTACAGATAGAACAACAAGTTTTCACAATATTCTGTCATTTGGCGTTTTCATAAATTAGTTCAGAGCAGTCAAAGAGTTCTCAAGATAAATGTTCGTGTTTCTTATTTGCTCAGAGTATGAGCGTGCTCTAAGTGCTCAGAATAAAATGATCTGAGCTTTTTCAATTTTAACATCTGATGTCAAATGTTTGTTTCGATGATTTTCTCCTACAATAAAAAAAAATGGCCCAGGATCGAGGGGCTCCCATATCAATTTCTGCGATTAGAGAATTTAGATGAAAAATTTTAATTTTTATGGGTTGTTTTTTATTTTTAATAAATTACATTAAATTAATAAATAAATTTTTTGAATTTTTCAGAATTTTTAAATAGCAGCGTCCTGTTTGGTATTTAATGAAAACAGCCATATTTTGCAAGTGTCGGGCACTTTGGTCAGTGAGCTCCTATATAAATATTTTTTGAAAATCCTATGTTTTCATAAATTGTCTAGAATTTTTATATAGTCGTCTTACTAAATTTTGCAAACGAATATGACCCCGACATGAGGTCCCCATACACTATTTTGTCGTGTTGTCATGAATCCACTAAATCTATAGTTATTATATGTACGTCGTGACTAAGAAGTTGAGCGCGATAGCGCTCGCTGGCTGTGCGGGTAGGGAAGCGCTCCGAAATAAAAAAAATTTAGCCGGACAATGCCGGGTATTTCAGCTAGTGTATTATACTGTTACATTTCTAAATTCCTTTTTTAATTTAGTTCACAAATCTTCAATTCTCTCCGCTTTTCAGCAAACATTGTGACAGTTTCAAATATGCTATAACATCACAAAATTGAACAAGTGAACGCGAGATCAATGTTTGGAAGTCTTCTGGCCACATTTCTTGGCAGCTCCCTTGCAATATGTTGCCGTCTAAAAATATATTAAATGTAAAATATTTCGTTTTGCTGTTGTGTTAACTGCATTAATTGTTATTGTGGGGAAAATTTTTGGCATTGTAGACTCTTATCGTAGTAAACAATAATGTATACATGACAAGTAATATGAATACTAAAAGAGAATTTTATATAAAAATAGTTATGATAAATAAACAAAGTATAATATCAGTTTAAAGAAAATATGAAATTTAAAAGAAAGAAAAAAAAATGTATAATTAATTAAAAACAATAAATAAAAAGCTGTACGCTGTCGTCCAAGCTTAATTTAAACCCCCAACCTTTATCCATGAATGAATCTTGCATCGAAGAAACTGAAAACTAGCAATTCTCGGTATGTGCGTCAAAAACAACCTTCGTTAGAACGTCCACATTTTTGCCATCGCTAAGAATGCTGCGAAATGTTTAGGTTTCCTAGTTTACTAGTTACTATCTGGCTACTATAGGCATATATTGCCCTTAACTTGAATACAACTGTATTGTATGGGCAGGTGCCCCCAAGACAACATTGCATCTAGTAGAGAGAGTTCAAAACCGCGCGATAAAACTTATTGTTGACGTAAATATCGCGAAAACAATCGAATCGCTTGAACATCGTAGGAATGTTTTCTGCTTGTCACTGTTTTATCACTTTTTCACAAGCGATGTTCAAAAGAAATATCCAGATGCTTCCCGCCCATTCTCGAACCCATCCGTAATAGCCGTGCTTCAACTTGAGCCCACGGATCTACCATTAGGCCTATCTTCGGACGTACTAACCAATTTAGAGATTCCAGTTTAAATAAACAAGTCTGATGTCCATACAAAGTCATTAATGTACTACACTGCTCTTAATTTTGGTTTTGTGAACGGATTTATTATCAACACATTAGTAAATTGCACTTTTTACCGTCAATTTTATTTAACTTGACTTGTTGACCCCTTTTGGCTGTATTTTTTTTAGGTCCTTTTTAACCACCTCCACACGACCTAGAGACCTGAAATTTAGTGAATGTCTAATTCCAAAATAGCATTTTTTATATTTCGCGTATGGCGTGTGACGCGTGTGATGGGTTGAACTTTTTTTTCAAACAACCTAGAAAGCTGAAAATTTGTGAGTGTCTTAAGCCCAAAATAGGATTTTTGTCCGCCTATGACGCGTGTCGCGTTTTGCGTGTGGCGCGTGTGATGGGTTGAAATCGCGCCATTTTCTCGTTTTTTATGTCTTTTTTAACCACCTTTCGCACGACCTAGAAGTCTGAAATTTTGTGAGCGGCTTAATGTCAAGGGCCAATTTTGATATACCGCGTTTGACGCGTGTGATGCGTGAAAAAAGACAACACTTTGAAATAGGCCGGACCTCAAAAACATTATTACCAAATAACTGTGAATGTGTGGCGTGTTTCGATGTAAACTAAATTATTTTACTTAATAAAACACAATCGCGCCATTTTCTCGTTTTTGAGGTATTTTTTAACCACCTTTCGAACGACCTAGAAGTCTGAAATTTTGTAAGCGGCTCAATGTCAAGGGCCAATTTTGATATTTTGACGCGTGTGAAGCGTGGAAAAAAGGCAATACTTTGAAATAAGCCTGACCTCAAAAACAGATATTTTGGCGATTATTACCAAATAACTGTGACTGTGTGGCGTGTTTCGATGTTTACTAAATTATTTTACTTAATAAAACACAATTAGTTAGTGAGTTTATAAGATCGTTTTGAATTTAATCACAAATAACTGGGTACATATGTATCCAATACACATGGTAAACTAGAAATACCTAGAAAATCTTTGCAAACTAGTAGGTTCCAATGGATCACTTCCAAATTCTTACAAAAGGGTTGTACATCAGAGATACACAAGTTGAAGAAAATCGGGTAAATTTTGTAAAATATTTGTATGGGAGACCCCGACCCCATGTGATTTACGACTAGATAATTTACATGAACAATTTTAATTTTCATATGTATATGTATGTCAGGAACCTTCAATGTAAAGTTGTATAATGCGTTTGTTACCGCCGACAATTTCACCATCTTGGAGGTCGGATTAATGATGTTCAATACCTCCCGTACAAATTGAACAGTAAATTTCACTGTTTCTTTTTTAAAAAACTTTTATTTAACTTGACTTAACTTCTTTACGGTCGTGTTTAATCAACTTCCACACGTCCTTAGGGGGTAAATTTTGTGATGCCATTTTTGGCGTTACATGTGAAATGGGGTTTTATATTATTTGAGGTCCTTTTCAGCCTACTTTTACATATCACAAAGCTAAAATTTTGTGCACATTTAAGTTTCATGAAATATTTCTAAGCAGCCGCGTGTGATGCTTAGCGTTTGTGGCGCATATAAACGTTTTTTTTTTAACTTTCAAACGGTCTAAAAAGCTGGAATTTTGTGCGCAGCCTAGTCTTACGGAACATTTTTAAGTGCCAACGTGTCGTGTGTGGCGCGTTTCAAAGTTGGATTTTTACCTTCTTTAAAGTAATTTTTAACCAATTTTCATCTGTCCAAAAGGACCTAAACGCCTTATATATAATTTCTTAATCCCCACGTATGACGCGTGTGGTGTGACGCTTGTGAAATTTGGTTTTTTCAAATTGTTTGAGGTTCTTTTTAACCATTTGGCTTGCTTCTTTTGATATAAAACATAAGCGTAAACCTAGCGTAAAGTTTTTTAAATTCTTTATATAAGCTTTGCTTTGCGTCTGGATGGCAAAATTTTGTGATAAATTTTTAATCGAGTTCCTAAAACCCGATTTTATTCAGCCTTTGCTCACATGTGTATTTCATGACAACACATTTTTTAAATATAATTTGCTAGTGATCGGGCCCCAAAGTCGAGGGGCTCTCATATAAATTTCCTTAAAATTATCCGTGGGTATACTTTTAGGCGCATATTTTGAATTCTTTTCTTTGCATCGCATGCAAATTGATGTCAAATCGATTATAAACATTCCATTTAATCGTTAAGTATTGTGTATGTATCTGGCTTACTAAATGTTTTATGCTTAATTTAACTTGCGTATTTGTTAACTGAAATGTATTATTATTGTGTTTTTATATTTTGCGTTTATAGTGGAAATGTCGCGGCAACCTACGCATTGGACAATAAGTTGTCACAATATTCTGTCAATTGGTCAAGAGAGAATTTACATAAAAAATTTGGTTGGTTGGTTGGGTTTGTGTTTCCAACTGAAACTGTGGCCGCAATAGTTGTGCACGGCATATGGTTTTGCATGTATTCTAAACAATAAATACTATGTATTATAGTTGTAGTTAATGCTCTTTAAATTTGTTTGTTCTTTGGCACAACTTTCAGACGATCGTATTTAAAGAAGAGAAAACAGAGATGAATTAAATTAAAATAGACTGCGATATGAACTTATGTACTTATTTACTGTACAGGGTGTTTTAACAGGTTTTCAGCATATTTTATTATAGTATCTCTGATCTGATCTGATCCTCTGATCTCTTCTTAAATCAATAATATATCGGAATAACAGAAACTTCCTGGGTTTTGCCTTCTTAAGTGCTTTTAAGTGCCTGAAGGTGTGAAATCGTGCAAAGAATGCGGATACCAGAAAAGGGTGCAACTTGTTCAGGAAAAATTTAACTGAGAATTTTAAATCATCGAAAATATGTGTGTGCTGTTGCGCCTTAATATTCTCTGACCTTTGTTTATTGAGAAGTTTGCCTAACTTATGCCGGTGAAAGTTGAGGAGCATCAGCACTTTCCAATAACAAAGAAATATTTGGTTGTACAAGTATATCTTCCTAAATCGGAGAGTTCCTTCTGCCGCACCCTGTAACTTGGAATTGGACACTCTGCATATTGTTGGCCAACCAACATGTACACATTTTAGTGTTTTTTGTTTACATAACAATGCATACACCGTAAAAAGAAAGCAATTTGAAACAAGGCGCACTTGTAGCTTGCTGTAAGAAACGGACAACGTGGCACAGAGCCAGCAAAAAATAAATTTCTCCCAGTTTTATTTTTTAGGCAAATCTTATTAGATTAATGTATGTGAAATAAGTTATTAATTACTTTGGACCACCTCTCAGTCTAATTATTTTTAAACCCTCTTGATTGCCATGAGTTATGAAACAGTATTATTACAATATATATATAAAGCATAGTATACTACTAAAGTATGCAGCATCATCGATTGACAGCGGAACAACACGTATATACAGGGTGATTGACATGAAGTGTTACCAAAAAAAACGCCACAGAATTTTTATTTTTTGATGAATTTTATTGAATCAAAGTTCACAAATACTTAAATTTTCGAATTGCCTTAGCATTTTTCGATTTGGCCGCCCTTAGCCGCCATTACGGCCATCAAACGGCCGACAAAGCTATTGCATGCAGCACGAAAGTGGCTCTGAGGTATTTTGGCCCATTCCCGGCGAAGCGCTTGCTTGAGATGATCGACACTTTGGTATTTTTTTGTCCCAACCTTACTCTTCAAAATACCCTAAACCGAGAAATCTAGCGGATTTGCATCCGGTAAATGGTGGCCATTGGGCAGTGGAAATGAACTGCGGAACGTTGTTTCTCAGCCAATCGTGATTGACGCGCGCTTTATGACTCGGCGCCGAGTCCTGTTGAAATGTCCAGGCTCTGCGGCTGAAATGTTTTTGTGCCCAACGCTTCAACGCTCCCTCCAACACATGATCCCGATAAATTTGAGGATTTATCTTGATGCCACGGTAAAAAAAATGAGCGGTGAACGGCTTTCGGCCGTTACAGCGGCCCAAACCATCACCATCGGCGGCGCTTAGTTTCGAGTGGCAATCCGTTGGTCCAAATTTTCAGTAGAACGGCCGGGCAAGTAAATCCGGTCGTTTTGCTTGTTCACATATTGCTCAATAACGAACGGTGACTCATCGGAGAAAACCAAATTCGGCAAATTCGGCGTAACAACTCCTTTGCTCTTTCCACTCTAACTTTTCTGAGCACCGGTGAGACCATGCGTTTTTTTGGAATTTCAAGGCTTTTAGTCCAAGATGATCTTTCAATATGTGCTGCATCCGTTCGAGCGAAATGTTCGCCTCACGAGCCATTTTTCTGCCGCTACGGCGCGGATTCCGAGCCTTCCGAATGATATCCGGCGATGTTGCAGTGCATTTCGGTCCACCACCATGTCGTTTTGCAATGCTCCAGTATCGTTATAACGATTTATGGTGCGATACACAAACATTTTATTCACATGCAGATGTTTTAACTGGTTAACCATCTGCGGCTGTGGTTTTCCAGCCAAAAATAGAGCAATCACAATATTACGCATCAAAACGATCTGCATGCATTCAAACATTTTCTTCTATCGCTTAACCTTTACGTCACGCTATAAGAATGAAAGACAATATACGCGTGGTCAAATTACAAAAAAGAATGTATATTTAGTTTTGGCAGTAGCTACATCTAGCTAGATTAGCAAGAATTAACGAATTGGTATAGAATGCAGTCTGTGTGTTTTCTGCAACCTTCCTGACTCCGGACAAAAATAATTGTTTGTTCTGAATTTTTTATTTCGCACCATACCATACAAACCTGAATTACTGGTTTCTTTTAATGTATCAGAAACAATTTCTAATATGCTTAATTTTTTCCTTCCTTTTCTTCACGACATTTGGACCAACTTTGTGTGTGTGACACTTTATGCTGTATTCAAATTATTTAGCAAAATGAAATTTTCTTTGGCTACATGTCAAAAATGTCCATAAAGCCAAAAATATATTAAAATAGTATATTGATTACCTTACAAAGTATTATTTAAACGACGAGGTAAAAAATAGCACATGAGCATTTCGCACGAATTTCTTATAATGTTTTGTAGGAACAACTGAAACATCATTCTAAAATGGAAATTCCTTTGAAATTTTCGTATTTGATTTAACATAACCTATAGCTATTAAATTATGATGTTGTCTACAGGCATCGCCTTGAGGCAACATTTTTACAATTCTACTAAATTTTTGATTATGTCCATGCATTTTTAACCCAAAGTATAAAAATGCCGTTTCTGTGGGTGTATGATCTTTCAACTTACCCACAATAATTTCTTCATCACAGAATTTCGTTGGCAGCATTGAGAAAACAGAAGAAGAGGAACATCATCACTATTATGGCTTATTAAAACAAAGCTATAACGGTCTATTTGTTTTAAAGTAATTTTTAACTCTAGATATAATGACGTTACGACCGTAAGGTTATATGATGTTTAATCTTCTTGCATCAGAAAATTACGTTAAATTCAATCTAGAATCAACGTCGTTTATACTTTAATCTATAAATACGTATAAAAAGCCTTTCTGTGGACAACGGCTGTACCAAGCAGAAGGAATCTGATTGTCTGTGAATTTTCTAATTCTCATTTATTTCATTTCATAAAACTAAGTTGGATTATTATAAATTACTTTTATTTACATAAATAATACTCTAAATATATATACTCGGCATTTGCCTTTAATATAACCAAAGGCTAAATGCTCGAGTCGAAAAAATTTTAATGAACATTTGAAAAACATAATAATACATATGCATATTTATAAATTTAAACTAACCGAACAGATTTTTATCACAAAAAACGCCAGCCAGGCACATTGCGTAATTTAGTAAAACAACAAAAAATTTGTGTCGCCTTTTTTTGCTTTTCTTCAGAAAATGATAGACTATCTGTTTCAGCTGTGTTTATGCGAGCTTAATACAAATTTCTTGAGATTTTGTTACGCGCGAAAAAAAAACAACGGAGCTATGTCTATGATTATATTAAATAACTATTAAATTAGTCGATCAGAATTAAAATTTGAAGAAAATCGAGCTAATTTTTAAAATTGTACATGGGCACCACTCCAAAAAATTTGCAAAGAGTTTTGTCCATCGGAAATACACATGTGTCTAAAACTTGAAGAAAATCGGGCTAATTTTTAAAAAATTGCATGGGCACCACAACAGTAGCCAAATTCCGGTTTTATGAGATAATATTATAGTATGGAATGAATTTTTATTTATCTCACAATCGTTTTCTCGCATCATAATTCCATTCCACAAATTCGTATTCTTGTTCTCTTTGAGAGAAATCGTTCTTAGTAAGTAGTAGTAAGAGCGGAATAATTTGCTGTAATTTTTACTTTTTTCTGTGGTTTATGGCTTCGATTTTTGCGCTTACATGGAATTATTATATATATATATTTTAGATATCTATATATATATAAATATATATATGTATATATATATATATATATATATGTATATATATATATATATAAAAGGATAGAAATAAAAAAAATAATAAAATATCATAAATATTAATTCTATTTATCTTTCGCTTGTCTATTCCCGTCGAAACCTTCTAACATGCAATAAAGTTATTATACCGGGTGACTGACACGAAGTGTTACCAACTTCGGACTTCAGAAAATTGCTGTCAAACCAGTGATGACAGAGCTCTCAAATTTACACTAATGACAGTTCATTCCATTGTTTACAAGCGTACAAAAGCATTTTAGTAGGAAATATTCAGAAAAAAGTTATCCGCAATGGAATTCAAGCGTAATAGTGTGATTGCTCTGTATTTGGCTGGAAAACCACAGCCGCAGATTGTTAACCAGTTAAAACATCTGCATGTGAATAAAATGTTTGTGTATCGCACCATAAATCGTTATAACGATACTGGCAGCATTGCAAAACACCATGGTGGTGGACCGAAACGCACAGCAACATCGCCGGATATCATTCGGAAGGTGAAGGCCTAATTGGCTCGGAATCCGCGCCGTAGCGGCAGAAAAATGGCTCGTGAGGCGAACATTTCGCTCGAACGGATGCAGCACATATTGAAAGATCATATTGGACTAAAGGCCTTGAAATTCCAAAAAACGCATGGTCTCACCGGTGCTCAAAAAAGTTAGAGTGGAAAGAGCAAAGGAGTTGTTACGCTTGCACGAAAGTGGCGATTTGCCGAATTTGGTTTTCTCCGATGAGTCACCGTTCGTTATTGAGCAATATGTGAACAAGCAAAACGACCGGATTTACTTGCCCGGCCGTTCTACTGAAAATTTGGACCAACGGATTGCCACTCGAAACTAAGCGCCGCCGATGGTGATGGTTTGGGCCGCTGTAACGGCCGAAAGCCGTTCACCGCTCATTTTTTTTACCGTGGCATCAAGATAAATCCTCAAATTTATCGGGATCATGTGTTGGAGGGAGCGTTGAAGCGTTGGGCACAAAAACATTTCAGCCGCAGAGCCTGGACATTTCAACAGGACTCGGCGCCGAGTCATAAAGCGCGCGTCAATCAAGATTGGCTGAGAAACAACGTTCCGCGGTTCATTTCCACTGCCCAATGGCCACCATTCACCGGATGCAAATCCGCTAGATTTCTCGGTTTGGGGTATTTTGAACAGTAAGGTTGGGATAAAAAATAAAACCAAAGTGTCGATCATCTCAAGCAAGCGCTTCGCCGGGAATGGGCCAAAATACTGCAGAGCCAGTTTCGTGCTGCATGCAAAAGCTTTGTCGGCCGTTTGAAGGCCATAATCGCAGCTAAGGGTGGCTAAATCGAAAACTGCTAATGCAATTCGAAAATTTAAATATTTGTGAAAATTTTTTTACTTTGATTCAATAAAATTCATAAAAATTCTATGGCGTTTTGTTTTGGTAACACTTCGTGTCAGTCACCCTGTCTTTATTCATTTAACATTTCCAATTTAGATAATAACGAAAATCAAATAAATAACTAACTGTCCACGCCCTATTTCTAAATTTTCTTCTATAAAACTAACAAGTATTTCTTTTTGACTTGCAGATACTTTCTTGCCAATTTCTTTTTGAAGTTGATTCCATTATATCATTGTATGTGAAGTAAATTCTCTAATAACCAAAAGTATACTGAATTCCACTATAGTGAAATATAAAAGTGCATACGAAGCACTGCAACCCAACAACAAAACAACCCCAATTGTAAAGCGAGCAGCGCTGCCCACAGCGCACAGCGCAGAACGCATACAGAATACAGTCATTATAGTATGAAAACAAATTTGTATGGGAGCACCACAACACCGCGGCCCGATCACTCTCAATAGAAAGTATTGTCACAGGAAATATACACGTGTGCAAAATTTCAATAAAATTGGGCTTTGGGAAGTGTGTTAAAAATTGATCACAAGATCTGACCAGCCAGCCAACCAGCCAGACAGCAACGGGCACGCGAAGTTAATATAGAGAATTTAAAAATCTTTTTCCACACAAAATCAAATCTCACGATGCTTTATTTAAATTTCAAAAGAAAATTTGGCTATGAGATAATTTGACAGCTCATCCCACATAAGTGGAATTTATTTTCTCATTCTACTGAACTGGAATACAAAAATCTCATTTACTCATTTTCTTTTGAAATTTAAATAAAGCATCGTGAGATTTGATTTTGTGTGGAAAACGATTTTTAAATTCTCTACATTAACTTCGCGTGCCCGTTGCTGTCTGGCTGGTTGGCTGGCTGGTCAGATCTTGAGATCATTTTTTAACCCACTTCCTAAAGCCCGATTTTAAAACTTTGCACACATGTGTATCTCCGATGACAAAACTTCCTATTAAAATTTGGGGGCCTCGGGGGCCTCGGGGGCTCCCATACAAATATTTTACAAAATTTACACGATTTTCATTAAATTCTATACGCATGTCTATCTCCGATGGACAACCCTTTTTGTAATAATTTGGTAGTGATCGGGCTTGGGGTCGAGGGGCACCCATACAAATTTAAAAAAAGTACCCGATTATCTTTACCATTTTATACGCATGTGTATTTCCGTTGGACAACACTTTGTAAAAATTTGGAAGTGTTCCAAGGACCCCGTGGTCCGGGGAATCCATACAAATTTTGTAAAAAAAAAGTACCCGATTTTCTTCAAATTTTATACATATGTGCATCTCCGATGGACAACACTTTTGTAATAATTTGGTATTGATAAAGCCCCGGCGGGGCTCCTATCCAATTTTTTTTTAAAAATTACCAAATTTTATACATGTGTATATAGAGAATTAACAAGAAAATTTTGAATTTTTATGGGTTGTTTTTTTTTAAATTCTCTAAATAAACTTCGCGTGCCCGTGGCTGGCTGGCTGGCGGACTGGCACACCAAATCTTGTGGTAAATTTTAAACCCACTTCCTAAAGCCCGATTTTAATAAAACCATGACAACACTTTCTATTAAAATTTGGGACCCCTCGGGCCTCGATGTCGGGGTCCCATACAAATATTTTACAAAATGTACCCGATTTTCTTCAAATTTTATACGCATGTGTATCTCCGATGGACAACGCTTTTTGTGAAAATTTGGAAGGGATTGGGCCCCGTGGTCAGTGGGCACCCAAACAAATTTTATTAAAAAAAAGTACCCGATTTTCTTCAAATTTTATACACATGTGTATCTCTGATGGACAACAGTTTTTGTAAAAATTTGGAAGTGATCGGGTTCCACGGTCGGAGGCACCCATACAAATTTTATAAAAAAAATACCCGATTTTCTTTAAATTTTATACACATGTCTATCTCCGATGGGCAACACTTTTTGTGCCCCGGGGTCCACCTATACAACACCCATACAAATGTTATAAAAAAAGTACCCGATTTTTTTTAACTTTTATACGCATGTGTATCTCAAATGGACAACATCTTTTTGTAAAAATGTGACAGTGATCGGGCCCCCGGGTCGGGTGGCACCCATACAAATTTTATAAAAAAAATTTCAAACCACACCATACCAATGTCGGGAGGCCCCATTAAAATTTTAAAAATTAGCCCGATTTTCTTTAAATTTTATACACATATTTTTGTAAAAATTTTGGAGTGATCAGGATAATGGGGATTCCAAATTTTACCCGATTTTATTTAAACTTTGCACATTTATCAATTAGAGAATTAACACGAAACATTTTAGTAATTATTGGTTGTTTTTTTTTTTTCAATGAGCTTTTCTATTTGGATTTTGTTGTTATACGCTGCTAGGAAAAGCGTAGTGTTAATTTCTACTTTTCTGGCTCTAGATTTGCACCTTTCTTTATCAGAAATTCTATAATTTCTGCTATCATATGTCATCATAATGTCATACGTAAATACTTTTTTGGTTATATGTGCGACAAGCTTATAGACATCTCCTCTTTTATCCTCCTTTTCCTTAGCGCCAACGCTGTGTCAAGCATGTAGCCGAGCATTATAAGGGTGCGAACCCCTTTAAGCATATGTACTCGTACATATGCACTTAAATACAATAATGCAAAAAAGCAATATCGGCTTGTTTTCCCTCATTTATATCTAAGCTAAATTTGTGGATGTGCACGAAACTGGTTTAAAATAGGGTCAGTGAAGGCTTTAGTGCCCTTAAAAGAGATTTTAAAATTGAAAAGAACGAGTATTATGCATAGAGCAACAAAAAATAAGGGCGCTTTCGTATTTTCTTAGTATCATACGGTTAAACGGTTGCTCATTATATAAACCTTCATTAGTACGATTTGGTACATATTTAAGCCTGAATACCGCGATCAGTACAGCAGTATAAATTGCAATATAACAACTTGTGGAAGGAAGCAAAAAAATGTATTTATTTTTATCGTCTAATGGTAAACATGTTAGCTAATAAAAATTAATTTTTAATTTAAAACGTTTAAAACGAGTATTGTGCGTAGTAGTTTGCTTTTTTCTGAAACAAATTGCAAACCTCCCATTGAATTAATTTTTTTATTTTTATTTGTTGTCTTTTTTTTTTATTTGATTTGTCAATGTTCATCCAGTTCTGCGCTTTTTTTTAAGTTTCAAGTCTCTAGCTCAATGGGAAGTTACTTTAAAAATAATAACAAAATTCCACCCGCACAGTCAGAAATACACGAAAGCGAGCTAAGAAAAACGTTTAAAAAGCTCGCATTTGAAAATATTTTTATAAGACCTCCTAAAGATACGCTCATGACGCCAATCAAGATCCTTTCAAAACCCCTCTCAAGACCATCTGAACCACATTAAGACCCACTCAAAACACCCCACAAGTCACCATCAAGACACCCTCCAGACCTCCTTCAAGACCACCTTAAACCCCCTCAAAAGCCCTTACAAGACCACTTTCAAGACCCCCTCAAAACTCCATCAAGACCCCACTCAAGACTCTCAAAACTTCCTCAAGACCTTTTTGAGACCTCCCAAAGTATACGGTTAAAGCTATGGAAGCTATCAGCCTGGGGCCCGATAGTTTCAAAATTTTAATATAAAGTGTTGTCAAAAAAGATACTCATGTGTGCAAAGTTTGAATAAAATCGGGAAGTCGGTTAAACATTTCACTAGATTTGGCGACAAGCCACAAACAAACAAACAAATGCGGGCGCGTAGTTAATATAGAGAATTTAAAAACAAACATTGTTTTATAGAAGTTTATTTCAATCAAATGTTTCTCCGCGAGATATGAATTGTTTGATGCGGTATACTCTTATTAACAAATAGAATTAAAGGAACATATATTTTCTCCTTTTCTACACTGTTAAGGGCGTTAGTAGAATTTAGTTGAAGTGGAGTGTATGTTAAGTCGAGAATTTTCTGGCCTTCCCATTCGGTCGGAAATAAGAATTTTTGAAGATATTTCTGTTTTTGAGTTATGCCGAGAACATTCTACATTTATCCTTTTTAAATTCTCTATATTAATTTCGCGTGCCCGTGTATTTGTTTGTTTGTTTGTCGTGGAATTTTGCGATCAATTTTTAACCCACTTCCCAAAGTCCGATTTCATTAAAATTTTGCACACATATGCATATCTCCGATGACAACACTTTCTATTAAAATTTGGGGAGGTCGGGAGTTCCCATACAAATATTTTACAAAATTTACCCGATTTTCTTCAAATTTTATATACATGTGTATCTCAGATGGACAACACTTTCTGTAAACATTTAGGAGACCCCGGGCCCCGGGGTTAGTGAGGTCCCATACAAATTTTTAAAACAAATTAACTCCACTTTCTTCAAATTTTATATACATGTGTATCTCCGATGGCCACACCTTTTTGTAAAATTTTTAGAGTGAACGAGCCCTGAGGACCGAGGGGTGCCCATATAAATTTTTAAAAAATTAGCCTGTTTTTTTCTAATTTTAAATACATGGGTATCTTCGATGGACACATTTTTTTGTAGAATTTTTGGAGTGACCGGGCCTAAGGGCACTGAGGCACATATAAATTTTTTAAAAATTAGCTCGATTTTCCTCAAATTTTCAAACCAAGGGTATCTCCGATGACAACACTTCCTATTGAAATTTTAAAGGGCCACAAGGAGGCTACCATTGTTTACACATGTTTTTGTAAACATTTTGAAATAAAGGGGCTCTAATCCTGTAATATTAATTTTTTCCACATTAACCCGGTTCAAATTTTTAGAGAACTTACATGAAATTTTTGTTTGGGTTTTTTTATTTTAAGTTTCTTTATGCGCGTTGTGGATAATTTTAGCATGCGACACAAAAATTCGACATGAAATAAAGTTTTAGCCAATGCTTGCTGTAGTAAATGGAGTATTGAAAGCAATACAGCTTTTGCTTAAGCTAAAGCAAAAAATATTTAGCTTTAGTTAAGGGTATTGTTTCTTTATACAATGTGAGTGTTGTTGTAAATGTTTTAAAGCAACACAACAAAATCTTAATTGTTAAGCTTAGAAAATACACTACGATACAATCATTCTACAATCGACCGTTGTACCGATATCGTTCGACACGATAAAGTTGGATATGACTTTGCTTTATAAAGCTTTATTATTTTGATTCTGTAAAAATTATTTGCGTTAAATAGAATGGATTGTGATTTGAAACTTAAAGTTTATATATTTGCTTTAGCAAATAAAGGTTTTATTTATGCAACGCAATTTGATTTCAAAGAAGCTTTATTAAACTAAACCGGCAGCAATTCCGCCTATCAAAGAACTGAACAAAGCTTTTTCTTAAAACTGTGGTTTAAATACTATTTAATTGCTAAAGGAGGCGAAACATCCAACGGCGACGTGTTCCCACAGGCAAAGACGAAGTTCATGGCAGACTAATGGGAAGCGATGTTGAGCTTCGAGTTTCTCGATTTGAATTTATTCCGTGTTAACTCTTGCACCCTCAAATTCGAGTGTCCTCGCTCGTGACTGTAGAATGGCGGATATTGACTTTTGCTAATCCTCTTGATCGGTGCTGGTCGTTCTGAAATCTCTGAGGTTGTAATTCGGCTGCTGCTTTCGTTTCTCTTGTTTCTTTTGTTGTGGAGATGGTTAGGTTGCCTTTTTTGCGTGCTAAAAACAGTATCCGGGATATAACCATGCGGTAATTTTGAAGGTCGTCAAACTGTACGTTGTTTCTCTCTTCAATTTGGCTTATGAAGTGGGTGTTGTTGAAGTGCAGCTCTTTCATCAATTCTATGGTTAAGAGTTCTTTAAAGGCTTTCGACGATGAGTCTTGTGGTACGATGGCCGGAAGCGGTCTTGAGTTGTGATCTCGTTAGAGACAAAAGATCGTTTGTTTCCAACGATATTGTTCTATTAATGTTCCCGATACACTGTTTGTTTCGTTGTTGAGCATTATTGAACCGTTGAAGAAGAAATGGTTAAGAAGAAAGTAGTTCCTCGACCGTTTGAATATGTTAATTGTTGATGTTGATGCAATTCGCTGATCTGCTTTGATATAGGTTTGGTATGCACTCCGTATCGCTTAAGTTTATAATTTCATTTATCTTACAAATGGTTAGATCGTTAAAAGCTTGACAATTATTCTTAATTCCAAAAAAAATTTTCCGCATTTTTTTTCTTTTTATTTGGCTTAACTAATAATCTTTTACAATCATTGGCACGTGCACAATATAAATCATAGACTATTAGAGGCTACTTGTATTTTTTTCCAAAATAAGCCCTAACTAGATTTATTTCGGTACTCGAAAGTATAAAAGATTTTTGTAATAACTGCTTTCACCCACTGTAAGGCATGTCCTATGTTTGTTATCTCTACTTTTATTACATCTAGTCTACGTTTAATGCTGGTAGAATATTCTTTTTTATTTTCATCATTCGTTTTCAAAATCCTAATTATGACACTCGTAATGTTATTTATTTTTTCTAGTGATAGTCTGTTTATAACTAATTTCTTATTGGTATTATCTACAGGGTGACTGACACGAAGTGCTACCAAAACAAATCGCCACAGAATTTTTATTTTTTGATGAATTTTATTGAATGTTCACAAATATTTAAATTTTCAAATTGCATTATCAGTTTTCGATTTGGCCACCCTTAGCCGCGATTATGGCCTTCAAACGGTCGACAAAGCTATTGCATGCAGCACGAAAATGGCTCTGCGGTATTTTGACCCATTCCCGGCGAAGCGCTTGCTTGAGATGATCGACACTTATTTTATTTTTTATTTTTTTTTTGTATTTTTTTGTCCCAACCTTGCTCTTCAAAATACCCCAAACCGAGAAATCTAGCGGATTTGCATCCGGTGAATTTGATGGCCATTGGGCAGTGGAAAAGAACCGCGGAATGTTGTTTCTCAGCCAATCTTGATTGACGTGCGCTTTATGACTCGGATCCGAGTCCTGTTGAAATTTCCAGGCTCTTCGGCCGAAATGTTTTTGTGCCCAAGGCTTCAACGCTCCCTCCAACACATGATCCCGATAAATTTGAGCGTTTATCTTGATGCCACGGTCCAAAAAAACGAGCGGTGAACGGCTTTCGGCCGTTACGGCGGCCCAACCCATCACCTTCGGCGGCGCTTGGTTTCGAGTGGCAATCCGTTGGTCCAAATTTTCTGTAGAATGGCCGGGCAAGTAAATCCGGTCGTTTTGCTTGTTGACATATTGCTCAATAACGAACGGTGAATCATCGGAGAAAACCAAATTCGGCAAATCGCCACTTTCGTGCAAGCGTAACAACTCCTTTGCTCTTTCCACTCTAACTTTTTTTTAGCATCGGTGAGACTATGGGTTTTTTGAAATTTCAAGGCCTTTAGTCCAAGATGATCTTTCAATAAGTGCTTCATCCGTTCGAGCGAAATGTTCACGTCACGACCGATTTTTCTGCCGCTACGGCGCGGATTCCGAGCCAATTTGGCCTTCACCTTCCGAATGATATCCGGCGATGTTGCAGTGCGTTTCGGTCCACCACCATGGTGTTTTGCAATGCTGCCAGTATCGTTATAACGATTTATGGTGCGATACACAAACATTTTATTCACATGCAGATGTTTTAACTGAACAATCTGCGGCTGTGGTTTTCCAGCCAAAAATAGAGCAATCACACTATTACGCTTGAATTCCATTGCGGATAACTTTTTTCTGAATATTTCCCACTAAAATGCTTTTGTACGCTTGTAAACAATGGAATGAACTGTCATTAGTGTAAATTTGAGAGCTCTGTCATCACTGGTTTGACAGCAATGACAGTCTGAAGTTGGTAACATTTCGAGTCAGTCACCCGGTAGTAGGTTTTTAAGTTTTAGCTTTTATAACTTGAAAGCCGTCATGGTCCGATGTATCGGCTGTCCACTTCCATGTAGTTCCTAGAATGTTTATTGCCCTATTCTTTTGGACTATTGGTTTGATGCGGTTAAGTCGGTTAAGGATTTCAGTGATTTCATAAGATTGGTAAAGGATTGTCCTTACTTACATTAGCTTGGATTTTGAACTGTACATCATCAATTATATCTTGGTATGCTGCAAGTTCGATTATGTGCAACAGTTTAAATGTACCGGCTTGTAGTTCGCAGTTCCTGTACTCAAGTTAACTAGTTTTGAATTGGAATAATCCAGTATTTTAATTTCTGCGAGGCCCAAAGATATGAAGGACCTAAAAAAAGATATCAGGTTTTAATATTGACTTTGTGGACTTTTTTTCTTGATTTGGTTAGGATTGTTGTTGGATTATTCTCCTTGACTATTTCCCTTCTGTGCCTTGTGGAAAGCTTGGTATTGTATGGTATGTAATCGTGATTTTTACGAATATATCTTTGCCGGGATTCTTTAGGGGCTGCCGAGTTTTATTGTGATAGTCTAAATCCTTATTTTGTCTTTATTTTAACATAACATAAAAATGTTTTCCTTCCAAGCCTTCTCAAATGGTTCAGTGTCAGTGCTAACGATTCTTCCGAAAAATACTTCAATAGGTTTTTTATTGGTAGTGGAATGAACCGAGAAATTGCACTCGTAGATAGCACGATCTAGCAGCTCTTCAACCGATTTATGGAATCGGTTTGCCTTAAGGCAACGCATTATTTCGAAAAGTGTCGAGTGAAATCTTTCCACTTGACCGTTGACAAAGCTTGAGTCTTTGGGGAGTCTTATAGATTTAAATTCCTAACTGGTCCTGGAGCATTAAGCGTATCGAGGCAGAATTGAACGCTTGTTCATTGTCAAAAAAAACAGGGTAGGCTGTGTCGAAGACACGGCCGTGGGTTTTGAGCGTGACGTCTGTCCGGGACGAAAGAAAAGAAAACAGCAGGCGAAAATTTAATTTTAATCGACCATTCAAATTTTTTCTTTGTTAGAGCCCTGTTAACTTTAACAACAAATTCAGATGCACTCGATATACATGCAAATAAATACAAGATGCATTTTGACGGATACGTTTTTTTTTTACGCAATGCAAAAGCATCATACGGTTTTACGAGACGCAGGCTTTAATTTTGTTAAAAAAAACTTACTTATAATGGTTAGAATCTTCCATGTAAATTCTTTAACTTGAGGCCATATCACTTCCATATTTGTATAGAAAGTGTTAACATCATATAATCATTATATACAAAAGCGTATATGTGGAAAAGTACCGTATGGTACTGAAAGGATATTTCAGAGTCATTATTCTATAAACAATGAGAAATGAACCGTATATTAAAGATTATTGTTTGATTTTGTATTAGTATACAGTCTGTACAATGATAATAATAATATTCGGCGCGACAGACCATTGCGGTCCAAGGCCTAACTTCTCGCGACCATTTGTGCTGCACATGTTAATTTTTGGACACAAAATGGAAGGGACCTACAATTTAAGGCCGGATCCGAACGGCGAATTAAGAAGCTTTCCGTGACAAGGTATTACTCTCGGAACGTTTGTCACCCATTCGCGAGAGGTGGGACACCGTGAAAAATACTTTTGGGTGTTGCTGGGATTCGAACCCGAACCTCCTGCTTAGCAGCCATGTGCACTTCCACTGAGCCACGGCGCCCACGATACAATGATAAGCATAGTTAATTTAATAAGAAGTGAATGGCGAACCGTCTGTTATATAACGATAGAAGACGAACAGAATGTTAAAAAAAACCGAAAGGAAATAAGCAGACAATGAACCAACAGAAACTGTCACTCATAACCTTCTCTACAGAATGTCCAACTGTTTTGCGTTTTAAGAATACATGCTTAATAGAGAACAAGAGAGCTAAATCCATATAAAAATTTCCTGTTTATTTCTCGTTTCGTTTCTCGGTCTTTTTAAATTCTCTATATTAACTTCACTTGCCCGTGTGTTTGTGGGCTTGTGGGTTTGTGGATTTGTGTGTCATGGAATATTGCGATCAATTTTTAACCCACTTCCTACAGCCTGATTTTATTGAAATTTGGCACACATGTATATCTCCCATGACAAAACTTTCTATTAAATTTTGAGGAAAACACTTTTTGTAAAAATTTGGAGCGATCGGCGCCAATATTAGGGAAATTAGGGACCCCAATATACAATTTTTAAATATCGCTATATCGCATCAGATCACGGCAAAGTATGAGCTCTGTGCTTTGTGAGCAGCTGTTCGCAGCCGCTGCGGCATTTGGTGGATGATTTTGCCACAAAACGAGCACGCGGTGTGTGTGTGTGTGTGTATCCCCGATTAGAGAATTTACATTAAAAATTTTAATTTTTATGGGTTGTTTTTTATTCTCTTCACTTCCACCAGTTAGTTAGAACAGAGTGTTAAAAAAAGCCGAAAGCGGACAAGCAGACAATGAACCAACATAAACTATACTGTCACGCATAATCTTCTTTACAAAAAGCTCAACTGTTTTGCTTTTTAAGAATACATGCTTAAAAGAGAACAAGAGAGCTAAATCCATATAAAATTTTCCTGTTTCTCACTACAAAAACTTAAGTTTCTCGCTCTATTTCCTTCACTGAGAAATTTTGTAATTTTTAAATTATTAAAGAAAAGCTGAACGAAAGCAAGCAGAGAACCAACACGAACCTTTTTCGTGCAACCGTATGGGTTGCAAGATGCAACTGCAAGGCTAAGAGAACGAGTAAGCAGAGCACCGAAGGGGACTTTCGAGTTTCAATCAAAACCTTCTCTATAGAAAGCCCAACTGTTCCGATCGTACACAGATACATGCTTAGATTTAGACCAAACGTATTTGGATTAGTAATCAACTAAAGAGCAAAATTCATATAAAATTTTTCTGTTTCCCACTACCACATCTTACGTTTCTTGCTCTTTGTGACTACTTATTTTTTGTACACTGTATTCACATCCCACAAACACACATGCGTTTGGGCTTGGTTTACAGCATTAGTATGCGTAGAGTTGATGACAATAATGATCATATTCCAGAATTTCCATAGGAAGAGATCTTATAGTCACATCTTAGTCCTACATTCCGAATTTCATGCGAATCGCTTGAAAAATTGCGTTGCTCCAGATATTCCAGACAATAATGATTATATTCCAGAATTTCCATAGGAAGAAATCTTTTAGTCACATCTTAGTCCTACATTCCGAATTTCATGCGAATCGCTTGAAAAATTGGTTTGCTCCAGAAATTCCAGACAATAATGATCATTTTCCAGAATTTCCATAGGAAGAAATCTTATAGTCACATCTTAGTCCTACATTCCGAATTTCATGCGAATCGCTGGAGAAATTGCTTTGTTCCAGAAATTCCAGACAATAATGATTATATTCCAGAATTTCCATAGGAAGAAGTCTTATAGTAGCATCTTAGTCCTACATTCCGAATTTCATGCGAATCGCTTGGAAAATGGCTAAGTTCCCAAACTACTGACATTTAAAAGTGGCTCACTTAAAAGTGTGACGCTTTTGATCACTTAACAGTGTCTCACAACAGTGTTTCACAACAGTGTGAGCATTAACATTTTACTTTTTGAAAATGCACCCCCTTATACCTTGTAGTGAGACGTTGTCACGTCAAAACAATGGCTTAAAGTAACATTTTTGTAGTAATTGGATTTTATTTTCTAAACTACTACGGTGAGCTCTTTTATGTTCTTTCAGAATCTCTTCTTCCTGCTCAGTTTCATTCGATAGGTCTTTAACCCTAATTAGAGTAAACCTGGTCTTGCATGATTTAAAATGTGTCCGATAGACTTCCTGAATTTTACCCATTATATCTTCCTTTGTGAAAATGCCATTAATGACGCTTAGGCTCAGATGCCGTTTAAGCTGCTTAATTAAATCTTCCTCGGATAAAATCTGGCTAGTAAGTATGTGGTGAGATGAATATGGATATGAAAGGATGGAAAGGGAATTTGAAATTGGTTTGTTTCCAGTAAAGAAACATCAATTGGTTCTTAAAGACGTTTATCGGACGTCGGAAGACACTTTCAATTAATGCGTGAGGCGAACTTTCGCTGCTGTGTTACGTAGCAGTCATCGCGTTCACTTGATAGACCTGAGGAGGGCGAGAAAGAGCATCTGCAACTACATTACTTTTTCCTGGCTTGTAGCGTAGCTTATAATTATATTCCTCGAGGATCGCTCTTCAGCATTTCATCTAGAAATTATTATTTTTATTGCTCAGGGCACAAGTTAAGGGCTCATGGTCTGGGTACACTTTTACACTTGATTCAAATAACTTCGTAAAGAGTTCAATGCCCAGATTATCGCTAACAGTTCTTTCTCGTTTTCTTCCTCTGTCTTGCTCAGTGCTTGCGATCTAAACAATATGGGTATCTCGTTCTTAGCAAGGACAGCGCCAATGGCGAAATTAGAAGCATTCGTTGTTAATTCGAATAATATAATAATAATATTCGGCGCGACAGACCGTTGCGGTCCAAGGCCGAGCTTCTCGCGACCATTTGTGTTGTGCATGTATATTTTTGGACACAAATGGAAGGGACCTACAATTTAAGGCCGAATCCGAACGGCGAATTGAGAAGCCTTCCGTGACAAGTTATTACTCTCGGAACGTTTGTCAGACATTCGCGAGAGGTGGGACACCGTGAAAAATACCTTTAGTGTGATTCGAACCACGAACCTCCTGCTCAGTAGCCATGCGCACGAATTTACTGTTTTATTTTGTCTGGTGTGTGCAAGAAACGACGTTGCCATGAGTAAATATTTTGAAAAATAAATATCTGGAATTTTTGTACAATAATTCGACCAAATTTTACGAACTTAATTAATTTTTGTTTTTTATTCTCACTTCTTGATTTTAGTTTTTGCTTTTAGTTTCTTAATTACTCTTTTATTGTTCTTCCTTTTTTTCTTAATATTCAATCTTGTTTTTCCTCTTTAATTTTACTTTTTTATTGGTAATCTTTTAATTTAATTCACTACTTTATTTCTAACCCTTATTTTTTCTTCCACATAGCAATCGGCTGCTTTTTAAATTCTCTATATTAATTTCGCGTGCCCGTGGCTGGCTGGCTGGTCAGATCTTCTGATAAATTTTTAACCCACTTCCCAAAGCCCGATTTTATTGAAATTTTGCACACATGTATATTTCCGGTGACAATACTTTCTATTAATTCCCATACAAATATTTTACAAAATTTACTCGATTTTCGTAAAATTTTATACAAATGTGTATCTCCGATGGAAAACACTTTTTGTAAAAATTTTGGAGACCCCGGGCGCCAGGGTCGTGAGGCTCTATAATTTTTTTTTAAAAAAATTAACCCGATTTTCTTCAAATTTTATAGAAGTATGTATCTCCTATGGACTACACTTTTTGTAAAAATTTTGGAGACCCTGGGACCCAGGGGAATCATAACATTGACTACTGCTTTATTTACGGAAGCCAAAATTAAGCCATTAATTCCACTTGGAATGAGTTATATTCACTGTTTGACTCTATATCTACAATATATCACTTGATCCGTGAAACACTTCTGAAATAGTCATTGCGGACGATTTAAATGTCACAATTTTATTTGACTTTGCCACTGTGGCCTGACGAACAGCTAAAAAAAGAAGAGCCCACTAGAATACCCGACATTGTAAGTCATCACGATATCACGCTTAACGTGTTTCTTACCTATCAACCTAATTAATGGTCATTATCATTATTATTATCATTCATCTAGGGTCTTACGATAATTTATCGTTGTCGAACCCTGCATTTAAAGAAAACCTCCGGGAGTATTTTTCTAGCTGAATAATAGAACCCCTACTTTGGAAACCAGAGTCAAAAATGTGCAGAAACTGGGACAAAAATAGCTACCTTTCCGAACTCGCACGTTTTTATGTTTACCCCATAAACGCTGGTGTTCACAAATCTTCTGTCGTCTAAGCGAAATAAAAACATCCAACGTTTATTTAAGAAAATTGCATGTAAGAAACTGAAACAATTCTCGGCGTGTGCAACTACACGAAGCTTCGTTGAAACGACTACATTCTTTACATTCTTTAAATTAAAATGGACATAAGCAAGATTTAATAATTTATTTATTTAGAGTAGTTGGTTTCAACTTTCGAAAAAAAATTTTTTGGCTTGCTGCGCATATCATAAGAACCTTCACACATACGCTTTATTTCGTATTTCATAGCGTAGAATATCTCCCATATTCGGTTGCAAGTCATATCGGAACTTTATCAAATTATTTGATGTTATTAATTTATCATAGATTTTTCTTTTCTTTTCCTTCCTTTTTTCCTCTTTTTTCTTTTTTACGGCTGCTGTAGGAATTTTCGCAAGTACTTAGGGTCACTGACTTTGACATTTCATGAACTAGTTTTTGACACTGTAATTTCTTCAGTTCATCTGTCACATTTTTTGCTACTATTCCCGTGCTGGATATAATAATCGGCACCACTCGAATGTCTGTAAGTCTTTCTCGTTGTTTGATTTCGTGTGCAAGTTCAACATATTTCCCAATTTTCTCGGCAAAAGTTCGATTAACATTGGACATGTCGGGTCTGTTTGCCATTATTGTGTGGGCATTTGTAATTACTCGGTCCCAATAGAGTTTGAAATCTGTTTTTGTTTTTTTTAGGAAATTAGGGACAGGAAAAGATGAGATGTCTATGCACGTCTGTCTTAAATGATTGCAGATCATACAAATGCGGAAACACAGCATCGGGCAATTCATTCCACATAACTATTGTGCGGCTAAAGAAGGAATCTCTGAATTGGTTAGTACGTCCGAAAATAAGCCTTATGGTAGACCCGTGGGCTCGAGTTGAGGCACGGGTATTACGGATGGGTTCGAGAATGGGCGGGATGCATCTGTATATTTCTTTTAAACACCGTTTCCACAAGCGATAAAACAGTGACAAGCAGGAAACATTCCTACGATGTTCAAGCGATTCGATTGTTTTCGCGATATTGAACCTGCCCAGACAATACAGTTGTATTCAAGTTTAGGGCGAATATATGCCTTATTAATAGTAGCCAGATCTGAAAGTGTGAAGTACATATTACACCGTTTTAGGAAACCTAAACATCTCGCAGCATTCTTGGCGATGGCAAATATGTGGGGGTCTAACGAAGATTGTTGTTGACGCACATACGGAGAACTGCTAGTTTTTTAGTTTATTTGATGGATCTAGATCCTTTCATGGATAAAGGTTGAGGGTTTAAATTACGCTTGAACGACCGAAGACAGCATTGGATTTTTTTAGAAGCGTTAAACTCTATTATGTAGTCCCCACCTTGTTAAGCTGCCAGAGTCAGAATTAAACGTGTTCAACATACATTGTTGCTCAAGTTCCACTTTTGATGAAGGGGGTGTACAGAAAGCGTGAAATCATATGAAAAGCTAAGAGTGCTGTCGTCAGCGAAAGAGTGATTGAATTAGAAGTAGCGAATAGGAGATCGTTAATGAAAATGAGAAACAGTGTCGGAGACAAAACAGAGCCTTGTGGAACACCGGCGTTTATGCGTTGAATTCGGATTTGATTTGGATTCTGCCATGGAACTGTGTGAGCCTTTAGGTATTAAAATATTTTCCTGGTGAGGGCGTCACATATAAAGAGTATATGTTCTGGCGTTTCTTTTGCCTCGTTGCAGAGGCGGCAGCGGTCCGTTTGGGATTTCCCCATTTTTATTAAGTGGGCCTTAATGGGCCGTTTCCTGTCATATACCAGACAAGATATTTGAGTGCATGGCGGTTTAACTTAACTGCCT
The DNA here is from genome assembly GCA_947095585.1 of Nephrocerus scutellatus. NCBI lineage: Eukaryota > Metazoa > Arthropoda > Insecta > Diptera > Pipunculidae > Nephrocerus > Nephrocerus scutellatus. The sequence goes on along the minus strand of OX352764.1, from coordinate 63,897,474 downwards.
TGTCTATATCTTTTATGTTGTATTTGAGAAACTTTTTGATTCGTCTCATCCCAATCGATGATTCCCATTCCGCTTCGATGGCGTTATTTACCTACTCATTTATTTTGTTCCACATAGATGCATGATGGGGAAGGTTGTTTATGATATTTTTTACTTGATTTCGTTCTGGTATTCTTATTGAGAACGACGTTATGGAAGTATGTATTATATGTCATACCAATTGCGAATCGCACTTACCCCCACGAACCACACAACTAAACAAACACCCTCCACCCCGAGCAAATCACACTAACATTCAATACCCCCCAACCACTCCGTCAAGACAATCAAACACCCACCAATGTGTTTGTCAAATTACTCTGCCGGGTCTTTTAGAATTTTGCCAACGACCTAATACGGCTGAGTACATCGATTATCGTCCGATCATAGCATTCGGGTATATTATTACATAGATGGGGGACCAGAAATGCATTATTAAAACAAAACAACCCGATGGTTGCTTCATTCGGGTGGGCTTGTATATTATAATATAGATGTACATAAGCATATAATTATTAATAAATTTGAAGATGCAATTAATATTTGATAATATTTATTGCATAATCTAAATGGCATAAAATATTAAATACTTTATTAAATTTGCGTAAAAAATGTAATTCACTTAATATAACTATAAAATTTAATTTGTGTTAAAATTGCAGACAACTTCGCTTTGTGATTCGGAAAAGCTAAAGTTACCGAATCCTGAAAAACGAAAAGCCGAGGACGCCGAGCAAATTAAGGACTTGAAAAAGGTACGGAGAAAAATCGTTTTTACATAGAATATTTTAATTTTTTCTCTGACATAAAAAAACTTAACAAGAATCAGGCATAGTTAATACGTAAGTAAACACGTAGACGTAAATTTAAAATTGTATTAAAAAATGTATCTAAAAATGATGTTGCATTTCAAGTTCACGATATTTCTGCCACTGTGACAACTTACTCGACTTTTTGGGTACGGCTTTTTAAAAGCGTGTTTTTCTGTGCATTAGCTATTGTTTTAAATTATCTCAGCATTCACCAATCGGTTGGGCCAGATGGCATTTCCTCAATGCACTAGTGAATTTTGCTTATATCACGGTGAATGGAGGTACCCAATTTCTGCACAAAAAAATTAACAAAATTACTTGACTTCTCCGGATCCGGCCGTTATGCGTACACATGAACCACCGCTTTCTTCTTACCACCAATGGGTGCGGAGTGTACTATAAGCTTATACCTATAAAATTCCTCCCCCCTGCCTACAATTTATAATGCAAATTTAATAAAAATTGGTTTGTAAATGTGGTTTATATTAACATTGTTGTACGCCGTGCTTTCCGCTTTCCAGGCGGAGAAGAGAACTGGACGGGAAATAAATTGACTAGACCTTGTTTTTATATTTTAAATATTTTTATTTGTTTTATTTCTACGACAAGCCCGCTTGGCTCCGACTTGTCTAGAAGTTTGGTCTTAGTTATAATTTTCTTCTACTTTAGCAGCTTTTTTTTATATCCCAAACTGGGTTTAAACTAATTCAAATTGGGCTGATTGACCGATTTATTATCTATCGAAAAAATCATCGACCAATAGTATCGATCCGATATCGATTCAATTTTGGGTCCGCCCTCAAATTCATCTATCCTCTTACGCAACATCAGTCCATGTGCATGTGCATAAGTACAATGCTTTGCACTTATGTACATAGTGTTGTGCCTTCGTAAAGTAAATACGACAGGCGATGCACACCATAAAGATCCTTATTTATTGATACACTGTCGGTCGGTCGCTTGGTTTAATTTATAAGGGGTTTTCCTATATCACAGTTAACCCCGAAATATCGGTTAGGTTTAAATAGGATATATGATGAGTAGACACTGAACAGCTAGAGGCTAAAAATGCCCTTTAAGTGATTTTGGTTCCCGCACAATACAAATGCCGTTTTTTAAGTGCATTATGAGAGCATGCAAGCGAGTAATAAAGATAACACTGCCAGCTTGTATCCTTAAGATTGAGTTATTTATGATTTTGACTTGCATTATTGGAATGTCAAATCCACTCTTCAAATAAATAACCTCTTTATGCCAATAAGAATGTGACTGTGACGATAATGAAGCGAAAGATGATAAGGGGTTGTGTTGATCACAACAACATTTTAGATTTCCCGACCCATTGGGTGGCGGGGGAAAAGGGACGTGCTGCAGCTCATAACCTTCCTCAAGCTGTCAATTACATAAATAGAAAATTTTATAAAAATTGGTTTGTAAATGTGTCTGATGTTAAAAATTTACATTTCCTCACCTCCTGGAATTGGGACGGGAGGTGCCTATAACCTTTCTTAACCATGCCAATAATATCATCATCATATTTGGCTCTACAACCGGAGTCCGGTCCTGGCCTCCCGCAAAAAGGGTCTCCACCGGTCCCGATTTTGAGCCGATGTCATCCAGTTTGGCATCCCTAAACTCTGGGCGTCCTGGTCTATGCCATCCTTCCAGCGTAGGTTTGGCCGGCCTCGCTGTAGTGTCATCATTATAAAGTCTCCGGAATCGTCGTTCCTCACATCCGGGGCCAACAATTCTTCGTAAGACTTTTCTCTCGAACGCGGCTAAGAGGTCAGAATGCTTTTTGCCTAGCACCCAAGTCTCGGATCCATATATAAGTACTGGTATGACCGACCATTGTCTTATATACCAGCAGCTTGGATGTTATGGTTAAATTCCTGGACTTGAAGAGTCTTGACAGACTATAGTAGGCTTTGTTGGCTTTAAGCAACCGTGCGCGTATTTCTGGTTCCATGCTGTTATCAGCTGTTACAGTTGACCCGAGATAGTTAAAGGATTGCACTACTTCCAATTCGCGCTCCACTTTTTTAATTGAGGGACTTCCTGTACAGCTTTTCGGTTTCTACCAACGATGTTAATATCGTCTGCGTAAACCAGTATCTGAATGGACTTATAGAGGATTGTTCCTCTCGCCGTTACGTCAGATTTTCGGATCACTTTCTCCAACGCCAGGTTGAAGAGGACGCAGGCCAGTCCATCCCCTTGTCGGAGCCCGTTATATGAATGGGCTTGATAGTGATGCGGATATTTTTACTTGGCTTATAACATTGGTCATGGTCAACATACATAGTCGTGTCAGTTTACTTGGGATGCCGAATTCTCTACTTTCTACTCTGGCTATGCTAGCATAGGCGGCCTTAAAGTCTATAAAAAAGTGTAGTGAGTTTTGAAACTCTAGACATTATTCCATCACCTGCCTAAGGGTGTAAATCTGATCAGTTGTTGATTTGCCTGGGATGAATCCACACTGGTATGGACTAATAATCCCTTTAGCGTATGGGGCTATCCTGTCTTGAAGGATAGAGGAGAAAATCTTATAGGCGGTACTCAACAACGTTATACCACGATAACTGCTGCAGGTTGTGATATCTCCTTTTATATGTATGGGGCACAGGATGCCTCTTCGCCAGTCTTCTGGCATCGCTTCTTCCTCCCATACTTGCACTATTAGCTCATGTTTTAATTAGCTCCGCTGGGATACCATCAGATCCCGGGCCTTATTATTTTTGAGCCGATTTATCGCTCTGTTAACTTCGGTTATGCTTGGTAGCACCAGCAAAGTGTGGTCTTCGGTCATTGGTGGAGCCTCCAATTCCTCAGTTAGCTGGCCATTAAGCAACTCATGAAAGTGCTCTTCCCATTGCTCTAAGATGCCTTTGAGATCAGTGATCAGATTACCGTCTTTGTCTCTGCAGTATGTGCAACGCGGTGTATATTGCGTCATACCGCGGACTCTTTGGTAGAACTTCCGCGCCTGGTGCGGTCCTCGCTCTCTATACTTTTTTAGTTCATGGACGAGATTCTTCTCCCAGGCTGCTTTCTTTCGCCGGTGAACTGTTCTTTCATATATGCTAAGCTCTTTATATTCATCCTCGCGTGCCGGCGTTCAATGAGATTGTTGCATTGCTCGGTACGCAACATTCTTACGTTCAGTCGCTAGCTTCTCTACGACTACTGTCTAAGATGGAGTCAGCAGTACTAATGAGAGTATTCTTAGGGCGTGTCCATTTATCTTCTACGCCCGGCATCTTAGGACTTACTCTTCCTGCATTTAGGGCGAGTCCTATCACTTGACCGTAGTCGTTTCTTGTCTCTTCGATGCGAAGGGCAGCCGTGTGGACTCGAATCTGATTCGCGGATGCTGTCTTTCTTGATGATGCAATCCGCGCTCGGAGCACCATACCAACAAGATAGTGGTCCGAGTCGACGTTGGCACCTCGGTACGTTCATACCGGCATCAGATTCGGGTTGTGGCGGCGGTCTATCATCACGTGGCCTATCTGGTTGCGAGTGGCTCCATCAGGAGATACCCAGGTGGCTTTGTGGATATTTTTACGCGCAAACCTTGTACCAAATTATTGTTTGCTGCCATCTCTCTGACTCGTTGTCCATTGTCATTAGTGTTCTCGTGTAAGCTATGGGTGCCTATGTACAGCCTGAATACTGGCTCCCTACCTATTTTGGCATTCAAATCCCCCAGAATAATTTTTACGTCATACTGAGGACAGGCATGGAGTTCCCGTTCGACTGATTCAAATAATTCTTCTTTTTCATCATCTGAGGAATCATCTGTAGGTGTGTGAACGTTTATGAGGCTTATGTTTTTATCTGCCCCGCACGCGAAGGGTGCATAGCCGTTAATTTACTGCTTTAAAAGCCGATAACGGTGGGTTTCATTCTTTTGCTGACTAGAAACCTCACCCCGAGCACATGATGTCTTGCATGGCAGCTGTAATATATGTCATATTCTGATTTTTGTAAGACACCATTCCCTGTCCATCGCATCTCCTGAAATGCTGTTATGTCAGCATTATAATTGGACAGGGTATCGGGTAGCTGTTGTGCAGCTCGAGCTCTATACAGTGAGCGTACGTTCCATGAGAAAATTCTTAAATCGTTTAGCCGTTTTCGTTGCCGTGGTCATCGTCGTTCATCAGTGTATCCGAGGCTGATTTGCCTCGCCTCGCGCCAACCATACTTTGAAGGGACTAGCCCGATCATTTCGCTTTTCCTGTACTGGAGGAAAATTACCAGCGGCCACGACGTGAAGGTTTGATCGCACTTCCACCAGTCAGAGATAGTTGCGGCCACATGCATTTCTGATGTATTCTGTGTTATTCGCCCTACTCTGCTGATGGCTGACCGCCATGCCAATAATATACATTGAAAATATTATAAAAATCGGCTGGTAAATGTGAGTTACCATAAATAACAAGGTCCGGCGTTTGATTGCACTGTTTTTGTCTGGAATGTCACAACCTGCTATTGTCAAACAGCTATAGCATTGGAATATAAAAAAAATTTTGTGTATCAGACCATCATACGTTACAATGATACTGGAAGCATCGTAAAACGCCATGCAGGTGGTCTTCCAAAAACAGCAACATCGCCAGAATGATTCGCAAAGTAACCGCACAAACTTAACAAAATCCACGACAAAGTGCGTAAAACCTGGCAAAAAATCTAAAAGTGTCCGATAGAAGCATCTGACGGATACCGAAAAATAAACTTCAATTGAAGCCCTACAATATTCAAAAAGTGCAGGATTTAACAACGGCTTCGGCTTCGACTTGAAGTGCTAAAACGTCTGCACGAACGAAACGATCTCGTGAAGTTGGTGTTTTCTGATGGAAAAATTGTTTACGGTTCAACAGTACGTACACAAACGAAATGATCGTGTGTGGTTATAGGTCAAGTCCAACGACAATTTGGACAAGCGAGCTGCTCTTCGCAAACAGATGGTTTGGGCAGCTGTAACTGCAATTGGTCGTTCTCCACTCGTTTTTACTGAATGAAACAAGAAAAAATATTAAACGATGTACAACAATTTGTACAAAGTCGTCACGTTCTAAATTTCATTTCTTCGCAACAATGGCGTTTATACTCACCAGACTTAAATCTAATAGACTTTTTCATAGGGTCCATTTTGGGGGCCAAAGTGTCGACAATAAGATATGAAAGTGTGGACGCATTGAAAACAGCTCTTCGTAGAGAATGGACCAAAATACTAACAGGTCACGTTCGTGCATCATGCAATGACTTCGTTAAGAGACTCGACGCTATGATCCGCGCCAAAGGTGGTTGTATAAAGCAGTAGCATAACATTCTACATAAAATTTTAAATGTTTTTAACATTCTCTAAACAAATTTAAAAAGTGAAAGGAATGGATATGGATACCCAGACGGGCATAGAATACTAGAATAGAACACTAAATGTAGAACCGTAAGATTGGTCTGTAATTTAAAATAAACTCTGGTGTAAAAAAAAGGATGTATATATGTATAAAGTGGAAAAAGCTATCTTGGTAGATGTTTCGAACAGAATACATAAGGCTAGACAAGCTTGTGGAACTTTGCATTTTTTGGAAATGGCTTAACATATTAAGAGACCTAAAAATCAAGATCTTTAAAACAAATTGGCTGTCACTCATTCCCAGATAATATTCGCGTCTTCGTAAATGGATGTTTGCGAAAAATGTTATAGTATACTGACAAAATAAAGATCTTTGGAAATTGCAGATTTTTGGAAAATGAAAACAATAATTAAACGCCGCAAATGGAATTGAATAGCCAGAGTAGTTCTTAAATGAAAACCTTAAGGAAACTAAAAAAAATCACCCCCAAGATTATTTGGAAAAGGACGGCCATAGCAGAGGCTTAGATCGCAAAACATGACGAGAAGTTGAAGCCCAACATACAACCGATTGAAATCTTATGCTTATGCTCCGCCGCGGAGTTCAGGTTAAGATGTTGAACTGTTCGTTTTGTGCGGGTTACATATTTTTGCACACAAATGGAAGCTACCTTGATTTTAAAGCCCAGTTTTTGACAAGTGGGCAACCACAACATTTTTTTCCGAAATCAAAAGCAACGCTTTATTGCACTTGAGTGACTTAATTCTAAATCAATCGCTCAAAACCATTTCTTGAGCACACAAAGCACAGAGCTCTGACTTTGCCGTGATGCGATATAGCGACATTTAAAAAATGTATATTGGGGTCCCCAGGGGGCCGATCACTCCAAATTTTTACAAAAGGTGTTTTCCATCGAAGACACACATGTGTACAAAATTTAAAGAAAATCAGGTAAATTTTGTAAAATATTTGTATGGGAGGCCCCCGATACCGCAGCCCGATCCCGCAGCCCGATCTTTCTGAAATTTTAATAGAAAGTACTGTCACCGGAAATATACAGGTGCGCCAAATTTCAATAAAATCGGGCTTTGAGAAGTGGGTTAAAAATTGATCAGAAAATCTGACCAGCCAGCCACCCAGCCACGTGCACGCGAAGTTAATATAGAGAATTTAAAAAAATGAATAGTCGGTCTTCTTGACCATCTTTACAAAAAACAGAAGACCATCTTTAAAAAATAGAAGAACCATCTTTACAAAAAAAAAAACAGAAGAACCATCTTTACAAAAATCAGAAGCACCATCCTTAAGAAAACAGAAGAGTCATCTCTACGTGTTTCCAGAATCTTATAATCTGCAGGCGTTCAAATTAGCCGTTAACAACTTCTTGAAGGATGATGGTTAAAGTATTCATAAGTTGTTTCTTAATATACAAAAAAAAAAAAACATTTTTTATATTATTTTTATAATTTGTAATATTTTCTTGGTCAAGGTTTTTTTGTAGTTTTCCCTGACCATGATTCATGGATAAAAGTATTTGGACTCGCGTCGTTCTAAATTCGTGTTCGTTTTTCGTATTGCTTTTCCAATGAATCAGGGAGAATTCTAAGAAAATAAATTGAAACCGGCTACAAACGTGAGGAATGTGATAAATTGTAAATCACATCCTTTCGATTTTTATTTTATTTTGAATTTAATATAGGGCTTAGCCCAACTTATTGCCGTGACGTAAGTCATTCAGGGAGTCATCCCTTGGCAATAAGTCTCTATATAAAAAAAAAAAAAAAAAAAAAAAAAAAAAAATCACCAAAATCATATTTAAAACCAATCAACATAAATCACCGTCATGTATATTTTTATGTAAGTTCTAAACTAAATTCGAGTAGAAATAAAGTCTGGAAATTTGAACATTCAATTATACTAGTCAGTAAAAGAATTTTTTTTTTAAATCAAATTAAAATAAATTAAACTCTAAAAAAAGTAAATTAGCTTAACAATTTAAAATTTTTTTTTTCTCGAATACAAAATAAAATCACTTGAATTTTTTTTTCTCACTGAAGCGTAATTTGTAATTTTCCCTAAGTTCATGCAAGGTGAGACAGCTCATACGGACACAGAAGAACTACTAGCTTTAAGAATTTCTGACCAACCGACAAGAACTAGAAACACCATGGACTCTGTAAACTTACAAATACTTTTAGATACCGCTATTCAACAAGCCGTTCAAAGATCTAAGCAAGATTTCCAAACTACTATAGATAATTTAACCGCGAGAATCAATATTTTAGAGCCTCCTTCCGCTGTGGAGGAATATAAAGAAATACAAATTTTACCAGATGTTGCAAAATGCGACAAAACCTTAGACATTGTGAAGTCCGTCCCAGAATTCAGGGGCGACCCCAATAGATACGTCTCCTGGCGCCAAGCCGCTATGACAGCGCATAAACTTTTCGAATCGTATGTAGGAAGTTCCAAATACTACCAAGCGGTAGCTATTTTGAGAAATAAAGTTGTAGGAAATGCGGATGCCGCGTTAAGCGCCTATAATACCGTCCTAAATTTTAAATCTATCATAGCTCGATTAGACTTTACTTATATGGACAAGAAGTCTATCTTTACTTTGGAACAAGAACTGTCCACACTTCGACAAGGACGGAGAATGATAATTCAATTCTATGACGAAGTAGAACGTTAGTTGACTGCCATCGTTAATAAAGTCATCATGTCACATGAAGGTGAGACTCATCTGATTAATTCACTAAATCAGAAATACCGCGAAAATGCATTGCGAGTGTTTGTCTCCGGACTTAACAAACCGTTATGCGATACGCTCTTTTCTTGTAAACCTGTAGACTTACCAACAGCTTTAGCATTAGCTCAAGAGTTAGAAACAAACCAAAACCGTTACCACTTCGCAGCCATTTACAATAATGGACTAAACAGGTCTTCGCAAAATTTTTCGACTCAGCCACTTCCAAGACAAAACCTACAAAATACTAGGCAGAATCCTTATAACCAACAGCCTAATCATCCTTATGCCTTTCAAAGCCATTTTGGGCAACAATACACACAATTTTATCAAAATTGTCCTCCACAATCACCAAATCAGACTCAACGTTACAATGCCTTAAATTCTAATTTCCAAACCCATCCCAATCTTCGCAACTTTACCCGAAATCAACCAGGAAATCAACAGACTTAGGGGTAAATCAGTTCTCCCCTATATTGAACGAATGATAGGTGGTAGACACATCAAACTCTTAATAGATACTGGAGCTTCAAAAAGCTATATTACCAACGTTAGCGGATGAAAACATTAAAGAATTAGAAAAACAATTTTTAGTTAAGTCAATTCATGGTGCCGACATAATCAATCAAAAAACATTAATTAACGTCCTCAATAGAACTGAAAAATGTTGTATCCTTCCAAATCTGTCTTTATTCGATGTCATCATAGGGTTTAACTTTATGAAAAGCATAAAGGCGGTTTTTGAAACTGAAAAAGATATTATCTATTTTGATAATGGTCAAGAAAAATTGAAATACCTAGACTTAAATGCAGTTAATGCTTTAGTAGAAAATTCCTGTATCCCAAAAAATATTGAACATTTTTTTTACAAAATAATTAATGAAAACTCTGGCGTTTTCGCCAACCCGAACGAAGCCTTGCCTTTTAACACGAAAATTTCCGCAATAATTAGGACTAAAGACCAGGAACCCATCTATTCAAAATATCAATCCTACCCCATTCCAATGATAGAATTTGTCAATAAAGAAGTCAAGGAGCTTTTAAAGAACGGCATAATAAGGCCGTCACGATCTCCTTATAATAGCCCTGTTTGGGTTGTCGATAAGAAAGGAACAGACGAAAGTGGCAAGCCAACAAACGACTTGTATTTGACTACACAAAACTTAACTTAAAAACTATTCCTGACAAATACCCAATTCCTGATCCGTCTGTTATTCTAGCGAATCTTGGAAAGTCTAAGTTTTTCACCAAATTAGACTTGAAGAGCTGCTTCCACCAAATTAATTTGGCTGAACGCGATCGCGAAAAGACCGCTTTTAGCGTAAATAATGGAAAATACGAATTTTGCCGTTTGCCATTTGGCTTAAAAAACGCACCAAGTATTTTTCAGCGGGCCATCGACGACGTCTTACGTGAAGAAATCGGGAAAATATGTCACGTGTACATAGATGATATCATCATATTTTCTGACTCTGAGCAAAAACATATCTATGACATTGACACAATATTAAAGAGACTTTATAACGCTAACATGAGAGTATCATTGGAAAAATCGAAGTTTTTCAAAACCTCAGTAGAATATTTGGGATTCGTTGTTTCTACTGATGGAATTAAAACATGTCCTAAAAAAATAGAAGCTATCGTAAATTACAAAACCCCCACAACCTTAAGAGGTCTAAGGTCATTTTTAGGGCTAGCAGGCTACTATAGGAGGTTCGTTAAGGATTACGCAGCTATAGCAAAACCCCTGACTAAATATTTGCGTGGAGAAAATGGACACGTCGGAACAAAGCATTCAAAACATGTTATGGTTTTTTTAGATAAAGATGCCCTAAGTTCTTTTCAAAGAATTAAAAAAATTCTTTCATTTGAAGACGTCCTACTTTTATACCCAAATTTTGAAATACCATTTGATCTTACAACAGACGCCTCATCTCAAGCTATAGGAGGCGTCCTTTCGCAGAATGGACGTCCTATTACTATGATATCTAGGACACTATCATCCACAGAAGAAAACTACGCGAAGAACGAGCGCGAACTTTTAGCTATTGTATGGGCCCTGAAAAATCTTAGACATTATCTGTATGGAGTAAATAAGCTTAATATCTTAATAATATTAATTTTAAAAACCGAATTCGACAGTATATTACATACAAGGAAATTAAAGACCTTTTGGATGCAATCAAGTACTGCGTTAACCCGCAAATAGTGAACGCAATCCACTGTGACTTGCGCACTCTAGCTCAAATTCAACACTTTCTCATTACAAACTATTCGTCCGTAAAATTCCGATTCGCAAATAAATTTGTGACAGACATTTTTAACCCCAATGATCAAATTGAAATCCTAAAAAATGAACACAATAGAGCACATCGGTCAGTTGTAGAAAATACAAAGCAAGTCCTCCAAGATTATTATTTTCCAGATATTAGGAAAAAGCTAAAAGAAATTACAAAAAACTGCAAAATTTGTCACACAGCCAAATACCAGAGGCATCCACAAAAACACGAACTGGGCGAAACCCCCATACCGTCATTTCCAGGAGAAATCCTTCATATAGACATTTACAATACAGACAAGAAATTTTTTTTAACTTGCATAGACAAATTTTCTAAATTCGCCATAGTAAAGCCAATAGCCTCTAGAGCTATAATTGACGTCAAACCTGCACTTATAGAAATCCTAAACTTTTTCAAAGAAACAAAAACAATAGTCTACGAAAAATCTCTAAATTCACAAACCATAAGATCCTTAACTAAAAATAATTTTGGAGCCGATATTTATACAAGCCGGCCAATTCATAGCACCTCAAATGGCCAAGTTGAACGATTCCATGGAACCCTACCCGAAATAGCTAGATGCCTAAAATTAGAGTATGCAATAGAAGATTCCACAGATCTAATCCTTTTGGCCACTGCAAAATATAATAGGTTCATTCATTCTACCATTGATCTCAGGCCTATTGACTTAATGCAATCCATACCAGTTGAAAATTCTCGCCAAACAGAAGTCTGACTTGGCTTATCACAACAAAAAAACAGTAGTTAAGACATACCGTCCTGGGGAAAAAGTTTATGTTAAGACAAATAAACGATTAGGAAATAAATTTAGCAAAGTTTTTGTTGAAAAAGAAGTACAGCAAGACCTTGGGACAACGCTTAAAATTGACGGTAAAATAGTCCATAAAGATAATGTTCGATTCCTCATTACAGCATCCTGATGTTCCTTACTAAAATACTCCTTAACCATGCTACCATTCTGGATTACAGTACCTCACATTACATACCAGTAGCAGAGGGGAATGTGGCCATCTTTGAATGTTATGGAATGTTGGCTCACATTACAAAATTGACAGACTTTATAGCAATAGCCAAGGACACAAAGCATTTAATCGAACTGCTACCGCAATGACACACAAAGAAATTATTAGAATCCGAAGTAGACCAGATACTTAAAGCAATAGCCTCTCTTCGCATACATCATAGACATGCACGTAGTATTAACATTCTTGGAACAGCATTGAAATATATAGCTGGCACACCAGATTATGACGATTTTGGTGAAGTTCGCAGCAAACAAAACGAGATAATACAGGATGAAAATATTATAAAATTTCTAATTAAAAAAATTTTTTTTAATGTTTTTTTGCGATTTGTTGTCTTTTTTTTGTGATTTCAATGTTCATCTAGTTCTGAGCTATGTTTAAAGTTTCAAGTCCCTAGCTCAATGAGAAGTTAGCTTAAAATCAATTACAAAATTCCACTAGCACAGCCAGACATACACGAAAGCGAGCTAATAAAGGGTGTCCGAACCAGAGCGCCGAATTTGCTCTCACAAAAGTTTAGCTCTCTGGGTCGTGTGGAAGTTGGTTTAAAAGGACCTCAAAAAGTCGAAAAAAAATATTCAACGCATCACACGTGACAAATGTCAAAAAAAATCAACGTAAATCCGGCGCTCTTGTTGGGAGACCCTATATAAACGTTTTAAAATAACAAACGATTTCATTCTCTGACTTTACTGCTTCCTTTGGTGCAAGTCGTATTGGGTTTATCCTTCGTTCGTAATTTATCCTTCATAGAATGAGAAATTTATCATTATAAAAATTTAAACTTAACAGAAATTTATTGAACTACATTAATATGTGTTACTAAATGAAAACATTGATCATTTTCTCTTAGGCAAAACTGGAGACCAAAGCGTTAAAAGCGAAAAGACCAGGATTTACAGATGAACGTTATCACGAAACGTCGTATTACCTAGAAAATGGTATTTATAAGATTAAGCATATAATAAAAGTGTACATAAAGGATTTTTTTTCCCATGCATATATTATTATAATGAAGTTTTGGTGGTGAGTTTTTTTGCGAAAGGCCAGGACCCCGGTGCTGTTGAAATAAAAGTAATGTTGATTCAAATGAGTTGCTACTTTAGATAACTTACGTTTATGTACATTTTTTAATACGTTAAAAATTTGTATTTTTCAAACTATAAACTTTTGTAAATTAACTGATTAAAACTTTAAAACAGGTCTACGAAAAGTATATCCATATTACTTCACATTTACCACTTTTACAAAAGGACGATGGGTTGGAGAAAAAATATTGGATGTGTTTGCAAGGGAATTTAGAGCACATCCTGCGGAAGAATATGAACGCTGCATTAAAGCAGGAACACTAACAGTTAACTATGAGAAGGTTCTTATAGATTATAAGTTGAAACACAATGACTTGCTGGCCAACATTGTACATCGGTAACAATATTAAATAAATTTTCTAGATTGGTTTTTAAATGGTATGTTTTAATCATGATTTGGATAAACCCTTGTAACTCTGTAACCAAATACCTTAGCACATTTAATTTTTTTACAACTATTACCCGATGAATTAACAGAGATTTAAATAGAATTGTGCTACAACTATTTTCATACTCAAATTATTTTAAAGTGCACATGAATTTCCTCTTGTCTGCATGACATAAAATGCAATTAAGGAAATGTAGTTAGTATCATGTAGCGTTCGTTGTGGTTGGGTAGGTCAGACGATTTGCTATTGGTTTTGCAGATTGCTTTACTATTAATAACATATAACATGTACATATATAGTAACATTATAAAATATTGCAGGAGCGTTAAATTAGAGCTTTGCTGTGGTGGTACTTTATATATGTATCTTACAGGTATTGTAATTTTTGGTTTAATTTGAACACAAGCAATACAAAATTTAATTACTTTTAGGACACAGGTTCAATATAAGTGTATACAACATGAAAGGTTAAACGTTTACTATCAACAACATTGCCTTTTGTGATTGCTTTAATATGAGATCTGATATGATGAAACTGCATCGGAGCAATTTTACCATTGCTTAAAGGTTATGCACGTTGAAAAGTTTTTCTTTCTTTCTTTCTTCAGGTGATTTTATCTGCTAAGCTCAAAAAAAGCAAAAGTAATTCTCCTAACATTTTTCCATAGTCTTTAGGTTCCAATCACAATTCCTAAAACCTTTTGTGATTGCTTTAATATGAGATCTGATATGATGAAACTGCATCGGAGCAATTTTAACATTGCTTAAAGGTTATGCACGTTGAAAAGTTTTTCTGTCTTTCTTTCTTCAGGTGATTTTATCTGCTAAGCTTTATACAACCTAAACTACATGATACATTACAAAGCTGACGTTATTAATCTAAGCTCAAGCTCAAAGCAAAAGTAATTCTCCTAACATTTTTCCATAGTCTTTAGGTTCCAATCACAATTCCTAAAACAACAAGCACTAATGTTTTAAAATAAAAATTTGTAAAATTAAATTTAGTAAAATTAAATGGATATATTTAAAAAAAATCATCGCTAATCCTTAGTAGGTCTACTACAAAATGGATTTGTAGGTGTAACAGATCATTACGGCTTCTCGTGGTTTTATATTTTTGTATACAATTAAACTTAAAGTCATATCCGAAAGGCGAATTGAGAAGCTTTCTCACGACAGTTATTACTCTCGGACGTTTTGGTATATACTTCCACACAATGGGAAGGAGCCGACAGTTTAAAGCCATAGCCGAAAGTTATAACTCGCGGACATTTATAAGACATTCGCGAGAAATACTTTTTAGTGTTTTTCTGGGATTCGAAGTTAAAACCTCCTACTCAGTAGTCCAACGAACTAACTATTGAGCTACGGTGCCCACGCCTTTTGGACTTAATCGTTAAAACGGGAGAACACACGACCTGGAAATTGGTGTTTCAAAATCTCCATCATTGCCCGAGCAGTGTGTGCGGTTGCTCCGTCCTACTGGAACCAACAAAGCTCGAGAGACCCAAAGACACTCACAAAATTTTAGCTCTCTTGGTCGTGTGGAAAATGATTTAAAAGAACCCCAAGTAGTCGAAAAAACAGACAAAAATGGGTCTAGTCAAGTTAAAGAAAAGTTTTTAAAAATATATATAGGCGCACCTAGGCCGTGGAGTCCGATCATTAACAAACTTTTACAAAAAGTGTTGTCACCGGACATACACATGTGTACAAAATTTAAAGAAAATCGGGTAATTTTTAAACAATTTATATGGATGCCCCTCGGGCCTGCGGCCAAGGTTTTAAGAAAACGTGTTTTTATATTAAGCAGAAAAACCGGTTTTGGTCTTGTGAAAATAGCGTACGTTTCTTATAGAAGAGTGCTCATCGTGCTCGTTAGATTGCCGTACTTGGCTTCCGTCTCGTGCTTCAAGCTTCTAACTCGCACGATAATCTCCAATTTCCTCGCTCGTTATGTAATATACTATCTACTATGTAAAAGAAAGTAAAATATATACATCTTTATTTTTACAGACACGAAGTTCCAGTCACTTCTCAACGAATAACAATAGTACATATGGACGAAGATATTGTGGTTGTCAATAAACCAGCATCAATACCAGTAAGTAGTTTAAACGACCATTACTTTTTTGTGCTCGTAACTATTATGCATATTATTTCAATTATATAAAAATAAAAACCAAAACAACTAATACATAGCTTGTACCTACTATGTTTAATTAAACTTATCCATAAATTTTTTTAAGAAATGAATGATTTCCACATAGTTTCTTAGATATTTTATTTTTTTTATTTCAAGACAAGATACTATAAAACGTTAAGTATCACATTTAAAATTTATGCCTATTTAACAAATTATTCGAAGAAACACCACTTCACTTTTTTCTTATTAAATTTAACTATATTATGGAAGTATTCTACTGTTATAAATATTTATTACCGGTATCTGGCACACCGTCAGCAATTGGTTAACGACCATTATGCTACAGTTACAGCGTATCAGTTTCTCTACATTAACTTCCATGTGTTTGTCTGTCGGTGTCGGGGTGGTGGAATTTCGTGATACATTTTTATCCCTCTTCCTAAAGCCAGGCTTTATTTAAACTTTGTAAGCATGTGTATCTCTTTTTATAAAGAGATATACATCTATTTCTATTCAAATTTGGAAGTGATCGGTCCACAGACCCGAGGGGAATCTATATAAATTTTTTAAAAATTACCCGATTTTCTTCAAAATTTATACACATGTGTATAACCGGTGACAACACTTTTTGTAAAAGTTTGTTAATGATCGGACTCCACGGCCTAGGTGCTCCCATATATATTTTTTTTTAAAAACTTTTCTTTAACTTGACTAGACCCATTTTTGTCTGTTTTTTCGACTACTTGGTGTTCTTTTAAATCATCTTCCACACGACCAAGAGAGCTGAAATTGTGTGAGTGTCTTTGGGTCTCTTGAGCATTGTTGGTTCCAGTAGGACGGAGCAACCGCACACACAGCTCGGGCAATGATGGAGATTTTGAAACATCAATTTCCGGGTCGTGTGTTCTCCCGTTTTAACGATTAAGTCCAAAATTACATTTTTTATATTCCGCGTTTGACGCGTGTCGCGAGTGGCGCGTGTGGTGGGTGCTTTTCGACTACCACGACCACACGACATCGAGAGCTAAAATTTTGTGAGTGTCCAAGTCCAAAATAGCATTTTTTATATTCCGCGTATGTCGGGTGTCACTTGTCGCGTGTGTGATATGTTGAAATCGCGCCATTTTTTGTTTTCTAAGGTCTTTTTTAACCACCTTTCGCACGACCTTGAGAACTGAAATTTTGTGAGCGGCTCAATGTTAGGGGCCAATTTTTATATCAAAGAAATACTTTGAAATAGCCCCGACCTCAAAAACAGATATTTTGGCGATTATTACCCAATAAGAAAGGACTCTGTGGCGTGTTTCGATGCATACGTAAAAGTTTGTACCAGAAAAACGAAGTTTTTTTACAGTTGCTTGTTTTTAAATTAACCCGATTTTATTCAAAGTTTGCACAATGTGTACCTCCGATTAGAGAATTTATGTAAAATATTTAAATTTTTATAAATGTTTTTTTTAATTCTCTATATTAACATCGCGTGCCCAGTTGTTTGTCGGTCTGTCTGTCGGTGATGGAATCTTGTGATCAATTTTAAACCTACTTTCTAAAGCCCAATTTTCTTCAAATTTTGTACAAATGTGTATCCAGTGAGAACACTTTCTGAAAATTTGGAAGTGATCGGAAGGCTCCCATACAAATTATTTCAAAAATTTACCCGATTTTCTTCTAATTTTTTACATATGTGTATATCCGATTGACAACACTTTTTGTAAAAAATTGGTAGTGATCGGGCCTCGGGGTTAAAGGGCTCCCGTACAATTTTTTAAAAAATTTACTCGATTTTCTTTAAATTTTATAAACTTTATAGACATGTGTAAAAATTTGGAATGGCCGAGAATCTCCCATATCATTTTTTTTTAAAATAAACCGGATTTTATTGAAACTTATATATATATATATATATATATATATATGCTTCATTTGCCTTTGGTGTTAGGTGCTAATGCAACTTTCATACATTATGATAATTGTAGTGCAAATGTTGTTTTTGAAACTATAATACAACATAATCATTGTATATTCATATATCATCACACTTAACTCTACAACCGGGATCCGGTCATGGCATCCCTCAAAAAATCTTTCCACTGCTCTCGATTTCGAGCTGATCTGATCTGTTGGGATGTCAGCTGATTCCGAGTCCGATTTATCGCTTTGCTAACTTCGTCTATGCTTGGCTTTGTGGATATGGCGATCAAATTATTGCTTTCTGCCATCTATATGACTCGTTATCCATTGTCAGTAGTGCCAATCTACTAGCTGAATACTGGCTCCCGACATATTTTTGCTTTGATAATAATATTAGGCGCGACAGACCGTTGCGGTCCAAGGCCAAGCTTCTCGCGACCATTTGTGTTGTACATGTACAGGTACATCAAAATCAAAAATGAACGATTTTGAGTTGGAATAAATAAATTACGCAGTTATGTTTTTAATAAAATTTTATTTTATATGTAAACCTTTGTTTTTATAAACAGTCAAACACCGACTTGACCAAGATTTAAGTGCCCGTTGAATCATTGCCAGAGGAATGTTCCTAATCTCTCGCTTTATCAATCTTTTTAGTTGCGCAATATTATCAACTTAAGATCTTGCCAATTGTGACTTCAAGTATCCCCACAGGAAATAATCACATGGTGCTAAGTCGGGTGATGAGGGAGTCCATAAATTAGGATGTATATAGGATACGTTGTTTTGTTGGAGGAATGCAAGTGTTTTATTTGCCGTATGTGACGGAGCTGAGTCTTGGTGTAATATCCAGATACCATTTGGGCACAAGTGTTTTGAATCTTTGATAAGAGGTTTTAAACAGTTGCTTATGTAGTAATCTGTATTTATTTTAGCACCTGGCTGAATTAAAATGGGTACTGCTGTGCCAAAATCAGATATTCCCAAAAATACCATGAATCCTTTCGGATGAGACGGTTTTTTGAAGGGAACTAATTCCGCCCTAGTTTGCTTGCGACTCAAATATTGCACACTTCTTTGGCCGTCTGCATTTGTTAAATAAAACTATGCTTTGTCGACTGTGATATATTTTTTCCATTTATCGCCTTTCAGTAGTCGATAAAGGCCCAGATACCGTTGGTGCCTTTTGGTGATTGTTTGCGCAGACGCTTCGGCTTCTTCACAAGTCTTAGTCCCAATTTTTTTTTAGTGTATATTGTATGACTCCAACCTTTCTGTTAAAATGTTTTGCCAGATGTTTCTGCGTCGGTGGTTTTGGTTTGGTTGCCATTTTTCGCAAATTTGAAATTTGGCGTTTTGACAAAGATGATTTTCGTCCTTCATTTTCAATTCGTTTATTATATTTGGTTAGTGTACCTTTTGAAATATTAAACCCCACTTTTTTACACTCTATTATAATTAGTGAAAAACTAACGTTTTTCTTTAAAAAATTTGAAACAAAGAGCTGTTGTTCAATTGTCAACACCATGAGAACTAACATTTAAAATAAAATTGCATTTTGAATATTCTATTGTTTTGATGCTTGTGTTTTATACGTACTCTACTTCTCTCTAAAATAACGGGGCTCTGAGTTTTTTTTGTTTAAAATCGTTCATTTTTGTTTTTGATGTACCTATGTATTTTTGGACATAAATGGAAGGGACCTACAATTTAAGTCTTGATCCGAACGGCGAATTGAGAAGCTTTCCGTGACAAGTTATTACTCTCGGAACGTTTGTCAGACATTCGCGAGAGTTGGGACACCTTGAAAAATACTTTTGGTGTTACTAGGATTCGAACCATCAGTATCAGTGTTTCTAAGGCTGATTTGGGTTTTCGTTATAAGAAATAATCAATTAAATCATATATGTATAACAAATACAAAATAAAGAAAAGGATGCCAATGTACAATTTTCGCCATAATGATGACCTTAAATAAATGAGCGAGGCAATTAAATCATATATGTATCAATACAAAATAAAGAAAAGTTGTTGTCAAGTTTAAATGAGTTTAAATAAAAGTATATGCTACAGTTTTGAGTTTTAGCCAGTTGCAATAAATTTTAGAATCTGAAAAGCGTTTAAAAATATGCATGACTTACTTTTATCTTCGAACCACAAATAATTATTATCATTGCATTGCATATGATTAAAGAAGGTATAGTAAACCTCTACAAGGCAATCTCAATGGACCGACGGAAATTTTCGGCTCGGAGTTTCAAAGGTTGAAGCAAATTTTTTTGACAATTTGCGTGTGTACGTTTTTATGTAAATTGGTGCAATAGCTAATTTTTCAAACACATATTTTTCCGTGTCTGACAAGCTTCCGCGAAATCCATGTTCCGCCTATTTAAGGTTTTACTGTACATATCTACTCAGCTTTTTGCTTCTTTTCAGATTAAGGTTTGACCGCAGCCAGTGTCTATCGTATGCTATATTGTAATCTTTCTATCTAATTTCTGTTTTTAAAATGTATGTGCAAAAACAACAACCACCAATGGTTTTTAAATTCTCTATATTAACTTCGCGTGCCCGTGTGTTTGTCTGTTTGTGGATTTGTTTGTGCGTTTGTCGTGGAATCTTGCGATCAATTTTTAACCCACTTCCCAAAGTCCTATTTTATTGAAATTTTGCACACATGCATATCTCCGATGACAACACTATCTATTAATTTAATAATTTATATATTTGGGGCCCCTCGGGCCTCGGGGTCGGGGGGCTCCCATACAAATATTTTACAAAATTTTACTCGATTTTCTTCACATTTTATACACATGTGTATCTCTGATATACAACACTTTTTGTAAAAATTTTGGAGACCCCGGGCACGGGATCGTGGGGCCCCATAACTTTTTTTAAAAAAATTAAACCGATTTTCTTTAAATTTTATATACGTATGTATCTCCGATGAAAAACACTTTTTGTAAAAATTTTGGAGGCCCCAGGGTCATTGGGCCATTTTTTTTAAATTTTATATACGTGTGTATCTCCGATGGGCAACACTTTTTGCAAAAATTTTGGAGACAGGGTTTGGAGGGTCATGGGGCCCCAACAAATTTTTTAAAAAACTTAACCCGATTTTTTTTAAATTTTATATACGTGTGTATCTCCGATGGACAACACTTTTTGCAAAAATTCTGGTGGCCGGGGTCGTGGGGCCCATAAAAATTTTTCAAAAAAATTAAACCGATTTTCTTCAAATTTTATAAACATGTGTATCTCCGATGGACAAAATTTTTTGTAAAGTTTTTGGATTGTGGCCCTGAGGCCCGAGGGGTGCCCATGCATGTTTTAAAAATTACCTCGATTTTCTTCAAATTTTAAACACATGTGTATCACTGATGTACAAAACTTTTTGTAAGTTTGTTTGAGTGATCGCGCCCTGATAAATTTTTTAAAAATTAGTGCGGTTTTCTTCAAATTTTAACACATACCCATCTCCTATTAGAGAATTTACATGAAAAATTGTATTTTTATGGGTTGTTTTTTTTTTTTGTAAGGATACTCATTTTCTACAAAGCGTGGCAACGGCGACGGCAGCATCAACGACATATAAACTTTAAAATGTCTATTTGCGTACGTGTAGTGTAGTGTTGCTAACTAAAAATTTATTTCAATTAAATAATGGACGACTTTTACCTTATTAGACTTCTCTTAAAGAGATGGCTTCGTTATATCGATGAACTCGCGCAGCAGTTCGGCATATGTGTGGTTAATATGATCGAGTTTAATTGGACGCGGTATGTTATGGAAGTCCCGTTGCCGACGTACAGTATGATGCTGTGTAGATTAGCTTTTTGTCTACGTTTAATAGCTGACGGTGAACGATTGACACGTCCACGCAAGTGTCAACTTGGTATTTGATATTGATGGAGCGGTCGGTGACATAGGAGAGTGAAGATGGAGATTGGCCAAGTTTGACCGCCTCAATTGACGAACGGTCTTTTAGTTTACCGACGCCCTACCGAAGTGGAGAATTTTCAAGCAGGGCTCCATTTTTGTGCATATATCCGGTGATACCAGCAAAACGAAGAACGTTGATTCTGAGAGCGCGGACGTGGTCGTTCTGTAACGAGGTTTTCCCAGCCAGGGTACCCTTCAGGGGTTGTATAGTTAAAAGCGTCGTTACTATAAAAAAAAATGTATATATGTGTAATCTTGGAATACAACCTGATATGACACCAGGCTACTTCGCTGGTAATAAACTACGACGTTTTCATCAGGCCATTGTACGCAATGGAATACCCCACATTTCTATGGTGTTAGATGCTGGTCCACAACCGGGGAAACCTTTTAGGGGCTAGATCGCCATCACTTGTGAGACACAGGCTAACCGGGCACACGCGTTGAATGACGGCTCGGCTCGTCGGCTACCGGGGTGGGGTCTTGGTTGATATATATTATATTATATATGTGTCCTCCTCACTTGACGAACGGTCTTTTTGTTTTCCGACTCCCTACCGAAGTGGAGAATTTTCAAGTAGGGCTCCATTTTTGTGCATATATCCGGTGATACCAGCAAAACGAAGAACGTTGATTCTGAGAGCGCGGACGTGGTCGTTCTGTAACGAGGTTTTCTTCAGGGGTTTTATAGTTAAAAGCGTCGTTACTATAAAAAAATTTGTTTATGTGTAATCTTGGAATACAACCTGATATGACACCAGGCTGCTCGCCCTGTGTGATGACTTCGCTGGTAATAAACTACGACGTTTTCATCCGGCCATTGTACGCAATGGAATGGGGTCTTGGTTGATATATATTATATTATATATATTATATATATATATATATATATATATATTCCATATAAATTATTTGGTTCTAGCCCAAAAGGTTGACGGGGCCGATCATAAAACAAAAAATAGAAAATTAAATAGTACCTCAATATTGCGGCAAAAAAACTTTAACTGAACGTCGTTAAGGACGATCCCACCAAAATTTCATGTCATGTATTATTTATTAAGTATTATGTGGGACAACCCAAGCATGAACAATTTAATTCCATTCTATTTACTATAGGGTGATCGTCAAAACTGAAATTCTGATCGTGGCCGAATCCAAGGGATTTCCTGTGGACATGTTTATAAATTAAGCCCACAACTCTAAGGGCGGAAAACAGATTCATTCCCTTTTGATGGGTTCGAATTGAAATTTACGGGAAGTCACCACAAGCAATAAGGTTATAAAGCTTAGATAAGGTTATCCAACTTGTTATTAAACGCTTAAATCTTATATGAGTCATTCGACAGACAGAAAAAAAGGGAAAAAATCAGATTTAAACCAAGCTTAGAGTCGCCATTTACCACGCGTAAGTGTTAGAGACGCCCGATATCTAATCACAAATAAAAAATTTTCAAAACATACTTTTCTGTAAATGTATCAATGTATTTGGCCCTGACAACTTCTCTTTTCCTTTTTTCTAAACTCTCGACTTTCACAATTTACTTTTCTTTGTTTCTCTTATTTTTGTTTTCTTAAATTTATGCCTTCAACTAATTACTTTTTTTCTCGAACACTTAAATTCATTTTTCTTTTCTTTTTTTTCCTCTAAACTGTACATCTAATTTACACCAGTGGTGTATTTCTTTCCTGGGCTACAGGAAAACTCCGGCTGGAACTGGTACATCTGGTACCTGGGAATGCGTTGGTCCGAACCACCGAGTGGCGTGGACATTGATGGTGGCTAAATACAGCATCGCCGTTGTAGTTGCTGACAACGAGGTTCGGCGGTGAAATGGATCTTGGTCCAAAAGAGCTCTACGTCGCTTGGTCAGAACATGAGCAATTTGCCATAGGGCACATCGAAGCACGAATTGGGATCTGTTAAACGTGGCCCACTTAGGTGTATTTTGCCAGTATTACCATGGTGTCTCAAGGGGATTCCACACAAAAAAAATGATAGGCATAGGAGGATTGATGCACCTTTTCGTCGCTGTTATATTAATCGTACAATTGCGCGATTTTTCGATCTGTGTGTTTTGCGTTTACCGCATTTGCCCTTCCACAAAAAAAATCGGCAACTTAAAAAAACACTTGTGCGGTACAGTCTGTATTGTCATTGGCTGTAAGATATCGGCTGATTCTCCGGTATTTTACCAACACAAGGTACTATTCTGGCTTGGGAACATAGGTACACGCACCTAATTGTATGGGGGAAGGGAGTAATGCGGCCTCTCACCCACTAACACGATGAACGTACGTCTCTCGTTTGTTTTTCTCAACGTTGGTAAAAGTATCAGGGAGAATGCGCAAGAATGCTGTTAGTTACCTGTTTATGTTGAAGGTAGCGCTAGAAGATAACACAGTTCTTAATCATTTTTATAAACAAAAAGTTTTCTTTATTTTCATATAAAAACCATGTGGTTGAAAACACACCAAATTCACAATTGAATAAAATAAAAGCTCTCCTCATAATTCTGAAAAACATTATTATTATTATTCGTTGCTCTGGTAACAAATGCATAGTTTGGTAGATAACCAATAGGGGAGAAAAATAACAGAATGTGCTTGTGCTGAGCGCGTCCGGTTTCGCTTCTTCTCCGAATCTTACCATTACAGCTAGCGTAAAATGATTTGATCCTAAACTTTCAATGATAACAAACGAAAGACACTGCAATTTAAAATAAGAGTAAAAAACCTTTATTAGAAATAAAGTTAATGTGAAGAATGTAACTGTTTCACTGTTTTTTTGTGTAGATATAAGCTAAAAAGTATATTTTACAGCGATATGTTGTGACAAACGTGGGCACCGTGGCTCAGTGGAAATGCGCGTGGCTACCGAGCAGGAGGTTCGTCGTTCGAATCCCAGTAACACCAAAAGTATTTTTCACGGTGTCCCACCTCTCGCGTTGGGTGACAAACGTTCCGAGACTAATAACTTGTCACGGAAAGCTTCTCCAATTCGCCGTTCGGATCCGGCCTTAAATTGTAAGTCTCCATTTGTGTCCAAAAAAAATATACTTGCACAACACAAATGGTCGCGAGAAGCTAGGCCTTGGACCGCAATGGTCTGTTGTCGCGCCGGATATTATAATTATTATGTTGTGACAAAAAGAAGCAAAGTTAAGATAGACTTTTTGGCTACGTTTATTTCTAACACCAACCCAACTCCTTCAAGTCTTAAATATGTATTTTAATGCGGATGAACTCTGCAGATCTGTAAGTGATTCGTTTTCCAGGTTAGCGTTGCGGGTTTACTTGTAATGATAAATGAATTTTGTACCCACTTAATGTCAACAGCAGTAGTAGTAGAAAGTAATCGTACTCTGATAAAGATTTCAGCAGGCTTACGAAATATTCAGTGATGACTACTCAAACATCATTTGGTAGTTTCAACACGTTTTCTTACAGAAAATTGTATAAAAGTGGAAAACATTTAATATTGTCCTTTTCAGAACAGGTAATCCAGACATTTTTAAATTCTCTATATTAACTTCGCATGGCTGGCTGGCTGGCTAGTCAGATCTTTTGATTAATTTTTAACCCACTTCCTAAAGCCCGATTTTATTTAAACTTTGCGCACATGTGTATTTTTATCAGGACAACACTTTCTATTACGATTGGGGTTGTTTTGTTGTTGGGTTGCAGTGATTCGCATGTGTTTTTTTAGCATTTATAGTAGAATTCAGTATACTTTTGGTTATTGGAGAATTTACATAGAAAATTTTAATTTTTATGGGTTTTGTTCTTTTCCTAAATGCCGATACTTTGTCTCTCGCGACAAATACATTTAGTTGTTTAATTTAAATTCCACAAGGTAAGGTAATTTTACTAGCCATTGTTCAATATGCAATACATCGAAAAGGGTTACAGACGCAGACATGTTTTGCCGCTGGAAAGCCCTTGGATTTCAGTGTGAGGGAGCAATCTGTACTTGAGGGAACGTAAACAATGACCTTCAACACCACGTAGTCTGGGGAAGCACCAACACTAACATCAGAGGTGAGCAACTCTTTAACTATTGTCCATCTAAAAATATTATGATAAACAACGTGGGGAACGATGCAACCTTCATAAACGCCATACGGAGCGAAGTACTGGATCTTACCCTATCCGATACAAGGAGGCATCATTTTCCGACCACATGTATATTAGATTCAATATTGAAACTCCTAACAGGGCTCAATCCCTTATAAGAACCCCTAAACATAATAATTGGCAAGTCTACTCAGACCAACTCAAATGTAACTTAACTGGTATATGTACCCCCATTAACTCTATTGCTGATCTTGACAACTCAGCAAACGACCTTACTGAGGCAATCATAAACGCCTACCACGCAAGTTCCCCTATAATTCGCATCAGGTGCACCAGGGACGTTCCATGGTGGAATCATGACCTCGAGGCTAAACGAAGAGAAGTTCGTAAACTCTTTAACAAAGCCAAGCGTACACACACCTGGACGGCCTATAAAACTGCCCTAACCAGATACAACTGGCTTTAAGGGACAGCAAAAGAAAAAGCTGGAGATAGTTTTGCGAAAGCATCGACACACTGCCAACAGCTTGTCGACTACACAAAGCCCTCTCACTTGACCACAATAATCCACTTGGTTCGGTGAAAAAACCAAACGGGGAACTTACATCCTCTAGACAAGAAACTCTTGAGTGTCTGGTTAAGTGTCACTTTCCCAAGTGCATCATACTGGATAATCAAGAAGTATACGAGGATATAAACATGCACCCACACCTTATCTCAACTGAAGCCTACAGACGCTCAGCCAGCATTTTCCCACCAGAAAGCATCCGCTGGGCGATAAACTCTTTCGGTCCATACAATTCTCCAGGTGGAGACGGGCTGTATCCAATCCTCCTGCAGCAAGGCATTAAATTAATAGAACCAGTACTCGTAAAACTCTACAAAGCCAGTCACAGCCTAGAATACGTTCCAAGGTGCTGGAGAGATGTGCGGGTTCTTTTCTTACCAAAAGGAGGAAAGAAATCCCCCGAGGATACTAGGTCGTATAGACCTATCAGTCTTACATCCTTCATCCTAAAGTCTATGGAGAAAATAATAGACCATTACGTAAGGTCGAATGCTCTCCAACGAACTCCCTTGAATACCAGCCAACACGCATACCAGACTGGTAAATCGACGGAAACAGCACTACATGAGCTGACAACTGAAATCGAAGACACACTTCGAAGCAAAGAAATTTTATTATGCGCCTTCATCGACATACAAGGCGCTTTTGACAACACAAGCTTCGAAGTAATTCAAACACAATCCAGATCAAGGGGCATCGACTCCTCTACCATAGGATGGGCCATGAGCATGCTAAGAAGCAGTAAGATTCAAGCCTCATTCGGCGAGGAAAGCATCGCAATAGCGGCAACCAGAGGCTGCCCACAAGGTGGTGTCCTATCGCCCCTTCTGTGGCTATTAGTGATGGATCAGCTGCTCGCTAGGCTAGAAAACAACGGCCTAACTAATAAAGGGTGTTTTTTTGTGAGGTTTGTTTTTCCGATAGATGTCGTTTTATTTTATGACAGTTGTTTTGACAGCTCAAAGTGGCATTTCTACTCAGTATTGTTTGGCAAATCATTATGAAAAAAAAAAAAAAAAAAAAAAAAAAATGACATTTGTGAAAAATAGTCGTGGTAGCCATATGCCAGAAATTGTGTTTAAATGTTAAATGCCAAAAAATTATCTACCAAATAAAAAAAAATTTTGGTCATTTCATAATTTTATATGTGTTTTATTCAAAAAAAAAATCGGCAACCTCTTAAAAAAACACCCGTTAGATATAACGTGTTTTTTTAAGAGGTTGCCGATTTTTTTTTGAATAAAACACATATAAAATTATGAAATGACCAAAATTTTTTTTTATTTGGTAGATAATTTTTTGGCATTTAACATTTAAACACAATTTCTGGCATATGGCTACCACGACTATTTTTCACAAATGTCATTTTTTTTTTTTTTTTTTTTTTTTTTTTTTTTTCATAATGATTTGCCAAACAATACTGAGTAGAAATGCCACTTTGAGCTGTCAAAACAACTGTCATAAAATAAAACGACATCTATCGGAAAAACAAACCTCCCAAAAAAACACCCTATATTAGCTATGCAGATGACCTAGTCCTAGTAGTTCATGGCAAATTCGAGAGCACGATAACAGATCGCATGCAAATTGCTCTCAAACAAGTCAAAGACTGGTGCAAAGAAGTTGGACTAAGCGTCAATCCTGACATGATAGCTTGCACCCTATTCACCAAAAGACAAATAGTAACGCTACCAGCATACAATTTCAAGGCAAAACCCTTCAATTAATGCCAGAAGCTAAATATTTAGGGGTATTGTTTGACAAAAAACTAACATGGAACCCCCACATATCATATATCACAAACAAAGCTAATAAAGCTTACTTTGCCTGTCAGCGTATGTTTGGCAAAACGTGGGGAATAAACCCGCAAATTACCCTCTGGCTATACCAAAGCATAATCAGACCCAGGATCACATACGCGGCCCTGGTTTGGTGGCCAAAAACAGAGCAATCAACGACACGCTCAAAACTGAACAAAATTCAAAGACTAATATGTCTAAGTGCAACGGGTGCAGTTAAGAGCTGCCCAACGGCAGCTCTGGAAAAACTTCTAGGACTTCCTCCCCTGCACATACACATCAAAAGCGAGGCTGTATCAAGAGCCACAAAACTAAAAATCCTTAAACAAATAAAGGCAAACAAACCAGGACACACCAGACACACAGGAACCGGAGCAGAAGTATTCGGACCCAGAATAACCCTACGAATACCCCTAGGTATTCCAGGCAGAAACTATAGCAATAGAAGCCTGCGTCCTGGAATGTACTAAAAGAAAGTACAGAAGAACCGAGATCTATGTGATCTCAGACAGTCAAGCAGCATTGCTAGCATTAAAAGGTCCAGTCTTTTACTCTAAAACAACGTGGAGCTGTTTCCGCCACTTAGAAGAACTGACAAAAAACAACAAAATCACACTTATGTGGTCTCCCGGACACTCAGGCATATCAGGAAACGAGGTAGCAGACCTATGTGCAAGAGAAGGCGCAGAAGGAATTTTCACTGGCCCAGAACCCAGCATTGCCTATTCCAAATGCCATATCAACAGAAAAATTAAAGAGTGGGAAAACGCTACTATCGAAGCAGAATGGAATTCTTCGTCTGGGATGAGACAAACCAAGAAGCTTCTAAACTACAACATTAGTCATATGGACAGGGCCATTAAACTGGACCGCCATACACTAAGAACACTAATCTGGTATATGACAGGACATGGCCCATTCCAAGACCATCTTTTGAAAATGGGCAAATCCCAATCGGATCGCTGCCGATTCTGTAACGAGGCAAAGGAAACGTCAGAGCACATACTCTTCGTATGCGTAGCCCTCACCCAGAAAAGAATGAAACATCTCAAGGCCTATACGGTTCCATGGCCGAATGCCAGACCAATCGCATTGTCAGATGTGGTGGCATTCACGAAGGAACTGAACAACCACATAATGTGGTAAAACGTCAGGGACGCACAATAGACCTAAAGGTCGCAGTGCTCAGGGCTGTTCGGCCCCACCTAATATAATAATAATAATAATAATAATAATGACCTTCAAGTCATCAAGTACTTTCTTTAAATAAGATGGTATTTTCTTTACTACAAGGGCAAACGCTGTACAATGCAATATTTTTAATTTTTGATACCGCGCTTTTATATTTCCTACCATTGCTGTCGTCCAATGTCGATACATACGTCAAAAGTTTTTTTAAATTCTCTATATTAACTTTGCGTGCCCGTGGCTGGCTGGCTGGCTGTCTGGTCAGATCTTGTGATCAATTTTTAACCCACTTCCCAAAGCCCGATTTTATTGAAATTTTGCACATGTGTGTATTTCCGGTGACAACACTCTCTAGTTTTTTAAAAATTGGCCCGATGATCTTCAAATTTTATACACATGTGTATCTCCGATGGACCACTCTTTTTGGAACAATTTTGGAGAGGTCGGGGGGCCCCATCAAATTTAAATAAAAGGGGATTTGCACCCTTATAATGCTTAGCACAGCGTGGGCGTTAGGAAATTAGGGAGAAGAAAAGATGAGACGTCTATGCACGTGTGTCCCAAATGACTGCAGATCATACAAATGCGGAAACAAAGAATCGGAAAATCAACATGAGCAAAACTAAAATGATGAGTATCGAAACTGGTATCATGACTCCTCTCTGACGCTCTCGTAACATCTCGAGACGCACAAAAATTCACATCTGATACTCAAGTGTGAAATCAGTCCTTCTCTATGGTTGTGAGACCTAGCGAGTCACAGATTCTGCAACAAAAAGACTCCAGGTTTTCATCAATTAGTGTCTAAGAAGAATGTGTTGCATATTCTGGCCCAACACGATATCAAACAACGACCTGCAACAACTAACATCTAGTCAAACAGTTGGTCACACTCTGAGGAAACCGGATGATGACATTGCAAGATAGATAGATAGATAGATTTTATTCATTTACAATAATTCATTAACAAAATACAAGTATATAATTCTTAAATTTAAGACATGGCTAAAAAGCCGTCTGCCGAGTTTGACGTTACTGTTGATTTATGTTTAAAAAGATTCTTCGAGTATCCCTCTTCTATATTTTAACGCATTTTGACAATAGTTGTGTAGTTTGTTCCAGTTCATGCCGTTGAAAATCATCACCATTTCTTCCTCCTGCTGAGTTCCCTTATCAAAAAGCTGACACCTAATTTCGCTTAGAATTGGACACCTGCCCAAGAAGTGAAAGGTGTCCTCTCTCTCTTGTAGATTACATAAGGAACAAATGACTGGCAAATCTTCACGATGCGGTATGAAATTCAGGTTCATAATTTCTCCCCTTGCCTTAAAAATTGAGGATATTACTTCGGTCGAGTAGTTATCGCTGAAGTAGTTGATTTGGCAAAGGTTATGATTGAGGTTTGCATATATTGCTCTGTGTACTGAACTTTTTACATTTTCGATGTTATCTCTATGCATTTTCTCATCCAGCTCCATTAGTAAATTATACAGCTCCTTCTTCCAATTTAGTCTTTTTTCCGAATTTAAAGGTAGAGTGTGTCCACAGGAATCTGCAAGTAACTGCCATTCATCAAACCAAAGTATTTTTGCCTCTATAATGTACTCCGCTATACGTTTAGTCAACCTTTGCTGGTCCAAGCCGAGCGTTTTCAATATATTATCAAAATGAAATTTTTGGGGTATTCATAAATAAGACCAGTTTCAACTAGAAGCATATTATTTGGTGTGCTTTGAGGCAGATTAATTATCCGTTTCAAAAAGAAACGCATCAGTTTTTCCACGGTATCATACATCTTATAACCCCAAACCTGTGCCGCATACAGCAAGACTGATTTAGAAACCGCTTGAAATATTTGATATTTTACTTTTAAGGATATGTGCTTATATTCCAGACAGTTCTTCCAAGCCGCACTAATGGCTGACTTCGCTGTTGTAAGCTTCTCTTTGAGATGTTGTTCCATATTCATGTTATTTGAGATATTGATACCGAGGTATTTGTAGGATTTAACTATTTCTAGCTCTTGACCGGCAAAAACCACTTTTCATTTCTCTTATATCGTCCTCCTCCTTTTCTGAACACCATGACCTTGGATTTGGTTATATTGACCCTTAGTCTCCACTCTTCACTGTATTTTTGCAACCTGTTTATCATTCTCTGCAAGCTCTCCAGTGAATCCGCAAGTAGGACTAAATCATCTGCATATAGCAGAGCTTTAATGGAAATTCCACCATTTGCTATACCCCCACATAGAGCTTCTGTTATGTCATCAATAAACATTACAAATGCTTGGGGGCTAAAGTTGCATCCCTGTTTTACCCCCATTATTGTTTCAAAGAAATCAGATAACTGTTTCAAAAATACGGTTATATTCTTTTGTGAGAAGTTTAATCAGATCGTTATTTGCATATTTGTAAAATTCGAATGGTATACCATCCGTACCGGGTGATTTACGGTCTTTGCAGTTATTTAACCAGCCTTTTACTTCTTCTTCTGTGATGGGGTCATCCAAGAGATCATTCATATTATTCGGTACCGCATATTGGAACCTAGGTTGATCACTAGGTCCAGGCGGATTCAGAATATTTTTAAAGTGCTTTTCTAGTTGCGATGCAGTGACGTTTAAACCAATTTTAAATTTTTTCCCGTTTTTCTTACTGAGTAGTTTCCAGAGAGTCGTAGGATCTCTGCATTGCGATATTTCGATGGCTAAACCGTTATAAAATTGATTTCTTTTTTGTTGGCAAGTTTTTTTATATTCCCGGTTTGCATGTAAATACATTTTTATTATAGTTTGGCTCGTCGTATTTTCGGAAGAGATCTAGTAAAGACAAGGCTTTCTTTCTCTGTCTATCACAATCTTGGTCATACCATGGCTGTTTTCGGTTCAACCCAGTTTGTTCTGTTTTGTTCGTATTTGACTGTTGGCATTCTTTATAGCTTGTTCTATCTTGTCCATATTTCCTTCATAGTTCATTGCTGCAATCTCTCTCCCTAGGTTGATTTTGTATTCATCCTTTTGGTTGTGGTTCCATTTTAATCTAGGCAATGCATTGATGATGGTTTCTGTACTACTCGACTCTTGTGAAGAGAATTCGAACGAGGTTACAATTGGTAGGTGATCTGAAAAATTCTGCAATTGTACTTCAAATTTCTTGATTAGATTGTTCCATTTTCCACCGCTTAGACTAAGGTCTATAACTGAACTTCCTTGGGTACCCACAAAAGTATAGTTGCCATCAAGGTCTCCTTTAGTGCATCCATTTCGTATGATTAGTTCGTATTCACTGCAGAGATTGCGTGGAACAGTTGCTCTGGCAGCACTGAGCTTTGCTTGATTTATCGCCTGATTGGTAGATGGCGCTGAGTGATATTTATTTTTGTTTGCTTGTTGGTCAGCTGATTTATTGACAGTTGAGTAATTAGCGCAGCTTAGGATTTCTTTTATTATAGAATTACCTTCATGTTTTCCGTATTTTAAGCCGTGATTTAAACTCCATGTAAAAACTTTTTTGTCCACAAGAAGACGGTCGTCTCTCATGCGAATTTCAATATTTGGATTCCTCATCTTGATTGATTTCCTGACTTCAAGGAGTTTGAATCTCTTTTGACGGACACTAATTGGATAATCTCTATGAATCGCGACTCCCGTATCCCTCAGAGCTCTTGATGCACGAAGGATTTTGATTGCTGGCGTTTTATATTCCAATCGCACCAAAAAGTTACTGCTTCCCGGTTTATTCGATCTAATCGCAATAATGTTGCTTTCAGCGAGCGTGGGAATTTCACCATGAGCGCGACAGATTGTTTGAATTTGGGCTTTTGGCTCCACACCGCTGTGGTTTTCTATGTGGAATATTAAATTCCCTTCTGTGTTTCGCATTTGACTCGCCTCCATCCGTTCTTCTAATAAATCGCATCTGTCTTCTAACGCAGTGAATCATAATCTTATCGATTATGTGTCGTCCGCGGGAAGTTATCATTATCCATCCACTTTATGGAAAATTTTGCGTGAAGATCTTGGTTTGATGTTTTACAAGATTCAGTAGATACAAGAATTAAAACCGCAAGACTATCGTTTGCGTCTTTAAATCAGTCAATGGTCGCTTAATCAATTGGAAGTAAATCCGCTGTTTTAGCAAAAAAAAATTGTTTTTGGGTCAACGGTTTTGTAAACAAACCAAATTGTCTCCAATTACGACAAACAAATCCATAAGCTGTCCATGAACTATTGATGCATTGTGATAAATACACTGTTTGGCACACTCTACTAGCTGGTGGCATCATCGCGCCTTATTTCTTCTTTAAAAATTAAGCAGGACAGCGCGTCACCGTCAATGGCATCCGACAAAGGCCAATGATCAACGAAGTTTTGGTTTTAATAGGATGGTGCAACATGTCATACTCCGAACGAAACAATTGATTTGTTGATGGAACATTTTGACAAGAACATTACCTCCAAAATTGGATCGGTGAATTGACCTCCAAGATCGTGAGATTTGACCCCACCGGATTTGTTTTGGGGTATACATGAAGTTTCCATGTGAAATAACAATAATGCTACAATAAAATAATTTGCTTGGGTGAGTAAAATTATGGAGTTATCGCTGAAAAAACACATGGCAAAAAATAAATAAAAAAATTTAAAACATATGATATCGTATATGGGAAAACATGGTTAAACTGTGAAATAGGTCTACCTCGATTACATAATTTGACGATTATAACCAAAAAATACAATGTAAGAATAAAAGTATTGTTATTATTATTTATTTCCCAGTTAATGGAGTTTTTATTCATGATTTTACGGAATATAAATTTTCCTTTTAAAATCGTGCAGCACAAAAGTGAAATGGCTGCACTAAAGTAGATTTCCTTGCAAATGAGGAAATATAAAAGTTAATTTATTCACAAAAAATAGAAAAATCATTAAGTTAACTGGATACCAAAAGTAGTTAAAATATTTTTACATCATGTTATGTACTAATAATAAAGAAAATATTTTATTTTTTTTATGAAGTAGGAGCTATATCAAAACATATGTTTATGTTGCATCTGTATCATAAGGTAATATGTGTTCTAAATATTGAGTTTGGTCGTGCATTAGTTCTGGTTTCGTTCATAATTTCGGTAATCCCAGCTACCAACTTATAACTGTTGTTAATCTATGAACGCACTCCATATTGTCATCTGTCATTACTATTATATTGAAATATACTCTTTCTGTTTGGTTGTATCACTTGTAAAGACAACATCGTTTTCTTTCAACCTCGCTCTGCTAATAGGTTTTGGGCACAGTCCCAAGGTTATTAAATCTGCAATCATCGCGAATATTTTAAATTATAAATACAATTGTTGTATAAAATTAAATAGTTAACTGTTTAATCAAGTCACTGGACTTTGAATTTAATCGCAATTCAGATTGATTTTACATTTGTTGTAAAATTTGTATTGTCATAAACACGTTTATTGAGAAGAAAATGGCAGGATCAAACAGCAAATCGGATTTTCACATTCAAATACTACGCGGTGCTGATAATTATCATATGTGGTGTTTTGCTATGCAGAATTATTTCGATATGAAAAAATGGCATAAGTGTATTAAGAAGTCTCCAGACGATGCTAAAAAGCCGGAGGAAAATAGTGAAGATATGTAAAGTGAATCAAAATCCTCGTTGGCTCTGAGTGTGGAGCCGGAACTTTTTGTTCACATTTTAAATTGCAATTCAGCCCTTGAAATATGGGAAAAATTCAAGAATTTGTATGAGGACTGTTAAGGAAAATTACATTGTTACGAACCCTCATTTCAATTCGTTTTGAAAGTTGTGAAAACATGCAAAATTATATTGACGAGATAACCTCAATTTCGTGCAAATTAAATAGCATTGGATTCAAAATAGATGATGACTGGTTGGCTGCAATTATGTTGGCAGGTTTGACAAATGAATTTAAACCTCTCATTCTGAGTTTTGAAGCAAGTGAAACCATCAATGCAGATCACATCAAAATGAAATTACTTGACACACAGTACGTATTAAAGTCAAACGAAAGCACAGACTTCTTGGTCATGTAAATTACAAAACACTTTGTGACAAGCGTAATGTAGTAGATGGAATGATGTTCGCAAATGATGAAATCTTGAAATGTGAAGTTTGTGCAATGGGAAAGCAATCGCGCCTCCCTTTCAAGCCTAGTGGTAAGCGTTCTAATAATGTGCTGGATTTAATGCACTTTGATGTCTGTGGTCCGATGGAGAACAATTCAATTGGTGGCGCAAAATATTTTTTTGTCATTCATTGATGATTGTTCAAGAAAACTATTTGTCTATTTTTTGTCGTTCAAATCTCAAGTTTTTGAATCATTTGTTGATTTCAAATCGTACGTAGAAAATCAGACTGGACGTAAAATAAAGAAATTCAGAACTGACAATGGCACTGAATATTGTTCCAAAGAGTTTGAGAGTTTCTTTAAATAACGCGGCATACAGCATCAATTTACAAATGTGTACACTCCTCAACAAAATGGTCTTGCAGAGAGAATGAACCGAACAATTGTGGAACGTTCAAGGTGTATGATGTTTGATGCTGATTTGGACAAAAGTTTTTGGGCCTAAGCGGTTGCAATGGCAGCCTACATTATCAACAGAACAACTACAACAATGTATCTCATATGAATATTTTTGGATCCGCTGTAATGGTACATGTTCCTAAACAAAAAAAGGAAGAAGTTCGAAGTCGCGAAAAATGACATTCGTGGGGTATGACTGCAATACCAAAGGTTTTAGTTGCATTGATCCAAAAACGAAACAACTAACAATAAGTAGAGATGTTGTTTTTCATGAAAAAAATTGTGATTTGATGATGACATTATCAACTGATAACAATGTGAGTCCAGCTGAAGTGAGCGATTATGAGAACACTGAAGATTCATCGTTTGAAACTGATGTTAATTTGATTGATACTGGTGAAATTGATAATGTTGATGATCGAGATTATCAACCTGAAAAAGATGTTGCGACACCTGAAATTGTATTGAGAAGATCTACGCGTGAACCAAAGCTTCGAGAATTTAATGATTATGTAAGTTATTTTTCATTAAATAATATTAACGATTTTGATCCTCAAACAATGAAAGAAGCTGCAGCACGTGATGATTCTTCAAAGTGGGAGTGTGCCATGCAGGAAGAAATTGCATAATTGGTAGAAAACAAAACTTGGAGTCCCATCAAATTACCGCCTGGAAGAAACGCTATCAAGACAAAATGGGTATTCAAACGCAAATTTGATAATGATGGCAACGTATTGCGTTACAAAGCCCGCTTGGCCGTGAAAGGTTGCTCACAGAAATATGGTGTAGAATACAATGAAACTTTCTCGCCTGTGGTTTGCTATGCTTCGATAAGATTTTTGATGGCTGTAGCGGTTGAAAATGGTTTGAAAATACATCAAATGGATGCTGTCACCGCTTTCTGGCAAAGCGACATTGATGCAGATGTGTATAGTGAGCAACCGGAATGTTTTAATGATGGAAAGAATAGAGCATGTCAATTGAATCGAGCTATGTATGGACTCAAACAAGCTGGACGCCACTGGAATATTAAACTAGAAACTGCATTAAAGGAATTTTTTGTTTAGTAAAATCCGAATTGGATCCGTGCATTTATTTCAATCGAGAATTGAATTTAATAGTAGCATCAAGTCATCTACACTTGATGATATTCTGGAAAAATGAAGAAGATTTAATCAAGCTTAAGCAATTTTTATGCACCCAATTCAAAATTAAAGATCTAGGTAATGCCCGGAATGCGTGGGTATTCGCATACAACAAAATAAAAACAGCATTGAGCTGGACCAATCCTCGTACATCAAAGAAATATTAACTCGTTTTGGAATGAAGAATTGTAAGCAGATTGGCACACCCAGTTACTTGAATCAAAAACTTTCAATAAGTATGTCGTCAGATGGCAAAGAAGAAAAGTTACACAACGTACCGTATCAACAAGCTGTGGGTTGCTTACAATACCTTACGCAATGTACGAGACAAGAGATAAACTTTGCAGTAAATGATGTAAGTCGTTTCAATTCAGATTTCGGTAGTGCGCATTGGAAGGCAGTGTAAAGAATCCTGCGATATCTACATGGTACAATTAATTATAAACTTCGGTATGAAAAGACTGATGATTATTCAATCATTGGATTTAGTGACGCCGATTGGGCATCGGACGTGGACAAACATAGATCTTGTACGGGTTACCTGTTTAAATTAGCAAATGCAGCTATTACATGGTCCAGTAAACGACAACCAACCATCGCATTATCTAGCACTGAGGCCGAATATATGGCAATGTCTTCAGCAACCCCAGAAGCCATCTGGCTGAAGCAATTGGCTGATGAACTCGATCCCAAATTGCTCAAGCCTGTTAATATTTTCTGTGACAATCAAAGTGCAATATGTTTAGTTGAGATGGATGCTTATCGACCTAGAAGCAAGCACATTGGTATTCGACACCATCATATTCGAAAAAAGGTTAATGACAAAATCCTTACAATACGCTACACTCCAACGGATGAAATGGTTGCGGACAGTTTAACTAAAGCAGTCACTAAGGACAAACATAATTTTTGCGTCAAAGCTATGGGATTATGTTGAAGAATCTTAAATAATTAAAATTAACTTTTAATTGTTTTATAATTGAATAAAATTTTTGTTATGTTAATTTTTTATAACTTAATTATTCAACAAGTGAGAGTGTTGTTAAGCTATGAACGCACTCCATATTGTTATCTGTCATTACTATTATATTTTAATATACTCTTTCTGTTTGGTTGTATCACTTGTAAAGACAACATCGTTTTCTTTCAACCTCGCTCTGCTAATAATAACGCCCACTAATAAGTAAGTTCTTAATTTTGTCTTCCTCAAAAAACACAAAAAAGTATACTATATGGCAAAAAAAACTTGTATGGGAGCCCCCCGACCCCTCGGTCCAATCACTCTCACTTTAATCGAAAGTGTTGTCATGGAAAATACACATATGTGCAAAGTTTGAATAAAATCGGGCTTTAGGAAGTGTAAATTCTATAATCGGGGATACAAATGTGTGATGGGATGTGATGCCGGGAAAAAAAATTTTGTATGGGAGCCCCCCGACTCCGCAGTTCGATTACTAGAAAGTATTGTCACTGGAAATATACACGTGTGCAAAATTTCAATAAAATTGGGCTTTGGGAAGTGGGTAAAAAATTTACAAGATCTGACCACCCAGCCAGCCACGGGCACGCGAAGTTAATATAGAGAATTTAATAAGAAGATGTATGCTATGTATGACCCTGCTTACATAATTAAAAGTATTCGAAACAACTTATTAGCTACGGATTTTTCAACCTCAGACGGAGTTGCAAGTTGGTCAGTATTGGAAGAATTGTATGAGATCGAAACAAATTCTACCACAAAAATGTACCAAAATTGTCATATGCACATAAAACCAAACAATTTTGAAAAATTGAGGGTTGGTTATGCTGCGCAGATTTTTAGCCAAAGTGTGGCGGCTGGAATAAAAACTGCCCCAGCGTTTAAAAAAATTTTGGACCCAAATAAATCCTTGGCAACACTGCATTTTTGCGATAAATTCGATATGCTGTTCGATGCTTTAAATAGTAAACAATTTTTAATTTAAAACGCTTAAAACGAGTATTGTGCGTATTAGTTTCCTTTGAGGGGTGTACCAAAATAAAAGCTTATTGTTTTTCTGGACCTTTGCAAACTATTAATGCTTTGTTAAATCTCACTGACGAATTTCAAAAAATCCAACAGTACATAATTTTAGCGACATTATTGGCTTGTGATTTCCAAAACACACGCGTCACACGTGTCACACGCTTTCAAATTTAATGCACAATTGAAAAAAGATTAATTAATTAATTTCCGGGTTCAAAATACAATTCAGTTAGTAATATACAAATTATTAAAGAAAGTCAAAACGAGCCTAGGAGAGAACCAACCAACAGAGACTGACTATTCTATCACTACTACTGCACTCTTTGTTGCGTTCTGCTCATTCTATGTTATATGTATATGAAATTATGAAAGAAAAGACAAGCTAAAGAAAAGGAAATAGTAGCAAGGTAGCTTGCAACTTCTTAATTTTATATGCCTCTTTATATGTAAATTGTTTCTTTTTTTTAAATTGATCAAAGGATTTGGTGGTCCGCCACAACAAATAAACACATATAGACACGAAGCAAATGGGCGAAGAGAATTCAAAAAAGCAATGTATATTCATGGCTAATGTAATAAGTGCCTCTTTATTCGTAAAACATACCCGTAGCATTGTTTTAAAATTCTCTATATTTACTTCGCGTGCCCCTGGGCTGGCTGGCGGGTGGAATCTTGTGATCAATTTTAAACCGACTTCCCAAAGCCCAATTTTATTGAAATTTTGCACACATGTATATTTCCGGTGACACACTTTTTATATAACTTGGGTCAGGCATGTTAAAATAATCATCTTCAGTTTCGATATCACTAGAATAACCTGAATTTACAGATGGAACAGTACCTGGTTTAAGGCGATTTTGAAGCTTGGCTTCGTCAACGAAATGTTCTTCGCATACCTTTAAATATTTAATTAAATCGTTTCTATCTAATATTCTATATACATTGACACATGCCACACAGTCGTTTATTATATGGTAATAACCGCTAAAACTAATGTTTTTGTGG
The DNA here is from genome assembly GCA_947095585.1 of Nephrocerus scutellatus. NCBI lineage: Eukaryota > Metazoa > Arthropoda > Insecta > Diptera > Pipunculidae > Nephrocerus > Nephrocerus scutellatus. Next base: position 63,857,356 of record OX352764.1, on the reverse strand, counting down.
TATTTAAAAGTATTTCCTTTTTCCACGCATCACACGCGACTCGCGAGACACGTTACACGCAGGATTGGCCTTTGAAATTAAGCTAGGTCATGCGAACTGTGGGAAAAAAGGCCTCAAAGTAGTCGAAAATACAGACAAACAGAGGTCAAGTCAAGTTAAATAAAGAACAAATACCTATAAAAACATTTTATTATTCTTTGAAGCATGGATTAATTATTAAATTGTTGAAGAGCCCTGAAAATTTAATACTGCACATCGCTCACAAATATGAATTGAAGATTGTTTAAAACATTTGTATGGAAGCCCAATCACTTCCAAATTTTAATAGAAAGTATTGTCACCGGAAATACACCTGTGCATAATTTCAGGAAAATCGGGCTTAGGAAGTGCGCTAAAAATTTATCGCAAGTTTCCACCAGCCAGCCACAGACAACCGTGCACGTGAAGTTAATATAAAGAATTTAAAAATTGAAATTTTTCTTGTAAATTCTCTAGTCGGAGATTCGATTTTGCGGTGAAGTTCCCCATTTGTTGGTAAAAACATAGCAGCCACAGCGCACAGTGGGTGTGACGCTAAACGCCATACGCGTCACACGCAGGCGCTCAGAAATGGCACATGGGACTGCTGAGCTGCGCACAAAATTTCAGCTCTCTAGGACGTTTGAGAAAGCTCTCTAGGAATGGAGACAATTTGGGGTCACAGGTCAAGTTAAAAAAAATCCCGATTACCCAAAGTCATTGTATTGCGTCGGATGTGTTTGTCTGTTGCCCTTCTGGCAATATGGTAGATCATTGGCAGGTCGGTCGCACGAGTCCGACAGATAGCCCAGTGCATCTAGATGCAAGAATGTCTCAGGTGATACAAGTCCGCTCTCTAGTGCTCTCTTGAAGTAAAATTAATATTCGTTGTTTCATTGCGCGTAAGCTTGAATTCTATTTTGAATTACGAAAGGTCAGTGCACGCAAATTTACTGGGTGAATTTACTGAAGTGATTTGTAAAAATTTTGTTAATTTTTTGACAGCTTTATTCGGTCGTTTGAAAAACATCGAATGCTCGTTAGATTGCTGCCTTATGCTCCAGCTTCTTAGTCGCAAGCTTGATTTATATTTGTGGCGTGCGAGAAAAATAAGCAGGACGGCTGTTAAATTGAAATTGTAGTCAGCCATACTAGAGAAGTAGTATATTTTTCAATGTTTCCATAATACTATAGATAACATTTCCCATGCTACTAAAAAATAACTATAACATTCGCGTAGTGTCAATCTCCTCTGAGTTACACAATTTCAATTTAACTATAGTTTTAGTATAGGCCCACTCATTTTTTCTCGCACGGATATAGTCTAAATCCACTTTAACGTTCCTTTCCTAGCTCGTCATGTAATATACAACTATATTCATTTATCATTATGATCATTTTTATAACTAACCCGTTCGTTAGTTATGTAACTAGTTATAATGCAAATCAGCATTTTAATTACGTAATTCGTTATCTATCGTAATTTATTATATTTGAAAAAAATCTATATATTTTATTATCTGTGCTACAGTTGAATTTCTTATTTTTTGGCACCGGTGGTAGCGTCTTTTTGGACACCCCTATATCTATCTTCGCGAAAACTCAAAACGTATCCATTGAACGGCAACTTTCGCTTCGTGTTAGATGCGATGCAGGTAATATTCTTAAGACAAAAGTTTTCCGAAAGGTGGCGTTCAAAATATGTGCAGGAAGTGCGAACAGCTAGTAGTCTATTGAGAACTGTTTGTAGATCTGTCGGGAAAAAATTGAAACTTATTGGGACTATAAATATCTGACATTTGTGTTTTGTTTGGAAAGCGCAGTGCAAGTTCTACAAAAAGTGTCGTTAATATTAATGATTTTTAAATTAAATTCCATTAGAATTGAAGACAAGTGTTAAGTGTTCGATTTATAACTATGTATATTTAACTTTAATTCTAGATTGTTTGTTTTTTGGATTGCTATAATGTCTCAAAGGAAAGTAAAAAGTCGACCAAAATCATTAAGACACTGCGGGTTACCGCACATTTTGTAGCGTACATTTTGAAGAAAAGCTAATATAACGGCGCTAACGAGTGGCTACAAAATCATAGTCCACTGGGCTTTGCCAAGTCGGAAATTACCGGTATCATCAATTACGACCACTAAAAAAAGCGATCCAACCGGTAAAATGCGCCTAGAAGCAGACAATATGAATTTAAAATAGATTTCCGTTAACGTTTTAATATAGGTTTTTATAAAAAACATGTTTTTTTTACTTTTGTTATTTAAAAACTATTGTTAAATAAATTAAATATCACTTGATCACAATTGGTTAAATTAGCTAAAGCTAAACCAAGCTGGATTTGTCCATAATAAGGATGTCGTTGTCGCAATTTTTAGTTACCGGCTTGACCAAGCTCTAAGTAAGGCAATGATTTAATGACGTCTTCTGCTGTCGTGTTCCTTCCATTTAAGGGTGATTTTATTTCCACTAGATTCCATTTTTCGCCATTAAATGATATGCCATCTGGAATTACTGCCAGGAACGGTAGATCTGGTGAAATTATTAAGGCACATTCAAACAATAAATAATATTTTCCATACATGGTTTTAGCTATTTTTTCAGCATACAATCCGTACTGGGTTGCCTTATTTCCTTTAAATGAGCTTTCATTAATCCGAGATAATTTTTTATTCCAGTCCGGTTTCTTATTGGAAGCATATGTAAATAAATAATACGATATGCTGGCTGTTATTCGAAACTTTCGTTCTACGTGCCACTCAGAACTTGTTTGGTTAATTGTTGCCTTGCAAATTTGAGTGGCCTCTTCTATCCCACAAAAATCGGTGGTTGTTTTTTGATTAAAGAATTCCTCCATGAAAGGTATATCCATGGTGGCCTATAATAAATTTGTAAAATTCATCATATGAATTTTTAACTCCTCTTTTCATATCCGAGGAATTCGATATAGCCAATCGTGTTCGTGTGCCTTTTATGAGTTTGGCTAATTCTGAATATGGTCGACCTATAAATCAATAAAGAAAAATACAATATTTATTATAAGATATATATATATATATTTATATATAAATTGCGACACAAATTCATTTTCTTGGTCCTCTGTTATAGTTTCAACAATCCTTTGTTTGCTCCGAAGGTGGCATATTTCGGTTGTAACAAGTCCTTCTCCAGCTTTGTAAGAGCACAAACACTTCCAACAAGAGCATGGTTTATCAAGAAATTGTAATATAATTTCATGTTGTTTTGCGGATAACCCTGAAGTTTGGACGACCGCACCAATTACCTTGAAGGAACTCAAGTTTGAATTTGGGTAAATCCCTATAGCTTGGATCCAGCCAGCTTTTAAAATTTCTTCGCCTTCACGAATTGGCCTTTTTTAACATTGTCACAGAATTATCTAAAATTAAAAATGTATATTTTAATTATTCATATTGTTTTATATGAATAACTTATTTGTTAATTGAACAATTTCAATTTAATTTAAAAATAATAAATAGATACTTACTAGTCCTTTTAGTTGCTTTTACTTTTTCCTCTCCATATACAAAACGCAATGTCCCCAATCACATATAATTTTTTGTTTATAGATGTCTCTACCCCGGACATTTAAAGTTCTCAATTGAGAAAAAATTATATGTGATTGCGGCCATGAAAATCTGATATTTGCGATTTGTATATGAAGAGCACAAAGTAAAAGCAACAAAAAGGACTGGTAAGTAGTTATTATTTTTAAATTAAAATAAATTATAATTTAATAAAATTTAAGTTTGTCCAATTAACAAATATGTTATTTATTTAAAACACAAATAGAATGTATAGTGTAAAATCGTAATATTTTTTAGAACGGCGTCAAATATTCAAGCATTTTTTTTTAAAGTGTTATGTGTAATAAAATAAAGTTTATGTTATTTTTTGTTCAAATAAATATTTAATTTTGTAATTAAAATATACATACACATATTGGTATTAATTGTTTTAACAGTGTGTTGTAAATAAATATACATTTTTAATTTTAGATTATTCTTTGATAATGTTAGATGCATCTTATCTGGAGGTTTGGATTAATATGAAAATATTGATATTCCGCTCACAAAAACTAAAGGGATTGACCCAAATTCAAATTCAATTCAGCTTGTGCCACACATATGATCATGACATCGAGTACGTCCATACTTGGTATACCAGTCATGGTAAATAATTTGCTATCGTTATCCCACAACGAAGTAATGTAAAAAAGTACATATGTTTTCTTGGACAGATTTTTCTGAAGTTATTTTTGTACACTGAACAGCAACCGCAGAATATTGATTTGGTTCGATTTCGTTTACCTTTGCTGGAAACGATCCATCGTTGTCGATTAGCCTAAAAATATATGTAATTTAATTATAAAACAAAAAATAGAACAAATTTAATACTCATTAGATGTATCTTGAGCTGATACAGTCAAACAAGGTTCTAGGCGCATTTTACGGGGTTTTTCTTCAAAATTTTCGTTACAAGTACGAAAATATTTAGGATATTGTTTTCCCATCTTCAAAATAGCTGCCCTGGCCAGTTTCAACGTTGAATCTAATACGATTTTAGGAATCCGATGCATAGATCTTTCATTCGATTGGTAATAATTACATTGCGGTACCTCGCAGTGTCTTTATGATTTTAATCGACTTTTTACGTCTCTTTGAGACATTATCGCAATCTAAAAAAAACAACCCATAAAAATTAAAATTGTTCATCTAAATTCTCTAATCGCAGAAATTGATATGGGAGCCCCTCGATCCTGGGTAATTTTTTATTTTTTTTATTTTTTTATTGTAGGAGAAAATCATCGAAAGAGACATTTGACATCAGATGTCAAATTTGAAAATGCTCAGATCATTTTATTCTGAGCACTTAGAGCACGCTCATACTCGAGCAAATAAGAAACACGAGCATTTTTCTTGAGAACTCTTTGACTGCTCTGAACTAATTTATGAAAACGCCAAATGACAGAATATTGTGAAAACTTGTTGTTCTATCTGTAAGTTGATATCGACAACAAAAAACGACATCAATAAAAATACAATTCAGTAAATAAGAAAGCAAGTTGAATTAAGCATAAAACATTTATGTCTCGTTTCATTTGCTGGGTTCATTTGTGCGTGAGCTAAGATTTCTCTCTCTCTCTACCACCAAAACCAAGCAGCGCAGCCGACTGCGCAGCACACACCGCACACAGTCATAAATAAGAAGAAGAAGTCATTGGATTAGAAGCTATCTTTTGGACCGCTCAATTCAAGTTGTTTTGGACGGTTTCAAGTCTGAAATACACCACATAAATGCTGGCGTTCCCCAGGGCTCTGTTCTGTCCCCGACACTCTTTCTCATTTTTATTAATAATCTCTTATCTGTGACTTCTAATCCATTCACTCTTTCGCTGACGACAGCACTCTCAGCTTCTCATATAAGTTTGTGGAACGTCCCTCCACTTCTGATGTGGAACACAAACAACTTTGTATGTTAAGCTCGTTGAATTCTGACCTTGACAGCATAATACAATGGGGAGAAATCAATCGAGTAGAATTTAACGCTTCGAAAACCCAATGTTGTCTCCTGTCGTCAAAGCGAATCCTTAACCCCATGCCATTATCCATGAATGGCACTTGCATCGAGGAAACTGAAAATCTCGCAATTCTCGGTATGTGCGTTAACGACAAGCTTCGTTGGAATGACCACATATTTACCATCGCTAAAAATGCTACGAAATGTTTAGGGTTTCTAGCCCGGTGCAAGAAATATTTCTCTCCCTCTGATCTGGCTACCATATACAAGGCTTTTATTCGCCCAAAACTTGAGTACAATTGCCATATCTGGTCTGGTGCGCCTACGACTTCTTCTTCTTCTTGCATCAGCTAGATAGAAAACAAAACCGCGCGATAAAACTTATCGGTGACGAAAATATAGCGAAATCAATAGATTCGCTTGAACACCGCAGGAACGTTTCTTGCTTGTCACTGTTTTATCGTTTCTTCTACCAGCGGTGATCAAGAGAAATAGCCAGCTGCATGCCACCTCTCCTTGAATTCAACCGCAATACTCGTGGCGCTCTAAATGCTCATCAGTTTACCCTCAAGCCCATCTTCGGACGTACAGTTAAATTCAGGGATTCGTTCTTCAGCCGTACAACACGTATGTGAAATGCTCTGCCAAGCTCTGTCTTACCACATCACTATGATCCACAGGCATTCAAAACACAAGCTCATAGACATCTCCTCTTTTCTCCTCCTCTTCCTTAACGCCCACGCTGAGCATATAGCCGAGCATTATAAGGGTGCGAACCCCTTGAAGCGTGCGCGAATTATAAAAAAAAAAAATAAAGTACGACGGTATCTGATGCCACTATAAGATATTTAAAAAAATGTATAAGGGCCTTGCGGCCGAACCCGGGGCCCGATCACTATTAAATTTTAGAAAAAGTATTGTTTATTGGGTATACACATATTTCAAACAAAAGTATTGTCACCGGAAATACACATGTGAACAAAATTTCACGAAAATCGGGCTTTAGGAAGTGCGTTAAAAATTGATAATTGAAAAAAAATTTGTATGGGAACCCCCCGACCCCGGGGCACGATCGCTTCAAAAATTTTACACAAAGTTTTGTCCATAGGAGATACACATGCGTATAAAATTTGAAGAAAATCGGGAACTTTTTTCATAAAATTTGTATGGGTGCCCCCCCGACCCAGGGGCCCGATCTCTCCAAAAAAATTTACAAAAAGTGTTTTCCATCGGAGATTTACATTTGTATAAAATTTAAAAAAAATCGGGTAAATTTTGTAAAATATTTGTAAGGGAGCCCCCCGAGGTCCGAGGGGCCCGAGAAAGTATTGTCACCGGAAATACACATGTGTGCAAAATTTCAATAAAATCGGACTTTGGGAAGTGAGTTAAAAATTGATCAGAAAATCTGACCAGCCACCAAGCCACGTGCACGCGAAGTTAATATAGAGAATTTAAAAAACAAACAATCTAAAATTAAAAAAGTTTGTATATATTTACATATCTTGATAGCCTTAGGTCATTAGTAATAGTTTTTATTTTTGAGTTCAATAATTATTTGAATTAATAATTACATAAAACTTCTCTGAAAAAAGTGATCAAAAGCGTCCGTTTATTGTATCCAGTGTTATTATATCCACAGAAAACCTTTTTTCTTGAACTTTTTGACCTGTGTTTGAGAATTATTACGTTTGTATAATAGATATCCTATTAGTATTTTAAATAGATCACATATTTATTAATAGAAGACTTACCACTTTTTTTCAATTCAAATTGAATTTAATTTAAAAAGTATTAGTATTTACCGACACTTTTTGCACTGCGCTTTCCAAACCAAACACAAATGTCATATTTTTATAGTCCCAATATGTTTCAATTTTTTGCCGTCAAATCTACAAACAGTTCTCAATATATATTACTGTGGTCAAAATATTGGATCATTACACTAAAGCTACAATTAGATAAACAGTCGGTTTTTATTTAACCCGAGCGAGCAGTGTACGTCAAAAATTTACACTAAGTTTTTTTTTTATTAAACCGGGGTAATTTTACTCTGTTCTCTGTGTTTTTTTATTGTGATCCGAGTACGACATCGTGTATACACGCTTAATATTTTTACTCGTGAAGTGAATATAAGTGTAAGGCAGAGTAAATATTAAAGTTACCTCAAAAAAGTTAGCTGTCAGTTAATAATAACGGACAAATGGATAATTCTCGTAAATCAGATAGTAAGCTTTATTTATAAAAAATACACAAATAAATGTATTTAATGTTTTCTATGAAATGGAAAAATAAATCAATCAAGCACACACAGATTTGAGATTTTTTTCACATGAATTAAAATTGGTTTCTCAAATGTCAAATCTGCATTGCGATTGATCGGGAAACTACTGACCGCTCAAAACTTGGTTTTAGGCAGTAGCGCAACAATTAAGTTCGTGATGTAGTGCTTGCTTTAGCTACTGAAACCGACACAACGCCTCGGATAAGTAATGATCGAACTTATGGCTATTTTACCCGGACTATGATTGGTTGTGAGGGACCTTAAAATGCCAGAGTAGCACAGTAGCCGGAGTAGTCCGGCAAATCCTCCGGCAGTCCCCGTGAATCTGGAGTGGGTCTGCTGCTAACGCCAACAGCACGCAGAGGCCCAATTTCCTGGCACCCACATGATGATAGGATCTTATCGGCCAGATTTCGGACTAGAGTACGGCGCGTCACGATCATACAGTGTTACGCCACATCGAATCCTTCGACTGAGGATGAAAAGAACAACTTCTACAATCAGCTAAGCTCTGTATTCAACGCAACGCCGAATGGTGATATCGCCATCGTGATGGGGGACTTGAATGCCAAGGTAGGCAACGACAATAAAGGACTTAAACATGTGATTGCATAGCAGGCACCATGTTTGAACATAGGACCTGCCACAAAGTCAACTGGGTGTACATTTACAGGCAATCATCATCCAATCAAATGGACCATGTGGCAATTAGCCGACGTTTTAGGAGCTGTCTTTTAGACGTCCGCAACAGACGAGGAGCCGACATGGGTATGGTACGGGATCATACCCTTATGGTAGCTACTGTCCAGTTACGTACTGTATCAGTTCAAAGAATCTGCAATATCATCCGAATGCCTGGGTATAACATCGACCGGCTAAAGATCCCCTCAGTACGCCAACAATTAAGGGATCAAGGAGTGGAAGCAATCAGCAGCTCACTGCCAACAACCATCCAAGAACATTGGAAGGCTGTGAAAAATGTTTTCACATCTGGAGTGGAAAGTATTGTTGGTAGAAGTCAGGCAAGGCACATCACGTGGCTTACCGGATATACCTGGAGGCGGATTGAAGCTACTTAAAGCTCGTAGCAACAACGCACCCTAGCAGCAACGAGGATCGAGCTAGAGTCTCTGTATCGAAGCAAAATGAGAGAAGGGCAGCGTAGTGTTAGACGTGACAAACGTAATTATATAACCTGGCCTCAGAAGCAGAGGAAGAAGCAAGCTCTCTTTTGTAGAGAGAGCTTGGGAGGCAGAAAGTTTTCTCGACGAGTGGAAGAAGGGAATGATTATCAAGCTTCCTAAAAAATGTAGTTTTATGGAGTGCGAAAACTGGAGAGGCAAAGGTAATAGCCAAAGTAGTACTTGAGCGAATTAAGGAACATCTGGAAGATACACTTCATGCCGAACAAGCAGGTTTCCGCACTGGATGCTCCTGTGTAGACCACATCAACACCCTGCGGATCATTATTGAACAGTGCCTTGAATTTTGGTCACCACTGCACCTGCTGTTCATCGATTTTGAGAAGGCGTTTGACAGTGTCAACAGACAGTTTATCTGGCTCGCCTTGCACAGGAGAGGTATACCCGATAAACTAATAGCTATTATTAAATCAACCTATGATGGCTCTAAATGTCATGTGTTGCATACAGGAAAGCTGTCGGAGGAATTCGAGATCCTAAGTGGGGTACGAAAAGGTTGCATTCTATGGCCGAAACTTTTGTTGTTGGTGATTAGTAATGTTCAATTGTTGAATCTGTGCTGTTGTGTGGGTGCAGCACTTGGAAGGTGACCGCTACTATCACAAAAAGATTACAAACGTTCGTAAATAGGTGACTACGGAACATCTTAAGGGTTTTCTGGCCTAACCGTGTCTCTAACGAACATCTTTACCAGAGAACGGGCCAGGAACCGTGTACTCGGGGTAAACCTACTCGCTCGGGTTGAATAAAATATAGACCCTATGTGACGGAATGACAAATTTTCGCCATGTTTAGTTTTTACCACAATCGGCAACATTGGCCGCAATTTGACACGAAAAACTTTAGGATTAATTTTTTTTTCTTTATCTGATATAGAAAAATAGCGAAAATCTGCCATCTCGTCGAACAATCGTAGATTAAAACAAATATACGCGTTGAAAGTTTAACATTATATTTTGCTTTGCATACACAAAATCTTACATTGAAAGAAAATATGTTTATTCTATAGAACCTTGGTTTTACGAGTGCAGCAGATGGGTCGATTATATGCCACGACCACCGCAATGTATTTCAAAGCACAATGACAAGATTGCCACGGCAAAGTAATTGTGCCAGTAACACAGTAAGTGCATCATCACGAAAATGAATTGACTACGGTATTGCTTTCGCGTTGTACACTAGTTTTACCCTGGTTTTTTTTTTTTTTTTTTCGAAAACTGATGCACCTAACATATGCATCAGAGTTAGTGCCTGCGTAGTTGAGGAATTGAAAAGGATTGGGCACTGTGACCATTTTTTTGCTGCTTATAAAGTCATAGCTTTCATAGCTGAGTGAGCAGGTTATGTCAACACAACGCCAGAACATACGTGAGAGCCTGCTGCTGTGCATGTGTAAGCTGCAAAACAACACAGAACCATCTTTTTGAAACTGGTTGCTTCTTTGGAATCGAATAAGTATGCAAAGGTATTCAGAATTCAGATGTTCAACGTGTCGTGTACTATCTAATATGTACGTATACATGCTTTATATTTTACATCAAGGCGTAATAAGCAATAAAGCAAGTAATTTAAAAAATGGAAAATGCGGTACGCTGAGATTTTAATATTTCAAAACCCTCGGTCCATCGGCCCGACCACATCCAAAATTTTACAGAACATGTATTGTCATCGGAGATGCACATATTTAAGAAGTGGATTAAAAATTTATCACAAGATTTCGCACACAAACATAAAAACGCGGACACGCGTAGTTAATATGGAGTATTTAATGTCGTTTTTTTTTCTCTGCGGTCGAGCTCACATTTTTTCTCGGCAAATCGAACACGAAAAGCGAGAATCTTTTGTTTACATTGTTTTGTTGCAAGTGTGTTTAATGCGTAATTCTGAAACGTAATTTTCTGTTTCTGTTTTATTCTTCCATTTCACAAAACTGTTTCCTCAAAGTTTTGTTACGAAAAGTAGTTAGTAGCGCATATAATAGAACTAGAATCCTAAGATAAATCGCAATGTAAATATTGCATACTTAAAATAAGCAAATGCTACGAAAGTAGTCGGTAATGCAGAAGGTTCCAAACCTATATAAATCGTAATGTACCAAAAAAAGGTGCTAAATTAGAACTAAGAAAATACTGCGTACTAAAAAATAAGCACTCTCATGTTCTTAGACTATTAGATTATTTGAAATTTGTAACCGCCTGCAAGTTTGAATCATTGTGTACTGGTCAAACAAGTACTTAAACCGGTTTGTGCGGTTTGCCCGATTTTTGTAAGAGATAATGATTGAACATGTAGTCTATTTTTAGAAGATGACTCATTACATATAAGTATCGTTAGTTGTAAATAGGGGAATAAGGCTACAATTTTCTGGATATTTCTCTCTGCAATATTGGAAGTTTCTGGAAGCTTATGATTAAGTATAAATAGAGGCGTTAGGCCGAAGTAAGATGAAGAGTTGTTTGGAATTTAACCAGTGCAGTTGTAAAAGTTCTTGTAAAGTGATAAAGCAATAACCTAAGAGAATTATTGTAAGTACTAGTATAATAAGTGTTTTTGTGTACTGTGAAAAGTAATCACCATTATAAATAGTGAACTTGTGTAAATGTTATTGTTGTTCATTAAAGTTATTATTTGTAAATTAATTAACTTGTGTTGTGTTTTATTTGCAAAATCCTTTACGAACTCGAAAGCCTGAATTTCGTAACAGTATATACTAATAAATCATATTTATTTTTGAATGAAAAAAAGAATAAATACGGAAAAGTCAGTGCTTTCAGTAAATAGAAATCGAATGACATATTGCGCCAGCGCCACGTGCCAAACAAAATGACATCAGTTGTTGATGTTAGTCAAAAGAGGGATAAATCTCCCAAAATATCAAGATCTGGTAAAGGGGAATTCCGATCTACCGTAGATTGGTTTTTAGAAAAAACGAACAACTTGACAGCCAAAAAATTATTCTTGGTCAGCTTTTTTTAATAAAAAAAAACGACAATAATAGAAGAGTTTAAAAAGAAAAAGCCACAGACACACAGGGTCTATTCTTTTATTCAACCCGAGCGAGCAGTGTACGTTAAAAAATACACTGTGTTTTTTTATTCACCAGGGGTAATTTTACTCTGTACTCTGTGTTTTTTTTATTGCGAACCGAGCATTTTTTTAATTTTTACTCTAAAGTGAATATCAGTGTAAGGCAGAGTAAGAACGAGTAAAGTTACCCAGTATACACACCGAATACTTTTACGTCGTGCAACATTCGCTCAGTGTACTCCGGGTAACTTTACTCGCTCGGGTTGAATAAAAGAATAGACCCACAGCCTTTAAAAAAGGTGTCTAATTTTTGACGATAACGAGTATAGAAGCGTGTGGCACACGCTTTCATAGCTCTGCCTTTTAACGTCAAAGGAATTTTTTTTTGTTTTTTGTCTGAAACGCCAAAACAGAAAAAATGTTTTTGTAGTATGGTATATTTTCAAAACGTTTTATTAGCTGTCTGTCTGTGCTGGTGGAATTTTGTAATTGATTTTAAACTAACTTCCCTTTGAGCTAGAGACTTGAAACTTTGCTCAGAACATGATGAACATTGACATCTCAAAAAAAAAAACGACAACAAATCACAAAAAAAAAATTCAATGCGAGTTTGCAATCAAAGATCAGATCAAAGCAAACTACTACTACTACAATACTCGTTTCAAACGTTTTAAATAAAAAATGTTTTATAACATGTTTTTTATGTAGTTATTTTAAGTTTTAGCGTATCTCCAGTATAGGTTTTTACGGTATTTTTGACACGCAACCTGGGTTTTTTTTTCTTCAGAAAAATGAATTTTTCTAAGTTATTTAAAGGAGCTTTAGTTGGTAAAAAATTAAAGGTAATATAGGTAAGTATCAATGAGTAGTAGTGGGAGAGTCAATATTGGTGTCAAATGAAAGGTGAAAACTAGCTCTACACAGCAATACTATTTTTATAGACGTGGCTAAATTTTTACGGAAGTTGGATAAATTTATATCGCTGGCGATTTTTAAAATCTGCTCAGTTTGGGCTTTCATGGGAGGTGTGTGAAGGAGTTGAGCCTACGTTTCTTTGAATCGAATTATAAGGTATTGGATAAAAAAAACAACCCATAAAAAACCCAACCCAAACTTTTTCATCTAAATTCTCTAATCGCAGAAATTGATATCGGAGCCCCTCGATCCTGGGCCATTTTTTTTTTATTGTAGGAGAAAATCATCGAAACAGACATTTGACATCAGATGTTAAAATTGAAAATGCTCAGATCATTTTATTCTGAGCACTTAGAGCACGCTCATACTCTGAGCAAATAAGAAACACGAACATTTATCTTGAGAACTCTTTGACTGCTCTGAACTAATTTATGAAAACGCCAAATGACAGAATATTGTGAAAACTTGTTGTTCTATCTGTAAGTTGATATTGACAACAAAAAAAACGACATCAATAAAAATACAATTCAGTAAATAAGTAAGTAAGTTGAATTAAGCATAAAACATTTATGTCTCGTTTCATTTGCTGGGTTCATTTGTGCGTGAGCTAAGATTTCTCTCTCTCTCTACCTCCAAAAGCATGCAGCGCAGCCGACTGCGCAGCACACACCGCACACAGTCCATAAAGGGCGACGAATATCTGATGCCAGTATAAATATTTAAAAAATGTAAAAGTATTGTTTATTGGGTATACACATGTGTGTAAAATTTGAAGAACATCGGGTAAATTTTTTAAAATTTTTGTATGGGAGCCCCCCGACCCCGCAGCCCGAGGGGCCTCAAAATTTAATAGAAAGTGTTGTCTCCGGAAATGCACATGTGTGCCAAATTTCAATAAAATCGGGCTGTAGGAAGTGGGTTAAAAATTGATCGCAAGAATCCATGACAAATCCACAAGCCCACAAACCCACAACCCCACAAAACCACAAACACACGGGCAAGTGAAGTTAATATAGAGAATTTAAAAATAAAAATTATTATAAATCAGGTGTTATATTTTACACATAATTGCTGCGTTTTAGGATTTATAACTAAAGCCATTTTTTAGTTATAGCGCTCACCGGCGGTGTTTTGTTTAACACACATAACAATTAAAATGCATCGAAAATTTAAAGCCAAAAGCTGTTGCTTTGTAAAGCCTAAGCTGGATTAGCCAAAGCAATACAGCAAGTGATAATTGAAATCAATGACCAACTATGTAGTTTGGCAATCTTTCCACGCGTTTAGTCGTGTGTCGTTGAGTATAGAAAACCCTCTGCTCTGCTTTTTTACCACTCGGCTATGCATTTTGCTTAAGCTGTAAAATCAAACGTCCTCTTATTCCTTGCGTACCTTATAACCTCTTTTTCACTTCCATAAAGCCTTTACACAATTGTATTTATTTCCAAAACGTCACATATAAATGACAAGTATTTTTGTGGTATATCTCTTAATTCATAGAAAATATTTAAGTATAGCTAAATAAAACAAAATTAGTGGTGGGGTGTAACAAGATTTAACAAATATGTTACATATCGCATTACATAAATGTCTCTCTGTCTGTCTTTATTTATTATAAAGGTTCACCCGTGTGGTAGATATCGTCATAATACGGTTGTGTTTATCTTGGCAAAAGAGTACAATTTAAAGAATTTAAGGACAATTCACCGATTAGATCGCCTTACCTCCGGACTCCTTTTGTTTGGAAGAAGTCCAAAGAAAGCACGTCAAATGGAACATCAGATACGCAACAGACAAGTTCAAAAGGAATACGTATGCCGTGTGGAAGGAGATTTCCCTGAGTATGCTAAGTCAATAAGAATTTACTTTCCTATTTTTTCATTCTTTCCTGTTTGTGTGTTTATGTTCTCGTTATTCAACCAATATATAACAATTAATGTTTGCTTTAAATTTACAGAGGAGTCATTGAATGCAAGGAGCCAATTGAAGTGGTCAGTTATAAAATTGGTGTTTGTAAAGTGTCTTCAAAAGGTAAAGATTGTACAACAACATTTGAAAAGATTGCACACAATGGCAAAACAAGTATTGTTTTATGTAAACCACTGACAGGACGGATGCATCAGATTCGAGTTCATTTACAATACTTAGGTGGGAATGCTTTTTCTAACAAATATTTTATTTTTATAACATTTTGTTTTGCATTACATTTATCATCATAGGCTTTCCTGTTGTTAATGATCCATTATATAATCATGAGGTATTTGGGTCTCTTAAAGGACGGGGTGGCGATGTCGGGGGAAAAACTGATGAACAGCTTGTCCGTGATCTCATAAATATTCATAATGCTGAAAACTGGCTTGGAATAGATGGTGATTCAGATATGTCAATTTTCAAGACAATTAAGTGTGACTGCGATATTGAGAGCTTACCAGGTGCTCCCAAAGGTAACTTGTAGTAAAATACATCATAGTGCTTACTTTATAGTTTTAACTGCTTTAAAATTAGGAAACTTCCTGAGTGGTCTTGAGTATGAAGCAGGTTCGCGGGAAACTTCTCCATGTTCTGAACTTTTCAGACCTGCATCAATTGGTAATGATAATCTAATTAAAAGTTTATCAACGACGAGTTTGATCCCCATGCCAATAAATAATGGGAACTCTTTAACATTAAAAAAACAGCAAATTAAGGTAAAATCAATGCAGAGTAGACATACTATTTTTTTATTCTATCCAACTTACCAGGAACTTATATTTTCCAAGGTAACTGTTGCAACACAAACAGGACACGAATCCCCTGATATGACCTTCAACGCAGAAAAAATGACAACCGATCCTCACTGCTATGAATGTAAAGTTCGATATAGGGATCCCAAACCTAAAGACCTCGTTATGTATTTACACGCCTGGAAGTATAAGGTTAAAACTAAACAAACAGTCTATATGAATAACTAATTAACAATCTACTTTTTATAGGGCCCTGGTTGGGAATACGAAACGGTCTTGCCAAACTGGGCTAGCACTGATTGGATAGAACAATTATCGGACTAAAATATTTATTACTTTAAAAACATGTGTTTTATAAAGAGCGACGATCAAAATTAAAAAGAAATGCATTTAAGTTATTTCAAAACCTTTATTCGCACAGAACAGCTCGTTTTTTTTTTTTTTTTTAAATAAGGTTAAAATGTGTACGTGGATTAAGCAAAAAAGTAATAAATAAATTAGTAAACAAAACTTTCTTAAGCGTTAAGTTAATTATATCATTTTATAATTTCACATGTTATAATAATATTTGCCGCGACAAAACTGTTCGTTGTGGTCCAGGGCCTATCTTCTCGCGACTATTGGTCTTGTGCTTTTTATATTTTTTTCACACAAATTAAAGGGACCAAATATTGAAAGCCGTATAAGAAAGGCGGATTTTCAATATTTTTTTCCTACTATCGTGAATTTCCCTTTGGAATGTGTGGCTAAACAACGGAACGTCCGGCATTCGATTTGGCCTTCTTGACACCCCTCACATTAAAGCCCTAATTGAGCAGATTGCGAAAATCGCCATCTTGTTTGGGGGAGACGCCCACTTTAGGTGTGAGGGGCGTCCAAAGTTTTGAGTTTTTTTCAGAAAAATGCATTTTTGTAAGTATTTAGAAGGAGGTATGGGGGTTAATTGGTATCATACGAAAGGTAATAAAAATACCTCATTTAAAAAAAAAAATGGGGCCAATAGAGCCCATCTTGACGGAGTTAGAGCAAAAAACAGACTTTTTCATAAAAATGTAAAAAGGGGCGTGTTTAAAAGTGGGTCGGGCTAAATATTGGTATCAAATGAAAGGTGATAATTAGGTCTACACAGCCATGCTATCTTTATGGCTGTGGCCTTATTTTAACGGAAGGTAGATCATTTTATACTCATTACATATGATTTTCCTTTTAAAAAGCGTATTTAAAAATTATGGACACACTGTAAAATTATTTGCGCTCAATTAACTTATATTTTTATTGAAGTTCTTCCTTTTAAAAAGTGTGACTCCATTGCTCAGTTGGTTTATATTCAGAAATGAGTTCTTCCTTTTAAAAAGCGTATTTAAAAATTATGGACACACTGTAAAATACTCTGCGCCCAAAATTATTTATATTTCTGTTGTTTTTTGCTCTAACTCCGTCAAAGGGGGCTCTATTCGCCCCATTTTTTTTTAAATGAAATGTATTTTTATTACCTTTCGTATGATACCAATTAACCCCTATACCTCCTTCTAAGAACTTAGAAAAATTCATTTTTCTGAAAAAAAAAATCAAAACTTTGGACGCCCCTCACACCTAAAGTGGGCGTCTCCCCCAAACAAGATGGCGATTTTCGCAATCTGCTCAATTAGGGCTTTAAGGTGAGGGGTGTCAATAAGGCTAAATCGAATGCCGGACGTTCCGTTGTTTGCTATATATCACCCGGTTTTGTATGGGAAAAACTCAATCGTATGAAAACCACTCAATTATATGAAATTGCACGAAAAAAGAATGACACGCCCATAAAATAGGCATGGCTGTGTAGACCTAATTATCACCTTTCATTTGATACCAATATTTAGCCCCATCCACTTTTAAACACCGTTGCCGGTCATACCGTTGAAACGCCCATAAACAATTAATCACTTACTTTTTTGCACTCAGCTTAACCAACTGCTGAGTGTTTGAGTTTGCCTTGAACATGGTTTCTAAAATTGGAAATATTTCGGGTTTTTTCCCATATTTAACATGGTCGAATTTTAAAGAGAAATGTGTATTTTTGCATACACCTGAAACTGTGTGCCCGTACCAAAAATTTAAATGTAAATGTATATATATAACGCAACCAAACCACTAACGAAAATGAGAATAATAATCACAATAATGCGACCAACGCTAATCTTCAAGTTTGCAAAGTTGTTTCCCGAGAGAGAGAGAGAGAGAGAGAGAGAGGGAGAGAGAGAGAGAGATGATTTATGTTCTTCTGAGTCTTTTTTTATTTTTAATTTTTCATATTGGTGGTTTCGCACAAATATATAATATACATAATTATTTTATTTGCCGAGGAATAAGGAATTACAACAACAATTGTTGTTTTGCTGGTTTTCAAATTCTAATTCCTTATTCCTAGGCAAATAAAATACGCCTATTAGTTAGAGTTAGAACAACGCTAAACTTCAAATATTCAAAGAGTTGATTAATTATGTGTTTCGTGACGCACTGGTTAGAGCGCTGAATATTTTTCTTAATTGTCCTTTTGTGAAATTGCACAGGGTCCCACTATTCTATACACAGTCTGCTTTACGGTTAAAGGCAGCCAAACTATTCTATACACAGTCTGCTTTACGGTTAAAGGCAGCCAATGAAAAACAGAAACATTTAATACATTGTTTTCTAAGTATATAAATATGTAGTTCAAAGAAACAACTTGACACAGAAATGAAACAACTTGACACTTAAATTATAGAAATCAAGGCACATGTCTCGAGAAAAAGGTTTAACTTAACTACGAGTATTTAACAATGTTTAATTACATAACCATGAAATATACAAAAAATTGTGGTGCATCTGCCGTTATTTAGAATTACTGTAAACTCAATCGAAAACACTTACGGCTCTGAAGCATATTATAATCGTTCTATTTCTGGTAAATGGGCGCCGTGGCTCAGTGGCTTTCTAAGCAGGAGGTTCGTGGTTGGAATCCCAGTAACACCAAAAGTATTTTTCACGGTGTCCCACCTCTCGCGAAAGTCTGACAAACGTTTGAGAGTAATAACTTGTCGCGGAAAGCTTCTCACTTAATTCGCCGTTTGGATCCGGCATTAAATTGTAGGTCTCCACCTCAATTTCTGTTCTAAAATACATGCTAGACACAAATGGTTGCGAGAAGTTTGGACCGCAATGGTCTGTTGAGCCGAATATTATTATTATGGCTGGTAAGCTAAATATAAATGTTGGTTATTTATAGGATTTTTTTTTGGTTTTTTTTTATAATTCGCGCATGCTTCAAGGGGTTCGCACCCTTATAATGCTCGGCTATATGCTTGGCACAGCGTGGGCGTTAAGGAAGAGGAGGAGAAAAGAGGAGATGTCTATGAGCTTGTGTTTTGAATGCCTGTGGATCATAGTGATGTGGGAAGACAGAGCTTGGCAGAGCATTTCACATACGAGTTGTACGGCTGAAGAACGAATCCCTGAATTTAACTGTACGTCCGAAGATGGGCTTAAAGGTAAACTGATGAGCATTTAGAGCGCCACGAGTATTGCGGTTGAATTCAAAGAGAGGTGGCATGCAGCTGGTTATTTCTCTTGAGCACCGCTGGTAGAAGAAGCGATAAAACAGTGACAAGCAAGAAACGTTCCTGCGGTGTTCAAGCGAATCAATCGATTTCGCTATATTTTCGTCACCGATAAGTTTTATCGCGCGATTTTGTATTCTGATGCAAAGTAGTCTTAGGCGCACCAGACCAGATATGGCAATTGTACTCCAAATTATATAGGAAGATTCATAAAGAAAACGTTTTAGGAAACCTGACGCCGCAGGTACTATGATTTCGGAACTTTCTTAAATTATTGGACCTGCATTGCGAATCCCAGCCAGTATATTTATACATGGCCAAACTATTTTAAGCGCTAATCGAATCCACATTGTTGTTTCATTACATTTTGGCCTCTGTCTCTTACCTGATGAACCAAAATGCATGTATATTTAATGGATATGTAGTAAACGCATTTAAATAGTGAAGATAACTTTTTTTCTCGAGACAAAGAATTTCTAGAATTTAAGGTAATACTTGTGACTGACTCCATTTATCTACATTTTTTTTGGAATTACTTAAAAAAAAACACCACTACTTTTTTTCTATCTATCTATCCCTAATTAGATGAACTGACTTTATCTTAATATATATTATAAAAATGAAATTTTGTCTGTATGTCTGTTCGCGCTTAACTCGTTCATCCGATAAAGCTAAGAATTTGGGATGTTGTGTAGAGGTAGATGGTTGGGGTGGATGTTTGTAGGGGGTTAGTGTGGTGATGGTGTTAGGGGTTTGACGTGGTGGGTGGCTAGGTATTGTTTGTGTGAGATTGACTCGAAGATCGTGCATTTGATTAAAGGGCTTATATATGAGTATCTCAAGATGGTTCTTGATGGTTAGTTGGTTGGTGGGGTGGGGTCGGTGTATTGTTGTGGGGGCAGCCAGGCAACGCTGGGTATTTCAGCTATTAATATATAAAAGCAATGAGAATGATGAGAACAACGCTATCTTCAAGTTTGCAAACTGTTATCTTTAAAAATATAAAAAAATGAAAATCGTAGGTTCTATATATCTAGTGTACCTTGCCAGGAAACAAACAAAGCAATCGTTAATTTTTTAACAATCAGAACTAAAATTAACTGAAAAAACTTACTGAGACTACAATTTATTGTTTATAATTGTATAAATAAAACCAAAAAATACAACTTAATTCAATGGCCCTAACATAGCATTAAATTTAATATAATTTGCTTAACTAGAAAATGATAAATGGATGAGTTGTAACTACTGTAATGTACAGGTATTTTTATTTTATTTTGGAGATGTAGAGTTGTAATTTATTTTATATTCAAACCCGACTTATAAAGAAACTTTTTTGATTTGTTTTATATATTAATATGTAAATGCTCGTAATAAAAAAAATAATACCGTTTTTTACTATTCTATCGTGAACTGTACGTAATGATATTAATTTTCTTGTATATTTAAAAGTTCCTGTATTGTTTCGACCAATCACATGAGATAGAAAAAATTAAATTGTTGCCCAAATTGAAAGACAATCCAATTGTTTAACCGTTTATTATTGTTTGCAGTTGTTTTATATTTTCATTTTTAAACAAAAATCGGCATTTAATTATATCTCAATTTCACACTCCAAATTACCAACCAATTAAATCCTTGACTGGGTGTTGGCACAGAGTATATTTTATATGCTTATTCAGGATCATCAGTCACCATCACCAGTCAGTATAAAGATAAACCCTATGTACATTACGTTGTATTAATAATGTAATTTTCTTATAAATCCTTAATTTATGTATGTATTGCATATAACATTCATAATACGTTAGTAAATTAAATTTAAAAATTTTTCTTAAATCCATAAGTGGATTAAAAACGAAAATATGTTATAGATATAGTTCTTTTAATCATTAACAATATAAATATGTATTTGCACATAAAAAACAAATAAAATGTGTTATAGCTTTTATACATTACAAAATGTTTAACTGTTTTAAAAAAAGTACAGTTATCTTCTCTGGTTATAAACATTTTTTAAATTTTTTATCAATAAAAAAAGTAATATAAATAAAAAGTTAGCATTTAATAAAAACGAATTTTTAAAAACTTGTCTTTCTCGAAATGTTTATGTGGAAGCCTCCTGAAATTTTACAACTATTACGTGATGCGTGGCGGATTGAATGCAATTCGACTTTTACATTTCCATGAACTTCGCTTTGGTCTATTTTAAGATGTAGTATTTCCAGCCAATTGAAAGTCGGAGACAAGCAAAATACAAAAGACAATTGTGAATCATATTTTGCTTTGTGGGAATTTGATTAAAAATAGAGATTGTTGGCAAGTTTAAAAGTTTCGAAGTGAATTTATTTGATTTGTATTTTTGTATTCGTAAAACCACTATTTTTATATTGACTTGCGAGCTCGGAGGACGAGGCTAATAATCAGAGGACAAGAAAATTTTTTCAGCATGCGTGAGTCAGTTTGTCTGTTTATCTCATGTCTCGTATATTTCGGTTTCTACCAGTCATGGGACTTGTTTTAAAACAATTTGTTAGCGGTAAGGCTTGCTTGATTTGTGACTCGTGTCGCGTGTGATACACGGAATGGTTTTTTTCTCGACGGTTTTGAGGTCCATTTTAACCACCTTTTACACGACTTAGAGACCTAAAAAACTTTGTGAGCAGCTAAGTCTCATACAGCATTTTCGATATTAAAAAACTACAAATTAAAAAAAAAAACTTTTTCCCAAAAGGTACGACCCAGGAAGGTTCTGAAGCCCTTAGTAAAACACCCCTCTTTCCTGACGGTGCCGAGTATTGAGCACCTCATTGGGCATTTATTTCGTTATTACCGTTTATTCTCTCACTTTAATTTATAATTTTGGCGTACACGTTTCAGGTGTAACATATAACGTAATTTCTTATTCATATTCTAATTCATTAGCAATTAGAATAACGGATTGGGAGTGTTGGTTTCTTCTGGTGAATTGAGTCATTTTGTCGTGAAGGCATAACACTGGCGACAATTTGTGTTAATAATCAATTTTGAGACATCCACTTCTCTAAATTCGGTTAAAAGAAGCGGTAAGTTGTGTTTTGTGTGTTTGTTTTTGTAGTTATGTGTGATTTCATAGTGAATCTCATACCATACTCAGCCATACGTGGGCTGAGAACGAATTATTTCGCTGTGTTTAATTATGTACAATTCCACGGCCAGCAATCCGGTATTTAATTTAATTTGGCTTAAAGTTAAGGTACAAGAGCGCACTTTCTACAACTGTTTCCTTTACAGAAGCCCCCACTAAGACAGTGTTTTAACTCAGAGCGAGTTTAATGCACTGTCTGATTCAATCTTAGGAATGGACACAAAACATCGTAAAAATACATAACTATACAATTCTGGGTATCTTCGCCATTCTGGACAGACAACACCCGAAGGAAGGTGTGCTGAGTTATTCGCTGAGTTTAATAACCTTAATCAGCTTGTAAACACCCTTGACTTGTTCCTTACCTCTCGTCCTGATAAATACTCCGTCAATGTATTATCGCCTTTAGGCTCGTCAGACCATTGTGTAGTATCAGCTAATTTCTCGTTTATAAGCCACGTAGTCTTAACAACTTCTTTGGGAGAATAAACTGGTCGCTATTGTTTCGAGATAGCAACGTGGATGTCACCGCTGATGCAACACAAACATCATCCTTATTGGTATGAGAAAATTTATCCCTTCCAGAAATAAGTCTGTTAAACCATAGGAAGATGGATGGTATGAATCGAGCTGTAAAGAGGCTTCTAGGACTAGAGAGGTATGCTTTCGGTTTTACTGTAAAACCCTACTGAGGAAAAACGAACAAATTTTAAACGAGCCAGAAATGATTGCAATGCATATCTTCGGCGAGTTAAATTCGCCTACGACCAAAAATTGAGGCAAAAAATACTACAATGTCCCAAAGTTAGAAAAAATTTTTGGTCTTTCGTGAAAAGAATCAAAAATACAGCTTCGTCGTCGATTCCAACGCTCATTTATAATGGCATTTCAGTTGTCAGATCTATAGACAAGGTGTAGAATCTTAACGCAGTTATTTTATTTAGGAGAGATGAACGAAAAACAACTTTATTTAGCAAACAAATATATTCAATACATTTTGTGAATGTGCGATTAGAAAAATCAATATATAACTAAGTGGTTACACTACTCATATAACAAAGTGGTTGATGATGATGATGATGATCATGTTATGGGGGTAAATCAATGGCACTGCGACCCTTGTGGATCTATTGCGCCCCCCCTCGACTAGCTGTTGAAATTAATTATATTTACAAAGACTGTAAAACATAACACAACAAATTAAGACGGCAACACTATTCTTATTCTGTATAAATGTATTTCAATATAAAAGTGGCAATACTGTCTCTGAACTCTCTCTATTAATTCCCTTTTTAGAAAAGCAAATGGTTGCAGTCGTCTTTATAAAATATTGTCTGTTAAATAAAATATAGTATAACTTATAATATAATTGGATTCAATTCATGAAAATTGTACCCGCTTGTCTCAAATAAAATCAGTTTGTATTATCAGTAATTTCATTTAATTATATTAAAATAAAATTCAACAGGTTATGGGCCCAGGCACCGCTCATAATACAGACAAAACATTACGGAAAACAATTTGGACATCGAGAAAAAGTAAGTCAGTCAATTGTCATCGTCCAAGTCAGAAGCCAGTAGTCAGGTCAGTCCAGTAAGCCGAGAAAGTCAACGTCAGTCACATCAGTCATCGCAGACAAAGTCAGCCCCGTCAAAGAGGACCTAAACCACGTCGTCAGCCCGAGAAAGTCAGCTAAGTTAACCTATCTTTTAAAAACATCAGTCAACCGTACACGTGTTAGAGCTAATTGATAAAACAATTTGAAAATAGACTATTTGAGTCATGGATTCAGTAAAGGTGCATTTAGAAACTTTAACAGAAGATTTGCAAGGAAATGTAAATTATGATTCTTGGCGTTTCAAAATTAATTTAGCTCTGAGAACAAAAGACTTGTTTGAAATTGCAATTGGTCTAATAGTCAAGCCAGAAGGTGATGCGAACACAGATCCTGTACGTAATTGGAATAAGAAAGATGTAGAGGCTCAAGCGCTCGTAGGTTTAAATGTCAGCAGCAATATAGCAAAAAAGCTAGTCAAATGTCAAACTGCGAAACAAATGTTAGACAAGCTAGAAAATGTCTATGGTAAAAAGACTGATATCACCATTGAAGGTTTGCAAAGGAAATTTTTTGGTTATGTTTTTGACAACCAAAAGTCTGCTGTTGAAAATTGCTTAGAGATCCAACAGATAGCCGAAGATCTGTCATCAGATGACGACAGAGTGAAGTGACAGTTGGATCATGACACGAATGCTGAGTATGCTGCCACCTAAGCTGCACCATTTCAGGACAGCCTGGGACAATGTGACAGGAGTCGACAAAACTATTGAAACACTCATCGAGAGATTGAGGCTAGAAGAGGATCGACTCAATGAATGTGAAAAGGGAACTGAAGCAAATGCAGCCAACGCACTCATCTCAACGGAAAGGAAAACTGGAAATCAGTCTGCTCACAACAAAAATAAAAACAATTACAATAGTAACAGACAGAGTGGAAGCGCACCAGTCATCTGCTTTAAGTGTGATCAAAAAGGGCATGTGAAGAAATACTGCAGAAACAAACCTTGTGCCAAATATCTTGTTTTTTGTAAAGAAAACTACCCTTGCCATGTGTGTGGACAGAAAGGTCACTTCGCAAGAGACTGTACAAAGAAGGAAGATAATAGAAATGGAAATGAAAGGCAAAAACAGAATGAACAGAGAAGTACGAATCGTCAATACCGCGCACTAGTGTCAGTGGGACTGTCAACTGCAGAGCTGAACAGTCTCAATTCGAAACGTAACACACGAAACAACTGGTACCAAGACTGTGGTGCTACTCAACACATGACATCACACAGAAACTGGTTCACAAAATTGATTGAGTTGGAAAATCCATCTACTGTTGTCATCGGAGATGCAACTGAACTAAAGGGCGTAGGTATCGGTAACGTTCAACTTGAGGCGTTCAACGGAACAGAATGGTACAAAGTCATCCTGGAGGATGTGCTTTACGTGCCTAAGCTGAACTATAATTTGATCTCCGTAAGTCAGGTACTCGACAGAGGTTATGTTCAAACTGCAAATAAAGAGAAGTCAATATTCGAAACGTCTGATCATCGTCAAATTGTGGCAATAGCAGTCAGAGAAGATAACCTGTACAGAATGATGCTACGCCAGGAGAAGTCTGAAGCCTGTATGCTGACCGCATCGATCGTAACTTGGCACGAGAGATTCGCACATCAAAATCTGAAGTATGTCAAGAATACTTTGGACAGGAATGGCATTCCATACACTGATGACTGGAACGACAGAGTCTGCGAAGGATGCATCTATGGGAAGCAACATCGGGAATCTCACCCACTGAACGACAAGGTTGCTACCCAACCACTGGATCTGGTCCATGTAGATATGGGAGAGATGGGGACACCATCACTAGGAGGAGCCATTTTCTTTTTGCTTTTCAAGGATGACTTTTCACATTTCCGAACAGTATATTTTATGAAGACGAAGGATGAAGCACCAGCCAAAGTGAACGTCTATATGAAGCTGGTGAAAAATCAATTCGGAAGAAATGTGAAAATTCTACGATCAGACAATGGAACCGAGATCAAGAATGGCAACACACGTGCACTGTTGGAGGAGCTAGGTGTCTTTCACACTTTTTCAAACGCTTACACCCCAGAACAGAACGGAAGAGCGGAACGTGAAATGAGAACAATTGTGGAGTCAGCGAGGTCATCACTTCATGCACGAAACCTGAAGGACAATCTATGGGCAGAGGCAGTGAACTACTCTGTGTTCACGATCAACCAGACTGGCACAAGTTCAGTCAAAGGAAAAAGTCCAGTAGACTTATGGTTTGGACGACAGATGAACATCAACAAACTGAAGGTCTTCGGATGCGACTGCTACGTTTTGATTCCCAAGCACAAAAGAAGCAAGACAAGAAGTCTATGAAAGGTATTTTTGTTGGATATGACATAGATTCTTCATCCTACAGAATATACTTGCCTGAAATGCATGATGTTGTCAGTTCAGATAATGTTATGTTTAAAGAAGGAGAAAAATATAAGCAAAACCCGACAGATATTGAAATGGCCGTGAACAACGAATATGAGAACAAGTGTATTGAAGATGATGATAGCTTTGAATCAGATGAAGATGAGTATGAAGACAGTATAGGCCTGAGACAAGACAGAAACGAAGAAAAAGATGAAGCCCAAGAAGAAGTTGAACAGCCAAGAAGACCAGGACTACGCAATCGTCAAAATATTCAGTCACCTGCCAAACTATCAGACTACGTCATGGGTTACTTCCGGGGAGGGAGGAGCGCCAACATAGCCATGATAGGAGAAATTCAGGATATTCCTATATCCAAAGCGTTGAAAGATACCAAGTGGCTGAAAGCCATGTCAGAAGAATTTGAATCCTTACAGAAGATGGAAACATGGAATCTAGTAAAATGTCCAGAAGGAATTCGACCCTTGACTTGCCGCTGGGTGTTACGAGAAAAGCCTGATGGAAGAATGAAAGCACGACTGGTAGCACGAGGTTTTGAGCAAGAAGAAGGAGTCGACTACTCAGAAACCTTTAGTCCAGTAGCAACCCATGCTTCAATTCGACTGATTCTCAGTCATGCCGCTTCTGAGAAAATGAAACTTGTTCCCTTTGATGTGAAGACAGCCTTCTTGCACGGAGACTTGGAGGAGAACTTGTACATGTATCAACCTGAAGGATTCGAAGATGGTACCGATAGAGTATGCAAACTTATGAAAAGTCTATATGGTCTAAAGCAAGCACCGAGAAAATGGAATGAGAAAATGTCAGCATTTCTTGAGAAGAAACTTGGACAAGTGAACACCGACGATGACCCCTGCATCTATTATAACAAGAAGAGAACCTTGATTATAACTCTTTTCGTCGACGACGGGCTTGTCGCTGGATACAATGAAAGAGAAATCTTTGAAGTCTTGGATGTCATAAATCAGGAATTTGAAATTACCTACCAACGGTCAGTTCAGAAGCAATTCACATATCTAGGCATGGAAGTCAGAATCGAGAAGGATGGAATTTTTGTGAATCAAGCTGGATACACCAGAAAAATAATCAACCGTTTTGAGTTCAATACTTGCAATTCAAGTTCGACACCTATGGAGAAAGGAATGGTAACAAACGAAGAAGATCGAATCAACGACAGACCAGCACCATCTACAATTCCATATCGAGAAGCAGTTGGAAGTCTACTCTACCTAGCTACAATATCCCGACCAGATATCTGCTACGCAGTGAATTACCTGAGCCGCTTCAACGGCAAAGCTATGCAAAGCCACTGGAAAATGGTAAAGAAAGTATTTCAGTATTTGAAGGGAACTCCAGATTATGGAATTTTATTCAATGGAGACGACACACTTGTCGCATACACAGATTCAGATTACGGTGGAGACACTGTAACTGGACGCTCAACAAGTGGTGTTCTACTACTGAGAGGAGGACCAATCATTTGGTACACACAGAAGCAGCGACTCGTCGCTACATCAACAGCAGAAGCAGAATATAGAGCAGCCGTCTCATCGATTGATGACATTAGCTGGATCAAAAGAATTGGACTGGAACTCGAAATCTTGAAGTCAGACGAACCAGTTACGTTATTTGTTGACAACCAGTCAGCAATACACATGCTGCACAATGCATACGAGGGAAAGACTACAAAAGGAAAGAAGCATATAGAGATTCCACGCAAATTCATCCAGGAGCATGTCGGCAAAACTGTTGCTCTCAAACACGTAGAAAGCTCCAAGCAACTTGCTGATATCCTGACCAAACCCCTCAATAGAAAGTTGTTTGAATCACTTCGTCGTAATATAATTAAGGAGGAGTGTTGAAATTAATTATATTTACAAAGACTGTAAAACATAACACAACAAATTAAGACGGCAACACTATTCTTATTCTGTATAAATGTATTTCAATATAAAAGTGGCAATACTGTCTCTGAACTCTCTCTATTAATTCCCTTTTTAGAAAAGCAAATGGTTGCAGTCGTCTTTATAAAATATTGTCTGTTAAATAAAATATAGTATAACTTATAATATAATTGGATTCAATTCATGAAAATTGTACCCGCTTGTCTCAAATAAAATCAGTTTGTATTATCATCAATTTCATTTAATTATATTAAAATAAAATTCAACACTAGCGCTGTAGGGACGGTGCCTGCCCAACCCTAGAGCACTCCCTCCATACCAATGGCCTTTAGGAACCTAATGATATGGAGAGGTTCTAATGAATGACGTACAGGCTCGGAGAATGCGTGAGTTCCCAGCTGGCCCCTCCTCTGGCGGATCGTTGCACCGCAGTCGTTGAGAAGATGCCGCGGGGTTTCCTCCGCTTCTCCACATAGCCTGCAGCTGTCATCCTCTTCTACTTTAATTTTCTTTAGGTGTCCCTTCAGCCTGCAGTGCCCTGTTAGGAACCCCGTAATGATTCTAACATTACTCCTACCTAGTCCCATTATTGATCGGGACCTCTTTGGGTTATAGCCACCCAACATTTCTTTCGCTTGCCGTAGACCTGGGAGGTCCTCCCATCTTAATGAAGCGGTTTCTTTACTTATATTGCGTAATTCTTCACGCCTAATACGGTACCCAATTCCACAAAAGGGTTCCGGCTCTACAAGCGGAGTCTCTGCCCCTTTGTTTGTGAGCTTGTCCGCTTGTTCGTTACCTTCTATACCGATGTGTCCCGGCACCCAGTACAACTTTACTTTGTTGTTTTCACCAAGTTTGTTTAGCCTTGTTTTGCATTCTTCCACCAGTCTAGACGTGGTGTGGACTGCATCTAAAGCTTTTAGCGCGGCTTGGCTGTCTGACATGATGGCTACTTCCTGCCTCATGTATTTCCTATTCAGATTGAATTGAGCGCATCTTTCGATGGCGTGTACCTCTGCTTGGAAGATACTCGGATAATGGCCCATTGCTTCAGAGTACTTGGTTCGTGGCCCTATTACTCCCGCACCTGTGCCCTCCGCCTTCTTTGATCCATCCGTATACCATTTTATAGTTCCTGGGTGTATCTTGTAGTCTGTTTCGGACCTGAATTCCGACTTGGTGGTTAGTTTGACTTCATAGTTCTTTTTGAACTCCAGCTTTTGCACCATGGTGTCACATGGCATGCATGCCACAGGGGTTAGCTTGGCCAGGGAATTCATTAAGCTCCTCGCTCTGCTGCCCGTGATGCAGCCAACCTTGGTCAGGCGTACTAGGGTTTCATTGGATTTGCCCTCTACCACTATATGCAGCGGGAGTAGCCCAATGATTACCTCCATGCCCGCCGTTGGGCAGGTTCTCATAGCTCCTGTGATTAGGACACAAGCGAGTCTTTGTACCTTCTCCAATTCTCTCCTAGTGGTGCTTAGCTTGGTTCTACCTGCCCATGCCACTGCTCCGTAGGTGATCATTGGTATAACTATCATAGTGTACATCCAGTGCATTATCTTGGGCCTTACTCCCCATGATTTGACTGCCACCCTTCTGCACACCATGAGCGCTCTCTTAGATTTTTTTATTACTGCCTGCTGATGTTTATTCTTGTATCATATCAGACCAAGGTACTTGACCTCTTCGCTGATTGGGATCACTTCACCATTGAGGGTTATTGGTCGCATTCGCCCCAATTTCCTTCTGTTAGTGAAGGGAACCAGTGTGGTTTTGCTTGGGTTCACCCTAAGTCCCACCTCGTGGCACCATCTGCTTGTGATATTTAGTCCATTTTGAACTATGTCACATAGAACTTCCTCGAACTTCCCCCTGGCCACAATGACTATATCGTCCGCGTAACCCTGAGATACAGTTCCTGCTTCAGCTAGTCGCTGAAGTAGTCCGTCTACAAGGATGCTCCACAGTAGAGGGGAAAGTACTCCTCCTTGTGGACACCCTCTTGTTGTGTTAACCATAATGGTTTTGTCACCGACTATGGTTTCTGCTGTTCTGGTGATAAGCATCTCGCACATCCATTTACTGATTGTGCCGTCTACTGTTTTCTTCTCCAGATCATTTCTTATCGCATCATGTGATGCGTTGTCAAACGCCCCTTCGATATCTAGAGCGATTTCCTTACTGGCGAGTGAGCCCTCTATGTTTTCCGTCAGTTCCCACAGTGCGGTCTCCGTAGATCTGCCCGCTCTGTATGCGTGTTGACTGGAATGAATGCAGTGGTTCTTTTACCAGTGTAGTCGACCTTACATAGTTGTCGATAAACTTTTCGATAGTCTTTAGGACAAACGAAGTGAGGCTGATTGGTCTGTAGGACTTTGGGTGTGTGGGATCCTTCTTCCCTACCTTAGGTATAAATACCACCCGAGCCCTTCTCCAGCTTTTCGGTATATACCCGAGTGCTAGACTACTTCTGAATATTCTTAGAAGGTATGGGAGGAGATTGTCTAGCCCCATTTGCATGACTGCTGGGATTATCCCATCCACACCTGCTGATTTGAAGGGCTGGAAGCTTTTAACTGCCCACCAGATTCTTTGCTCAGTGCATATCTCCGAGGCTTTCTTCCAGTCTTCTCTACTAAATCTACGATAGTATAAGTCCCTATCAGATTCGGTTCTGTTCACCGTACTCCCCGGGAAGTGACTATTCAGGAGGAGGAGAGCTCTCTGCTCCTCGTTTTCTGTGAACTTACCTTCATGGTTTCTCAGTGAAGCTTTGAAACAACTAGTGTCTTTAGCCATAGCTTTGTTACAAATTGGTTACACTACTAATATATTCGCAACACCCTCACTTGTTGATTATTTTAAAAAATTAAGAGTATGTTAAATCATCAACACAATCCCATATTAATAGAACAATGATGAGGCTTTGGTCCATTTACAGCTTTGCTCAAATTATCTGCCACCATTTCATCTGTCGATACATAATTTATCTGCGCCGGTCCATCTTCGATTCGTTAACGCAGATAATGATGCCTGATGTCGATGTGTTTTGATCGTGGTCGAAATCCGACGTTTGTAGCCAAGTTTATTGCACCCTGGTTATCACAATATAATTTGATTGATGATGTCTTATTTCCATTTAGTTCACCAAGCAATTGTTCCAACCATATCGCTTCTTGAATAGCCGATGACATAGCCATATATTTTGCTTCAGTACTGGATAGTGCAACCGTTTATTGCCTTTTGCTATTTCATGTAATTGCTCCATTTGAAATTTTGTAAACATAGCCAGTACATGAACGTCGATTATCAACATCTGATGCCCAGTCAGCATCACAGAAGCCAAATAAAGCAGACTTCCAACTGCTTCTTGGTATGGAATTTTTTCGATTTTCTTCCTCTTCTGACTTTTTGTCAATCATTGCAGTTGACAATTTTTGATTTGGATCGCTCGGAGTAGATACAGGTCGACAATCCTCCATATTGAAACGTTGCAAAATGTTCAATATATTATTTTCTTGACCAAGTTCAATTTTTCCATTAATTTGATTAATATTTATGCTCAAGCATGTATTTGCAGTTCCTAAATCTTTCATTTTGAATGATGTACTCAATACATCCTTTAAATTATATAATATTGATGCATCATTCCAAAATATCAAAAAATCGTCAACGTAAATAGCAATTATCAACGTAGAGTTTTTGTTAAAATAAATGCATGGATCCATTTTCGATTTTGACAAACCAAAATTTCGTAGAACCATATCCAATTTTCGATTCCATTGTCGACCAGCTTGTTTTAAGCCATCAATTGCTTTCTTCAATTTACAAACGTGTTTAGTACCGTCATTGAATCCTTCTGGTTGATCGATATATATTTCCTCTTCCAGATCACCCTGTAAAAATGCTGTGATCACATCCATTTGATCAATTTTCATATTCCTTTGGACCGCGATTGCCATTAAATATCGTATTGAAGAATAACGTACGACAGGTGAATATGTCTCGTTGTAATCAATTCCATATTTCTGACTGCAACCTTTGGCCAATCAAAATTTCGTGGTTTCAATATTCTATTCGTTCGACGCAATGTGATCGTTTGTTCTGGATCATCGCTGTCACCAGCACTATCTGAATCAGTGATATAGAAATTTTCTTTGTTTGTACCGATACTATCCGTACTTGTATCATGTATTTCTTTTGATAGTTCTTTATCCCTCACTTGATCTGAATCTTCCATGACATCAATTTGGTCAACTATTCTATTGGCTCATGTTTTTCATGAAAAATAACATCTCTGCTGATCACTAATTTTCGCGTATTTTGGTCAAAACAACGATAGCCTTTTTTATTACTATCGAATCCAACAAATATCATTTGTTTTGATTTACGATCCAATTTCTTTCGTTTTTCTTCAGGAATATGCACCATGACCTTTGAACCAAAAATACGTAAATTCGAATACGATTCAACCTTTTTACCAAACCATATTTCTTCTGGCGTTTTTTCTTTCCATGTTGCACACACACTGTGATTAATGAGATTAGCAGCCATGTTGCACGCTTCTGCCTAATACGAATCACTTAATTCAGCATCAAAAATCATGCATTTTGCTCGTTCGATGATCGTACGATTCATTCGTTCGGCGGTTCCATTTTGTTGTGGCGTGTAAACGTTCGACGACGTATGTTGAATTCCGTTTACCTTTTAAAATTTCTCGAATTGTCTTGAGCAATATTCGGTCCCATTATCCGTTCCAAGCTTCCTGATTTTCCTTTCGGTTTGATTTTAAATAAACATCTTAAACTCAATAAAAATATTTAAGACTTCTGATTTTTTTATCAAAAAATAGACAAAAAGTTTCTTTGAATAATCATCAATAAATGTCAACAGATACCTTGCATTTCCTTGTGATTTTGTTTCCACTGGATCAACCAAATCAGAATGAATTAGTTCCAAAATTTGTGTTGATTTTTTTCACTTTGGACAAATGGCTGTCTTGATTGTTTGCCTTCAGCACAAACTTTGCCAAACCAATTCCTTTTTGGTTAAAATCAATTCCTGTTACAGTACCATCTCGCATCTGACACATACTTTTGAAATTCAAATGTCCCAATCGTCGATGCCATATATTAGCCGAATTCGCTTCAGCTCTTGACAACATTTCATTTATGAATCTATAAATTCCATTATCTGGTCTACATTTTGCAATGACTTAATCATTCGCGTCGTATATTGTGCATCCTTCTTTGTTGAAAATATTTTTGTTATTTTTCTGCACCAATTTGTAAACTGATAATAAATTTGCCGTTTCATCGTTGTTCAACAAAA
This sequence comes from Nephrocerus scutellatus, assembly GCA_947095585.1. Classification (NCBI taxonomy): domain Eukaryota; kingdom Metazoa; phylum Arthropoda; class Insecta; order Diptera; family Pipunculidae; genus Nephrocerus; species Nephrocerus scutellatus. The sequence continues at coordinate 63,823,699 of OX352764.1, read as the reverse complement.
TTTTAACTTTACCGGTGCTTTTCACTGCCGTATTTGTATTATTTGCCGCTTTAATTGATTTGATGGTTGATTTCGCAACTTCATTCAATAAAATTTCATTCGGCGTCATATGATTCGAGGCCGAGCTGTCCAGATACCATTCATTTTCAATGTTGCCAATCAAGAAACATGTCTTGAATGGCTTTCTCAAATTTTCACCGTTGCTCGGCTTTTTCTTTACAGTACAATCAGCAATTTTATGGTTATTACCGCCGCAATTGTAACATTTGAATTTGAAGGCCTTTTGAAACTTCTTTTTATTTCCACCGATCGCCTTTTTGCTGAAAAACGCCTTGTTATTGTTACAAATGCCTTTATCGAATTCCATGTCAAGTAATTTCATTTTTATACAATCGGCGTTGACTTTTGTTGCACTTCCTTCGAAACTAATGATTAGTGGTCTGTATTCATCAGTCAAACCGCGCAAAAAAATGCCCGACATCCATTCATCATCAATTTTGAATCCGATTGCTATTAATTTGCTTGCCGTCGAAGTAATTTGACCGATATAGCTTTGCATATTTTCACATTGATCAAGATCAATCGATGTGAGTTGTCGTAGTAAACCAGCCTTGCGCAACCACCCACGATCTTCATATAGATTGTGAAAAATTTCCCATATTTCCATCGCTGTTTTACAATGGCGAATATGCACGTATAATTCCGGTTGAACCGACAAAGCCAACATCGTTTTGGCGGTGCTCAATTTATCGGCATCTATCTCTTTTGCAACTAATGGGGTTTCTACCGATTTTTCAATGCAATAAGATAACTTGTTATATTCTAAAAAATTCTGGATGGCAAAAGTCCAATTATGGAAATTTTCGCTTCCACGCAATTTTTCAACCGTAAAGCCGTCCTTTTTTCGTTCATTTCTATTAATATTTGAATGATGCAACAAATGCTTTATTTTGCAACGAATGCCCACAGTTTCGATAAATGTTTTTCTATTATTTTTCTCCAACGAAAAAAATTCACAATTTAATTACTCTCCTTTTAATTTCTGGCCCATAACCTGTAGAAAGTTAACGCAGTTATTTTATTAAGGAGAGATGAACGATGAACGAAAAACAACTTTATTACGCAAACAAATATATTCAATACATTTTGTGAATGTGCGATTAGAAAAATCAATATATAACTAAGTGGTTACACTACTCATAGAACAAAGAGGCTACACTACTAATATATTCACAATACAAGGCCAATCTGTTTGCTGCGCATTTCGCAGCTATTTCCACGCTTCCAGATTGTGCATTGCTGCCTTCTGCACCTCAGAGTATTGAACACTCTATGGAACAGATATTCAATCGTACTCGTGAAGTTGCTAGAGTTTTAAACAATCTCAACACTCACAAATCCGCTGGGCCAGATGGTGTTTCCCTTTTAGTTCTGAAGAGGAGTTTTTCCAAGCTGGCATTACCATGGCGTAAGCTTTTCCATCTATCTTATTCTTCTGGACTCTTATCGAGAAGTTAGAAAACAGCCTTTGTCCAGCCCATACCCAAAAAAGGCGAGCCGTCGTATCCTTCTTCGTACTGTAACGACGAAAATTTTAACTTACACTTTTCGTCTTACACCCACTGTGCACGCACGGAGATCAAATGCATGCAAAAGCCCAGCGTAACAACTCAACACGTGCACACAAACAAGTATTTACGAAGCAACGGAGGTGAGAAAATGCGAAATGGAAAAAACCCAAGCGATCTGTTACAAGAGAAAACCACCAACAACACGAGAGAGATGAGAGAACTACAAAGCTGCAAGCCTACAAAGAGGCAAAGACAACCAAGAGGCAAAGATTATAAAAGGATTAGCACATGAAGAATTGTTCTCTTTGGTCTGCATCAGTGAGACTGTTCACTTCAACAGTGGGACACCAAAAACGGTAAGTGAACAGTGGAAAATTAAAACGCCTCGAGGAGATATCAGCAGCATCGGCAACTACCGGAAATTGACACAAAAGCATTTACCGTAAGCGAGACACCCGAACAACATAATTTACATGAGAACTACCCACGAAGCTAGAGACGGAGGAATTTTAGAGGCGTGGTACAGGACAATTAACGTTGGTCGGCGCTGGAATCAGGTTAGCCAAATTCCCCAATAGTATTAGTAGTTTAGAATCCCCTTTCTTTGTCTCGAGACTCTGGCGGGCCTTATAGGACTCCATCTCGAGACTCTGAAAACCTCGATAGGGAGAGATTCCCCTTGTTAGATAGAAACCCATCGAACTCAGGACCCTGGCGGACCTTATAGGACTCCATCTTGATTTTCGATTCTCGTAGGGCCGAGTTTTCCCATTAAGTAGAAAGTGAACAGTGAAAGATCTGCCTCTCTCTATTAAATCTAGTTCAGAAACCCCTTTCTTTGTCTGGAGACTCTGGCGGGCCTTATAGGACTCCATCTCGAGACTCCGAAAACCTCGATAGGGAGAGATTCCCCCTTTTTAAATAGAAACCCTTCGAACTCAGGACTCTGGCGGGCCTTATAGGACTCCATCTTGAGTTTCGATCTCTCGTAGGGCCGAGTTTTCCCATTTAGCGGGGAGCGAGTGGTGAAAGACCTGCTCCTTCCGACTAAATCCCGTAGGGACAAATTCCCCTTAAAGGCGCCTGAAGTGCGAACCAAAGTTTCTTGCCCGTACCACGTCGTTACGAGACCCGAGTCAGCGGCCAAGAAACCAGGCGTGACGGCAGAAGAACAAGGAGAAACCCCAAAGCGAAACCAGGCGAAACAAATCAAAGGAAAGCAATTTAACAATTATAATATAAATATTCAACCAAATTTTACGGAGTCAATAAAGAAATAATTTTGTAACGAAAACAACGGCTTATTAGTTAATAGGCAAACGACCCTGGACGCCGGCGAGCGTACCCCGGCATTTACCTCGATACAAATAACGCCGAGCAGGGACCCCGTTAAAGAAAAAATAGCCCCCCAAGTCAAGTTTTACAAAAAAAAAAAAAAAAAAATAACATAACTATAATAATAGGCAGTATAATAAGAAAAATAAATAATCTAAATCGACGGCAGAGAGTGTAAAACTTGAGGAAAATCTAGCAAAGAATACCCCAAAATGGTAAAAACAAGTTGGGTCTACGAGCTGAAAAAGGGAGAACTTGCGGTACTTGCGGAAGAATTCGGCTTGGAAGCAAGTGGTACAGTTGAGGAATTGCGTAAACGGTTTTCGGCTCTCATTAACAGCGAAAGCCTTACAGAAGATCCGATAGCCCGCCTAGAACTAGAGGTACGTGGCGCGCGAACTCCTTCGCCGATCTCACCTTTAACGGGACCAGCGTGTCTAGAAATACCGAAGTCATCAAGGGAGAGTCAAATAAAAATCGCCCCAAACGAACGTACATCGCCGATCCCACCGCTTACGGGACCAGCGTGCTTAGAAGCACCGAAGCCATCCAGGGAGAGTCAAACAAAATTTGTTTCAAATGAACGTACATCCCAATACCCTTCACTCATCGACCAAGTAAGAAAGTGGTCAGTGAAATACGACGGCGGAAAGGAACCGCTGGCATTTGTTGAACGCGTGGAGGAGCTGGCTGATGTGCATAATCTGGACAAGGACTTGTTGCCTCGAACAATGCCTGATCTGTTACGCGATCGTGCGCTGGCTTGGTACAGGAATAACAACCGACAGTGGCAGCGATGGAAAGATTTCAAAAGGGACTTTATGAAATTTTTTCTCCCGAACCGTTATTTAGAACGATTGGAAGATGACATCCGACAACGGCACCAAAAACCTCGCGAGTGTTTCAAAGACTTCGTCCTCGCCCTCCAAACACTGATGCGCCACGCCAACTACACCGAGGAACAACGGCTAGATCGCATATTCGAGAACGCCCTTCAGGAATACCAGCTATACATACGCCGTAGAGATTTCCATCACCCGGAGGAGCTGATAGAAATGGCCGAGGACTTCGAGAGGATTCGGGGAAACAAAGACCCAGTTGCGGCCACACACAGACGCAGCCCACAGCCGATACACTGTGGAATTGCACCAGACGCCGAGTTTCTCACTAACCCACGAACAGCATGCCGCCGATGTGGCCATTTCCACAGAGATTGCAAATACGAGACGCTACTTTTTTGCTGAGAATGTGGCCGGAGGAATGTTCGCACTAAAGACTGTTGCAGGTTAAACGCGGGAAACGGAAGAGGGGACCGGAACGAGCGGGGCACATCCGGACCTCAGACACCCATGCCTCGAAGACAGTAGGATTACTCAAGCAAGACGCGAGCCGGGTGTACGCGCATGTAACCCTCAACGGTACACCGGCGATCGCAACCATAGACACGGGGGCAACACGAAGTTTTGCTAGTGAAGATTTCATCAAAAAGCGGGGACAGTTCCAGACCAAACCACGACCGACAAAAATAATTGCTCGTATGGCCGACGGAACTCCGAGGGAAATTTACAACTGCATTGATGTCGAAGTGAAACTAGGAACCGCACGATGTCAAACTACTTTTCTAGTACTACCAGGAGCGATAGTAGACGTGCTGCTGGGAATGGACTGTCTAGCTCAACTTGGACTTGTCATTGACAGCTGCGGAGGTTCATCACTCTCAGTAGATAACACCAGTGGAAGCAGATTTCAGGAAGGAGTCACCAAGCTTACCATGGTCTCGTTAGATAACACCAGTGGAAGCAGATTTTAGGAAGGAGTCACCAAGCTTACCATGGTCCCATTAGATAACACCAGTGGAAGCAGATTTCAAGGTGGAGTCACCAAGCTTACCATGGTCAGGAACATAGAGGATGAAGGCGAGTTAATCAAGTCATTCTTAGATGAGGAATTTCCCAAGTTTGAGAGGTTACAAGGAACGACAGTCATAGCCAGCCACAAAATCATATTGTCTGATGATCGCCCCGTTAAACAACGGTACTTTCCCAAGAATCCAGCAATGCAGGAGATAATCAACGCGGAAGTCGACGAGTTATTAAGCAAAGGATATATTGAGCCATCGCACAGCCCTTACAGCGCCCCTATTGTGCTAGTACGAAAGAAGACAGGAAAGTGGAGGCTTTGCATCGACTACCGACAGCTTAATTCCAAGTCTGTCCCAGATGCATACCCACTACCCAGAATCAACCACATCCTAGACAAGCTGAGGAATGCAAAATATATCAGCAGTCTGGACCTAAAAATGGTTACTGGCAAATCCCGATGCACGAAGAAAGCATACAGTTCACAGCGTTCACAGTCCCGGGTCGTGGATTATTTCAGTGGCGGGTCATGCCATTTGGCCTACACTCAGCGCCCGCCACTTTTAAACGAGCAGGTAATTGGCTCCGAGATGGAACCCCACGCATTTGCCTATTTGGACGATATAATCGTGGTTGGAAATACGTTAGAGCACCACATGCAGAATCTGAGGGAAGTCTTCCGGTGATTGCGAGCAGCAAACCTCAAGATTAATCTAGAAAAGTGTGAGTTCTTTAAAAAAGAGTTTAAATACCTCGGACACGTCGTTAGCGAAGAAGGAATCCACACAGACCCGGAGAAAGTAGCCGCTATACGGGAATTGCAACCACCAAAGAATGTTCGGGAGCTGCGCCGCTGCTTGGGAATCGCTTCGTGGTACAGGCGTTTCGTACCAGAATTTTCCAATGTCGTCCACTCACTCACACGTCTGCTCAAGAAGGGAAAACATTGGAAGTGGACGGAACAAGAGCAAGAGGCTTTCGGGAGACTCAAATTGAGGCTCACAGAGGCACCTGTACTGGCATGCCCAGACTTTACCCAAAAGTTCACCATACAAACCGACGCCAGCGACTATGGTTTGGGTGCGAGGCGTGGTACAGGGCAATTAACGTTGGTCGGCGCTGGAATCAGGTTAGCCAAATTCCCCAATAGTATTAGTAGTTTAGAATCCCCTTTCTTTGTCTCGAGACTCTGGCGGGCCTTATAGGACTCCATCTCGAGACTCTGAAAACCTCGATAGGGAGAGATTCCCCTTGTTAGATAGAAACCCATCGAACTCAGGACCCTGGCGGACCTTATAGGACTCCATCTTGATTTTCGATTCTCGTAGGGCCGAGTTTTCCCATTTAGTAGAAAGTGAACAGTGAAAGATCTGCCTCTCTCTATTAAATCTAGTTCAGAAACCCCTTTCTTTGTCTCGAGACTCTGGCGGGCCTTATAGGACTCCATCTCGAGACTCCGAAAACCTCGATAGGGAGAGATTCCCCCTTTTTAAATAGAAACCCTTCGAACTCAGGACTCTGGCGGGCCTTATAGGACTCCATCTTGAGTTTCGATCTCTCGTAGGGCCGAGTTTTCCCATTTAGCGGGGAGCGAGTGGTGAAAGACCTGCTCCTTCCGACTAAATCCCGTAGGGACAAATTCCCCTTAAAGGCGCCTGAAGGGCGAACCAAAGTTTCTTGCCCGTACCACGTCGTTACGAGACCCGAGTCAGTGGCCAAGAAACCAGGCGTGACGGCAGAAGAACAAGGAGAAACCCCAAAGCGAAACCAGGCGAAACAAATCAAAGGAAAGCAATTTAACAATTATAATATAAATATTCAACCAAATTTTACGGAGTCAATAAAGAAATAATTTTGTAACGAAAACAACGGCTTATTAGTTAATAGGCAAACGACCCTGGACGCCGGCGAGCGTACCCCGGCATTTACCTCGATACAAATAACGCCGAGCAGGGACCCCGTTAAAGAAAAAATAGCCCCCCAAGTCAAGTTTTACAAAAAAAAAAAAAAAAAATAACATAACTATAATAATAGGCAGTATAATAAGAAAAATAAATAATCTAAATCGACGGCAGAGAGTGTAAAACTTGAGGAAAATCTAGCAAAGAATACCCCAAAATGGTAAAAACAAGTTGGGTCTAAGAGCTGAAAAAGGGAGAACTTGCGGTACTTGCGGAAGAATTCGGCTTGGAAGCAAGTGGTACAGTTGAGGAATTGCGTAAACGGTTTTCGGCTCTCATTAACAGCGAAAGCCTTACAGAAGATCCGATAGCCCGCCTAGAACTAGAGGTACGTGGCGCGCGAACTCCTTCGCCGATCTCACCTTTAACGGGACCAGCGTGTCTAGAAATACCGAAGTCATCAAGGGAGAGTCAAATAAAAATCGCCCCAAACGAACGTACATCGCCGATCCCACCGCTTACGGGACCAGCGTGCTTAGAAGCACCGAAGCCATCCAGGGAGAGTCAAACAAAATTTGTTTCAAATGAACGTACATCCCAATACCCTTCACTCATCGACCAAGTAAGAAAGTGGTCAGTGAAATACGACGGCGGAAAGGAACCGCTGGCATTTGTTGAACGCGTGGAGGAGCTGGCTGATGTGCATAATCTGGACAAGGACTTGTTGCCTCGAACAATGCCTGATCTGTTACGCGATCGTGCGCTGGCTTGGTACAGGAATAACAACCGACAGTGGCAGCGATGGAAAGATTTCAAAAGGGACTTTATGAAATTTTTTCTCCCGAACCGTTATTTAGAACGATTGGAAGATGACATCCGACAACGGCACCAAAAACGTCGCGAGTGTTTCAAAGACTTCGTCCTCGCCCTCCAAACACTGATGAGCCACGCCAACTACACCGAGGAACAACGGCTAGATCGCATATTCGAGAACGCCCTTCAGGAGTACCAGCTATACATACGCCGTAGAGATTTCCATCACCCGGAGGAGCTGATAGAAATGGCCGAGGACTTCGAGAGGATTCGGGGAAACAAAGACCCAGTTGCGGCCACACACAGACGCAGCCCACAGCCGATACACTGTGGAATTGCACCAGACGCCGAGTTTCTCACTAACCCACGAACAGCATGCCGCCGATGTGGCCATTTCCACAGAGATTGCAAATACGAGACGCTACTTTTTTGCTGAGAATGTGGCCGGAGGAATGTTCGCACTAAAGACTGTTGCAGGTTAAACGCGGGAAACGGAAGAGGGGACCGGAACGAGCGGGGCACATCCGGACCTCAGACACCCATGCCTCGAAGACAGTAGGATTACTCAAGCAAGACGCGAGCCGGGTGTACGCGCATGTAACCCTCAACGGTACACCGGCGATCGCAACCATAGACACGGGGGCAACACGAAGTTTTGCTAGTGAAGATTTCATCAAAAAGCGGGGACAGTTCCAGACCAAACCACGACCGACAAAAATAATTGCTCGTATGGCCGACGGAACTCCGAGGGAAATTTACAACTGCATTGATGTCGAAGTGAAACTAGGAACCGCACGATGTCAAACTACTTTTCTAGTACTACCAGGAGCGATAGACGACGTGCTGATGGGAATGGACTGTCTAGCTCAACTTGGACTTGTCATTGACAGCTGCGGAGGTTCATCACTCTCAGTAGATAACACCAGTGGAAGCAGATTTCAGGAAGGAGTCACCAAGCTTACCATGGTCTCGTTAGATAACACCAGTGGAAGCAGATTTTAGGAAGGAGTCACCAAGCTTACCATGGTCCCATTAGATAACACCAGTGGAAGCAGATTTCAAGGTGGAGTCACCAAGCTTACCATGGTCAGGAACATAGAGGATGAAGGCGAGTTAATCAAGTCATTCTTAGATGAGGAATTTCCCAAGTTTGAGAGGTTACAAGGAACGACAGTCATAGCCAGCCACAAAATCATATTGTCTGATGATCGCCCCGTTAAACAACGGTACTTTCCCAAGAATCCAGCAATGCAGGAGATAATCAACGCGGAAGTCGACGAGTTATTAAGCAAAGGATATATTGAGCCATCGCACAGCCCTTACAGCGCCCCTATTGTGCTAGTACGAAAGAAGACAGGAAAGTGGAGGCTTTGCATCGACTACCGACAGCTTAATTCCAAGTCTGTCCCAGATGCATACCCACTACCCAGAATCAACCACATCCTAGACAAGCTGAGGAATGCAAAATATATCAGCAGTCTGGACCTAAAAATGGTTACTGGCAAATCCCGATGCACGAAGAAAGCATACAGTTCACAGCGTTCACAGTCCCGGGTCGTGGATTATTTCAGTGGCGGGTCATGCCATTTGGCCTACACTCAGCGCCCGCCACTTTTAAACGAGCAGGTAATTGGCTCCGAGATGGAACCCCACGCATTTGCCTATTTGGACGATATCATCGTGGTTGGAAATACGTTAGAGCACCACATGCAGAATCTGAGGGAAGTCTTCCGGTGATTGCGAGCAGCAAACCTCAAGATTAATCTAGAAAAGTGTGAGTTCTTTAAAAAAGAGTTTAAATACCTCGGACACGTCGTTAGCGAAGAAGGAATCCACACAGACCCGGAGAAAGTAGCCGCTATACGGGAATTGCAACCACCAAAGAATGTTCGGGAGCTGCGCCGCTGCTTGGGAATCGCTTCGTGGTACAGGCGTTTCGTACCAGAATTTTCCAATGTCGTCCACTCACTCACACGTCTGCTCAAGAAGGGAAAACATTGGAAGTGGACGGAACAAGAGCAAGAGGCTTTCGGGAGACTCAAATTGAGGCTCACAGAGGCACCTGTACTGGCATGCCCAGACTTTACCCAAAAGTTCACCATACAAACCGACGCCAGCGACTATGGTTTGGGTGCGGTACTTACGCAAGAGGTAAATGGCCACGAAAAAGTGATCGCCTATGCCAGCCGTCACCTGAATAAAGCCGAAATCAACTACTCCCCAACAGAGAAGGAATGCCTAGCGATCGTATGGGGGATCAGAAAAATGAGGCTACCTGGAAGGTTACAGGTTCAGCGTAGTTACGGACCATCTTTCTCTTAAGTGGCTCAACTCGATCGAAAGCCCCGCAGGACGTATCGCACGATGGGCATTGGAACTACAGCAATACAGCTTCGACATCCAATACCGCAGAGGTAAGCTTAACGTGATTGCTGACGCTCTGTCGCGACAACCACTAGAAGTATTCGCCAGGGTGGCCGATACTCCGCCCGAACGACAGGAATGTGGCTGGATCAAGCGGAAGATAGCGGAAACACTAGAGAAACCAGAGAAATTTCCGGACTATACTATGAAAAATTGACAGCTGTACCGTCACATACACAGACAAGCGGGCGACGACGATTGTGCCCCATGGAAGCTCTGTGTGCCGACCCATTGTCGTGACAGGGTGATGCGTGAGAACCATGACGATGCAACAGCTGGACACATGGGTGTTCGGAAGACGACGGAGAGAGTATGCGGCAGGTACTATTGGCCAGGGATGTTTCGCGATATCCGGCGACACGTCAACAAATGCCAAGTCTGTCAACGCTTTAAGCCGGGTCAGCAGCATCCAGCAGGAAAAATGCTGACCAGAAGAACCTTAGTCGATATTGTGCGCAGACTTCATGGGACCCTTCCCTCGCTCAAAACATGGCAACACTATGCTACTGGTTTTCTTCGACAAGTTCTCCAAATGGACAGAGCTGATACCACTACGCACAGCCACAGCAGAAGGAGTGCAAAAGGCATTCAGGGAACGTGTCCTGGCACGATTTGGCATACCTAAGGTTCTTGTTACCGATAATGGAACCCAATTCACAGCTCTAGGTTTCCAACGATTTATGCGCGAGATGGGAACTCGACAGCAATTTACTGCACCCTACACGAAACAAGAGAACCCAACAGAAAGGACCAACCGGACAGTCAAAATGATCATTGCACAACTCCTGGGTGCTGACCAACGGCTTTGGGATGAGAAGCTTCCAGAAATAATGCTGGCGATAAACACTGCGAAGTCTGAAACAACCGGATCCAGCATTCTTGTTACAAGGATGCGAGCCACGGCTCCCAAAAACCTTGTACGACGAAGTGACCCCTGCTACAGTAACGATGGAAACGACAGTGACACCGGCAAACAAGGCTTTACGCCTGCGAGAGGTGTTCCAAATTGTGCGGCATAATATGGAGCGGGCAGCACAAGACCAGGCAAGACATTATAACTTGCGAAGGCGTCCTTGGGCCCCATCGATAGGACAAATGGTCTGGGTGAGACAACATCATTTGTCCAAAGCAAACGAGAACTTTAACGCGAAACTGGCACCAAAGTATGAAGAACCATACCGCATAGAATCCTTCAAATCACCAGTAATCCTAGTGCTAACCAAGGAAGGAGGGAGAAAGGAGCGAACCGCTAGTGTCAGCGACGTGAAGATATACCACGAAACACCGCCGAGCCACCAAGAACAGAAGACATGTAAGTTCGATGCCACGGAATATGTTAGTAAGGCACGCAACCAAAAATAAATCACAAGCACCGCTATTTCTACACCAAATCACGAGAACCGCTATTTTCACACCAAGATCACAGAAATGAAGTTCCACAACGTGTAAAAAGGGTGAAAATACAGCTCAGTCCCCAAGGAGAAGCAAAGGTCACAGTCACCGGTAGTAAGGGGGGAGTGTAACGACGAAAATTTTAACTTACAATTTTCGTCTTACACCCACTGTGCACGCACGGAGATCAAATGCATGCAAAAGCCCAGCGTAACAACTCAACACGTGCACGCCAACAAGTATGTACGAAGCAACGGAGGTGAGAAAATGCGAAATGGAAAAAACCCAAGCGATCTGTTACAAGAAAACCACCAACAACACGAGAGAGATGAGAGAACTACAAAGCTGCAAGCCTACAAAGAGGCAAAGACAACCAAGAGGCAAAGATTATAAAAGGATTAGCACATGAAGAATTGTTCTCTTTGGTCTGCATCAGTGAGACTGTTCACTTCAACAGTGGGACACCAAAAACGGTAAGTGAACAGTGGAAAATTAAAACGCCTCGAGGAGATATCAGCAGCATCGGCAACTACCGGAAATTGACACAAAAGCATTTACCGTAGGCGAGACACCCGAACAACATAATTTACATGAGAACTACCCACGAAGCTAGAGACGGAGGAATTTTAAAGGCGTGGTACAGGACAATTAACGTTGGTCGGCGCTGGAATCAGGTTAGCCAAATTCCCCAATAGTATTAGTAGTTTAGAATCCCCTTTCTTTGTCTCGAGACTCTGGCGGGCTTTATAGGACTCCATCTCGAGACTCTGAAAACCTCGATAGGGAGAGATTCCCCTTGTTAGATAGAAACCCTTCGAACTCAGGACTCTGGCGGGCCTTATAGGACTCCATCTTGAGTTTCGATTCTCGTAGGGCCGAGTTTTCCCATTTAGTAGAAAGTGAACAGTGAAAGATCTGCCTCTCTCTATTAAATCTAGTTCAGAAACCCCTTTCTTTGTCTCGAGACTTTGGCGGGCCTTATAGGACTCCATCTCGAGACTCCGAAAACCTCGATAGGGAGAGATTCCCCTTGTTAGATAGAAACCTTCGAACTCAGGACTCTGGCGGGCCTTACAGGACTCCATCTTGAGTTTCGATCTCTCGTAGGGCCGAGTTTTCCCATTTAGCGGGGAGCGAGTGGTGAAAGACCTGCTCCTTCCGACTAAATCCCGTAGGGACAAATTCCCCTTAAAGGCGCCTGAAGTGCGAACCAAAGTTTCTTGCCCGTACCACGTCGTTACGAGACCCGAGTCAGCGGCCAAGAAACCAGGCGTGACGGCAGAAGAACAAGGAGAAACCCCAAAGCGAAACCAGGCGAAACAAATCAAAGGAAAGCAATTTAATAATTATAATATAAATATTCAACCAAATTTTACGGAGTCAATAAAGAAATAATTTTGTAACGAAAACAACGGCTTATTAGTTAATAGGCTCGATAGGACAAATGGTCTGGGTGAGACAACATCATTTGTCCAAAGCAAACGAGAACTTTAACGCGAAACTGGCACCAAAGTATGAAGAACCATACCGCATAGAATCCTTCAAATCACCAGTAATCCTAGTGCTAACCAAGGAAGGAGGGAGAAAGGAGCGAACCGCTAGTGTCAGCGACGTGAAGATATACCACGAAACACCGCCGAGCCACCAAGAACAGAAGACATGTAAGTTCGATGCCACGGAATATGTTAGTAAGGCACGCAACCAAAAATAAATCACAAGCACCGCTATTTCTACACCAAATCACGAGAACCGCTATTTTCACACCAAGATCACAGAAATGAAGTTCCACAACGTGTAAAAAGGGTGAAAATACAGCTCAGTCCCCAAGGAGAAGCAAAGGTCACAGTCACCGGTAGTAAGGGGGGAGTGTAACGACGAAAATTTTAACTTACAATTTTCGTCTTACACCCACTGTGCACGCACGGAGATCAAATGCATGCAAAAGCCCAGCGTAACAACTCAACACGTGCACGCCAACAAGTATGTACGAAGCAACGGAGGTGAGAAAATGCGAAATGGAAAAAACCCAAACGGCTTATTAGTTAATAGGCAAACGACCCTGGACGCCGGCGAGCGTACCCCGGCATTTACCTCGATACAAATAACGCCGAGCAGGGACCCCGTTAAAGAAAAAATAGCCCCCCAAGTCAAGTTTTACAAAAAAAAAAAAAAATAACATAACTATAATAATAGGCAGTATAATAAGAAAAAAAAATAATCTAAATCGACGGCAGAGAGTGTAAAACTTGAGGAAAATCTAGCAAAGAATACCCCAAAATGGTAAAAACAAGTTGGGTCTACGAGCTGAAAAAGGGAGAACTTGCGGTACTTGCGGAAGAATTCGGCTTGGAAGCAAGTGGTACAGTTGAGGAATTGCGTAAACGGTTTTCGGCTCTCATTAACAGCGAAAGCCTTACAGAAGATCCGATAGCCCGCCTAGAACTAGAGGTACGTGGCGCGCGAACTCCTTCGCCGATCTCACCTTTAACGGGACCAGCGTGTCTAGAAATACCGAAGTCATCAAGGGAGAGTCAAATAAAAATCGCCCCAAACGAACGTACATCGCCGATCCCACCGCTTACGGGACCAGCGTGCTTAGAAGCACCGAAGCAATCCAGGGAGAGTCAAACAAAATTTGTTTCAAATGAACGTACATCCCAATACCCTTCACTCATCGACCAAGTGAGAAAGTGGTCAGTGAAATACGACGGCGGAAAGGAACCGCTGGCATTTGTTGAACGCGTGGAGGAGCTGGCTGATGTGCATAATCTGGACAAGGACTTGTTGCCTCGAACAATGCCTGATCTGTTACGCGATCGTGCGCTGGCTTGGTACAGGAATAACAACCGACAGTGGCAGCGATGGAAAGATTTCAAAAGGGACTTTATGAAATTTTTTCTCCCGAACCGTTATTTAGAACGATTGGAAGATGACATCCGACAACGGCACCAAAAACCTCGCGAGTGTTTCAAAGACTTCGTCCTCGCCCTCCAAACACTGATGCGCCACGCCAACTACACCGAGGAACAACGGCTAGATCGCATATTCGAGAACGCCCTTCAGGAGTACCAGCTATACATACGCCGTAGAGATTTCCATCACCCGGAGGAGCTGATAGAAATGGCCGAGGACTTCGAGAGGATTCGGGGAAACAAAGACCCAGTTGCGGCCACACACAGACGCAGCCCACAGCCGATACACTGTGGAATTGCACCAGACGCCGAGTTTCTCACTAACCCACGAACAGCATGCCGCCGATGTGGCCATTTCCACAGAGATTGCAAATACGAGACGCTACTTTTTTGCTGAGAATGTGGCCGGAGGAATGTTCGCACTAAAGACTGTTGCAGGTTAAACGCGGAAAACGGAAGAGGGGACCGGAACGAGCGGGGCACATCCGGACCTCAGACACCCATGCCTCGAAGACAGTAGGATTACTCAAGCAAGACGCGAGCCGGGTGTACGCGCATGTAATCCTCAACGGTACACCGGCGATCGCAACCATAGACACGGGGGCAACACGAAGTTTTGCTAGTGAAGATTTCATCAAAAAGCGGGGACAGTTCCAGACCAAACCACGACCGACAAAAATAATTGCTCGTATGGCCGACGGAACTCCGAGGGAAATTTACAACTGCATTGATGTCGAAGTGAAACTAGGAACCGCACGATGTCAAACTACTTTTCTAGTACTACCAGGAGCGATAGACGACGTGCTGCTGGGAATGGACTGTCTAGCTCAACTTGGACTTGTCATTGACAGCTGCGGAGGTTCATCACTCTCAGTAGATAACACCAGTGGAAGCAGATTTCAGGAAGGAGTCACCAAGCTTACCATGGTCTCGTTAGATAACACCAGTGGAAGCAGATTTCAGGAAGGAGTCACCAAGCTTACCATGGTCCCATTAGATAACACCAGTGGAAGCGGATTTCAAGGTGGAGTCACCAAGCTTACCATGGTCAGGAACATAGAGGATGAAGGCGAGTTAATCAAGTCATTCTTAGATGAGGAATTTCCCAAGTTTGAGAGGTTACAAGGAACGACAGTCATAGCCAGCCACAAAATCATATTGTCTGATGATCGCCCCGTTAAACAACGGTACTTTCCCAAGAATCCAGCAATGCAGGAGATAATCAACGCGGAAGTCGGCGAGTTATTAAGCAAAGGATGTATTGAGCCATCGCACAGCCCTTACAGCGCCCCTATTGTGCTAGTACGAAAGAAGACAGGAAAGTGGAGGCTTTGCATCGACTACCGACAGCTTAATTCCAAGTCTGTCCCAGATGCATACCCACTACCCAGAATCAACCACATCCTAGACAAGCTGAGGAATGCAAAATATATCAGCAGTCTGGACCTAAAAAATGGTTACTGGCAAATCCCGATGCACGAAGAAAGCATACAGTTCACAGCGTTCACAGTCCCGGGTCGTGGATTATTTCAGTGGCGGGTCATGCCATTTGGCCTACACTCAGCGCCCGCCACTTTTCAACGAGCAGGTAATTGGCTCCGAGATGGAACCCCACGCATTTGCCTATTTGGACGATATCATCGTGGTTGGAAATACGTTAGAGCACCACATGCAGAATCTGAGGGAAGTCTTCCGGTGATTGCGAGCAGCAAACCTCAAGATTAATCTAGAAAAGTGTGAGTTCTTTAAAAAAGAGTTTAAATACCTCGGACACGTCGTTAGCGAAGAAGGAATCCACACAGACCCGGAGAAAGTAGCCGCTATACGGGAATTGCAACCACCAAAGAATGTTCGGGAGCTGCGCCGCTGCTTGGGAATCGCTTCGTGGTACAGGCGTTTCGTACCAGAATTTTCCAATGTCGTCCACTCACTCACACGTCTGCTCAAGAAGGGAAAACATTGGAAGTGGACGGAACAAGAGCAAGAGGCTTTCGGGAGACTCAAATTGAGGCTCACAGAGGCACCTGTACTGGCATGCCCAGACTTTACCCAAAAGTTCACCATACAAACCGACGCCAGCGACTATGGTTTGGGTGCGGTACTTACGCAAGAGGTAAATGGCCACGAAAAAGTGATCGCCTATGCCAGCCGTCACCTGAATAAAGACGAAATCAACTACTCCCCAACAGAGAAGGAATGCCTAGCGATCGTATGGGGGATCAGAAAAATGAGGCTACCTGGAAGGTTACAGGTTCAGCGTAGTTACGGACCATCTTTCTCTTAAGTGGCTCAACTCGATCGAAAGCCCCGCAGGACGTATCGCACGATGGGCATTGGAACTACAGCAATACAGCTTCGACATCCAATACCGCAGAGGTAAGCTTAACGTGATTGCTGACGCTCTGTCGCGACAACCCCTAGAAGTATTCGCCAGGGTGGCCGATACTCCGCCCGAACGACAGGAATGTGGCTGGATCAAGCGGAAGATAGCGGAAACACTAGAGAAACCAGAGAAATTTCCGGACTATACTATGAAAAATTGACAGCTGTACCGTCACATACACAGACAAGCGGGCGACGACGATTGTGCCCCATGGAAGCTCTGTGTGCCGACCCATTGTCGTGACAGGGTGATGCGTGAGAACCATGACGATGCAACAGCTGGACACATGGGTGTTCGGAAGACGACGGAGAGAGTATGCGGCAGGTACTATTGGCCAGGGATGTTTCGCGATATCCGGCGACACGTCAACAAATGCCAAGTCTGTCAACGCTTTAAGCCGGGTCAGCAGCATCCAGCAGGAAAAATGCTGACCAGAAGAACCTTGGTCGATATTGTGCGCAGACTTCATGGGACCCTTCCCTCGCTCAAAACATGGCAACACTATGCTACTGGTTTTCTTCGACAAGTTCTCCAAATGGACAGAGCTGATACCACTACGCACAGCCACAGCAGAAGGAGTGCAAAAGGCATTCAGGGAACGTGTCCTGGCACGAACTCGACAGCAATTTACTGCACCCTACACGAAACAAGAGAACCCAACAGAAAGGACCAACCGGACAGTCAAAATGATCATTGCACAACTCCTGGGTGCCGACCAACGGCTTTGGGATGAGAAGCTTCCAGAAATAATGCTGGCGATAAACACTGCGAAGTCTGAAACAACCGGATCCAGCATTCTTGTTACAAGGATGCGAGCCACGGCTCCCAAAAACCTTGTACGACGAAGTGACCCCTGCTACAGTAACGATGGAAACGACAGTGACACCGGCAAACAAGGCTTTACGCCTGCGAGAGGTGTTCCAAATTGTGCGGCATAATATGGAGCGGGCAGCAGGCAAGACATTATAACTTGCGAAGGCGTCCTTGGGCCCCATCGATAGGACAAATGGTCTGGGTGAGACAACATCATTTGTCCAAAGCAAACGAGAACTTTAACGCGAAACTGGCACCAAAGTATAAAGAACCATTCCGCATAGAATCCTTCAAATCACCAGTAATCCTAGTGCTAACCAAGGAAGGAGGGAGAAAGGAGCGAACCGCTAGTGTCAGCGACGTGAAGATATACCACGAAACACCGCCGAGCCACCAAGAACAGAAGACATGTAAGTTCGATGCCACGGAATATGTTAGTAAGGCACGCAACCAAAAATAAATCACAAGCACCGCTATTTCTACACCAAATCACGAGAACCGCTATTTTCACACCAAGATCACAGAAATGAAGTTCCACAACGTGTAAAAAGAGTGAAAATACAGCTCAGTCCCCAAGGAGAAGCAAAGGTCACAGTCACCGGTAGTAAGGGGGGAGTGTAACGACGAAAATTTTAACTTACAATTTTCGTCTTACACCCACTGTGCACGCACGGAGATCAAATGCATGCAAAAGCCCAGCGTAACAACTCAACACGTGCACGCCAACAAGTATGTACGAAGCAACGGAGGTGAGAAAATGCGAAATGGAAAAAACCCAAGCGATCTGTTACAAGAAAACCACCAACAACACGAGAGAGATGAGAGAATTACAAAGCTGCAAGCCTAC
Organism: Nephrocerus scutellatus; assembly: GCA_947095585.1. NCBI lineage: Eukaryota > Metazoa > Arthropoda > Insecta > Diptera > Pipunculidae > Nephrocerus > Nephrocerus scutellatus. Next base: position 63,805,449 of record OX352764.1, on the reverse strand, counting down.
AAAGAGGCAAAGACAACCAAGAGGCAAAGATTATAAAAGGATTAGCACATGAAGAATTGTTCTCTTTGGTCTGCATCAGTGAGACTGTTCACTTCAACAGTGGGACACCAAAAACGGTAAGTGAACAGTGGAAAATTAAAACGCCTCGAGGAGATATCAGCAGCATCGGCAACTACCGGAAATTGACACAAAAGCATTTACCGTAAGCGAGACACCCGAACAACATAATTTACATGAGAACTACCCACGAAGCTAGAGACGGAGGAATTTTAAAGGCGTGGTACAGGACAATTAACGTTGGTCGGCGCTGGAATCAGGTTAGCCAAATTCCCCAATAGTATTAGTAGTTTAGAATCCCCTTTCTTTGTCTCGAGACTCTGGCGGGCTTTATAGGACTCCATCTCGAGACTCTGAAAACCTCGATAGGGAGAGATTCCCCTTGTTAGATAGAAACCCTTCGAACTCAGGACTCTGGCGGGCCTTATAGGACTCCATCTTGAGTTTCGATTCTCGTAGGGCCGAGTTTTCCCATTTAGTAGAAAGTGAACAAGGAAAGATCTGCCTCTCTCTATTAAATCTAGTTCAGAAACCCCTTTCTTTGTCTCGAGACTCTGGCGGTCCTTATAGGACTCCATCTCGAGACTCCGAAAACCTCGATAGGGAGAGATTCCCCCTTTTTAAATAGAAACCCTTCGAACTCAGGACTCTGGCGGGCCTTATAGGACTCCATCTTGAGTTTCGATCTCTCGTAGGGCCGAGTTTTCCCATTTAGCGGGGAGCGAGTGGTGAAAGACCTGCTCCTTCCGACTAAATCCCGTAGGGACAAATTCCCCTTAAAGGCGCCTGAAGTGCGAACCAAAGTTTCTTGCCCGTACCACGTCGTTACGAGACCCGAGTCAGCGGCCAAGAAACCAGGCGTGACGGCAGAAGAACAAGGAGAAACCCCAAAACGAAACCAGGCGAAACAAATCAAAGGAAAGCAATTTAATAATTATAATATAAATATTCAACCAAATTTTACGGAGTCAATAAAGAAATAATTTTGTAACGAAAACAACGGCTTATTAGTTAATAGGCAAACGACCCTGGACGCCGGCGAGTGTACCCCGGCATTTACCTCGTTACAGTACCGACCCATTGCACTTACATCCATTCTTTCCAAGGTTATGGAAACGCTGATCAATTTTCGGCTAAAGAAATATCTTGAAACCAACGAAATCCTTAGGGACCAGAAGTATGGATTTCGTGGGCAACGTTCTACTGATGATTTGATGGTATATCTCACCGAACAGTGGAACCGGTCTTTGCATCAATTTGGAGAAAGCAAGGCTGTTGCACTCGATGTTTCATTTAACATACACATAGGCATTTGACAGAGTTTAGTATCAAGCTCTTTTGTCCAAAATGCGTGCTTATGGAGTCGATGATAAGGTGCTTCACTGGTTTAGAAGCTATCTTTTGGATCGCTCAATTCAAGTTGTAGTGGATGGTTTCAAGTTTAAAATTCATTACTTAAATGCTGGCGTTACCGAGGGCTCTGTTTTGTCCCCGACACTCTTCCTCATTTTAATTAATGATCTCTTATCTGTGACTTCTAATCCAATTCTCTTTTTCGCTGACGACAGCACTCTCAGCTTCTCATATAAGTTTGAGGAACGTCCCTCCACCTCTCATGTTGAACTCAAACAACTTCGTATGTTAAGCACGTTAAATTCTGACCTAGACAGCATAATACAATGGGGAGAAATCAATCGAGTAGAATTTAACGCTTCCAAAACCCAATGCGGTCTCCTGTCGTCTAGGTGAATCTTAAATCCCATCCCATTATCCATGAATGGCGCTTGCATCGAGGAAACTGAAAATCTCGCAATTCGTGGTATGTGCGTTAATGACAAGCTTCGTTGGAATGACCACATATATACCGTCGCCAAAAATGCTGCAAAATGTTTAGGTTTTATAGCCCGTTGCAAGAAATATTTCACTCCCTCTGATCTGGCTACTATATACAAGGCTTTTATTCGCCCTAAACTTGAGTTTAATCACCATATCAGGTCTGTTGCGCCTAAAATTACTTTGCATCAGCTAGATAGAATTCAAAACCGCGCGATAAAACTTATCGGTGATAGCTATAGCGAAATCAATAGCTTGGCTTGAACACCGTAGGAACGTTTCCTGCTTGCCACTGTTTTATCGCTTCTTCTACGAGCGGTGCTCAAGAGAAATAGCCAGATGCATGCCACCTCTCCTTGAATTCAACCGCAATACTCGTGGCGCTCTAAATGCTCATATTACCCTCAAGCCCATCTTCGGATGTACAGTTAAATTCAGGGATTCGTTCTTCAGTCGTACAACACATATATGGAATGCTCTGCCAAGCTCAGTCTTCCCACTTTACTATGATCCACAGGCATTCAAAACACAAGCTCATAGAAATCTCCTCTTTTCTCCTCTTTTTCCTTAACGCCCACGCTGTGCCAAGCATATAGCCGAGCATTATAGAAAATTAAGCTCGGTAGGCTCCGGTGGGCAGGACACCTAGCTCGCATGAGCGAAAAGGATCCTGCTCGGAAAGTCCTTTGCGGTAGGATTTATGGAACACGACAGCAAGGCCGGCCAAGCCTACGTTGGAAGGATAGCGTAGACTAAGACACTCAGAGTTTAGGGATGCCAAATCGGATGCCATCGGCTCGAAATCGGGACCGGTGGAGAGTTTTTTTGCGGGAGGTCAGGACCGGATACCGGTTGTAGAACCAAATATGATGATGATGATTGATGGGGCCCCAGGGCATAGGTGATTTATATAAATGTTTCCAAAATTAAACCGATTTTACTCAAACTTTGCACATGTGTTTCCCCAATGTCAACACTTTCTCTAAAAATTTAGAAGTGATCCAGCTTCAGACAGGGGCGCTTCATTTAAATTTTTTTAAAATTAACCCGATTTTACTCAAACTTAGCACATGTGTGTATCTCTCTGATGAAAGATTTTCTGTAAAAATTAGAAGAGATCGGGCTTCAGGCCGAAGAGCTCCCATATACCTTTTTTTCAAAATTAACCAGATTTTAGTCAAACTTTGTACACATATGCATCTCTCTGATGACAAAACTTTCTGTAAAATTTTGGAAGTGATCGGGCTTCAGGCCGAGGAGATCCCATATAGACTTTTTTTAAATTAAAACCTGATTTTAGAGTTGTTACAATAAAAGATTTATTTGTTATGGAACCATGAATTCAATATTTGGTTCTTTCTTAAAAAAGGAAAATTATTATAAAATGGTTAGATTGACTTAGGTCTTAGATTCTAAGTAGTGTATCCTGTGGTTTGATGCCTTGGTCCAGCGGGATCGAAGTTATCCGTCTGCGCAGGAATAATCTGACCAGTAAGCAAGGATTTTACGCTCACTCACTGTCAGTTGAGCCGTTATGTCCAAGTATTTTGGCCAGTGAAAAGAGAATTCTGCGCTCAGTTCGCTGCCAGGTGTGCCAAGAGTCTGTGTGTCCAAGTGTTTGACTAGCGAAAAGAGGATTATACGCTCAGTTCGCTGCCAAGAGTCTCTGCGTCCAAGTATTTTGATCAGTGAAAAGAGGATCCTACGCTCAGTTCACTATCAGGCGTCTGTCCGAAGAAGAAGATAGTGTGTACTGGATCTGTGTCCCCTTTTATAGGACGCAAAATGGTCTAAAACTTCGAACCGGGTTGTTCTTTTTCCATATTTTCCATCGTCCGGTAAATCACCGTTGTTGCTATGCTGTTTTCTTTTCCATGATCAGCTAAATCGGAACTGCATTGCGTATGCGTTATGCCGTGTTATTGTTGTTTTTATTTTTGTCACTTATGTGTATACACTCTAAGTTGCTGTTGTTATTTTATTGTCTTTTGCTGCGTTGCTTTGGCAAAGCCGGCTTGGCTTTACAAAGCAACAGCTTTTGGCTTTATCGCCTTACGGTGAGCACCAGTACTATAAAATGGCTTTAGTTTCCTTAATTCTGAACATTTTTATTTACTTCGGCTTCATGTCGCTTTAACACCGCCTTACGGTGTACGGAGCGCTATAACTATAAAATGGCTTTAGTTTTAAATCCTAAAAACTTTTTGGATTTATTTTCGGCTTTATACGTATGCGATTGTTGTTGTAAGCCATGCTGGATTAGCCAAAGCAACGGAGCATTTGTTGTTTTTTTCTTCGAAGAAATGTTGGCGAGAATTCCCCCCTGTGTTTATTGTTGTATGGGATTTCATTTGTCCACTGTGGATATGCACTCAACAGCATTGTTGTTTGCAAGAAAATTTTGACGAAAAACCCCTTTATGTTTGGTTTTGTATGGGATTCCGTTTGTCTACTGTGGCTGCTGTACTCAATGGGTTATGCATGGGCTAACGTTGGCAGCATCTTTTTTGTTGTTGTGTGTAAATAGTATTGTGGACAACGCTCCTCGGTCGTTGACCTCATCCGTTGATTTTGATCATCATAATCTCTATGCTTGTGTTCGCGTTGTTTTGGTGAATGGCGTTGTTGTGTGTGTGTTTATTTTATTATAGAGCCCGCCTTCGCTTATGCGCTCCCGAATACGTGTAGAGTTTTGCATGCGATATTTTCTATAAAAACCTGAACTTAATATTTATTTAATGATGTAGGCTCTTCATCGGAAGTAAACGATAGGTTAAAGCCATTGTTGATAGATGTAGATGATAGAGCATGCAATAGAACAAGTTTTGGCAGTCTTTCTCCCTTCCATATCATAAACTTCACTATATAGTCAAAGTGTAAATTTAGAGTATCCAAGAACAGAGGCGGATATCCGGTCTTTAAATACAGCATGTTAGGTATACTACTCGGCAATTTAACGATTCTTTTAAGAAAGTAGCGAAGGAATTTTTCGACAACTTCAAAGCGATAGTGTAGGTAACAGCAATACGAAAATTTTTTTATGTTGCGACATGAGTTACGTATTTATTTTTAATGCAGCGACTCCACATTGATGAAAGTGCACATTTAGCTTTCGACGATTTGGCTATAATGGTGTTTGTTAATACTTAGATTAGACATTAGCACGACACTTAAATATATGTACTCTTAGACTTCTCCAGGTTGAAAAACAAGTTCCACTTCTTACAATACTTATTAGTTTATTAATCAACAGCGTGCATAAGTGCAGGAATCTTCTTTCTGTTAAACTACATATATTCCTCCATCTACTTCATATGTAGCGTCGTTGATGAATAAGATAAATAGTAGTGTACTTAGAATGCACCCTCGTTTAACTTACATTACAGTTGCAAATTCTTCGGATACAAACTTTCATACATTTTTCATGTAAATTCTCTAATCGGAGATACAAATTTTGAATAAAATGGGATTAATTTAAAAAAAAATTGATATGGGCGTCACTCGGCCCTAGGGCCCGATCACTTTAAAATTTTTTACAGAAAGTGTTGTCATCGGAGAGACACAAAGTGTTTATGTTTGAATAATATCGGGTTAATTTTTTAAAAAATTTTGTTGGCAACCCTCGGCCCTGAAGCCAGAGGGGCTCCAAATTTTCATAGAACGTGTTGTCACCGGAAGTACACATGTGTGCAAAGTTTCAATAAAATCGGGCTTTGGAAGTTGGTTATAAACTGTTCGCAAGATTCCCAACAAACAAACAGATTCACGGGCAAGCGAAGTTCATATAGAGAATTTTATAAAACAACCAATAAAAATTAACATTTTTCGTGTAAATTCTCTAATTGATACATAATGTCGTGTAACTTTTTGAAAAACAAATTTGGGAGCCCCCTTATCCTGATCACTTTAGGGAAAAATTTCGTCATTGGCTGCCCACACTGCTTTAATCCTATTTTAATAGCAGCCTTTTTAAATTAGTTTCAGATGTTAATAATGATTTAGAATAACTGCAGGGACGGTTTGAAATACACTGATTGGTATTCAGCAACAAAACGAAGTTCATCATTTTGTTGTAAAGTGACCACTTCACAACTTAGTTACCCTATTAAGTGGTTACAGTAATATTGGCGAAATCCCAAATCAATGCCCTACGACAATCTTGCAATATTTAATTAATTCATAAATCATTATTCACATCCGTTAAATATCCAATCCAATCCTAAATCAATACCATACATTGTTGCAACCTTGCAAGAATTTATTACAACAATGAATACATCGCCCTAAATCAATGTCTGTTATTGTCCAGTAATAATAATATTCGGCGCGACAGACCATTGCGGTCCAAGGCCTAGCTTCTCGCGACCATTTGTGTTGCGCATTTATATTTTTGGACACAAATGGAAGGGACCTAAAATTTAAGGCCGGCTCCGAACGGTGAATTAAGAAGCTTTCCGTGACAAGTTATTACACTTGGAACGTTTGTCACCCATTCGCGAGAGGTGGGACACCGTGAAAAAAAATGTTGGTGTTAATCGGATTTGGACCACGAACCTCCTGATCAGTAGTCACACGCATTTCCACTGAGCCATTGCCCAATACCAGAGCAATAAGCCCCAACCAATAAACCAAACCAATAACGGCAAATAAACCAAATGTACATTATGCCGACGCAGCATATAGTACACAGTACAAACGATAGAGTCGTTGTACTGATGCGGTGTCGTACGACGCCGTGTGCTCAAACAAAACTTGATGGTTGATTTATTAAGGCAACAAAACATCGTGAAAAACAGGTAACCAAAATATAGTGTAAATTAGTATTAGAACCTCTTTCTAAGAGCTAATACTACAACATAAAAATTGGTGTCAGATGTGGGGTTACACCTGTGAAAAACGAAAAAGTCCAAGATATACTAGTGAAAAGCAAAATATTCTTAAAGTGAAATTGAAAGTGAACAGTAAAATAATGTGTGAAAAAGAGGAAATCAAAGTTCCAGTAAATCCACAAACAAAGAACTCCAATCCGCAAATTAGAAATCATCATCCAATCAATCATGGACCACCATTTTACATATCAAGGATCATCGTTTTATCAACCATCATTTCATCAAACAAGGACCATCATTACAGCAATTAAGGATCATCATTAATCAGCCTATTCTTAGCTTCAAGTAATCATTGAAATTTTATTTTTATAAAATTATATTAGATACCTAGATTACCTAAATAAAACAAAAATTTTCTTGAACTTGATGCCATTATTTATTTCAATTTAATTTTACTAAATTATTTTTTCAATTATCTTAATTAAATTTAATATCAAACATTTTAAACTCTGATCACGACATCGAATAATTAAAAAATTTTTTTTTTTATAAATGTCTTCTGAAAGTTTAGATTCAGTAGACATCGACTCTGACTCTGGTACTCTTCGTGACTCGTCTTCTTCTGAATCTCCAGAACCTTTAGGTCAAATTCCTTCAACAATGGCTCCTAAACTAGATAGATCTTTTGATCAAGCCCATTCAACATCTATAACGGGCTCCGACAAGGGGATGTGCTGGCCTGCATCCTCTTTAACCTGGCGTTGGAGAAAGTGATCCGAGACTCTGACGTAACGGCGAGAGGAACAATCCTCTATAAGTCCATTCAGATACTGGCTTACGCAGACGATATTGACATCGCTGGTAGAAACCCAAGAGCTGTACAGGAAGCTTTCATCCAGATCGAGTAGGCGGCACGAAATCTGGGGCTGCACATAAATGAGAGCAAAACAAAGTACATGGTAGCCACGTCTGCGAGTAGAAGATCCAACAATGGTCCCTCAATTCAAATAGTGGAACGTTAATTAGAAGTAGTACAATCCTTTAACTGTCGCGGGTCACCTATAATAAAAAACATTATATTTGGCGCGACAGATCGTTGCGGTCCAAGGCCGAGCTTCTCTTGACTATTTGTGTTGTGCATTGTTTGGACACAAATGGAAGGGACCTACAATTTAAGGCCGGATACGAACGGCGAATTGAGAAGCTTTTCGTGACAAGTTACTACTCTCGGAACGTTTTTCAGACATTCGCGAGAGATGGTACCCCGTGAAAAATACGTTTGGCGTTACTGGGATTCGAACTAACAACCTCCTGCTCAGTAGCCATGCGCATTTCCACTGAGCCGCGGCACCCACCCAGAAATACGCGCACGATTGCTCAAAGCGTTACTGCGATGTCGACATAGTGGAGAGAATTAAGCTCGGTATAGGCTCCGGTGGGCAGGACACCTAGCTCGCATGAGCGGAGAAGATCCTACCTGCTCCTTTGCGGTAGGATTTATGGAATACGACAGCGAGGCTGGTCAAGCTTACGCTGGAAGGAAGGATGGCCCAGAGTTTATGATGGAAAACTGGATGACATCGGCTCAAAATCGGGACCGGTGGAGAGACGTTTTACGGGAGGCCAGAACCGGAACCCGGTTGTAGAGACAAATATGATGATGATGATGATGACTTATTAGTTGGTGAGTCATATGAAATAATTTACCGGTAGGTTCCGTTATTGCTAGATAGTTCAAATAGAATTGGGTATAAATAGCCCGCACTGTGTTGAAGTAAATTAGTTATCATCTGGATTTGTACCAGGGTTCATGCAAGTAGAAAGAGCTGTGTTATATGTTTTATTGTGAATATAAGTATTATTTATGTAAATAAAAAGTGAAAGTGGGAATTCGTGAACTCTTGCTTTTTGTGAAAAAAAAGTTGTAATTTGTGAATAAACAAACTTGTGTTGTGTCCATTACGAACTCTTTAGCAAACCTAAATTTCATAACAATCGGTGTCAGAAGTGGGATTTTGCAAATCGAGAAATAATAAATAATAAAATGGAAGGTGCAGTGAACATTAAATCCTATAGTTCCCAGGAGCTTAAAGAAGAGCTTGGAAGGCGAGGTTTAAGCACTTCAGGAAATAAGCAAGATTTATTTCTTTGATTGCAACAGGTCGTCAATGCCGAAAAGCAGCCAGCTGGTGAGGTGTTTTGATCGAGGAAATCGTCTACATCGGAAGAAAAGCGTGGTGTGTCAAGCATGGAAACGATGTTGCAAGTTAGCAAGCAAGCAAGAGATGAAGCAAGAATTCAATTTCAAATAAGCGACAAGCTGGAACAGGACAAATTCAACAGCGAAGCCAGGAACTTAAGCAGGAAATATATTCCAAATTGAATCAATAAAAACTGGAATTTAGTAAGCGAATTCAAGATCTAAGGAAGAAAATTTATCAGCAAAGTCAAGAGCTTAATTAAAAATTTGATAAAAAAAATCAGAAGCTGGAAACGCTTAAAGGTGAAATAAATGGAGTTCAAGAAGAAGTAAAATCGCTCGAGAGGAACATGTCAGCAAAGGTTTGTGGTCTGGAATGCAAAATTAGGGATATTCAAACCCGGTTGGAAATAACTAAGCTAGCATGGCAAGCGTATTGTGGGCTTCCGGCTGGTGTCTAAACAGTTAAAACTTCATTTGAAGAGAACTGCCAGAGGAAAAACAATAAATGAAGTATTGGCATCGGCATTGGAGTACGAAGCAGCTAAAGGCAGTTTGTCTTTGGTTGTTGTTAGGCTGATCAAACTGGAAACGAAGGATACAGCACAAATAGAAGCCCTCATTGATGAGAAGTTACAAAGCTCAATAATTGGACGCTTTCACACTAACAAGAATCCAAGATATATTTCTCAATCAAAATGCTTTAGATGTCAAAAGCCTCTTCATATTATTCGGGGTTGCAAGAAACTAAGCCCTGGAAACACGAAGAAGCAACTGAAGAATGATGCCAAGAATGTTAAAAGATTACGGCGGATAGATGCACTACAATTGAAGCCAGCAGTGCTCATTTGTTTCACGAATTACGGTCCACATGTAAGATCATTAGTCAAAAGAGCAGATAAGCACGCGATGATATTTAATTGCCCCAATATTTCAGTGGATGGAGCAAGGACAAAGACAGCAGTGGCCCGAGATTTAAACAGCAAATCCTACAGTAAAAATGGAATTAATTGAAAATGGAAGATGGATTACTTGTAAGGCCATGAGAATCCGACGGTCGAAAAATGACATCAAAGGTAGTGCAACGAATCGGGAGAGCGAGGTTCTTTACGAAGCACACAGTCGAACATAAGGAGAACATTTGGGCATAAACAAGACAATAGATAAAGTTAGAAATCGTTTCTTCTGGGTCAATTGCCGCAGAGATGTGAACCAGAGTTGCTAGTACCGAACGTGTGAAAAATATGCCCGCTAGAAGAGGACCGCGACGAACAACTAGAGGAAAAATGCATCGATAAAAATTTCAGACATTATTTAAGGAAATTCCAAAGAAAGCTGATCGAACACGTAGGATGTACAATGTTCATGGTGTAGTAAGAAGCAACATAGTGGATTCCATTAAACGCATGAAAACGCGATATGACCTACGTGCGAACTGTGGAGGATTTCAGGAAGGAGATTTGGTCTTATCTTTACAATCCCAAGAAAATAATAGGTAAATCTCCTAAATTACAGCAAAGTTGGGAATGCTCTTATAAGATCATCAACTATCTAGTATATATGATTCAACAAAGCCCCAGATGTAAAATGGAAGTTGTTCACATAGACAGATTAACACGGCACAACGTCAGGAGGAGTACTGAATTTGTTCGGGATGAACAAAATTTAGGCGGGGTAATTTTGCGAAAATAGATTTAGTACCCTGTACAGCGCTATCTGTATCTAAGTATTAGTTATATTTTTATAAGATTATGTATAACATATTCATAGAAGGTATATATGGTATTATTCCATATATATAGTTGTACTTGTATGTACTTACATGTGTTGCTTGTTCTATTTGTTCCATATACTTGTATGTAGTTGTTAGCTGAAGATTTATATGAAAGAATTTACCGGTATGTTCTGGTACTTGCTAGATGGTTCAAATGGAACAGAATTGGGTATAAATAGCGCGCACTGTGTTGGAGTGCGTTAGTATCGTCTGGATTTGTACCAGAGTACATGCAAGTAGAAAAAGCAGTATTAAATGTGTTATTGTGAATATAAGTGTTATTTGTATAAAAAAAAGTAATCACTAGTGTGAATTTGTGAACTCTTGCTTTTTGTGAATAAAAGTTGTAGTTACTGTGTTTTTATTTGAAATATCTATTACGAACTCTTTAATAAGCCTAAATTTCGTAACAATATATAAAAATAACCGTTCTCTCCAAGGACTAGCTTCTTGCGGCCATTTGTGTTGTGCATGTATATTTTTGCACACAAATGGTTCACTTTCCATTTGGAAGTGAACGTGTTTGCTGTTCATTTGTTTATTTTGCTGCCTCATTTGAGAATTAAAATCTTTTCTTAACTCTTCACTTTGTTCACTTTGCCACTGCATTTGTTTTCTTTGCTGGTCTAACTTGCTGTTGATGTTGTTACGACATTCAGACTTTCGAGTTCGTAAAGGATTTTGCAAATAAAACACAACACAAGTTTATTAATTTAAAAATAACCACTTCGATTAACAAACAATTAAAATAATTCAAGTTCACAATTTATATTGGTGATTACTTTTCACAGTACACAAAAACACTTATGATACTAGTACTTCACAATATTTCTCTTAGGTTGTAGCTTTATCACTTTCCAAGAACTTTTACAACTTGACTGGTTGAATTCCAAATAACTAATTATTCCTCTGCAGCGAACGCTACCTTTTATACTCATTGAAAAGCGTCCAGAAACTTCCAATCTTATAGACAGAAATATCGGGAAAATACCAGAAAATTGTAGACTTATTCCCTTATTTATAAGTAACGATACTTTTATGCAATGAGTCATCTTCTTAAAATAAATAACATGTTCAATAATGTTCTTTTACAAAAACCGGACAAGCCGCACAAACCGGTTTGACTACTTCTTTGACCAGTACACAATTAAATTTAAATAATCTAAAGTCTTACAGCTTAAAAGTATGCTACATAAAAGTGCTTATTATTCGTATGCAGTATTTACATTGCGATTTATCTTAGGATTCAAATTCTATTATATGCGCTACTTACTACTTTTCGTAACATTACCCCCACCTTAATTCTGTTCGTCCCGAGCAGATTTAGTACTCCTTCTAATGTTGTACCTTGTCATTCTGTCGATGTGAACAACGTTCATTTTACATCTGGGGTTTTGTTGGATCCGATATACTACATCATTAATCCTCTTAATGATCTTGTAAGACCTTCCCAACTTTGCTGTAGCTTTGGAGATTTACCTTTTCTTCTTTTGGGATTGTAAAGCCAGACCAAATCGCCTTCCTGAAATCCACCACAGTTTCGCGTTTTCATCCGGTTGCTGGTATCCTCTATGTTGCTCCTTACTGCAGCATGAACAGCGATCATCCTCTGCCTTAGATCACTAACGTAGTTCTCCTTTGTTGTCGGCTCTACTGGTGGTGATCAAAATTTGATGTCGCATGGTAGACGAAGTTCTCTGCCAAATACAATCATTGCTGGAGAGTTTTTAGTCGTGTTGTGAAAAGCGCTACGATAACCCATCATAAACAACGGTATACAACGATCCCAATCATCTTGGTTGCCATTAACTTCTCTTCGCATCTGCTCTTCCAGCATACTGTTGAATCTTTCGACCATTCCGTCTGACTGCGGATGTAACGGAGTAGTCCTCGTTTTCTTGATGTTGAGTACTTGAAATCACAGCTCTTGAAAGACAGCTCTTGTTTCTAGGAATGGACCAGCTATGTTCATTGCCACCCGCTCAAATGGTGCTCCAACATCTCTACGCCAATTGATCCAATAGAAGCGATTCCTTACTTTTTCTAGCGTCTTATTAACACTATTATTAGTACGCTATTACACGCTCCTTTTCTTCATGATTCTGCGATAGAACCGCTCCTATTCCTGTATTGCTCGCATCAGTGTTTAGGATGAAAAGTTTTCCTGCCTGTCATCATCATATTTGGTTCTACAACCGGGGTCCGGTCCTGGCCTCCCACTTTCCTGCCTATGGATATGCCAAAATTGGAGAACTACACAGCTTTCCCTTCAGCAATTCGAATGATTTTTGGTGCTCGCTCGACCATTGAAAGCGATGAAGGCTTCGTGCAACATCTGCGAAGTTAGACAGAAACCGTCGATAGTAGGAGCATAGCCCCAGAAAACTGCGCAGCTCATGTAAATTCTTTGGTACCGGCCATTCGTTAACAGCTTCCAACTTAGGATCCGTGCGCACTCCTTGACTGGATACAATGTGACCCAAATAATTCCCTTCATTTTTGAAAAGGCTACATTTCGGCGGACTCAACTTTACTCCTGCTGCTTTTATGGTTTCCAGAACTTGCCGAAGATTATTCACGTGCTCATTAAATGTACGACCAAAAACAATGATGTCATCCAAATAGACTAGACATGTCTTCCAGCTAAGGCCTCGCAAAGCATGTTCCATCAAACGCTCGAACGTAGCAGGAGCATTGCATAAAACAAACGGCATAACAGAAAATTGATGCAAGCCGTTTCCCGCAGTTAATGCTGTCTTCTCCTTGTCGTTGTCATGAACTGCCACCTGCCAGTATTCGTTTTTCAGATCCAATGTACTGAAGATTCTAGCACCCGGTAATGTGTCCAAAGTGTCGTCTATACGTGGTAATGGATAACTATCCTTCTTGGTGACATCGTTCAGTTTCTTTTCTTTTCTTTTGGACAAGTACCACAGGCTTTTAGACTTCTCTATGATTCCATCTCGTTCCATCTTCTTGACCAGTGTTTCTGCCTCTTGTTGCTTAGCAAGTGGTAATCGTCTAGGCGCCTGTCGAATTGGAGTAGCATTTCCTGTATCGATTTGATGTTGCACTATTTTGGTTTTACCCATGTCGTTGTCGCTGACATCTAGTGGCTTATTCTTTACTTTTACAGGCTGACAGTTTGCGATACAGCTTACTCCCTGAGTCTTGCCAATGACTGTGCCTTCTTTGATCACGTTCGGTGATGGGCTAACATTCATTATTCTCACTGGTATCTTGGGCCGGAGTTTCACTAGAGTTGTTCCGCATAGCAATCCATTCTTATTGAAATTGGTTGGCTCCACTATTCCTACTCTACTGTCCCCAAGATCACCGTTCACCTTGCCACTTTTTCTTCAGTTATGACTCTTAGCCCACCACTCTGGTTGCCGTTTATTTGCAGGGGTACTTCCACATTACGCCATTTTAGCACGTGGTTCTTTAGATCAAGGGACATCTCGTGCTCTGTCATGAAATCCAAACCGAATATGCATTTATATGTACTGCTGGCAACAATAAACCGATGAAAAAACCGTATTCCTCCAAACATGACACTACATCATGTCATATGATGACACTAAAATTGAGTTTAATTACTTATCGGAAACTATAGATAAAATTTAGAAATCCTCACCATTATCAGAATTGGTTGTCTTGGGCGATTTTAATGTCCACATGTCTGGTGAAGCCGCAGAACTATTTTCAAATATTAATGTTCTCATCCAACTCGTTGATAAGCCAACTAGGTATCCCGATACTACTGGTCAATCATCTCACCTTTTAGATTTATTTCTAACTACTATGCCAGTAAAATATTCAATTGATGTATCTGCGCCATTAGGACTTTCTGACCATGCTTTGGTAGTAGCCAAATTTTCCATAGCACCAGCCCTTATAGAGCCTACTCATAAAAGGCTACTTTGGCACTATAAAAATGCTAACTGGGAGCTCCTGAACCGATTTTATAGCTCATTTTATTGGTCAACCTGCTTTTCCAGCAATAATGCTGATGAAGCATATCAACTTATCACGTCAACCATTTTGCTAGGTATGAAAAATGGCACTCCTTCTTCATTTAAAAAAAAAAATACTCGTAAGAATAAATGGTTTAACGAAAATTGCAGGTCAGCATTCGCGTGTAAAAAAGCAGCCCATTTGGACTACGTTAATTGCACTTCTGAAGTAAACCTTGTAAAGTTTCGAATAGCTAGAAACAGATCACACGCTATATTGAAAAGGTCCAAAATAATATATGACCTTAAGATTCGAGATAACATGCGAAAAATTTTGGATTCTGATTCAAACAGTCGAAGCTTTTGGTCGTTTGCTGCATTGGTTAAAAAAAACTTTGCAGACATTAATTCGTCTATTCCTTCTTTATTTCTTAAGCAAAGCCCTCCAATTCTCCCGAATCACGGCCCAGGTATTTCTAAAATTTATTTCCGGAAACGGGTTGTTTCAAAGATTCTTAAAGAACTTGACCCCAATAAAGTGCCTGGCCTCGACGGTATTCCGCCATTAGTATTGAAAAGATGTCATCATACTTTGGCAAAACCGCTTAGCAAATTGTTTCATCTCTCAATGAAGTCAAGTGTTTTTCCATCAATTTGGAAAATAGCAAATATTGAACCCGTTCTGAAAAAAAGTAATAAATCGGCACCTACGAACTACCGTCCTATTGCTTTGTTGTCAGTTCTATCGAAGGTAATGGAATCTATCGTTAATTTCAGACTAATGAACTATCTGTATTCGAATGTTCTTTTATCCGATGTGCAGTATGGATTTCGTAAAAATCGCTCTTCAGGTGAACTCATGACGTGCATGACTCATTGTTTGGAGCGAAGCATTGAAAACCTAGGTCAATCAAGCGTTATTTCCTTAGATATTTCTAAAGCTTTTGATAGAGTATGGCATGATTGTCTTATTAATAAGATTCGTGCGCTGAACTTACACTCCTCTCTCATTGCATGGATTGAGAATTATTTATGGAACCGTAAAATACAAGTTGTATTAAATGGTATATCTTCAGCTTCACATGGGATCAATGCTGGCGTGCCTTAAAGGTCATCCTTGTCGCCCACGCTCTTCTTGATATATATCAACGACCTGTTGTTTTCTACATTCCATTCATTTGCTGATGATACAACATCGGCTTCCATTGAGTTTGTCAGTCAAAAAGAATGCAATTCTCGCTTGAATGTTTCGCGTGAATTAATGAATTTGACTATTCTGTCGAATATTCAAGTCATTCTCGATTGGGGCATTTCTAATAGAGTAGAATTTAACCCAAATAAATTTCAGTCTTTTTCTCAGAAGACAGTTCAACATTACGTTCCACTTCTTATTAATGGTGCCCATATTGCGAGATCAGATTCACTTAAGTTGTTAGGTTTAAAAGTATCAAGTGATCTTTCCTGGAAGGAACATATTTATGAAATTTCAAAAAGAGCTAGCCAGTGTTTGGGCTTCATAAGACGTTGTAACTTCTACTTAACTCCCTCTGAAGTGTTAAGATTATATAAATCTTATGTTAGACCAATTTTAGAATTTAATTCATATGTGTGGGGTGGGGCTCCAAGATCGCATTTGGTTCATCTTGATGGAGTTCAGAGTTATTCGTTTGTTAAACGATGTAACCATTACTTCGTCTCTTGATACTTTGGAGCACAGACGAAATGTAGGAGCTTTATCTGTTTTGTACAAATTTTATTACGGTAGATGTGCTTAGAAACCCGTTCTCTAGTTCCAGGTCCTTTTGTCAGCAACGTAAACATTCGTTTAAGGTCTAATCAGCATAGATTTGCATTAAAACTTTTTTCATGTAGAACCCAACACTTTAAATCCTCCTTTTTCCCGAGAGTCTCTTCGATGTGGAATCAATTGTTCGAGCACGTGTTTTCCGAATCTTATAATCTGCAGGCCTTCAACAACTTCCTGAAGGACGAAAGATGAAGTGCACATAAGCTGATTTCTAAATTTAAAATATATATTAAAATTGTTTATTAGTATTATTTTCAAAATTTTTAAAATTTGTAATATTTTCTTGGTCAAGGTTTTTTTGTAGTTTTCCCTGACCATGATCCATTGATGAAAGCTTTTGGACTCGCGTCATTTTAGTTTTCGTGCTGGTCGTTCTAGCTTAGTTATTTCCCGTTCTAACTCTTGAAGTCGTTCACCTCGCTGTTTTTTCTTCATCTGGAGCTGTATTTTGCTTAACTCCTGGGTGTGAGACTCTCCATAACGCAAGTCCAACTCTTTCAAGATTCTTCCGGAACTCATCTCAACATTTGGAATCATTTGCAATACATCAGCCGCCTTGCCCCTCAATGCCAGGATTATAAAATTGGACTTTGAAATTTTCAAATGCTGTGTCGCCATCGAACGCAGGTGGCTTCAAAATTCCTTTCTGGTTACTAGAAGATTCTGGAATGACTATGGGACAGTTTTTTTGAGGGCTTTCCCTGACAAATTGGGTACGACTATCCAACCGAGTATCAAACTCTTTAATTTTTCTTTCCAGACCGCTCACCTTTTGTTGAGTCGTGGTAGTACAAAAAAAACCCATATGAAATAATGTATATACAGTTTTTATTAATAGTTTTTAATGCTCTGACCGTTAGGCAACTTGCCTAATCGGATGTTTGAAATTGACTCATTCATCCATCGTTCCATTTCTTCCTCCATGCCTTCGTTACTTGCATTTTTAAATGCAGGTCAAGCTGAACCGTTTTGTTGACCTGCGTGTGTCCGTATCACAATTCTCGCAGTCGTTGCACGAAAAAGCGAATGCGAGAATGCAATGGACAATTAAAAATGCAGACGCCAAAAAAAATACGGCTAAAGTTTCATGTTGTATTGTTACAAATGATTTATCTTTTCTTACTAAATCTTTTACGTTTATTTATCCAAATTTAATTTTTCAACATGTATTATATGTGACGAGATTCGGGATAGGTTACTGAGAATTTCGACTTTTTCGATTACGGGTATGGTCTGGAAATGATAGAAAATAGGAACTTCGTTCGTTACTGCCTTGCAGTATGTTTTTATTTTAAGGATTCAGCTGTCTGATAATTTTATTGTGTGTCATGTTTAGTGTTTATGTATTTGTGTGCGCTTGTGTGTATGGTTTAATTAAGTTATTGTGTATGACTTTTTCCTTCCTACCGATTTTAATTCTAGAATTTTCAGGGGATAAAATTGTATTTTTTGAATCTTTAGTGTTTTGCAAATATTTTTGAATAGTTCACTTGATCAGTTAGTATTGTTTGTGGTATTCCAAAGGTGCAAACTATTTTCTTTGTCAGTGCTTCATCCACCGTTCTGGCTTCTTGGCATAGTTCACAAGACATGATGTATTTCTTTATGTCTACGTACATATTTTTCCATTTGTACGCCTTTCTGATACGCTTTAGTGTGCGCTTAACTCCTTGATGGCCTCCTAAGGGTGTGTCGTGAAATTCGAATATTATTTGCTGTATTTTCACTGGGTCTGTGATTTCTGTAACCTGATTGTCCTGCTGCCGTTCGCCTGGCGTCATCTTACTACGGGTTACCACATTAATTTCTGGTACATTTAAACGCGACAAAGCATCCGCATTTGTATTTATATGTCCAGCTTTATGCGAAACCGTGAAGTCATACTCCTCTAGTTTTATGCGCCAGCGCATTATTCTCGAAGAAGGATCCTTCAGGTTAAACATCCATACCAATGGCTTATGGTCGGTAATGACTTCAAAGTGGCGTCCGAAAACGTATGGTCGAAAGAGTGTGACTGCCCAGACTACTGCAATAGTAGAATAGTTTTTTTCGGCCTTGTTTAGTATTCTACTGGCAAACGCTATTGGTAGATCATTATCGTTTGAATCTCGCTGGGATAATACCGCGCCTATAGCTTCGTTGCTATCGTCGGAAGTGATATAAAAAGTTTTTGCAAAATTTGGGTAAATGAGTATGGGTGGTTGAACTTGAACTTGGATATTATTAATCCCTGCAATCTTATCGGGATCTGGTTTAACACCGTCTGCTGTAATGACGTGTCCTAAATACATAACTTCTGTTTGAAGGAATTTTAGATAATTCAATTTTTAGATTAAATTTGTCTAGAGCTTTAAAAACTTCAATAAGCTTCTTGTTGTGATCTTGCAAATTTTTTCCGTAAATCACAATGTCGTCGAGATATACTAAACACATAAAACCTTGCAATCCAGAGAAATCAACGTTCATAAGTCTCTGGAATGTTGGCGGAGCATTTCGTAAACCAAACGGCATTCTGTTAAACTCGAAATGACAATGTGTAGTACTAAACGCTGTTTTTTCTTTATCCTCTTCAGTAATCTCGATTTGGTGAAAACCATCCTCCAGATCTATCGTAGTAAAGTACTTGGAGTCTCCTAGTTGTCCAAGAATGTCTTAGATATTAGGAATTGGGAATGCGTCTGGAATTGTAGCCTTATTTAATTTTAGGTAGTCTATTACGACTCTCCATTTTTGATCTCCTTTTTTAGGGACAACCAGGAGTTGCGCATTCCACGGACTAGTACTGGGTCTAATTACGTCATCTTGAAGCATTTTATTAACTTGTTTTCTTATCTCCTGTTTGTGGATTTCTGCTAGGCGATATGGGCGTATGTTGGCAGGAGCAGTGTTTTCTGTCTTAATGGAATGCTTTATTCCTGATGTGGTAGTTAATTTGTCGCCTTCAATAAAGAATAAGTGATTAAAATTTCTGCAGATTTCCTCTATGGATTGCTTTTCTTCTAGATTTAGGTGAATAAGATTTAATTCTGTTTGAAGTTTTACTAATCTTTCCTCGACTACTTGGTCGGTTGATATCGAGTTTAGGTTATACACTGTGTAGTGCTCCATGTTTTCAGACTTAAGGCTTAAGTTTTTTTATACTAACATCTTCGTTGTTGGTATTTAAAATGGATATGAATACGTAACCGTCTTTGGGTGCTGTTATCGTTGATGCCGAATACACGCGTGGAGCTATTTCCTGAGGAAAAATATATTTGTTCCATTTTCTCTTTTATTGGCCCATATTTTACCCACTTTTCAGTTCTAGCTGGAATGGTTAAGGTCTTCGATTCGTTGCTGAAGTCTACTGTGAATTGTCTGTTTTTGTAGGGGTATATAAATATATTGTCATTGTAATCCACTATCGCATTAAATTTTCTAAAAAAGTCTTCACCTATGATTCCATCTTGCGTAATAGGGAAGTTTTGTGGTACAATGTGAAAAGGATGTTTGAGATGTTGACCAGGTGTAATTTCGATGTAATTTCAGTTCAATAACTGACTGACTGATAAGACTTGCCCCCGTATCGAGCAGCATAATATTAGATTTAGCCTTTGATTCCTGAGACTTTATCTTTATCTCGCTTTTAAAAGTTTATAGATGATATGTTGGCTATTTGTTTGGCTAAACCCGATTCAGTATCTAGATTTCTGGTTAGAAATTGATGTAGCCTTCGGATTTGGCTTTGGCTTCGATTTTGATGGTGGTGTTCATTTAGCAAAATATTTTGATTTATTGTTTGCTTTCGGACTTTTTCCGGATTTGAGTCTCTGTTAGGCATACTATATGGCCAGGAGCTTTCTCATACTTTGGATATGAAATAGTTCGATTTAAACTATCGGATTTATATTTTTGAGACAACTCGATTCGAATTTGTTTTTGAGAATTGGTTCCTATACTCTTTTCCGGCATTGGTCTATAAAGTGACCTTTGTTTCTACAGTACTTACAAATGATGTCATTGCGGATTGTATCTACACCAGACCTATTTGTTAATGGTTGAGTGTAGTTGAGAGTAGGCCTATTTACAAAAGGTTTGGTGGTTTGTATATTTGGTCTGTGGTTTGTATGATTTAAAAACCTAGCATCACCGGGGCTAAAATTAAAGTTTCTGACTGTGCGGCATTCACTGGTATTATGAGTTTTCGTTTTGCAGTGTTTACAGTACATGTTATTTTGGTTTGGGTACCGATTACTTGTATGCTATCGCTATGTCGACTGCTTTGACAAACTCTTTACATCTTGCACTTTTGACAAGAAGTTTTATTTGTGGAATCAAGCCATTGCAAAAACTATTCAGCATCATTGCGCTGTTTAGCGAACGGATTGCTTTATTGGATAAATCATCCTGTTTGCGTTTGCGTTGTTTAACTCATCACACAACGCATTGGCTCGTTCCGCGTATGAAGCAACTGATTCCCTGTAGCCTTGCTTAAATTGAAAAATTTCTGTCTGAATTACCTGAACCGATCGACATTTTCTAAAATTTTTTATTAGTGCGTCTTTAAGTTCTGGCCATCCGTTATAATCGTTGTATTTTATTACAACATTGTAGGCTCTGCCAGTTAACTTTGACTTCACTATGTCAACTAATTATAGCTTGTCTGCATCGCCAGTCGCTTTTTTTAACTGCAGGTCAATTAGTTGTATGAATCTATCTAAGTTTTTGGCTAATCCATCAAACTCAGGAATTAGCTTGATGGCGTGTGAGGGGTTAAAACGACTTGTAGTCATTTTTAATTTTTTATCTAATGATACTTAGGGAACTTTAATAACTATAGGATTGTCAACTAACTCTGAGTCTTTTAATACTACTTGGGGAACTTCATTAACTATCGGATTGTCAACTAACTCTGAGTCTTTTAATATTACTTGGAGAACTTCAATATTTAAAGGTTCGTTGACTAACTCTAAGACCTGCCTCGGATTTCTTAACGATATGTTAGGATTGAGGGTTGACATAAAGGTCAAATATGGAAATAGGAGGAAATAAAGAAAAGAAGTGTATCGGATTGGATTTGATGGGTTATAGAATTAGAGAATGTCTCTTTTGTTATGTTTGCCTCATTCGTGAATACTTATTTTTTACTAAAAATTTCTATGTGTATATTTATCTGAATTTTTGTAAAGATTTTGTTATCGTTTCGGTTAATTGTGTTCAATTTTTTTTTACACGAAATATATGTTTTGGACATGGATAGAAAAATATTTATAAGTTTAAAAAAAAAGAAAATAAAATTCTTACAAATTCATGTTTTTGTTGTTGTTGGATGTTGCCCTCTGTTATGTGCTGGATGCTGGTAATGATGTTTATGACAATTGATTGATGACTAATTGATGATGTTGGTGCTTAATATGCTGGTGCTTCTGATGCTAGAGGTAATAATTTCTCTGATGTGCTGGATTCTACGCTTTGGTTCACTGAACACTTTAATTAGGCTTCCATTTGATTTTTATCACCGTTTTGAAAATCGTAATTTATTGTATAAAGTCTGTTAGTATACAAGACTTTTAATTTAATTTAATTTAATTTAAAATTTATGAATAATCACAAACATTGAGAAATTTTCGGAGAGTTTATTGCTTTTATTTGCCAATAAACACTCGTTTATTATAATTTAAAACATTTTTAAAATTTTTTATAAGGCACAATTATTATATAGGGTTTTTCAATAAGAGCACTTCAACTTTTTTTTTTGAATAAAACACAAACTGTTCGACTTTTGAACTAACTTTTTTTTTATTAACGAATTTGAACATATACATATGATACATTTAAGTATGAAACTCGATTTCTTTTGCATGACCACCGCGTGCACGTTTTAAGAAGTGAGCCTCATCGCTGAAGATGATTTTTCGGTGAAAATCTGCATCATTTTCGATTTGCTCTTGAGCCAATTCACGAATCGGCGTCGCTTCAAATGGTCAAACGGCTTTAGTTGTTGTGTCAGCTTGATCTTATACGGATGTAGGCCAAGATCTTTACTATACGGTCGATTGTCGAACGGGCTGGCTTGTTAAATGGACCGAAAAATGGCCGTAATGCTATTAATGTGGCGGCAACAGAACGATTATTTTGATAAAAAATTTGCACGATTTGCAATCGCTGTTCACATGTGTAGCATTCCATGATGAAATGTATACTAATGAAGTTTTCAAATGACAAAAGAACAATAAAAAATATGGCGTCGTTCGCCGTCCCTATTGGAGAAAAGTTGAAGCGCACCTGTTGAAACACCCGATACATTTTGTTTTGGAAGTAAAAAAAAAAAAAAAATCGAGATACTGGGCAGATGCTTTTTCCCAGTTATCGGCTTTGTTTTTGTGATTGTTTAATTTGCTGTTCAAATTTATCGGCCAATTTTGAATTTAACTACTGATTTTGTTGGTCCAATTCTTTCTACAACTTTTCGCATTGCTGTTCCAGCTTGTCACTAATTTCAAAATTCAAATCTTTCTTATGCTAGTCCAACTTCTCGTTTAGCTTGAAACTCAATTCTAGATTCTGTTGCTGCGATTGTTTACTTCGCCGGTCTAGCTTACTGTTCATTTGCTAATTTTACTGCTTTATTTGAGAATTCAAGTCTGTTCTTAACTCATCACTTTGTTCACTTTGCCGCTGCATTTGTTCTCTCTGCTGGTCAAACCTGCTATTCATTTGTTGCATTAGAACTTGCAACGTAGCCTCCATGTTTTCTTCCGAAGTAGACGACTTTCGCTCCACTAACTCCGTATCGATTGAAAACGCTTTACCAGCCTGCTGCTTTTCCGCTTTAACAACTTGTTGCAATCGGAGAAATAACTCTTGTTTATTTCCAGCTTATACCTCGTCTTCCAAGCTCTTCTTTAAGTTTCTGGGAACAATATGATTTAATATTCACTGCACTTTCCATTTTATTATTTAATGTTTATCGATTTGCAGAATTTCACTTAATTTATTTACTGCATAATGGTTTTGAAAATCACCAATTAACTTATTTATCGTCCAACAATTTGCAAAATTTTATTGTCTCTCACTTTACACAATTTAACGACGACTTTCAGACTTTCGAGTTCGTAAAGGATTTTGACGTGACAACGTCTCACTACAAGGGGTACATATTCAAAAAGTCGAATGTTAAATGGAACTATTTTAACAGCATTTTGTCCTCTGTTATGTCCCTTTTAAGTGAGACACTGTTAAATGTCCAAATGTTGTGATCAACAGAAGTGAGACACTGTTAAACACTTTTAAATGTCAGTACTTTGGGAACTAAGCCATTTCTGAAGGGATTCGTATGAAACTCGGAATGTAGGACTAATATGCGACTATAAGATTTGTTCCTATGGAAATTCTGGGATCTGTCCAATTGGGTTTGGAATTTTGGGAACCAAGCCATTTCTCAAGCGATTCGTATGAAACTCGGAATTTAGGACTAATATGCGACTATAAGATTTGTTCCTATGGAAATTCTGGGATCTGGCCAATTGGGTCTGGAATTTTTTGAACCAAGCCATTTCTCAAGCGATTCGTATGAAACTCGGAATGTAGGATAAATATGCGACTGTAAGATTTGTTCCTATGGAAATTCTGGGATCTGGCCAATTGGGTCTGGAATTTTGGGAACCAAGCCATTTCTCAAGCGATTCGTATGAAACTCGGAATGTAGGACTAATATGCGACTATAAGATTTGTTCCTATGGATATTCTGGGATCTGACCAATTGGGTCTGAAATTTTTGGAACCAACCCATTTCTCAAGCGATTCGTATGAAACTCGGAATGTAGGACTAATATGCGACTATAAGATTTGTTCCTATGGAAATTCTGGGATCTGGCCAATTGGGTCTGGAATTTTGGGAACCAAGTCATTTCTCAAGCGATTCGTATGAAACTCGGAATGTAGGACTTATATGCGACTATAAGACTTGTTCCTATGGAAATTCTGGGATCTGGCCAATTGGGTCTGGAATTTTGGGAACCAAGCAATTTCTCAAGGGATTCGTATGAAACTCGGAATGTAGGACTAATATGCGACTATAAGATTTGTTCCTATGGAAATTCTGGGATCTGGCCAATATGGTCTGGAATTTTTTGGAACTTAGCCATTTCTCATCGTCATCTCATCTCATCTTTAATCGTTTTCCCTTGGCAGTAAATTTAAATAAAAAAAAGAAAATCGGCCACAACGTCAAAAAAGTTTCACTTCAACCGCGCGTAAAAGTTACACGTACTCTTTTTTCTAACACTCTGTTCTGGTAGTGAAGAAAAAAAGAGCGAGAAACGAAACGAGAAAGAAACAGGAAATTTTTATATGGATTTAGCTCTCTTGTTCTCTTTTAAGCATTCTTAAAAAGCAAAACAGTTGGACATTCTGTAGAGAAGGTTATGAGTGACAGTTTCTGTTGGTTCATTGTCTGCTTGTTCCCTTTCGGCTTTTTTTAACATTTTGTTCGTCTTCTATCTTTATATAACAGACGGTTCGCCATTCACTTCTTATTAAATTAACTATGCGTATCATTGTACTGACTGTATACTAATACAAAATCAAACAGTAATCTTTAATATACGGTTCATTTCTCATTGTTTATAGAATAATGACTCTGAAATATCCTTTCAGTACCATACGGTACTTTTCCACATATACATTTTTGTATATAATGATAATATGATGACAACACTTTCTATACAAATATGGAAGTGATATGGCCTCAGGTTAAAGAATTTACATGGAAGATTCTAACCATTATAAATTAGTTTTTTTTAACAAAATTAAAGCCTGCGTCTCGTAATATGATGCTTTTGCATTGCGTAAAAAAAATAAACGTATCCGTCAAAATGCATCTTGTATTTATTTGCATGTATATCGAGTGCATCTGAATTTGTTGTTAAAGTTAACAGGGCTCTAACAAAGCAAAAATTTAAATGGTCGATTAAAATTAATAAATTAAAAAATTAATAAAACACAACACAAGTTTATTAATTTAAAAATAACAACTTTAATAAACAAACAGTTAAAATAATTCAAGTTCACAATTTATATTGGTGATGACTTTTGACAGTACACAAAAACACTTATGATACTTGTACTTCACAATATTTCTCTTAGGTTGTAGCTTTATCACTTTCCAAGAACGCCACCTTTTATACTCATTGAAAAGCGTCCAGAAACTTCCATTCTTATAGACATAAATATCGAGAAAAGACCAGAAAATTGTAGACTTATTCCCTTATTTACAAGTACCGATACTTATATGCAATGAGTCATCTTCTAAAAATAATCTACATGTTCAATCATGTTCTTTTACAAAAACCGGCCAAATCGAAAAAACCGGTTTGACTTCTTGTTTGACTTATTGGATTTAATGTTTAATGTTTTTTTGAAACTTTGCACACATGTTTATCTCCCATGACAACACTTTCTACTAAAATTTGGGGCCCCCTCGGGCCCCGGGGTCAGAGCGCGTCCATTCAAATTTTGATAAAAAATTGCCCGATTTTCTTCAAATTTTATACGCATGTTTATCTCAGATGGACAACACTTTTGAATTTTTTTTGGCGTGATCGGACCCCGGTGTCGAAAAGGTTACATGAAAATTTCAAATAATGTATCAGATTTTCTTTAAATTTTATACATCCTATGGACAACGCTTTTAATAAAATTTGGAAGTGACCCCAGGTACGAGGGGCTTCCATATACATTTTTAAAATTTAGCCCGAGTTTCTTTAAATTGTATACACATGTGTGTCTCCGATGAAAACACTTTGTGTAAAAATGATGGGGAGATCAGCATAAGGGGGCTCCCAATTTTTTTTTTAAATGTTATCCAATTTTATTTAAGCTTTGCACATTGTGTATCAATTAGAGAATTTACACGAAAAATTTTAATTTTTATTGGTTGTTTTTATTACACCTTGCGGTGTACGTAGCGTTTTAATACAGAGACACGTACTTTATTCCTAGCATCACTTCACACCCTTTAACTTCCGCGGGCTTTTAGCTACAATTGTTGATCTTTTTCGAACGAAAATTAAATTTCTAAGGTCATACAATGTACAGTTTTTTGAATTCTTAAAACAATTACCGATATGAACGTCGTCAAATAGAAAATAAATTTTTTTTTTTCTAAAATTTTATATTCAAGCGCGATTACTTTTTTTTGACAAATGCAGTATTAAAGCCCATTCAATTTTCTACAAATCCACCTCAAAATGTTTATTCATTTGGACAACAGGAAACGGATTAAAATTGAAAGTTTGTAAAATGAACGAAAACGTACTTTCGATCTTACATGATTTCACTCTTGAACACTTCCAGCTACAAGGCTACTGTTGGTCTTTTTTGAAAGAAAATAAAAAAAAACACTAACACTAACGCAAAAACAATTGTGTGCTGCAGTTGAAGAAGCCGGCGTGAATTACCCGGTTTCTGCCACTGTAATACAATTACGTGCTTTGTACGAGCAAATTGGTGCTGCAAATGATGTTCCACCCTTGGTAGCGCACGTGCAACAGAACAACCACGCAACGTGCAAGAGGCTGCAGCAGACGTGGCAGCTGACAACGATGAAATTGAAACTGCTCGTTTGCTGCGCCGCCGTGAATAACTGCAGTTGCAGCGTGAAGTGCGCCAAAAGCGTACACGAGTCAGTGAAGATGTCGTAGCTGCTGCCCACGTCAATGAAGCTGTTCTGACGGAAGTGTCTCTTTTATTTTCGGAAACAATATTTGTTAATTCATCCTTTGTCCGCCCCAACGATGGACACATTCAAGCCATACGTGGATACACTGTACCCCGAAACGCCAAAGAACTCCAGTCGTGCCTCGGTTTATTCCTATATTTCCGAAGATTTGTGCCATCAGTCTCTCGCGTTGCCAAGCATCTATTGGATTTGCTAAAGAACGATTTTGTTTTCGTGTTCAGTGATGATTGTCTGCGTTTACTCAACTTCGCTAATCTTTGGGTTCTGCTCCGGTGCTTGTACAACCCCAAACGCGAATGTAAACTTCATACAGACGCCCTTTCCCATGGATTTGGTGCGGTATTTCTACAAAAACCTTCCCATGGATTTGATGCAGTATTTCTACAAAAAGAGGACGATGGTCGCCTCCACCCGGTTTCCTTTTTTTCGCGTCGAACCACAGGGGCTGAATCGAAATATCACAGCTTCGTCTTGGAAACACTGGCGATAAAATTATCGCAAAATACGCGCTACGACGCTTTCGAGTCCATTTATAAGGGATCCCTTTTCGTATCTTGACTGATTGTAATTCCCTGACATCGGCTCATACATGAGCAGATCGGTCATTTGGGCATTGACAAATGCTACGATCAAATTCGTCGGCATTATTGGTTTCCCGGTATGCGTCCTAAAACTGAGAAGTTCATAAAAAATTGCAATGCAATGCATAATGTGCTCTGCTCCAGTACGGATCAATATAGCATCCCAACGTCCAATCCCTTTTGAAACGGTACACATTGACCATTACGGTCCCCTATCCAGCGTCCAGTCGAAACAAAAATACATTCTTGTCGTTGTCGATACATTTACGAAATTTGTGAAATTGTACCGCGTGAAAACTACCAGCACACATGAGGTGATTTGCTCGCTTCAAAAATATTTTGATTATACAGTCGACCCCGGCGAATTACCTCTGATCGTGGTACTTGCTTTACATCTTTCGAGTTAAGCGAATTTTTTATTAAATGAAATGTCGAGCATTTTAAGATTGGTGTTGCATCGTCGCAAACATACGGCCAGGTTGAACGTGTCAACCTGGTACTGACCCCTATGTTAAGCAAGTCCGCTGAACCCGTGCAGCATACAAACTGGTCCCGATTATTGACTCGAGCTTCAACTCAATAATCCCGTAAACTGTTCCACCAAGCGTACGCCCAGCGAACACCTAGAGAACAAGACATCGGTTCCCCAAACCCAAAGCTCTGTTCGAGAATCAGCTGCTGAGCGCATCAATGATTCGCAAGTACGCAACAAACGATTATTTACAGCTCGTAGTAAACAACCTCCTATTTACAAAGTTAAAGATTTTGTTGTCATTCGCAATGTTGACGAATGACGGTGTCGGTTCCAATAAGAAGCTCATTCCAAAATTTCGCGGCCCATATGTAGTACACAAAGTTCTTCCACATGGTCGCTACGTTATACATAGGAAATTGCCAATTGACCCAACTACCATACGACGAAGTGATCGAGGCGACATGCTTTTGATGATAGAAAAGTGGCGCTTCCCACTCCACCCTATATTCTGCGGTCACTTCTAACTGAAATTACCTTTGTTAAATCATAGCCCTTCTGGCATAAGTATTGCCCCTCAGGAGTGATCGGGTTTTTTTGACCGGGCGAGTTGTAACCTATATATTTTAGGATTTAAATGGTGTAATTGTTTAGTATTTAGATGGTATAATGGTAATGCATCAACTATGCACCTGCATGATAATGAATTGTCAAACGATGATTATCAGTGGTTGTTGCGAGAGATACGAGACCGTATGCACGTACTTTGGCGAAGTGAATACCCCGAGGCCCGATCACTCTAAATTTTAAAAAAGGGTTATCCATCGAAACTATACATGGGTATAAAATTTGAAGAAAATCGGATACATTTTTTTAAAAATTTGTATTGGACCCCGGGGCCCGATCACTCCGAAAATTTTACGAAAAGTGATGTCCATCGGAGATAAACAGTTTATAAAATTTAATAAAATCGAGTAAATTTTTTAACTTGAAATTTTAATACAAAGTGTTGTGTGCAAAGTTCCAATAAAATCGGGCTTTATGAATTGCGATATAAATTGATCAAAAGATTCCACGACAGACAGACAAACAAAGAGATCCACGTGCACGACAGACAAACAAACAGATCCACGGGAACGCGAAGTTAAAAATATGACCTACTGAATAAAACCATCTATTATCTATATAAGTAGAAAACACAAACAAAAGCCTATTGCATATAAATACATGGAAGT
Organism: Nephrocerus scutellatus; assembly: GCA_947095585.1. Classification (NCBI taxonomy): domain Eukaryota; kingdom Metazoa; phylum Arthropoda; class Insecta; order Diptera; family Pipunculidae; genus Nephrocerus; species Nephrocerus scutellatus. The sequence goes on along the minus strand of OX352764.1, from coordinate 63,775,985 downwards.
GCGCTCATCTAAATTATCAGGCAAAAGCGTTCGTACGTCCTTGCAGCAAAATACCTGTGCTCAAAAGCTACAAACAGCGTTTTTGGACTCGTGAAATAAACTTTTATATGTACGAGTGTGCACGGAGCCCGTTATACAAATAAACGTGCATCTAATTTGTATTATTTAATTTAATGTCAATTACCATCGAAGCGTGCGCTAATTTAAAAAAAAACCACCATACAAGACCACACCTCTGTCTTATCAACACTAAAATAAGGGATTCGACACCCCCTCGGCCTGTGTTCATTATGGTATAAAACCCCTATGCAAACTTTGAACACGATCGATTCATAAAAATATGCAATTTGTAAAAACAATAAAAAAAATTCGTATGGTGACCCCTTGACCTAGGAGTCTGACCACTTTCAAAATATGCCTATTAAGTGCCTATTATGGTAGAAAACCCATATGCAAAGTTAGAACGCGAACGGTTGAAAGGTTTGGCAGTCCATACCGGACATACATACATACATACAAAGTTTCACTCTTATATATATAGAAGATAGATAGATTAGTATAAAGATAATTAGTATAAAATACACTTCTATTATATACATATACTAGCTGATTACCCGGCGTTGCCCAGGTATTTATTCATCCCAATCTTCTATAAGGCAGGGGTAGAAAAAAGAATGATATCTATCTATAGGGTAAATAAATAGTATTCAAATTATAAAATAAAATTAAATAAACATACATACAATTAATTAAAAAAAAAACAAAAAAAACTTGGTTGAATACAATGTTTTTAGTTTCACCTTCAAGAGCAGGAATAAATAAATTCTAAGGTCAACCCAACCCAGAGCAAGCAAAATAAAGTTGTCCGTGGGAAAAACATGGCGATCTCAAATCTATGCTCCGCAGTACTTAATAAACTGTCCGACTTATTGATCGTCATCGAAAACGCAAGTTTTACTGGAAATTGCAATCTCTTAAATTTAAAAGGTAGATCCGTCGAAATGAGTGCTATCCGTGGGGTAAAAACTGTTTCACACTGTCCCTTTTCTTTTAAGATAGTCGCTTCAATTATATCTCTTTTACTTACAGTCTTGTGCCGTTGCAAAGTTTTGACGAGTCGAGAAAATAATTGGAGATCAAACTGTAAGACGATGTGGTGGCAATCCAGACGAATTAAGTTAGTTAAGGAGCTCAGTTAGATAATTACCTTTCTCATCAGTACCTACAACGGTATCGATACACTTATTTTCAGTGACTATGCCTATTAACATGGCAAGTATTTGATTGTTTATTTCGTGGGTGGTCTCCATTTTTATTAGCAAGAATGGCCCCTTCTCGCAACCGGTTTAAAATCTGATAGTTTTGAGAAATAGCCGGATAAAACGAATTTATTAGTTCAGCTGCAGATTTCAAAAATCGATGTAAATTTAATATAACCATTAAATACGGCTACTAATCTACCTTTTACAATTTGAAGTAGGGGCGACAATGTCCTCACCCCAAAATTCGTCGCCAAATCCCGAAAACCATAGAATCGACACTAATATCGGTCACCCCCCCCCCACCCTCCGTTATCGACCCATCCCCCTAGAGCTGTCTTACCATCACCATTCAACTCAGCGACCCCGAAAACCATAGAATCGACACTAATATCGGTCACCCCCCCCCCCCTCCGTTATCGATCCCATCCCCCTAGAGCTGTCTTACCATCACCATTCAGCTCATCGACCCCTAAAACCATAGAATCGACACTAATATCGGTCAGCCCCCCCCCGCTCCCCTGCCGTTATCGACCCCATCCCCCTAGAGCTGTCTTACCATCACCATTCAACTCAGCGACCCCGAAAACCATAGAATCAACTCTAATATCGAACAGCCACCCCCTGCGGGAATATAATTCACCCATAGGAGTGTACTTCCAGCACTATTCGTCTCGGCGATACCGAAAACGGTGGGTCCGACCCCAAAATCGCCTGCCACGCCTCCCCCAGCCAAAAAACCTACTACCCCCCACCCCCTATGTTTGATTCCACATAGTAAATAATATGTATACCAAGTTTGGTTGAAATTGGTCAAGGCGTTCCAGAGCTAGTTAGGCACAAACATATATACAAATATACAAATAAATTCTCGATTTTATATATATAGATATATACAAATATACAAATAAATTCTCTATTTTATATATATAGATATTCTCCTACCCGAGCGTCGAACTTGGAGAGAAATAGTACATAACAGTTCATTAGTTAGGTCAAAGATTCTTGAGAGTTTTCTCTAGATGAATCCAAAGGCCGCTCATCCCCCTTTCTCTCACTCCCAAATTCCCCCTCTTCTCCAACGAGGGCGTACTTCTCAGTTCGTTTTTAGAAAGGGAAGATCTGCAGAACTCCGTGGTGGAGGTTTCTTTCACTGATTGCAACAGAAATGCTTCAGTTAGTTCAGATTAACATCCAACACTCTAAAAAGGCTTCGGTCTCCCCTTGTTAACGACCTGGATTGTGGAGTCAGAACTCCTGGTTATTACACGATATATGAAGCAGATTAAGGTAAACCTAGATCCTGTATATAAGTGAAACGTAATCTAAATGTATTTCAGCGATCGAGATGTCACTGCCGCACTATTGGAGACTCACCAAGGAACCTATTGACTGGCATCGGCTTATCTCGCCCGCGACTACGTGGGATCTCTCCCTGGTGATAACCTGGATATATTTATCACAGAGGCAAGAAGACGTAACACCAGTCTCATTATCGGCTGAGATGCCTATAACTCAGTATGGGGCAGCTCCGACATCAACGACAGGGGTGAGTTACTTTTCGATTATATTTTAAGTACTAACATAACTGTAGTCAAAACTGGTAATGAACTAACCAGGAGTCGACAAGAAGCGTTAGATATTACTCTGTCACTTGTCAGACTCTCTCAACCAAATAATTCTAAACTGGAAGGTATCGGCTGAACATTCTTTTTCCGATCACCGGTACATACAATTTACTTTAGATGACCCCCTCGCCAATCACCATCTAATAATGCCGAGCTGCCTGAAAAAGGCAGATGGCTCGTGGACTTCTTCAAGCGAAGAATGGCTCAATCTGCTTTTTTTACTTCACGGGAAGCTTCCATGCGAAAAGTAATGTCGACCTTGATAGGGCATACACTCGTAAAACTACATATAACGATCGGATAAATAAGGACAAACTTCTTTGGGCGCTATAAAGCTTCAAACCATACAAATCTGCAGGACCTGATGGCATAATTCCAGCCGAGCTGCAAAGGACTTTGGATATTATCCTTCCTTTGCTGGAAACAATTATAAAGAGTTGTCTCGATCTAGTCCACATTCCAGTTTTCAACAAAACTTCCCCTCCAGATAATTCTGAGACGAAGACGCTTACCTGGAAGATGAACACATTCATTTTTACACAGACGGGTCAAAAACTGATGATGGAATCGGCGGAGGTTTTTTCTCAACAAAGCTAAATCTTAGCCTCTCTTTCCGTCTTCCTAACCACTGTAGTGTTTTCCAGGCTTTTAGCCTTTCATTATGGCGATCAGTGAAGCCTTGTCTTGGGTGATGGGAAACGTCATATCCGCTAAGGATATCCGAATATTCTCGGATAGCCAAGCTGCATTGAAATCCCTGGAATCAGTTTCTACAAATTTAATTCTAGCCTGCCGATCTTCTCTCGTGGAGATGGCAGAGCAGTTCGTATCCACCTGTGTTGGGTGCCGGGGCACAGAGACATTCCGGGTAACTGTATGGCTGACGAACTCGTCAAGCAAGGAACCAGACTACCCTTCTTACCTGAGTATTGTTCCATAGGCATACCAATCGCTACATGCAAAATCTTGTTAAAGTGGTCAAACGGTACAACTTGGACAAAACAGATATGTCCCAATCGGTGTTATTGTAGGTGTCATCACTGGACACTGTGTCATAGGCAGGCATGCAGCAATACTAGTCTTCTCAAATGACTTCTGCAGAATGAGGAGGAGGAGGAGGAGGTGGAGACCATCGTCCATATTCTCTGTACTTGTCCAGCCCTCTGACAAACACGTAAACTCCATATGGGAGCTTTCTTCTACAACACCACTAATGATCTCATCAACATTGACATTGGTATTCTTCTACGCTTCATACGAAGCTCTAATTGGTTCATCGAGTAGGTGGAGGGAATTTTTCCTGATCCATGTGGTCTAATTGTGTCGGTTTCACTGACAGCCACCTTAACCTAACCTAACCTAACCTTATACAAATTCGTAATATACCTCTTCCATCGATGTTATATATCTTCCTCATTTAAAGCGTATATTTTCTCTTCTACGTCACTAAATTCTTTAAAAAAGCTTTCAACATTCTTTATTCGAATTTTAATATCGCCTACCTTTGCTATGCTCATCGTTAAATTTTCCATGTATCTTCGCAACTTGGTGAATACTGCTTTAATGTTCGACCATTTGTGATTAAATATTTCAAGGGGCGTCGCCATTTTTATGTTGTAATTTGCATAATAGGCATAAATCAAAAAAAGCAACGTAATGGCTACGAAGTGTGTATTACAATTTATTACGAGTAGTTTCGATATAATATTTCTATCGACACCACTATGTTTAATTTCACCACAGAATCGAATCTCTGATTAGAGAATTAACAAGAAAAATTTCAATTTTTAAATTCTCTTTATTAACTTCGCTTGCACGGTTGTCTGTGGCTGGCTGGGTGGCTGGTGGAATCTTGCGATAAATTTTTAACGCACTTCCTAAAGCTCGATTTTCATAAAATTGTACACATGTGTATTTCCTGTGACAATACTTTATATTAAAATTTGGAAGCGATCCGGCCCCGTGTTCGGGGGGCTCCCTTACAATTTTTTTTTAATTTACCCGATTTTCTTTAAATTTTATACACATGTCTGATGGACAACACTTTTTGTAAAAATTTGGTAGAGGTCATGACCCGTGGGCGGGGTCTTGATACTTGATACTTCTCCAAATACACATGTGTATCTCTAATAAGAGAATTTACAATAAAAAATTTAATTTTTATGGGTTTTTTTTAAATATTAACTTCGCGTGGCCGGTTGTCGATCGGTGGTTGGCTGGGTGGCTGGCCGGGTGGCTGGCCGTTGTAATCTCGCGATCAATTTTAAACCCACATCCTAAAGTCCGATATTCTTAAAATTTACACATGTGCTTTTTAACAATTTAATAATTAATCCATGCTTCAAAGAATAATAATATGTTTTTTATAGGTATTTATTCTTTTAAAAAAGTTTTATTTAACTTGATCCCTGTTTGTCTGTATTTTCGACTACTTTGAGGTCCTTTTTCACCACCATTCGCATGCCCTAGCTCAATTTCAGAGGCCAATCCCGCGTGTAACGTGTGTCGCGAGTCGCGTGTGATGCGTGGAAAAAAGGAAAAACTTTGAAATTTGCCCACAATCAAAAACATTAATTTTGGCGATTATTACCAAATAATAAAGGAATGAGTGGAATGTGTCATAGTATATAGAATGTTAGATAGCAACAATTTAAATAAATAACAATTTAAATAAAAGTTGAATTACGTAGCATTCGAAGAAACTAGGCAAAATGTTATTGCTTCGGAAATCTAAAACTAGGAGCGAGCCAACCCCAAAAATTTCTAGATAAAATATATATTGTCGATCCCCGCAAAAACATATCGATATTTAAAAAAGGCATTTCAATGTCGACTGCCAGCTGCATCTTCAATTCGAAGTTGGATGCCAGTAAAACACATAAAACCTGGTATTAATGGAGAATTTTCTAATAATTAACTGAAAGGTGCCAGGACATGGATGATAATTCAAGATATGTGGTTATTGTATATGACGACGTCGATATTAAACGAGATCTTGAATATAATTATTTCATGATCATATTGATGGATTCACTGACCTAGGTAATAAACAGGAAAAGACAATCGTAAAATCTATTTGCTTATTTATGATCCGATATAAATAATATGAAAGGTGACCAAGTAAGAGAAAAATTTCAATAAAATCGGGCTTTGGGAAGTGGGTTAAAAATTGATCGCAAGATTCCACGACAGACAGACCGACCAACAGTCGTGCCACGGGCAAGCGAAGTTAATATAGAGAATTTAATTAGAATATTTCTGCTATGTATGACCCTCCTCTCTTAGTTTAAAGTGTTTGAAATAACTTATTAGCTACGGATTTTTCAACATGATATATACAATGTAGTCAGGGTACCAACTTTTGTAACTAGGGTTGGGGAAGAAGTACTTGACATCACCTTCGGATCTCCGACAGTGAGTCGAGTACTTAATAGGTGGAGGGTCTCCTCCGAGCCATCTCTATCGGATCATGGGCTTATTCTATTCGAATTGGGAGGGCTTGCAGAGGAGGTAAAAACTATTAGAAATCCTAGAAGGACAAATTGGGAAGTTTTCAAAACCAATTTGAGGTATAATTTAGAGCACATCTCAGCACAAAGAGTTGCCAAATGTCCACACGAGCTGGAATGTGCAGCTGATGAAGTGAATAGGGCAATCTCTGATGCATATAAGATCGAATTTAAATATTTTAAATAGTAATACATAGTAAATAGCTTTAAATAGTAAAAAACAATTTTATTCAAAACCAAATTGCATAGATCAAAATAGCCCACAAAAAATTTAAAATCGTCGTTAAATTTTATAGCAACCATGAAAGGGTGTACCAAAATGAAAGCTTATGGTTTTTCTGGACTTTTTCAAACTATTAATGCTGTGTTAAATCTCACTGACGAATGGCGAATCAAAAATGAACAAATTTCGTTTATACCTACTAACCTCACGGTTCAATTAAGATCTAAGTGAAAATTTATTTTCAATAAATCGATAGTGGCGGAATTTCAAGAAATCCAACAATACATAATTTTAGCGACATTATTGCTAAAATTATCAGACTCAAAGGGCCGCCTAGTCGGGGGGCACAAATTTGTTTTCCGGCATCAAATCATTTCATACTATAATGACTGTGTTCTGTGTGCGTTGTGCGCTGTGGGCAGCGCTGCTTGCTTTACGATTGGGGCTGTTTTGTTGTTGGGTTGCACTGCTTCGTATGTGTTTTTATATTTCAGCTGTTTATTAGAGAATTTACATGAGAAATTTTTTTGGGTTGTTTTTTTAAATTCTCTATATTAACTTAGCGTGCCCGTACCTGGCGCACTGGCTGTCTGACTGGATGGCTGGTAAGATCTTGTGATCAATTTTTAACCCACTTCCCAAAGTCCGCTTTTATTGAAATTTTGCGGTTGCTTTAAACAACGAAACCATCAGCATGTTTGTCGAAGACGTAATTATGTAAAATTGAAATGCAAGTTTTGAAATTTTTACTACTTTTTAGGGGTTAAAGTACTGTCAAAAAAGAATTTATTGACAACTAATGTGGCGTTCGTTTGATTATCCATTCCTTTGACAGCGTGCACTACTTTTTAGGCGCCAAGCGAACAAAATATATGTACTCGCACGTTTTGTATGTGAGCTTTGGTCGAAATGGCCGCATAAATCCTTGGATGGGGATGAGATAACAAAAGTTTTTATTTTAATATAGGAACATAAAAAAAACAAATCGAGTGTAATTTCGTAACTTGTGTTTTACGCCGTTGTAACTAACCGTGCTTCCTTATACCTAAGGGAAGAGTTACTTGGGCTGAGAGTTAAACACAATTTCTTTTATAATTTTATAAGGTTTTTATTTAGATACAAATTCTTTGATTATATACTTCTAGGGATGCCCGCTGTCTTTGGCGTGGCTGCGACCTCTACTAGATAGTTTTTAGTTTATAGTTTATTTTGTATTTTCTATTATAAAATCCTAGGGAGGCCGCTGTCTTTGGCGTGGCTGCTCTCTACTTGAATGTATTGGATTAACTCTGACTTTTCAACTGGATTTCACTCCCCTTTTATACGCTCAAATCCAAACGATCTTTGTCCCCAAGTCAACGCAGTTCACGGAAATGCACTCATCAGCGATATTTCCCAATATCGATAAATCAAATAATTAATGCTCCAGATATAGTGCGATGCACTATTAACTGCGTAAGCAATTAAATTATAACCCAATATCAATAATATTAGGCTAAACAATTAAACCGGAAAATTCTCATGAGCTCATGAATATGGAGTATTTACGTTTGACATGAAAAGTGAGCGCTTTAGCGTGCTTGACGTACTTTCGGTATTGTGACGCATTTGACGCCGTGCGAAAGAAGAATCGTATTTAGGAGAGTTGTTTTTGAGTTGAGTTGATTTGTTGTGGTGACATGTAGTGCGAATACTACATCCCACCCCCTTAGAAGAAGAAAATTCCACGGTTGGAATTTTCGAGACATAGTTGTTGAAAAGCCATATTTAACCGTATTTACAAAAAATTATATATATTGTTCTTCTCTTTTTTTTCTTGTGTACATATACATATATAAATATTTTTTTTTGTATGGATTTAAAAGGTAAAGAAGTCTGATTTTTCTTTTGATTTTATGATTCTTTAGACACTAATACTTTCCTTATTTTAATTGATTTTAATGATCTTATTCTATATTTCATAATTCTAAAAATTGTTTTAAACATCGATCGACAGAAACTCCATCGACAATTTCCTCATTGGGTTTTGGTTTATTTTCATTCTCTGTTGGTTGTTGTCTAATTTCTGTGACAATGGCTTTCAATTTAAAATTGTATTTATAAATGTACAACAGGATTATGCATGTCACTAAAGCCAAACTATATATTACTGTATAATGATGAGCATCATGCTTGTCTAAATGTTGCAAACCTTTTCCTTCCTCTTTCTTTAACAAATCTACTTGGTAATAAAGTTCTGCCAGATCATTGTTTTCATTGTATTTAAGCAGTTTAATTGGGGTTATGTCTATAGGGGTTGTGCTAACTTTTGATTTTAAAAGAGTTAAGTTTATCATCGGAATGAAAGAATTCCTTAAAAGAGTGTTGTCTAAATTTTGAACTATTCTGACAACATTTTTACGTTGCTATATGGAGTATTTTAAATCTGTTTCCCACTTATCTTCTGTATTCTCATCAGATATTATGTTGGTTACCTCATGCGGTCCTTTCCATAATGCAGAGAGCTTATTCTTTCGTGTGTGGTTTTTTTATAAAAACTTTATCTCCTACATTAAATTTTTATCTTTCGATCCCCTGTCGTAGTATGTTTTGGACTTCTCTTTTTTGTCCAGCAGAACTTGTTTGGCGATCTGATAACCATGTTGTAAACGGACTTTTAGCTCTGAAGCATAGTTATCATAATTGTAAGAGACTTGAGGACTTTGGTTTATGGAATTGGGGATCCGTGCAGGAAATCCATAGATAAGTTCAAAAGGACTAAACTTTGCACTGCTATGAGGTGTCGTGTTATATACAAACATTGAATATGGTAACCAAGTGTCCCATGAAAGTTGGTCATTGTCGACATAGTGCCTGAGATATTCAGCTAGCGTTCTGTGGCAACGCTCTGAAGCTCCGTTCGTTTGCGGATGATATGGAGTCGTCTGTATCTTTTTGATTTTTAAAAGCTTAAAAACCTCCTTAAAAAGGTTACTCAAGAAATTAGTACCTTGATCAGTTAATACCGCATCGGGTGGTCCAAAACGACATATTATTTTTTCGATGAAACAACGCGCCACAGTTGAAGCTTCAGCATTTGGAAGAGGCATAGCTTCACTGAACTTTGTCAAATCGTCCTGAAAGGTAAGTATATATTTGTTATCCTCATAGCTAGTTGGAAGTGGCCCGACAATGTCCAAAGCTACACGCTCAAATGGACTTGTGCTAGTTGTCGTGACTTTCATCGGAATTCGTGGATTTTGCCTTAACTTGTTTCTTTGGTAGGATTCGCATTTTCGAACGAATTCCTTTGTGTCTTTGACCAAAGTAGGCCAATAATATCTTGTTCTGCGACGTTTAAATGTTCTAGAGGTTCCTTGGTGACCTCCGAAAGGTGAACTATGAAAGTCATGCAAAATTTTTTCGATCTCTTGTGGATCGGTGAGAATGATTCGGTTGTCCGAATACAAATAAATATTAAGTTTTGTTTGGGAAAATGCCCGCATTATAGAGGCTTTTAAATAATCAAAAAATGGTTCTTGGGGAGGAATGGATATATCGATACTTTCGACTTTTTCTTTTTGACAAAAATTTCGGACCTGAATAATATGTTTTTCTTAAGTAGCCTTTTCCGTAAAATACAAGGGCAAAGAGGTGATAACGTAAGTTGACGATTTTGTTGCATGAGGAAATATTTTTAATTCATTAGGATTGGGGCGAGTATACCCCGAAATATTCCTAAATAAAGTTTCATCTTGTCGTGTTTCGCGAGGTAGAAAAAAGATCTGGATCGGAGAATTGTTTTCGGCTAACGTTATGGGCTTACAAGTCTTAATTATAGTACATTCAGTCGGTAGAGGCCCAATTTCTTCACTTTCTACTACGATTATTTCATCGAGGTTTTGCTGTTTAGCTTTGCTCCTAGTAGTGACTAAAACTTTTCCATTGATTGTGTCATTTTGTGTGCGACTGAGTGCATCGGCATTGGCATTACATTTGCCTGGCTTGTATATGATTTCATATTCATATTCCTCTAGTGAAATACGCCATCGCGCCAATCTCGATGTAGGATCTTTAAGGTTTAATAGCCATTGAAGCGGCCTGTGATCCGTGAGAATTGTAAATTTTCTACCGTAAACGTAAGGACGGAACTGCTTGACTGCAAATATTATTGCTAATAAATCCTTTTCGGTAGTGGTATATTTTGTTTCAGCAACATTTAAGGTACGGCTGACGTAATATATAGGCTTGTCTTGGCCTATTTTGCCTTGAGATAAGACGGCTCTTATTGCAAAATCACTTGCATCGGTAGTGATAAGAAATTTTTATTTGAAATCTGGGTAAATCAATATGGGTGAGGAGATTAATTTTTCTTTTAAAATGACAAAAGCTTCTTCACATAAAGCGTCCCATTTGAAATCTATGTTCTTTTTCAACAAGTTATTTAGTGGTTTAGCTATCAGGGCAAACTGAGGAATAAATCTCCTGTAATATCCTACAAATCCCAAAAATGCCTTAATATCTTTGGCTTCTTTGGCCTTGGATAAGTTTTTACAGCCTCTATTTTATCTGGGTTCGGCTTGATTCCTTCATCACTGATAATGTGTCCCAGGTACATAAGCTCTCGTTTAATAAAATGGCATTTGTCTGGCTGCAGTTTTAATTTGTTAAACCGTAGCCTTGTTAGAACATTTCGCAACTTTCGGTTATGTTCGTCCAAAGTAGGTCCATAAACTACAATGTCATCAACAAAAATAAAACATTATATTCCAATTAGACCCATTAAAACATTATTCATCGTTCTTTGGAAAGTGGCGGGTGCGTTTTTCATACCCATAGACATTCGGTTATACTCCCAATGACCAGTGGGAGTGCTGAACGCTGTCTTTTCCCGATCTTCTTCTTGAACCAAAATTTGATAAAGCCGTTTGCAAGATCTAACGTGCTGAAATATTTTGATTTACCTAGTTGGTCCAAAATGTATGTTATATTGGGAAGCGGAGATGCATCCCCAACACTCTACTCGCCATTTTTTATTAACTTGAGCATCAGGTTTTTTAGGAACAAGTAATAGAGATGAATTCCAAGGAATGTAGCTTGGTCGGATAATATCATTTTCGAGCATTTCGTCTACCTGTTTATTAATTTCAGCTCTGCTTGTTTCTGGCAGTCTATATGGTCGAACATATATAGGAGGTTTACCTACTTTCGTGATTATCTGATGTGTAGCTGCATTGGTACAAGTGAGTTTGTCTCCAGGTAAGTAAAACAAATCGTTAAACTCACGACATATCTGGACTATGGAAGATCTTTCTTCTTTATTACAGTGGTTTATGTCCACTAGTTTTTCCAGCTTTTCCAAACGTTTATATACCGGATCGTTTTCCGGATCTGTTGAAAGAAAATTAAACTCGTCTAAATTATCCCATTCTAAACTTAGATCGTGTGCATTTAGCTGCACTGGGTATTCATTAATATTTAGGAGTAAGACTTTTGCAAAATTGTCACTTGACTGTGCGATGGAAGAGGCCAAAAAGACCCCAGGTGAAACCTGTTTCTTCCGAATGATGACGTCATTTGCACAATTACAAGCGACTTTAGAAAATAGAGTACTTCGTGCAGGTATGTTAATCTGGTCAACAAATTTTTGTTCGGTTTTCATGATGTTCTGTTTTGCTCCATCAAAAATACGTTCTGGTTTTTGAAGAGCTACTTCCCCAGATTCGCTATATATAGAAGGCTTACTTTTAGAAGCATCAATTACCTCACTTTGTTGGATTAAACCTTTTTGCGCTAGTACTTTAACTTTATTTGCCTTAGTCTTTCCTTTTATTAATTTTTCTTCATACTGTGATTCCATTTGCTCTTTTTGGCTCAAATTTTTATTTTAATTTTTCTTAGATTTAGTTTGTTGTTGATTTTAAAGAATGCTTAGTTTTTTCTAAGTCTTTTTGATTTTGCTTAGGATCTATTGTCTCTAAGTCTTTTTTGTTTTGCTTAGGATCTATTGTCTCTAAGTCTTTTTTACTTTCCTTAGGATCTATTGTCTCTAAGTCTTTTTGATTTTACTTAGGATCTATTGTCTCTAAGTCGTTTTGCTTGGTTTTACGCTCTACTAAGTTTTTATTGAAATTGGAATCATCAGATCGAAGTTCGCATGGCGACTCAAAGTTTTTAAATTTTTTTTCATATGCCGAACGGAATGGTTTGTTTTCCTCCGTTTGGCTTTGTTTGAATGGAATTTCTAGTGTGTCGTTTTTGAAATCTACTACGCATTTAAATTTTGATAAAAAGTCATTCCCAATAATTGAACTCTAGGGTACCATACACCAAACCAAGGGGTTTTAGCGATTCCCGGCTATGGTGGTAATGGTGTAGAGGTCGTCACCGTGTATTGTATTTTCATTATACCTATTTTCTTTTACTAGGCTAACGTCGGCACCCGTATCTATCAAAAACGTAGAAAATTTCTTGTAGGAAGGACTGAATTTTAGTCGTATCGTTGGTTCCTTAAACTCGGGAAAAAACGAAACGAAAAATCTGAAATTCCGTTCTTGGGATGGTATACCTCGGCTGTCGCATTCATTCGAGAGGAATTGCCGATTGTTTCCTCCCGAATGGCTTCTTTTCCCGATTCAAGAACATTGGAATACCTCGCACCACGGCTATCATTTTGTTTTGAGGGGTATTCAGGTTTATGGTTTCCACTGAAACCAGGAGTGGGATTGCTATTCCTAACCGGATTTTGTGGAGACCTGTGGTTGGATAACCGTACTTTCTTGCACTTTCTTTTTAATGGGAGGCCTACCCTGAAAGTTTTGAAAGTGATTATTCCGGTAACACGTTTCCCTCGTGTGACCGGGCTTACCGCAAGTCTGACAATATATAGTGTGTTGCGGATTTCTGTGTGAAGCCAATTTATTTTGGAAAGTTTGTGAGGTGTGATCAATGCGTGCAGCATGTCCCTCAGCATGAGCTATAACCTTTTTTAGGTCAGCTCCTCCGAATGCCTTGGCCATAAGCCTTATTTGGTCATTTTTAGGACCATCTTCGAACACCTGGATCGCTAGACGGCGGTTTTCTTGCACTAAAAATTCCCGAACCGTTTCATCGCGAGTCGTGTTAAAGGTGGCGGAGTTTAGATTGTTTAGGGCCGTGCAAACCCGTTCGCCAAACTCCTTGACCGATTCTTTGAATCTCTGTTTTGTGGTCAACAGTTCGTTATGCGCAGAGGAACGTGTTTTTACCTCCTTGTATTCGGACTCGAGCTTCTCCTTGAGAGCTGCCAAAGTCGTAAGTGAGTTGAACTGCGTCAACTCGAATGCGGGACCCTGTAGCATTGTCTTAACAATGACCAAATATGTGGGTTCATCACTCTCTTTTACCGAGGTGAAGAGAATATCACCGCAGGACGTGAACTTAGCCAAATCGGCCGGCTTCCCATCGAAAAGGGGTATGATGTTGTAAACATACTAATTTTTATGTCCATGTCGGACGACTCCTCTTCAGGAATAACTTCCAAATCCGACGAGAAACTTAAATTTGAAGACAAATTAGTATCAGCAATCGCTTTTGCCTGTCTACTAATTTGCCTAGTGACCGGTCTACTTATTTTGGAAAAATAAATTGACTGGCCCAAACACAAAAACAATATTCACAGCGAAAAATATCGGATACAACGAAAAAATACCAAGAAAAATCGCGAAAAAAATATTATGGCAATATAAGAGACAGGAGGAAAAAAGTTTGCAAAGGGAAATACCCAAGATTCACCAAGGATTATTATAAAATTTATAATATATATATGTTTTTTTTTTAAAAAAATTATTATTGTAAAATATATATATGTGTTTTTTTTTTTTTTAAATAGAAGGATTGTTCTACCTTGTTTTTTTTTGTTGGTTTTACTCGCTGTGGGTGTTGCCGCTGAATTTTGCTGCTTGCTGCTGAATTTTGATGATCTGCTGATGTTGTTTTGTCGCTGATTGCTAATGTTGTCGCTGCTGTGGATGTTACCGCTGAATTTAGCTGCTTGCCGCCGCTGTCGTGTGTGGATGTTGGCTGCTCGTTGCTGCCATGTTTGTTGCTGAGAGCTGCTTGCTGATGATTTCTGCTGTTGTTGTCTGCTGCTGCTGTTGATTTTGCCAGGCAGGCTTCGCGCCCTAGAGATGCAGTTACAGCCTGGTCTTTCACTGCCCGAATGTTAGCCAAATGCCTACGCTCTAAAGCTAGCAAGGTCTTACTGTCTTTGGGTCTTTCTAAATTCACTTTCACTTTTCACTTTTGTTTACTTTGCTGGTGTATAGCCCCAGCACGCATCAGAAGAACGGTCTTCTGTTTTGGCTTATTATTGTTGGTAGGAGATCTTTTGTAAGAATCCCACCGCTGCCACCAAATGTTTTACGCCGTTGTAAGTAGCCGTGCTTCCTTATACCTAAGGGAAGAGTTACGTGGGCGGAGATTTAAACACAATTTCTTTTATAATTTTATAAGGTTTTTATTTAGATTCAAATTCTTTGATTATATACTTCTAGGGAGGCCCGCTGTCTTTGGCGTGGCTGCGACCTCTACTAGATAGTTTTTAGTTTATAGTTTATTTTGTATTTTCTATTATAAAATCCTAGGGAGGCCCGCTGTCTTTGGCGTGGCTGCGACCTCTACTAGAATTACCTCCTGGCTTAATCTTCGGATTAACTCTGCTTATGGATTCTAGAGAGGCCCGCTGTCTTCAGCTTAGCTGCGATCTTTACTAGAATGTATTGGATTAACTCTGACTTTTCAACTGGATTTCCCCCCCCCCCTTTTATACGCTCAAATCCAAACGATCTTTGTCCCCAAGTCAACGCAGTTTACGGAAATGCACTCATCAGCGATATTTCCCAATATCGATATATCAAATAATTCATGCTCCAGATATAGTGCGATGCACTAATAACTGCGTAAGCAATTAAATTATTACCCAATATCAATAATATTAGGCTAAACAATTAAACCGGAAAATTATTAAACAATATAAATGCAATATAAAAGCATCAGCATTACATTCGTCAATGCCTCTGAATATAGTTCATATTCACCCTTGCTCTCTATACCTACAATTCATACATGTACTTGACTTTGGATTTCGTGTGTATCCGACGCCGTACAGCATTGTATTCGGTATGGAACAATTGGGAATGCTATAGCTGCAGTGCTGTGTATACACAGCATTAAACACAGAGTGATCGCATGAATTACGTACATTGCTATTTGTTATAGCTGCAGTGCTGTATACACACAGCATTGAAGGCAGAGCGATCGCATGAATTATGTGTATTGCTATTTGTATTATATACAGCATTGAAGGTAGAGCGGTCGCATGAATTATGTGTATTGCTATTGAATGGATATTTGAATGCTATTGAATGTAGCGGATATCGGGTGACGAGCTCGTGAACATGGAGTATTTACGTTTGACATGAAAAGTGAGCGCTGTAGTGTGCTTGGCGTTCTTTCGGTATTGTGATTTGTGACGCATTTGACACCGTGGAAAAGAAGAATCGTATTTAGGAGAGTTGATTTTGAGTTGAGTTGATTTGTTGAGACGACATGTAGTGCGATCACTACACTTGCGTGCAGTATATATGCACTCTGCCCTTTTTTCATCCACATAACTAAAACACTCAATAAGGTAAAATTTTGGCATAATTTTTACAGTTTCTTTCAAGACAACTGTGGTTTAATGTGTTCCCCTACTTTTCTGCTTTTGTGCTTTGTGAGAAATTTTTATTTCGATATATGTACTCTTATACTGACATACTAAAAAAAAAATTCGCGACAATCCTATTACATTTTCGCCAACGACCTACTTCGAATATTCGAACGACCTACGAGAATATCGATTCTCGTCATCCTCCTTAATAAATCAATAGTCTTTCATTTTTATTATTCTGTAACGAAGTCGATTTAAATCGACTACGTCACACACCCTACAACTAATGTCCGAAACGTCCGTCCGCCCATAGCACAACATGCATATACGCACCGTCGTACGGCACACACAAAGTGCAGCCAACAAACAGGCAAGCATACGTTGTCGTACAACGATATAACATGCAGTCGGCACGACGTATATATATATACATACGACAATACATCGTATAATATACACCGGCTCGCACACATGGTTTAATGTCGCGTATAAAGTGCAAAACTGGTCCGCATGTCAATACACAAGTACGTAGTGGAATTTCACTTCGGTGACAAAACACCACAAAATTCCCAACTACTAATATTTTAAAGTAATGACATGGGGACCAGAAACACTAAGCAAGTCGTCCAGAAATTACTGCGACCAGAGCTATGTCTCACCGTTCTGTACGAACCTCTTTGTATAGGAAGGAATTTTTGTGCGAAATTACCAAGCTTTGACTGATTGATATTCACGCTGCTTGGTATTTGGCCATACTAGTCCGCCCTATTAATACTCTGCCGTGTGCGACTGAAGTGAGGTTTGAATGATCTATATTCACTCTGCTCACTCAGTTTCTTTGCACCGTTGAACAAGCTTTGACTGATTGATATTCACTCTGCTTTGTGAAGCGGTGCTGCACCATTCGCACCGAAGTCCGAATACTCCCGGCCTAGGTGACTGAGTGAGCAGAGTGCTCACTTCAGGTTCGCCACAATTTCGTACACTCGTCGAGGCACTGACTGATCTCATATTCACTCTGCCTCGACGACCCCGTACACCGTCTGTACCGACGTACAAACGCCCGGACAGCTCTGCTCCGCACAAACGCATACCCAGCCAGGCACTAATATTCACTTTGCCTTGGTAGTGGTGCTGCGCCGTTCGTATCAGAATACGAACCCCATTGAGCGAGTACTACACTCACTCAATACTCCGCATAGTGTTATCGGACAAGCGGTCCGACTAACACTCTGTTGAACCCTCTCCCCCCCTCCTGTATTTTTATCATTATATTATTAGTATTAGATTTTATTATTACATTGTTATATTAGTCTTAGTATTAGAGCGTAAGGCAAAATAATGAATAAACCAGATGGAAACAATGAAGTAAATAATGTTCTCTTTTTTTAATTTGTAACACTCCGCTATACGGAACCCTGGGTGACCGGCGAGCGTCACCCGAGCAAACTCGTTACAAATTTGGCGCCCGAGCAGGGACGACTTTTAAAAGTCGCACCACCGCATATACGCACCGTCGTACGGCACACACAAAGTGCAGCCAACAAACAGGCAAGCATACGTTGTCGTACAACGATATAACATGCAGTCGGCACGACGTATATATATATACATACGACAATACATCGTATAATATACACCGGCTCGCACACATGGTTTAATGTCGCGTATAAAGTGCAAAACTGGTCCGCATGTCAATACACAAGTACGTAGTGGAATTTCACTTCGGTGACAAAACACCACAAAATTCCCAACTAATAATATTTTAAAGTAATGACATGGGGACCAGAAACACTAAGCAAGTCGTCCAGAAATTACTGCGACCAGAGCTATGTCTCACCGTTCTGTACGAACCTCTTTGTATAGGAAGGAATTTTTGTGCGAAATTACCAAGCTTTGACTGATTGATATTCACGCTGCTTGGTATTTGGCCATACTAGTCCGCCCTATTAATACTCTGCCGTGTGCGACTGAAGTGAGGTTTGAATGATCTATATTCACTCTGCTCACTCAGTTTCTTTGCACCGTTGAACAAGCTTTGACTGATTGATATTCACTCTGCTTTGTGAAGCGGTGCTGCACCATTCGCACCGAAGTCCGAATACTCCCGGCCTAGGTGACTGAGTGAGCAGAGTGCTCACTTCAGGTTCGCCACAATTTCGTACACTCGTCGAGGCACTGACTGATCTCATATTCACTCTGCCTCGACGACCCCGTACACCGTCTGTACCGACGTACAAACGCCCGGACAGCTCTGCTCCGCACAAACGCATACCCAGCCAGGCACTAATATTCACTTTGCCTTGGTAGTGGTGCTGCGCCGTTCGTATCAGAATACGAACCCCATTGAGCGAGTACTACACTCACTCAATACTCCGCATAGTGTTATCGGACAAGCGGTCCGACTAACACTCTGTTGAACCCTCTCCCCCCCTCCTGTATTTTTATCATTATATTATTAGTATTAGATTTTATTATTACATTGTTATATTAGTCTTAGTATTAGAGCGTAAGGCAAAATAATGAATAAACCAGATGGAAACAATGAAGTAAATAATGTTCTCTTTTTTTAATTTGTAACACTCCGCTATACGGAACCCTGGGTGACCGGCGAGCGTCACCCGAGCAAACTCGTTACAAATTTGGCGCCCGAGCAGGGACGACTTTTAAAAGTCGCACCACCGACCGAAAATAAAAACTACCGGATAATATTGGCACACAAACTAGTGGCCCTAACCGTCAACGATTGAGGTGAATACAAACCCGAATCAGACTAACTACCACCAAACGGAGAGGGAAATTTTTTATATATACCAATAGTATTATGGACAACGAAGAAGCTGGCCTGAGCTCATCGAGCTTATATCTGCTGCGCAAAGACGAGTTGGTGGCAGAACTCGACAAACGTGGGCTAGACAGCGCGGGAACCGTGGAGGAATTACGAAAACGGCTGTCAAGCGCTATCAAGCGACATAAATCTTGCGAAGATTTATATACGCTAGGAACACCCGCCAACAAAGGCAAACCGCTGATCCCGCCTCAACTAGTTTTGCCTCAGCTGTTGCCAGCAGCAACAAACATCACACCAAATGCCGTGAGCCCAGTAACCGAAACACCGCAACCGCACGAAGCATGCAGCCACCGACCAGCTGCAACTTACAGTCCGTCCGACGCGGACGTGATGGATAAGGTGCGCCGTTGGAACGTCCGCTACGAGGGAAATAGCAACCCTCTAGAATTTCTAGAACGAGTAGAGGAATTAGCAGAATGCTACCTGATACCGCTCGACCGCATTGTCCGCACCTTACCTGAACTCCTGAAAGGTACCGCTCTGGTCTGGTACCGGAACAACAAAGAGTCCATCCAAAACTGGGCAGATTTCAGCCAAGAACTACGCCAATTCTTTTTACCGCGGCGGTACGCCACCCAACTCCTAGACCGTATTCGAAACCGCACGCAATTAGCAAGAGAGAGAGAAGTAAAGATTACATTACCGCTATCCAAGCCATGATGAGGTGGCAAGCGTCGTTAACGGCGGAAGACAAACTCGATCGGATATACGAGAATCTCCGCCCAGAGTACCGGCACTATATTAAGCGGCGAGAGTTCACTACTCTAGCAGAACTAACAGCGCTAGCTGAGGACTTTGAGCAACTAAGAAGCGAGTTGCCCGCCACAAGGCCCATCATAACGCCAACACAACCGACCGTACCGCCATTCCGCCAGACCACTCCGTACCAGCGACAATCATCGCAGCCAGCAGCACCGCCCCTCCGCCAGACCGCCCCACACCAACAACCGTCAACGCAACCGCACAGGTCGCTCCAGGCCGCTCGCCCCACCGATGTAACACAAACCGGCAAGTCGCAACCGTCACACCAATCACCAGTAGCACCCCCAGCACCGACGCAAGTCTATGATCGACGAACCTGCTGTTGGGCATGTGGTCAACCTGGACACCGAAGGCAAACATGCCAAAACCAACGATTATTCTGTTCATACTGCTGTACAAACGGAATCCAAAGTAGACACTGCAGATGTGCGGCGCACCGGGACGTCCAAGCCAGTGAGACGTTGGACGCCCCCATCACTACCACTAGTCTCACATCATATACACTACCGATCCCATTTGGCCAACTCCAGTACAGGGCAGTGATCCTGTGGGAACGTCATGTATTGGCGAAGCCATTAGGAAAATTTGCATGGCCAAACGAAACCCGCTCGACCCATCAATATCACATTTGCATTAGCCAATAAGTCTACCGTTGTCGCTTACCAGGCCTATACGCTCACTCTGGGCTGGGGAGACTGGACATTCAAACAAGAGTTTGCTTACATTCCGAACCTAATGGACAAGTTCTTACTAGGAACAGATTTCTTGGCTAGGCACAATTTTACAATAAACCGAGGCAGCGAAGTCATAACAGCCGAAACCGAACCGAATATACCGATACTCCGTAGCCTGGCTACCGAAAGAGAGCAGCCGGACAGATTCCTAGCCGAAGATTTACCGAAATTCAAAAACCTTAAAAACCCAACCACCGTCACCGAGCATAAGATTCGCTTTAAGCACCACCGGCCATTTAAACAAAGGTATAGGTCCAGAAATCCGGCGATGCAAGTGGTCATCAACAGCGAAACCGACCCCCTAATCACAGAGGGGAAAATAGAACCGTCGAATAACCCTTATGGACGAGAACTTCGCCTACCCACCACTTCCGATGTCAGTCTAAATACCGAACCGAAAACCGCCGAACGACTGAATGCACTAACCGACGCCATCGCCTTGGTCCGTCCGAACTTAGCCAAGGCGTTCGGCAAGCAACTACCATGTATCACCCCGAACGAAAATATTAAATTCGTGGGTATAGACGAAAAACCATCAGTCACCGCCGACATGTCAAACCGACTAGCCGAATTTATTGACACACCAGCTGCACCCGGCATACGCCGACGCACCCGACCCCGACCCGTCACCGCACCACCGCAGAAAACCCCGCAACAACTAACCAGGGCCAACGCCTGGACAAAGAAGCCACCACCACCCTCCCGTCCGCTCACCGGTCAAGAGCTGATGACACTTCGTAGAGTGGCTCCGCAACTCGTGGACACCTCATCCACAGCAGAACGGAAACCAGTTATGGCACCGAGAGCCCTCTTGCCAATGAGTAGGACCATGCCGCCTGTCACCGTCAACATTGAATCGGTCGCAGCGAAGGGTCCACCCAGCATAGGCATCACCGCTACCACCTCCGTTCCAACCGTCACCGCCACCGTTCCATCCGTCACCGTCACCGCCACCGTTTCATCCGTTACCGCCACCGTTCCATCCGTCACCGTCACCGCCACCGTTCCAGCCATCACCGCCTCCGTTCCAGCCATCACCGCCTCCGTTCCGGCCACCGTCTCCGCTCCAGTCACCGTCTCCGCTCCAGTCACCGCCTCCGTTCCAGTCACCGCCACCGTTCCAGCCATCACCGTCTCCGCTCCAGAAATCGCCTACGCTCAAGCCACCGCCTCTGTTCCAGCCGTCACTGCCTCCGTTTCTGTCGTTACCACCACTCCGTTGACACAAACCCGCCGACCACTATCTGGGTTTGTGGTAGTCGACCAAAGCCAGGGCTGTAACCTCAACAGGTTTAAGTGGTACCTAATTCCTTTACCTCGACCACAAACCACCAACAAGAAGAGGAGATTCCGGATGTCGGGCCCGCAGGGTTTCGTATACGGCACCCAAGTAACAAGCGACACTATCCACCTCCGGTCAACCGACAACTCCAGCATCGTTGTACAGCCGAAACCAACGAGGAATTTTTAGTTGCAAATGAAACACAACGTTTTGATACTGAAAATTATTATTGTTTTATTGTTAACTATTTTTGAAAATTATTTTTGGTTATTAATTGAAAATTATTATTACTTCTTTATTAACTGGAAATTATTATTACTTTTATAAAAAAAAAAAAAAAAAAAATAAATATATATATATATATATAGATATTATTAAACTTCCTATTATTATCACATCATCGGTATTATTATTGGAAAAAACAAAATTATTACATCATTGTTATTATTATTGAAAAAAAAAAGGAAAAAAAAAATTACCTTTAAACTCTTGAATATGAATTTTTTTTGTTAACTCGGTCTGGGGCGGCACAACAACAATAAAGGTCATCCCATAAAAAAAAAATAATAGATGTGACCAAGCCGACCGAGGTCATAAATAAATAGTCATAAGCATATTAAATATATATATAAATTATAGTTATAATTATTTCTAAATTGTGTGTAAATATATTCACCCCACATCCGTTCTTAGATATAAATATACTATTCTTTTTTTTTTTCTCTCTTTCCCACCCCGAAGTAGGAGGGGAATGTAACGAAGTCGATTTAATAAGGAATTTTTGTGCGAAATTACCAAGCTTTGACTGATTGATATTCACGCTGCTTGGTATTTGGCCATACTAGTCCGCCCTATTAATACTCTGCCGTGTGCGACTGAAGTGAGCTTTGAATGATCTATATTCACTCTGCTCACTCAGTTTCTTTGCACCGTTGAACAAGCTTTGACTGATTGATATTCACTCTGCTTTGTGAAGCGGTGCTGCACCATTCGCACCGAAGTCCGAATACTCCCGGCCTAGGTGAATGAGTGAGCAGAGTGCTCACTTCAGGTTCGCCACAATTTCGTACACTCGTCGAGGCACTGACTGATCTCATATTCACTCTGCCTCGACGACCCCGTACACCGTCTGTACCGACGTACAAACGCCCGGACAGCTCTGCTCCGCACAAACGCATACCCAGCCAGGCACTAATATTCACTTTGCCTTGGTAGTGGTGCTGCGCCGTTCGTATCAGAATACGAACCCCATTGAGCGAGTACTACACTCACTCAATACTCCGCATAGTGTTAGCGGACAAGGGGTCCGACTAACACTCTGTTGAACCCTCTCCCCCCCCCCCTCCTGTATTTTTATCATTATATTATTAGTATTAGATTTTATTAGTACATTGTTATATTAGTCTTAGTATTAGAGCGTAAGGCAAAATAATGAATAAACCAGATGGAAACAATAAAGTAAATAATGTTCTCTTTTTTTAAATTGTAACACTCCGCTATACGGAACCCTGGGTGACCGGCGAGCGTCACCCGAGCAAACTCGTTACAAATTTGGCGCCCGAGCAGGGACGACTTTTAAAAGTCGCACCACCGACCGAAAATAAAAACTACCGGATAATATTGGCACACAAACTAGTGGCCCTAACCGTCAACGATTGAGGTGAATACAAACCCGAATCAGACTAACTACCACCAAACGGAGAGGGAAATTTTTTATATATACCAATAGTATTATGGACAACGAAGAAGCAGGCCTGAGCTCATCGAGCTTATATCTGCTGCGCAAAGACGAGTTGGTGGCAGAACTCGACAAACGTGGGCTAGACAGCGCGGGAACCGTGGAGGAATTACGAAAACGGCTGTCAAGCGCTATCAAGCGACATAAATCTTGCGAAGATTTATATACGCTAGGAACACCCGCCAACAAAGGCAAACCGCTGATCCCGCCTCAACTAGTTTTGCCTCAGCTGTTGCCAGCAGCAACAAACATCACACCGAATGCCGTGAGCCCAGTAACCGAAACACCGCAACCGCACGAAGCATGCAGCCACCGACCAGCTGCAACTTACAGTCCGTCCGACGCGGACGTGATGGATAAGGTGCGCCGTTGGAACGTCCGCTACGAGGGAAATAGCAACCCTCTAGAATTTCTAGAACGAGTAGAGGAATTAGCAGAATGCTACCTGATACCGCTCGACCGCATTGTCCGCACCTTACCTGAACTTCTGAAAGGTACCGCTCTGGTCTGGTACCGGAACAACAAAGAGTCCATCCAAAACTGGGCAGATTTCAGCCAAGAACTACGCCAATTCTTTTTACCGCGACCGTATTCGAAACCGCACGCAATTAGCAAGAGAGAGAAGTAAAGATTACATTACCGCTATCCAAGCCATGATGAGGTGGCAAGCGTCGTTAACGGCGGAAGACAAACTCGATCGGATATACGAGAATCTCCGCCCAGAGTACCGGCACTATATTAAGCGGCGAGAGTTCACTACTCTAGCAGAACTAACAGCGCTAGCTGAGGACTTTGAGCAACTAAGAAGCGAGTTGCCCGCCACAAGGCCCATCATAACGCCAACACAACCGACCGTACCGCCATTCCGCCAGACCACTCCGTACCAGCGACAGTCATCGCAGCCAACAGCACCGCCCTTCCGCCAGACCGCCCCACACCAACAACCGTCAACGCAACCGCACAGGTCGCTCCAGGCCGCTCGCCCCACCGATGTAACACAAACCGGCAAGTCGCAACCGTCACACCAATCACCAGTAGCACCCCCAGCACCGACGCAAGTCTATGATCGACGAACCTGCTGTTGGGCGTGTGGTCAACCTGGACACCGAAGGCAAACATGCCAAAACCAACGATTATTCTGTTCATACTGCTGTACAAACGGAATCCAAAGTAGACACTGCAGATGTGCGGCGCACCGGGACGTCCAAGCCAGTGAGACGTTAGACGCCCCCATCACTACCACTAGTCTCACATCATATACACTACCGATCCGATTTGGCCAACTCCAGTACAGGGCAGTGATCGACACCGGCGCGGGAACGTCATGTATTGGCGAAGCCATTAGGAAAATTTGCATGGCCAAACGAATACCCGCTCGACCCATCAATATCACATTTGCATTAGCCAATAAGTCTACCGTTGTCGCTCACCAGGCCTATACGCTCACTCTGGGCTGGGGAGACTTGACATTCAAACAAGAGTTTGCTTACATTCCGAACCTAATGGACAAGTTCTTACTAGGAACAGATTTCTTGGCTAGGCACAATTTTACAATAAACCGAGGCAGCGAAGTCATAACAGCCGAAACCGAACCGAATATACCGATACTCCGTAGCCTGGCTACCGAAAGAGAGCAGCCGGACAGATTCCTAGCCGAAGATTTACCGAAATTCAAAAACCTTAAAAACCCAACCACCGTCACCGAGCATAAGATTCGCTTTAAGCACCACCGGCCATTTAAACAAAGGTATAGGCCCAGAAATCCTGCGATGCAAGTGGTCATCAACAGCGAAACCGACCCGCTAATCACTGAGGGGAAAATAGAACCGTCGAATAACCCTTATGGACGAGAGCTTCGCCTACCCACCACTCCCGATGTCAGTCTAAATACCGAACCGGAAACCGCCGAACGACTGAATGCACTAACCGACGCCATCGCCTTGGTCCGTCCGAACTTAGCCAAGGCGTTCGGCAAGCAACTACCATGTATCACCCCGACAGAAAATAGTCAAGTCGTGGGTATAGACGAAAAACCATCAGTCACCGCCGACATGTCAAACCGACTAGCCGAATTTATTGACACACCAGCTGCACACGGCATACGCCGACGCACCCGACCCCGACCCGTCACCGCACCACCGCAGAAAACCCCGCAACAACTAACCAGGGCCAACGCCTGGACAAAGAAGCCACCACCGCCCTCCCGTCCGCTCACCGGTCAAGAGCTGATGACGCTGCGTAGAGTGGCTCCGCAACTCGTGGACACCTCATCCACAGCAGAACGGAAACCAGTTATGGCACCGAGAGCCCTCTTGCCAATGAGTAGGACCATGCCGCCTGTCACCGTCAACATTGAATCGGTCGCAGCGAAGGGTCCACCCAGCATAGGCATCACCGCTACCACCTCCATTCCAACCGTCACCGACACCGTTCCATCCGTCACCGTCACCGCCACCGTTTCATCCGTCACCGCCACCGTTCCATCCGTCACCGTCACCGTTCCAGCCATCACCGCCTCCGTTCCGGCCACCGTCTCCGCTCCAGTCACCGTCTCCGCTCCAGTCACCGCCTCCGTTCCAGTCACCGCCACCGTTCCAGCCATCACCGTCTCCGCTCCAGAAATCGCCTACGCTCAAGCCACCGCCTCTGTTCCAGCCGTCACTGCCTCCATTCCTACCGTTGACACAAACCCGCCGACCACTATCTGGGTTTGTGGTAGTCGACCAAAGCCAGGGCTGTAACCTCAACAGGTTTAAGGGGTACCTAATTCCTTTACCTCGACCACAAACCACCAACAAGAAGAGGAGATTCCGGCTGTCGGGCCCGCAGGGTTTCGTATACGGCACCCAAGTAACAAGCGATTTATATATATATAGATATTATTAAACTTCCTATTATTATTACATCATCGGTATTATTAATGGAAAAAACAAAATTATTACATCATTGTTATTATTATTGAAAAAAAAAAAAACAACCCATAAAAATTAAAATTTTTCATCTAAATTCTCTAATCGCAGAAATTGATATGGGAGCCCCTCGATCCTGGGCCATTTTTTTTTATTGTAGAAGAAAATCATCGAAACAAACATTTGACATCAGATGTTAAAATTGAAAAAGCTCAGATCATTTTATTCTGAGCACTTAGAGCACGCTCATACTCTGAGTAAATAAGAAACACGAACATTTATCTTGAGAACTCTTTGACTGCTCTGAACTAATTTATGAAAACGCCAAATGACAGAATATTGTGAAAACTTGTTGTTCTATCTGTAAGTTGATATCGACAACAAAAAAAACGACATCAATAAAAATACAATTCAGTATATAATAAAAATGTAAGTTGAAGTAAGCATAAAACATGTATGTCTCGTTTCATTTGCTGGGTTCATTTGTGCGTGCGCTAAGATTTCTCTCTCTCTCTCCACCACCACCAAAACCATGCAGCGCAGCCGACTGCGCAGCACACACCGCAAAAAGTCCATAAACGGCGACGAATATCTGATGCCAGTACAGATATTTAAAAAATGTATAAGGGCCTTGCGGCCGAACCCGGGACCCGATCACTACCAAATTTTCGAAAAAGTATTGTTTATTGGGTATACACATGTGTGTAAAATTTTAAGAAAATCGGGTAAATTTTTTAAAATGTTTGTTTGGGAGCCCCCCGACCCCGCAGCCCGAGGGGCCTCAAAATTTAATAGAAAGTGTTGTCTCCGGAAATACACATGTGTGCATTTCAATAAAATCGGGCCATGGGAAGTGGGTTAAAAATTGATCGCAAGAATCCACGACAGACGACCGACCGACGACCGACCGACGACCGACGACCCACGGGCAAGTGAAGTTAATATAGAGAATTTAAAAAGGAAAAAAAATTACCTTTAAACTCTTGAATATGAATTTTTTTTGTTAACTCGGTCTGGGGCGGCACAACAACAATAAAGGTCATCCCATAAAGAAAAAAAAAATAATAGATGTGTCCAAGCCGACCGAGGTCATAAATAAATAGTCATAAGCATATTAAATATATATATAAATTATAGTTATAATTATTTCTAAATTGTGTGTAAATATATTCACCCCACATCCGTTCTTAGATATAAATATACTATTCTTTTTTTTTCTCTCTTTCCCACCCCGAAGTAGGACGGGAATGTAACGAAGTCGATTTAAATCGACTACGTCACACACCCTACAACTAATGTCCGAAACGTCCGTCCGCCCATAGCACAACATGCATATACGCACCGTCGTACGGCACACACAAAGTGCAGCCAACAAACAGGCAAGCATACGGTGTCGTACAACGATATATCATGCAGTCGGCACGACGTATATATATATACATACGACAATACATCGTATAATATACACCGGCTCGCACACATGGTTTAATGTCGCGTATAAAGTGCAAACACTGGTCCGCATGTCAATACACAAGTACGTAGTGGAATTTCACTTCGGTGACAAAACACTACAAAATTCCCAAATACTTTATATTTTAAAGTAATGACATGGGGACCAGAAACACTAAGCAAGTCGTCCAGAAATTACTGCGACCAGAGCTCTGTCTCACCGTTCTGTACGAACCTCTTTGTATAGGAAGGAATTTTTGTGCGAAATTACCAAGCTTTGACTGATTGATATTCACGCTGCTTGGTATTTGGCCATACTAGTCCGCCCTATTAATACTCTGCCGTGTGCGACTGAAGTGAGGTTTGAATGATCTATATTCACTCTGCTCACTCAGTTTCTTTGCACCGTTGAACAAGCTTTGACTGATTGATATTCACTCTGCTTTGTGAAGCGGTGCTGCACCATTCGCACCGAAGTCCGAATACTCCCGGCCTAGGTGACTGAGTGAGCAGAGTGCTCACTTCAGGTTCGCCACAATTTCGTACACTCGTCGAGGCACTGACTGATCTCATATTCACTCTGCCTCGACGACCCCGTACACCGTCTGTACCGACGTACAAACGCCCGGACAGCTCTGCTCCGCACAAACGCATACCCAGCCAGGCACTAATATTCACTTTGCCTTGGTAGTGGTGCTGCGCCGTTCGTATCAGAATACGAACCCCATTGAGCGAGTACTACACTCACTCAATACTCCGCATAGTGTTAGCGGACAAGCGGTCCGACTAACACTCTGTTGAACCCTCTCCCCCCCCCCCCTCCTGTATTTTTATCATTATATTATTAGTATTAGATTTTATTATTACATTGTTATATTAGTCTTAGTATTAGAGCGTAAGGCAAAATAATGAATAAACCAGATGGAAACAATGAAGTAAATAATGTTCTCTTATTTTAATTTGTAACACTCCGCTATACGGAACCCTGGGTGACCGGCGAGCGTCACCCGAGCAAACTCGTTACAATTCATTATTACGTTACAATAGTATTAGTAAGTTGTTGCGCATAGTTATAACGTTGATTTGTTGTACTTGTGCTCTGTATTTCTGTATTTATTTATTTATTGAAATTATAAGCATTTTAAAACAAAGTGTCTTATTTATAATATGTACTTATAATGTATGGATTTAAATTAAAATTTAATTGAAATTTCAAAGAGAGTAGAAAAAAATAAAAATAAAAAATATAAACTAAAAGTTTATTTATAGAAGTTATACACTTATGTACAAATATTTAAATTTTCAATGATAATCAATGTTTTAGAAATAGTTTCAGCATTTATATAGGTTTTTTAAAGAGTTTTCAAAGGAAATATAGCTGTTCTGTCCCCTCAGGTTCGCCGGCAGGGAGTTCCAGAGGCCAACAGCATGTACAAAAAACTGATTCTTAGAGTTTCTATATCTAAAGGTAGGGACAATTAGAATATTACTTCTTTGTGATACTGGGAAAATTAGTTTTTCGAAAAGATAATTAGGAGATCTAGTTTGTATGAGTTTAAAAAGAAGCGTTGAACTTAGAAAATCTATATACTTGTTTAGAGGCATATTAAAAACACTACCTGCTTGTACCGAAACATGATCGAAACGACGTAATCTATAGGTAAAACGAACAATGTTATTGAATTATACTTGGAATTTACGCTTGTTTGCGCTATCCAAACAGCAAAAAATAGGACTTCAGTAGAAAAGGGTTGGCAGAACAAGAGTTTTGGCTATTGTCATTTTTGTTGAGACTGGAAGGCAACTTCCAGCAATGCATAAAACCCGCAGAGCAGCATAAATTCGACCAACTGAGCTTGCCAGATGATTGTCCCACGATAGTGTTTGGTTAAAAATAACCCCTAAATTTTTTACTGTTTTAACGTAGTTCAATGTTTTCCCCTCAAGTTCGATACTTGGCAGGTATGACATATCAATAGCAGTATTACTTATAACAAATGCCTGACATTTATTAGTATTAAGTTTAAGGTGATTTTCTCTAGACCACTGTGCTATACTCATCTAATCCTCATTTATTCTGGCTGTTGCATCTTCAACCATGCCAATTCGGTAGCTTAAATGAATTTGCACATCGTCTGCGTACATATGAATATAACAATACTTGAGTATAGAGGGAAGGTCGTTGTTGAATAGCGTGAAAAAGAGTGGTCCAAATATTGATCCCTGGGGCACACCAGTAGCGGTGGAGAGAAAATCAGATAGTCTGCCGTTCGCATAAACTACTTGAGTTCTGTGGCTAAGGTACTGTCCAAATAGCGTTAAAGCTGAGTTTTCGAAAAAGAAAAAATTCTTAAGCTTTTTTAAAAGTATATTATGCGAGACAGTGTCAAACGCTTTGGAGAAATCCAGTAAAACCAGAGTTGTTACTAAATTATTGTCAATTTGCTGCCGTATGTCATCAGTTATTTTAAGAAGCGCAGTTGTGCAGCTGTGTTTTGGTCTGAAACCAGATTGAGTCGGTGTTATCAGGCTAGGGGTTTCCAAAAACGTTATAATTTGTCGACTCATAATTTTTTCAAATGCTTTGGAGATGAAGGGTAGGATGGAAATTGGTCGGTATTCTTTTTGTTGCGTGTTTGACTTCTTCAGGATTGGAATTATTTTTTAAGCTTTCCATAATTTTGGATAACAAGACTTTGTTAAGATGGTATTGAAAATGTGTGTGAGGAAAGGAGATATAAAAATGAGAATAATTTTAACAAACTTAGGATGCATATTGTCTAATCCAATAGCTTCCGATTTTATGTCTTTTACAGCTTTGTATACCTCTACTTCAAAAACTCTTTTAAAATTGAAACTTGAAAGAAACTCATCATTTCCACTAAAAATTCTGTCAAGCTCAGCACCAGCATTTGTGCTCGAGACAGAATTTACAAACTTATTGTTTAGCTCATTTACATCACAATTATCTACAGCATTCTTTTTTTGCCTTGCAATACCAAAAGATTTGATATTTTTCCAAAGTTTTTTGGAAGACAGATTATTAAATGTTGAAGCAAAAAATCTCCGTTTGGAATTTCTTATTTCAACATTTACTGCATTTCTTAAATTTTTATACTGGTGAAACATTTGTGGTAGTCTGAATCTTTTCCAGCGTCTATAAGCTGTATTTCTTCTTATGATAAGGTTATCAATTTCGCCAGTGTACCATCCTAAATCAGGGTTTTTAATTCTTATAGTTTTAATAGATACAAAAGTTTCAAACAGATAATTAATTGTATTTGTAAAAAATTGTACTTGCTCATCAACGTCAGAGAGATGATATATATTTTCAAGATTAGAACTATAAATACTTGCTATTAGTGATTGTATATCTATGGAGTTAAAATTTCTAAACGAAATGTTTTCCGTTGCTACAATCGCATTAATTCGAATGTTATATAAAACGAGTTAAATTGTGCTTGGAAAATCCGGGCACATCAAGTTGCCCATAAAAATTGACAAGATCAGGTTGGTTGACCAGGAAAACATCAAGCAGAGTATAGCTAGAAGATGTAAAATGTGTAGGGGTATCACTATTAACAGGAATTAAGTCGAGAGATAAGAGACTATCTCTGAAATTTTAATCCTATTATTTTGAATATCTAACAGGTCAATGTTTAGGTCCCCCCAATAAGAATGTGGTTATAGTCAGATGTTAATTTTTCTAGAACATCTGTGATGGTGTTTGACTCAGTTATATGGGGAGGTTTGTAGATTACACCAACTAGTAGTTTTTCAGCTGCACAAGCAACTTCTATGAATAGGTATTGTATTTCATTAGTACTGTCATCACTCTTAATAAACTTGCTTTTTAAAGTTTTTTTTATGAAAATAGCTACACCTCCACCCCTGAAAACTACATGATCAGAAAGAAATACATTATAGTTACCCGTGATCAAAAAACCGCTATCTACCTGTTCTGTCAACCATGTTTCTGACACACAGATGATGTCCATAGCATTATCATTAAAAATGCTTTTGAATTCGTCCAAATGCTTCAGCAAACTTTGTGAATTGATATGACAAATAGATAATTATCGTATCTATTTCTAAAAACGTTAAACGTTGTCCTAGTTTTGTTCAAACTTGTTGAACTGCCAACCTGTGAAACCTCTCTACCGTCAACTGCACTCATTACAATCGATAATTTTAAGACACCCCCTGAGGAGGACCAAACAACCATTCCGTGATTGAAAACTTGGTATTACAAAAGGATTGCTGAAAGTATTTCCCATTGATTCTGACAGAAATTGGTAAAAAATTAATTGATATTTATATGTAATAAAAATTTTGAAAAACATTAATTCATAAATAAAAAATATTGATAAAAGAAAAAGTAGTGAAATAATTGTAAAGAATGCAATAAATGTTACATTGGAAAATGAAAGAATACGCAAATTACTAAAGTTGTTCCAACGACGGCTCTGGTTCATCATCATTGCACTTTTGTGTAGCTTCGTAGTTGTTGTTTTTGTTTTACTTCTCATTTGACAATTCTTCATTATTTGTTTTTTATTTGCTTTTGTCGTAATTGAATTTAGCATATCTATGGAATTAACTGTTTTTGGCACATCACCGCTTGTAAGTTTGATGTAAACAAGTCCACTTGAAGTGAAAACCGAAAATAATTGATGCTTACGCCTAATAGGAATTGCTTGTCGAAGAATAACTCGATTATTTTTGGTTAAGCTCTCGTGGAAATAAATCGGGGTGTTCGAGTCTTCGCCGAGATCTTTAAGCAATAATTGCCGGGAATTTGTCCTTCGAAAAACAGAAAACGCCTTGAGTGTACCATTTTTATCATGTGCGGTGAGAAATTTAACAATTATAATGGAGTCTTCTCTGTGGCTTGCACGGAAGATTTGACACAATTTTGGTGGCTGAAAATTTAACATGTGACAAATGTTGTTAAACGTGTTTTTTAAAACCTCTCCCGGTAACGTTGGTATTCCGATAAGAACTGCATCTGTTTCTAAATTTTTTACATTGTTGTATAGGTATGTAAAAGTGTTCTCATGCTCAGGCATCTATAGGAGAAATGATTTGTCATTTCTTCTCAGTGAACACTTCTTGTTCAATCGTCATCCGTACAGTTCATACGGATCATAAAAAACTAAATTATAAACAATTGAATAACTTGTGAGTGGCAATTTATTTTTCTTTTTTTATGGAATTCGCTCCGAGTGAGTCTTCTAAATCTTAACATTTTGGCGACGAGGATTAGGAAATTAAGCCCATTGTGTTTAAATATCCAAAAATGAATAAGGAGGAAGCTGTATTAAAGACGCTGCGAGAACAAAATGAAGCTTTCATGAAGAAAGTCATATTGGATCAGCTTTAGATTTTTTTAAAACGGTTACACCATCAGTGGATAATACTAACTAACTTACACAAGCGGTTCCAGTATTTCATCCATTCGAAAAGGAAAAAGTCGCATGGTCAATTAGAACAGCATTTTGAAGTTAACAATGTAATGGTGGATAGTCAAAAACGAGCAAAAACGTGGGTAGGATACGAAACAATTGAATTATTACAAAAATTGTTTTCGGATAACCTAGTGAGTAAAACGTTTAAAGAATTAATTAAAAAACTAAGTGAACATTTTGTGGCAAAAAACATGTGCTTGCGGCTCGATGTCAGTTTAATAAAACATTAATGAAACCTCACCAAACATATTCTGATTGGGTAGCCGATTTAAAGGGCGCTGTTCGAGATTGTTTATTTGTTTGCCAGAAATCTGAATGCAACACTTCGTATGCTAATTTTGAAATTCGTGACATGATAGTCAAGCATACACCACACGACCAAGTTCGTATTAGTGCACTTCAAAAAACAAATCCAACATTAGATGAAGTTCTTGAAATTGCAACCATCTACGAGTCTAATCTTGTTCAATCGATTCTCCGTTATTATTATAACGGTTAGGACTTCTACCACGTTGATGATAACCATACCTGTTAATAACTTTTGTATTACCACTATTAAAATTTGTTCCAGAGGATGAACGAAATAAACATACTGGCGAAATATGACCTATCTTACCACAATTTTCACACACAGACTTAATGTGCTTACAGTCTCGATGCAAATCAACGTGCATATAGCCAAATTGAAAAAGAGGTTTTATCAATTGTCTACGGAGTGACTAAATTTCATCAGTACTTGTCAGGACGAAAGTTTGAACTTTTCAGCGATCATCAACCATTAACTTCACTTTTTAATCCGAACAAGAAGTTACCTGTCATGACCTTACATCGCCTTCAGAGATGGGCTATCCTACTTCAAGGATATACGTATATCATCAAATACAAAAATACCACACAGCATGCTAACGCTGATGCACTTTCACGATTACCTATGGGTCCTGATACCAACTTTGATGACTACGAGTCAAAACTACCTAATGTTCATCAGATCAAACATGAAATCATTACAGATTTTCCAATAAACGCAAAATTGGTCGAAAAATACACATCAGAAGACCGAATATTATCCAGAGTTTCTGATTTTATTCAGAACGGATGGCCGGGAAGCTTCAAGAAAAAGACAAAATTGATTTTAAACCATATTTTGATCGTAAATTTGCATTTTCATTACAGAGCAAATTCGTTTTACTTCAAACAGATTACACCAGAGTTGTCATACCACAAGCACTCCAACAAACCATACTTCAAATGTTGCACGAAGGACATTGGGGAGTTGCAAGAATGAAACAACTTGCTCGACGATATTGCTGGTTCTCAAACATCGACAAAAACATTGAACTATAAGTTAAAAGATGTGAAACATGTCAAGTTGCCTCCAGTAATCCGAAGGGGAATTTTTCCTGTCGGCCGGTCGCTACAAAACCTTGAGAAAGAATGCATATAGATTTTGCTGGACCATTTTTTAACAAAATGTGGTTAATTTGCGTGGATTCATTTTCAAAGTATCCATATGCGGTGGAAATGTGTAATATGACGTCAACAGCAACCATTATGGCTTTACAAAAAATCTTTTCAATGGAAGGGTTGCCTGAAACAATCGTATCCGATATTGGACCTCAACTCGTATCCAGTGAATTCGAAGAATTTTGTAAGCTAAATTCAATTATTCATCTAACAACCGCACCGTTTCATCCAGCGTCAAATGGGCAAGCTGAACGTTTTGTTAGAACTTTTAAAACGTCATTTTCTTAAATAGTTTCGGAGGAGAAAAACAGTCAGTTGGCTTTGCTGAAGTTTTTATCAACCTATCGATCAACACCTGATCCAATATCACAAAAGTCACCAGCGGAACTACTTCACGGTAGACAACATCGAAACCTACTCTCGGTTCTTCTACCAAACGATCAACATAGATGCAGTGATGATGATGAAAGCAAGTTTCAACTGAATCAATTCGTTTTAGCGAGGAATTTTTCAAGAGGTGTCGAGTGGATCGCGGGTCGAATAATAAAAAAAAATTGGAAGAAAAAGGTTTTTGTCGAGACCGAAATCGGAGTTTGGAGAAGACATCAAAACCAACTTCGTTGTAACAGTTTAATTAAAAAACCTTTATCTCATTTTAGCTCAGATCAGCCGAACATTAAAGTATCAACTGAACAATCTACGGAATTGCAGTCAATGCGGGCGAACCACCAAAACAACTTGCCGAGTCCGGGAAGATCTTGAGTGAATAATAGTCAGTCGCCAAGCAATAATGGCGAACATTTAATCGATTCATCAACATTAGATGCTGCTGGTCAAGATCCTGTTATTCAACCAAATCCCAGTTGTTCAATATCACCACAAGAAATTATTCAATGATTGGGGCAAACCAGTGAAGTTACTACACCACGAAGATCGGAACGCAAAAAAATTAGAACCATTCGATTCCCAGCATCCACTGGACAGTGATAAATTAAGAAGGGAGAAATAATAAATCAATAGTCTTTATTAATTTTTAAATTCTCTATATTAACTTCACTTGCCCGTGGGTCGGTCGTCGGTCGTTTGTCGTGGAATCTTGCGATCAATTTTTAACCTACTTCCCAAGGCCCGATTTTATTGAAATTTCTGCACACATCTGTATTTCCGGAGACAACATTTTCTATTAAAATTTGAGGCCCGTCGGGCCACGGGGTCGGGGGGCTCCCATACAAATATTTTACAAAATTTTACTCGATTTTCTTCAAATTTTATACACTTGTGTATCTCTGATGGACAACACTTTTTGTAAAAAATTTTTTTTTTAAAAATTAACCCGATTTTCTTCAAATTTTATATACGCGTGTATCTCCGATAGGCAACACTTTTTGTAAAACATTTGGAGACTCCGGACCCTGGGTTCGTGGGACCCCATAAAATTTTTTTTAAAAAAAATAAACCCGATTTTTTTAAAATTTTATAAACGCGTGTATCTCCGATAGACAACACTATTTGTAAAATTTTTGTCGTGGGGCCCCAAAATTTTTTTAAAAAAGTTAAAATTAACCCGATTTTTTTTTAATTTTATATATGTGTGTATCTCCGATGGACAACACTTTTTGCAAAAAATTTGGTGGCCGGGTCTTGGGGCGCCATA
Organism: Nephrocerus scutellatus; assembly: GCA_947095585.1. NCBI lineage: Eukaryota > Metazoa > Arthropoda > Insecta > Diptera > Pipunculidae > Nephrocerus > Nephrocerus scutellatus. The sequence goes on along the minus strand of OX352764.1, from coordinate 63,739,385 downwards.
TAAATTTTTCAAAAAAATTAACCCGATTTTCTTCAAATTTTAAACACATGTGCATCACTGATGGACAAAACTTTTTGTAAATTTGTTGGAGTGATAGGGCCCTGAGACCCGTGTGGTGTCCATGTAAATTTTTTAAAAATTAGCCCGATTTTCTTCAAATTTTAACACATACCCATCTCTATTAGAGAATTTACATGAAAAATTTTAATTTTTATGGGTTGTTTTTTATTATTATTCATTTTATTATTCATTATTATGTTACACTAGTATAAGTGAGTTGCTGCGCATAGTTATAACGTTGATTTGTTCTACTTGTGTTGTATAGATATATAAAAGTGTTCTCATGCTCAGGCATCTATAGGAGAAACGATTTGTCATTTCTTATCAGTGAACACTTCTTGTTCAATCGTCATCCGTACAGTTCATACGGATCATAAAACACTAAATTATAAATAAATGAATAACTTGTGAGTGGCAATTTAGTTTTCTTTTTTTATGGAATTCGCTCCGAGTGAGTTGACACATAGAGAGGGGAACGCGTTACATTTCTATCACACATGACCGAAGTTACAAGTTGTTAAAAACTTAAAAGACTACGTTAAAAACAGCACATAAAATTAAAAACTACGTAATCGGGATTTTTTTAATAACTTTATTAAGACAAATTTTGCATGAGGTGACAACGCGCTTTCTTTTATTTTTATCAGTTTCATTAAGTGGATTATATTTACTTTCTTTAAAATATCCAGAGATTTTTCCTCTGATCATTTCTATTTGTTAAGTTAATATTATTAATTACTAGGTGTACATACAGAGTTTTACTTTTATATAACGATTTACCTTTTACTGAAAAAACAAAATAAACAACGGTTTTCTAATTTAAAACGTTCAGAATGAACTCAATTGAATTTAATTTGAAAATAATAGGATCACCTAAATAAAATAATTTGACGTTTTGACTATGCGGATGGCAAGCGTGGTGTCGTTGACTAGTGATGAGGCCTTTGAACCCCTTTGGCTGTAATATCAATGTTTGCTAAGGCTTAGTGTCAAGCGTTGGACTTAATGGCAAGGATATCGCTCTTTAACCATTAATGCGAGGAATAACTAAGTCTCTAGCGTGAAGCGCTGGTACGTAATGGCAAGGATATCTCTCTTAAACCATTAATGCGAGGAATTACGAAGTCTAGCGTGAAGCGTTTGGACGTTATGGCAAGGATATCTCTCTGAAACCATTAATGCGAGGAATGTGATAGTCTAGCGTGAAGCGTTTGGACGTAATGGCAAGGATATCTCTCTTAAACCATTAATGCGAGGAATGTGATAGTATAGCGTGAAGCGTTTGGACGTAATGGCAAGGATATCTCTCTTAAACCATTAATGCGAGGAGTGTGCTAGTCTAGCGTGAAGCGTTTGGATGTAATTGCGAGGATATCTCTCTTTAACCATTAATGCGATGAATGTGATAGTCTAGCGTGCAGCTTTTGGACGTAATGGCAAGGATATCTCTCTTAAACCATTAATGCGAGGAATGTGATGTCTTTAGCGTGCAGCTTTTGGACGTAATGGCAAGGATATCTCTCTTAAACCATTAATGCGAGGAAATACTAGACGAGTTGCTAGCAGTAGGAATGACACTTCGTATGCTAATTTTGAAATTCGTGACATGATAGTCAAGCATACACCACACGACCAAGTTCGTATTAGTGCACTTCAAAAAACAAATCCAACATTAGATGAAGTTCTTGAAATTGCAACCATCTACGAGTCTATTCTTGTTCAATCGATTCTCCGTTATTATTATAACGGTTAGGACTTCTACCACGTTGATGATAACCATACCTGTTAATAACTTTTGTATTACCACTATTAAAATTTGTTCCAGAGGATGAACGAAATAAACATACTGGCGAAATATGACCTATCTTACCACAATTTTCACACACAGACTTAATGTGCTTACAGTCTCGATGCAAATCAACGTGCATATAGCCAAATTGAAAAAGAGGTTTTATCAATTGTCTACGGAGTGACTAAATTTCATCAGTACTTGTCAGGACGAAAGTTTGAACTTTTCAGCGATCATCAACCATTAACTTCACTTTTTAATCCGAACAAGAAGTTACCTGTCATGACCTTACATCGCCTTCAGAGATGGGCTATCCTACTTCAAGGATATACGTATATCATCAAATACAAAAATACCACACAGCATGCTAACGCTGATGCACTTTCACGATTACCTATGGGTCCTGATACCAACTTTGATGACTACGAGTCAAAACTACCTAATGTTCATCAGATCAAACATGAAATCATTACAGATTTTCCATTAAACGCAAAATTGGTCGAAAAATACACATCAGAAGACCGAATATTATCCAGAGTTTCTGATTTTATTCAGAACGGATGGCCGGGAAGCTTCAAGAAAAAGACAAAATTGATTTTAAACCATATTTTGATCGTAAATTTGCATTTTCATTACAGAGCAAATTCGTTTTACTTCAAACAGATTACACCAGAGTTGTCATACCACAAGCACTCCAACAAACCATACTTCAAATGTTGCACGAAGGACATTGGGGAGTTGCAAGAATGAAACAACTTGCTCGACGATATTGCTGGTTCTCAAACATCGACAAAAACATTGAACTATAAGTTAAAAGATGTGAAACATGTCAAGTTGCCTCCAGTAATCCGAAGGGGAATTTTTCCTGTCGGCCGGTCGCTACAAAACCTTGAGAAAGAATGCATATAGATTTTGCTGGACCATTTTTTAACAAAATGTGGTTAATTTGCGTGGATTCATTTTCAAAGTATCCATATGCGGTGGAAATGTGTAATATGACGTCAACAGCAACCATTATGGCTTTACAAAAAATCTTTTCAATGGAAGGGTTGCCTGAAACAATCGTATCCGATATTGGACCTCAACTCGTATCCAGTGAATTCGAAGAATTTTGTAAGCTAAATTCAATTATTCATCTAACAACCGCACCGTTTCATCCAGCGTCAAATGGGCAAGCTGAACGTTTTGTTAGAACTTTTAAAACGTCATTTTCTTAAATAGTTTCGGAGGAGAAAAACAGTCAGTTGGCTTTGCTGAAGTTTTTATCAACCTATCGATCAACACCTGATCCAATATCACAAAAGTCACCAGCGGAACTACTTCACGGTAGACAACATCGAAACCTACTCTCGGTTCTTCTACCAAACGATCAACATAGATGCAGTGATGATGATGAAAGCAAGTTTCAACTGAATCAATTCGTTTTAGCGAGGAATTTTTCAAGAGGTGTCGAGTGGATCGCGGGTCGAATAATAAAAAAAAATTGGAAGAAAAATGTATTTGGTCGAGACCGAAATCGGAGTTTGGAGAAGACATCAAAACCAACTTCGTTGTAACAGTTTAATTAAAAAACCTTTATCTCATTTTAGCTCAGATCAGCCGAACATTAAAGTATCAACTGAACAATCTACGGAATTGCAGTCAATGCGGGCGAACCACCAAAACAACTTGCCGAGTCCGGGAAGATCTTGAGTGAATAATAGTCAGTCGCCAAGCAATAATGGCGAACATTTAATCGATTCATCAACATTAGATGCTGCTGGTCAAGATCCTGTTATTCAACCAAATCCCAGTTGTTCAATATCACCACAAGAAATTATTCAATGATTGGGGCAAACCAGTGAAGTTACTACACCACGAAGATCGGAACGCAAAAAAATTAGAACCATTCGATTCCCAGCATCCACTGGACAGTGATAAATTAAGAAGGGAGAAATAATAAATCAATAGTCTTTATTAATTTTTAAATTCTCTATATTAACTTCACTTGCCCGTGGGTCGGTCGTCGGTCGTCTGTCGTGGAATCTTGCGATCAATTTTTAACCTACTTCCCAAGGCCCGATTTTATTGAAATTTCTGCACACATCTGTATTTCCGGAGACAACATTTTCTATTAAAATTTGAGGCCCGTCGGGCCACGGGGTCGGGGGGCTCCCATACAAATATTTTACAAAATTTTACTCGATTTTCTTCAAATTTTATACACTTGTGTATCTCTGATGGACAACACTTTTTGTAAAAATTTTGGAGACCCCGGGCCCCGGGTTTGTGGGGCCCCATAAATTTTTTTTTTAAAAATTAACCCGATTTTCTTCAAATTTTATATACGCGTGTATCTCCGATAGGCAACACTTTTTGTAAAACATTTGGAGACTCCGGACCCTGGGTTCGTGGGACCCCATAAAATTTTTTTTAAAAAAATTAACCCGATTTTTTTAAAATTTTATAAACGCGTGTATCTCCGATAGACAACACTATTTGTAAAATTTTTGTCGTGGGGCCCCAAAATTTTTTTAAAAAAGTTAAAATTAACCCAATTTTTTTTTAATTTTATATAAATATGTGTGTATCTCCGATGGACAACACTTTTTGCAAAAAATTTGGTGGCCGGGTCTTGGGGCGCCATATAAATTTTTCAAAAAAATTAACCCGATTTTCTTCAAATTTTAAACACATGTGCATCACTGATGGACAAAACTTTTTGTAAATTTGTTGGAGTGATAGGGCCCTGAGACCCGTGTGGTGTCCATGTAAATTTTTTAAAAATTAGCCCGATTTTCTTCAAATTTTAACACATACCCATCTCTATTAGAGAATTTACATGAAAAATTTTAATTTTTATGGGTTGTTTTTTATTATTATTCATTTTATTATTCATTATTATGTTACACTAGTATAAGTGAGTTGCTGCGCATAGTTATAACGTTGATTTGTTCTACTTGTGTTGTATAGATATATAAAAGTGTTCTCATGCTCAGGCATCTATAGGAGAAACGATTTGTCATTTCTTATCAGTGAACACTTCTTGTTCAATCGTCATCCGTACAGTTCATACGGATCATAAAACACTAAATTATAAATAAATGAATAACTTGTGAGTGGCAATTTAGTTTTCTTTTTTTATGGAATTCGCTCCGAGTGAGTTGACACATAGAGAGGGGAACGCGTTACATTTCTATCACACATGACCGAAGTTACAAGTTGTTAAAAACTTAAAAGACTACGTTAAAAACAGCACATAAAATTAAAAACTACGTAATCGGGATTTTTTTAATAACTTTATTAAGACAAATTTTGCATGAGGTGACAACGCGCTTTCTTTTATTTTTATCAGTTTCATTAAGTGGATTATATTTACTTTCTTTAAAATATCCAGACATTTTTCCTCCGATCATTTCTATTTCTTAAGTTAATATTATTAATTACTAGGTGTACATACAGAGTTTTACTTTTATATAACGATTTACCTTTTACTGAAAAAACAAAATAAACAACGGTTTTCTAATTTAAAACGTTCAGAATGAACTCAATTGAATTTAATTTGAAAATAATAGGATCACTTAAATAAAATAATTTGACGTTTTGACTATGCGGATGGCAAGCGTGGTGTCGTTGACTAGTGATGAGGCCTTTGAACCCCTTTGGCTGTAATATCAATGTTTGCTAAGGCTTAGTGTCAAGCGTTGGACTTAATGGCAAGGATATCGCTCTTTAACCATTAATGCGAGGAATAACTAAGTCTCTAGCGTGAAGCGCTGGTACGTAATGGCAAGGATATCTCTCTTAAACCATTAATGCGAGGAATTACGAAGTCTAGCGTGAAGCGTTTGGACGTTATGGCAAGGATATCTCTCTGAAACCATTAATGCGAGGAATGTGATAGTCTAGCGTGAAGCGTTTGGACGTAATGGCAAGGATATCTCTCTTAAACCATTAATGCGAGGAATGTGATAGTATAGCGTGAAGCGTTTGGACGTAATGGCAAGGATATCTCTCTTAAACCATTAATGCGAGGAGTGTGCTAGTCTAGCGTGAAGCGTTTGGACGTAATTGCGAGGATATCTCTCTTTAACCATTAATGCGATGAATGTGACGTCTTTAGCGTGCAGCTTTTGGACGTAATGGCAAGGATATCTCTCTTAAACCATTAATGCGAGGAAATACTAGACGAGTTGCTAGCAGTAGGAATGACAGGGAAGGAAAAAGGCTGACTGTCAGAATTTCCTGCCCTTTTATACCTTTTGAATCGGTTGGAAAAGTCCTGTTATTCCTGAACCGTGGATGATCGATGTTGTTTGGCTCCCACGGTCGGCCCGAGATCCCGTTGTTGCTATGCTCATTGTGTTTTGTGGTTGCGTTAAATCATCCGATTTTGAGTTGTTTTGTCCAGCTCTGTACATGTTTTGTTGTTGTATTCCTGCATTGCAGAAATAAAAAAAACATAATTTGGTTTTTTGCTTTGTTTGGCAGTGTGCTGTTGTTTTGGCCGTCGCGTTGTTTTTTGTTGTTGCGTTCGGTTCAGCCCTGTTGTTGCTGGTGTCTTCATACTTGCAATATGTAAATTTGTTTGGTTTGAGTTGTTCGGCTCAGCTCTTTGTATTGGTTTTGTTGTTGTGCGGCAGCGTGTTTCGGATTGTTGTTGCTGTGTTGTTCGGTATGTCGCTCTTTTGTTGTTGGTACTTTTCGGGCGTTGTAATAGGCAAGCTCGTTCGGTTGATGTTGCTCGACTTCTATGATTTTTGTTGACTCCTCCTAAATGTTCTGATCTCCCACATGTGTGCAGAGTCGGTAGTTTTCCATCTCTCTTCCCCCCTCTACGTAGAAGTTTTGTGCAGTGTGGTGAGTTTTCTCTGTGGTGCTTCTCTTGTACAAAAAGAAGGGGAAATCCAAGAAAGGCGAAATTAAAAATTATTTTCACTCTTATAGTGAGAGCTGGGCGGTCAGTGATCTTGCGCTAGTGAATAATAATAGTTACACTTGGGGCCATAATATTTGGTATAGGTTGTTTTAAAAAATAAAAGAGTTTTAAATTTGTGTGGGAGAAATTCGTCCCACGCTTTGACGAATTTGTTACTCACACTACGCAATCAATAGCCACATTCCTAATTAAATCCTGAGTATCTCTTAATATATTTTTATCTTGGTAAATTAGTTTAGATTACACATCCCACACATAAAAGTTACGCTGTGGTTCAGTGGTTAATCGATTCATCAACATTAGATGCTGCTGGTCAAGATCCTGTTATTCAACCAAATCCCAGTTGTTCAATATCACCACAAGAAATTATTCAATGATTGGGGCAAACCAGTGAAGTTACTACACCACGAAGATCGGAACGCAAAAAAATTAGAACCATTCGATTCCCAGCATCCACTGGACAGTGATAAATTAAGAAGGGAGAAATAATAAATCAATAGTCTTTATTAATTTTTAAATTCTCTATATTAACTTCACTTGCCCGTGGGTCGGTCGTCGGTCGTCTGTCGTGGAATCTTGCGATCAATTTTTAACCTACTTCCCAAGGCCCGATTTTATTGAAATTTCTGCACACATCTGTATTTCCGGAGACAACATTTTCTATTAAAATTTGAAGCCCGTCGGGCCACGGGGTCGGGGGGCTCCCATACAAATATTTTACAAAATTTTACTCGATTTTCTTCAAATTTTATACACTTGTGTATCTCTGACGGACAACACTTTTTGTAAAAATTTTGGAGACCCCGGGCCCCGGGTTTGTGGGGCCCCATAAATTTTTTTTTTAAAAATTAACCCGATTTTCTTCAAATTTTATATACGCGTGTATCTCCGATAGGCAACACTTTTTGTAAAACATTTGGAGACTCCGGACCCTGGGTTCGTGGGACCCCATAATTTTTTTTTTAAAAAAATTAACCCGATTTTTTTTAAATTTTATAAACGCGTGTATCTCCGATAGACAACACTATTTGTAAAATTTTTGTCGTGGAGCCCCAAAATTTTTTTAAAAAAGTTAAAATTAACCCGATTTTTTTTTAATTTTATATATGTGTGTATCTCCGATGGACAACACTTTTTGCAAAAAATTTGGTGGCCGGGTCTTGGGGCGCCATATAAATTTTTCAAAAAAATTAACCCGATTTTCTTCAAATTTTAAACACATGTGCATCACTGATGGACAAAACTTTTTGTAAATTTGTTGGAGTGATAGGGCCCTGAGACCCGTGTGGTGTCCATGTAAATTTTTTAAAAATTAGCCCGATTTTCTTCAAATTTTAACACATACCCATCTCTATTAGAGAATTTACATGAACAATTTTAATTTTTATGGGTTGTTTTTTATTATTATTCATTTTATTATTCATTATTATGTTACACTAGTATAAGTGAGTTGCTGCGCATAGTTATAACGTTGATTTGTTCTACTTGTGTTGTATAGATATATAAAAGTGTTCTCATGCTCAGGCATCTATAGGAGAAACGATTTGTCATTTCTTATCAGTGAACACTTCTTGTTCAATCGTCATCCGTACAGTTCATACGGATCATAAAACACTAAATTATAATTAAATGAATAACTTGTGAGTGGCAATTTAGTTTTCTTTTTTTATGGAATTCGCTCCGAGTGAGTTGACACATAGAGAGGGGAACGCGTTACATTTCTATCACACATGACCGAAGTTACAAGTTGTTAAAAACTTAAAAGACTACGTTAAAAACAGCACATAAAATTAAAAACTACGTAATCGGGATTTTTTTAATAACTTTATTAAGACAAATTTTGCATGAGGTGACAACGCGCTTTCTTTTATTTTTATCAGTTTCATTAAGTGGATTATATTTACTTTCTTTAAAATATCCAGACATTTTTCCTCCGATCATTTCTATTTCTTAAGTTAATATTATTAATTACTAGGTGTACATACAGAGTTTTACTTTTATATAACGATTTACCTTTTACTGAAAAAACAAAATAAACAACGGTTTTCTAATTTAAAACGTTCAGAATGAACTCAATTGAATTTAATTTGAAAATAATAGGATCACCTAAATAAAATAATTTGACGTTTTGACTATGCGGATGGCAAGCGTGGTGTCGTTGACTAGTGATGAGGCCTTTGAACCCCTTTGGCTGTAATATCAATGTTTGCTAAGGCTTAGTGTCAAGCGTTGGACTTAATGGCAAGGATATCGCTCTTTAACCATTAATGCGAGGAATAACTAAGTCTCTAGCGTGAAGCGCTGGTACGTAATGGCAAGGATATCTCTCTTAAACCATTAATGCGAGGAATTACGAAGTCTAGCGTGAAGCGTTTGGACGTTATGGCAAGGATATCTCTCTGAAACCATTAATGCGAGGAATGTGATAGTCTAGCGTGAAGCGTTTGGACGTAATGGCAAGGATATCTCTCTTAAACCATTAATGCGAGGAATGTGATAGTATAGCGTGAAGCGTTTGGACGTAATGGCAAGGATATCTCTCTTAAACCATTAATGCGAGGAGTGTGCTAGTCTAGCGTGAAGCGTTTGGACGTAATTGCGAGGATATCTCTCTTTAACCATTAATGCGATGAATGTGATAGTCTAGCGTGCAGCTTTTGGACGTAATGGCAAGGATATCTCTCTTAAACCATTAATGCGAGGAATGTGATGTCTTTAGCGTGCAGCTTTTGGACGTAATGGCAAGGATATCTCTCTTAAACCATTAATGCGAGGAAATACTAGACGAGTTGCTAGCAGTAGGAATGACAGGGAAGGAAAAAGGCTGACTGTCAGAATTTCCTGCCCTTTTATACCTTTAGAATCGGTTGGAAAAGTCCTGTTATTCCTGAACCGTGGATGATCGATGTTGTTTGGCTCCCACGGTCGGCCCGAGATCCCGTTGTTGCTATGCTCATTGTGTTTTGTGGTTGCGTTAAATCATCCGATTTTGAGTTGTTTTGTCCAGCTCTGTACATGTTTTGTTGTTGTATTCCTGCATTGCAGAAATAAAAAAAACATAATTTGGTTTTTTGCTTTGTTTGGCAGTGTGCTGTTGTTTTGGCCGTCGCGTTGTTTTTTGTTGTTGCGTTCGGTTCAGCCCTGTTGTTGCTGGTGTCTTCATACTTGCAATATGTAAATTTGTTTGGTTTGAGTTGTTCGGCTCAGCTCTTTGTATTGGTTTTGTTGTTGTGCGGCAGCGTGTTTCGGATTGTTGTTGCTGTGTTGTTCGGTATGTCGCTCTTTTGTTGTTGGTACTTTTCGGGCGTTGTAATAGGCAAGCTCGTTCGGTTGATGTTGCTCGACTTCTATGATTTTTGTTGACTCCTCCTAAATGTTCTGATCTCCCACATGTGTGCAGAGTCGGTAGTTTTCCATCTCTCTTCCCCCCTCTACGTAGAAGTTTTGTGCAGTGTGGTGAGTTTTCTCTGTGGTGCTTCTCTTGTACAAAAAGAAGGGGAAATCCAAGAAAGGCGAAATTAAAAATTATTTTCACTCTTATAGTGAGAGCTGGGCGGTCAGTGATCTTGCGCTAGTGAATAATAATAGTTACACTTGGGGCCATAATATTTGGTATAGGTTGTTTTAAAAAATAAAAGAGTTTTAAATTTGTGTGGGAGAAATTCGTCCCACGCTTTGACGAATTTGTTACTCACACTACGCAATCAATAGCCACATTCCTAATTAAATCCTGAGTATCTCTTAATATATTTTTATCTTGGTAAATTAGTTTAGATTACACATCCCACACATAAAAGTTACGCTGTGGTTCAGTGGTTAATCGATTCATCAACATTAGATGCTGCTGGTCAAGATCCTGTTATTCAACCAAATCCCAGTTGTTCAATATCACCACAAGAAATTATTCAATGATTGGGGCAAACCAGTGAAGTTACTACACCACGAAGATCGGAACGCAAAAAAATTAGAACCATTCGATTCCCAGCATCCACTGGACAGTGATAAATTAAGAAGGGAGAAATAATAAATCAATAGTCTTTATTAATTTTTAAATTCTCTATATTAACTTCACTTGCCCGTGGGTCGGTCGTCGGTCGTCTGTCGTGGAATCTTGCGATCAATTTTTAACCTACTTCCCAAGGCCCGATTTTATTGAAATTTCTGCACACATCTGTATTTCCGGATACAACATTTTCTATTAAAATTTGAAGCCCGTCGGGCCACGGGGTCGGGGGGCTCCCATACAAATATTTTACAAAATTTTACTCGATTTTCTTCAAATTTTATACACTTGTGTATCTCTGACGGACAACACTTTTTGTAAAAATTTTGGAGACCCCGGGCCCCGGGTTTGTGGGGCCCCATAAATTTTTTTTTTAAAAATTAACCCGATTTTCTTCAAATTTTATATACGCGTGTATCTCCGATAGGCAACACTTTTTGTAAAACATTTGGAGACTCCGGACCCTGGGTTCGTGGGACCCCATAAATTTTTTTTTAAAAAAATTAACCCGATTTTTTTTAAATTTTATAAACGCGTGTATCTCCGATAGACAACACTATTTGTAAAATTTTTGTCGTGGAGCCCCAAAATTTTTTTAAAAAAGTTAAAATTAACCCGATTTTTTTTTAATTTTATATATGTGTGTATCTCCGATGGACAACACTTTTTGCAAAAAATTTGGTGGCCGGGTCTTGGGGCGCCATATAAATTTTTCAAAAAAATTAACCCGATTTTCTTCAAATTTTAAACACATGTGCATCACTGATGGACAAAACTTTTTGTAAATTTGTTGGAGTGATAGGGCCCTGAGACCCGTGTGGTGTCCATGTAAATTTTTTAAAAATTAGCCCGATTTTCTTCAAATTTTAACACATACCCATCTCTATTAGAGAATTTACATGAACAATTTTAATTTTTATGGGTTGTTTTTTATTATTATTCATTTTATTATTCATTATTATGTTACACTAGTATAAGTGAGTTGCTGCGCATAGTTATAACGTTGATTTGTTCTACTTGTGTTGTATAGATATATAAAAGTGTTCTCATGCTCAGGCATCTATAGGAGAAACGATTTGTCATTTCTTATCAGTGAACACTTCTTGTTCAATCGTCATCCGTACAGTTCATACGGATCATAAAACACTAAATTATAATTAAATGAATAACTTGTGAGTGGCAATTTAGTTTTCTTTTTTTATGGAATTCGCTCCGAGTGAGTTGACACATAGAGAGGGGAACGCGTTACATTTCTATCACACATGACCGAAGTTACAAGTTGTTAAAAACTTAAAAGACTACGTTAAAAACAGCACATAAAATTAAAAACTACGTAATCGGGATTTTTTTAATAACTTTATTAAGACAAATTTTGCATGAGGTGACAACGCGCTTTCTTTTATTTTTATCAGTTTCATTAAGTGGATTATATTTACTTTCTTTAAAATATCCAGACATTTTTCCTCCGATCATTTCTATTTCTTAAGTTAATATTATTAATTACTAGGTGTACATACAGAGTTTTACTTTTATATAACGATTTACCTTTTACTGAAAAAACAAAATAAACAACGGTTTTCTAATTTAAAACGTTCAGAATGAACTCAATTGAATTTAATTTGAAAATAATAGGATCACCTAAATAAAATAATTTGACGTTTTGACTATGCGGATGGCAAGCGTGGTGTCGTTGACTAGTGATGAGGCCTTTGAACCCCTTTGGCTGTAATATCAATGTTTGCTAAGGCTTAGTGTCAAGCGTTGGACTTAATGGCAAGGATATCGCTCTTTAACCATTAATGCGAGGAATAACTAAGTCTCTAGCGTGAAGCGCTGGTACGTAATGGCAAGGATATCTCTCTTAAACCATTAATGCGAGGAATTACGAAGTCTAGCGTGAAGCGTTTGGACGTTATGGCAAGGATATCTCTCTGAAACCATTAATGCGAGGAATGTGATAGTCTAGCGTGAAGCGTTTGGACGTAATGGCAAGGATATCTCTCTTAAACCATTAATGCGAGGAATGTGATAGTATAGCGTGAAGCGTTTGGACGTAATGGCAAGGATATCTCTCTTAAACCATTAATGCGAGGAGTGTGCTAGTCTAGCGTGAAGCGTTTGGACGTAATTGCGAGGATATCTCTCTTTAACCATTAATGCGATGAATGTGATAGTCTAGCGTGCAGCTTTTGGACGTAATGGCAAGGATATCTCTCTTAAACCATTAATGCGAGGAATGTGATGTCTTTAGCGTGCAGCTTTTGGACGTAATGGCAAGGATATCTCTCTTAAACCATTAATGCGAGGAAATACTAGACGAGTTGCTAGCAGTAGGAATGACAGGGAAGGAAAAAGGCTGACTGTCAGAATTTCCTGCCCTTTTATACCTTTTGAATCGGTTGGAAAAGTCCTGTTATTCCTGAACCGTGGATGATCGATGTTGTTTGGCTCCCACGGTCGGCCCGAGATCCCGTTGTTGCTATGCTCATTGTGTTTTGTGGTTGCGTTAAATCATCCGATTTTGAGTTGTTTTGTCCAGCTCTGTACATGTTTTGTTGTTGTATTCCTGCATTGCAGAAATAAAAAAAACATAATTTGGTTTTTTGCTTTGTTTGGCAGTGTGCTGTTGTTTTGGCCGTCGCGTTGTTTTTTGTTGTTGCGTTCGGTTCAGCCCTGTTGTTGCTGGTGTCTTCATACTTGCAATATGTAAATTTGTTTGGTTTGAGTTGTTCGGCTCAGCTCTTTGTATTGGTTTTGTTGTTGTGCGGCAGCGTGTTTCGGATTGTTGTTGCTGTGTTGTTCGGTATGTCGCTCTTTTGTGTTGGTACTTTTCGGGCGTTGTAATAGGCAAGCTCGTTCGGTTGATGTTGCTCGACTTCTATGATTTTTGTTGACTCCTCCTAAATGTTCTGATCTCCCACATGTGTGCAGAGTCGGTAGTTTTCCATCTCTCTTCCCCCCTCTACGTAGAAGTTTTGTGCAGTGTGGTGAGTTTTCTCTGTGGTGCTTCTCTTGTACAAAAAGAAGGGGAAATCCAAGAAAGGCGAAATTAAAAATTATTTTCACTCTTATAGTGAGAGCTGGGCGGTCAGTGATCTTGCGCTAGTGAATAATAATAGTTACACTTGGGGCCATAATATTTGGTATAGGTTGTTTTAAAAAATAAAAGAGTTTTAAATTTGTGTGGGAGAAATTCGTCCCACGCTTTGACGAATTTGTTACTCACACTACGCAATCAATAGCCACATTCCTAATTAAATCCTGAGTATCTCTTAATATATTTTTATCTTGGTAAATTAGTTTAGATTACACATCCCACACAAAAAAGTTACGCTGTGGTTCAGTGGTTAATCGATTCATCAACATTAGATGCTGCTGGTCAAGATCCTGTTATTCAACCAAATCCCAGTTGTTCAATATCACCACAAGAAATTATTCAATGATTGGGGCAAACCAGTGAAGTTACTACACCACGAAGATCGGAACGCAAAAAAATTAGAACCATTCGATTCCCAGCATCCACTGGACAGTGATAAATTAAGAAGGGAGAAATAATAAATCAATAGTCTTTATTAATTTTTAAATTCTCTATATTAACTTCACTTGCCCGTGGGTCGGTCGTCGGTCGTCTGTCGTGGAATCTTGCGATCAATTTTTAACCTACTTCCCAAGGCCCGATTTTATTGAAATTTCTGCACACATCTGTATTTCCGGAGACAACATTTTCTATTAAAATTTGAAGCCCGTCGGGCCACGGGGTCGGGGGGCTCCCATACAAATATTTTACAAAATTTTACTCGATTTTCTTCAAATTTTATACACTTGTGTATCTCTGACGGACAACACTTTTTGTAAAAATTTTGGAGACCCCGGGCCCCGGGTTTGTGGGGCCCCATAAATTTTTTTTTTAAAAATTAACCCGATTTTCTTCAAATTTTATATACGCGTGTATCTCCGATAGGCAACACTTTTTGTAAAACATTTGGAGACTCCGGACCCTGGGTTCGTGGGACCCCATAAATTTTTTTTTAAAAAAATTAACCCGATTTTTTTTAAATTTTATAAACGCGTGTATCTCCGATAGACAACACTATTTGTAAAATTTTTGTCGTGGAGCCCCAAAATTTTTTTAAAAAAGTTAAAATTAACCCGATTTTTTTTTAATTTTATATATGTGTGTATCTCCGATGGACAACACTTTTTGCAAAAAATTTGGTGGCCGGGTCTTGGGGCGCCATATAAATTTTTCAAAAAAATTAACCCGATTTTCTTCAAATTTTAAACACATGTGCATCACTGATGGACAAAACTTTTTGTAAATTTGTTGGAGTGATAGGGCCCTGAGACCCGTGTGGTGTCCATGTAAATTTTTTAAAAATTAGCCCGATTTTCTTCAAATTTTAACACATACCCATCTCTATTAGAGAATTTACATGAACAATTTTAATTTTTATGGGTTGTTTTTTATTATTATTCATTTTATTATTCATTATTATGTTACACTAGTATAAGTGAGTTGCTGCGCATAGTTATAACGTTGATTTGTTCTACTTGTGTTGTATAGATATATAAAAGTGTTCTCATGCTCAGGCATCTATAGGAGAAACGATTTGTCATTTCTTATCAGTGAACACTTCTTGTTCAATCGTCATCCGTACAGTTCATACGGATCATAAAACACTAAATTATAAATAAATGAATAACTTGTGAGTGGCAATTTAGTTTTCTTTTTTTATGGAATTCGCTCCGAGTGAGTTGACACATAGAGAGGGGAACGCGTTACATTTCTATCACACATGACCGAAGTTACAAGTTGTTAAAAACTTAAAAGACTACGTTAAAAACAGCACATAAAATTAAAAACTACGTAATCGGGATTTTTTTAATAACTTTATTAAGACAAATTTTGCATGAGGTGACAACGCGCTTT
Organism: Nephrocerus scutellatus; assembly: GCA_947095585.1. Taxonomy (NCBI): domain Eukaryota; kingdom Metazoa; phylum Arthropoda; class Insecta; order Diptera; family Pipunculidae; genus Nephrocerus; species Nephrocerus scutellatus. Next base: position 63,723,685 of record OX352764.1, on the reverse strand, counting down.
CTTTTATTTTTATCAGTTTCATTAAGTGGATTATATTTACTTTCTTTAAAATATCCAGACATTTTTCCTCCGATCATTTCTATTTCTTAAGTTAATATTATTAATTACTAGGTGTACATACACGAGTTTTACTTTTATATAACGATTTACCTTTTACTGAAAAAACAAAATAAACAACGGTTTTCTAATTTAAAACGTTCAGAATGAACTCAATTGAATTTAATTTGAAAATAATAGGATCACCTAAATAAAATAATTTGACGTTTTGACTATGCGGATGGCAAGCGTGGTGTCGTTGACTAGTGATGAGGCCTTTGAACCCCTTTGGCTGTAATATCAATGTTTGCTAAGGCTTAGTGTCAAGCGTTGGACTTAATGGCAAGGATATCGCTCTTTAACCATTAATGCGAGGAATAACTAAGTCTCTAGCGTGAAGCGCTGGTACGTAATGGCAAGGATATCTCTCTTAAACCATTAATGCGAGGAATTACGAAGTCTAGCGTGAAGCGTTTGGACGTTATGGCAAGGATATCTCTCTGAAACCATTAATGCGAGGAATGTGATAGTCTAGCGTGAAGCGTTTGGACGTAATGGCAAGGATATCTCTCTTAAACCATTAATGCGAGGAATGTGATAGTCTAGCGTGAAGCGTTTGGACGTAATGGCAAAGATATCTCTCTTAAACCATTAATGCGAGGAGTGTGCTAGTCTAGCGTGAAGCGTTTGGACGTAATTGCGAGGATATCTCTCTTTAACCATTAATGCGATGAATGTGATAGTCTAGCGTGCAGCTTTTGGACGTAATGGCAAGGATATCTCTCTTAAACCATTAATGCGAGGAATGTGATGTCTTTAGCGTGCAGCTTTTGGACGTAATGGCAAGGATATCTCTCTTAAACCATTAATGCGAGGAAATACTAGACGAGTTGCTAGCAGTAGGAATGACAGGGAAGGAAAAAGGCTGACTGTCAGAATTTCCTGCCCTTTTATACCTTTTGAATCGGTTGGAAAAGTCCTGTTATTCCTGTACCGTGGATGATCGATGTTGTTTGGCTCCCACGGTCGGCCCGAGATCCCGTTGTTGCTATGCTCATTGTGTTTTGTGGTTGCGTTAAATCATCCGATTTTGAGTTGTTTTGTCCAGCTCTGTACATGTTTTGTTGTTGTATTCCTGCATTGCAGAAATAAAAAAAACATAATTTGGTTTTTTGCTTTGTTTGGCAGTGTGCTGTTGTTTTGGCCGTCGCGTTGTTTTTTGTTGTTGCGTTCGGTTCAGCCCTGTTGTTGCTGGTGTCTTCATACTTGCAATATGTAAATTTGTTTGGTTTGAATTGTTCGGCTCAGCTCTTTGTATTGGTTTTGTTGTTGTGCGGCAGCGTGTTTCGGATTGTTGTTGCTGTGTTGTTCGGTATGTCGCTCTTTTGTTGTTGGTACTTTTCGGGCGTTGTAATAGGCAAGCTCGTTCGGTTGATGTTGCTCGACTTCTATGATTTTTGTTGACTCCTCCTAAATGTTCTGATCTCCCACATGTGTGCAGAGTCGGTAGTTTTCCATCTCTCTTCCCCCCTCTACGTAGAAGTTTTGTGCAGTGTGGTGAGTTTTCTCTGTGGTGCTGCTCTTGTACAAAAAGAAGGGGAAATCCAAGAAAGGCGAAATTAAAAATTATTTTCACTCTTATAGTGAGAGCTGGGCGGTCAGTGATCTTGCGCTAGTGAATAATAATAGTTACACTTGGGGCCATAATATTTGGTATAGGTTGTTTTAAAAAATAAAAGAGTTTTAAATTTGTGTGGGAGAAATTCGTCCCACGCTTTGACGAATTTGTTACTCACACTACGCAATCAATAGCCACATTCCTAATTAAATCCTGAGTATCTCTTAATATATTTTTATCTTGGTAAATTAGTTTAGATTACACATCCCACACATAAAAGTTACGCTGTGGTTCAGTGGTTAGTAAATGGACTTCTGAGCAGGAGGTTCGTGGATCGTGGTTCAAATCCCAGAAAACACCAAAAGTATTTTTAACGGTCCCACTCCCTGAGAAAGTGACAAACATCCTAGAGTAATAACTTGTCACGGAAAGCTACTCAATTCGTCGTTCGGATAAGGCATTTAATTGTAGGTCACTACCATTTGTGTGCAAAAATATACATGCAGAACACAAATGGTCACGAGAAGCTAGGCCTTGGACCGCAACGGTCTGTCGTGCCATAATATTATTATAATTATCACAAATAGAAGGGTAATTTTGGGTAACTTTAAGGTTCGAAAGTTACCCTGTTCCTGTGTGCCTGAAGTTAATCTGGAACTATTTACTATTTACCTAATGTTGTTAATGTAGTTTAAAATTTTTTATCATAGTTTAATTAAAATTATCATTAATCTAATCATTATTATGAAATAAAATAAATGATTTTGATTGAATACTTTTAATTTTTTTTTTTTATATTTTTTGGTTTTTATATCAAAAATTGTAATTTTCTTAGTGCAAAATTAATAATAATTAAGAATATTGTGTGTTACAAAAAAACACGAATATTCATGGATGTATGTGTCGTATTTTAAACTGACACGCCCGGTGTGTAAAGCGCTTTAAGCTATAAAACTAAATATTATTAATTAAATAACACCAATTCATATAGCAAAAAAAATCAATAAACAACACATAAAAATTAAAATTGTTCGTGTAAATTCTCTAATCGGGGATACACAATGTGCAAAGATTGAATAAAATAGGGTAAATTTAAAAAAAAAAATAGTTGGGGAACCCCCTATCCCGATCACTCCAAATACAAATAGTCTTTCCATAGGAGGTACACATGTGTATAAAATTTGAAGAAAATCGGGTACATTTTTTTAAAATTTTGTATGTTTTCTTCCGACACCGGAGCCCGATAACTCCCAAAATTTGTACAAAAAGTGTTGTCCATTGGAGGTACACTTGCGTATAAAATTTGAAGAAAATCGGGTACTTTTTTTACAAAATTTTTATGGGTGTCACCCGACACCGGGCCTTGTCCGATTTTAATAATATTATTTTATAAAATTTAAAGGAAATTGGGTACTTTTTTATAAAATTTTTATGGGCCCGATCACTTCCAAATTTTTACAAAAAGTTTTCTACATCTGAGATACACATGCGTATAAAATTTGAAGACATTCGGGTTTGGGAGTCTTTTGGAGATCCTTTCAGGGTCTTTTGGAGGTTTTTTGGTAAGTCTTTCGGACGTCTTTTGTAGGTCTTTTGGTGGTTTTGAGGGTCTTTTTGTGGTATTTCGGGGAGTCTTTTGAGGGCCTTTTGGGGGTCTTTAATGATTTTTGGGGATTTTGAGGGACTTTCGGAGGTCTTTTTGTGATTCTTTTCGGGGTCTTAGGAGCCTTTTGATGGTCTTTTAGGGTCTTTTGGAGATCTTTTTGCCCACAAAATCAAAGAAGAAGCTGTCAAATGACATTTGCGAACGTAACCCAAACAATTGGAACAGAAATAAAATAACGACTTTTGCTGGACAGATCGCGAATCAACACAAATTTAATTTTATTTTATTTTAGGCTGGAATGCGTTTTTCCAGGGTTTTCATTTTACCGAAAACATTCAGTTGAGTTATTTCTTCAAAAAATATCCACTTTATCGTTTTCCAAATTTCCGCGAATTTTATTTTGCTAAAAATATCTCGGAAGCATAACGACCAACACAATTTTTGCTGGTTATCCGAATTGTTCGACTTTCCTTTGTAATTGTCTTTGTTTCCTAGTTATGGTCGCGAGTTCATATATAAATTCTATGGAAAACAGCACTTTCAGTTTTATTATGAATTTTACAATTTTCCGCGCATCTATTCTATTTTTTTGCATAAACCTTATTCGGACTATGGCGAATTTATAAAATAAAAGTTAGCCGAATCGGTCCAGTCGCTCTCAAATGTTTTTCTGTATAGGGACACCCTAATCACCTAGAGGTATGAAACATACTTTACGACCTATTCTCATACCTATCAAATATACATAAAAAATTTCATAACAATCGGTCGAGCCGTTTCGGAGCAGTGTGAGGACAAACACCGTGAAACGAGATTTTTATATATTTATTATTAGAAATAGCACCAATTCATATGACTAAAAATTAAGAAAACTATTTTTATTTTTGAAGCAAAAAGCCAACGCAACCAATATGAAAAGTGCGTTATGCCTGAAACACAATGATGCGTTAGTGCTACCGTTCTCCCGTTACGTTGGAAGTACTTCAAAGTATGCGGTGAATGACAAATTCAAATTTATCATCTGTTTGTACTTTTCCAATGTCAGAAATGTCAAAAAGAACATTGTAGTGAATAAAATAAATAAATAAATACATAGATGTTTTTTAAGTGTGCGTTTTTTTTACGGTAGTTAAAAAAGTATCAAAAGTTGCTCTTCGAAAGACATCTGAAATTAGGATATTTATTGTAATGCGCGTATTTTGTATTATTATTATTCTTCATTGTTTCTTACATTAAAGCTAATAAGATTTTTTTAAATTTATCTGTATTTTTAATAACACCCCAAACACACATAACGCACAATGAAGCATGCGTTCGTTTCGGTATAATACGTAGCTATCTATTTTCTCTCATTCGTAACAAACGTAGAACGATGCAACATTGTGAGTGGTGCCATTGTATTCCTTTGGTTGAACATTTAACGTTATTCGACGGTAGCGCCATCGCATCATTGTGGAAATGGGTCGGCAAACCATCGCTATACCCAGCCAATCGAAAGCGCTATAAAAGTGTAATGATTTAATTAGTGGATGGACATAGAATTTTGTGTGAGGTTGGTTAGAATTACCTCGTCAACAGTCGAGTAAAGAACTCGAGCAGCGATGCCTGGTAGCAGTAATAAAAAGTTCTGGGTAGAATTCTTGAGAATGTAATAAATTTTAACTCCTCAGAGCTCTCTCTGGTTGCAAGATAAAGTAATGTTAAGGACAAAAGATGACTTCGAGAAATAGGTATCCTCATTATAGTCTATAATGTAATGTTTAATAATGAATGTTTGCTCATGACGACTGTGTCGTGTATATAACATTGTCTTTAGCAGGAGAATAAAAGTTACACAACATCAAAAAACCACAAAAAACATTAGCCATTTGCACATACTAGAAGTGCTCGTTTTGTCGAAATACCAAAAAATACGCCAATATAGTTGCTACTCTACTCTTTTTGTTTTGTAAGTATTAGGCATTAATATATGTTTTGTTTTTCTGTTGTCTATGTCAGCCATTTCGATTGAACTGAAAAGTACAGCTAAATTCTTTAGTTAATGAACGACTCATATATATATAGAGCTACTAAAGTCAAAGTTCAAGACTGTTCAATTTGTATTCTTCACTTAAGATAAATGTCAATGTTACTAATCAGAAGTAACTGTAACTACACGAGCAGAACTATAGTTCACTAACATTAGTTGCTCAATTTTCCCAATTTTTAAATATGTATAGTCTAGTGTGGTCAATCAAACAGTCTCTTAATTACTGTTACTTCTGAAACAACTATTAATTTATGTCGCTTTTTTTATTTATAAATCTGCGCACGAGCTCAGATTTTTTCTTGGCATTTCGAACACGAAAGGCGAGAATTTTTTTTATTACATTAGGTGCTTTTTATTTGCCGAGCTAGTTCGGAATTCGAATGTCAAAACCAGCCAAAACCAGCCAGCAGGTTTTCACAATTCTAAAGAAGGAATTCGACAGTGCAATTGTTGTTGTTCCTCGGCAATTAAATACCGCTCTTGTGTTGTTGCATGAGTATTGTTGTTGTAGTTAATGAAAAGATGGGTAAATCTATTAAAATATACTGATCTATTAATGGGGAATTTCGATCTATCTTTTATTCAACCCGAGCGAATATAGTTATCCGGAGTACACCGAGCATGTGTTGCACGGCGTAAAAATGTTCGGTGTGTACACTGGTTAACTTTACTCGCTCTTATTCTGCCTTACACTGATATTCATTTCAGAGTAAAAAAACAACCCATAAAAATTAAAATTTTTCTTGTAAATTCTCTAATCGGAGATACACACACACACACACACACACACTGCGTGCTCTTCTTGTGGCAAAATCATCCACCAAATGACGCAGCGGCAGCGAACAGCGCTGCTCACAAAGCACAGAGCTCAGACTTTGCCGTGATCTGATGCGATATAGCGATATTTAAAAATTGTATATTGGGGTCCCCAAGGGGCCGATCGCTCCAAATTTTTACAAAAAGTGTTTTCCATCGAAGACACACATGTGTACAAAATTTAAAGAAAATCGGGTAAATTTTGTAAAATATTTGTATGGGAGCCCCCGGACCCGAGGTCCGAGGGGCCTCAAATTTTAATAGAAGTATTGTAACCGGAAATATACATGTCTGCAAAATTTCAATAAAATCGGGCCATGGGAAGTGGGCTACAAATTGATCAGAAAATCTGACCAGCCAGCCAGCCAGCCAGCCAACCAGCCAGCCACGTGCATGCGAAGTTAATATAGAGAATTTAAAAATAGGAAATTGTGTATACACCGTGTCGTGCTCGGATTAAAAAACAAATGCTATATTGCTTTCAACAAAAAAATATAACGCTGTAAAAAAATTTGTGTTAACCAAAAAGAAATATTTAACCAAATTTTTATTTATAATTCTCACCACCAGAGTCGACTTTTAAAAATTATATATGGATAAGTTGGCAAACACATGAAACAAAAAATTTACCAAAATTTGTTTAGTTTTTGCAGTTGCTTTAATTAGCCGTTAACCACAAAAAATACCTAACTCATTTTGTTGAAAGCAATATAGCAAAAGTGTTAATATTGACGTACACTTCTCGCATTGGTTGAATAAAATAATACACCCTCAGTTATATTGAACGCGGCTGTCAGTATCATCAGGCGTATTTTATGTGCCGAGGTATAAGGAATTCCAATGTCAAAACCAGCACAATTACAACGACAAGTGCACTGTCAAATTCCTTCTTTGGAATTTGAAAACCTGCTGTTTGGCTGGTTTTGGCTGGTTTTGACATTCGAATTCGGATTCAGATTCCACATAAAATACAGCTTATAGCCGTATTTTATTTGCCGAGGAACAACGACAATTGCACTGTCGAATTCCTTCTTTGGAATTGTGAAAACCTGCTGTTTGGCTGGTTTTGGCTGGTTTTAACATTTGAATTCCGAACTCGCTCGGCAAATAAAATGCAACTTATAGCCGTATTTTAATTGCCGAGGAACAACACAATTGCACTGTCGAATTCCTTCTTTGGAATTGTGAAAACCTGCTGTTTGGCTGGTTTTGACATTCGAATTCCGAACTCGCAGGCAAATAAAATGCTTTGGCAAAGCCAGCTGGCTTACAACAACTATCGCATAAACTTAAGCCGAAAGTAAATTCAAAAATTTTTAAGATTAAGAAACTAAAGCCATTTTATAGTTATGGTGCTCACCGTAAGGCGGTAAAACCAAAAGCTGGAGCTTTGAGATATTAATGTTAAATTTTTTTTTCGTAAAACTATGCCCCAGATTTTTTTTTGGCTGTCAAGTTGTTCGTTTCCCCTTCAAAACGACTCTACCGTAGAGCTAAAACAGCTCTTGATATTTTGGGAGATTTACCCCTCTTTATACTAGCACAACAATGTAAACAAAAGATTTTCGCCTTTCGTGTTCGATTTCCTTTTTGAAAAGTTCTGCGATCGAGCGTGATTCTGGGGTATTGTTTTCGAAAAAAAATTAACATAAGTAAATCCCGCTTAGCTTTACCAAAGCATTATAGCAAATGACAATACAAACAGTGATATGTTAACACTATTTGGTTTGCATATATATTTTGAGTTTGACTTGACAGGCTGTATGACAATACAAAAAGTGATATGTTAACACTATTTGGTTTGCATATATATTTTGAGTTTGACTTCACAGGCTGTACCACAGCGGCTGGGCCATTGTGGTCAGACAGTTATTATCTATATATCTTTCCAAAATTACAAAGTCTCGAAACTACTTGCAAGAAGTGAATTCTTCCCATTGGAATACTATATTCTATCACATACATGTACATATATTAAAAAAATATTTTTAAACAAAGTCGTGCATACTAGTCGAAGCAGGTTTATCAAATACCGATTCGAAAAACGGATTATCCTAATACACTTGTTCGTTTCTATAATTTTAAAATAAGTATGGATGTGAAAAGGATGTTTTTCTTTTTTGTGGCTTTATTTATACTTAAAGAGGCTGAATCATATAAACCTGTTGTTATTTTACATGGAATTATGTCTGGCGCTGAAAGTATGGTTGTTCTCGAGAGGGAAATCGAAAAGGTTTTTTTATTAACGTTTCTAACATGCAATAACTATTGATTTTTTCGATACAGAATCACCCAGGTACTAAAATATATAATTGCGATAAATACAGTGGTTGGTACAGTTTAGAAACTGCTTGGAAGCAAGTAATTGAGATTAGAGATTACATAAAATCAATTGGGTTTCTTCACCCTGAAGGAATCAATTTGTTAGGTTTGATGTAATATGACCATTTTTTTTAGAAAAGTTGGTATAACAAACACTTGCAGGATATTCTCAAGGTGGGCTTTTAGCACGAGCAGTTTTACAATCTTTTCCTGAACACAATGTGAAAACTTTCATTTCTTTGTCCTCGCCACAGGCTGGACAATACGGAAGTAAAGATTTTTCTACAAATTATAACACTGCTCTAACAAATGTTTAACTTGTAGCTAGTTTTTTACATCTCATCTTTCCGGATTTGGCAGCAAAGTCTGCATTTGAAATATTCTATTCAAAGGTTGGGCAGCGAACTTCCGTTGGAAACTATTGGAATGATCCGCACAAGCACGATTTGTACCTTAAGTACAGTGTGTTTTTGCCACTAATTAACAATGAAGTAAATACATCGAATTCTACACAGTTTCGGGACTCAATAACTAAACTTGAGAAAATGGTTTTAATCGGAGGTCCGAATGACGGTGTGATTACTCCATGGGAATCTAGGTTTGCTACCTTTCTACACATTTTGCGAACTCTTTATATTTTTTTGGTTTTAGTCATTTCGGCTATTTTAATGAATCTCTAGATGTAATTCCAATGGACCACAGGAAGATATACACGACTGATGCTATAGGACTCAAATATTTAAAGGATAATGGAAAATTAGCGATAGTTACGGTACCTTTTGTACATCATCTTACATGGCACACTAATTCTCACGTTATTCGTGCAGTTATTTTACCATATTTGGACTAGGACCATTTTTTATGTTTTATTTGGTGCCAACAAGGGATTAAAAATTTTATAAGTACATTGTATTATTATCCTAAGTTTTATTTTTCTAATTAACCTAAACTAAAACTTTCCTTAATGGGTGGTGTTTTTATAATTTGGTATATGATATTTTACATCGATGCAGTCAATATGTACTTTAACTTGATATAGGCTGTATACAATACTTAAAGGGACGATTCTTGGGTTCTCATTATGAGTAAAAAATCGTTTTTTTGTCCTGCGGTGTCCAAATTGTTTTGAGTTGTTTATCAATAACTGTTGTTTAGTGAATAAATTATTATATGAAAATATATAATACATGAATATTTCTTTTGAAAACTTATTTTGGAAAATTCGATAAAACAGTGACAAGCATGAAACATTGCTACGATGTTCAAGCCAGTCGATGGTTTTTGCAATATTTCCGTCACCAATAAGTTTTATCGCGTGGTGTTGTATTCGTTATAGAAGATGGAATGCGCTCTTGAGACCACATGACCAGACAATAGAGATGTATTCAAGTTTTGGGCATATATACGCCCTGTAAATAGTAGTCGGAAGTAATATGTACTTATTGCACCGTTTTTGAAAACCGAAACATTTTGCAACATTTTTAGCGATTACGAACGATCACGTGTTCCAGTTCCTTCGACGCATTACGAAAAAGTTTTGTGGTTTAAATTTCACTATGGCCATAGAAGATAGCAACGGGGTTTAAAAGCGGTAAATTGTTCTCTATTCTCCTTGCACGTTTAGAACTTTACATATTTTATATACGTTGAGCTGAGTGCTATTAACAAAATAATTAATTGGATTAAAAGTAGCGGATAGATCATTAATAAAAATGAGAATGAGTCGGAGCCAAAATAGAGCATTCGGGTAAAATGCGAGCGTGCGGAAAATAATAGATTTATAAACTTCCAATACTATCTGAATTGAGTCATCCGACAAAAGAGCCTGACCAAATTTGTGAATATACTGGTTCCACTCTTCGGTGAGATATGCCATTAGAACACCAGTAGAACGTTGCCTTTGAAAACCTTACTGCGGCTCGCTATAGATTTCACGTGATTAAGGTATAGTTTCGCTTAACCGATAGAAGACACATCGAGCTGTATTATGTGTATGTAATATTCTGAAATATACTTTAATTTAAAATTAACCTAAAATCCTAAATAAACGAATATGAACTGATTTTTCTGGAGACGGATTTTAGTCGCAATATGAGGGTACCCTCATGAAAGTGGGATATGAGTTCGTATATGTATGAGGTGTATAAATTAATTATATTCGACGCAATAGAACATTGCGGTCCAAGGCCTCTAGCTTCTCGCAACCGTTTGTGTTGAGCATGGATATTTTTGCACACAAATGGAGGGGACCTACAATTTAATGCAGCAACCGAACGGCGAATTGAGAAGCTTTCCTTTTTTTTATTGAAAAATATTTGGTAATGTTAGTAAAGTATTACAAAAAAAATGACATATGTTAGCCTTCAAAATTCTTGGAGCCTCTATTGATAAATTCGGTCTTTCAGGAACTAGCTGACTTCTTTCTTGAATGCCCACAACTCGACAGTTAATTGTACCGGATTCGTTTGTAGTACCAGGCCTAACAAAGTTGCCATGTTAATAGGCATAGTCACTGAATATAAGTGTATCGATACCGTTGTATATACTGATGAGGAAGTGAACTATCTAACTGAATTCCTAAACTCACTTAATTTGTCTGGTTTGCCACCACATCGTCTTACAGTTTGATCTCCAATTATTTTACTACGGATTCCCGACTCGCCAAAACTTTGCAATGGTACAAGACTGTGCGTAAAAGAGATGCCGGGCAATATAATTGAAGCGACTATCTTGACAGAAAAGGGACAGTGTGAAACAGTTTCTATCCCACGGATAGCACTTATTTCCACGGATCTACCTTTTAAATTTAAGAGATTGCAATTTCCAGTAAAACTTGCGTTTCGATGACGATCAATGAGTCGGACAGTTTATAAAGTACTGCGGAGTATAGATTTGAGATCACCATGTTTTTCCCACGGACAACTTTATTTTGCTTGCTCTGGGTTGGGTTGACCTAAGAATTTATTTATTCTTGCTCTTGAAGGTGAAACTAAAAACATTGTATACAATCAAATTTTGTTTTAAATGAATTTTATGTACGTTTATTTAATTTTATTTTATAATTTGAATACTATAGCTATAATTTAAAATATATTTTTTAAAATAAGTTTTATTAATAAAAACTGCAATTTTATCTTATAGTTAGATATCATTCTTTTTTCTACCCCTGCCTAATAGAAGATTGGGATGAATAAATACCTAGGCAACGCCGTGTAATCAGCTAGTAGTATTATAAAGAGAGAGTGATTTGGCTTGTTTGTAAGAAACAAAATTTATTTTCCTATTTCTTCCACTTCCACTATCACTTTCCACTTTACTTTATTCTCACATGCGGCTGTCGGTGCCAACTCGCTTTTTTCTGCTGCCCAGTGCCAACTTTGCACCTTAAAGTCGTCTATCCTGACCAGAACTCGTCCCGATATCGTCTTCTTCTTCTTCTGTGCTACTGTCCTCAAAATAGGCGTCCTCCAAGGCATCGTGTCCGCCCTACGGCTTGAGCTTATTGAGCTTATTCGAAGCGAAGATAATACAAAATTTCAGTTCCCAGGGATGTCTACTGTTACGTAGCTATCATGAGGCAGGACCTTCGTTACACAATATGGTCCCCGGCTCTAGGCTCTAGGCTCCAGCTTGCAGCTTTCCCCCGACAACTGCGGTATATTTCCGCCAACACCGATTTGCCCGGCTGGAAAAATTATGGGTCCAATTATTGGTTGAACAGGGTGGTTTCTTGGGACTGGTTCTCTTCTATCCGCCTCAACGCCTCGCTTTGTACTTCCTCCAGATAACCCAAGCGTTCTTCATCTAACGATTGAAGTGCTAGCAGGAGTTTGTTTCCCAAGATGTCTCGAGCAAGAAAATTGAATAGAATCTCGTGTGGGCTGCGTCTGGCGGTCGTGTTCGATATGGTGTTTAGGATCCACTGTACTCGCCGTAGATGGTCGGACGGCCATCTTGACGTGCAGAATATCATTTTTACTGCAGTAAGCTTCAAATCCACTGCAAGTGAAGGCCGTGCCTCGGTCAGAGATGATGCGTTTAGGAACGCCGAATTATACGCAACACTCCTGCATGACGTGTAGGACTCCTCGGGTACTGGTGTCTTTGAATGGCCTTAAGACCTGATCTCTGAGAACCAAAAACACTGACACTGACTGACTCAGCAAAATGTCTAACGTCGTCGGGACCACGAGTTTGTCTTGTCCACCGACCTGACGGAACAGTCTCCCGCCTTTTAGGCAGTAGTTCTTTGTGAGTGCTGACCTTGCCCCGGAAAATATGCTTTTAGCAATTCAAGTTGCCGACCATCTTGTCGTTGAAACACTGCTATCTAGTCGTGGTCGGATGAAAAGCTGGTTAGCTGGTTATGTGAACACCCCTAACGATGCTTCCTCCATATCGATAGCCCCACCTACTGGCGCCCTACTGAGTGCATCTACGTGGCAGGCTCTCTTTCCCGATATATGTCTGGTCTTAAAAGAGAACTCCAGCAACCGTAGCCACCAGCGTGCAGCTCGGGTTACCAACCTGCATTCATTTGTGGTAGCAACGATGGCCTCACTCTCTGTAACTACGGTGAACTCCTTTCCCAACAGGAAACCCCGGAAGCGTTCCAAAGCGCCAACTTTCGCCAGTACTTCTAGTTCGTACGAATGGTATTTGGCTTTGGTCTCGGTCATCCGTCGGTTGAAGTAGGCAACTGGTTGCATCTTGGCGTTGTCCGTTTGTTGAAACAAAACCTTTGTTAGCCTGCCTGCCTGCGCTAGCGTCGGTGTGCACCTGGTGCCTTGCCCTAACATCGTACAACGCTAGGAGCGGACCCTCCGTCAACATTGTTTTAAGGGTCTCGAACGCAGTCCGTTGTTGGTCCGTCCACGTGAATGGGACGTCGGCTTTGATTAAGTCAGTTAGGGGTTTGGCTTAAACGGAGTACTTCTTTACGAATTTTCAAAAGTAACCACTGAGACTCAAGAGCTGCCTGACCTTGAAATTTAGTGACCCAAGAACTCAATGTTCTTTTCCAAAAACTGGCATTTTTTAAGTTGAGGGTCATCCCGACGTCTGTTTCGTAAGGACTCGCCTAAGCTTTTACATGCCTTCCTCTACAGACCTACTAGAGATTATGACATCGTTTAGGTATACAATCGTCTCCCCGTTCTTGTTGGCTGACTAGTTGGTTCATAACAAGCTGGAAAGCGGCCGGGGCGTCGACCAGCTCAAAGGGTAAGTGATTGAACTCGTACAACCCCTCCGAGGTGCTAAACGCAGTATATACCTCTTATTCTTCGGCGAGCGGAATTTGGTGGTACCCAAAGTCGAAGTCAAGTGCGGTAAAGAAAAAGACCTCAACACCGTATATTTCACGTATAGTGACACAGTCGCTGCCTTGGTCAATCAGGGCTTCAAAGGGTTGCCCGTTGACGACGACGTCTTTTTCGAATGGTTTTCGAATTTCGACCGGTCCGACCGCACTAAGTTTACCTGCCTTCATTGTTCCGGTACGGGTAAGTGATTCTGTCGAGGCTCACTTCTGACGAGTGTACCCTATTTGACAGCACTTGAAGCATCGTACCTCCGTGGACTTGGGTCCGTTTACTACAGGTTCCGGGGCCGGGTCCCTCGTACCTAAAGTGCTATGGGGCTCCCTAAGACTGAGCACCCAACGAATAAGGATAACAACCTCCCAACCAATCGAACGCACCACGACACGAGTGCCTGCCTAATTTCATTGTTATTCATTATTGAGATTGCATACTTCACCACCGCGTTTTCATTACGTATTCCAAGTGGTGCTCATACGGCTTCCGGATCCGGCTGTCGAGGTGTCGGTGCACACCAGCGGGATTAACCGTATTTGGGAAATACGAAAGGAAATTCCGTTAAAAGTCACACCATGACACTAACTCCGCGCTATCCGCCCATATTTTTGCGGCACCCTTTAACTTTGTGGTGACCGTCATGAGAACTAGCACTGTCTCCATCAAACGGTCGATATTGACCTACCATTTTTCCGACGCTTGATCTCGTGGCTCGAACTGAGCAATAACGACGTCCCTTACACCAAACACACAAGTTTTGACACTCGGAGTTGAATTAGCGTCAAGTGCCGAGCCCACAGTTACCTCAGGATTTTCCCGCTCGTTCGCCCGATTGAGTCGTTCGTATAGAGTTCGTCGTTATGACCTGTTGTGTCGAGCTGGTACTGTTCGAGCCGTTCTTTAAGCCCCGCAACGGTGATTTCGTCCATAGTTGGCAATATTAATGTGGGCATAATTGGCATTATCCCAAAACGGGTGCTGTTTGGGCGGTTCTTGAATGATGGTCCGCGCAGGCAATTGACCGAATTCATTTACTTATTTTCATTTTCATTTTGAAAAATGAAGAAAAAATTCGATGATTTTTTTTTTGTCGAAATGTATTTTATTTTATTAGTTATTGTTATTGTTTAATTGAAATGTATTTACTTTTGTTAATCGGACTGTATTTAATGTTTTTTTATGTTTAATCGGAATGTATTTAATTTTGTTAACAGGACTGTATTTAATGCTTTTCGTTTTTAATTGAAATGTATTTAATTTGGTTAATCGGACTGTATTTAATTAAATACCCTGCGATTTACGCGACATCTACATTATACTAGAAATTTGCGTATGGAGCAGTTGGTGTATAGGATTGACTATGGGGTAACTGAAATCATTTTGATACGGATGTGAAATTTCCAATTTGTAACTGAAACCATTTTGATGCGAATGTGAAATTTCGAATGTCATCCTGAAATCATTTCTGGGATCTGGCCGATAGGGTCTGGAGTTTTCGGAACTAAGCGATTCGTATGAAATTCGGTATATAAGACTAATATGCGACTATAAGACTAGTTCCTATGGAAATTCTGGGATCTGGCCAAAAAGGCCTCGAATTTTAGGAACTAAGCCATTTCTCAAGCGATTTTTTTAAAATGCACACACGCTAAAGGGATTTGCACCTTCATAATGCTTAGCACAGAGTGGGCGTTAGGAAATTAGGGAGAGGAAAAGATGAGATATCTTTGCACGTCTGTCTTAAATGACTGCAGATAATACAAATGCGGTAACATTGAACCGGAAATTCATTTCAGATAGCTATAGTGCGGCTAAAGGAGGAGTCTCTGAATTGGTTAGTACGTCCGAAGATAGGCATAATGGTAGACCGGTGGGCTCTAGTTGAGCCACGGGTAGTATGGTTGGGTTCAAGAACGGGCGGGATGCATCTGTATATTTTTTTGAACACCGCTTGTGGAAAAAGCGATAAAACAGTGACAAGCAGGAAACATTCCCACGATGTTCGAGCGATTCGATTTTTTTTGCGAATTTTACGTCACCAATAAGTCTAATAGATGCAATGTGGTTTTGGGGAACTAGTTTTATTCAAGTTTAGGGAAAATTTATTCCTTATAAATAGTAGCCAGATCTGAAGAAGTGAAGTACATCTTGCACCGTTTTAGGAAACCTTAACATTTCGCAAAATTCTTGACGATGGCAAATATATGATCGTTCCAACGGAGCTTGTTGTTGACGCACATACCAAGAATTTCGAGTTTTTCAGTTTCTTCGATGCAAGATTCATTCATGGATAAAAGTTGATGGTTTAAATTATGCTTGGACGACAGAAGACAGCCTTGAGTTTTGGAAGCGTTAAATTCAACTCTACTATGTAGTCCCCACCTTGTTATGCTGACAAGGTCGGAATTTTAAGAGCTTAGCATATGTTGTTGTTCATAAAGAGGGCTTACTGAAAGCGTGAAATCATATAAAAAGCTAAGAGTGCTGTCGTCAGTGAAAGAATGGATCTTATTAGAAGTGGCGGATAGGAGATCATTAATGAAAATCAGAAAGAGTGTCGGAGACAAAACACAGGCTTGATGTTGCTGGTGATGAAAAATGGGGTTTATACAAATAGCACTGCAGCCCATATGGATCTATTTCGCTTTCCCTGAACCATTTTTTTCTTCGCTAAGTCTGTTTAGCTTCGCTCTACATTCCTGCACAAGTTTGGATATGATGTGGAATGCATCCAGGGCTCTTAGCGCAGTTTGGCTGTCTGTCATGATAGCTATTAGTTCCTTTCCAGATTAAAGTAAGCACATCTCGATGGCATGTACTTCTGCCTGGAATATACTCGGGTACTGCCCCATTGCTACATATTACTTGGTTCGTGGCCCATAGACTCTAGTACCGTGCCTTCTTATTTCTTTGATCCATCCTTATACTAATTTATGGCACCCGAATATATCTGGTATTCAGTTTTAGATCTGAGTTCCTTCTTGGTGCTTATTATTACTTCAAAGTTCTTTTTGAAGTCAAGCTTTTGCACCATGATATTACACGGCATGCTCGCTCAGGGAGTTAGTTTGGCCAGTGATTCCAGAATCCCTCTTGCCCTGCCTTTCGTGAAGCAGCCTAGCTAGCTCAAACATAAATAGGTTTCCCTAGATTTGCTCTTTACGACTAAGTGTATTGTGAGTAGCCCAAGGATAGCCTCCATGGCAGGCAGGTTATCATGGTCCCTGTAATTAAAACACAGGCCAGCCTCTGCAGTTTTTCCAACTCTCTTTTTGTGGTGCTTAATTGGTCCCATTCGCCCATGCCACTGCTCTGTAGGTAATCATTAGAATAACTATCATGGTGTACATCCAGTGCATTATTCTGGGACTAACATCCCAGGGTTTACCTGTCGCCCTTCTGCTCATCATGAGTGCTCTTTTCGTTTTTTGTTGTACTGCTTGTTGGTGTTTGTTTCATAGCAGTCTACTATCAAATATCAGTCCAAGGTATTTAACCTTTTTTGCTGATAGTGATCTCTTCTTTATTAAGGGCAACCGGGTGCATTCGCCCCAGCTTCCTTTTATTGGGCTGCTTAGCTCCAGTTTAAAGGCCAAAATTAGGGAAAGAATTGATGGTGAGGGATCATGTCGTGGGTCGTCGAGTGGAGACAGTGTTGGAGGTTGGGGACAATTCAAACGAGATGGGTTTGGGTGCAGATACATGATGGTGAGGTTTTCTGGGTGGGAGAGGAGCGAATCTGATGGGTTTTGGAGCTGGTTTAGGTTTACGGAGGATGTTAGTTAGAGGTTGGTTTTCAGATACATTATGGGGAGGTTGATTGGATTGGAGGTTTAGTGGGATTTGCGAAATCCCACTTCTGACATCAATTGTTAACAAATTTAGGCCTACTCGTACTTAAGAGTTCGTAATGGGTTTAGAAAAAACACAACACAAGTTTGTTTATTCACAAATTACAACTTTAATTCTCTGGAAATGGCAAAATACCGAGTGCTGTGACGCCGGTATTTTGCTATATTAGCCCTACTATAGCAAGAATATTGAGTACTGCGACGTCGGTATTCTGCTATATTAGTAATAACAACAAGTTGAGTGTGATAACTCAAGAACTTGATTGTTATTGTCAAAAATTGTTCGTAAAGAACAGAGGTCAGCGGTGAGCTTTCCTTTTAGGAGAATTGGTTGTGTGTTACAACGTCTTCATCCTCTCGAGCAGATATTACCGCCTACCGCAGTATGTTCTACTCTGCTTTTCTTGGGTGATCCTAGCCTATAAGTGTGTCTAATTATTTATATGGCCTGGGAATTATATTTTGCTACCCGTTTAGAAAAATAGTGGATTTTCATATATTGCTATATACTAATATTTCATAATTATCTTCTTATAAGTTTTGTTCATTATTAAATTTATAGTATTAATCGGGTGGCAAACCTTTTCCCAGAAAGAAAAAAAACAATTTAATTGGTTCAACCGCCGGATTGAACCTCGCACCCACTGAATACCGGCCGAGTACGCTCGCATAGTGCCAATGTGATATATAGACAATATTAGTTGGTTATGTAATATGTATGGAGTGACTGCGTGTTTTGTACCGTGAGTGATTTCTTTAGACATATGGTTTGTAGCGAAGTAGATTTTACTCAACTTCGTTACAGTGTTATGGCTGAGACTGGGCGGTACGGTGGGAACGTCTATTATGGACGACCTGTCGGCGTTTTCGCTTGACAACTGCATTGTCTGTTTTAAATGAATTCCAGAATACTCCACGGTTTCGGCAGGTGCTTGCTGTATGCGCTTGGTAACAACGGCTGAACCGGCTGTATATTCTGTTGACAGTGGTCCATTCTGAAAAGTTGGCCAAACGGTTTGCATTGTTGATCAGTACGGTGTGCCAATGAGTTGGTTTTTTAGTTGGTAAAACAATTATACGGGACATTACTGGGTCGCTTTGAAGATGAAGACCAGAGCAGTGAGAACTAGGGTTTGCAATCCCGGACGATTTTCTTAATCCCGGCATTTCGGTATTGATATTTTCTAATGTCGGGATCTCACCGGGATGGATTACACCACAATAATTCATTCATTTTATTAAAAAAAAAAACATAAAAATTAAAATTTTTCATGTAAATTCTCTAAAAATCAAAAGTGTACTGAATTCAACTATAAATGCTGAAATATAAAAATTAATACGAAGCACTGCAACCCAAGAACAAAATAACCCCAATCGTAAAGCAAGCAGCACTTCCCACAGCGCACGGCGCACAGCGAACAACGCACACAGAATAAAGTCATTATAGTATGAAACCGTGGGAAAAATTTGTATGGGAGCCCCCCGATCCCGCGGCCCGATCACTCTCAAATTTTAATAGAAAGTATTGTCACCGAAAATATACACGTGTGAATATTTTGTGCATGGAATAATGAAATCAGACCGCTGTTCTACTTTCATTGGTTTTTAGAACAAGCTGTGCTGCTATACGGTTTCAGCCAAATTTGTAACATACCTCCCCAGTCGAGGTATAGTAAAAATGGCAAAAATTATTTTTTTTAAACATTCTCCGATCACTACCAAACTTTTACAAAAAGTGTTTTCCATCGGAGATACACATGCGTATAAAATTTGAAGAAAACCGGATACTTTTTTTTTACCCCAGGGCCCGATCACTTCCAAATTTTTTTAAAAAGTGTTGTCCATTAGAGATGTATGTATAGGTGCCCCTCGACCCCGGAGCCCGATCACTTCCAAATTTTTACAAAAAGTGTTGTACATCGGAGATAAAATGGCGTATAAAAATTGAACAAAATGGGTACTTTTTTATAAAATTTGTATGGGTGCCCCCCAACCACGGGGCCCGATCACTTCCAAATTTTTACAAAAGCTGTTGTTAATCGTAAGCATGTGTATAAAATTTAAAGAAAAAAAGGGTACTTTTTTTTATAAAATTTGTATGGGTGGGGGGGCTCGATCACTTAAATTTTTTTACAAAAAGTCTTGTTCATTGGAGATACACATGTGTACACATACACATACGCGTCTAAAATTTAAAGATATTCGGGTAAATTTTGTAAAATATTTGTACGGGAGCCCGCCCGACACCGAGGCCCGAGGGGCCCAAATTTTAATAGAAAGTGTTGTCATCGGAAAAATTTAGGAGCCCTCCGATCCCGCAGCCCGATCATTCTCAAATTTTAATAGAAAGTATTGTCATGGCAAATACACATGTCTGTACAGTTTGAATAAAATCGGACTTTAGGAAGTAATTTTCAACTACCGCTTTGGATCCATACTTATGAATGGGTGAAATATAACTTTCTTTTCCAATAAGAAAGAAACAAACCCGTCCTCAGTGACTTATTGAACATATGAGATAAAGCATAAACTAAATGTTGGCAGCAGTATTTAAAAAAAGAGTTGCAAATAAATTGACCATCAGCTTTAAAGATTGGCTCAAAATTTTTTATACAATCAACAATATCTTTCTGAGATATGTCGATAATATTTATTTCACAAAATGGTTCTATAAAATTATATCTTACATCACCATCATAAACGATATCATTATTTAAATTATTTTTAAAGAATGAGGCGAAGAAATCACAAATAGTTTCCATTGAATCCGAAGAAGAGCCTGCATAAGTCATGACCGATGCCGATGACCGATAGACATGTTTTTTTCTTACAATTCAAGAATTTTCAAAAAGCTTTTGTTTTTTATGTAAGGTTCGTCTCAACACAGAAAACATATTGACCATAGAGAAATTTGCTTAAAAAATTATATTCCCGACTCAGTCTTAAGAAAATTGTTGTGTTTAACTCGAAAGGATTTAACTTTAATTTCTTATGAATTTTATTTCTGCAGTTTTTTAACTTTGATAACGACCATAACGAAAATGACCAATCAATTGCGAACAAATGGGATTCCAATGACTCAAAATTGGCTTTTGAGAAATTGAATTTAACACTTTTGTTGAATGGTTCGTTTGTTTTAAAATGTAGTCTATTAATTTTTATATGAAAATCACAGAGATGCCTATCAGGTTTACAAAAGGGAGAAAGAACTTTAGAAAATTTAAAAATACTAAATCCAAAACAAAAAACATTATTTGGATTTGAATGGTTGATTTGCTTCAGCGATAGACCCACTAACCCATCAACAAAAATTATTTCATCGACTGTAGTGTTGTTGAATGGTAACAAAAGCTTGTCTTCGTCAATCCAGCTCCAAGAGATTTTAGTTAAATTAAAATCACCCAATACACATAAATGTTGATGTTTGGATAACCCAGAAGAGAGACTGTCAGTAATTCAAACACATTCTTCGTAATCCACTGTAAAACAGCAAGGAGGTATATAGCAGGATCTGATCCTGATTCTGATCCTCTTATCTGCTTATAAGCTACTACTCAATAATTGAGGTAGTTCTTACTTTTTTGTATGAGAATTGTGTAATTTTTCTGTCAACACACTAAAAACGAAAGAAAAATTAAACTTGAAGCAATTAGACATTCATTTTATTTTTAAGACTCAGCGTAATGCAGAGACTTTGTCACTTTGAAATTTGGAAATTGTGCCTGGCCCAATCACGCTACCACCACCCAACTGACCACCAAGACCCACATAAAGATTATCTATCAAACGCATGGTCTTCGAGTCAATCTCATACAAACAATACCTAGCCACCCACCTAGTCAACACCGTGAAACAAACATCCACCCAAACCATCCCCAGCACATCCCAAAGTATCAGATATATCGGACGAACGGTGTTTGAGTTAATGGCGAACAGACATGCAGGCACACAGACAAAGTGCCCGTGGCACGTCTGTCTGTCGGTCGGTCGGTCAGTCGGTTGGCTTGTCGCGGAATCTTGCGAACAATTTTTAACCCACTTCCCAAAGCCCATTTTTAACACATGTGCATTACCGGAGACAACACTTTCTATTAAAATTGGGGGCCCTGAGGCCCCTTATTTTTTAAATATAAGCTCGATTAATTTGCCCATGTAAATAAAATTTTTTCATGTAAAGTCTCTAATAGGAGATACATATGTGTTTATAATGTATAGCCTATATATGAGGGGTACCCATGTAAATTAAAATCCCTATGCCCTGAGGCCCGAAGGATGCCCGTATAAATTTTTTTTTAAAATTAGCTCGATTTTCACCAATTTAAAACACATGTGTACCACTGATGGATAAAGTTTTTAGTAAATTTTTTGAAGTGATCGGGCCCTGAGACCCAAATGGTGCCCATGTAAATTTTTAAAAAATTAGCACGATTTTCTTCAAATTTTAACCACATGTGTATCTCCGATGGACAAAACTTTTTGCAAAATTTTTGGAGTGAACGGGCCCTGAGGCCTGAGTGGTGCCTATGTAAATTTTTTAAAAATTAACCCGATTTTCTTCAAACTTAAAACACATATGTATCTCCTATTAGAGAATTTACATGAAAAATTTGAATTTTATGGGTTGTTTTTTATATAACTATAAGATAGAATATATCCTTCCAAAATTAATTGTGTACGTTCATCACAATAGAAACCGTACATCAAAAGGATTTTACGCTCTAAAAATTCGACACAAGTAATTTCTTGTTTTTGATCATCTTGACTTTTGCGAAGAAACAAAAACGAGTCAAATGCAAACATATCTCAAAGTTAGTGGTTAAGGTAGAACATTCAGCTTTCTACCCATGACAATACTTTATACTCTATTAAAATTAAAAAAATAACCCACTTTTTTAAATTCTCTATATTAACTTCGCGTGCCGGTGACTGGCTGGTGGGCAGAATCTTGTGATCAATTTTTAACACACTTCCTAACGTGCAATTTTCTTCAAACTTTGCATACATGTGTATTTCCCATGACAATACTTTCTATAAATTTTGGGCACCTCGGACCTCGGGGTCCTTCAAATTTTTCTTCAAATTTTATACGCATGTGTATCTTTGATGGACAACACTTTCTGTAAAAATTTGGAAGTGATTGGGCCCATGGGTCGGGGGGGCACCCATACAAATTTTATTAAAAAAATACCCAATTTTCTTCAAATTTTATAAGCGTGTGTATCTCCGTTGGACAATATTTTTTGTAAAAATTTGGAAGTGAAATGGCCCCGGGGCGGGGGGGCTCTCTAACAAAAATTTGAAAATATTTACCCGATTTTATTCAAACATTGTGTTTTAATTTTTATGGCTTGTTTTATTAAACAACTAGCTGTTCCCGGGCGCTTTGCTACCCGCCCACTGACGCCACGCCCACTTACACACGCGTTTCCCGGCTGCCCCATCCGACTGACCCCCGCCCACTGACCTCCCGCCAACTGACCACCCACCCATTGATCTCAGACACACTGACCCACCGCCCACTGAACTCACACCCACTGACCTCCCGCCCACTGACCACCCACCCATTGACCTCATACACACTGACCCACCACCTACTGAACTCACACCCACTGACCTCACACCCACTGACGCCACGCCCACTTACACCCGCGTTTCCCGGCTGCCCCATCCCACTGACCCCCCGCCCACTGACGCCACGCCTACTTACACCCGCGTTTCCCGGCTGCCCCATCCCGCTGACCCCCGCCCCCTGACCTCCCGCCCACTGACGCTATGCCCACTTACACCCCAATAACTAACCAACTCACCAATCCAGTCGGGTCCAAATGTTGTCAACGACTTTCTTTTTATTTAAATATTATATGGTGTGAATTTGAGCCAAATCGTTCCATAATTAAGAATTTTCAGAAAAAAAACCGACACCAGCGCCACCTAGCGGGGCTTAATTCACCTTTTAAACCTTTTCTGGACTTCCACAAATAATTTAAAACCAAAATTAGCCAAATCGGTTCAGCCGTTCTCGAGTTTTAGCCAGTCTAACGAACAGCAATTGATTTTTATATATATAGATAATTTACAAAAATAAAAACATGTTCGTTTGTATACAAATTACAACTTTCATCAGTCTCCCATTGTCTTTCGTCAGAGTCAGACGTCGTCGTCATTTATTGCGAAAAAACCGGTTTTGCCTTCGATAGTGAGCGAGTGCATATGCGCGATCATCAAAGCTGGTAGCTTCGTTTTAAAATTTTACGGAAGAGAAACACGTGGCTTTAGTAAAGTTAAATAAAAGTTTGAAAAATTATACTCGTAATTTTTTCAATTTTTACAAGAAGTGTTGTTCGTCGGATATACACGATCATTCAATTTGAAGAAAATCGGCTATAAGTATGAGTTTTGATGACTCTGGTTTTCATGAGCCGCGAGTACGATCTCAAAAACTAAATCGCTCGAGATCACGATTGAGTTCGAACGAATCAATAATCTCTAAAAGGCAGAAGCAAAATAATTCAAGCAATCAATTTAGCATTCTTAAAACTGATGTTCAAGAACCTGAAACATCATCTTCTATTCAAAATAATACTAAAACTAGTAAACCTCCACCATTAACAATTTTTGGTAGGAATATAAATGAAATCTCAACAATTGCTCAAGAAGTGGTAGCTATCAAAGAGCATATTCGTATTAAACTTCAATAAAAACTTAGTAGAGCGTAAAACCAAGCAAAAAGACTTAGAGACAATAGATCCTAAGCAAAGTAAAAAAGACTTAGAGACAATAGATCCTAAGTAAAGTAAAAAAGACTTAGAGACAATAGATCCGAAGCAAAAACAAAATGACTTAGAGACAATAGATACTAAGTAACATAAAAAAGACTAAGCATTCTTTAAAATTAACAACAAACTTGGTAGAAAGTAAATCTAAGAAAAATGAAAATAAAAATTTGAGCCAAAAAGAGCAAATGGAATCACAGTATGAAGAAATATTAATAAAAGGAAAGATTAAGGTAAAGAAAGTTAAAGTGCTAGCGCAAAAAGATTTAATTCAACAAAGTGAGGTAATTAATGTTTCTAAAAGTAAGCCTTCTATATATAGCGGATCTGGGAAAGTAGCTCTTCCAAAACCAGAACGTATTTTTGATGGAGCAAAAGAGAACATCATGAAAACCAAACAAAAATGTGTTGACCAGATTATCATACCTTCACGAAGTACTCTATTTTCTAAAGTCGCTTTTAATTGTGCAAATGACGTCGTCATTCGGAAGAAACAGGTTTCACCTGGGGTCTTTTTGGCCTCTTCCATCGCCCAGTCAAGTGACAATTTTGCAAAAGTCTTACTACTAAATATTAATGAACACCCAGTGCAGCTAAATGCACACGATCTGAGTTTAGAATGGGATAATTTAGACGAGTTTAATTTTCTCTCAGCAGATCCGGAAAACGATTCGGTATACAAACGGTTAGAAAAACTGGAAAAACTAGTGGACATAAACCACGGTTATAAAGAAGAAAGATCTTCCATAGTCCAGATATGTCGTGAATTTAATGATTTGTTTTACTTTCCTGGGGATAAGCTCACTTGTACCAATGCAGCTACACACCAGATAATCACTGAAGTAGGTAAACCTCCTATATATGTTCGACCATATGGACTGCCAGAAACAAGCAGAGCTGAAATTAATAAACAGGTAGACGAAATGCTAGAAAACGACATTATCTGACCAAGTTACAGTCCTTGGAATTCACCTCTGTTACTTGTTCCTAAAAAACCTGATGCTCAAGGTAATAAAAAATGGCGAGTAGTTGTAGACTACAGACGTCTAAACGATGCAACTGTTGGGGATGCATTTCCGCTTCCCAATATAACAGACATTTTGGACCAACTAGGTAATTCAAAATATTTCAGCACGTTAGATCTTGCAAACGGCTTTCATCAAATTTTAGTTTAAGAAGAAGATCGGGAAAAGACAGCGTTCAGCACTCCCACTGGTCATTGGGAGTATAACCGTATGCCTATGGGTATGAAAAACGCTTCCGCCACTTTGCAAAGAACGATGAATAATGTTTTAATGGGTCTAATTGGAATAGAATGTTTTATTTTTGTTGATGACATTGTAGTTTATGGACCTACTTTGGACGAACATAACCGAAAGTTGCGAAATGTTCTAACAAGGCTACGGTTTAACAAATTAAAACTGCAGCCAGACAAATGCCATTTCATTAAACGAGAGCTTATGTACCTGGGACATATTATCAGTGATGAAGGAATCAAGCCAAACCCAGGCAAAATAGAGGCGGTAAAAACTTATCCAAGGCCAAAGAAAGCCAAAGATATCAAAGCATTTTTGGGATTTGTAGGATACTACCGAAGATTTATTCCTTAGTTTGCCCTGATAGCTAAACCGCTAAATAACTTGTTGAAAAAGAACATAGATTTCAAATGGGATGCTTTATGTGAAGAAGCTTTTGTCATTTTAAAAGAAAAATTAATCTCCTCACCAATATTAATTTACCCAGATTTCAAAGAAAAATTTCTTATCAGTACCGATGCAAGTGATTTTGCAATAGGAGCCGTATTATCTCAAGGTAAAATAGGCCAAGATAAGCCTATATATTACGTCAGCCGTACCCTAAATGTTGCTGAAACAAAATATACCACTACCGAAAAGGAGTTATTAGCAATCATATTTGCAGACAAGCAATTCCGTCCTTACGTCTACGGTAGAAAATTTACAATTCTCACGGATCACAGGCCGCTTCAATGGCTATTAAATCTTAAAGATCCTACATCGAGATTAGCGCGATGGCGTATTTCATTGGAGGAATATGAATATGAAATTATATACAAGCCAGGCAAATGTAATGCCAATGCCGTCAGTCAGCATCGAGCGCTCAACACGAGCACATCTCATAAAGATCCCGCACCAGATCGCTCATCTACCTGCTACCGGCTACGGAAAAAAACGCGAGCATTTCGCTACCTGTGACTTTTTTAGAATATTTAAATTCACTAATTACTTTTTCATTTCAGACACATATTTAGAATTAATAGTTATTTAATTTCAGAAAATTTTTTTTCAGCCCTATAAAATGGGGAAAAAACAGAGAAGAAAAGAAAAGGTTAATGAAGTATTAACCTTAATTAGACAAGAAGTCTCCAATCATGGTGGTGAATTCCTCGCATCTCTGTACGAAAGGCTGGATGAAGTCAACCAGCTTTGCGAAGACGCCACTTCCTCTAAAGAGGAAAATATGAGCATAGGCGAGGAATCGGATATTGAAGCGTCCGATTCCATTACCAGCGAAGAGGAAAATGCAGAAGAAGACAATCGCAAAGAGCGGTCTTCTCCTGTAACCGTGCCAGTAAAGGTAAAAAGGAGGAGATTGTCTGAATCCAGACCATCATCACCAACAACATCATCTTCTCCTGCAGTAGTTACTGTTGAAGGAAGCAATCCGCCGAATGTCACTGCTGTAGAGAAAACAGCCAAGGCAAAAGAGGCACAAAATGTCACTAAAAAGACACCACCACCTGTCGTTCCAGCAACCAAAAAACCCCAGTCTACGGGACCAACAACAAAAACTTTTGCCATGCCGCCAATAGTCTGCTTTAGACTAAACGTCGCTGAACTCTCAAAGTTCACGAGGAGTGCCAATATATGTTGCAGAATTCGCAACATCAATAGCAGCAAATCGGTCGTTACGGCCATAAACAAAGACGGCCACCAGCGAATTCGGTCTTTCCTACAGTCAGGAAAGACTGAATTCAACACCTATACCGCTAAGGAGGACAGGAAAGAATTGTTGGTCCTTAAAGGTATTCACCACTCCTTTGACACTGAGGATGTCAAGGAAGCGTTGACAGCAGAGGGTGTCCCTGTAGTGTAGGTCAAACCCTTGAAATCGCAGAGGAACGACAGGAAATTTAACCATTTCATTGTCGAACTTGAGAAGAACTGCGATAAGGCAGCAGTTTGCTCAAAAACCCTCCTAATGAACCAGGTGGTGCATTGGGAAAAGCTAAAACCAGCCGGCATTACCCAATGCAAAAATTGCCAAAAGTTTGGACATGTCGCAAGCAATTGCGGCATGAAATACAGATGCGTTAAGTGCAAGGACGAACACTTACCTGGAAAATGTCCAGAAATGTAGACAACAAGAAAGACGACAACGTCTTCTCCACAAATTGCCAAAAATCTGGACATCCTGCAAACTATCGAGGATGTCCTAAATATAAAGAAAAAATGGCGGAAAAAGTAAAAACCGCCCAAAAGAAGGAGCAGCATAAGTTTTCCCAGAAATCTGCTGCAAAAGCAATTGTGAAAGGAGTTAGCTTTGCTAGTATAGCTGCTATGGGGACTGCTAGCAAGCCAGCAACAATAAACAAACCACCACCAACTATCCAAGCAAGCAAAAAACCAGTAAGTAAGCAAGCTCCAAAACCGGCACCATCTACTGGAAAATCTAACATCTTCGACAATACGGAAAGGCTATTTGGAGCAGACTTTTTCACAATTCTGCAGAAAGCAAGAGAAGTAGTGCCTGCTAATTATAGCAGTCTTGATGACAGGTCCAAAACAACCGTTTTGGGTCGACTTATTTGTGAATTATGTTCACAATAAGCAGGATAAATATATTTTCATATAACGTGAACACTATTTATTCGTTAGCTAGGCGTATAACACTAAAATTATTTATTAAAACTAATAAACCTGACATTCTTCTTTTACAGGAAACAAATCTCACAGGGAGAAATCCATTCAGTCCAGACGGATACAACATTCACAGGGTCGACAAAAGCAGTGATTACTCTGGGACGACGGTCCTTATCAGGAACACTATGACAGATGAAAAGGTGCAAATCAGTGGTTTGCGTAGCATGGAAGCAACAGCTGTCAGCATCAAAGTCAACGAGGTTGAGACCTTGTTGGTAATATCAATGTACAATCACTGTAATGCAACGAGGGAAAACATTCGACGGGATCTGCAACCTGTCTGCGGCATCTCCTCTAGGCACACATACTGTGTGGTTGGAGGGGATTTTAACGCTAGGCACACCCGATGGCAAGATGAAGTGTGCAACAATCAAGGAAAGGCCATTGTAGATTGGCTGGATTCAAATCCTCAGCACCATACCATGGCTGTTGTTTCACAGCCCTGGAAGACATATCCTCGGACACCATCCATGCTGGATTTCTTCTTGGCAACGACAAATTTCGACAACATTCTGCCGGAATTAAGGAATTATTCCTGTTTTGCACATGATAGTGATTCGGATCATTTGGCCATTGAGCTTCGAGTGAGGTTGAATCAGCGAATTGTGCAAGTTACCCCAACACCTGAACTACACATCAACTTTACGAAAATAAACTGGAACCGGTTTAGATCAGAAGTCGAAGCTGCACTACAAATTCCAGCGGCATGTAGAAATCTGGAGAATAATGAAATTGATGATGCCATCAGAAATTTCGAGACTTCAGTGAACACAGCCATAGATCGGCAGAAAACTGTTCGTTCTAGCAGGGATCGGTTTCAACATCTACCTGAGAATATTCAGGCAATATATGCTCACAAGCAAAGGCTAGGGAAACGCCTTCAGAGGATCTTCAACAGGACTCTCAACACTGTTAATGACGAATATCAGTCTGTATTTTCGCAACTGCATTGTGCAGTAATCATGCTACGTCAAGCTGTGCGAAGTTACCAGGAAGATGAACTGACCAAACGACTTCAGAACATCAAACCAGGCCCGGATGCTTTTAAAAAGCTGAATTCTGTGATCGGAAAACGTATCTCCATTCCAGAAAGTATCTCGTTTGGAGAGCAAGTAGCATCCAGTCCTCTTGAAAAAGCCGAAGCCTTTGCCTGTCATTTCGAAATGAGCTTTACGGACCAATCACCAGCTCATCTTCCAGATTTTGTAGAGCAGGTTGAAAGTCTTGTGGAAGACACAACTTCTCCAAGAAATTTTGAAGTGCAGTTCAGTGAAGACAATCCCGCTAGCGCACCCGTTGACGTGGATATGTTCACAGGGACAGCAGTTGTCAGTGATTTAATTATGAGTGGAAACTCTAAAAAATCATCGGGCACTGACGGAATTTCCAATTTTTTACTTAAAAAGCTGCCGAATATGGCGATTTTGATGTTAACTATAATATTCAACAATTGCCTAAACAATGGTTACTTTCCAGACATCTGGAAAGGGGCCAAAGTAGTACCAGTTCCCAAGAAAACTAACCGTTCTAGCGTAACTGGTTACCGTCCCATAGCTTTACTGTGTTGTACCAGTAAAATATAGGAATCCTTGATCCGAAAAAAAATCAATGAGTATTGTTCGGAAAGAAATCTAATTCCTGCCTTTCAGTTCGGCTTTCGAGAAAAGCACTCTACGCTGCACCCTCTGATGAAGCTTCACAGTAACGTCACTCGAGGACTGAATGTCAAAAGTAGTACAGTAGCCTGTTTGTTAGACATCGAAAAAGCTTTCGATAGCGTCTGGACAAACGGGCTTCTGTACAAACTTATTAGATTTGGTTTCCCCAATTATATTGTGAAAATAATTAAAAATTTTCTTTTTAACAGAGTCTTTTTTGTACAGGTGTATGGCAGCCAATTGACAAGGAAAAGGATTAAAGCCGGAGTTCCTCAAGGCTCCAGACTTGGACCAGTCCTATTTAGCATCTTTATGGCGGATCAACTCACCAATGCAGCCAGAACAAGGACAATGCTTTTCGCGGATGGCTCCATAACCTATGCCGTCTCCCGCTCTGCTGAGATAGCTGCCCGAAGAGTGGAGGAACACCTCCGAAACCTTTGGGAGTACTACCTGAAGTGGGGACTGAAGATTAACGCCAACAAAACGGAACTCGTCTGCTTCCGAATACCAGCAACCGAAACAAAGATAAGAAAAATCGCAAGGAGGTGCAGAGTCTTAAAAATCACCCTTCCGGATAACACGATAATAAACACCAAGTCAGAGACTAAGTACCTGGGAATCAACTTTACTGAGAGGCTCAAGTTTAACTCTCACATCGAAAAAACAATGAAAAAAGCGAACTACGCTCTTCATTTGGTGCACCCGCTACTAAGAAGACGAAACGGACTGTCCAACAACACCAGGCTGCTCATCTACAAGCAGCTCACCAGGCCAGTGATAACCTATGGCTATCCCATATGGTTCACCGTCTCACCAACAACGATGAAGAATATCTCCCTATTTGAAAGGAAGGTACTAAGGATCTGTACAGGGCTCTGGAGGGTGCCAAACAGCTATAAGTTTGTGTCGACTGCAAGACTTTACGAAGCAACAGGTCTGCTGCCAATAACAGATCACTTGTTTCAAATGGCGAGGAAATTCGTCGACGGATTGGAAACTCATCCAAGTCCTGAGATGCAAGGACTGAGAAGCGAAGAAATCGAGCCAAGTCACCGGTACATCTACATCAGAGGATTCACAGAAGCTAGATTCGACGACATCCTTAATAATCAAGACGTCTTCTTCTACGAGAAGGCCATCAATCAACATTACAGAGGCTGAAGATCGCCCTCTTTATACCTCTAATATTTTTTTCATTTTTATTTTATTTTAGAAATTATTGTTTAAAATTAAATTGCTTTAAATATAACATGTAGTAGATTAAGTAGTCAAAAATATTGTTTAATTATAAGCAATACAATAATGTAAACACGTCGGGACCTTATTGTTGAGCCGACACTTATTAATAATAGTTATAAGTTTAGTTTTAAGTCAAAATTGTATATTTCCGAAATGTTAAATAAAATATCTTAATCTAGAAAAAAAATGCCAATGCAGTCGCATCCCTGGAGATACACAAAATGACACAATCAATGGAAAAGTTTTAGTCGCTACTAGGAGCAAAGCTAAACAGCAAAACCTCGATGAAATAATCATAGTAGGAAGTGAAGAAATTGGGCCTCCACCTACTGAATATACTGTAATCAAGACTTGTAAGCCCATAACGCTAGCTGAAAACAATTCTCCGATACAGAACTTTTTTCTACCTCACGAAACACGACAAGAGGAAACTTTATTTAGGAATATTCCTGGATATTCTCGCCCCAATCCTAATGCATTAAAAATATTTCCTCACGCAACAAAATCTTCAACATACGTTATCACTTCTTTGCCCTTGCATCTTACGGAAAAGGCTACTTTAGAAAAACACATCATTCAGATCCGGAATTTTTGTCAGAAAGAAAAAGTTAAAAGTATCGATATATCAATTCCCAAGAACCATTTTTTGATTATTTAAAATCCTCTATAATGCAGGCATTTTCCCAAACAAAACTCGATATTTATTTGTATTTGGACAACCGAATCATTCTCACAGATCCCCAAGAAATCGAAAGAATTTTGCATGATTTTCATAATTCACCTTTCGGAGGTCACCAAGGAACCTCTAGAACAGTTAAGCGTCTCCGAACAAGATATTATTGGCCCACTTTGGTCAAAGACACAAAGGAATTCATTCGAAAATGCGAATCCTGCCAAAGAAACAAGTTAAGGCAAAATCCACGAATTCCGATGAAAGTCACGACAACTAGCACAAGTCCATTTGAGCGTGTAGCTTTGGACATTGTCGGGCCACTTCCAACTAGCTATGAGGATAACAAATATATACTTACCTTTCAGGACGATTTGACAAAGTTCACTGAAGCTATGCCTCTTCCAAATGCTGAAGCTTCAACTGTGGCGCGTTGTTTCATCGAAAAAATAATATGTCGTTTTGGACCACCCGATGCGGTATTAACTGATCAAGGTACTAATTTCTTGAGTAACCTTTTTAAGGAGGTTTGTAAGCTTTTAAATATCAAAAAGATACAGACGACTCCATATCATCCGCAAACGAACGGAGCCTTAGAGCGTAGCCACAAAACGCTAGCCGAATATCTCAGGCACTATGTCGACAAAGACCAACTTTCATGGGACACTTGGTTACCATATTCAATGTTTGTATATAACACGACACCTCATAGCAGTGCAAAGTTTAGTCCTTTTGAACTTATTTATTGATTTCCTGCACGGATCCCCAATTCCATAAACCGAAGTCCTAAGTCTCTTACAATTATGATAACTATGCTTCAGAGCTAAAAGCCTGTTTACAGCATGGTTATCAGATCGCCAAACAAGTCTTACTGAAAAAAAAAAGAGAAGTCCAAAACATACTACGACAGGGGATCCAAAGATAAAAAATTTAATGTAGGAGATAAAGTTTTTATAAAAAACCACACACGAAAGAATAAGCTCTCTGCATTATGGGAAGGACCGCATGAGGTAACCAACATAATATCTGATGAGAATACAGAAGTTAAAGTGGGAAACAGATTTAAAATACTCCATAATAACAACGTAAAAATGTTGTCAGAATAGTTCAAAATTTAGACAGCACTCTTTTAAGGAATTCTTTCATTCCGATGATAAACTTAACTCTTTTGAAATCTAACATTATCACGACTTCTACGAACGTAACATCTATTAAACTGCTTAAATACAATGAAAACAATAATCTGGCAGAACTTTCTTACCAAGTAGATTTGTTAAAGAAAGAGGAAGGAAAAGGTTTGCAAAATTTATATAAGCAAGATGTTCATCATTATACTGTAATATATAGTTTGGCTTTAGTGGCATGCATAATCCTGTTGTACATCTATAAATACAATTCTAAATTGAAAGCCATTATAACAGAATTTAGACAGCAACCAACAGAGAACGAAACTAAACCAAAACCCAATATAGAAGCTATCGATGAAGTTTTTGTTGATCAATCAATTGTACTAGAACTAGATAACAACAATGCTAACCCAAACCCAAGTCCAAGATTCACATTGGCATCATAAAATTCACACTGTCATCATAAGATTCACATTGTCATTATGAATGAAAACATATATATATTTTAATGAAGAAAAAAATTTTTATTAATTAATAACGTTTGAAATAATTTTTAGAAATATGAAATAAAAACATAAAAACTATTATTAATGTTTGGAATATTATTAACTATTGTAAATCATAATTTATTAATATTCAAAATCAATTTTTAGAATTTTAAAAAATAGAATAGAATCGTAAAACCAATCAAAACAAAAAATTTTATCGTAAAACCAATCAAAACAAAAAATTTATTAATGGTTAAAATCAATTTTTTAAAATTAAGTAATATAGAATAGAATCATAAAATCAATTTTTAGAAATACAGAATAAAATCATTAAAATCAATTAAAATAAGAATAGAATCATAAAATCAAGAAAAAAATTAAACTACTTTACTTTTTATAAATATGTACACAAGAAAAGAAAACGAAGAAAAACAATAGTGTACGGTTAAATATGGCTTTTCAACAACTATGCTTCAAAAATTCCAACCGTGGAACCGTGGTGGGATGTAGTGATCGCACTACTTGTCGCCTCATCAAATCAACTCAACTCAAAATCAACTCTCCTAAATACGATTCTTCTTTCCCACAGCGTCAAATGCGTCACAATACCGAAAGTACGCCAAGCACGCTACAGCGCTCACTTTGCATGTCAAACATAAAAATTCCATGTTCATGAGCTCGTCACCCGATATCCGCTACATTCAATAGCATTAAAATATACATTCAATAGCAATACACATACTTCATGCGATCGCTCTGCCTTCAATGCTGTGTGTATACAGCACTGCAGCTATAACAAATAGCAATGCACGTAAATCATGCGATCGTTCTGTGTTTAATGCTGTGTATATACGGCACTGCAGCTATAGCATTCCCAATTATTCCATACCGAATACAATGCTGTACGGCGGCGGATACACACAAAATCCAAAGTCAAGTACAATTATGAATTGTAGGTATAGAGAACAAGGGTGAATGAACATCGTCAACGACAACAGCTGGGAAATATCGTTGATGAGTGCATTTCCGTGAACTGCGTTAATTTGGGCACGAAGATCGTTTGGGTTTGAGCGTATAAAAAGGGAGTGAAATCCAGTTGAAGAGTCAGAGTTCATCCAATACATTCTAGTGGAGGTCGCAGCCAAGCTGAAGACAGCGGGCCTCCCTAGAACTAATAATAATATAGAAACATTAAAGTCAGAGTTAATCTAAATTTTAAACGACGAACATTCTAGTAGAGGTCGCAGCCACGCTAAAGACAGCGGGCCTCCCTAAGATTGTGAAATTATTAAACTATTCAAAACTATAAAATTAGCTAGTAGAGGTCGCAGCCACACCTAAGACAGCGGGCCTCTCTGGTAATATATAACCAAAAATAAAATAAAGTTCTAAAAATAAAAACAAACGTTTTTTTTTCTTTAATTAACCGCCTCTAGTAACTCTTCCCTTGGTCGCACGAGGAAGCACGGTTACACACACACGGCGTAAAACATCACTATGATCCACAGGCATTCAAGACACCAGCTCATAGACAAATCCTCTCTTCTTCTCCTTTTCCTTAACGCCCACGCTGTGCAAGCATATAGCCGAGCATAATAAGGGTGGGAACCCCTTTTCACGAGCGCAAATTATAAAAAAAAAGCGGCGGATAGACTCACGAAAAAAAGGCAGAAACTCCGCTAGGGTAGAACCATTTTGTGGTATAGGTTACCGCACAATACGGATACGCAGAATAGGAAACTATAACCCAAAGAGGTCTCGCTCGATATTGAGACTAAGCAAAAAAATAGTACGAATCATTACGGGGTTCATTGTAGACTTAATGGACACCTAAACAAACTAAGAATAGAAATGGATGGCAGCTGCAGGCTTTGTCAAGAAGCGGAGGAGATCTCGTAGCAGCTTTTCAACGAATGCGGAGCAACTATCAGGCAGAGAAGAGACCATAAAGTCACCCACGCAATCTCGGAGTCTGCACGACATTCACTGAACCCACTCCACATCATTATTGGTATGGAGGAGATGATGTAGGTATGAGCATTAACTATCCGCAAAGCACAAGGAAGCGCAATCGATCCACATTGGTCGCATCTCTACTAGTATACACCCCATTTATCATCATATCATATCGTAAAGCTCTCCACATGATCTTATAGACATGCTCCCAACAATACTAGTGAGCCCAAAAATATTGGCTGCTTTCCACCCAACTGATCGCCCTCCTATTGACACCACCCCATAGATCCGACACTCTCTGACCCCCACAACAACCCTACCCATCACTGACCACAAATCTGTAGCCTATAACCTCCGGTGCACCATGTACAATGATAAAAACCTAATAAAAACTTATCCAGGTGCTTTCAAGATTAGCGTGTTCAATTGAAAACGCAAAC
Organism: Nephrocerus scutellatus; assembly: GCA_947095585.1. Taxonomy (NCBI): domain Eukaryota; kingdom Metazoa; phylum Arthropoda; class Insecta; order Diptera; family Pipunculidae; genus Nephrocerus; species Nephrocerus scutellatus. The sequence continues at coordinate 63,687,794 of OX352764.1, read as the reverse complement.
AAACTGACTTGTTAACAAAGCTATCGAAAAACTTTTGCGTTAAACATTTACTACATCTAAAAATTTCAGCTTAATGGGATAGATAGTTTTGCGATGACTAACACTGACGTACAGGAACAGGCATTGATATTTATACTCATACATACATATATATGTAAATATATATCATATCATCTGCTGGACGAATGCTTACAGGCTTGTACTCGTATAATAAACTCATGTTACAATTATTGTATACATCCATTAACAAATGTTTTGACTTTAACAAACTGAAAAGTAATGACAAAAAAGCAAATAATGCCATCAATATAGTTGTCACGCAGAGAATGGCATTTCCTCTGCTTGTGGTAATGGCACCAATAAAAGAAAATTGGATTATTCTTTCAATATTGAATTTGTCAACGAAACCGAACGTGTTTAGAATATTCATAATTGCCTACTCGAAGAAGCACAGCGTTCCATTTAAATACCAGTCGTTTAGGGGTTGAATGTAAAGTGGCAATGACGAAATTAAATAAAGTAGAGAAATATTGGTGATTATTGGTTTACATTTTTAAACGTAAACCAAAAGGAGCAATGTTTTTGCTATTCCTACATTTCGATTCGTGTCATGATTATGTTTAAAGGTAACCCAACTACTCCTATGTGAGTTGGCAGTTTTTTAGATGTTTCGTTATATGCTATATTTATCCCTTAGCTTTTTAAATTCTCTATATTAAGTGCCCGTGGCTGGCTGTCTGGCTGGTGGGCAGAATCTTGTCATCAATTTTTAACACACTTCCTTAAGTCCGATTTTATTTGCCACACATGTGTATATCCCATGACAATACTTTCTTTTCAAATTTTGGCACCTCGGACCTCGGGGTCGGGGGCTCCCATACAAATTTCTTAAAAAATTTACCCGATTTTCTTCAAATTTTATAAACATTATCTTCGATGGACAACACTTTCTGTAAAAATTTTGAAGTGTTTCGGCGCGGGGTTGGGGGAGTACCCATACAAATTTTATAAAAACCGATTTTATTCAAACTGCACATTGTGTATTCCCGATTAGAGAATTTACACGAAAAATTTTAATTTTTATGGGTAGTTTTATTCTAAATTCTCTATATTAACTTTGCGTCCAGATGTGTCTGGTTGTAAATTTAATACACTTCTTTAAATTAGATTTTATTCAAGTGTGTGTTTTCCGTAACAACACTTTCTATATAAAACTTGGAACTGATCGCACCCCAGAGTCGAGAGGTTCCCATATAAATTTCTTTATAATTAAACTTTTTATTCAAACTTTGCACAACGCGATTTTTTTAAAATGTTGCTCACGTATGTATTTGATTAGAGAATTTACATTAACAATTTTTATTTTTATGGGTTCACATGTGTGTATTTCCGGTGACAAAACTTTCTATTAAAATTTGGGTGGTGTCCATATATTTTTTAAAAATTTACCCGATTTTCATCCAATTTTTTACACATGTTTATTTTCGATGGGCAACTGTGTTAAAAATTTGGGAGTGATTGGGCCTCGGGTCGGGGGGCTCCCACACAATTTTTTTTAAATTAACCCGATTTTCTTTAAAATTTATACACATGTGTATTTCCGATGCACAACTATTTTTGAAAAAATTTTGGAGTGATTTCTTCAAATTTTATACACACGTGTTTAATCCTATGGACTTTTTTCAAAAATTTGGAAGTGGACCCAGAAGTTAACCCGCTTTTATTAAAATTTTATACACCTGTGTGTCTCCAATGGCAACACTTTTTGTAGAAATTGCGAAGTGATCGGTCTCCAGGGCCGAGGAACTCCCATATACATTTATTTTAACCTGATTTTCTTGAAATTTTGTACACATGTGTATCTCCGATTACAAGACTTTCTAAAAATATTTGGAAGTGATCGGGCCCCAAAGCTTAGGTTTTTTTTTTAAAAGTAAACCAATTTTATCCAAACCTTGCACGCTATCCCGATTAGAAAATTTACACAAAAAATTTAATATTCTGAATGGCTGTTTTTTGTTAGTTAAGTTAATTTTTTTTTTTTAACTTTTATTTAACTTGATTTGATCCCTTTTCTTCTGTATTTTCAACTACTTTGAGGTCCTTTATAACAACCTTCCACACGACCTAGAGAGCTGGAATTTTGTGAGTGTCTAAGTCCAAAATAGCATTGTTTATATTCCGAGTATGACGCGTGTCGCCTGTGGCGCGTGTGATGGTTTGAAATCGTGCCATTTTCTCGTTTTTGAGGTCTTTTTTAACTACCTTTCGCACGACCTAGAGTTTGCATTCCATCAACAATTGGAGTAGAATCTGAGGGTGGTTCATATACGTCATTGCTATTACAGTTCTTGTTGTTGAGCTTATTGTGTATATAATTGTATAATTTGCTAAATGCTTTTTTTATTTTCGTTATAATTTGCGCATGCTTAAAGGCGTTCGCACCCTTATAATGCTCATTCTTACGAAGCGTGTCGCTAACGCATATACCGAGAAAGATTCGCTTAGACGACAGAAGACAGCATTGAGGAGTTGGAAGCGTTAAATTCTATTCGATTGTTTTCTCTTTATTTTATTATGCTGTCCAGGGCCCTATTGCACCAACTACTTATCACTTATTACTTATCAATTTATCATAATTTTTGATAATTTTCTGTTGCACCAAACTGAAATTTGATAAGTATTCAATTGAGTTATAATTTTTGATAAGCACTCACTTATCAAAATTAAGTTGCACCATTTCGCGAAATGATAATTGATGAGTAATATTTTGATAAGCGATAAGTTTGAGGTTTTTGATAAGTTTTTCGTAGTTCTGTTGCACCAAAAGTTTTAACTTGTCAATAATTGACCACTTTAATGATGACTTATTCAAAATATCAATAAGAAAATTTTCACTTCTCAAATAAATTGATAAGAGCTACAAATTGTAGTGGCATGACAGAAATATGGTAAAAACTTTTATTTTCCGCTACTTTTACCTTTATTTTATTGTTTTCTAATAAGTAAGAACAATTTCATTATGTCCGATTCATCATAGAGGTAAGACAGTTGTTGTTCGATATTTTAAAATTAATATAAAACTATCAAATATTAGTATATCAACTTTAGTGAACAAAACTGAAATTTATTAAACAAAAAATTAATATTATTAATAATAAAATTGACAACGAGTGGTCTGCAAAAGTTGGATCTTATCTAACAAGTAACTAGGCTTTCGAAAATATAGTATTTTATGAATGAAGATACAGTTTCTAATGATGAAGTAGTCTTGTATAAGAGAAAACATGATTGGCAGCACCAGAATTGTACAACAGATCAAAGAAAACATGATTGGCAACCCCAAATTGTACAACGTACAATCACACACACACCAAATGTATTTTTGACTTCATCTACAACAATGTCTAGACGGTTTGTCTTTTCATCTGTTTTTGTTCATTGTAAAATAAAACTCAGTTGGCTTGGTTGGTTTTTGCTTTTGTTCCGACTCACACGTAAAATAAATTTAAGCGAGAATTTTGCGCAGTTTGGTTTACTTTTGGCTTTTTTACTTTTTGCATATACATTTTTTGGTGCCTCCTGTGAGGAATTAATAATTAGTTGTCTCTGATTGTTGTTTGTAAAAGTGTTTAGATGTTAAAACTCGGAATTCTTTGGTGGCTTACATTTTGACTATATTTGAACATTGGCTATTGCACTACACGGTAAGTTACGTGTTTATTTGGCTTGCGCATTCAAAAAAATGGCTGAATTGAATCGACGCACATCTGAAGCAAACATACTGCGCCGTATTACTACGGCAATTTTGGCTGATGGCTTTATTGGCGACTTTCATACATGCTCCCAGGAATTAGCTAGTTTAACCCTGCATTTTGGACGCTTTTCTACCGCACATGATTTATTGGTCGCTCGCGCAGTTGATGATGTCGAATTGGAGACGCATCAGCAGTTGTGGAACGAATTGGAGGAATTATACAATCCATTGCAGAAATTGCGTGAATCATTGGTTGGCGATTCACTAGAAACACTTGTTGGAAACTTATACACTGGCGGCTATCAGGCTACTTGGGATGAATTGATGAGACGATACGACAACAGAAAACAATTGGCTGAATTGCACGTCTCTCGCTTTGTTGGCATCAAGCCAGTTACCAACGAAACTGGTGCTGGACTCTTGACTGTGGTGGACACCGTGCGCGAATCGCTTCGTGCATTGCGTGTAATGCAATTGCCAGTCGATCATTGGGACGCACTATCCGTGCCGATCGTCACATCGAAATTGCCACAAGTAACACAACATGCATGGGGCATGCATACAGGACAAAAGGACATTCCTAAATTGGACGCTTTGCTGGAATTCGTCGAAAAACGAGCACAGAGTCTTGCTCTGGACGTTATTCATTGGCCTGGCTCTTCGAACAATGACACCACAATTGGCTCATCACAGCAGCGTTTAACGAATCCAGTGTCTAACCAATCATCACGTTTGGTGAAGTCCAAGTTGGCAGCGACTTCTCCTGGCAATTGCGAATTTTGCGACAGTGGTACACATCGTATCAGTGGCTGTCCGAAATTGATGGTTTTACCTGTGGCTGAAAGGTTTAACAAACTACGTGGCTCTAATTTGTGCTTCAATTGCTTGAAGCCAGGACATGCAACCAAGGTATGTTCAAGTGGCAACTGTCGAAGTTGCCAAGGCAGACATCATACATTGCTGTGTCGCGGCAACACCTCTGGGGCCGCACCAACTGCTAGATTAACAACATCGACTGCTGCTTCAACACTTGCAGCACCATCAACTCAACCACCACAAAACTACTCAGCTTGACTACCATCAACGGCCAAGACGTTTTTGGTAATTGGCGAACAATTGGTCTTGTTGGCGACCGCAATTGTTCACATTCAGGACAGGCATGGCTCTACACATCGTTGCCGAATCATTTGCGACCCGGGCAGTCAGGTCAGTTTTATGAACTACAGTTTTTTCAATCAATTGGCTATTCGCAGGAAACCCTGTACAATTCCGATAGAAGGTGTCGGTTCGGCCATCACACATACACGTGGCCGTGCCACACTCAATTTGGCATCTTGCGACAATACATTTGGCATCGATGTGAACTTCTATTTGCTCACTTCGATCACTACACCGACTCCAGTAGCTGACATTGCACCGTCGTGCTGGAAACACTTGCGCACATTGGCCTTGGCAGATCCGTCATTTGGTAGAACGGGACTACAGTTACATATGGCATGGCATCGGGTCCGTACAATGCTGTTCGAGCAATGCAGCAGTGCGGCCGCGACAACTGTAACATATTGGCAGATGAGAACAGAGCGACGACCGCTCTCACAAGCATTTTGCGCGACTTCTACGTCGATGACTATTTTGCGAGTGTCGAAACCACTCAACAGGCGATTCAATTGGCGAATGACGTCGATACAGTATTGCGGCAAGGTCACTTTCACCTCCGCAAATGGCAATCCAATGACAAAATGGCAGTGGCGAAAATCATAGGCAATCCGGGGACAGCGGTTGACATCGAATTGAAATCTCCGGAGGTTACAGTACTTGGCTTACACTGGAATCCAACAACGGACGAGTTGTTCTATCGGATCGACATTGGCGAAACGATACCTACTACTAAAAGGCAGGTGCTGAGCATTGTTGCGAGATTGTATGATCCAACGAATATGCTTGCACCAGTTATTATCGTGGCAAAAAAATTTATTCAAACCTTATGGCGAACTGGCTTGGAATGGGACTCACCGCTCCCAACAGAATTGATTCGTGAATGGACGAATTACCGCAACAATTTGCATCGATTGCAGCAAATACGAATACCACGGTGTTTGCGAATGCGAGCATCAGCTCCAGTACACCTACATGGCTTTTGCGACGCTAGCATCAAGGCATATGCAGCTGTCGTATACGTCTGCACGACGAGCACTAATGGCGACTTCACATCAGAACTTGTTACCGCGAAAACACGTGTTGCACCATGTCGAGTTAATCAACAAGGCACCTCAACGACGACTATACCAAGATTGGAGTTGTGCGCAGCACGACTATTGGCAGAGACTATTACTAGTATCAAACATGCACTGGACTTGGCTCGTGCACCCTGCACGCTTTGGAGCGATTCTACGATTGTACTTTGCTGGCTAACTAAATCTATTGCTACGCTCAAACCCTTTGCTGCGAACAGAATTGGCTACATACAACAACATACAAACATGGCAGATTGGCGACATGTCCGCACTCAACTCAATCCAGCCGATTGTGCGAGTCGCGACATTCCTGCAGAATCTTTGGTCAATCACACGTTATGGTGGCATGGCCCGATTGAACTAATGCGAGTCAACATGGCAATTAACTTTCCTTCTCCTTCAGAAGCAGACATACAGGCAATGGCATTGGAAACTAAACCTATCAAGGCTCATATTGCGCGTGCTTTACCGCAATCTATCATACAGACGAGATATCACTCTGGCGACGACGTCATCGTCATCGATTTAGTCGAACGTTTTGCTTCAATTGGCCGACTAATCCGAACTACTGCGTATGTGCTTCGTGGCAATCCCACGCGGCGACGATATTGGCATCACACCTTGGTGGACTGTGATGAAATGGCGTTGGCTTTGCAATGGCATATTCGAGCAGAACAGGACAAATACTTTTGGCACGAAATTCAACAGATAACACATTCTCGACATGTTGCAGTCACGAGCAAATTGGCATCTTTGGCACCATATCAGGATTCAGATGGTATATTGCGAGTCGGTGGCAGACTACATAATTCTGAATTATCGACTGAACAAAAGCATCCAATCATTATGGCAAAAGAAAGCACGCTATCACGGCTCATCGTACGTGATATACATCTCACTAACTCCCACGCTCAGGCAGCTCTCATGCTATAGATACTACGGCATCGATATTGGATCTGTAGTGGCCGTGCGCTCGTCAAGCAATGCATATATGAGTGCGTTATATGCCGACGACACACTCAGCGAATGACACAACAACAACTGGCATCATTACCAGTGGCACGGGTTATGGCTTCCCCACCCTTTTCATCATCAGGCATTGACTACTGTGGGCCCTTTAATATTAGAATTGGGGCACAACGCACACGGACGACGAAGAAAACATATGTGGCCATCTTCGTCTGCATGGCAACAAAGGCTGTACACATCGAACTGGCGGAGGACTTGTCAGCAAGAGCCTTCCTTAATGTTTTTTCACGCTTCATCAGTCGCCGAGGCCCTTGCAGTCACCTGTATAGCGACAATGGCACACAGTTCAAACTGGCGAACAAACTTCTCAAAAACGACTTGGTCGAATGGCACAGTGAATACACTAAACAGCAATTGGCAAATCAACAGACTCAATGGCATTTTATATCAGCAGCAGCGCCACATCAAGGCGGTTTATGGGAGGCAGCCGTTAAGTCGGCGAAAAGACATTTGTTACGCGTTATTGGTGGCCAGACGCTATACTTTGATCAACTGCATACATTGCTCGTGCGAATTGAGGCTTGCTTAAACTCGCGACCGTTGGTTGCACTACATGATGGCACGGATGAACATTTGGCGTTGTCTCCGTCTGATTTCTTGATCGGTCGTTCGATCGTGGCATTACCGGAACCTCCTGTACCAGAGGCTCCTACCAATCGACTTCAACATTGGCAACTTCTACGACAAATGCATCAATCGTTTTGGCATCGCTGGCACGATGAATATTTGGCCTCGCTACAGCTGCGCACAAAGTGGCGGCGACCAGCCGAGAATCTACATGTTGGCGACGTAATCGTACTACGTCATAAAAATCTGCCGCCAGCCAAATGGCGACTGGCGCGCATAATTGCTGTTCATCCAGGCAGTGACGGTCTTGTTCGTAACGTTACTGTCCAATATTCCTTGGAGGATGAGCATTCTGGCAGCAAATTGAGGACCACAACTAGACTGGCACAGAAGGTGTGTCGACTATTCAGCACTGCTCCTGACCCTACCGGGCCAGCCGGGCAGTAAATGTATAAAAGAAAACATGATTGGCAACACCAGAATTGTACAACAGATCAAAGAAAACATGATTGGCAGCCCCAAATTGTACAACGTACAATCACACACACACCGAATGTATTTTTGACTTCATCTACAACAATGTCTAGACGGTTTGTCTTTTCATCTGTTTTTGTTCATTGTAAAATAAAACTCAGTTGGCTTGGTTGGTTTTTGCTTTTGTTCCGACTCACACGTAAAATAAATTTAAGCGAGAATTTTGCGCAGTTTGGTTTACTTTTGGCTTTTTTACTTTTTGCATGTATATTTCATATACAAGTCTTTTAGCGTACAATTGAGAATAGCTGTGTTATAACTAGAAATATGGCTATATCTAGGAAGCATGAAAACATATCTAATCATGGCATTATGAGCAACTTGAAGCCTGCGAAAAGAAATTGAGTCCAAGGAGCAATAAATATTCTCGGTGTACGATAGAAGTGGTTTTAGTAGTGTCGGAACCAGTTTTTGCTTGATTAAGTCGCAGGCAATTTCTACGAGCCCACTCATGAATACGGCCAAGATCCTCATTAAATCTGGTAACACAATCTTCCATAAGCCCTCTGGTTTGTGAGAAGTAAATTTGTACATCATCAGCGTACATATGCACGGAAACAGATTTCCAAAGATTTGTTAGATCATTAATATACAAGGCAAATAGAAGTGGGCCTAGGACAGATCCCTGTGGTACTCCAGTCTTAAGTTCGAGTGCAGAGGAGTATTGACCATTTACAAATACTCACTGTGTTCTACGAGTAAGTTAATCAAAAACAAATTTAACGGCAGAGTTACTTAACCCGAAGTATACTTTTAATTTAGCGCACATAATTTGGAAGCTGATGCAGTCAAATGCCTTTGAAAAGTCTAGCAAACACAAAATGGAGATGAAGCACTTATCAAAATCAATGCGGAGATCATCCAGTATTTTTAATAATGCTGTATTACAGCTATGGTGTTTTCTAAAACCAGATTGAAAAGGAGTTAGCAAGCTATAAGTTTCAACATATGACAGAATTTGTTCTTTTATCAATATTTCTAGAATTTTAGAGAGGCAAGGCAGTATACTGATCGTCCTTTAATCCTCCGGCAGGGTAGTACTGTTAGCTCTCTTAGCAACGGGTATTATTTTTGCGGCTTTCCATGATTTAGGAAAATAAGAGTGCAACACGCACTGATTAAAAATGTACGTTAGTGAACTAATGATATGTGAAACAATAAGCTTGATAAACTTTAAAGAAATATTATCTAAGCCAGAAGCATTGGATTTAATTTTCTTGATCGCATGAATAACGTCAACATAGGTGAAAGTTCTAAAAGAAAATTGGGCTGGTTAATGAATATTTTCTTAAAAATCCAATTCGGTGGGGTAATAGGGGGATGGTGACCCAGAACCAGCTCTGACGAAAAACCTATTAAGTTCATTTGGATCAATATTGCATATCCCCGGAGCCTTTTTAGGACAGACACGTAGATTGCTTATATTTTTCCAAAGTTTTTTAGCTGGTAGCCTGTAGTCAAGCTTTTCAGAGTAGAAATTAATTTTAGACTTTTTAATTAACGACACCTTGTTACGCAAAAAACAGAAAGCACGTCTGTTACAGTCAGACGAAAAACGTTTCCACCGTTTATAGCGTTTGTTACGAATCATTATTAAGCTACGAATATTGTTAGTCAACCAAGGACACCTAACATCTTTTACTACAACTCGTTTAAAAGGTACACACATATCAAATAAATTACTTACTGTGTTTTGAAGGAGTCACTTTATCCTCAATGCTGGGTAAACAAAAGCAGGGCTGCCAAGAAATTAGTGACGCAGTATTATGTAAAGGTTGTAAATTTAAATTATTAAAATCCCGATATTCATAAAAAGATTCATTAGCAATCGAGTTCAACTGTAAATCATATGTTAGAAATATTAAATCATGATCAGAAATACCAGATAAGGATTTCTGACCATTCATTAGAACTTTCGAACTATCTGAGACAAGAAATACATCAATTAAAGTTGGATTATGAATGGAAAAGTGAGTCGGGTAAGTATTATTAACAACGGACAATCCTGACATGCAGATTTTACCAAAAAAATCAGAACACACAGTGTCACTGGACATAATATTTATGTTGAAGTCACCGCAGACTATAACGTCATTATACGTTTCACTACATAGAATTAAATGATCAAAGAAAGTTTCAAGAGAAAAAGTGCGACAAGGGTTGTACACACAAGCAACAAAACAAGAGGCGATGCAATCACTAACTTCAACAAAAAGGAACTCTACCTCCTCCTCATCAAGTGAAGCTTCTATTAATTTAATTATTAAATTCACTTTGACAAAAATGCACACTCCTCCACCACGCCGATTTACTCGATATCTTCTGATAACCCGATAACCCGGCAACTCAACAGATGCGTCATCAATGCTGCTATTAAGTCAGGTTTTAGTAATGATAATAGCGGCACAACCACAACTTGCAAACATATCAACTACCTCATCAAAAGATGCAAATAAGCTACGAGCATTGAAATGACATAATTTAAAACCACTGCGGTATCTACAAAGAATATTCAATACACTACGATCATTCTCACCCACCATGCTAACAGATCTTGATTCCTTATCATTGCCAGGCATGGATTACATAACACGGCCTGATAAAATGTAGGCGGGCAACATCGATTAAAGAACAAAACAAATTAAAGAGGCAACAGCAAAAAATAAAAGTAGCAGCAGCGAAACTAAGGTAAACAATAAATAAATGCTCCTGTTCCAGTTTTAGTTTTAGATCCATCTGTGTACCAGATAGATGCATGGTGGGGAAGATTATTTATGATATTCTCAACTTGATTCCGTTCCGGTAATCTTATCATGAAGTTCCTTTGGAAATGAATTGTTTTTATCATTGTGTCTGATTGTAGGACAATTGCTTCCTCCAAGTTGATTTAGGAGATGATGCTTGTATGCCCTTGTCTGTTTGTTTTGATTTGTTTAACTATGTTCAGTGTAATTAGTCTTAAGCCAGCTTCACTTTTGATGTGAACGTGAAGTGGCGGAAGTCCTAGTAGCTTTTCAAGAGCTGCCGTTGGGCAGGTCTTTATAGCGCCTGTTGCACTTAGACAGATTAGTCTTTGGATTTTGTTTAGTTTTGAGCGTGTTTGCGAATGCTCTGTTTTTGGCCACCAAATCAGGGCTGCGTAGGTGAGCCTAGGTCTTATGATGCTCTGGTATAGCCAAATTGTCATTTGTGGGTTTATTCCCCACGTTTTATTAAACATTCTTTGGCAAATAAAGTATGCGTTATTTGCCTTGTTGGTGATGTACTTCATGTGGGAGTTCCATGTAAGTTTTTGGTCAAACATTACCCCCAGGTATTTGGCTTCAGGCGTTATTCGGAGGATTTTGCCTTGGAAACTTAGTGTTGGAAGAGTTAGTCTTCTTTTTCTTGTAAAAACAGTGCAGACTACCTTGTCTGGGTTTATACTAAGGTTTACCTCTTTGCACCATTCGTTTGTTAGTTTGAGAGAAAACTTCATACGTTCAGTTATCGTGCTCTCGTATTTACCGCGAACCATTAAGACTAGGTTGTCCGCATAGCTAATGTTTGAGATTAGGTTGGTTTTAAGCCTGACTAGTAACTGATCCATTACTAGCACCCACAATAGAGGTGATAGGACACCACCTTGTGGACATCCTCTAGTTGCCGCTACTGTAACGGTTTCATTACCAAACGAGGCTTGACTCTTCCTACCTTTTAGTATGCTCATGACCCATCCTATGGTTGGGGAGTCTATTCTCCTGTTTCTTGCTTGTGTTTGCATTATTTCGAAGCCAGTGTTGTCAAAAGCGCCTTGTATATCAATGAAGGCGCACATTAACATTTATGTTGTCAGCTCATGTAAAGCTGTTTCGGTTGATTTTCCAGTCTGATAAGCATGTTGACTTGGATTCAGAGGATTTTGTTGGAGTATGTTAGTTCTTATATGGTGTCCGAGTAACTTCTCCATGGCTTTAAGTATAAATGATGTGAGGCTGATTGGCCTGTAAGACCTGGTATCCTCGGGGGCTTTTTTCCCTATCTTTGGTAAGAAAATCACTCGCACTTCTCTCCAGCACCTTGGAACGTATTCTAGGCTGTAGTTGGCTTTGTAGAGTTTAAAGAGTAGTGATTCTATAAGGTTAAGGCCACGTTGCAGGAGAATTGGGAATACACCATCTCCTCCAGGGGACTTGTATGGGCCGAAAGAGTTCACTGCCCAGCGAATTCCCTCAGTTTTAAAGATGTTATTTGAGCGCCTATAGGCCTCGATGGGGATGAAGTGTGGGTATGAGTTAATGTCCTCGTTTTCTTCTTGATTACCTAGCATTAAGCAGTTAGGGAAATGACTTTGTACTAAGCATTCAAGAGTTTCTAGTCTTGTTGTAGTCAGTTCGCCGTTAGGTTTTTTGACTGATTCGAGTGGATTAGTACGGTCTATGGAGTGGGCTTTGTGTAGTCGGCATGCATGCATCTAATGAGGGATTGAACCCTGTTGGGAGTTTTTATGTCAAATCTAATGTACATGTGGTCGGAGAATGATACATCCTTCATGACATGCCAGTTCTAAATCGCACTGGCCGTACTCTTGTCTGACAGAGTAAGGTCTAGTACTTCCCTCCTGATGGCGTTCATGAAGGTTGCGTCATTTCCCACGTTGTTAATTATGATATTCTCAGATAGGCAGAAGTTTAAGAGTGACTCACCTCTTGTGTTGGTGTCGGTGCTTCCCCAGACTGTGTGGTGTGAATTCGCATCGCAGCCGATCACATATCTCTGCTTATGAGCTGAACAGCAAGCTAAAAAGCTCTGTGTTGTTGCTGGTGGGGGTTCATCTTCATCTCCGGGGAAGTAGGCAGCGGCGATGTTAAGAGTGCCCTTGCTTCTGTTGGTTTTCTGTATCTCTAGGGAGATCGCGGTTATGTCTCTGAAAATACTTTGATTTATAGAAAAGATATTGAAAGAGTGGCTACATAGGATTGCTGTCCTTGGTCTTTCGACACCCTTGCTATAGATCAACTTACCTAATTTACTAGGGATTCCCTGAATTTTTCCTTTGTTGGTCCATGGCTCTTGAAGGAGGCAAAGATTGGCAGTGGCTGCCTTGGACCTATGCACGTTTATTTGCACGCATTTCAACATTATTAGTGCATTTTTGGGTTGTCTGGTCTTTCTTGTGTGCCCTGTGTTGTTGAAATAGCGTCTGGCTGAATAGGCATTGCTGTTGATAGGCCGTGCTTTTTCGATCTTCTGGCCTGGATATTTTTGCCCGACTTTTCTATACCGTGATCAGTATCACTGGATTTCACTGGCTGGTTTGGTGCTTATTATGTTTGGGCGTTGTATTGGCTTTGTAGACCGATTCGACTGCCCTGGTTTAGGTGGTACAGTTTTCGGTCTCGCTTCCGTTGCATCTTTTTTGCTTTTGTCTTGGTCCTTTTTTAACCGGAAATAGACAGACCCGAAGAGCCAGTTGACTCTATAACTGGAGATTTTGAGATTCTCGGTGATTTTCGACGAGGCGGAAACGGTTACTTGGAGGTAGTCATTCTCTCTGTCTTTGCGAGAGATGATATTCCAATCCGCGTTTCGCAACTCCTTCTTTTGGACCACTAGGCGCCTGATTATCTCCAAGATATTTGAAAAATTGCTTCTCGACCGTATGGAAATAGCCATACAGTAAAAGTAAAAAAGTAGAAAAAATTAAAATTTTTAATCAAAAATTGCTTTATTGCTTTGAATTCATCTTTTTTTAAATTCTCTATATTAACTTCGCTTGCCCGTGGCACATCTGTATGTCGGTCGGTCGATCGGTTTGTCGTATTTTGTGATCAATTTTTAACCCACTTCCCAAAGTCCGATTTTATTGAAATTTTGTACACATGTGTATTTCCGGAGACAACACTTTCTATTAAACCCTAGGGCCTCTGGGCCGACGGCTCTAAAGGAAATCCCCCAGGGTCGCGGGGTTCCAATACAATTTTTTTTTAAAAATGTACCCGATTTTCTTGAAATTTTATAAACATCTGTATGTACCTCCGATGGACGATGGAGGCCCGAGAGGTGCCCGTATAAATTTTTTTAAAATTAGCTCGATTTTCTTCAAATTTTAAAGCTATGTTTACCCCGATGGACAAAAGTTTTTATTAAAATTTTGGAGCGAATGGGAATGGGATGCACATGTGTATCTCCGGTGAGAACAGTTTTTGAAAAAATTTGAAGTGAAGGGGGCTCTAATATTAATATTTTCCAAATTAACTCAAATTAACTTTGTATTCTATTTTTTTAACGTAATTTTCACAACTATTAAACCCTTTTTTGTTATTTTTCTATAGTACAATGAGGAGTTTGGGACATATTTGTTTTTTTTTTAATTTTCCTTTATAATTGTTATAAACTGGAGCTTAATCGGACGATGTAAATTCTCAACTGACACAAAAAAAAAACAACCCATAAAAATTAAAATTTTTCTTGTAAATTCTCTAATCGGGCATACACACACACACACACACACACACTGCGTGCTCGTTTTGTGGCAAAATCATTCACCAAATGACTCACAAAGCACAGGGCTCAGACTTTGCCGTGATCTGATGCGATATAGCGATATTTAAAAATTGTAGTTATATTGGGGTCCCCAAGGGGCCGATCGCTCCAAAAAGGGAAAAGGTCCAAAAAGTGTTTTCCATCGAAGACACACATGTGTACAAAATTTAAAGAAAATCGGGTAAATTTTGTAAAATAATTGTATGGGAGCCCCCCGACCCCGAGGCCCGAGGGGCCTCAAATTTTAATAGAAAGTGTTGTCTTGGGAGATATACATGTGTGCAATTTCAATAAAATCGGGCTGTAGGAAGTGGGTTAAAAATTGATCACAAGATTTGGCCAGCCAGCCAGCCAGCCAGCCACGGGCAAGTGAAGTTAATATAGAGAATTTAATAATAAGCTCATATTAAGTTGCAACATTGAGAAGCTGGTACCGTTTAAAAATCGAGTAATAGACAAATTTGTTGATTTGACCTTGTTACTTGTATTGTGCTCTCTAGATTTAACGATAAAAATTTTTTTAAAACAAATGTTAATTTTTTATCTATGACCAACTAAATGTACTAAATCGACCAGTCTGGTTTGGTCTTCAAAAAATATATGAGTTCTGTTCTATTTTGGAAGGTATGAGAAACTTGAGTAGTATATAGTTTTTATTAAACTCATGTTTTTTTGAGTTATTAATTATGTTCATTTCATGCAATTTTGATTTAATTGTATTTTTATTTAGTTTGAAATGTATTAGTGCATTATAACTTAAACAGGTGGAATTTATACTTTCGCTGTTTCTTGTGGTTTTAGCTATTAAAGAGTTAAACAAAAAATTAACTTGACTCTTGTTTCAAGGGGTTTAATATGGGATAGACAAGTGGAATAAAGAGAACACAAATAATTTGCATAACTTCTCTATAATTACAAGAAAACTTTACACTTGAAGCAAATTTTAAGTGCGCCAAAACTTAATTATTGTTCAACCCTGCTGCCGACAGAAAATAAATTTGCATTTTTCTGTTTTGACTTCGCTTAATGTTATACGATGAGGAAGTTTTGAAAGTTTTGTTAGAAGACAAGACGAAAGCGAAGTAATTGAATACAATAAACCTATCAAAGTCATACCCTTAAGAACATTCTATTTACATAGCTTGAGCATAAATAAAATGTTACCAATGTTCTCCGACACTTGGCAACAGTTTTGTGTAAGCGGTTAAGCTACTAGCTACAGAACTCCTAATTATTCACGAAACAAATGAAAGCAGTTGTTGTTTCATAGAGTTATAATGCGCTCATTTGCTGTTTTATAAGTGCTAATTAATTGTCTTTTAAAGAAGAATGAATCCTTTCAAAACTCGTAAGTAAAAATACCACCGTAAACAGGAAACCATAATAGAAAAAAAATTAATGAAATATAACGACTGTTTCTGAAATTAAACACAATCCTACACAATCCTACACTTGTCTAATCTGATAGTTGGTAGCAAAAAATTCAAATAGGTATTTGTATATATATATTTGTTATATTTAGGTTAGGTTATAGTTAGGATTCCGAAGATCAAAGGAATTATAAAAATACGATAAATAAATACGGAAAATAAAATTTGATTGGACCAAAAACATATATGTGCAGGTAGGAAGTTTCATTTTTCTAATAGAAACTTTGAAACAGATGATTAATGAATGTGAGAAACAAATTTTCTGTCAACTCCGCTATATTCTGAAAGATGTAGCTTCTTTTCTTCTCTCACTTATATTTAGTTCCAGATGGAAAGATAAATTTAACCCATAAAAAACCACTCATAAATATTAAAAATTTTCATGTAAATTCTCTAATCTAAGATACACATGTGTATTGGGGTAATTTTTTAAAAATTTATATGGCAGTTCCTTAGCCATGGATCCCAATCACTTCCAAATTTTTATAAAAAGTGTTGTTATCGGAGACACACATGTGATTTTAAGAAAATAGGGTTAATTTTTAAAAAAATTATGTCGGCACCACTCGGCCCTGAGGCTTGCTAAGTGTATATGTTGTCACCGAAGATACACATGTGTACAAAATTTGAAGAAAATCGGGATTTGGCCTGCCAGCCAGTCACCGACAGACAACCTTGTGAAGGACGACTATATAAATTTTTTTAAAAATTTACCCGACTTTCTTTAAATTTTATACACATGTCTCCAGTCACAGCACTTTTTGTAAAAATCGGGTTTGCCCAGGTAATTTAAATTTTTTTATTAGTTGTTTCTTAAATTCTCTATATTTACTTCACGTGCCCGGTTTTCTATCGATGGCTGGCTGGCCAAATCTTGCTATCAAATTTTTACCCGCCTTCAAAAGCCCACTTTATTGAAACTTTGCACATATATGTATCTTCGATGACAGCACTTTCTGTTATAATTTTCTTTCAAATTCATGTCGATACCTTTTCAATTCTTTAGACTAAAGTGCTTAGAGGCTGCATCGATTGTTTGTAAAATTTTGCAATGGAAAACCAATAACATAATAAAATTGTAGTTCCCGATCTTCTTCTTGAGTGAAATAGCTTAAATTCTTTCATCTGATTTGCAATTTCACAGAATTGTTTTTTTTAGAGCTTTTTGGACTCCAACAAACCGATATTTCCTTGTCCTCGACACTTATTTAGAGGTATATTTTTGTCATTTATGGATTTAATAATTTGGTTGGACATTGCTAAGGCTGTTTGGTCCTTAACTTCATGAAATCCTAAAAATTACTCTTTAATGACGAGCGCCTTTGGGATTCCATTTTCGTCTTTCTCGATCATACAACGGTAAAGCTCACACATTTGATCTGTTTTTGAATTATCTTGAGTCGTATCGAATATGATAGAATAAAATGGTGCGGCATTTATTTCCTTTATGAGTGTATTTTCTATTTTTAGAACCAGAACAGAACAGAGCTCATTTTGTATTTTATCTGGCCCTTTTGTTTACTTAAGAATTCTTGTAAAATCGTATCGTATTTTGCCAATACCCAAAAAGTTTCCTCGAGAACGTGGATCATTGCTATCTGCCTTTCACTGCGGCCACGAAAGGCTAAATTACACTTTCAAAAGTCAGGGTACCATTAAAGAGTCTAGAAAGTACTTAGCGCCAAAAAGATTTGTCTTTCTTATTCATCGACTCTTGCTCTTCATCTAGTGTTCCGCCATTGTTGATACGTAAGACAAAAATCCAGGTGAATTTTCGATGTCTAGTGTCTTTCTATGGCGTCTACAATGTTGTTACGAAAAGTAGTTAGTAGCGCATATAATAGAATTCGAATCCTAAGATAAATCGCAATGAACATACTGCATATTAGAAAGAAGCACTTTCATGTAGCATACTTTTAGGCTGTAAGACTATTAGATTATTTGAATTTTGAAATGTAACCAACCGCCTTTAAGTTTGAATCATTATGTACTGGTCAAAAATGTAGTCAAACCGGTTTGTGCGGTTTGCCCGGTTTTTGTAAAAGAACATGATTGAACATGTAGGCTATTTTTAGAAGATGACTCATTGCATATAAGTATCGTTAGTTGTAAATAAGGGAATAAGGCTACAATTTTCTGGTATTTTCTCGATATTTCTGTCTATAATATTGGAAGTTTCTGGAAGCTTTTCAATGAGTATAAAAGGTAGCGTTCACTGCAATGAATTTATTAGTTAATTGGAATTTAACCAGTGAAGTTGTTATAGTTCTTGCAAAGTGATTAAGCTACTACATAAGAGAATTATTGTAAAGTACATGTATTATAAGTGCTCTTGTGTACATTTAAAGTTATCACCAGTATAAATTGTGAACTTGTGTTATTTTTACTGTTTGATTATTAAAGTTGTTATTTGTAAATTAATAAACCTGTGTTGTGTTTTTTCAAAATCCTTTACGAACTCGAAAGCCTGAATTTCGTAACAATATGTTTCCAGTCGTCATAGCCATCCATCCAAACATTTTGTATTTTTTAAAACGTTTTTATTAGCTCGCTTTCGTGTATGTCTGTCTGTGCGGGTGGAATTTTGTAACTGATTTTAAACTAACTTCCATTGAGCTAGAGACTTGAAACTTTAAAGATAGCTCAGACCTGGGTTAACATTGACAAATCACAAAAAGAAGACAAAAAATCGTAAAAAAATAAAATAAAAACAACCCATCAAATTAAAATTTGCTTAAATATAATTAACTATAAATGCTTAAATATAAATAACATAACAATTACAGCAACTTAACAACAAAACAACCCCAATCGTAAAGCAAGCAGCGCTGCCCACAGCACACAGCGCACAACGCACACAAAACAGTTAAAAGTTGATCACAAGATCTGACCAGCCAGCCACGGGCACGCGAAGTTAATATAGAGAAATTAAAAATTAATTCATCGCGAGTTTGCAGTGTTTGGTTACTTCTGAGCTCGCGGGGCATTTTTCCAGCCCTGCCATCCTATAGTTTCGCCACTGCTTGAGGTGGCTTCTAGAATAGGCAATGCTTGGTTCGGGGCAGCTCCACGTTGTGTTGGAGTTGAAAACTGGGCATTTTAATGCCCAGATCATGTAGATCTCGGTTCTTCTATCTATCTCATTTTGAAACATTCTATGGTGCAGGCTTCTATTGCTGTTGTTTCTGCCTGAAAAACGGTTAGGGATTTTACTAGGGATATTCGTATTGTTATGCATCCGTCTGTATACCAGATAGATGCATGCTTGGAAAGGTTGTGCAAATATGTGTTTTAAGATTTTAATGTATTTTGACCGTTTGATTGAGTGAAATATCATATGATTGAGTTGTTCCCATAAAAAAACGGGGTATGTACAACAATTAATTAGTACAATATGAAAGGTAATAAAAATACCTTTCATTTTAAGAAAAATGGGGTTTAATCCAACCCCGCTCGACAGAGTTTAAGAACGGGCGGGCCTAAATATTGGTATCAAAGGAAAGCTGGAACTTACCTACTTTGTCGAGAGGGTTGGATTGAACCCAATTTTTTATAAGATGGAGGGTATTTTCATTACCTTTTATATGATACCAATTAACCCCCTAACATCCAAACAAGAAAAATGCATTTTTTAAAAAAGAGCTCAAACTTTGGAAGCCCCTTTCTCGTAAAAGGGGCATTTCCACCAAACAAGATTGCGGTTTTCGATGGAGTTCCCGAAAGCCCTTACCAACGTACCGTAAAACGTACTTTAGCCTAAGGCTGTTTATGATATTTTCTACTTGATTTCGTTCTGGTATTCTTATTGAGTAGTTCCTTTGGAAATTAGTTGTTTTTAACATTGAGTCTGATTGAAGGACAATTCTGTTATCTATGTTGATTTTGGATTTCATGGTTGTATGTTCTGGTCTATTAGCTTTAATTTGGATAGTTATATTAAGTTTAATGACTCTCGAGTCAGCTTTTGATGTACGAAGTGAAGTGGTGGAAGTCTCAAAAGCTTTTCAAGAGCTGCCGTTTGACAAATCTTTATAGCACCTGTTGCACTTAGACAGATTAGTCCCTGAATTTTGTTTAGTTTTGAACGTGTCGTAGATTGCTCTGTTTTTGGCCATCATATCAGAGCTGCGTATGTGAGCCCGGGTCTGATAATGCTTTGGCATGGCCATAGAGTCATTGCAGGTTTATTCTCCACTTTATGCTGAACATGCATTGGCAAGTAAAGTAAGCTTTATTAGCTTTGTTGGTGATGTGTGATATATGGGAGTTCCATGTTAGTTTTTGGTCGAACATGATACCCAGATATTTGGCTTCCGGCATTGTTTGAAACACTCTCCAAATCTCCTTGGAATCTTAGTGTGGGAAGAGTTATTCTCTTTCATTTTGTGAAGATGGTGCGGGCTATTTTGTCTGGCTTAACACTTAGGTCAACCTTTCTACACCATTCGTAAATTAGTTTGAGAGCGAATTTTATGCGTTCTGCTATCGTACTCTTGAATTTGCCACGCACCATTAGGACTATGTCATCCGCATAGCTGATGTTTGTGATAAGACTATTCTTTAGCCTGTCGAGTAGCTTGTCTATTACTAGTAGCCACAACAGTGGTCTTGATGGCCTCTAGTTGCCGCTACTGTGATGAGTTCGTACAGAAAGAGGCTTGAATTTTCCTACCATTTAGTAAGCTCATGACCCATCTTATGATAGAGGAGTCTATTCCCCTAGTTTTAGCTTGAGTTTTAATTACTTCGAAGGTAGTGTTGTCAAAAGCGCCTTGGATATTGATGAAGGCGCATTACAGCATTTCTTTACTTCGAAGTGTGTCTTCGATTTCAAATGTCACTTGGATATTTGTATGGTCAGAAGGATTTTACTGCCCAGCGAACTCCTTCAGTAGTGAAAATGGTATTTAAGCGCCTATGTGACTCGGCGGGGATAAGGTAAGGGTGTGAGTTAGTGTCATCGGTTTCTTCTTGATTGCTTAGTATTAGAGAATTGAGGAAAATTACTAAGCAGTCAATAGTTTCTTGTCTAGTGGTTGTCAGTTCACCGTTTGGTGATTTAACTGTACCAAGTTGATTTTCGTGATAGAGGGAGAGAGCTTTGTGTAGTCGACATGCTGTTGGTAGTTTTTCAATGCTTTCAAAGAATTCTCTCCACCTGTTTCTCTCGCTGTTTCCTAATGCAGCGTTGTATTTGGTTATAGAAGTTCGATAGGCCATCCAATTATTTGTTCGTTTGACTCTATTAACGAGTTTTCGAACTTCTTATTAGAGATTGAACCCTATCGGGAGTTTTTATATTGAAATTAAAGAATGACGCCTCCTTCATCACATGCCAATTCTGGATTCTCTCTTCGTATAGTGTTTATGAAGGATGCATCATTTCACCCTTTATTTATTATAATTTTTTTGTATCAGTAGTAGTTTAAAAGTTGCTCACCTTTTGTGTTGGTGTTGCTTCCCCAGACTAGGTGAGATCCTATCACGAATTTTTGGCTTTGAGCTGTGTAGTGTTCTATGATGCTCTGTGTTGTTTCCGGAGGTGGGTCTTCTTATTCTCCAGGGAAGTAGGTAGCAGCCAGTTTGATATTGCTTCTACTTCCTTTAGGTATGTGTCTCTCTATAGAGATCGTGGTTAGGTCTCTGGAAGTGAATTGATTTAAAGAATAAATGTTAAGCGAGTGGCGACATAGGATTGCTGACCGTTTTTTTTCGATTGTCTGGCCTTGATTTGTTTCTTTGCCTTATCGACACCTTGTCCTGAGTAGCTGGGTTTCTGGTCTTGTTTTAGTATTGGTGGTGACTGTACTAGTCTTTCGGTTAGATTGGGTTGCCCTGGTTTTGGTGGCCCATTGTTTTTTTGACGAGTCTAAAACAGTTAGTAGGAGATAAACATTTTCTCTGTCTTTACGTCCACTCTACGTTTCGAAGCTTTTTGCTTTGGACCACTAGGCGCCTGCTAATTTTTTCGTTTTTTTCGTTTCTACTATGCGAAAGATAAACGTACAACATTTGGAGGCGAGGGATTTCATTCTCCCCGACGAATTTTATTTTGGCATCATGGGTCACCACTTTTAGAAAGGGCGTAAAGCCCATTCAACGGTCTTCCAGCGAGAGAGGCTTTGTGTAACGCATCATCTTTGTCTGCTTCTGGGATAGTTCGATAGATTTCGGCCTACCCCTGGTTTCGAACCCCTGTTTCTTAAATTAATATACCTAACATTATATATAAAACTTTATCTATCACCACTTATAACTAATTGCTATAACTACGGGTTGAACGGGTTATGGATTTTGACTTAGTAGTGGGGAATTGCTTACTGGCGAGAGCAGGTGTGTCTGGGGTATACCAGACCCAATATAAGCTGATCGGTGAGGATCAGCGACAGCTCAAAGGTTTGTTCGATTTACACACATGCGGTTTTGTGTCCACTGCTTTTATGCGGCTGTCGATACTTTACACACGTGCGGTTGTGTGTCCACTGCTCTTATGATGGTGTCGGTACTCTGCTCATGTGCATGGTACATGGTGACTGTCATTTTGCTTATGTGTTGTGAGCGGAATCGGGGGACGGACCAAAAGGATAATTTAGAGATAGGGTTTGGCTCGAATGGAACTTCGTTAAATTCGCCTCTTATTTATGGTGGGTGGAGATCCAGTGGTTCAGTTTGGGTAGCTACATGAGGTAATAGTTGGATGGACTGGATGGGGAAATCGTTGTATTCGGCGGTGCTAGCGGTCGGCTTCTCAACAGGCTGTATGATAACTCGATTTTCTTTTCTGGAGTTAGGCGTTGCTGGTGGTCAGCTTCTCGTTGATGGTAATATCTTTTTCCGGTTCTTTGCGGCTTGGTGGCAACTTTGGTGGTGTTGGCCCCTCTGGTCGTGATGGAAATTCTGGGAGTGTGGGCAACCCTGGTCTTTGTTGTAGTTTTGGCGGTTGTGGCAATTCTGGTGAAAGTGGCCACTAGGTTGATTGGAAAGGTGGTTCGTCGATACGGCAAATTTTTGCCACTTCAGTGGAATTGTCGGTTGGTCGGTAGGGGTTTCCCTTGGAAGATATGTGTTCGGAGTATCCCGGCTATTGTCCGCTGGGGTGGTTTCGTGATTGGTGTCGGCCTTATATGACGACGATTGCTGGGATCGGCTTAGGGTTTCGTAAATTCAACCGTACGCTTCAACATCCTAGCTTATACTGACTTTATTTGTTGGTTGTGGATTTTATATATACTCAAGGTTCCGGAAATGTCAGTGTGAGGTGTATTTTCTATCTTTTTTAAGTCTTCCACTAAAGCGGTCAGATCGGTTAGTGTTACGAATTCTCGCCGTTTTAGTAATAACAATATTACGGCCTTATCATAAATACGATCTAATCTCTCCGTCGCACTAAGGGGAATTTGCCACCTGATCAGAGGTTGGATGGTGGTTATATATTTTTTCCCTTTTTCACGGGCAAATTGTGTGAGATTCCTTATGGGGTCCCATTCCGTGGTATATCGTCTCGGAAGGAAAAACTGCCGCAACTCTCGGCTATTCAGGATTCAGGATTGCTTTCGGATATCGGTTGTCGGTAAACTCCTGCCGGTAATTGTAAAGTTTGGGTGCTAGCTAGATATAGTTGAAGTTCGGGTAATCAAAATTCTTTCGGACGGAGATCGGGACTACGCCACTGAGTTGGCGTTGGCAAAAAGTACCTTGCATATCACAGGTGGCGCTGGTCGACTTCTACTGGCGTAGCCGCGAAAAATGCGCAATGAATTTTTTGTTTGGAAGTGGGAAGGCTGAAGGTCCATAACATAAAGCTCCACAGCGTGGCGAGAATACCAAGGTCCTATAAAACAAGGAATGACGGGGAGGGAAATACCGAAGGTCTATTACACAAGGCATGACACCTTGGAAGTGGGGGCGGGGTACTGACGCGGTTTAAAGACGGTCGTTCGACGCTCGCTGATTTCAGCGCAATAATATTTGTCGCTCCCACTAATTGGTCTCATTCGTTCGAGAATCGACAATTTTGTAAGCAAAAGTTTGCGCACCTAACCATATTCTTGCAAAGACCATGTGTGAATTTTACTTCAAGTATGTACTTGATTTTTTGAAATTGTGTTTTGTGTGTTTTTTGTTTGTCGTGTAATCTTGCGATCAACTTTAAACCCACTTGCCAGTGTCCGATTTTATTGAAATTTTGCACACTGCATATCTCCGATGACAACACTTTCTTTTTGGGACCCCTCGGGCCTCGAGGTCGGGAGGCTTCCACACAAATGTTTTACAAAATTTACCAAATTTTCTTCAAATTTTATATACATATGTAACTCAGATGGACAACACTTTTATAAAATTTTTGAGACCCCAAGCTCAGAGGTCGTGACTCGTGAGGCCCCATACAATTTTTTTAAAAACATTAACCCGATCGTCTTCAAATTTTATATACATGTATAACTCCGATGGACAACTTTCGCAAGTATTTTGGAGACCCCGGGCCCCGGGTTCGTAAGGCCCCATACAATTTTTTTTAAAAAAATTAACCCGATTTACTTCAAGTTTTATACAAATGTGTATCTTGAGACCCGAGGGGTGACCATTTTAAAAATTAGCCTTATTTTATTGAAATTTTAAACACATGTGTATCTCCGATGGACAAAACTTTTTGCAAAATTTTTGGAGTGAACGGGCCCTGAGACCCGAGTGGTGCCAATGTACATTTTTTTAAAATTAGCTCGATTTCCTTCAAATTTTAAACACGTAATATATATCTCCTATTAGAAAATTTAAAAGAAAATTTTTAATGGTTGTTTTTTTTATAATTTTTTCACACGTGCGTTTATGTGTCCAATGGATTTATGTGGCTGTCGACACTTTACACAGGTGCGGTTGTGTGCCCATTGCTCTTATGTGGTTTGGTTGTCGACACTTTGTCCATGTAAGGTTGTGTGTCAATTGTGGTACATGGTGTCCAGCATTTTTCACTTGTGTGGTGATCGGAATTGGCGGACGGAATAAATGGAGAAATTAGAGAGGACATATGTAATGACGGGAACTTCATTACAATGCTTTAATTATTATTAGTACCTGATGGCTGGCTTCTTCAAACAGGGGAGAATATGGACGATAAAGTTAAGTCGAAGTGTCTAGATGATGCCGACAAGGTGGAGTCCTTTCGCCGCTTCTGTGGTGCTTTGTTGTCAATTCTTAGCTAGAAGAAGTTGGTAAATTAGACATACATATACAAGCTTATACGGATGATGTATGTCTTATCTAATAATGCCCCCAAGGCCGCCTGTATAAATCTACGGACTGCTCTGAATAGATTGGATAACTGGTGTGGCAGAAATGGAATATCGGTAACCCGAGCAAAACTACTGCAGTTTTATTTACTCTTATGCGTAAATTCGATGGTCTTATTCTTCTTCCCGTACTAAAAGGTTTCACTTTGCTAATTTCCACGAAAGTCAAATATCTAGGGGTTATTCTAGATTGCAAAGATGAAATGAAATATGCATCTGGAATTGAGAATATCAAAATATCAGTCCGAAAATGGTACATTGGTTGTACTTAACTATAAAGAGACCCATTCTCACCTATGCGGCAGTTGTTTGGTGGCCAAGAACTTGTCTGAAAATGGCTAAGAGGACACTAAACATATTGCAAAGGAACGTCTGCTGGGAATAACGAGCCCAATGTGTCACCTCTAGATTAAGTTGTTCAGCTGGAAGCGGTGAAAGCTATATGTCGACTTCGAAAGGATAAGGTCTATCATGATGGAAATAAAAGTGTGTATGGAAACATGTTTCATAAGGTTTCGGAACAAATTCTTACGCTCCTGATGCCTGTGGACAGTACTGTGCCCTTTCTTATATTCAATAGAGGATATAAAGTTCAATACCCTAGCAGGGAACGTTCAACTGAGATCCTTAGGTAATCAATATTCTTTATTGACAGTTCCTTCTCTAATGAAGGAACTGAAACAAACATGTTTCATAAGGTTTCGGAACAAATTCTTACGCTCCTGATGCCTGTGGACAGTACTGTGCCCTTTCTTATATTCAATAGAGGATATAAAGTTCAATACCCTTGCAGGGAACGTTCAACTGAGATCCTTAGGTAATCAATATTCTTTATTGACGGTTCCTTCTCTAATGAAGGAACTGAAACAGTATGGCTCTTAGATGAGAATTCTAAGGAGGCATTCGCACTTGGAAAATGGCCAACTGTTTTTCAAACAGAAATAACTGCTGTTTTATAAGTTGCCAGCTGGGTTGTCTCTAAAATTATACAATGACGAAACCTTGCAATATGTAGTGATAGCCAAGCTGCTCTAGTAGCATTGGAATAATCTTGTGAAAACTCAAAGATTGTTGAGAAATGTAAGAAAAGACTGAACTCTATTTCAAGACGGATTTCCGTGAATCTTGTTTGGGTTCCGATCCATACATGAATAAAAGGAATTGAATCTGCTGATGCACTCACATAAAGTGGTACTTCCGATGTTCCTTCTGGTCCGGTACCAATATATAGAAGCCGAACAGGAGCAGTGCTGGAAATCCAGAAATACATGTAGAACTACCAAGAACTTTGTGGATAGGCCAAACAAACACACCGACAAGTTTATTCTAAGAATATCTAGAAAGAACTGTCGGAGCATGGTCGGTTTACTTACAGGGCACAACCCGAATAGAAGTCATATGTTCAAGTTGGGACTTTCATTGGATGCAACATGTAAGTCCTGTCTGGAGGAAGAAAAAACCACTATACATTTCATTTGTAGCTGTTCTGTTTTTTCCAGCATAAGGATGGACGTTTTTGAAATATATCAATAACAATCGAAGAACTTCGATTGTTAAAACTATATTAAGTCC
This sequence comes from Nephrocerus scutellatus, assembly GCA_947095585.1. Taxonomy (NCBI): domain Eukaryota; kingdom Metazoa; phylum Arthropoda; class Insecta; order Diptera; family Pipunculidae; genus Nephrocerus; species Nephrocerus scutellatus. The sequence continues at coordinate 63,660,859 of OX352764.1, read as the reverse complement.
TTCCGCTATATAAAAGTAACGAAGAAATTTGAATAGTGAACTCACTGGGAACGATTACAATGAACCGACGCGACGGTCTGAGTGCTCTGGTGTGGTTTTTCTCGAACTATCATAACAACCCACCACAACGATATATATGATCCAATGAACACACCTGTTCGTGTAGTGTAGGTCTTAAGAATTAAACGTTAGTGATTCGTGTTTGTAAAATAAAAATATCTTTAATTTAAATTTACAATAAAATAAATCTTCTTGATTACAAAACATAGCCTCGGTATAAAAACCATGAACATTTTTATAATATGTTGAAAATATGTCGCGTAACCCCTGGATTATACAATGTTTATTATTAAGCGCTTCTGTTAAAAAAATATACCGCTGATATTCTGTGCAGAACCTCGTTGTCTATTTCCTTTAATGCTTTTAATGCTTATTATAGTTGTGTTTTTTGGCAGAGAGATTTCGCAAAAATAAAAACACAAAGTGAGGAATGATAATATGGGAATTTTACAGGTGCAGTGAATATGGAGTATGTAAATTCTTAAATTTGAAAAGCCCTTAAACCTATTCTTTTCATTGGTTCTTAAATAAAAAAAAAACACCTTTCTACCACTGCATGGAAAGTGCACAAATTTATATTACCTACAATTAAAGGGTAACATGATCTTAGGCGAATTTTCGTGTTGTGCCTTAGGTCTTATATGTAAATAGTAAAAGTAAATAGTAAACGTAAAAAGTAAAAATTAAAATAAAAGTAAAAAGTAAAAATATGACTATGAATCATCATCTCTTATGCTCATTTTGAAATTCTCTATATTAACTTCGCGTGCCCGTGTTTAATTGTTTCCGGTGACAACACTTTCCAATTAAAATTTGGGCCCCTCGGGACTCAGGGCCGAGGGGTGCCCTAATAAATTTTTTAAAAATTACATTTCTTCAAATTTTATACGCATGTGTACCTCCGATACACAACACTTTTTGTAGAAATTTTTCAGACCGGGGTCGTGGGGACCCATACAAATTAAAACCCCGATTTTCTTTAAAGTTTATACACATGTGTATCTCCGATGGACAACACTTTTTGTAAAAATTTGAGAGTGATCAGGCCCTGAAGTCGGGGGCCCCATACAAATTTTTTAAAAAATGTACCCGATTTTCTGCAAATTTTATACACTCGTATTTAATACAATGGACAACACTTTTTGTAAAAATTAGGAAGTGGCCCATGGACTCTCATATATTTTTTAAAAAATTAACCCGATTTTTTTCAAGTTGTATACACATGTGGCTCTCCGATGGTCAAAACTTTCTGTAAAAATTTGTTTTGGAAGTGATCAGGCCCCAGGACGTAGTTGCTCCTATATAATTTTATTCAAACTGTGCGATTAAAGAATTTACACGAAAAATTTTAATTCTATGGGTTCTTTTAAACGCTTAAAGAGATTGGGTTTGAATCTACTGAGTTTTTTAATTTCTTTGTGGATTTTTTCCCTAAATGGTACGAGTGTGCATCAATTAATTTTTTAGATTTGTTTCTTAATTTTTATTTGTATTTTGAATTTTGTATATTTTTACATGAATTAATGAAAAACTTCAAAATTTAAGAAGTTTTCTCTTAGAACTACTCGGTATTCTGTAATTGTTTTTCGTTTTGTTTAAATATCATAAGAGGATAACATCAAAATTGCAGTTTCCAACCAAATTTGGAATTTGCTTCGAAACGCTTCTTGTCTCTGTGGCCATTCTTTTGGTGATTTTTATAGAATTGCAGCTGTTCAGAGGCGCTTCGCTACCAGCATAGCCACGAGTTCGGGGTGGGCGCTATGTGTTCAACTCCGCATCTACACGCAATGAGAGCACTTCGTGGACTTGTTTTAAATACCATCTACCAGAAAACTTTTTTTTTAAGAACATTACCTGCATTAGTAGAAACACCTTGCGTACATTTCAGATTAACGGAAATGATATACGAGTAGATGACGAACACCTCTTGAAACGTTAAAAGGACTCACATGCATACACAAAGTTTTTAACTTTTTATAGAAATTAAAATCGAATTAAATAAATTACAAAAATGTAGCATTGTTTTAAAGAATCTCTTATTATTATTTTTAAATGAAAAAAGAAATTTAATGCAAAAAAAAGAGATTTTTGCATCATAACTGTATATTCTTACCAACCTATAAAATGGTCAAAACTTATTTAAGCAAAGAACGAATTTCTAAAATATACCAAATGCATAATGAATTTATATTTAAATTAACAAACAAGTAAATGTAAAAAGCTACGTTTTTCGACACACGCCACACAGTCCTTTATTACTTGGTAATAATCACCAAAATATCTGTTTTTAAGGTCGGGTCTGTTTTCTTTTGTCCTGGCATCACACGCTCCACACGCGACTCGTGACACGCGTCACACGCGGTGTATCAAAATGGGCCCCTGACATGAGCCCACAAATTTTGTGAGCAGCTCATGTCAGGGGCCCATTTGGTGGTGGTTAAAAGGACCTCAAAATACGAAAAAATGTCGTTTTTTCCAACCATAACACAGTAGAGTAGAGTAGTAGAAAATACAGAAAAAGGGGTCAAGTCAAGTTAAATAAAAGTTTTTAAAAAACAAATGCGAACATAATGATGTTGATGTAACTTAAAATCGGAGCTTTAAAACCATTTAAATTGAATTCAAAACAGAAAATTTTGGGTATTTAGGGTGTTATGCAAAAAACTAATTATTTACACATATTACGTTGTAAGAAAAAAGGGCACATATCCATTTTATTAGTTTCGAGATATGTATGTTTACGTATTTTATCTCTGCCGCGTTTAAAAAAATTAGGCTGTGGAAACAACAACACTTTCTTTTATTTTTCACTAAATTAATATTAAATTTGTTTTTTAATTTTTATTTTTTTAAATTCTCTATATTAACTTCACTTGCCGTCGAACGTCCGGATGTCGGTCGGTCGGCAGTCGGTCGGTCGGTGTCGTAGAATCTTGCGATCAATTTTTAACCCACTCCCAAAGCCCGATTTTATTGAAATTTTGCACACATGTGTATTTCCGGAGACAACACATTCTATGAAAATTTGGGGCTAAAATGAATTTTTTAAAAATTAACCCGGTTTTCTATAAATTGTATACACATGTGTACCTTCGATGGACAACATTTTTTTTTCAAAATTCTGGAGACCCAAGGCCCAAGATAATTTTTTTTTAAAAATTAGCCCGATTTTTTTAAATTTTATATACGTGTGTATCTCCTATGGACAACTCTTTTTGCAAAAATTTTGGTGGCCCCCGGGTCGTGGGGCCCCCTAAAAAATTTTTAAAAAAATTTTCTTCAAATTTTATACACGTGTGTATCATCGATGGACAAAATTTTTTGTAAAGTTTTTGGAGTGAACGGGCCCTGAGGCCCGAGGGGTGCCCATATAAATTTTTTAAAAATTAGCTCGATTTTCTTCAACACATACCTATCTCCTATTAGAGAATTTTTATTAATTTTTAAATTTTTATGGTTTGTTTTTTACATCACGTTTTTAGTAATTTGCAGTTGGAAATTGGCATTTCTAGCTTTGTACAAAAATTATAAACTGATTCACGGTTCCGAATACGCCGCCATCTCTATTTTTGAGTTTTCGCGCTTGTGCCCTTTTTTCTTAGGACGGCAGTATAGCTCTTGTAATTTTATTCTCAATCTTTTATATGTATATGCAGGCAGAGGAATAATCGATTCAGGATTGTAAATTTAAATAATAATAATAATATTCGGCGCGACAGACCGACCATTACGGTCCAAGGCCTAGCTTCTCGCGACCATTTGTGTTGCGCATGTATATTTTTGGGCACAAATGGAAGGGAAATTTAAGGCCGGATCCAAACGGCGAATGAGAAGCTTTCCGTGACAAGTTATTACTCTCGGAACGTTTGTCACCCATTCTTTGGGGTTACTGGGATTCGAACCACGAACCTCCTGCGCAGTAGCCATGTGCATTTTTTGATACTATTTTTGTACGCTGATTAGCAAATATTGTCATACAACAATATAATAAAAAAAAAAACAACCCATAAAAATTGGAATTTTTCATCTAAATTCTTTAATCGCAGAAATTGATATGGGAGCCCCTCGATCCTGGGTCATTTTTTTTATTGTAGGAGAAAATAATCGAAAGAGACATCAGATGTCAAATTTGAAAATGCTCAGATAATTTTATTCTGAGCACTTAGAGCACGCTCATACTCTGAGCAAATAAGAAACACGAGCATTTTTCTTGAGAACTCTTTGACTGCTCTGAACTAATTTATGAAAACGCCAAATGACAGAATATTGTGAAAACTTGTTGTTCTATCTGTAAGTTGATATCGACAACAAAAAAAACAACCCATAAAAATTAAAATTTTTCTTGTAAATTCTCTAATCGGAGATACACACACACACACACACTGCGCAGCCAGCCACGTGCACGCGAAGTTAATATAGAGAATTTAAAAACGACATCAATAAAAATACAATTCAGTAAATAAGTAAGTAAGTTTAATTAAGCATAAAACATTTATGTCTCGTTTCATTTGCTGGGTTCATTTGTGGGTGAGTTAAGATTTGCACGCGAAGTTAATATCTATAGAGAATTTAAAAAAAAACGACCCATAAAAATTGCAATTTTTCATGTAAATTCTCTATGTGTTAAAATTTGAAGAAAACCGTGCTAATTTTTAAAAAATTTACATGGACACCACACGCGTCTCAGGGCCCGATCACTCCAACAAACTTCAAAAAGTTTTGTCCATCAGTGATACACATGTATATAAAATTTGAAGAAAATCGGGTTAATTTTTTTGAAAAATTTTAAATGCCCCCACGACACCGGCCACCAAAATTTTTGAAAATCGGAGATACATACGTATATAAAATTTGAAGAAAATCGGGTTTATTTTTTTAAAAAAAGTTTGGGGCCCCACGACCCCGGGATCTCCAAATTTTTTACAGAAAGTGTTGTCTATCGGAGATACATATGTGTATTTAATTTGAAGAAAATCGGGTTAATTTTTTTAAAAAAAGTTATGGGGCCCCACGAAACCGGGCCCGGGGTGTCTAAAAATTTTACAAAAAGTGTTGTATATCAGAGATACACATGTGTATAAAATTTGAGGAAAATCGAGTAAAATTTTGTAAAATATTTGTATCGGAGCTCCCCGACCCTGAGGGCCGAGGGGTCCACAATTTTAATATATAGTGTTGTCATCGGAGATATGCATGTGTGCAAAATTTTAATGAAATAGCACTTTGGGAAGTGGGTTTAAAATTGACCGCAAGATTCCACGACAAACAAACCAACAAACAAACAAACAAACACACGGGCAAGTGAAGTTAATATAGAGAATTTAAAAATCTTGTGGTTCTACATATATACACAACTTTAAGGCGCACCACCGCTGTTGCGCTGCTCACATGTATAGTACGAGGTTTGCAACTTAATTGTTTACTATCATGTATTACTCTTAGCTTAATACAACCTGACGCTATAATAAATCTGTTACCTCGTTTGCAATGACCGAAAAAATTACACTCGTGTCCGAATTATATTTGTATGTATTAAAGTTTTCGTAAAGTTCTAAAATTTTTTAGCTTATTGGAAAATTTTTATAAAAGTTCGATTAAAATAAAAATATCTCTTTTTGGTAAAAATTGTATAGCTTCCTCAGAAATAATAAAAATTAAAAAGTCTGATTAATTTGTTGTTTTTTTTTAGTGGGGACTACCAATTATAGCTTCAAACGAATACATTTTTTATGTTTGATTCTTTGCTCAGGTAATATCCTTCTGGATTTTGCTATATGTGTCACTTGGGAATTAATGACCATTACTTAATTGGAATATATTCAACATTCAAATTTTAAAAGGGGTTATTTTGTGACTCTGACCATACCAGTAAAAGAAAGGTGCGCCTTGTTCATGATATAAAAAGTCAACAAAGGCCGCAACGTAAATTTATAAAAGAACTTTTTATGTATGTTATAACGTAAATAGTACCTTAAATATGTTTGTGTATCAGTTAGTAAGATGAAATTAAAAACTAGGAAAATAAACTGATGATAGGAGTTTGATTTTTATGAGCATTACCAAACTTGATGAAATAATTTAGTTTTCAAGTTTTGAGAGATAATTGACATTCGGATTAATCGTGCGTTTCATTTGCTGGAAAGAGTTTAGATTGATTTCTCTTGCTTTGGTTTTGCGTTGCACTTGCTAAACCCGACAAAGGGATTTTTCCCATTTCGTGAGAATTCGATGATTTTTTTGACATCAGATGTCAAATTTCAAAATGCTCAGATAATTTTATTCTGAGCACTTAGAGCACGCTCATACTCTGAGCAAATAAGAAACACGAGCATTTTTCTGGAGAACTCTTTGACTGCTCTGAACTAATTTATGAAAACGCCAAATGGCAGAATATTGTGAAAACTTGTTGTTCTATCTGTAAGTTGATATCGACAACAAAAATCGACATCAATAAAAATACAATTCAGTAAATAAGTAAGTAAGTTGAATTAAGCATAAAACATTTATGTCTCGTTTCATTTGCTGGGTTCATTTGTGCGTGAGCTAAGATTTCTCTGTCGTGGTTCCAGTTGAACGTTGCATTTGCGAACTGTGCCCGGAGTACGATTTTATTTTATGAACCTTTGTTTTGTAACCGATAATGTTTCTTTGCTACCCGTCGGCAATCGAGTACATCGGGCACCTCGTTCACCTCGAAAACTCTGTCACTTTGAAAGCTAACCTATGGGTAAGTTTGTGCAATTCGAAAGAGACATTAGTAAACAAAATACATACATATTACGTAAAGATGAAATGGAATGTTCAGAATCGATTCGACTTTTATACTTGCTATATTGCTTTGGCAAAGCCGGCTTGGCTTTACTTTAATTCTCAAAGCAACAGCTTTTGGTTTTACCGCCTTACGGTGAGCACCATAACTATAAAATAGCTTTAGTTTCTTAATCCTAAAATTTTTTTTTTGTTTTTTTTTTCATTATTAGAAATAATGAACTTTCGGACTTTAGGAAGTGTGTTAAAAATTGATCACAAGATTCTGCCTGCCAGCAACCCATCTAGCCAGCCAGCCAGTCACGGGCACGCGAAGTTAATATAGAGAATTTGATAAATTAATTCCTTGTAGTTGCCGCGATTCACAGAATTAATTCCTTCGTCCTGAGTCCTGACCACTTAATGTGAGTTCTTTCTTTCGCAATAAACTACAATATTTATTAATATTTTTAAAATATTCCTGTTCCGTTCAACCATATCATTATGATTTTGTATAAAAATATGCCGTTGCTTATCTAACATTAAATCTAATCTTATGGTTCTAAATGTACTAAATGAGAACGTATTCGTATGTCGGGAAAATGTTTGTCTTTTTGAAGTACGCTTGGTTTTTATTTTTGTCAATTCCGGTACAGGTTTCCCGTTTCGCAAAACACTACTTTTTTCATCGATTGTACGCCAGGCGAAAGATTTTGACTTCAAATCATTCATTATGCAAAATGTACTTTCTTCCATGACACGGTTTACACGAAATACAACTTAATGCAAAGCAAACATCTAGTCACAGGAAAGGAATTTGTTTTCCGCTGGACTAGCTTATACTCCTTATTCATTCTGCGATATGGTTTCATTATCGGTATATCGGAACAATATCGCACGACAGCAATCATCGTCTTGTTACAGAGGGCTACACAACAAAAATTTTCCTGGCATGTATTAACAAGTTAACATTTGCAATGCTTATTCTCGTATTTCACTGAACATTCTTCTGCTTATTGCTTTACAAAATACGAAATAAAGAAATAAAAAATATTACAAATTTTATAAAAAAAAGTACCCGTTTTTGTTCAAATTTTATACGCATGTGTATCTCGGTGGACAACACTTTTTGTAAAAATGTTGGAGTGATCAGGCCCCGGTGTCGAAAGGCCCCATACAAAATGTTAAAAAATTTACCCGGGTTTCGTCAAATTTTATACACACATGTTTAATCCTATGGACAACGCTTTTTGTTAAATTTTGGAAGTGGCCCCAGGGCCGAGGGACTCCCATATAATTTTTTAAAAATTGACCCGATTTTCTTCAAATTTAACACATGTGTATCTGCGATGGACAAATCATTTTGTACATTTTTTTTGGTGAACGAGCCCTGAGGCCCGACGGTAGCCCTTACAATTTTTTTAAAAATTACCACGATTTTCTTTACATTTTAAACACATGGGTATCTCCGATGGACAAACTTTTTTTTAAATTCTCTATATTAAATCCGTGTGTCCGTTGCTTGCGGTCTGGCTGGGTGGTAGAATCTTGTGATCAATTTTTAACCCACTTCTTAAAGCCCGATTTTATTCAAACTTTGCACACGTGTGTATTTTCCATGACAACCATGGCCCCGACCCCATGGCTTCCATTTTTTTAAAAAATGTACCCGATTTTCTTCAAATTTTATACGCGTGTTTACTCTGATCGACAACACTTTTTGTAAAAAAAATTTAAGCGATCGGTCACCGGGGTCGGGTGCACCCACACTAATTGTTTACAAAATATACCCGATTTTCTTAAAACTTTATATACGTGTATCTGTGAATTGGGCCTCGAGATAACAAAAATTTTAAAAAATGTACCCGATTTTTTTCAAACTGCACACTGTGTATCCCTGATTAGAGAATTTACACGAAAAAAATGTATGGGTTGTTTTATAATACGATCATTTAACGATTAAAGGTAGCCAAAGTGCATTATGGAGTATAACATAATGTTCTTTAAAATTTTCTGCAACGCTAAGCTGTGCTCAATGTGCGGCCTCATCCTTGTTATAACCATTCCATGAAAATGGATGCATATTTTAGTTTTGTCATATTTAGTCCTTAAAAAGCGAAATTTTTAGATTGGCTGACCAAAAACGCCGACGCTTGAATTTGATATTTTTATATTTATTTACCATGAGAAGTTGTATAGATCAGTGTATACCAAAGATGTGAATTGCGATTTGCGATTGCGACCAGTTATGCAGGTTCTGTAAAATTTACGAACGTTTTATGCTTTGCATAGCGTGGGCGTTTAGGAAAAGGAGGAGAAAAGAGGAGATTTCTATGAGCTTGAGTCTTGAATGCCTGTGGATCATAGTGATGTGGGAAGACAAAGCTCGGCAGAGCATTCCACATACGTGTACTTCGGCTGAAGAATGAATGAATTGAAGGTAAACTGAGCTGAGAATAGAGCGCCACGAGTATTGCGGTTGAATTCAAGTAGAGGTGGCATGCAGCTGGCTATTTCTCTTGAGCACTGCTGGTAGAAAAAGCGATACAAGAGTGACAAGCAGGAAACGTTCCTGCGGTGTTCAAGCAAATCTATTGATTTTGCTATATTTTCGTTACCGATAAGTTATATCGCGCGGTTTTGTATTCTATCTAGCTGATGCAAAGTAGTCTTAGGAGCACCAGACCAGATATGGCAATTGTACTCAAGTTTAGGGCGAATAAAAGCCTAGTCAAAGTCAAAGCGATCAGCCATCAGCAGAAATAGAAAGAATAACACAGAATGCTCTAGAATTGCATGTGGCCGTAATTATCTCTGACTGGTGGAAGTGCGATCAAACCTCCACGTGGTGGCCGCCGGTAATTTTCCTCCAATGCAGGAAAAGCTGAATGATCTGGCTAGTCCCTTCAACGTAAGGTTGGCGCGAGGCATGTAAAAAAATATTATTACGGAACCCAAAATCAGCCTCGGATACACTGATGAACGACGACGACCACGGCAACAAAAACGGCTAAACGATTTAAGAATTTTCTCATGGAACGTACGCTCACTCTATAGAGCTCGAGCTGCACAGCAGCTAGCCTATACCCGCCGGTCCAAATATAATGCTGACTTAACAGCAATTCAGGAGATGCGGTGGACAAGGAATGGTGTCTTACAGAAATCAGAATATGACATTTATTACAGCTGTCATGCAAGACATCATGTGCTCGGGGTGGGGTTTCTAGTCAGCAAAAGAATGAAACCCACCGTTATCGACTTTAATTCAGTAAATGAACGGCTATGCACCCTTCGCGTGCGGGGCAAACTTAAAAACATAAGCCTCATAAACGTTCACGCACCTACAGAAGATTCCCCAGATGATGAAAAAGAAGAATTCTTTGAATCAGTCGAACGGGAACTCCATGCCTGCCCTCAGTATGATGTAAAATCATTCTGGGGGATATGAATGCTAAAATAGGTAGGGAGCCAGTATACAGGCAGTACATTGGCACCCATAGCTTACACGAGAACACTAATGACAATGGACAACGAGTCATAGAGATGGCAGCAAGCAATAATTTGGTCGTTGCGAGTACAAGGTTTGCGCGTAAAAATATCCACAAAGCCACCTGGGTATCTTCCGATGGAGCCATTTGCAACCAGATAGACCACGTGTTGATAGACCGCCGCCACAACCCGAACCTGATGACGGTACGAACGTACCGAGGTGCCAACGTAGACTCGGACCACTATCTTGTTGGTATGGTGCTCCGAGCGCGGATTGCATCATCACGGAAGACTGCATCCGCGAATCAGACTCGAGTCAACACGGCTGCCCTTCGCAATGAAGAGACCAGAAACAACTACGGTCAAGCAATAGGACTCGCCCTAAATGCAGGGAGAGTAAGTCCTGGGGCTTAGATGTCGGGCGTAGAAGAGAAATGGACACGCCTGAGGAATACTGTCATTAGTACTGCTGACTCCATCTTAGGCAGTAGTCGTAGAGATCGCAACGACTGGTTCGATGACGAATGTAAGCTAGCGACTGAACGTAAGAATGTTGCGTACCGAGCAATGCAACAATCTCATAGAACGCGGGCACGCGAAGATGAATATAAAGAGCTCAGAAGATATAAAAAAAAGAGTTCACCGGCGAAAGAAAGCAGCCTGGGAGAAGAATCTCGTCCATGAACTGGAACAGTACAGAGAGCAAGGACCGCACCAGGCGCGGAAGTTCTACCAAAGGGTCCGCGGTATGACGCAATATACACCGTGTTGCACATACTGCAAGGACAAAGAGGGTAATCTGATCGCCGACCTTAAAGGCAGCTTAGAGCGATGGGAAGAACACTTTCATGAGTTGCTAACTGGCCAGCTAACTGAGGAATTGGAGGCTCCACCAATGACCGAAGATCATACTATGCCGGCGCCACCAAGCATAGTCGAAGTTAGCAGAGCGATAAATCGGCTCAAAAATAATAAGGCCCCGGGATCTGATGGGATCCCAGCGGAACTGATAAAAATAGGAGGCCCAACAGTACACCAAGCAGTTCATGAAATAATAGTGCAAGTATGGGAAGAAGAAGTTATGCCAGAAGACTGGCGAAGAGGCATTTTGTGCCTCGTACATAAGAAGGGAATTATCACAAAATGCAGCAATTATCGTGGTATAACGTTGTTGAGTACCGCGTATAAGATCTTCTCCTCTATCCTTCAAGACAGGATAGCCCCCTACGCTAAAGTCATCGTTGGTCCATACTAGTGTGGCTTCATCCCAGGCAAATCAAAAACTGATCAGATTTACACCCTTAGGCAGGTGATGGAAAAATGTCTAGAGTTTCAAAACCTATGATAGCATAGCCAGAGTAGAACTTTATAAAGCCATGAGAGAATTCGGCATCCCAAATAAACTGACACGACTATGTAGGTTGACCATGACCAATGTTATAAGCCAAGTAAAAATATCCGGATCACTATCAAGCCCACTGGCCTGCGTCCTCTTCAACCTGGCGTTGGAGAAAGTGATCCGAGACTCTGACGTAACGGCGAGAGGAACAATCCTCTATAAGTCCATTCAGATACTGGCTTACGCAGACGATATTGACATCGTTGGTAGAAACCAAAGAGCTGTACAGGAAGCTTTCATCCAGATAGAACAGGCGGCACGAAATCTGGGGCTGCACATAAATGAGAGTAAAACAAGGTACTTGGTGGCCACGTCTGCGAGTAGAAGATCCAACATTGGTCCCTCAATTCAGATAGTGGAGCGCGAATTTGAAGTAGCAGCCGATAACAGCATGGAACCACGGTTGCTTAAAGCCAACAAAGCCTACTATAGCCTGTCAAGACTCTTCAAATCCAGGAACTTAACCATAACATCCAAGATGCTGATATATTAGACAATGGTGATACCAGTACTTACATATGCATCCGAGACTTAGCAAAAAGCATTCTGACCTCTTAGCCGCGTCCGAGAGAAAAGTCTTACGGAGAATTGTTGGCCCTGTATGTGACAAAGGATTATTCCTGAGACTCTATAATGATGAGATCTACGAGCGTTACCGCGATGTCGACATCGTGAAGAAAATTAAGCTCGGTGGGATCCGGTGGGCAAGACACCTAGCTCGCATGAGAGAAGAGGATCCTGCTCGGAAAGTCCTTTGCGGTAGGATTTATGGAACACGACAGCGAAGCCGGCCAAGCCTACGCTGGAAGGATGTCATAGACCAGGACGTCCAGAGTATAGGGATGCCAAACTGGATGACATCGGCTCGAAATCGGGACCGGTGGAGAGACTTTTTTGGGAGGCCAGGACCGGACCCCGGTTGTAGAGCCAAATATGATGATGATGATGATGAAAAGCCTAGTATATAGTAGCCAGATCAGACGAGTGAAATATTTCTTGCACCGGGCTAGAAAACGTCAACCTTTCGCAGAATCATGTCATTCCAACGAAGCTTTTCGTTAACGCACATACCGAGAATTGCGCGATTCTCAGTTTTCTTGATACAAGTGCCATTCATGGATAATGGCATGGGATTTAGGATTCGCGTAGACAACAGGAGTCAGCATTGGGTTTTGGAAGCGTTAAATTCTACTCTATTGATTTCTCCCCATTGTATTATTCTGTCAAGGTCAGAATTTAACGTGCTTAACATACGTAGTTGTTTGATTTCCACATGAGAAGGTGAGGGACGTTCCTCAAACTTATATGAGAAGCTGAGAGTGCTGTCGCCGGCGAGAGAGCGAATTGGATTAGAAGTCACAGATAAGAGATCATTAATGAATGACAAAAGAGAGCCCTGTGGAACGACAGCATTTAAGTAATGAACTTTAGACTTGAAACCGTCCAAAACAACTTGAATTGAGCGGCCCAAAAGATAGCTTCTAAACCATTAAAGCAGTTTTTCATCGACGATAAGCACGCATTTTAGACAAAAGAGCTTGATGCCAAACTCTGTCAAATGCCTTGGAACAGCTTTGCTTTCTCCAATTGATGCAAAGACTGGTTCCACTGCTCGGTGAGATATACCATCAAATCACCAGTAGAACGTTACCCACGAAATCCACACATACGGTCACTAAGGATTTCGTTGGTTTCAAGATATCTCTTAAGCTGAAAATTGATCAGCGTTTCCATGACCTTGGAAAGATTGGATGTAAGTGCTTTGGGTCGGTACGAGACGACGGCTCGCCTTTTTTGGGTATGGGCTGGACAAAGGCTGTTTTCCAACTTCTCGGGAAGAGTCCAGAAGAATAGGATAGATGGAAAATCTTACGCAATGGTAATGAAAGCTTGGAAGAACACTTCGTCAGAACTAATGGGGAAATACCATCTGGCCCTGCGGAGTGTTGAGATCGTTAAAAACTCTAGCAACTGCACGAGTACGAATGAATATCTGTCCCATAGAGTGTTCAATACTTTGAGGTGCAGGAGGCAGCAATGCACAATCTGGAAGCGTGGATCTAGCTGCGAAATGCGTAGCGAACAGACGCTGTACGACGAGGCTGTATTTTTGATTCTTTTCACGAATGACCAAATATTTTTACTACCTTTGGGACATTGTAGTATTTTTTGCCTCAATTTTCGGTCGTAGGCGAATTTGACTCGCCGAAGATGAACATTGCAATCATTTCTGGCTCGTTTAAAATTTGTTCGGTTTTCCTCAGTAGAGCTTGCTTTGTAAAACCGAAAGCATACCTCTCTAGTCCTAGAAGCCTCTTTACAGCTCGATTCATACCATCCATCTTCCTATGGTTTAACAGACTTATTCCTGGAAGGGATACATTTTTTCATACCAATAAGGATGATGTTTGTGATTGCATCAGCGGGCATCTTTTTTTTATATTAATACTTATTTCCAAGGGAATACTCCCTGAATGACTTCCGCCACGGCTAGGCCCTTTAATAAAATTAAGAATTAAAGCGGAGAAATGTGTATATCACATTCCTCACGTTTGTAGCCGGTTTCAAATTATTTTCTAGGAATTTTCCCTGATTCATTAAAAAAAAGCAATACGGAAAAACGATCACGAAATAAAAACGACGCGAGTCCAAATGCTTTAATGAATGGATCATGGTCAAGGAAAACTACAAAAAACCTTGAACAAGAAAATATTACAAAAAAATGACATTCAAAATTCTTGGAACCTCCATTGGAAAATTCGGTCTTTCAGGAACTAGCTGACTTCTTTCTTCAATGCCCACAACTCGACAGTGAATAGTATCGGTTTCGTTTGTAGTATCAGGCCTAACAAACGAAACAGGCACGCACTGCTATCTAGCCGATAAGCTCCAACGCCAAAAATTGCACCGCAAGGATCAGCGAAAAAGCTGGACTCAAGTGGATCTCTTGAAGATTCTCTGCGGTTCCTCGTAGCTTAACCAATTTCACCGGAGAAACCTCCAATTCGGGCCCTTGATGAAGATTTGTAAATTTGGTTTTGTTTAACATTTTCAAAATTTCAAAAACAATTTAAAAAAAATAAAAATTCAATTCCGAAAAACGACTACGACTACTACTACGAATGTTTAATGTTGTTAAGACTACGTGGTTTATAAACGAGAAATTAGCTTATACTACACAATGGTCTGACGAGCCTAAAGGCGATAATACATTGACGGAGTATTTATCAGGACGAGAGGTAAGGAACAAGTCAAGGGTGTTTACAAGCTGAGTAAGGTTATTAAACTCAGCGAATAACTTAACACACCTTCCTTCGAGTGTTGTCTGGCCAGAATGGTGAAGCCACCCAGAATTGTGTAGATTCGCCCGCATGACTGATTTCATTTTTACGATGTTTTGTGTCAATTGTTAAGATTGAATCAGAAGTGCATCAAACTCGCTCTGAGTTGAAACATTGTCTAAGTGGGGGCTTCTGTAAAGGAAACAGTATTAGATGACTAGATTTTGCGCTCTTGTACCTTTACTTTAAACCAAATGAAAATTAATTCCGGATTGGAACTTTGGTTAAATTGAGACAAAAGCTGAAACGCAACATCACTCTGGACATAGATTGCGAGTCCGCGTCGAGAGAAAAATAATGGCACCAGGCAGATGCCTATGCATCATAATTATTAAATGCCTAAGTTTCACTCAGTGCCAGAATTGCTGACCGTGGACATGTACATAATAAAACACAGCGAAAGAATTCGTTCTCAGCCCACGTCTTTTTTACCGAATTGAGAGAAGTGGATGTCTCAAAATGGATTATTATCACAAATTGTCGCCAGTGTTATGCCTTCACGACAAAATGAGTTAAATCACCACAAGAAACAAACACTCATAATCCGTTATTCTAATTGCTAAAGAATTAGATCATCAAACTGTCACATGCAAAACATACGACAGTTATGTTTCACCAAGTTCTTTAATGCGCTGTTGAGGATGGGGTACGGAGACACCACACACTGCACTTGTTGACCGAGTCACCGCACGAGCAAAAGAGTGCAAAATCACTGAATATAAATTTATAAATCTTGGGTACCAAAAAACAAAAGTATTTGTCACCAACAATATCAGGGAACTGATCCCTAGGATTCGCAAACCTGAGGCACAAGCATTCTCCTTTACCCCAAAGGAATGTCAAAAGGTTCCAGTTTTGCTAAAAGGAATGGCTGCCGACACATAACTGGAGGATATAGCTTTAGCTATAAGGGAACAGGTCCCTAACGTTAAAATAAATAAAATTTCCAATTTTTCTACTCCACGTTCAAATGAGAGAAAGAAACAAGAAACTGAACTTTTTTACCACTCAAAATAATAATGAGCCTCAAAGAGTCAAATGCGCAAATTGTGCAAGTACATCCCATTCAGCGCTAGATTCTGCGTGTACAGCGTTTTTGAAATATAAGGAACGCAGAGAGTTTCTCTTGCAAAAAGCAAGACAACAATAAAACCAGGGAATCCCAATCAATATTCCTGTTCTTAACAACAAGAACTTTCCTAATATATTATCTGAAGCTAATTCACCGAAGTCAAACCCAGTAAGCAAAAATTTAAAATATTCCGATGCAGTTAAAAGTGGGGCTACAGTTGAGCAACCAACCTTCTCTTAAATCTTTTCTTGAAGAGTCTCAGAAGCTTCTTGGAATCTCTTTTAGTGATCTAATCTTGAAAATTAGAGAATTTTGGCCCGGGTACATGCAATCTAATTCGGTAGAAGATGAAATGTTTAAATACATTAGTTTCGTTGCTGCAATAGTCGTGTAATTAATCGCAACAAGCTTAAAATACTTTCGCTTAACATAAATTCCATAGTTAGTCATAAAAAAAACAACCCATAAAAATTAAAAATGTTCATCTAAATTCTCTAATCGCAGAAATTTATATGGGAGCCCCTCGAACCTGGGTCATTTTTTTATTTTTATTTTTTTTTATTTGTAGGAGAAAATAATCGAAAGAGACATTTGACATCAGATGTCAAATTTGTAAATGCTCAGATAATTTTATTCTAAACACTTAGAGCACGCTCATACTCTGAGCAAATAAGAAACACGAGCATTTTTCTTGAGAACTCTTTGACTGCTCTGAACTAATTTATGAAAACGCCAAATGACAGAATATTGTGAAAACTTGTTGTTCTATCTGTAAGTTGATATCGACAATAAAAAACGACATCAATAAAAATACAATTCAGTAAATAAGAAAGTAAGTTGAATTAAGCATAAAACATTTATGTCTCGTTTCATTTACTGGGTTCATTTGTGCGTGAGCTAAGATTTCTCTCTCTCTCCACCAACAAAACCGACTGCGCAGCACACACCGCACAAAGTCCATAAAGGGCGACGAATATCTGATGCCAGTATAGATATTAAAAAAATGTATAAGGGCCTTGCGGCCGAACCCGGGACCCGATCACTACCAAATTTTCGAAAATGTATTGTTTATTGGGTATACACATGTGTGTAAAATTTGAAGAAAATCGGGTAAATTTTTTAAAATTTTTGTTTGGGAGCCCCCCGCACCCCGCAGCCCGAGGGGCCTCAAAATTTAATAGAAAGTGTTGTCTCCGGAAATACACATGTGTGCCAAATTTCAATAAAATCGGGCTGTAGGAAGTGGGTTAAAAATTTATCGCAAGAATCCACCACAAATCCACAAACAAACCCACAAACACACGGGCAAGTGAAGTTAATATAGAGAATTTAAAAATGTATAAGTGCCTTGCGGCCGAACCCGGGGCGCCATCAGTACCAAATTTTAGAAAAAGTATGGTTTATTGGGTATACACATGTGTGTAAAATTTCAATAAAATCGGGCCATAGAAAGTGGGTTAAAAATTGATCAGAAAATCTGACCAGCCAGCTACCCAGCCAGCCACGTGCACGCGAAGTTAATATAGAGAATTTAAAAATTAAAAGTTTTTCGTGTAAATTCTCTAATTGATACAAAAGGTGCATGATCAAAATTTGAAGAAAATCGGGTATTTTTTTATAGGATTTGTGTGGGTGCCCCCCGACCCCGGTTCCTAATCACTTCCAAATATTTACAGAAAGTGTTATCCATCGGAGATAAACATGTGTAGAAAATTTGAAGAAAATCGGGTATATTTTTTTTATAAATTTTGTATGTGTGCCCCCCGCCCCGACCCTGAGGCCCGAGGGGCCTAAAATTTTAATAGAAAGTGTTGTCATGGGTGATAATAAATAACATGTGTGTAATAAAATCGGGCTTTAGGAAGTGGGTTAAAAATTGATCACAATATTTGGTGTGCCAGCCAGCCAGCTACGGGCAAGTGAAATTAATATAGAGAATTTAAAAAGGTTATCCCTACTAAACATTATAACAAAATATAAGCCCCAAATTTGCTTGCTTTCCGAAAATAAATTAAGGGCCAGGCACAAACTTAGTTTCGATGGTTTTAATAGAATTAGAAATGACGATTTATTTGTAGGAGAAAATAATCGAAAGAGACATTTGACATCAGATGTCAAATTTGTAAATGCTCAGATAATTTTATTCTAAACACTTAGAGCACGCTCATACTCTGAGCAAATAAGAAACACGAGCATTTTTCTTGAGAACTCTTTGACTGCTCTGAACTAATTTATGAAAACGCCAAATGACAGAATATTGTGAAAACTTGTTGTTCTATCTGTAAGTTGATATCGACAATAAAAAACGACATCAATAAAAATACAATTCAGTAAATAAGAAAGTAAGTTGAATTAAGCATAAAACATTTATGTCTCGTTTCATTTACTGGGTTCATTTGTGCGTGAGCTAAGATTTCTCTCTCTCTCCACCAACAAAACCGACTGCGCAGCACACACCGCACAAAGTCCATAAAGGGCGACGAATATCTGATGCCAGTATAGATATTAAAAAAATGTATAAGGGCCTTGCGGCCGAACCCGGGACCCGATCACTACCAAATTTTCGAAAATGTATTGTTTATTGGGTATACACATGTGTGTAAAATTTGAAGAAAATCGGGTAAATTTTTTAAAATTTTTGTTTGGGAGCCCCCCGCACCCCGCAGCCCGAGGGGCCTCAAAATTTAATAGAAAGTGTTGTCTCCGGAAATACACATGTGTGCCAAATTTCAATAAAATCGGGCTGTAGGAAGTGGGTTAAAAATTTATCGCAAGAATCCACCACAAATCCACAAACAAACCCACAAACACACGGGCAAGTGAAGTTAATATAGAGAATTTAAAAATGTATAAGTGCCTTGCGGCCGAACCCGGGGCGCCATCAGTACCAAATTTTAGAAAAAGTATGGTTTATTGGGTATACACATGTGTGTAAAATTTCAATAAAATCGGGCCATAGAAAGTGGGTTAAAAATTGATCAGAAAATCTGACCAGCCAGCTACCCAGCCAGCCACGTGCACGCGAAGTTAATATAGAGAATTTAAAAATTAAAAGTTTTTCGTGTAAATTCTCTAATTGATACAAAAGGTGCATGATCAAAATTTGAAGAAAATCGGGTATTTTTTTATAGGATTTGTGTGGGTGCCCCCCGACCCCGGTTCCTAATCACTTCCAAATATTTACAGAAAGTGTTATCCATCGGAGATAAACATGTGTAGAAAATTTGAAGAAAATCGGGTATATTTTTTTTATAAATTTTGTATGTGTGCCCCCCGCCCCGACCCTGAGGCCCGAGGGGCCTAAAATTTTAATAGAAAGTGTTGTCATGGGTGATAATAAATAACATGTGTGTAATAAAATCGGGCTTTAGGAAGTGGGTTAAAAATTGATCACAATATTTGGTGTGCCAGCCAGCCAGCTACGGGCAAGTGAAATTAATATAGAGAATTTAAAAAGGTTATCCCTACTAAACATTATAACAAAATATAAGCCCCAAATTTGCTTGCTTTCCGAAAATAAATTAAGGGCCAGGCACAAACTTAGTTTCGATGGTTTTAATAGAATTAGAAATGACGATTTAGGTGGAACCGCAGTTATTTTAAGAAAAGACTATAAATATTCTGTGATAAGCTTTGAAAGTTGTGTATTTTTAACATACCTGGCGAGTATTAGATACAACAGTAATAAAACCAGCAGAGGAATCTCTTGATTGAAAGTATCTATATACGACCTAACATAAACTCCTCTGTAAAAGGTGAACTGTATAATCTTTATACCCTTTATAACCAATAACTTTAATGAAGTTATTCTAGGTGGTGATTTCAACTCGCGTCACACAGCATGGGGTGATTCAACTGTTAACAGAAATGGGCAGATTCTTCAAAGCTGGCTTAACGACAGACCCTTTATAAAGTTAGAGGTAGTTTCTCTAAACAGTCCAACATTTCCCAGAACGTCTTCACTCATAGACTTTTTTAAATTCTCTATATTAACTTCACTTGCCCGTGTGTTTGTGGGTTTGTGGATTTGTGTGTCATGGAATCTTGCGATCAATTTTTGACCCACTTCCCAAAGTCCTATTTTATTGAAATTTTGCACACAGGCATATCTCCGATGACAACACTTTCTATTAAAATTTGAGGACCCTCGGGCCACGGGGTCGGTGGGCTCCCCTACAAATATTTTACAAAATTTTACTCGATTTTCTTCAAATTTTATACACTTGTGTTTCTCTGATATACAAAACTTTTTGTAAAAATTTTGGAGACCCCGGGCCCGGGTTCGTGGGGCCCCATACCTTTTTTTAAAAAAATTATCCCAATTTTCTTCAAATTTAATACACATGTGTCTCTCCGATAGACAAAACTTTTTGTAAAAAATTTGGAGACCCTGGGTCCCGGGGTCGTGGGGCCCCAAAATTAAAAAAAAAATTAACCCGATTTTCTTTAAATTTTATGTAAGTATCTATCTCCGATGAAAAACACTTTTTGTAAAAAATTTGGAGACCCCGGGCCCCAGGGTCATTGGGCCCCAAAATTTTTTTTAAAAAAATTAACCCGTTTTTTTTTTTAAATTTTACATACGTGTGTATCTCCGATGGGCAACACTTTTTGCAAAAATTTTGGGGACTGGGTTTGGAGGGTCATGGGGCCCCAACAAATTATTTAAAAAAATTAACCCGATGTTTTTTTAAATTTTATATACGTGTGTATCTCCGATGGACAAAATTTTTTGTAAACTCTTTGGAGTGAGACCCTGAGGTCCGAGGGGTGCCCATATAAATTTTTTAAAAATTAGCTCGAGTTTCTTCAAATTTTAACACATACCCATCTCCTATTAGAGAATTTACATGAAAAATAGTATTTTTATGGGTTGTTTTTTATTGTCTCATCTTCATTAATCTCTTCTACCTCTAGCCACCAAACAAATCCTTACAGCTGTACAACGATTTCGTCTCTTTCTGATCACTTTGGAGTCCTTTTAACTTAAGGCTTTCACAATTTTTGTCCACTCGAAATCGACCGTCCAACGTTTACCAGATTTGTGAACACTCATTGGCATACATTTAGGTCAGAACTGCATCAAGAAATCACTCTAATCGATATACCAACAGACCGCAACATTTCGAACTCCTCAATAGATCTCTTTATAAACAGTATTACTAGCGAAATTAATTCCTGTACTGAAAATCATTCAGTGAAAAAAACTGCAAGAGGCATGAGATATTGTAATATTTCATCTTTTACAAAAGAATTACTCAAAACTCGAAACGCTTGGACAAGGAAACTTAAGCGAATATACCATCATCGTCTTAACAGAATAACAGAGGAGTACACAGAATTGCATAATAGAATTAAATGCCTAACTAAAATCATCAGAGATAGAGTGAGAATAGATCTTAATAAGGCCTTTGCAAAAAGATTCAAACAAATAAAATCTTCTCCTGCAGCTTTTACAGAAATCGATAGAATATCAGGTAGAGATTCTTTGGTAGTGATATTTCAAATTGTACACTGTCATTAAATAACCACGACCTTAACAATATTGATGTTAAGCTCGGTACCTTTCACGATTTCTTTGCAAGTATATACTCTGAAAAATTGCCTTCAGCAAACACCCATCTGAACACAACTGTCTATAATTTCGCCAGTAACTTTTTTAGCAACGCTAGAAACAGCATAATAACAGTTTTTTCTCCTACTTACCTAGACTCAAGTCCAGATAACCCATCTGTCTTTACTAGTGCAGAAACTGAATCTTAACGACAAAAAATCGACTGTATGAAAAATTGTTAGAAGGAGGGATAAATAAAGTCTGTTCAGACCAAAATATAATTCAGAATAAACAATTTGGTTTTAAGAAATATCATTCCACTAACCATGGGATTATGCTCCTTTCAGATAAAATTACACAAAACCTAAGAAATTGGTGTTGCACAGTATGTTTAGAATTAGATTTTGAGAAAGCGTTTGATTCAATGTGGCACAAAGGTATACTCTGCAAACTTCACCAACTTAACTTCCCTGCCTATTTATTAAATTTTTTTGGAAGTTACTTGTCAAATAGAAACACCAGAGTCTTTATAAATGATAAGATCTGGAATAATTCCAATTTTATCGGGCTCTATTTTAGGTCAAAATTTATTAAATATATTTCTTAATGACTTTTACAGATCCCTTCATGGATGAACCAGGTGCTATATTGTATGCGGACGATACAAATATTTTATCCAGCAGCGAAAGACCTCAGAAAGCCTTAGATAAGATTAAAGACAAACTCTCAGTTTTGAAAGGATACTTTCAAACTTAGACAAGTGTGGAGTAATTTGTTTTAGAAACTCTAGCGGAAAAGGACACCATTTGGCAGTACGAGAAAGCAAAACTCTCAAGCTGTTCTTTGACCAAAAGTTCATTCCGTTAAAGACCGAGATTCAATATCTGGGTGTTAAATTTTACCACAGATTTAACTTTAATAAACACGCCAGGAAATCTGTTAATAAAGCGACATTTGCAATCTGTACTATAAAACCCTTGTTAACCTCAAACTATCTTTCCTCTAAGGTCAAGCTTTTAATGTACAAAACACTAATAAAAACAATTTTAACTTACAGTTTTCCCACCTGGCTTACCATCTCTCCAACTGTAGCTCAAGAAAAGGAGTTATTTGAGCGCAAGATCCTGAGTCACTGCACTGGAACTTTTATGTTAATTTTTTTTTCATAAAAACTCTACCCCAGAGCGCGCTCGACCGCAGAACTTTTCAAAAAGGAAATCGAACACGAAAGGCGAAAATCTTTTGTTTACATTTTCTCGTTGCATGTGTGTAATGTGTAAAAAAGCAACAAGTGGTAACAGGTGATCTTTTTTATAATAAATTTTTGTTGATAAAAATATACGAATTAATTAATTTTGTTAAAAGAAACGTAACTTGAAAGTTACCTTGTTTTTTGGAGTTCAGCATAAATTTGAGCGAGTTTGGTGTAATTAGTAATGAATCAGGAGTGATTTTAAACGATGAGGGTTATGTTATTTTAAAACACTTACAAAGTAAGTAAAACATTAATTTAAAATTACATAGAGATGAAATGAGCCATTGTATTTTTCAGCCAAAGAAGAAATTTACATTGTGCAGCATTTAAATCAGCAGGATGTGGAAGCGCAGCCGTCACAGTCAGGTCATTTACATTTAATAAAATGTAATGTTTGCATTAATTTTCTATTAATGTATCTTCTCTCCAGATAAAACACTGCTTTCTGAATAGCTTCAGCAGGATGTGGAAGCGCAGCCGTCACAGCCAGGTAATTTACATTTAATAAAATGTAATATTTGCATTAATTTTCTATTAATGTATCTTCCCTCCAGATAAAACACTGCTTTCTGATCAGCTTTAGCAGGATGTGGAAGCGCAGCCGTCACAGCCAGGTAATTTACTTTAATAAAATGTAATGTTTGCATTAATTTTCTATTAATGTATCTTCTCTCCAGATAAAACACTGCTTTCTGAATAGCTTCAGCAGGATGTGGAAGCGCAGCCGTCACAGCCAGGTAATTTACTTTAATAAAATGTAATGTTTGCATTAATTTTCTATTAATGTATCTTCTCTCCAGATAAAACACTGCTTTCTGAATAGCTTCAGCAGGATGTGGAAGCGCAGCCGTCACAGCCAGGTAATTTACATTTAATAAAATGTAATATTTGCATTAATTTTCTATTAATGTATCTTCCCTCCAGATAAAACACTGCTTTCTGATCAGCTTTAGCAGGATGTGGAAGCGCAGCCGTCACAGCCAGGTAATTTACTTTAATAAAATGTAATGTTTGCATTAATTTTCTATTAATGTATCTTCTCTCCAGATAAAACACTGCTTTCTGAATAGCTTCAGCAGGATGTGGAAGCGCAGCCGTCACAGCCAGGTAATTTACATTTAATAAAATGTAATGTTTGCATTAATTTTCTATTAATGTATCTTCCCTCCAGATAAAACACTGCTTTCTGATCAGCTTCAGCAGGATATGGAAGCGCAGCCGTCACAGCCAGGTAATTTACATTTAATTAAATTTAATGTTTGCATTAATTTTCTATTAATGTATTTTCCCTCCAGATAACAGCTTCAGGTGGTCTAATGGCCACATGAAGTATATGTTGGAGCTGTACGGCGAGCACATAAATCTTGTGGGTCCTTTGCTGAAGTTCCGCTTGAAGAAAAATCTGTGGCAGTTTATATCCGAAAAAATTTCAGAAAAGTTTGGAGTGATTCCTAGCGCTATGCAAGTGGAATCGCGGTATAAGACCGTAATGAAAAAAGTACGGAAGAGAATATCAAACAACACCAGTGGCGCAGTTCTCATCGAAACGGAGTTCGACGAGGAAGTAAATCGTATAACCGCTGTAGATGATTCTGTGCTGCCTGAAATAATGCTGAGTTCGGTGGAAATTCAAAGAGAAAATAAATTTTCGGAGACCTCCACTTCGTCTGATAAGCCATGCACTATTAGTGGCGAAAGCAATTCAGAAATTCAGATACAGGCCCCAGCACAAGTAGCAAAAGGAAAACGTCTTTAAAAAAAAATCAAAATAATAGAAAAATTTTTCCGGCGCCACGACCTGAGAAGAGAAGAGAAAAAAGACGAAAGGCAAAAAAGGTACGAAGCGAAGAATACAAGGCACCAAGAAAAAATTAACTTGCTTAAAGAAATTTTTGGTAACCAAAAAAATAGTATGAAAAAATAAAAGTAATGTTATTTATGAAATAGCCTGGCTGTGACAGTAACTTGTCTTGTCTCTATTTAATGTAATGTAAATATTATTTATTTAGCTTTTTAATATAATGTAAAACATGAATAATAAACAAAAGTGATGTTTTGAATTGAATTGAATATTTGTGCACCTTTATTGTAGTGATATGGTGTATTACATTGTGCAAATAATTTTGCCAATAATTGTATAATACAAAATATTTTACATAACTTAAAATCTAAATAGTTTCGCTTATTCTTTTTCTTTTTATTGTTCCCAAATGTTTGAGAAGAGCTTCTGATACCGTTTCAGGATTAGAAGTTCCAGCTGCTTTGAAAGTCGGTAGTGACGATTCTTCAGATGCATCATCTACGATGTCCCACAAATCCATTTCCTCGATGCATAGGTTGTGTAATACACAGCAACCAAGAACAAATTTACCCACCTTTTGACGGTAAAATCAAGCCTTGTTAACTGCCGAAACCTTTGTTTTAGCAAGCTAAATGAGTTTTCTATCTTCACCCAAATTTGGCAGTGTTTCTTATTAAATTTCCGCTGCCGCTCTGTTAAATTCCCATAATCTTTGAAGGGTGTTATTAAATATTCCCTTATGGGATATGCAGCGTCACCTAACAAATGATACTTCTCTCCGCATATCGTTGGAGTTTCTTTCGAAATAAACGTCAGTTGGTAGATGCGAGAGTCATGTATCTTTCTAGGTACACCCAAAAAACATCTGTGAATTTTTTGTGTGCATCACATATTCCCTGCAAAATAATGGATATAAGGCCATGACGGTTGACGTATGTCGATCGTATTTTATGGGCAGGTTTCCTTATGTAAATATAACATCCGTCAATGCACTCAATAGTGTCCGAAATACTTTCTGTCTAGAACGTAAAAGTATAAACAAATGACATTATTGCACTTATCATTACCAATTACTACTTCTGTGATAGTACCTGTGCAAATCCTTCCGCTATTCGCTTCTTCTCCTCTTCTGTTCTAGGAAAATGTATATATACTTTGGAAATATCGTATAGAAATTCTATGAAATTTTCTAGATGGATATGAGCCGTCAAAATCGCCATTCCAAAAAGATTTGCTACTTATCGATATGTTTTTTTATTATCGGCAAACCTGCCAAAAAATTTAAGTATAAATACAAAACCATAAACTTCATATTAGGCGTATTTTATTTGCCGAGAAATAAGGAATTTGAAAACCAGCAAAACACCAGGTTTTCTTATTCCATAGAAGGAATAACATTGTGCAATTGTTGTTGTAATTCCTAATTCCTCGGCAAATAAAATACAGCTATTATTACCATAAGAACGCAAAACATTGCATTTCGACCGAAGTTTAAGTCCTACCTACCTCCTTTGGAAGTTTGAAAAAAAGGAGAATTTTTATATTTTTAATAATTATTTCCGCAGTACGTCTTAAAATTCGGAAATGTTGACGAAACTGTAACAATAACATTATGTATAGTATTTTTGCAAATATTAATTAGTTAATAACTTAATTCAATTTCAGAATATCTAGAAACGACGTCTTTTACAAAAATTTTAACTCTGTGTTTTTTTTTTCTTATGTGAACAGCAACTCTAAAAATTCTTCTTCGTTTTCTGAAGAGAAAGACGATGTGGTTTCCGATGATGATGAAGACAGAAAAAAACTGAAAACCTCTTCTTCCATTACTAAAATATTACTATTTTAAAAATATGTACGAACAAAATATGTTTTGGTTTTTGCAAGAAAAAATTGAAGACTAGAGAAAAGTTTGCTTTCAGTGAACACAAATCAAATGACAAGTTGTGTCATGTGGTCAGCAAAATGACATCAGGTAGTTGTTTGTGTTAGTAAAAGGAGGGGTCAATCTCCCAAAATATCAAGAGCTGTTTAAGCTCTACGGTAGAGTCGTTTGGAAGGGGAAACGAACAACTTGACAGCAAAAAAAAAAATCTGGGGCAGAGTCTTACGAAAAAAAATTAACATTAGAAAACTCAACAAAAAAATGGATTTCTAATAACATTTTGTATGATAGAGCAAAATAAGTGCCGCTTATTTGATACATGGTAAATCTAATGAGGAAAGCTATGATCAGTATTGAATTCCACCCAAACCCATTAGTTCGCTCCATTTTTGAGAGAAACATAAATGAATCACTGATAGATAACTACTATCTGTCACCAGTAAATATTCTGCACGACGATTCAGCCGACCATATCATCAGCCCGGATGACGCGGAAAACATAATTGTGCCCTTCTACGAGAAATCATCTGCGATAAATTACAGAACCTAATATAATTTAGATCTAAATATAAGACTCGTACACACATCTAGACAATGAATAAAAAAATCAGCTAAACACTATGTATGTATATATATATATAATAATAAAAAAAAAATATATATATATATAAAAAAAAAAATTTGTTTGTGCTAACTTATATTTTATTTAGTTTATTTAGTTTTTTAGGTTTAGGTTACCTTTTTATAGATTGCAACACACATTTAGATTTATTTTTTCTTTTGTTATGTTAACTAGTTATAAGTGCCTATGAGGCAGAAAAAGATGTAAGCTATGAGCAAGCAAATACACTATACATATAATTAAGAGTACAAATACTATTTGTAGCTAAAAACAGCAGTATCAACATTTAAGAATATGTCTAGTTACTAAAGAACTTTGTAATAGCTTGACATAATTACTAGTCGGCTACTGTTAAACGTCAAACTAAATGTATATAATTTGGAAAAAAGTCTCAATAAAGAATTCAATTGAATTGCGGCACGTGAGGCTGCAAACGTTATATTAGGGGTTTAATTTTGTTTTGTTTTTTTGTAGTTTAGTTATTTTAAAATATTAACCAAATAAAAACAACCCATAAAAATTAAAATATTTCATGTAAATTCCTTAATAAACAAAACAAAAAATTCCACTATAAATGCTGAAATATGAAAATACATACGAAGCACTGCAACCCAACAACCAAACAACCCCAATCGTAAAGCAAGCAGCGTTGCCCACAGAGCACAGCGCACAACCCACACATTATAGTATGAAATGATCTGATGCCGGGGAATAAAATTTGTATGGGAGCCCCGCGGCCCGATCACTCTCAAATTTTAATAGAAAGTATTGTCACCGGAAATATACACGTGTGCAATTTCAATAAAATTGGGCTTTGGGAAGTTAATTAAAAATAGCAAAATATATTTTGTGCTGTGAAATATTTGTGCTACTTGCACGGTGATTTTATTAACCCTCTTGCTACTTTTGTTCACTTGGGCGAACACACTTTTCCAGTTAATTTAAAAGGTGAAAGATGTATATATAAATCGAATTTCTCTTTTCTAGAGCGTTTGTTGATGTTTTTTCACTATAATTTCATCTCGCTCTTTTCTGAATGATTGGAATTCGGTATATTTTTTGGCATTTCTGTAAATTGACTCCTAGGTTTCGCGCGCAATGCCCGGTAAGCTCATCGAATTTTAATGTTAAAAGTGTTTTCGAATAATTTTTTTTAATGAAATACTACATTTTCATAAAGAAAAAACATAAATCTTTCAAATAAATTTAAATTTAAGTTTAGAAAAATGTAAATTTTGTACTTAAATGGTGGATGAAAGTTGTTGTTCGTATGGACGAACATTGTGAATATGTGGTAAATATTCTGAAAATGCATTGTTCGTCACAGCGAACATTTGTGCTTATTTTCCAACAACTTTGTAACCGTTTTAGTATAAAAAACTGAAAATTTGAAATATTTCCTATTATTTTTATTTCGAACTTATCATGTACGTGCTTCTTGAGCTGCCCAGCATTTCTTTTGAGGAAGGAGTCCTCGAGTGCCTGACAGCTCCCCACTACATCGACCGGTTTTCGCGCCAATGTTACCAGCAGCCCTGGATGTACAAGTGGGCGAAGACCTTGGTCAACACCCTCTCGACCCCCAAGGATTTGCCTAGTGTTTCCGAGGTTCGACAATGTCCCCCTCTAGATGACCGGTGGAATATATCCCCGAGCAACCTGGCAGACCCGTGTGTCGACACCTGGAACTCCAAAACTAATTAAAAATATAAATTAAATAACTAATTAAAATAAAGATTTAATAAAAATAATTAAATAAATAGGTTATTATAACCTAAAAATTAGGGGAGAGAGAGCGAAGCCATTCCACGCGAGAGTTTGACAGTCTGGAACCCGTGTAGGGTTGAGATTGGTAGCCTAAAACGTTTTCTGCCCCCACCACAGGGCGTCATCAGTAGGCTTGGTGAAGGAAAGAAGAGAAAGAGTAGATACGAACTAACTTAACTAGCTCATCTAACTCATCTAGCTCATCTGTTTATATGTTATCTAAAGCTGCGTCCCTGCTATGAGCATCTTTTCCAAATGTGTATATGCGCCTGTCCCCAGGCAGGTTAACTATTTTAGGAGAGTCTGCAACGCATCTACAACATTTAGTGATTACTAAGTGTCAGCATTTTTTCCAAATGTACACTTAGCGCCTGTCCCCAGGCAGGTTTACTGTTCCAGGAGAGTCTGCAGCGCATGTAAATCATTCAGTGATTACTTTGCGTCGTCGATTTCTGTCATGACTGTCAGAGCTGCTCGGCATGTCTTTTTGTGGACGGAGTACTCGAGTGCCTAACAGCTCCCTAAAAAGCTTCTCGACCTGACCGGCATGTCTTTTTGTGGACGGAGTCCTCGAGTGCCTGACAGCTCCCTAAAAAGCTTCTCGAGCTGCCTCGGCATATCTTTTTGTGGACGGAGTCCTTGAGTGCCTGACAGCTCCCTAAAACATATATAATAAAATAAAATATTAAAATTAATTAAAGCACTTTTCGAGCTGCCCGGCATATCTTTTTCCGGAAGGAGTCCTAGAGTGCCTTACAGCTCCCTAAAAAGCTTCTCGAGCTGCCCGGCATGTCTTTTTGTGGACGAAGTCCTCGAGCTAAATCGATTTAAGAATCCTCCATTCACAGCCAGCAACATTTTCAGAAAGAAAAATAGAGGATACTCTGAGGAGGTGACAAGTCTGAAAGAAAATATTGTGATTACGAAATGGAATGACAATAAGGAGGTACATGTTGCATCAAATTTCGTAGGAATTGGTTCTAAGGATACTGTTGAGCGCTGGGATAAGCAAACCAAAAAGTATGTTGAAATTGAGCGCCCAGAATCAATTAAGATTTATAATGAAACCATGGGAGGAGTAGACAACATTGATCACCACATAAGCCTTTACAGGATCCATATCCAGTCAAAAAAGTGGACGCTACGAATGATATTCCACGCCGTTGATTTAGCAGTGTGCATCAGTTGGATGGAATACCGCAAAGATTGCGCCAGATCAGGAGTAGAATCTAAAAATATCATGGATCTTATGAATTTCAAGATCACTTTGGCAGAGCAATTGATCCTTCTAAATAAGCCTGCTGAAATTCCTAAAAGAGGCCGGCCAGCTTTCCCGATGCCTGACCTTAAAAAATCGCGTATGAATGGTGAAAAACGGCCGCTGGTGGAGGTCTCTAGGGACAACGTGGGACACATGATAGATTTCGATACCACAGGTGGCGGAACTAGATGCAAAATGCCAAATTGTGGCAAAAAAACATATGTTTTTTGTACAAAATGCAACATACATTTGTGTTTTGTACCAAAAGACAGAATTGTTTTAAATCATACCACTCTAATATTTAAGTCTTTATTATTACACTCTTTATTTATTAACCACGAAGGTTTTTTTTCGTTTATTTATTATTTGTTGGCTAATAAAATATAAATGTTCTGTCAAATCAGTTTGTTTTTTTATTTAAAATTCTTTACCACGTAGTCACAATGTTCGATGGGGCGAACATTCTCAAAAACTCCTCAAAATTATGAGTTGACTCAAATTTTTTTGGAAGTAGCTTATTTGAGGGCTAAAAATGAATTATCAACAAAAAAAAATGGTTAATACTTAAATAAGACTGGGAGGGTTAAGAGAAAAGCATGTAACAGAAATGTCAAAGTAGCTCTGTTCAGTGAGGGCGCATAATTGATTACACTGCTATACATTTAATATTTTCAACATTCCCTCTTAATCAATTATCTATAAAGAATTCTAACTAAATTTTAAATGAAGATAATCCCATTCCCATTGAACAGAACTTATGTTTTTGAATTAGCACTGCCTTTGTTAGACTGTCTGCTATCATCTGTTGTGTGTTGACGTGATTGACCTTTATTTCATTCTTGACAACAAGATCTCTTATAAAGTGATGCCTTATATTGATGTGCTTCGTCTTTGCGCTGTAAGTTCCGTTTTCGGTGAGATAAACGGCGCCTTTGCTGTCACATTTGATTTGGATCGCCTTCTTTTCGCCGCCAAGAATCTCGAATTTCAATTGGCTTAACCACAATGCTTCTTGTCTTGCAGTTGACAATGCCATATATTCAGATTCTGCCTTGCTAAGTGCTACTGTTTGCTGTTTTTTACTTAGCCACGATATTGCTGCTCCTTGCCAGAGGAAAAATTAACCCGAGCAAGAGCGAAAGTCACAAAAACTTGCGCCCCAATCCGCGTCAGAGTAGCAAATAATTTCATCGTTGCATGTCTCCTTTTTAAACAATAATTTGCAGTCTATCGTACCTTTTAGATAACGTAGTATGCGTTTAAGGATTATGGTTAAATTGACTCATATTTTCTACGCTAAACGCTATGTCTGGTCGAGTGCATTGTCCAAATACAACACACTACCCACAGCTTCTTAATATGGAATTGACTTCATTTTGTCACACTGTTCGGTTGTTGAAGGTGACATTTCCAAAGTCAACTTTTGGTGTGTATCACTAGGTAATTTGACTGGATCACAATCGAACATTTTAAACTTCTTCATGATGAATTCGATGTATTTGCGGTGATTCAAGTGAATTTCACATTTGTGTTGATCATAATCGATTTGAATTCCCAAAACATTTGTTGCACTACCCATATCCTTCATGCAGAAATGTTTCCTTAGTGTCGATTTCTGTTGTTCTCTCCATTCGGTGACATTGTAGAATATTACCATGTCATCGACATAAACTGCAACTATGATCAACGAGTTATTTGATTATCATACATAAATACAAGAGTCGGTTTTGCATCTTTTAAATCCTGCGTTGACCAAAACTTCATTTAACTTTACGTTCCATTGTCGACTAGATTGTTTAAGACCATACATAGCCTTTTTTAGTTGGCAAACGCGTCCGCTTACATCACTAAATGGTTCAGGCTGTCTTATAAAAATCATTACAGTAATATCTCCATGTAAAAAAGCCGTGACGACATATATTTGATCGATTTTTAATCCAAATCTAACTGCAACAGCCATCAGCAAATGAATAAAGAATATCGAACGACAGGTGAAAATGTATTCTCATAGTCTATTCCTTCGCGCTGACTACATCCTTTGGCCACTAATCTCGCTTTATATCGTTCTACATTGCCATTTGAGTCTGTTTTACGCTTAAAAACCCATTTTTTGCTTATGGGCTTTCGACCATTTTGCAAATCAACAAGTTTTCAAGTGCCATTATCAATTAACGATTGATACTCATCATACATGGCCTGTTTCCAGTGATCCTTTTCTAAACTATTGAAAGCCTCGTTTACCGTAGTTGGTTCGTTGTTAATTGCTTTATTTGCCATTAAATTTGAACCGCAACGATCAACCGGTTTGGTTTCCCTCTCAGATCGACGTATAAGTTGAATATCGCTGTCATCATTCACATTAACCGTCTCATCCGGAACATAGTCTCCATCATCTGTCTCGATTTCGAAATCCTGTGTTTGTTCCAAACTGTTATCTCGTTGTTCAAGAACATCTTCAATTTGATTTCGATCTGCTTAATCAACATTGTCCTAATTTTTTAGAACGATCGCCAAAAACGGTAGCTTCAATATCGCCAGTATCATCGTCAGCTGCAATAAACTTAGAATTTTTATTAGTAGCATCTTGGTTAAAAATTTTACCGTTTTCTATGACTTCGACGTCGTTACACGCTATCACTTCATTTGTCTCCTTATTCAACAATCGATATGCTTTTTGCGTTTCACAATATCCAACGAATAGATATTTATTCGATCTCGCATCAAATTTCAGCCGCTTTTCTTTTGGAATAAACGCCATCGCTCGTGAACCGAAAACTTTAAAATGACTAACGTCTGGTTTCACTCCTGTCCACACTTCGA
Organism: Nephrocerus scutellatus; assembly: GCA_947095585.1. NCBI lineage: Eukaryota > Metazoa > Arthropoda > Insecta > Diptera > Pipunculidae > Nephrocerus > Nephrocerus scutellatus. Next base: position 63,627,783 of record OX352764.1, on the reverse strand, counting down.
TCGGTGATTTATCGTTCAAAACGTATGTGCTTGTGTGATTTTTAATGTATGTCGCCGTATTCATTGCCTCTCCCCAATATTTTTTTGGCAATTCGGTTTCCTAAAGCATACATCGCGCCTTTGCGCTAATCGTTTGAATCGTAAGCTCAGCAAGCCCATTTTGTTGTGGAGTATAAGGCACGGAAATCTGATGTTGAATTCCATGTTACTCAAAAAATGATTTAAATTTATTTGAACAAAATTCCGTACCGTTATCGCTTCTAAACGATTTGACATTCATGTCTAGCTGATTCTCAACGAACGTTTTAAAAATGCAAAACTTATCAAATGTTTCGCTCTTGTGTTTTAGCATATATACGAACGTTCGGCGACTAAAATCATCCACTAAAACAAGTATGTACCGGCTTCCGCCTATCGATACGCATTCAGCCATTCCGAGATCTGCATGTATCACCTCCAGCAATTGATTTCCTCTTGATCCTTTCCGTTTATACGATTTGCGAGTCTGTCTACCTTTGCAACATATAACACATGCTCCGTTGCGCTCGTCAACATATCACATTCTAATTACAGCTCCGTTCCGCATTTTACTAGTTAACATGCGCAAATCTACGATGCCACAAATCCATCGAACCATTCACTTTCTCCGCTGCAAGTGCTGTTTCATTCGAAACCCTCGAGATACTTGAGTTATGTAAGCCATCTAACTGATAAAGCCCATTTAACATTTGACATTTGACTGTAGCCAATATATACCGTGTGAATTACGAATCACACAACCCTTGGAATAAAAAGCAACTTCATTTCCTTTAGATGTAATTTGGCTTACCGAAAGTAGGTTTGCAGTCAAATCCGGTACACACAGTACATTCTCATCATTGACTTGCTTGCGTTCGTTTTCAACATCAACGCAAAACTTAAAACTTTCCACTTTCATCAACTCTCCATTGGCTGCTCGAATGTTACTTGCTTCATGCGTTTTCGATCACTAGAAGTGATATGAGCATTTTTATGATCGCTCGATATATTCATTCCCCTTATTTTGTCTTTGCGAATTTTCACCTGTTTTCCTCAGTTTTTTCGGACAGCTAGATGATTTATGGCCTTTTTGTCTACAAGAATAATAAATTAATTCCCTTTTCTTATGAAAAGACTTACGGTTTTTTGCAAAAAATGACTTTTGATCGGCCGACGTTTTGCTCGATGACTCTTGTAACAGTTTTGTCTTCACATCGTCGCTCGAAAGTTGCTTACCGCTACTCTCTATCGCCATAATCATCGGTGCGTATTCTGAAGCGATGCCAGAAGACTGGAGAAGAGGCATCCTGTGCCCCATACATTAAAAGGAGATATCACAACCTGCAGCAATTATCGTGGTATAACGTTGTTGAGTACTGCGTACACGATTTTCTTCTCTATCCTTCAAGACAAGATAGCCCCATACGCTAAAGTTATCATTGGTCCATACCAATGTGGCTTCATCTCAGGCAAATCAACAACTGATCAGATTAACACCCTTAGGCAGGTGATGGAAAAATGTCTAGAGTTTCAAACCTTACTACACCATATTTTTATAGACTTTAAAGCCACCTATGATAGCACAGCCAGAATAGATCTTTATAAAGCCATGAATTTGGCAATCCTCTATAAGTCCATTTAGATACTGGCTTACGCAGATGACATCGTTCGTAGAAACCGAAGAGTTGTACAGGAAGCTTTCATCCAGATCGAGCAGGCGGACGAAATCTGGGGCTGCACATAAATGAGAGCAAAACAAAGTGCATGGTGGCCACGTCTGCGATCCAACATTGGTCTCTCAACTCAAATAGTGTAGCTCGAATTTGAAGTAGTGTAATCCTTTAACTATCTCGAGTCAACTGTAGCAGCCGATAACAGCATGGAACCATAAATAAGCTCGGTAGGCTCCGGTGGGCAGGACACCTAGCTCGCATGAGCGAAGATGATCCTGTCCGGAAAGTCATTTGCGGTAGGATTATGGAACACGACAGTGAGGCCTGCCTAGCCTACGCTGGAAGGATGGCGTAGAGCAGGACACCCAGAGTTTAAGTATCCCAAACTGGATGACATCAGCTCGAAATCGGGACCGGTGGAGAGATTTTTTGCGGGAGGCAAGGACCGCACCGGTTGTAGAGCCAAATATGATGATGATAAGTATTGTAGAAATATTACGTTTCTGAAATTAAAAAATTTGTAATATTATGTTAAATAATGAAATTATAATAAAATCGCAGGTAGCGAAATGCTTTTTTTAGGCTTGGAGTTTTTTTTTTGTAGCCGGTAGCAGTTAGGCGGGCGATATGTTGCGAGATTTGTTTTATGTGCTCGTGTAATGAAATGTGAACGGACAAAAAATTTATGCAATGTATATCTTAGCAAGTCAAAAAGTCAATGAAAAGTAATTAAATTGTACTCCATTGCGTTCTTTTACCATATACTCTGGTTTAAAACTGAGATTGGTAAATAATATGATACAATGATAATGGCGGCGACTTGAATACTAACTTTTCTTTATTTGAGACAGACCATATATTCCAAATTTATAACTCAAACATAATTTGGAAATGAATACGGAATTTACTCGTAGTATTTTAATAACTATAATGGATGGATGCTATTATATTCTCGTGGTATTTAGACACACTAGAATTGGGATTTTATTTATCAAAGAATAAATTAATAAATTTTTAGCAAATAAAATATAATTATTAAACTATTTTTTTTTGCATTTTAAGTTGTTTATTTATTCAATCGGATTAAATTTTACATGTACATTAAACAAATACAAATTTTATAAAAAAGTACCCTATTTTCTTCAAATTTTATAAGCATGTGTATCTCCGATGCACAACACTTCTTGTAAAAATTTGGAAGTAATCGGCCCCAGATGTGGGGGGGATCTCTAACAAAAATTTTAAAAAAATTTACCCAATTTTATTCAAACTGCACATTGTGTATTCCCGATTAGAGAATTTACTCGAAAAAATTTAATTTTTATGGGTTGTTTTTTTTGGTACTTATTTTTGGTACATTGCGATTTATCTAGGATTCGAACCTTCTGCACTACCAACTACTTTTCGTAGCATTTGCTTATATTAAGTATGCAGTATTTACATTGCGATTTATCTTAGGATTCTAATTCTATTATATGCGCTACTATGTTACTTTTCGTAACATCTCGTTATATTTTCGTCACCGATAAGTTTTATCGCACGGTTTTGTATTCTATCTAGCGCACATACCGAGAATTGCGAGGGCCTAATACAAATTTTTGAATAAAATTAACCCGATTTTCTTCAAATTTTATACACTTGTGTATCTCCGATGGATAACACTTTCTGTACAAATTTTGGAGGCCCAGGGTCGTCGGGCCCAATAAAAATTTTTGAAAAATTGTAACGCGATTTTCTTAAAATTTTATAGACCTGTGTATCTCCGATAGACAACACTTTTTATACAAATTTTGGAGACCCCAGGACCCGGGGGCCTTAAGGCCCAAGGGATGCAAAAAAAAATTAAAACTTAGCCAGATTTTCTTCAAATTTTCAGATCATGTGTGTCTCCGATGAGAACACCTCCTATGGAAATTTGGAAGAGATCGGGCCCCAAGGTCGGGGGCTCCCATAAATTTTTTTTACAAATGTGTATCTCTGGTGATAACAGTTTTTGTAAAAATTTTGAAGTATTTGATTCAAATTTTGTATCTGTATCTCCTTGTAAAGAATTTACATGAAAAATTTAAATTTTTAATTTTTTATGAATTGTCTTTTTTGTTGACCATTTTATCTTGTGAAAACTAAATGGCCAAGATGTTATGAAAGTTATATTTTCTTTGAATAATTCTGTTCAATCTACTTCGATAAGATTTTGACATACATCTATTGTGCATTTCCCATTTTCCTCTATATATTTGCTCCGTTATGGAAACATTTATCCAAACATTTTTTAATTCCATTTTAATTCCTGTACAAGGTTTAATTTCTTAATTAATTTCTTGAACCGTTTAGTCTGGTCCTCCTGATATTCGCTACATTCTCTACATTACATAATACATATTACAAAACCTGTAGGAACAAGCAAACAATTTCCGCTTAAAATCAAAATCTGAAAACATTTTTCCTCAACAAAATACTAATTAGAAACAAAATCAAAATTGTAAGAATTCCAAGTTAGTACTAAAAATGGCATAATATTTTTAATGGAACAGAAGACTGAACCAGAATCAGAGAAGTTGTAAGTAAGGACTCATTGCATAAGTTTATAAAAAATACTTTTGTCATGAATGCATCATGTTTTTGTTTTTATTAATCAAAAATTCAGAAAATCTCTTTTTAATAGACACTACCGCTCATAGGATTATCCACCGTTAGTCAAAAAAATTACCCTGTGTCTGTTCAATTTATGTTATCATGATATAATTTTAACATTATCTTCAGTTTTAATTTTAAATATCCAATTTAAAAAAAATGCAATATACTAACATTCTACTAAAAAATTGCATCAAAAAAATGAAAACATTAATTTCATGTCTACGATGATATTAATGAGAACTCAAAATTTAATTTAGAGTTAGATATATAGGGATGCAATGGAACATAACTAATAATAAAGAAGTATGCTAGGAGGGTAGATTGTGGTACACCCACGAATTTAATGCGATTATATGCAAAATATATTAAGAATGTATTATGTACGTTTGTGTAATTCATGCATTGCTCACATTTGTATTATTTGTCGGTTTCATAGAAATAGTATTTAAAATATCCCCTGGGTATAATAAAATTTGAATATTGTAAATTTTTAAATTAATATGTGTGCCTCAATGTCTAGTTAACTACTTTATTAATTTTAATTCACGCATGCAATTCCAATACATATACGATTTTAATAAATAAAAAAACACAAGTGTATACCTGTAAATCGGCGAATGTGTAATGTTACTCGTATTTTGATATTAAATGTGTTTATTTTTTTTAAATGAATTTCAACAACCCATCTGTACGTATACTGATATAAAGTCACAAAGTTCATTCGTTTTAATATGGCAACTTTCAAATTCCTTCATAATTCCCTTAATGCTTTTGCCCAAATACGGTTTGTCTTTTCAATTGGTTTTCCAAAACGTTCCAATCCATATTTATTTATATCAACAACATTACTATGTGTAGTGTTAGATACATAACATATTGGTATTACATACAAAATACACGTATTTATACCTGTAGCAGAGCATAAAGTATATATTTTTTATGGCTTTCGTTATTGGTTTGTTTTTGAGGCGATCGAAACCGCAGTAGACGAGCACGTCCAGAAATGTAACGACAAGGAAATAAATTTGCTGAAAATATATTTTTTAAAATTGATCTGACGTGTCACGCGAATATTCTACCGTCGACGTAAGCTTTTTATTACACATCGGAGATACATTATTGTTGTGCAAACAGGGATGTTGTTAGACAGAATGAAAAAGAGAATGTTATTGCGGATGAGATGCCGGCGGGATAAATTAAGTACAGATAGACACTTGTTGGTCTATTGGGTATTCTATTGCGACATAATGAATTACCTTTATTGACAACTTAATGTTTATAGGTGTCGTATCGGTATTTCCCTGATGCCCTTAGCGGCGCAAGTTAACTTTTACGCTATATTTATGTGAAAGTGATATTTCAATACAAATACATCAACAAATTACGTTAATAAATTATGTATGAGTTCGTACGAATCGAATAACAGAATTGGGTTTTCAAGTGTTCTGACTTTTAAATATCGAATAGCATTTGCACAGTTAAATGTAAACTGGTAGCATAAGACGAGCAATATTTTTAGACAGATAATGAAATACATAAATATAAGTATGCATATTTTATGTGAATTTTTTGGGAGTATATCCCCAGCAAAGTTAACAACACTTTTAGAATGTTTTTTCTATTTCAATCATCAATTCATCCTGATACTCAAGCAATTTGGTATACATCATTGTCACTATAATCTTATTTGGCTCTACTACCGAGGTCCGGTCCTGGCCTCCCGCAAAAAATCTATCCATCGGTCTCGATTTCGAGATGGCGTCATCCAGTTTGGCATCCATAAACTCTGGGCGTTCTGGTTTACGCCCCCATTCCAGCGCAGGCTTGGCCAGCCTCGCTTCGTGTTCCTTAAAATCTACTGCAAAGGACAAAGGAACAGGATACTCTTCACTCATACGAGCCAGGTGTATTGGCCATCGGAGCCTACCGAGCTTAGTTCTCTTCACGATGTCGACATCGCAATAACACTCGTAGATCTCATCATTATAGGGTCTCCGGAATCGTCCTTTCTCACATACGGGCCACTAATTCTCTCGAACGCGGCTTAGAGGTCAGAATGCTTTTTTCTAAGCACCCAAGTGTAAGTACTGGTATCACAATTGTCATATACACCAGCAGCTTGGATGTTATAGTTAGATTCCTGGTTGTCTTGACAGACTAAAGAAGGCTTTGTTGGCTTTAAGCAACCGTGCGTGTATTTACGAGTCTATGCTGTTATCGGCTGCTACAGTTGATCCGAGAAAGTTAAAGGATTGCACTAATTCAAATTCACGCTCCACTATTTTAATTGTGAGACCAATATTTGATCTTCTGCTCTGAGACATGGTCACCATGTATTTCTTGTTTTGCTCTCATTGATGTGCAGCCCCAGATATTGTGCCGCCCGCTTGATCACCTTACCAACGATGTTAAAATCGTCTGCGTAAGCCAGTATCGGAATGGACTCATAGAGGATTGTTCTGCTCGCCGTTACATCAGAGTCTCGGATCACTTTCTCCAACGCCAAGTTGGAGAGGACGCATGGCAGTGCATCTCCTTATTGGAGCCCGTTATAGATGTTGAATGGGCTTGATAGTGATCCTTGATCTTCTTCCTCCCATACATGCACTATTAGGTTATGAATTGCGTGGTGTAGTGCGGAACCTCCTTATATAATGAAATCCGCTAGATATCATCTGATCCCGAGGCCTTATTTTTTTTAAGATGATTTATCGCTCTGCTAACTTCGTCTATGCTTGGTGGCGGCTGCATAGTGTGGTCATCGGTCATTAATGAAGCCTCCAATTCCTCAGTTAACTGGCCATTTAGCAACTCATAAACGTACTCTTCCCATCTCTCTAAGATATGATCACATTACGCTATTTGTCTTTGCAGTATATGCAACGCGGTGTGTATTGCGCGATACCGTGGACTCTCATGTAGAGCTTCCGCGCCTGGTGCGGTCCTCGCTCGCTATACTGCTCTAGTTCACGGACGAGATTCTTTTCCCAGACTGCTTTCTTTTGCCGGTTAACTGTTTTTCATACCTTCTGCTATTTATATTCTTCTTCCCGTACCCTCGTTCTATAAAATTGTTGCATTTGCTCTGTACGCAACATTCTTACGTCGCTAGGTTACATTCGTCATCGAAACAGTCGTTCCGATCTCTACGACTACTGCCCAATATGGAGTCTGCATTACTGACAGTATTTTTAAGGCGTGTCCATTTCTCTTCTACCACAGACATCTTAGATGCAGGACTTACTCTCCCTGCATTTAGGTCGGGTTCCATCGCTTGACCGTAGATGTTTCTGGTCTCTTCGTTGCGAAGGGCAACCGTTCTGAATTCTGATTCGAATCTGATTCGCGGATGCAGTCTTTTGTGTTGATGCAATCCGCTCGGAGCACCATACTAACAAAATATTGGTCTAAGTCGAAGTTGACACCTCAGTACGTTCGTATCGTCATCAGATTCGGGTTGGGGCGGCGGTCTGTCAACACGTGGTCTATCTGGTTGCGAGTGGCTCCATCAGGGGATACCTAGGTAGCTTTGGGGATATTTTTACGCGCAAACCCTGTACTCACAACGACCAAATTATTGCTTGATGCCATTGTATATGAGTGTATGAGAAAATTCTTAATTCGTTTAGTCGTTTTCGTTGCCGTGGTCGTCGTCGTTTATTTGTGTTTCCGAGGCTGATTTTGGGTTCCGTAATAGTTTATTTTTTCTTGCGAGGTAATTGCCATCGCGCCAACCTTACTTTGAAAGGACTATACCGATCATTCAGCTTTTCCTGTATTGGAGGAAAATTACCGACGGCCATCACGTGGAGGTTTGATCGCACTTGCACACCAGTCAGAGATATTTACGGCCACGTGCAATTCTGACTAGTCTTACATGTTATTCCCGCTGTTCTGTTGATGGCTGACCTCCAATAAGGTACATAACATTTAAATTATGTATACAACACAATATTAAATAAGGAACAACGTAACTATTTCTCAAAAAACAAAAATCTTTCTCTCTCTTTTTAATTTTCGAAAAATCAGTTTTCAACAAATTTCAAATTTCAACATTTTCAACGAAAGTGTGATAATTTATAAAAAACAAAGTATAAATAAACACCCCATAAAAATTAAATTTTTTTATGGAAATTCTCTAATCGCAGATACATGTGTGCAAGTATTCAAACTTGAACACCTCGAAAACTCTGTCACTTTGAAAGCTAACCTATGGGTATGGTTTCGGATACGGTTTGTGCAATTGGAAAGAGACATTAGTAAACAAAATACATACAAATTACTTAAAGATGAATGGGAATGTTCATAACCGATTCGACTTTTATACTATTACGCACATTCATGGTAACTTTGTCAAATGGCATTAATAATGATTGTGTAAGTCGGACTAATGTATATTGATGCTTGAGAAATGATGTGAAACCGAAATTTACTGTTTTCGTTCATTATTAGAAATAATGACATTATTAATAACCGTGTAAGTGACGAGTTAAAAATATGGCGACGCAAACTCGTAGTGCTACCATGAACAGGCAGAATAGATTTTGCAATCAAAATCCACCAAACCAAGCAGCGCAGCCGACTGCGCAGCACACACCGCACACAGTCGTTGAAGTGCGACGGTATTTAAAAAAATGTATAAGGGCCTTGCGGCCGAACCTGGGGTTCACTACCAAATTTAAATTTAGAAAAAGTATTGTTTATTGGGTATACACATGTGTGTAAAATTTGAAAAAAATCGGGTAATTTTTATTTTAAATTTGTATGGGAGCCCCACGAACCCGGGGCCCGATCATTTCCAAGATCACTTAAAAGAAAGTATTGTCACCGGAAAATTTCAGGAAAATCGGGCTTTAGGAAGTGCGTTAAAAATTGATAATTAAAAAAAATTTGTATGGGAGCCCCCTGACCTCGGGGCCCGATCGCTTCAAAAATTTTACAAAAATTTTTGTCCATCGGAAATACACATGCGTATAAAATTTGAAGAAAATCGGGAACTTTTTTCATAAAATTTGTATGGGTGGCTCTCCGACCCAGGGGCCCGATCTCTCCAAAATTTTTACAAAAAGTGTTTTCCATCGGAGATACACATTTGTATAAAATTTTAACAAAAATCGGGTAAATTTTGTAAAATATTTGTATGGGAGCCCCCCAACCCCGAGGTCCGAGTGGCCTCAAATCTTAATAGAAAGTATTGTCACCAGAAATACACATGTGTGCAAAATTTCAATAAAATCGGGCCTTGGAAAGTGGGTTAAAAATTGATCGCAAGATTCCACGACTCACAAATCCACAAACCCAAAAACACACGGGCACGCGAAGTTAATATAGAGAATTTAAAAAGAGCAGGATAGTGGGTTTTGAGCGTGACAACGTCTGTCCGGGACGAAAGAAAAGAAAACAAAGATCTTGTTGTCTGTGGGACATAAACACGGACGGATATATTAAAAATATATTTTTTCTATACTAAAAACAAGTCCTACGACTTGCACCGTAGCTCATCACATACATCATCATCACATCACATTATATATAAATTATTTATAAGCGAATTTTAATGTTCATAACCACTAACTTTGAAGTTGCTGCATATTGCATATTACTGCCCAAACACAGTAATGGAGCTTTTGGTTTCAACTCATAAAATATTTGAGTAGTTTTGAATTAAATTAGAAGAGAAAAGTAGTGAGTAGTGCTGCCCATGCTTCGAAATGGTATGGTAAGAATGTCACTTTGAAACACGCAGGCCAATTATTTCTCATTAAATTTCTTTTGCATTGTTCTCTTATTTCTGTAAATGATCGAATAGTTATTTTGAACCGATGCTTAATGCCATGCATGATATTTGATGGTTGACTCAATGGTCGATGGTAGATTCATTGTTCAGTGGCAGACATCCAACTTACGATCGAACATCTCTTCTTTGACTGAGAGACTGGCATTTTTATAATGTTAAATTTAGCTTCATTTTTATGTAAAAAAAAATCTGTGTTTAAAATGATTTTTTGTAGAAGATTATTACTCAAGTATATTAAAGCTAATATCTGCAATACAAGGAAATATTGTTTAATGTATATAACAAAAAATAATTAAAAAATGCAAAAACCATTCAAACTTTTGTGCACAATATGCCAAATGACACTGAAATGAAAATTTCTAAATAAAGTCTTCTCTAGGTGATTCTCAAATTTTCAACTACGGTACGCCTTCTTGATATTAAAACATTAACAGTGACCACAACAGTGTGAGCATTCTGTTGATCACAACAGTGGACATTTAACATTTCTCTTTTTGAACATGCACCTCTTGTAGTGAGACGTTGTCACGTCAAAAATATGTGCGTGTTCTATTTTATTGGCCAGATCGCAGAATTTCCATAGGAACAAGTCTTATAGTCACATATTAGCCTACATTCCGAGTAACATACGAATCGCTTGAGAAATGGCTTGGTTCCCAACTTTCCAGACCCAATTGGCCAGATCCCAGAATTTCCATAGGAACAAATCTTATAGTCACATATTAGTCCTACATTCCGAGTTTCATAGGAATCCCTTGAGAAATGGCTTGGTTCCGAAAATCCCAGACCCTATTGGCCAGATCCCAGAATTTCTATAGGAACAGATCTTATAGTCGCATATTATTCCTACATTCCGAGTTTCATACGAATCGCTTGAGAAATGGCTTGGTTCCAAAAATCCCAGACCCTATTGGACAGATCCCAGAATTTCCATGGGAACAAATCTTTTAGTCACATATTAGTCCTACATTCCGAGTTTCATACAAATCCCTTGAGAAATGGCTTGGTTCCAAAAACCCCAGACCCTATTGGCCAGATCCCAGAATTTCCATAGGAACAAATCTTATAGTCACATATTAGTCCTACATTCCGAGTTTCATACGAATCGCTTGAGAAATGGCTTGGTTCCAAAAATCCCAGACCCTATTGGCCAGATCCCAGAATTTCCATAGGAACAAATTTTATAGTCACATATTAGTCCTACATTCCGAATTTCATACGAATCCCTCGAGAAATGGCTTGGTTCCAAAAATCCCAGACCCTATTGGCCAGATCTTATAGTCACATATTACTCCTACATTCCGAGTTTCATACGAATCCCTTGAGAAATGGCTTGGTTCCAAAAATCCCAGACCCTATTGGCCAGATCCCAGAATTTCCATAGGAACAGATCTTATAGTCGCATATTAGTCCTACATTCCGAGTTTCATACGAATCGCTTGAGAAATGGCTTGGTTCCCAAAATTCCAGACCCCATTGGCCAGATCCCAGAATTTCCATAGGAATAGATCTTATAGTCGCATATTAGTCCTACATTCCGAGTTTCATACGAATCGCTTGAGAAATGGCTTGGTTCCAAAAATCCCAGACCCTATTGGCCAGATCCCAGAATTTCCATAGGAACAAATCTTATACTCACATATTAGTCCTACATTCCGAGTTTCATACGAATCCCTTGAGAAATGGCTTGGTTCCAAAAATCCCAGACCCTATTGGCCAGATCCCAGAATTTCCATAGGAACAGATCTTATAGTCGCATATTAGTCCTACATTCCGAGTTTCATACGAATCGCTTGAGAAATGGCTTGGTTCCCAAAATTCCAGACCCCATTGGCCAGATCCCAGAATTTCCATAGGAACAGATCTTATAGTCCCTTATTAGCCCTACATTCCGAGTTTCATACGAATCGCTTCAGAAATGGCTTGGTTCCAAAAATCCCAGACCCTATTGGCCAGATACCAGAATTTCCATAGGAACAGATCTTATAGTCCCTTATTAGCCCTACATTCCGAGTTTCATACGAATCGCTTCAGAAATGGCTTGGTTCCAAAAATCCCAGACCCTATTGGCCAGATACCAGAATTTCCATAGGAACAGATCTTATAGTCCCTTATTAGCCCTACATTCCGAGTTTCATACGAATCGCTTCAGAAATGGCTTGGTTCCAAAAATCCCAGACCCTATTGGCCAGATACCAAAATTTCCATAGGAACAAATCTTATAGTCACATATTACTCCTACATTCCGAGTTTCATACGAATGTCTCGTAACAGTGTCTCGCAACAGTGTGAAAACTTCTAACAGCACTTCTAACAGTGTGAGCACTGTAACACTTAACATTTGACTTTTTGAAAAAGCACCCCATATACCTTGTAGTGAGACGTTGTCACGTCAAAAAAATAAAGTCAATATAGTAGAAAATGCTACAGTACTTCGCTACTAAAAGGAAATCCCTTAAAATGCATTAATTGAGAGTGTATTTTTCTTTGGGTTTGGTTTGGGTACTTTCGATGAGGAAAGTGTCTTGTTGGTTGTAGCTAGTTTGTTTTAAAATCTCTATATTAACTTAGCGTGCACGTGGCTGGCTGGCTGGCTGGCTGGTCAGATTTTCTGATCAATTTTTAGCCCACTTCCCATGGCCCGATTTTTTTGAAATTTTGCACACATGTATATTTCCGGTGATAATACTTTCCTCGGACCTCGGGTTCGGGGGGCTCTCATACAAATATTTTACAAAATTTACCCGATTTTCTTTAAATTTTGTATACATGTGTGTCTTCGATGGAAACACTTTTTGTAAAAATTTGGAGCGATCGGCCCCTTGGGGACCCCAATATACAATTTTTAAATATCGCTATATCGCATCAGATCACGGCAAAGTCTGAGCTCTGTGCTTTGTGAGCAGCGCTGTTCGCTGCCGCTGCGTAATTTGGTGGATGATTTTGCCACAAGACGAGCACGCAGTGTGTGTGTGTGTGTGTGTATCTCCGATTAGAGAATTTACAAGAAAAATTGTAATTTTTATGGGTTGTTTTTTTTATTTCTGGTAAATATTCCAGTTTGAAACGATCGATTGAGACATTAATTTGACGTATTTCAACTTAACTGTAATATTGTTGTGTTCGTTCAAGAAATAAAACATGTGTTGAATGTGTGTCAAGCTGTCGAAGTTGGACGAAGTTTATTCATTGAATTTTGCAAACTAATCACTGTTGGCGATTGTAAAATCAGTTATTAAGATAGTCGAAAAATTCTCCTGGAATACGAATAGTTGTACAATGTACGAGCTTTGCAGGTGTTGCACTTAAGTCTTTGGTGTTGTGGCAAAGTATCCAAGACTTTAATGTTCGGTGCCATCTCTCAACAAGCCCGATGGCTGTTGTCTTAAAGTACCAGGTTTTTCATAAGTTCGACAAACAAATGTGAACTGAAATTTGGACCTTGGTCACAAGTTATAATCTTTGGATCGCCGAATTTGGAAATCGAAGCAGAGATAAGCGCGTGGTTGAAGTCTTATATCACGAATTGGTACTGCTTTTGGCCTACGGGGTAACATAATCACCATAGGTTTTCTCCCGATTGTAGAAATGTGGAATGGACCTCGCAAGTTGACATTTCAGGCATCTCGTGTGAGTGTATTCCAAGCTAACCGATTTGTTGAGTCACCAGTTTTGCCCTAGCACTTCCGGGATTGAATCATAACCCAGAATCTTATCTAATATTACTGGTCGTGGTTAGTTAGTTTATGTAGTATTTTAGAACCTATGTTCTAAACTTTTACAGGCAGTATAGAAGCAGGCGCTTCTCTTGGTGTTAGAGAAGTAATTGGTGAGATAGTTTCTGGAGAGTTTTTGTTTTTGTCTTCTTGACCTTGATTTCCTTATATATATGTAACTATAGTTACATATACATATACAGCATATAACGGGTGTTTTTTTGGGAGGTTTGTTTTTCCGATAGATGTCGTTTTATTTTATGACAGTTGTTTTGACAGCTCAAAGTGGCATTTCTACTCAGTATTGTTTGGCAAATCATTATGAAAAAAAAAAAAAAAAAAAAAAAAAAAAAAAAATTACATTTGTGAAAAATAGTCGTGGTAGCCATATGCCAGAAATTGTGTTTAAATGTTAAATGCCAAAAAATTATCTACCAAATAAAAAAAAATTTTGGTCATTTCATAATTTTATATGTGTTTTATTCAAAAAAAAAATCGGCAACCTCTTAAAAAAACACCCGTTAGATATAACGTGTTTTTAAGAGGTTGCCGATTTTTTTTTGAATAAAACACATATAAAATTATGAAATGACCAAAATTTTTTTTTATTTGGTAGATAATTTTTTGGCATTTAACATTTAAACACAATTTCTGGCATATGGCTACCTCGACTATTTTTCACAAATGACATTTTTTTTTTTTTTTTTTTCATAATGATTTGCCAAACAATACTGAGTAGAAATGCCACTTTGAGCTGTCAAAACAACTGTCATAAAATAAAACGACATCTATCGGAAAAACAAACCTCCCAAAAAAACACCCTTTATATAGCATTTATAAATGCTGACGAAAAGTCTATGCATCTAAGGAAGTATTATATTAGAAATCAGAGGAATTTGCCGTAGATTCTGTCCAGCTACCATCTGTTCTGTATTTGTTGATAAAAGTTAGAAAGGTCATATGTCATAGACAAAAAAAAACTAACTTTCTTAATCTTTGATAATTTCAATAAAACAACAATTGCTGTAAATCAGAAGAGCTAAATAATACAATAGGTTTTATTCTTTAAATTGAAGTCCCTTTACCTTGACGAAGATTCATGGATTTGGTTATGTCTATGTCTATCACTCAGGAAAACCTGCAGAAAGCCGAGGCACATCTTGGGGACTTACGGTTAATCTGCTCCATCCAAGACATCACCAAATTTAAAACTTAAAAACTTAAAACCCGACATCCTTACCCTTACAGTCAGAAAATGCTATGATTAATTTTAAATCACGTTTAAAGTGTTCGTTCTATTAATATATAGATAAATACGTAGATACTCGTAAATAGATTTTTATTTAATTAATAAACGTAGAAGGCTCTGTTTTGCTTCTTATTTACTACTATTTATGTGCCCCCTTTTAATACTGGCAAGCTTAAGCCATTATTATTTTTTAACAATGAAACTTCAATTTTAGGGACAATAACAATCTTAAAAAAGTTACAACATAAAATAAAGTTCTTTGAAGACAGCAAAAGTTGCGAACACAAATTCCCCTAATCTGTAATTTCAATAAGAACATTTCTCAAAAGATGCTTTCGGCGCTTAAAATTTCCATATTCTTCAGATAAAAGGGCAATGTAAATGTATGTAATTCAGGTAGCTATTAGAAGTATTAATTTCCATTTCAAAGGAAATTGATATAGAAAGACATAAACTTCAAAGATAAGTACTTTGTCGATTTTTTGCATGTTTTGCAAGTTTTTTTTAAATGATTACGACCTTTTTTGCCTTTGGTTAGTAGTTTCATATATGTACTTTTAACTTACTTGCAAATTTCTTAGTTTTTAAATTCTCTATATTAAGTTCGCGTGCACGTGGCTGGCTGGCTGGGTGTCTGGCTGGCTGGTCAGATTTTCTGATCAATTTTTAACCCACTTCCCAAAGCCCGATTTTATTGAAATTTTGCACACATGTATATTTCTGGTGACAATACTTTCTATTAAAATTTGAGGCTCCTGGGTTTGGCGGGCACCCATACAAATTTTATGAAAAAAAATTTCCCGATTTTCTTCAAATTTTATACGCATGTGTATCTCCGGTGGACACAACTTTTTGTAAAATTTTTGAAGCGATCGTGCCCCGTGGACGAGAGGCTCCCATACAATTTTTTTTAATTATCAATTTTTAACGCATTTCCTATACACATTTATATAAAATTTTAAAAAAATCGGGTACATTTTGTAAAATATTTGTATGGGAGCCCCCCGACCCCGATGTCCGAGGGGAAAGTATTGTCACCGGAAATATACATGTGTGCAAAATATCATTGAGTTTTCTGGCTACTGGCCACTAGTTCTAGATGTCCCGTTATTTTAGTAAACTGTTACACTAGTCTTTTTATTATTAGGAATGAAAAAATTTCTGGGAAGACATATAACATTAAAACTTCTTTGTATAACGATCTAGTTCTCTTAAATATATAACACTTATGACGTTTTCGTGAGCTGTAGTCTAGTGGATTTTAAAATTTGCCGTATAAAATTCGCTATAATTACACATTGCTATAGACACATTTTTCTACTCTTATAAATTGGAATTTTTTGTCTTTAATACTTTCGATAAATCTGTGTCACATTTCAATACAAAGAACAAGTACATTTGAATCACAGATAATATAATATACAGAAGTCGTATGCCAATGCAGTGAATTGAGGAATATAGAATTTCATCTGCCTGCTCGATTTGCCTGTTTATGTATTTTGTATCTTTGCTTGAAGATACTATAATTAAATGTCAGGTTTGTGTATAGGAAAAATACATAACATACACAGGGTACAGATAATATAATATACAGGGGGTCGTTTATGTAAGTTTTCGAATCTAGAATGTCGTCACCTATGTCGGCATTTCAACTAAACGCGATTATTGAGTCATACGATGATGCAAAGTTAATTTTTTTGCAGTGGATGTTTTAGGAAAAACTAAGGCGAAATACAAAATACGTCTATATCGGTTTATATTATTAAGAAGAAAGAAGTAAAGGTATGACGTTAAGTATAAAAATCAATTACAGAAACATTAAGTGTGAAACACATTATAATGAATATAATCTCTATGGGGATGTTCAATTTCACCACCTCCAATAATCCTCATGGTGATTGGTTACTTGACTCCATTTTCATTTCAGCAAAACAAATGTTTTTCTGTATGAACCGACTTCGTAAGGTAGTCTGCTAGCATATTATTGGTTTGAATGTTAATTTTTTAAGCGTTTTATTTTTATTAATTTTTATGGGTTGTTTTTTTTATAATTGGTGTATTTGAATATATTAAAATATTTATATTTTTTCTATAAAACTAATATTTTTAATAATTAAATTTAATATTCTGGGCAAGCATCGAAATTTGTTTTGTCAAAATTACAAATACATAGTTACTAAAAATACGCCGAAAGTGTGGCGCTGCTCGTGTCATTCAAATGAATTAATATTGAATATTCTATTTTGTATTTTGTGAAGTTTGAAAACCGTTGCGGTCCAAGGCCTAGCTTCTCGCGACCATTTGTGTTATGCATATATATTTTTAGACACAAATGGAAGTGACCTACAATTTAGGGCCGGATCCGAACGAGAAGCTTCCGTGACAAGCTATTACTCTCGGAACGTTTGTCACACATTCGCGAGAGGCGGGACACCGTGAAAAATACTTTCGGTATTACTGGGAGTTACAGTAGCAATGCGCTTTTCCACTGAGCCACGGCGCCTAATAGATTTAAATTTTAAATATTTTTTTTATTTTAGTAATACTCATAAATACCATACAAAAAATCAAAAATTATTACATAAAATCTAATTACGCGTTTGATTACATAAAAAAAATAATCATTTTAATTACATTTATTTCCCAGTTTTTATTTGGTGGTGTCTTAAAAAAGACAAAGATAAGATGACGCCGATATTTACTTAGAGCTGGTATATTTAGTAACAGCTTTTGTTCCTTTACTGACCGCATGCTTGGCCAACTCTCCGGGAAGTAAAAGACGAACCCTGAAAGCAGTTTCTCAATTGAGGAATACGTGAACAGAATCACTACTACCGCGCACAAATTAAAAGGAACTGGAATGACGATTGATGACAGATGGATCGGTACATTGTTGCTAGATGGTTTAAGCAGCGATTAAAAGCCCATGATTATGGCAATCGAAAGTTCCGGTGTCAAAATTTCGTCCGTTCAAATAAAAACGAGATTGTTGCAGGAAGTCAACTCGGAAACGACAAAAAATGGTTTCTTTTAGAGAAATGGAAAATATCAAAAGCAATCGCAAGTGAAGTGTTTTAATTGTAAAAAGGTTGGACATTACCAAAATAAGTGCCCATCAAAACATAACGACAGGAACAAATTTGTTAAGAACAGTCAATATAAAAAGAATCGAAATGACATTGCCAGTTTAACATGTTTTGTAATGAATCAGTGCAATCAGAATGATTGGACTGTAGACTCTGGTGCGACAGCGCACATCACCAATAATTCTAAGTGGATCACTAATGTCAAGAAAAATGCAACCAATGATGTAACAATTGCCAACGATACAAAACTTCAGGTTGTGTTAACAGGTGACGCTAAATGTAACTTAAAGTGTGAAAATCGTACCAAAGAAATAGACATTCAGAACGCCTTATTTGTTCCAAGGCTATGTACCAATTTGTTGTCAGTGAGCACATTAGTACAGAAAGGAATGCCGGTGAATTTCAATTCAGATGGGTGTCGTATTATTATGGTAGAGATGGTAAATTGTTAGCGGTAGCAGTGCTTACAAATGGCATGTTTAAACTAAGCCAAGTGCAATCGAACGCAATGATAGTAAGCACCAAAAATCAGTCAACGATTACTTTGGCATAGACGGTTTGGTCGGTGGTCAGCCATCAGCAGATAGGGCGAATAACACAGCATGCTAAGAAACGCATGTGGCAGCAACTATCTCTGACTGGTGGAAGTGCGATCAAACCTCTACGTGGTGGCCGCTGATAATTTTCCTCCAGTACAGGAAAAGCGAAGTGATCGGGCTAGTCCCTTCAAAGTAAGGTTGGCGCGGGGCCAATAACCTCGCCCGTAAAAAAAGCATATTACGGAACCCCAAATCAGCCTCGGATACACTGATGAACGACGACGAAAACGGCTAAACGGTTTAAGAATTTTCTCATGTAATGTTCGCTCACTGAATAGAGCTCGAGCTGTACAGCAGGTAGCCGATACCCTGTCCGAATATAATGCTGACATTCAGGAGATGCGGTGGACGGGGAATGCTGTCTTACAAAAATCAGAATATGACATTACAGCTGTTATGCAAGACATCATGTGCTTGGGGTGGGGTTTCTAGTCAGCAAAATAATGAAACCCACCGTTATCGGCTTTAAAGCAGTAATTGAACGGCTATGCACCATTCGCGTGCGGGGCAGATTTAAAAACATAAGCCTCATAAAAAGAAGAATTCTTTGAATCAGTCGAGCGGGAGCTCCATGCCTGTCCTCAGTATGACGTAAAAATCACTATGGGGGATATGAATGCCAAAATAGGTAGGGATACAGTATTCAGGTAGTACATTGGTACCCATAGCTTACACGAGAACAGTGATGACAATGGAAAATGAGTCATAGAGATGGCAGCAAGCAATAATTTGGTCGTTGCGAGTACAAGGCTTGCGCGTAAAAAGATCCACAAAGCCACCTGAGTATCTCCCGATGGAGCCACTCGCAACCAGATAGACCACGTGTTGATAGACTGCCGCCACAAGCCGAACCTGATGACGGTACGAACGTACCGAGGTGCCAACGTCGCCTCGGACCACTATCTTTTTGGTATGGTGCTCCGAGCGCAAATTGATCATCAAGAAAGACACCATCAGCGAATCAGATTCGAGTCAACACGCATGCCTTCGCAGCGAAGAGACCACAAACAACTACGGTCAAGCGATAGGACTCGCCCTAAATGCAGGGAGAGTAAGTCCTGGGGCTGAGATGTCGGGCGTAGAAGAGAAATGGAGACGCGTTAAGAATACTGTCATTAGTAATGCTGACTCCATCTCAGGCAGTATCGTAGAGACCGGAACGACTGGTTCGATGACGAATGTAAATAAGCGACTGAACGTAGGAATGTTGCGTACCGACCAATGCAACAATCTCATAAAACGCGGGCACACGAAGATGAATATAAAGATATGAAAAAACAGTTCTCAAAAACATCTAAGAGCGATGGGAAGAGCACATTCATGAGTTGCTTAATAGCCAGCTAACTGAGTAATTGGAGGCCCCACCAATGACCGCGGACCATACTATGCTGCTGCCACCAAGCATAGACGAAGTTATCAGAACGATAAATCGGCTCAAAAATAATAAGGCCCCAGGATCTGATGGTATCCCAGCGGAGCTGATTAAAACAGTAGGCCCCGCAATACACCAAGCAATTCATGAACTAAAAGTGCAAGTATGGGAGGAAGAAGCGATGCCAGACGACTGGCGAAGAGGCATCCCGTGCTCCATACATAAGAAAGAAGATATAACAACCTGTTTATTCAATTGCAGAATACTAGAAACAAAATTTTAATTATATTTAATTTAATTGCGAGTATATTTCTTAGAAGAGCAAACAACAAGTAAGAGAATAAAAAACCAAAAAATCAAAAAATGTGTGTGCGAATGACCACTGCTCAAACCTCAAATAATTGGTAAGTTGCGCCTTTGGTCTGTTGCGTGAGTAGTGCCAACGTACTCGTTCAGCGCTGTTCGCTTTGATTTCTTGTTGGGGAATTTCTCCTTTTCCTTTTAAGAACTTTATTTCTTAATAATTAGCTGAACTAGCTTGGTAACTTGACGTCGAATTTCAGATTTTGCTGTCTTCAAAGTAACTACTCATGTGATTCCATCAGTTCCAGGGTGAATTGTAGCTATTTTACCTCGTACCCATTGGCTTGGATACAAATTGTCTCTCGTATAAGAGCTGCAGCAATTATTGTGATCAGATTTACACTCTTAAGCAGGTGATGGAAAATTTTTAGACTCAAGACTCACTACACCATCCATTTATAGATTTTAAAGCCTCCTATAATAGCATAGCCAGAGTAGAACTTTATATAGCCATGACAGAATTCGGCATCCCAAATAAACTGACAAGACTATGTAAGTTGAATATGACCAATGTTATAAGCCAAGTAAAAAAACAACCCATCAAAAGTAAAATTTTTCATCTAAATTCTCTAATCACAGAATCCTCGATCGATCCTGGGTCATTTTTTATTTTTTTTATTTTTTTATTGTTGGAGAAAATCATCGAAAGAAAATAATTTGAAAATGCTCAGATCATTTTATTCTGAGCACTTAGAGCACGCTCATACTCTGAGCAAATAAGAAACACGAGCATTTTTCTTGAGAACTCTTTGACTGCTCTGAACTAATTTATGAAAACGCCAAATGACAGAATATTGTGAAAACTTGTTGTTCTATCTGTAAGTTGATATCGACAACAAAAAACGACATCAATATAAATACAATTCAGTAAATAAGTAAGTAAGTTGAATTAAGCATAAAACATTTATGTCTCGTTTCATTTGCTGGGTTCATATGTGCGTGAGCTAAGATTTCTCTCTCTCTCCACCAACAAAACGATGAAGCGCAGCCGACTGCGCAGCACACACCACACACAAGTACGACGGTATCTGATGCCACTATAAGAAACTAAAAAAATGTATAAGGGCCTTGCGGCCGAACCCGGGACCCGATCACTACCAAATTTTAGAAAAAGTATTGTTTATTGGGTATACACATGTGTGTAAAATTTGAACAAAATCGGGTAATTTTTCTTTTAAATTTGTATGGGAGCCCCATGAACCCGGGGCCCGATCACTTCCAAATTTTAAAAGAAAGTATTGTCACCGGAAATACACATGTGTACAAAATTTCAGGAAAATCGGGCTTTAGGAAATGCGTTAAAAATTGATAATTAAAAAAAAAAATTTTGTGTGGGAGCCCCTCGACCACGGGGCACGATCGCTTCAAAAATTTTACAAAAATTTTTGTCCACCGGAGATACACATGCGTATAAAATTTGAAGAAAATCGGGAGCTTTTTTTCGTCTCATTGGCTTCTTACAAGGAACACGATCCAGCTACAGTGGAGGAAGCCTTATCATCACCTAATGCATCGAAATGGCGGCTAGCCATGCAAAGTGAATATGACTCGCTTATGCAAAATGAAACTTGGACATTGGTTAATCTCCCTGAAACCACAAACCAATCAACTGCAAGTGGGTGTTTAAGACGAAATGTAATTCAAACGGAGTTGTGAACCAGAATAAGGCTCGTTTGGTTGTGAAGGGATGTGCGCAACGTAAAGGAATAGGCTACTCCAGTGGTACGTTATGTTTCTATTCGTTTTTTAATTTCCATGGCTGTGAAGCATAACTTACAGATTGACTAGATGGATGCAGTAACTGCCTTTTTGCAGGGCGAACTAAATGACGAGATTTATATGGTACAACCAAAACAATTCGATGATGGAACGCAAAAAGTATGTCGCTTATAAAAATCTTTGTACGCGCTCAAGCAGGCTATTCACATCTGGAATCAGAAGTTAACTGCAAATCTCATTAAATTTGGATTAAATGAATGCATTTATTCTCAAGTTAACGATAAGAGCATTTTAATTGTTGCAGTATTTTTCGACGATCTTCTAATTTTTTCCAACTATGTCAGAACAAAGAACCAGTTAAAACAGAACCTTCAAGGCCAACTCAAGATGAAGTATATAGGAGAAGCGACATGAAACCACAGGATCCATATCAATCAATCAAAGTCGGTACATCCACGAAATTTTGGAAAGATTTGGGATGCAGACAGTAATCCTGTAAAAACTCCAACTGATATAAATAAAAAATTGACCATGGAAATGTGCCCCAAAAACGAAGATTCGCGATAGAAGATGGAAAAAATCCCATATCAGGAAGCTGTGGGTTCCATTTTATTCGCAGCCCAGCTGACTCGACCAGATATTCAATATGCCATAAATTCCGTCAGCAGATTTAAACAAACACCTGGAATGGCTTGCAGAAAAGCGCATCATGAGATACATGAAGGGATATATCATTATATAAGCGGTCAACAACTGGTTATGTTTTTATTCAACTTGGAGGAGCGATTTCTTGGAGCTCCATGAAACAGCCAACCGTTGTTCTATCTGCGATTCCGATTGGGCAGCCGATTCATTATATAAGCGGTCAACAACTGGTTATGTTTTTATTCAACTTGGAGGAGCGATTTCTTGGAGCTCAATGAAACAGCCAACCGTTGTTCTATCTGCCACTGAAGCAGAATATATGGCCATGTCCAGTGCCACCCAGGAAGCTCTATGGTTGAAAAGCTTATCGAAAGAGGTCTTTAAACAAAATGACAAAACTCTTATCATCAAGTGCGACAGTAAAGGAGCTATTCAACTCAGTGAAAAATCTTCGTATCAACCGAGGACTAAGCATATAGATGTATGCCATCACTTCATTTGAGAAAAAGTCAGTAATGGAAGCATCAAGTTTGAAGCTAGCATATTATTGGTTTGAATGTATTCAAACTTGATGCTTCCATTACTGACTTTTTCTCTAATGAAGTGATGGCATACATCTATATGCTTAGTCCTCGGTTGATACGAAGATTTTTCACTGAGTTGAATAGCTCCTTTACTGTCGCACTTGATGATAAGAGTTTTGTCATTTTGTTTGAAGACCTCTTTCGATAAGCTTTTCAACCATAGAGCCAAATTTTACACACATGTGTATACCCAATAAACAATACTTTCTCTAAAATTTGGTAGTGATCGGGTCCCGGGTTCGGCCGCAAGGCCCTTATACATTTTTTTAATTTCTTATAGTGGCATCAGATACCGTCGTACTTGTGTGTGGTGTGTGCTGCGCAGTCGGCTGCGCTTCATCGTTTTGTTGGTGGAGAGAGAGAGAAATCTTAGCTCACGCACATATGAACCCAGCAAATGAAACGAGACATAAATGTTTTATGCTTAATTCAACTTACTTACTTATTTACTGAATTGTATTTATATTGATGTCGTTTTTTGTTGTCGATATCAACTTACAGATAGAACAACAAGTTTTCACAATATTCTGTCATTTGGCGTTTTCATAAATTAGTTCAGAGCAGTCAAAGAGTTCTCAAGAAAAATGCTCGTGTTTCTTATTTGCTCAGAGTATGAGCGTGCTCTAAGTGCTCAGAATAAAATGATCTGAGCATTTTCAAATTATTTTCTTTCGATGATTTTCTCCAACAATAAAAAAATAAAAAAAATAAAAAATGACCCAGGATCGATCGAGGATTCTGTGATTAGAGAATTTAGATGAAAAATTTTACTTTTGATGGGTTGTTTTTTTACTTGGCTTATAACATTGGTCATATTCAACTTACATAGTCTCGTCAGTTTATTTGGGATGCCGAATTCTGTCATGGCTATATAAAGTTCTACTCTGGCTATGCTATTATAGGAGGCTTTAAAATCTATAAATGGATGGTGTAGTGAGTCTTGAGTCTAAAAATTTTCCATCACCTGCTTAAGAGTGTAAATCTGATCACAATAATTGCTGCAGCTCTTATACGAGAGACAATTTGTATCCAAGCCAATGGGTACGAGGTAAAATAGCTACAATTCACCCTGGAACTGATGGAATCACATGAGTAGTTACTTTGAAGACAGCAAAATCTGAAATTCGACGTCAAGTTACCAAGCTAGTTCAGCTAATTATTAAGAAATAAAGTTCTTAAAAGGAAAAGGAGAAATTCCCCAACAAGAAATCAAAGCGAACAGCGCTGAACGAGTACGTTGGCACTACTCACGCAACAGACCAAAGGCGCAACTTACCAATTATTTGAGGTTTGAGCAGTGGTCATTCGCACACACATTTTTTGATTTTTTGGTTTTTTATTCTCTTACTTGTTGTTTGCTCTTCTAAGAAATATACTCGCAATTAAATTAAATATAATTAAAATTTTGTTTCTAGTATTCTGCAATTGAATAAACAGGTTGTTATATCTTCTTTCTTATGTATGGAGCACGGGATGCCTCTTCGCCAGTCGTCTGGCATCGCTTCTTCCTCCCATACTTGCACTTTTAGTTCATGAATTGCTTGGTGTATTGCGGGGCCTACTGTTTTAATCAGCTCCGCTGGGATACCATCAGATCCTGGGGCCTTATTATTTTTGAGCCGATTTATCGTTCTGATAACTTCGTCTATGCTTGGTGGCAGCAGCATAGTATGGTCCGCGGTCATTGGTGGGGCCTCCAATTACTCAGTTAGCTGGCTATTGAGCAACTCATGAATGTGCTCTTCCCATCGCTCTAAGATGTTTTTGAGAACTGTTTTTTCATATCTTTATATTCATCTTCGTGTGCCCGCGTTTTATGAGATTGTTGCATTGGTCGGTACGCAACATTCCTACGTTCAGTCGCTTATTTACATTCGTCATCGAACCAGTCGTTCCGGTCTCTACGATACTGCCTGAGATGGAGTCAGCATTACTAATGACAGTATTCTTAACGCGTCTCCATTTCTCTTCTACGCCCGACATCTCAGCCCCAGGACTTACTCTCCCTGCATTTAGGGCGAGTCCTATCGCTTGACCGTAGTTGTTTGTGGTCTCTTCGCTGCGAAGGCATGCGTGTTGACTCGAATCTGATTCGCTGATGGTGTCTTTCTTGATGATCAATTTGCGCTCGGAGCACCATACCAAAAAGATAGTGGTCCGAGGCGACGTTGGCACCTCGGTACGTTCGTACCGTCATCAGGTTCGGCTTGTGGCGGCAGTCTATCAACACGTGGTCTATCTGGTTGCGAGTGGCTCCATCAGGAGATACTCAGGTGGCTTTGTGGATCTTTTTACGCGCAAGCCTTGTACTCGCAACGACCAAATTATTGCTTGCTGCCATCTCTATGACTCATTTTCCATTGTCATCACTGTTCTCGTGTAAGCTATGGGTACCAATGTACTACCTGAATACTGTATCCCTACCTATTTTGGCATTCATATCCCCCATAGTGATTTTTACGTCATACTGAGGACAGGCATGGAGCTCCCGCTCGACTGATTCAAATAATTCTTCTTTTTATGAGGCTTATGTTTTTAAATCTGCCCCGCACGCGAATGGTGCATAGCCGTTCAATTACTGCTTTAAAGCCGATAACGGTGGGTTTCATTATTTTACTGACTAGAAACCCCACCCCAAGCACATGATGTCTTGCATAACAGCTGTAATGTCATATTCTGATTTTTGTAAGACAGCATTCCCCGTCCACCGCATCTCCTGAATGTCAGCATTATATTCGGACAGGGTATCGGCTAGCTCCTGTACAGCTCGAGCTCTATTCAGTGAGCGAACATTACATGAGAAAATTCTTAAACCGTTTAGCCGTTTTCGTCGTCGTTCATCAGTGTATCCGAGGCTGATTTGGGGTTCCGTAATATGCTTTTTTTACGGGCGAGGTTATTGGCCCCGCGCCAACCTTACTTTGAAGGGACTAGCCCGATCACTTCGCTTTTCCTGTACTGGAGGAAAATTATCAGCGGCCACCACGTAGAGGTTTGATCGCACTTCCACCAGTCAGAGATAGTTGCTGCCACATGCGTTTCTGAGCATGCTGTGTTATTCGCCCTATCTGCTGATGGCTGACCACCGACCAAACCGTCTATGCCAAAGTAATCGTTGACTGATTTTTGGTGCTTACTATCATTGCGTTCGATTGCACTTGGCTTAGTTTAAACATGCCATTTGTAAGCACTGCTACCGCTAACAATTTACCATCTCTACCATAATAATACGACACCCATCTGAATTGAAATTCACCGGCATTCCTTTCTGTACTAATGTGCTCACTGACAACAAATTGGTACATAGCCTTGGAACAAATAAGGCGTTCTGAATGTCTATTTCTTTGGTACGATTTTCACACTTTAAGTTACATTTAGCGTCACCTGTTAACACAACCTGAAGTTTTGTATCGTTGGCAATTGTTACATCATTGGTTGCATTTTTCTTGACATTAGTGATCCACTTAGAATTATTGGTGATGTGCGCTGTCGCACCAGAGTCTACAGTCCAATCATTCTGATTGCACTGATTCATTACAAAACATGTTAAACTGGCAATGTCATTTCGATTCTTTTTATATTGACTGTTCTTAACAAATTTGTTCCTGTCGTTATGGGCACTTATTTTGGTAATGTCCAACCTTTTTACAATTAAAACACTTCACTTGCGATTGCTTTTGATATTTTCCATTTCTCTAAAAGAAACCATTTTTTGTCGTTTCCGAGTTGACTTCCTGCAACAATCTCGTTTTTATTTGAACGGACGAAATTTTGACACCGGAACTTTCGATTGCCATAATCATGGGCTTTTAATCGCTGCTTAAACCATCTAGCAACAATGTACCGATCCATCTGTCATCAATCGTCATTCCAGTTCCTTTTAATTTGTGCGCGGTAGTAGTGATTCTGTTCACGTATTCCTCAATTGAGAAACTGCTTTCAGGGTTCGTCTTTTACTTCCCGGAGAGTTGGCCAAGCATGCGGTCAGTGAAGGAACAAAAGCTGTTACTAAATATACCAGCTCTAAGTAAATATCGGCGTCATCTTATCTTTGTCTTTTTTAAGACACCACCACCAAATAAAAACTGGGAAATAAATGTAATTAAAATGATTATTTTTTTTATGTAATCAAACGCGTAATTAGATTTTATGTAATAATTTTTGATTTTTTGTATGGTATTTATGAGTATTACTAAAATAAAAAAAAATATTTAAAATTTAAATCTATTAGGCGCCGTGGCTCAGTGGAAAAGCGCATTGCTACTGTAACTCCCAGTAATACCGAAAGTATTTTTCACGGTGTCCCGCCTCTCGCGAATGTGTGACAAACGTTCCGAGAGTAATAGCTTGTCACGGAAGCTTCTCGTTCGGATCCGGCCCTAAATTGTAGGTCACTTCCATTTGTGTCTAAAAATATATATGCATAACACAAATGGTCGTGAGAAGCTAGGCCTTGGACCGCAACGGTTTTCAAACTTCACAAAATACAAAATAGAATATTCAATATTAATTCATTTGAATGACACGAGCAGCGCCACACTTTCGGCGTATTTTTAGTAACTATGTATTTGTAATTTTGACAAAACAAATTTCGATGCTTGCCCAGAATATTAAATTTAATTATTAAAAATATTAGTTTTATAGAAAAAATATAAATATTTTAATATATTCAAATACACCAAGATTATAAAAAAAACAACCCATAAAAATTAAAATTTTTCTTGTTAATTCTCTAATCGGGGATACACACACACACACACACACACACACACACACACACACACACACACACACACACACACACACACACTGCGTGCTCGTTTTGTGCCAAATCATTCACAAATGACGCAGCGGCAGCGAACAGCGCTGCTCACAAAGCACAGAGCTCAGACTTTGCCGTGATCTGATGCGATATAGCGATATTTAAAAATTGTATATTGGGGTCCCCAAGGGGCCGATCGCTCCAAATTTTTACAAAAAGTGTTTTCCATCGAAGATACACATGTGTACAAAATTTAAAGAAAATCGGGTAAATTTTGTAAAATATTTGTATGAGAGCCCCCCGACCCCGCGGCCCGAGGGGCCTCAAATTTTAATAGAAAGTGTTGTCTTGGGAGATATACATGTGTGCAAAATTTCAATAAAATCGAGCTGCAGGAAGTGGGTTAAAAATTGATCACAAGATTTGGCCAGCCAGCCAGCCAGCCAGCCAGCCACGGGCAAGTGAAGTTAATATAGAGAATTTAAAAATGTATAACTTTCCAAGCCAATCACCAATTTTATTTTGACGTTTCCTACAAAAAAGTAAACAAGTATAAACAAAAACAAAATAAAAATTCGAAACGGCGCAATCGGGCAATAGTTTTAGTTAGTAAAAATTTTGTCGTACATGCTGCATTCATTAAGTGTGATAATATGTCGAAATTACAACTTTGAGGATTTCGAATTGTCGTAAGTGGAAATACGACAGATACATATTCGGCGCCCAGAAGTCTCTTGTCCATGAAATGAATTGAGGAATATCGAATTTCATCTGCCTGCTTGACCATCTTCGAATTATTTGTACTTGATAATTTTTTAAAGATCTGCGATCCTTCTTAATAATAAGTACTTGGGTGTAGAACTCAAATTTTATATGTCCAAGTGATATATACTATACATCAAAAAGGACAAGTGCACTTGAGTGTAGAAGTTTAAATTAAACTTAAATTTTAGGTTTATGTTTAAAATTTTTTTAGTTACATAATTTGAAAATAGATGCCATATAAATACACGAAATAATTTTGTAAAAATCGCTCTTCGCTCCTTAACAAAAAAAATACATCTAGGTATTAATTATCTTTGCTACTATTTTGGAACTAGAAAATAAAATAACAATAAAAAAAGGTTGTGATCTTAGCATCGCTCCATAAGAGTAAGACATATAGATCCTTATTATCATTGGTAGTAGATAATATAATATACAGATGTCGCATGTCCATGCATTGAATTGAGGAAAATCGGGTACTTTTTTTTATAATATTTGTATGGGTGTATAAGTCTGGGGGGACCCCGGGGACCAATCACTTTCAAATATTTACAAAAAGTGTTGTGCATCGGAGATACACATGTGTATAAAATTTGAAGAAAATCGGGTACTTTTTTATAAAAAATTTATATGGGTGTTCCCATCGACCACGAGGGGGAAAGTTAATAGAAAGTTTGCACATATGTGTGCAAAGTTTAAAAAAAATCGGGATTTATGAAGTGGGTTAAAAATTTATTTAATTTTATTTAATTGTATTGCTTATTTATAGACTTTATTTAATCGTATTTTAAAAATTAATAATTTTTGCCAAAGTTTTGTTCTTGCTGACCATTATCAAGGTAAAAAATTTATAAGTTTTGAATAATTTTCTGACTTTTCAGAAATTAATGAAAGCTTTAAACAATTTATTTTTATTTTAAATTTTATCTGTGTTACTAGCCTAGACACACGAAAGTCGAGATCGCGATTATGGCTATTTCGAGTTTTTTAGGCGATTTCAATTCACGCCATAAAAATACTCGATCTCATTCGAATTTTTTCAAAAGTGCCATCTGGTATTGAGAAGAATATACATTCCCATTTTCAGATGTGATTTTTCCAATTGCTATTGCGGTTTTTTCAGTTTCCGCTATTATTCTATGTCAATTCGACATTAATAAAATTAATTCAAAAATTCAAGGCAACAGCAGCGCGTTTTTTTAAATTCTCTATATTAACTTCACTTGCTCGTGGCTGGCTGGCTGGCTGGCCAAATCTTGTGATCAATTTTTAACCCACTTCCTACAGCCCGATTTTATTGAAATTTTGCACACATGTATATCTCCCAAGACAACACTTTCTATTAAATTTCTATTCTATTTCTATTTGAGGCCCCTTGGGCCGCGGGGTCGGGGGGCTCTCATACAAATATTTTACAAAATTTACCCGATTTTCTTTAAATTTTGTACACATGTGTATCTTCGATGGAAAACACTTTTTGTAAAAATTTGGAGCGATCGGCCCCTTGGGGACCCCAATATACAATTTTTAAATATCGCTATATCGCATCAGATCACGGCAAAGTCTGAGCTCTGTGCTTTGTGAGCAGCGCTGTTCGCTGCCGCTGCGTCATTTGTGAATGATTTTGCCACAAAACGAGCACGCAGTGTGTGTGTGTGTGTATCCCCGATTAGAGAATTTACAAGAAAAATTTTAATTTTTATGGGTTGTTTTTTTTATTAAGAAAATGCATTTTCTGTAGTATTTTTGTTCACTATTTTCTCCCTATTGTTCCAAAGTTTGTAACTTCGCACCTGAACAAAAAATAATTAAACATTGAAATTTTAACTATTATTGATGTTGTAACTTACAATGCAAGATAAAAGGATAACTTTGATAGAGTTTATAATGTAATTTGTTACATTCATTAATTAAATTTTATTAATGAATTATATTTTATAGAATTAAATATACCTAAAAGTATCAAAAACTTATGTGCATCATACACTAAAACATATTTATTGAAATAAAAAGATAAGCTAATTAAGCTACTGGGTTCATACCCCATTTATAAAGGTTGTATTCCTTTTCTTTTTAATTTTTAATAACTCTTATAAAATTATATTTTTATTAATATTAATTGTAGGAACAATAATTTCTGTCTCCTCTAATTCATGGTTAAGAACATGGATAGGATTAGAAATTAATTTATTATCTTTTTATTTCTTCTTCTTGAAATCAATCTTCTGGACGTTAAAGATGCAATCAACATTTTTAATTTTGGCGTTTATACAGTATAGGCCGGAACGGAATTTACGCCACTGCCACGGCCACGGCCACGGCCACACCGCCAACATTTGTGGGCGGTATAGAAGGCGTGGTGGATACGCCCCCTTTTTAGATTTTTTTTTTTTTAAAAATTCATTTTTTTAAGTGGTTTGGAGGAGGTTTTAGGGGTTAGGGGTTAATTATTACTAAAAGTAAAAAAAATGAAAAAATGTCTGTCACTAAAAAAAACAACCCATTTTTTCATGTAAATTCTGATAGGAGATAGGTATGTGTTAAATTTGAAGAAAATCGGGCTAATTTTTAAAAAATTTACATGGACACCACACGGGTCTCAGGGCCCGATCACTCCAACAAACTTCAAAAAGTTTTGTCCATCAGTGATACACATGTGTTCGTTCGTTTGTTCGTTTGTTTGTTCGTTTGTTTGTTTGTTTGTTTGTTTGTTTGTTTGTTTGTTTGTTTGTTTGTTTGTTTGTTTGTTTGTTTGTTTGTTTGTTTGTTTGTTTGTTTGTTTGTTTGTTTGTTTGTTTGTTTGTTTGTTTGTTTGTTTGTTTGTTTGTTTGTTTGTTTGTTTGTTTGTTTGTTTGTTTGTTTGTTTGTTTGTTTGTTTGTTTGTTTGTTTGTTTGTTTGTTTGTTTGTTTGTTTGTTTGTTTGTTTGTTTGTTTGTTTGTTTGTTTGTTTGTTTGTTTGTTTGTTTGTTTGTTTGTTTGTTTGTTTGTTTGTTTGTTTGTTTGTTTGTTTGTTTGTTTGTTTGTTTGTTTGTTTGTTTGTTTGTTTGTTTGTTTGTTTGTTTGTTTGTTTGTTTGTTTGTTTGTTTGTTTGTTTGTTTGTTTGTTTGTTTGTTTGTTTGTTTGTTTGTTTGTTTGTTTGTTTGTTTGTTTGTTTGTTTGTTTGTTTGTTTGTTTGTTTGTTTGTTTGTTTGTTTGTTTGTTTGTTTGTTTGTTTGTTTGTTTGTTTGTTTGTTTGTTTGTTTGTTTGTTTGTTTGTTTGTTTGTTTGTTTGTTTGTTTGTTTGTTTGTTTGTTTGTTTGTTTGCTTGTTTGTTTGTTTGTTTGTTTGTTTGTTTGTTTTGTTTGTTTGTTTGTTTGTTTGTTTGTTTGTTTGTTTGTTTGTTTGTTTGTTTGTTTGTTTGTTTGTTTGTTTGTTTGTTTGTTTGTTTGTTTGTTTGTTTGTTTGTTTGTTTGTTTGTTTGTTTGTTTGTTTGTTTGTTTGTTTGTTTGTTTGTTTGTTTGTTTGTTTGTTTGTTTGTTTGTTTGTTTGTTTGTTTGTTTGTTTGTTTGTTTGTTTGTTTGTTTGTTTCATTCTTTCAAATTTTATATACATGTATATCTCCGATAGACAACACTCTTTTTTGAAGTGATCGGGCCCCAGGGTTGGGGGTCACCCATACAAATTGTTTACAAAATTTACCCGATTTTATTCAAATTTTAGATGCAATTGTATCTCCGATAGGCAACACTTTTTGTAAAAATTTGTTAGTGATATGGCCCCGGGGTCAGGGGCTCTCTAACAAAAATTTTAAAAAATTTACCCGATTTCATTCAAACTGCACATTGTGTATTCCCGATCAGAGAATTTACACAAAAATGTTAATTCTTATGGGTTGTTTTTTGTGTGTGTGTTTTTTCCGTAGAAGGTAGTTGTGCGCTCGATGCAGACTGAGACGCCATTCGTTTTAGATTCACTAAAACTTTGGATTCGACACTAATATTAATATCGACCTGCAAAAAAACCCTTTAAGACTCACCAAATCGCTTGAAGCATACGCTAATTGAAAAAAAAACAAACAAAAACAACCCATAAAAAATAAAAATTTTCATGTTAATTCACTAATAAATACATATGTGTTCAAAGTTTGAACCAGGTTAATTTGGAAAAGGTTAATAGTAGAGCCCCTTCACTTTAAAGTTTTTACAAAAATTTCACCGAAGTTACACATGAGTAAAAAATTTGTATGGGAGCCCTCCACTCTGGGGCCCGATCACTTCCAAATTTCAATAATAAGTGTTGTCCTCGGACATACACATAATTTAAAAATTTTAAGATAATCGGGTTAGTTTTATTAAAAATTTATATGGGCACCCCTAGGTCCACAGGGCCCGATCATTCCGAAATTCCGAAAAATTTTTAAAAAGTTTTGTCCATGTGTTTGAAATTTGAAGAAAATTGGGTTAATTTTTTAAAAATTTATATTGGTCCGATCACTCAAAAATTTTACAAAAAGATTTGTCCGTCGTGTTTAAAATTTGAAGAAAATCGGGCTAATTATTAAAAAAATTATATTTATGTCTGCAAAATTTCAATAAAATCGGGGTTTGGATAGTGTATTAAAAATTGATCACAAGATCTGACCAGCCAGCCAGCCATGGGCACGCGAAGTTAATGCAGAGAATTTAATAAAAAATACGATACAAAACATCATACCCTGTCAATCAATTGTCTTTCAAATAAAACATATCTAAATTTTATATACAAGTGTTGTTCCCATTATTGTTTATGACTCTGTTAAAACTTGCGAACTTGTGAATTGGTATGTTGATGATAGTTCATCATAGTTTTAGAAACATTTTGTGCGTGAGCCACATAACCAATTAGTTTTTATTTAAAGAATACCCTAGCCCATATGGCAGACATGATTATGATTACCTCAGCCGCGGGACGTTATCCCAATAAGCCAGAGGAAGTTTGTGTTCCCAACAATTTATCAGTACTGTGGCGGCAGCCCAGTTGGCACCACAGTACGGTTCAGGTCTCATGAAGTTTCACTCTGACAAGAGATTGGAGTGCATCGTATCAGTTTTTGACTGATAACAAGCCCATTAGGTTGGACGACAGCGCTTTACTAAGGTAAATTCTGGCGCAGATCTGAATGGCATGGAGTTTCGCCTGAAAAACCGTGGGACTGTTTCTTATTGGTATCAAGACAAGGTTTTGGGTCCAAAGACACCAGCTCCAACTCCCGTTTCCATCTTCGATCCATCTGTGAACCAGACCTGACCTCTAGCGTCCAGTACAAGAACATTATAGCACTAGTTTTCCCGGTCCAATATTTGTGCAGAACTTTCATGAATTAAATCTTATCAGCGACGGGAGCTTTGAAAGGTTTAAAAGAGCATACTGCCCATTAAACGTTAATCGGACTGCAGATTTTACCGGATAAACTAACGGGTGTTTTTTTGGGAGGTTTGTTTTTCCGATAGATGTCGTTTTATTTTATGACAGTTGTTTTGACAGCTCAAAGTGGCATTTCTACTCAGTATTGTTTGGCAAATCATTATGAAAAAAAAAAAAAAAAAAAAAAAAAAAAAAAAAAATGACATTTGTGAAAAATAGTCGTGGTAGCCATATGCCAGAAATTGTGTTTAAATGTTAAAAGCCAAAAAATTATCTACCAAATAAAAAAAAATTTTGGTCATTTCATAATTTTATATGTGTTTTATTCAAAAAAAAAATCGGCAACCTCTTAAAAAAACACCCGTTAGATATAACGTGTTTTTTTAAGAGGTTGCCGATTTTTTTTTTGGTAGATAATTTTTTGGCATTTAACATTTAAACACAATTTCTGGCATATGGCTACCACGACTATTTTTCACAAATGTCATTTTTTTTTTTTTTTTTTTTTTTTTTTTTCATAATGATTTGCCAAACAATACTGAGTAGAAATGCCACTTTGAGCTGTCAAAACAACTGTCATAAAATAAAACGACATCTATCGGAAAAACAAACCTCCCAAAAAAACACCCTTTATTTACCCTACTAGTAATACATAACCTTTGGCCAGATGCGTTCGGGTACGTGTATGGAGCACGAGTAGACGAACCTGGAAAATGAACCTGGAGTAGGGTTCTGATTGTATCCTCACGGTCTGCCGTGTAGGTGTCATCGGCCTTTTTAAATTCTCTATATTAACTTCGCGTGCCCGGGGCTGGCTGGTTGGCTGGCTGGTCAGATTTTCTAATCAATTTTTAACCCACTTCTCATAGCCCGATTTTATTGAAATTTTGCACATATGTATATTTCCAGTGACAATACTTTGTATTAATTTTAGAGAGATCGGGTAGCGGGATCGGGGGCTCCCATACAAATTTTCCATTTAGCGGCATCATCAGATCATATACTATAATGACTGTGTTCTGTGTGCGCTGATGAGTGATACGATATAGGCAACGCTGCCTGCTTTACGATTGGGGTTGTTTTGTTGTTGCGTTGCAGCAGAGAGTATAGATACACAGATGTGTGAGTGCATTCTTAATTTGTATTTTGTATAAAGAACTGGTTACGCACACAACTGCTTTACAGCTTAACTCAACTGAAAAGAAATAATTTTAGTGGTACTTCGTACGTCGTTGTGTGCACGTCGTGCCAACCGTTTTCACCACAAACTGGATGTTTCTGTTCATCGGAATGTTGTCGTCGTCGCCGGGGAAGTATGCTGAAGCACACATGATGTTCTGTGTTCCCCTCTCGGTCAGAAATTCAATCAGCAGGGCCACCAGATCTTTCATTATGAATTCTGGAATAGGAAGAAAGTTGATGTTCGTGTTTATCAAGCAGACATCCCTTGGCACTGGCTACGCACATTTACAGATCAAATTATTTGTCCTGTTCCGTAGACCTTTTATGTGTCCGCTAATAACCCAAGGCTCTTGGATGAGACCAGGGGTTATATTTTCCTCAGCGAACCGCTTGGTGAGGGTAGCAAACGCGCAATTCGCGTGATGCAGGTTCTCTTGTAACACCCTGATGGTGCTCATTAGTACTCCCTGGATGCTGAAGTTGACGGATTTGGTAAAGCAAAAGTACTCTCTCTATCCTTGCCCAAGCGTAAAGCATGTCTAAGTCGCCTTTTCTCCACCTTGGTGTTGCTGGATCAGTAGCCCATCTAATGCCTTCCCAATAGAAGAGCATCCGGATTTCTCCGAGCTGACGCTTCATGCAACAACGATTGTGGATGCGTCAGAATCAAAAGTGGCTGATTCCACGTCCTCTGTTCTGAAGCCGTCGCGAGTTTCAGATGGGGCCCGTATGGCTACGCCGTCTGAACTCTGGTTAGGGTTTGGCTGCTCAACGCAGACCGAGCAGTTGAGGCCAACATGGGGTTAGCTATCGAGAGCTCAACAGCTTCTCTAGATACAGCGAATTGCTCAACAGCTGTACCCGAGATTGATGCCCTTTGAGATACATCGGTATCATAATAATTATTCCTTGAATCAATAATGACCCACGATTATACGGAAAAGGAGGTCACCTATGACAGAGCCCGGTATGCCATGGGAAGGCCAGTTGAAACCGAAGGTCGTTTGGTATCCACAGTTCGCATACTATTGACTAAGCACCCTTATAGCCATGCATCCATCGGCGCATGCTGTTCCACCTTTCAGATTTCTTTTTGTCATATACCGTTTATTTTATCAAATCTTAATTAAAAAAAGTTATACTAAAGCAATAATAATGTGCAAAGGTGTATATTTTTATCACCGATTATTGTAATAAAGAAAATATTATGAGGTCAATGTAATTTTATGAATTCACACATTTATTAAATTTTATTATTAGATGTAATCGTGTCGGATACATATGTAGTACGAATACATTAAAAACACTCCCTGACATGTTCATATTTATAAGAAAAAAATCATGCAAAAGTTCGGGGGAGTAACAGTGACCATAAATGGCAGCGTGAGAAACATTTGTAATATGAGAAAATCTGTATTTCTTATACAGAGTAAAAGATGTATGCGCATGCACAGTTGTGCAACATCCATGCCCCATGCGTATCGTAAAGACTCAGTTCTAGTAAACACACACAGCTTGCGTTCATATTTTATATAGATAGAATATAAGCAATGTGTGAACAATAAATGGATGGATAACTCTATGTCACCCATCTATTACCATTCATTAGGAGTGTTGTGGGATTAATTGAATTTAATTGATTTGCCAAACCAGACTAAATTGGCCATACAGTCTAGATTCAGTTCGGCAGACATCGACACTCCGATATAGCAAGTGTTTATGTTGTACACAGTATGAAGTGAATGAATCATCTGAAGCTGATTGTGTAAAGCCAACGTTAAATGACATCATCTCGTGCAATGCAATGTACTGTACAACATAAACTTAAATTTAATAAGATTTTAGTCGCCTGTTTTTTAAGACTTCCATGTGGTATATCATTAAAGCACTACAAAATGTATATCTCGTATAGACATGTTTGGAACATCTATAGGTAATCAAAAAGGGTTTTTTAAATGTAGTTATTATTAGATTTGTCTTTAAAGATATGGCATTTATTAAATATAAGTAGTATAGTACATTTTATTACTTTCGAGACGATTAAACGTATTTCATCAGAACAGTACATTGAATGCATTGAAGTTAGGTACTATGATTTGCTGAAAATCTATACGTATCTAGCATACGTATCCATGATTCAATTCAATTCAATTAATTAACCCTTTGCGTGATAGTAAGGTTTTCAAGACATGCTAATGCTGTTGATATTCGTGCATTCATTACTACGATAACGTAACTTTATTTGTGTATATTTTTTAATCCTTTGCAAATGATGAGCTGTCAAGGTGTGGTTATGTCAGTGGTGAGGGTGAGCCTAGGACGACGTTGTTTTCATAGCCTGATTGAGTTAACTGATAATAAAGAAATCACGTTCAGAGAATATTTTTATTTTGAGCGTTACATGGTTTATTATGTTACCGATTTCATAATTACATACATGATACCTTCGAATAAAGTTTTATTAATGTTAAAATGTGAAGTATTTTTTTTAATTAACCATTCAACGTTACTTCCTGAAATTGTGCACGGGTGTTTGGTATTTCAAGAAAACATGAACTTTTTTGGAGGAGGTTATGTACCTGAGAACTCATGTTTCGAGAATTTTTATATAGAAGCGTATTGGGTATTCAAAGAAAACCTTAAATGTCTTATTTTGGAAGGTTCATTAACTTTGGCTCATGAATTTAAAAGTAAATAAGTTCACACCGCGTGTATGTGCGGTAAGGTAAGGTGAACTCTCTACATACTGAATATAAGCTAAAAATCTAGAAGGAGATGGAACAGACATTAGATTTGGAAAAATACTTACAATACGGACACAGCTAAGTCAAGTACCGAGCGAGCTATTAGGCAAAATTATAGGCAGTTTTGTGTTTGGTTTTTTAATAATACCAATTAAAAGCTGCGAATTTACAAAAATATTGTATTTTACGTCAATATATTCGTACCTGTATATGTAAATTTATTAAGTGGGTGTTAATTAATAGTTGGAACATTCATAATCAAAACACATATTTTTCTCCCATTTCATGATAGCAAAAGGGGGGATTGGCTTTAGTGAAATATGCGTGCTAGTACGTGTTTCTGGCGCAACCATCAATTAACCTGAAAGTCTTATTTTCTTGATTTCTTTTGGGAATACAATGACTATCCCCCATATTACACCTAATGTACTTGTATGTATAGCAATAATTACTTATGCGAATACTGTGTTTGCATAAGTAAGGATAGTCCGTTTTAGTTTTCATGGCATATTATAACTCAACAGCGATATAAATTCCAGTGGCGGCATAATGTATTAAATGCATATATGCACTCTTGCAATCTATGGGTATATAAAACCATACGTATTTCTTTGATAATTTTAAAACACCTTAACTTATCATATATTTCTAGAATGACAACAACTTTTATGTTTATATATCAACAAAAAGAATGTGGCATCAACCTTAATTGCAGCGGTTTAACTTAAGTCACAAGGGATGAATAGGGGTTATACGCACCTCATAATTGATGTGTTAACGTAGTGAGACATACGATGAAGTAAGAACTCCCTTGAATATGATCATGACAGTATATATTTTCAGTCATAATCCTATAATTACACAATTTACTCGGCTATCGCTCGCTATAGAAGCATACTTCGGCGTAGACTTCATTAAACGCAAAATGTATTCATTGGAAATTACGTATGTTATGCATTGCTTTGTGGTTAACCCTTTATGCGGTTACGGTATTTCAAATTAGTATTCTCACATATGGTAGATCAATTTTTGGATTATCAGATTTGGCATTTTAACTCTTTAAACAACTGCTACTATTTTGATAAAAAGTTTTTAATTTTAGATTAAAGAAGAAAAGCCTTATATCGAATTGCATTGCATTGCATTGTATTATCACAAAAAGAGCATTTTTAATGTGGGCCAAATATCATAAAAATTTCTTCAGTTTAAAAAAGCACACACATTAAATAATACCACTTCTAAAATATTTAAATAAAAATGGACAATGTACACAGAACAGTTAAAAATATTTTCTCCAAGTTTTACTGTAGCAATCAATGCAAACAACTTTAAAGAATATAAAAATATATATTGATGGCTCAGAAAATTGTGTGGAGAGGAGATGGGCGCCTAACATTGCATTGTGGTGTTAGGCTTCTTGGCAATATCCCGCCTTAAATCCTTTATCTTCTTGTTTTTTGCATTGCCAGTAGCAGTAGAGTCCAGCGAGGTTTGGTTTTTTGATACATTGTCAATTATTTTGCGTCAGTAGAATTGTGCATTTTAATGTAGACGCTGATAATTCTCGACTCAACATCAACCATTCCGAAATCGTTTGATAATACTGATGCTTAAGTAATTTCAATAACAGCGAAATGTGGTACAAATTTTTGTTATATTTGGCCCAAATTAGTATTTAAAAACGCTGCAATATCAGCAATTTTTTTATTACGGATCCTATCTGTTTATTTTGTTGTGTTTTGATTTGCCAAACGGTTGCAAACTTTTGGCAATGTAATAGGGAGTATGAGTGTGAGGTAATATTGAGGGGGCAATTTTACTTAACTGTATATACCTCACTTATCTAATTAGTGTTTTTTTGTTTCCTATCTATTTCGTATCTATTTTTATTCTAGAGTTTAATAATTTAAATCCATTCTTCTTCAGTTTCTTCAGCTGTATCTTGTATTTTATTGTTTTTTTTTTCCTTTAGTCTTGCCTATAGGAGAACTATAACTAATGTATTTGAAAAATCTATAACGGTAATTCATTTTCAAGTTTACTTATGTTTAAGCAATAATAAATTAAGAAATCTTAAGGGTGCTTGTTGCGAAACCATAATGTTATGTCTACCAAAAAAGCTTCGAGTTCGGAGATTGATTAAGATTTATTTTATAAAACGGTCATTGTACTATAACATTTCCGCATAATTTTTTCCAAAGACTAACTTGATTCGCCTGTCTGCTGGTTAAATCAAATTTACGCCATTTATAATTTTTTCCGTATGCTAAAGGAATTCTTAAATACATTCATTAAATTCTTTAAATTCTTAAAAGTAATTGCTGTTTACGAAAAAAAAAGAAAACCACAAAAGAACTATGATATAATTCTTCGTTCTTATATGTATTTCTAAGCACAGCGTGGTCGTT
Organism: Nephrocerus scutellatus; assembly: GCA_947095585.1. NCBI lineage: Eukaryota > Metazoa > Arthropoda > Insecta > Diptera > Pipunculidae > Nephrocerus > Nephrocerus scutellatus. Next base: position 63,587,082 of record OX352764.1, on the reverse strand, counting down.
TGTAAATTAAGGGGAGGAAGCGATGAGATGTCTGTGCACATATGCGGAAACACAGAATCCTACAATTTATTTCACATAGTTATTATTGTGCGGTTAAGTCTATTTTCGAACGTATCAACCAATTCAGACATTCGAATTGATTGGTATACGACCGAAGATAGGCTTAATGGTAGACCCTTGGGCTCGAGTTGATGCACGGATTGCGGATGTGTTTGAGAATGGACGGGATGCACCTGAATTTTTCTTTGAAAAAATCGAAGCAGGAAACATTCCTACGATGTTCAAGCGAGTCGATTGTTTTCGCGATACGATTGTCACCAATACGTTTTATCACCCGGTTCTTTATTCCAATTACTAGTTGCAATGTGGTCTCAAATGGTATTCAAGTTTAAAGTGAATATACGAGTAAGTAGCCCGCTCTGACGGAGTGAAGTATTTCTTCAAAAAAGAATTTAAAAAACGACCTCGATTCGATCAGAAAGGTAGCTAATCACTAATTTTCGACAAGAGAACTTGATGCCAAATGCCAAATCCAAGTGCTTTCACCAAAATTTTTAAACAGACTTCTTCCAGCTTTCGGTGATATATGCCTTCAGATCATCTCTAGAACGTTTTCGTTAAAAACGGTACTGCTGCTAAGAAAGCTAAAGATAAGATTACGATTAATCAGCGTTTTCAAGACCTTGGAAAGTACGAATTTTAGTGCTATTTGCTGGCGATGACGGTCTAGCAAAAATGTTCTTACCTACACGTTGAACCAGTTGGAGCTTCGTATTAAGATACTACTACTGTCCGTATATTTTATATCATTAAGGTCGTTGTAAAAGAATGCTCCCAGATACAGCTTACCTTTTTGGGAGAGAGCTGGGCACGTAGAGAGAAGATGGAGAATGGTCTCCTTCTCCTCTTTGTCTATGCAGCTTCTGCAGAAGTTGTTCGAGAAGACGCCAAGCCTTTCTGCATGCTTGCCTATGAGACAGTGTCCAGTGATGACAACTATTTTACTCGTAGCCCCGATGTGCAATCTTTTTTTGACAGATCAAACACTTGGAGAGTTTCGGATCCTGATTGGGCTAGATCTTTTTTGTCGCCAGACGAAGTATAGTAATCATGAATATTTTCAAACCAGGCATTTTTGCAGATTTACCCATTACCGTATATCCTGAGTCAGGAAAAGCGAAAAAAATCTCTGTCTGTCTGTCTATGCATCTGTCTGTTTCCACTATACAGCCAACAGGGCTGAATTGATGGGGATGAAAATTGACATTTAAGCTTTTTACATAAGTTTGGAGGTCCAAGTTGATTTTGGCGGAAATCGGCCAACCGAAAGTGGCAGTTTACTTGGACAGTTTTTCGAGTTTTTGCAAATATCTCAAAAAGTATAGAACTGATGAAAAATCTGTTAGGTATAAAAGAAATTTAAGAAGAAAAAAAATAAAAAAAAATTTAATATACATTTACTGAAGATTCCGGCTCCGTCTGGAAAGAAAGTCATATTGTGTCCACACCTTAATTTTTTTCGTTAGCATCCCTCTTTAAGATGAGTTTGCATGTAGCGGGTGGCATGCCATTTTAAGGTAACATGGACACTGCAGTTCCGTGTTTGGCGAGTTCGTCAGCTCTACAGTTTCCTTGAACATCTGTTGGCCCTGGCACCCAGCATGTTTAACTGCTCCGCCATCTCCGTTAGAGATGATTGGCAGTTTTGGCTAGAATAGAGTTCGTGGAGACTGATTCCAGGTATTTCAGCGCCGCTTTGCTATCCGAGAAAATGCGGATATCCTTAGTTAAGACAAGATTTCATTAATTGCTATAATTTCAGCCTGGAAAACACACAGTGATTAGGAAGACGGAAAGAGAGACTAAGATTCAGCCGTTTTGAGAAAACACCTCCGCCAACACCGTCATTAGTTTTTAACGCGTCTGTGTAAAAAGGAATATCATCATCTTCCAATTGAGCTTCTTCTTTCCAGAATGATCTGGAGAGGATGGAAGTTTTTGCTGAATTGGAGTTGCGGAATGGTGTAATCTATGTTGCCTGATGGAATCCTAACTAAAGTCAGGATAGAAGAGTGACCGATTTCAATTCCGGTCAACTGGGAGATTGCATTGAGGCGAATAGCCGCACTGGTTAATGGAGAATAATACTATGTTGCTACAGACTTTATGAGTTTTGAGAATTCAAAAGATGATTTCACAAATATTTAGAATGGATTCAACGACCAATTAATACGAAACTCCTCAGAATGGCAAAAGGTACTAAAAAAAGTTTTTTTTATTTAGGTATGGGATTATTATAAGCCTTAAGTAATAGTCAAATTAATGCAATTAAAAAAACAGCCCTTAAAAATGAAAATTTTTAATGTAAATTGTCCAATTCCACTATAAATGCTGAAAACTAAAAAGAAATGTGAAACACTGCAACCGAACAATAAAACAACCCTAATCGTAAAGCAAAGCAGCGATGCTTACAGCGCACCAGCGCACACAGAACACAGTACTTATAGTATGGCACGATCTGATGCCGCTATATAAAAAAAATTGCCATGGGAAATACACATGTGTGCAAAGTTTGAATAAAATCGGGCTTTAGGAAGTGCGTTATAAATTGATCAAAAGATCTGACCAGCCAGCCAGCCACGGGCACGCGAAGTTAATATAGAGAAATTTAATAACTAACAGAAACCGGTGGAGGTAGCAATATAAATAATGTACATTCTCCTTATTAGATGAAGTGTAGTCGACTTGCTACAACTTAGACAATTATTAACAACTTAAAAAACCTTTCGGGATTGATTGGTGAAATGAAGAACCGTACCATAGCGACCAAATTTATAATATTGAAATTCCAGTTTTGGATAATAATGACACTATATTTGATAATGTTGAATGCCTGCCAGACAATATTTTTCTCTTAGCATTTTTGACAAATAAAAAAAACAACCCATAAAAATTTAAATTTTTCGTGTAAATTCTCTAATTGATACACAAAGTTCAAAGGGAGCCCCCTTATCATTACCACTCCAAAAATTTTACAAAAAGTGTTTCCATCGAATATACACATGTCTACAAAATTTAAAGAAAATCGGGCTAATTTTTAAAAATTTATATGGCTTCTCGGCCTTGGGGCCACTTCAAAATTTTTACAAAAATTTGAAGAAAATCGTGTATTTTTTTAAAAAAATGTACATGGGTGCCCCCCGACCCCGGGGCCCGATCACTCCCAAATATTTATAAAAAGTGTTGTCCAACGGAGTTACACATGCGTATAAAATTTGAAGAAATTTTTTAAAAATTTTGTATGGGAGACCCCAACCCCGCGGCCCGAGGTACCCCAAACTTTAATAGAAAGTATTGTCATGGCAAAGAAACATGTGTGCCAAATTTGATATAGATATAGAGAATTTAAAAAAAGTATTAAACGTAACCGTCATCGGAATGGGAGGATGTGAAGCCGGAATAATCAAACACAAGACAACACTTCATTTAACTCCAAGATTCAATTCAAGCTATTCTCTGCACCTAGAAGCGCTAATCATGAAAACATTGACAAGATATCTACCCGAATTTGATCTGAGGTACAACGTGGAACTCGTAAACAAGGTAGTCTTGGCAGATCCGCAATATAACAAATCTGGACAAATAGACATCTTAATGGAATTATCAAAGAACAGGCGTCATCTGTCGTCGCACAAAAAATTGGGATGGATCCTTTCCGGATCTCTAACCAAGATGAAAAGCAACAAGCATAGTATAACTGGACACGTCGCCACTACGAACTTAACGGAAGAACTAACAAAGTTCTGGGAAATATAAGAGCCACAGCGAACTAAAGGTAACGGAGGAGCACGACACATTCTTCAAAGAAAACACAAGAAGGGACAAGAAAGGAAGATACACAGTTTGTCTTCCTTTTAAGTCAGTAGCACCGGCGAAACCAAGTGTGCTGCCTTAGCAAGATTCAAGGCATTGGATGCCAGATTTGCACGCGATACCTAACTAGAAGCCGAGTACAAACGTTTCATGGGAGAATATATAAATTTGGGCCATATGAACTTGAGATCATGTCCTACTAATGAACTTGGTGGCTACTATCTTCCGCATCATGCAGTGTGGAAACACGACACACAGTGTAGAGTTGGAGCGTGAGCCCCGCGCTTGCCAAGCTTTCGCCATTAAGCATACTCATGAACTATGTACCATTAAGCAGTCCTCTCTACGAGAGTAAACCGCAGCCCCCGCGTTGCATCCCCAGAACGAGCTGGGTCCTCAACCACACTTGTCCTCAGACTGGTCGAACCTTGCGGCCGGCCTTGTTGTCTGTGAGCACGGATAATTCCCGCGGTACCAACGCGACCTTGGTGAGGTCTGGTATCAAGGGACTCAGCTATTTAAGAATGAGTGCCTGGGCGATTGCAAAAGCAGACCCTGGCAGCACATTCGTCCGGAACCGCGAATCCCATCATTTGCCACTAGGATGCACCAAATCCTAGGCCTTTGGAATACGAAATTCCCGTCTTTCCCCTATCACAGACCTGTAGTATTGTATGAAATGAACCACTAAATACAAAGACTTGCTCATAAAGAGATTCTAAGTACCAGTGCTTCACTTTGGGTCGCAAGTACGAAGACATTACTCATCCGGAGTATACTCTAAGCACCGACGACCCTTGATTAATATCCCGTGGTAAAGGCCTGCAACATTCCAAATAAGAAATCATGCTGCAGATGGACCCCACGGGGGTGGAAACACGACAGTCAACAGTACAAGATACGAGTCGTCTTTGATGCCTCTGCCAAATGTCGAAACGGACTAGTCTAAATGACGTACTAAACATTGGGCCAAACCTACAGCAAGACATTATTGACATTTTGCTAAGATGGAGAAAGCACAGGGTAGTATTAAAGGCGGACATCGAAAAAAAAGTATCGTCAAATCAGAATGCACGATGACGACAAACGCTTTCAAAGAATGGAATGGAATTTCTCGCCTAAAGAGCCAATTAAAGAATATGAATAAGCAACAGTAACTTACGATAGAGGATGTGCTTCTTAATTAGGAATTCGAGTACTGCATCAGTTAGAAAACTATGAAAGAACCAAATACCCTACAGCTTCAAAAATACAAGCTAACGATTTCTATGTAGATGATGTATTGACAGGAGCAGACTCACTTCGAGAAGCAAAATTGATGCAACGCGAATTACAAGATTGCAAGCCGGTGGAATGCATCTAAGAAAATGGAGTAGCAATCGACATGAGCTGATAAAAACTATTCCAGAAAACGAAGTTGAATCATTAGACCTTGAAGAATCGATAAAAACACTTGGCATCCACTGGATACCAAAAATTTACGTCTTTCAAAATCACATAAATTCAGTAGACAAACCTACAACAAAACGAAGCATTTTGTCAGATATCGCAACAATATACTATCCACTTGGTTTTCTTGCCCCAATCATAATAAACGGAAAACTTTTAATGCAAACACTGTGGAAAGAAAACGAACAATGAGATGATGCGGCAAGTAAAAACGTAGCGGAAAAATGGGCAGAATTCAAGAAAGGGCTTGATGGCGTAGAAAAGATAAAAATTCAAAGAAAGTTCAATTTCACAACAACTCAGACATTACAACTACATTGGTTTTGTGATGCATCTAATAAAGCATATGAGTGATCTAAGCTGGAACAATTTCACCCACTGGTGCAATACACACAACATTATTAATAGCAAAATCTAAGGTGGCCCCTTTGAAACATCACACCATCGGTGGAAGACATTCGTAGCAAATCGCGTTTCGGAAGCCAACAAACTGATCGACCCAAAGACTTGGCAGCACTTTAAGACACATGATAATCCAGCGGACGTAGCTACAAGAGGGTCGTCCTCAACAAAGTCACAACTAAACAACCTATTGTGGTTACGTCCTGCCTGGCTCAAGGGCAGAACAATGCCTCAGACAGACAAAACTATAGAAACCACGTTTGAACTTAGTGCCAAGGAGAAAACTATTACAATGTATGCCCGGGTCATTGATCAAGATGACATCATTTCAAGATTTTCAAACTTCCAACTCCTCCTAAGAGTGACAGCATGGTGTCAACGTTTTATAAGGAACAGCAGACCTGGTGTCAGCAGCAAAAATCACGGCTACTGATAGCTGCGGAAATCAATGATGTAAAAAGATCCATAATCATCCATAATCATCGCTAAAACTTGCGAAGGGTCGAAGAGCTACAAGGGTTACATTGCCGTGCTCATCTGTCTAAATACACAGGCAATGCATCACGAACTATGTGTCTGCAAATAAAATGCTAGATTCATTTTTCTGGAAGGAAGGCTCGGCTTAAAACAACGATATTTAGAGAGAATTAACAGATTTATCCATTCACTGCAATTCATACCGCCGGCGTCTCCCCACTTCGGGGGGCTATGGGAAGCTGGAACAATATCCTTAAAAACCCATCTCAAACGCATTTTGGGAAACGCCCTACTATCATACAAAAAGCTTTCAACATTACTTATAAATCGAAGAGTGTCTCAACTCCCGACCACTTTGCCAATAACCGACGATCCTAGAGTTTTAGAGGTCTTAACTCCGGGCCTCTTCCTCACAGCAAGAGCAATCACAGTACTACCAGAAGAAAGCATTAATGAAGACAATTTGGGTCTACTGAACAGACGGCAGCTCCCTTCAAAACTGCATCAAACCTTCTGAAAACGTTGGAGCAACGAATTTCTGACACGATTGCAGCAGCGCCCTAAATGGAAGGTCGCAAGGGCCAATGTAAGACCAGGAAATGTGGTCCTGGTCAAAAACGAACAACTGCCTTCCACTCAGTGGGTATTGGGTCGAGTTCTATGCGTCCACTTAGGGAATGACGGTTGCACTCGAGTTGTCACCTTAAAAATAGGACAAAGACCTGTAGCAAAAATCTGTCCTTTACAATAAGTGATAATGAATTACCAATCACCACAAGGAAGGAATTGGAAGAAACACTTAAACGAAACACCGCAAGGGAAAGGGTGAAAGAAACACCTCCAATTGAGAAAACTCGCGCAAAAGCCTGTGTTAATGTTGTTTCTAGGCCGGTACTTCCTAACGTGCCCAAGGTATCGACTTCAAGCAAGGCAAGCACAAAATTCGTCCAATTGGTCCAACCTGGTTTAACACCGAAAGGCCCACGACACTCCCTAAGGCAAAACTATGTAAACTTGGCCAGTTACTACTCATTCCACTACTCGTACTGTCATTCTTCAGCACTGGACACTGCGGGTACGAAATAAAACAATTAAACTCCGGTTTATACATCGAGGAAATGGGAATAACACACTTAAAACTAGGAGTTTTTCGAACGCATATTAGCTTAACCCTAGATCATATAAGAGCAAACAAATCATCAGCATTTAACGCAACCCAGCAGGGCGAAGAGTTTTGTGAAACATGTGTTAAGTTGCATCTAATTATCCACTGCAGATCAAATCAGATCGAACAAGATCAAAGAGAGGACTTTTGGGGACTTTTCTGTTTTCGGCGTGAACGGTGGCGTATACAGGGAATTAGACGACCTGCAGGAGAATCAACAAAGGTTAATACAATTCTCCAAACACCCAACGTCAATCCTCGTGTCTAATGCAACACAGATGAGCGCTACAGAAGCAAAAATTCAGTCACAGATTGCTAGGCTTAAATGAACATTTGACAAGGGAATGGTTGACATCAATCATTGAGGGCCTTGGACAAAAATATCATAGAAATCAACTTTCTAATCGCATGTCTAGCGGTTGACAACTTGTTGGGAGTCTACATTGAAAAATAATATGATATTAATAGGGTCGCCTTCAAGAGGAGAAATCTCAGAAAATTGCTATATTCCATTCCAATTGAATGATATCATCAGCAAATCCAACAAAAAAATGCTCATTCATCTGTTTGTTAGTAAAACTTCAAACTACCTCACCGAAGGCATATGGGACTCAAACTGGAACAGAAAGATATGAACTTGTCAAAGTTACATCTGTGCCCAATCGGGTACGCAGCAACACCTACGAGGTCATGGAGATTCCAAACAACATATTAACTGTAGACTACACCAGACAGCTATATTTTGAATTAGCCGAAAATGAGTTAAACTTGTGCAGTCACACTAAAAACTCAACAATGTGGGTGTGCCTACCCTCAACGCTCAGAAGAATCACTAACGACTCGAGTTGCATCATAAACAAGCTATTTCAAAGGTACAACAAAACGCATTGCTCAACTAGAAATGTTAAGATAACAAGTCTATCGCTCCTATACCGACGGAAGTCGCCACATATTGCAAGGGAGTCCACAGAGAGATAACCCTCAATTAAGCTGGAATATTAAAATTCACCGAACACTGTCACATCGAGACATCGCAAAATATAATTAAGCCCGAAGTGTTTGGGCAATTTCACGTTGTGCAATCACGCTTTCATAACGTAAACATGTCGCAGCTTTACCTCAACATGAAGGACTCCACTGACGAAGGCCCCTAACCTCCAACAATCGTTGGAGAAACCATCATAAAACAGTTTGAAGACATACTAAGTAAGGCAATCGGTAAGGGACGAACAGGAAATCACGGTGTGGAAGTCATTCAAGGGGCATCCGGTTACGCATTTCAGCACAGCTATAGTTATACTCATCATTGCAACTTTGACATTCAAGGTTATGCCTTCTTGGAGATGCCGAAAACCTAAAACTACTTCACCTTGGACATAGAGCTCCAATCATTGCCGGCACCAAGACGTAAAGAAAATAATAAGAATCGGATTTTAACATATCTGAAATCGGTGGGGGGGGGAATGTGCAGTCTGCAGTCTGCAGTCTGGGAAGTGCAGGTCAATATTTCAAGGCAACATCCTACTACGACCGACAATTACTCACTTGTTTACCCAGTATCACATTTAATAAAAGAATTTATTTGATTTTGAATACATTTACATATATACAGGGTGTCCCCTAATTCGTTCAAAATAATTTGGGAAATAATTCTTGAGTATATTCTAAGAAAAACTACAGTAAGGGTCTATCTCTAATGTTGACATCATTTTTCGGGGATTTAAGAAAAAGCTTACCTTGTTGTACCCTGACTCATGTTAACGGAAATTGCTCTGTTAATACTAATGGTAAAAACTTCGTTCAGGACTATACTTTTAGAGAAATACTTTTATAACTGAGTTTAAATAAAGGTGATATCTTATTTGAGTCTTTAGATATCCAACTTCTATGCCTGTTCCAGTTTTCTTGCTCATGCTAATTTTTGAATTTGAAGTAAATTTTCTCCAGAAAATGCGTAATAAACAATAACGTCTTACTATTTTTTAAATTCTCTATATTAACTTCGCGGCCCGTGGCTAGCTGGCTGGCTGACTGGCTCAAGATTTTCTGATCAATTTTAAACTACTTCTCAAAGCCCGATTTTATTGAAATTTTGCAAATATGTATATTTCCGGTGACAATACTATTCTATTAAAATTTCAGAGAGATCGGGCTGCGGGATCGGGGGGCTCCCATACAAAATTTCAATTTAGCGGCATCAGATAATATCATACTATAATGACTGTGTTCTGTCTGCGCTGATGAGTGATGTGATGTAGGCAGCGCTGCTTGCTGCACGATTGGAGTTGTTTTGTTGTTGCGTTGCAGCAGAGAGTATAGAGATATCACGAGAAAGTAGAACAAATATTTTTATACAAAACTGAATGGTGCAGAAATTAAAATGTATTGTACACTCAGTTGTGTGAGTGCATTCTTAATTTGTGTTTTGTACAATATTACAATTACTAGTACAAGCACAAGTGCAAAACCCTATATATAAATATAACTCTTTAGAAAGCCCCCCAACTGTATGCATACTAATGCTGTAAAAGAACGCGAAATATTTATGTATTTATGACTTGTGAATACAATTAGAAGAGATAAGCAGAGGCATTTTATGAAACGCGCTAACTGGCCGTAGTGAAAAGAGCGAGAAACGTAATTTGTGGCAGCAAAACGCCGAAAAATTTTGTATGGTTTTTGCCAAAACCTTCTCTAAAGAAAGCACAACTCAATGCATACTAATGCTGTAAACCAATCCAAAACGCGTCTGTATTTTGGAATGTGAATACAGTGTACAAAAAATAAGTAGTCGCAAAGAGCGAGAAACGTAAGATGTGGTAGTGGGAAACAGAAAAATTTTATATGGATTTTGCTCTTTAGTTGATTACTAATACAAATACGTTTTGGATGAAACCTAAGCATGTATCTGTGTACGATCGGAACAGTCGGGCTTTCTATAGAGAAGGTTTTGGCGCTGTGGCTGCTATGTTTTCACCACTAAATAGGGAATTCACCTCAAAATCTAATCTCCATCAGAGAATTTACATGAAAAATTTTAATTTTTATGGGTTGTTTTTTTTACCAAATGTTTTTCAGTATATGAAATTTAATCACTTAATATTACAAAAAATCTTGTCCTTAGAAATTTCAAATTTAAACCACTTCATCGAAAACAGTTCTTAAGTTTGTTGACTGTGTACAACAACAGTTATACAGGTGCTCAAAGTGTCCTCCTTAGTTTTGTGTGTATGCTAGATCCCGCCCGTTTTTAGATTTCAAGTGATCAGACGCTAAGCTATGCAATTTATGCAATCCAGACATAAATTTATAATCTACTGCATGGGGAATAGTATATTACGTATCGAGCACTTTTCTGCGAGTAATGTACTGTAACGGAGTTTTCCCAGCCGGGGTAAACTCAGCGTGACCAGGGTTCAGAAAGGGGTCGTTACAATAAAATTTATGTTTGGTGACTCTTCGAATTATATTTTCTTTATTTCTTTATTCTTTTTACTTATAATTTAAGCTTGAGACCAGCATAAATCCTGAGCGATGCGCTAGCCTTAGACGAGCGAAAGTCCTGAGCGATGCGGTAGCCTTGGACGAGCGTAAGTCCTGAGTGATGCGCTAGCCTTAGACGAGCGTAGATCCTGGGCGACGTGCTGGCGTGCTCCTGAGGCAAGTGAGAGTCCTGAGCGATGCTTGAGCGTAGTTAGAGACGAGCGTCAATCCTGAGCGACTCGTGGGCGTGGGCCTGAGACAAATAAGAATCCTGAGTGAGGCGTGAGCGTAGTTCGAGACGAGCGTCAATCCTGAGCGACTTGTGGGCGTGAGCCTTAGACAAGTGAGAATCCTGAGCGATGCGTGAGCGTAGTTCGAGACGAGCGTCAATCCTGAACGACTTGTGGGCGTGGACCTAAGATAAGTAAGAATCCTGAGCGAAGCGTGAGCGTAAGTTAGAGACGAGCGTCAATCCTGCGCGTGAGCGTAGTTCGAGACGAGCGTTAATCCTGAGCGACTTGTGGGCGTGGGTCCGAGACAAGTAAGAATCCTGAGCGATGCGTGAGCGTAGTTCGAGACGAGCGTCAATCCACGGCGACGTTGGAAGAGAAAGCACAGGCACACGTTGGCAGCGGTAAGCTGAGGAGTACTGGCGTAGTCACCCGAGGGGTAATCGCTCGCCGAGATTACGTCGTAACGATGGTTGACACGGCGACGTCGGCAGAGAAAAGCACAGGCAGACGTTGGCAGAGAAAGGCACAGACAAACGTTAGCAGCGGTAAGCTGAGGAGTACTGGCGTAGCCACACGAGGGTTAATCGCTCGGCGAGATTACGTCGTACGATGATTGACACGGCGACGTCGGCAGAGGAAAGCACAGGCAAACGTCGGCAGCGGTAAGCTGAGGAGTACTGGCGTAGCCACCTGAGGGGTAATCGCTCGGCGAGATTACGTCGTAACGATGATTGACACTGCGACGCCGGCAGAGAAAGCACAGGCAAACATTGGCAAAGATAAGGAAAACTACCAGAACTAAGAGATCGAGCGCCTGCGAGCTCGCCCTTTTATACGGTTTGCATGGCAAAATCTTTCGGCCACGTGCTGCAATGTGATTGGCCAGTCCGGTGGCGTGATGTTGTTTTACTTTTATATGTATTTGTTGGCTGCACTGCGTGGGTACAGGGTGCACCCGAATTTGTGAAAAAGTATGTGGCATGTTTTGTGTGAACAAAATTCGGCCAGAAGAATTTTGTTCCTCATACTCCCCCGTTACTTCGGTGGAAAGACACTTGTGCTTCACTAGCTAGTTGTAATAACGGGGCATCTACATTTGTAGTCCCCGTTAACCTTGCTGCGTCCGCTACTGGTACTACCTCTGTTGCCAATGCATTTTTTTTTATATAGAGACTTATTGCCAATATATTACAATTTAAAAAAGTAATGTAAAAAATACGGCTAACTTGAATGCCTGCAGAAAATAAGATTCGGGAAACACGCGCTCGACCAATTGATTCCACATCGAAGAGACTCTCGGAAAAAAGGAGGATTTAAAGTGTTGGGTTCTACATGAGAATAGTTTCAAAGCAAATCTTTGTTGATTGGACCTTAAACGAGTGTTTACGTTACTGATAAAAGGACCTGGAACTAGAGAATGGGTTTCTAAAGAACATCTACCGTTGTAAAATTTGTAGAAAACAGATAAAGCTCCTACATTTCGTCTGTGCTCCAAAGTATCAAGAGACGAAGTAATGGTTACATCGTTTATCAAACGGATAACTCTATTCTGAACTCCATCAAGATGAACCAAATGCGATCTTGGAGACCCACCCCACACACATGAATTAAATTCTAAAATTGGTCTAACATAAGATTTATATAATCTTAATATTTCAGGGGGAGTGAAGTAGAAGTTAAAACGTCTTATGAAGCCCAAACATTGGCTTGTTTTTTTTGAAATTTCATAAATATGTTCCTTCCAGGAAAGATCACTTGATACTTTCAAAAACTTAACAACTTAAGTGAATCTCATCTCGCAATAGGGGAACCATTAATAACCAAATCGCACCTTAAGAGCGATTTTTACGAAATCCATACTGAACATCGGATAAAAGAACATTCGAATCCAGATAGTTCATTAGTCTGAAATTAACGATAGATTTCATTACCTTAGATAGAACCGACAACAAAGCAATTGGACGGTAGTTCGTAGGTGCCGATTTATCACCTTTTTCGGAACGGGTTGAATATTTGCTATTTTCCAAATTGATGGAAAAACACTTGACTTCATTGAGAGATGAAACAATTTGCTAAGCGGTTTTGCCAAAGTATGATGACATCTTTTCAATACTAATGGCGGAATACCGTCTGGGCCAGTCGCTTTATTAGGGTCAAGTTCTTTAAGAATCTTTGAAACAACCCATTTCCGGAAATAGATTTTAGACATACCTGGGCCTAGATTCGGGAGAATTGGAGGGCTTTGGTTAGTTAAAGGAAGGGTAGAGGCACCAGCGAAATGAGAAGCTAAGAGATTAGCTTTCTCAATATCAGTTCTATAATGAATATTATGAAATAAAGATGAAATAGACGAAGTATTGTCTGCAAAGTTTCTTTTAACCAATGCTTATGCTGACTCTGTTGCTGCTGTTGAGTTCTGTTGCTGTGCTCGTTGTTGTATGGTTCTTCTAGTGCACTCTGTTGTTCTCCAGATTAACTGGCATTGCCGTTGCTGTGTCTGTGGTTGTTGCTGAACAATTTTTCTTGCTGCTACCGTTGCTGTTGCACCTTTTACATTCTGGCTTTTGTTGTTGCGCACGCTGTTGTGATCGTTTTGCTGCCGTTGTTGGTTTTGTGGTTGGTTTTCTGCTGTCGACTTCCTGCAGTGTTGGCTCTTGGGGCGTCTGTGGCAATTTCTGATGGGAGTCTTCACTGGAGTTGATTCAATCGGAGCTGGTAACACTTGTATCACACCAACTGTAGCACCGTGCTGTTTTGGTTCTCGGAGTTTGTTATACGTTGGACGTTTAACCAGCCGTGCTGACCCAGTTTAGAGTGTTATGCACTCACATCCGAAGCTTAAAGTTGCACAAAACCTTGCAAGGAAGGTCATGCCCAGTGTAAGGTCATCAACGGCGGTCGGTATCACCAACAGGCGCAGTGAACATGATGACTTCCTAAAACGAACGTTGACGTTCAACCCTTCGCGGACTGTTGTCTGACTCCCGTTGGCCATTTTAATTGGGATGTGCAGTGGGATGGGATGGGATGGGATGAGAACATTGGCTTGTTTTTTTTGAAATTTCATAAATATGTTCCTTCCAGGAAAGATCACTTGATACTTTCAAAAACTTAACAACTTAAGTGAATCTCATCTCGCAATAGGGGAACCATTAATAACCAAATCGCACCTTAAGAGCGATTTTTACGAAATCCATACTGAACATCGGATAAAAGAACATTCGAATCCAGATAGTTCATTAGTCTGAAATTAACGATAGATTTCATTACCTTAGATAGAACCGACAACAAAGCAATTGGACGGTAGTTCGTAGGTGCCGATTTATCACCTTTTTCGGAACGGGTTGAATATTTGCTATTTTCCAAATTGATGGAAAAACACTTGACTTCATTGAGAGATGAAACAATTTGCTAAGCGGTTTTGCCAAAGTATGATGACATCTTTTCAATACTAATGGCGGAATACCGTCTGGGCCAGTCGCTTTATTAGGGTCAAGTTCTTTAAGAATCTTTGAAACAACCCATTTCCGGAAATAGATTTTAGACATACCTGGGCCTAGATTCGGGAGAATTGGAGGGCTTTGGTTAGTTAAAGGAAGGGTAGAGGCACCAGCGAAATGAGAAGCTAAGAGATTAGCTTTCTCAATATCAGTTCTATAATGAATATTATGAAATAAAGATGAAATAGACGAAGTATTGTCTGCAAAGTTTCTTTTAACCAATGCTTATGCTGACTCTGTTGCTGCTGTTGAGTTCTGTTGCTGTGCTCGTTGTTGTATGGTTCTTCTAGTGCACTCTGTTGTTCTCCAGATTAACTGGCATTGCCGTTGCTGTGTCTGTGGTTGTTGCTGAACAATTTTTCTTGCTGCTACCGTTGCTGTTGCACCTTTTACATTCTGGCTTTTGTTGTTGCGCACGCTGTTGTGATCGTTTTGCTGCCGTTGTTGGTTTTGTGGTTGGTTTTCTGCTGTCGACTTCCTGCAGTGTTGGCTCTTGGGGCGTCTGTGGCAATTTCTGATGGGAGTCTTCACTGGAGTTGATTCAATCGGAGCTGGTAACACTTGTATCACACCAACTGTAGCACCGTGCTGTTTTGGTTCTCGGAGTTTGTTATACGTTGGACGTTTAACCAGCCGTGCTGACCCAGTTTAGAGTGTTATGCACTCACATCCGAAGCTTAAAGTTGCACAAAACCTTGCAAGGAAGGTCATGCCCAGTGTAAGGTCATCAACGGCGGTCGGTATCACCAACAGGCGCAGTGAACATGATGACTTCCTAAAACGAACGTTGACGTTCAACCCTTCGCGGACTGTTGTCTGACTCCCGTTGGCCATTTTAATTGGGATGTGCAGTGGGATGGGATGGGATGGGATGAGAACATTGGCTTGTTTTTTTTGAAATTTCATAAATATGTTCCTTCCAGGAAAGATCACTTGATACTTTCAAAAACTTAACAACTTAAGTGAATCTGATCTCGCAATAGGGGAACCATTAATAACCAAATCGCACCTTAAGAGCGATTTTTACGAAATCCATACTGAACATCGGATAAAAGAACATTCGAATCCAGATAGTTCATTAGTCTGAAATTAACGATAGATTTCATTACCTTAGATAGAACCGACAACAAAGCAATTGGACGGTAGTTCGTAGGTGCCGATTTATCACCTTTTTCGGAACGGGTTGAATATTTGCTATTTTCCAAATTGATGGAAAAACACTTGACTTCATTGAGAGATGAAACAATTTGCTAAGCGGTTTTGCCAAAGTATGATGACATCTTTTCAATACTAATGGCGGAATACCGTCTGGGCCAGTCGCTTTATTAGGGTCAAGTTCTTTAAGAATCTTTGAAACAACCCATTTCCGGAAATAGATTTTAGACATACCTGGGCCTAGATTCGGGAGAATTGGAGGGCTTTGGTTAGTTAAAGGAAGGGTAGAGGCACCAGCGAAATGAGAAGCTAAGAGATTAGCTTTCTCAATATCAGTTCTATAATGAATATTATGAAATAAAGATGAAATAGACGAAGTATTGTCTGCAAAGTTTCTTTTAACCAATGCTTATGCTGACTCTGTTGCTGCTGTTGAGTTCTGTTGCTGTGCTCGTTGTTGTATTGTTCTTCTAGTGCACTCTGTTGTTCTCCAGATTAACTGGCATTGCCGTTGCTGTGTCTGTGGTTGTTGCTGAACAATTTTTCTTGCTGCTACCGTTGCTGTTGCACCTTTTACATTCTGGCTTTTGTTGTTGCGCACGCTGTTGTGATCGTTTTGCTGCCGTTGTTGGTTTTGTGGTTGGTTTTCTGCTGTCGACTTCCTGCAGTGTTGGCTCTTGGGGCGTCGGTGGCAATTTCTGATGTGAGTCTTCACTGGAGTTGATTCAATCGGAGCTGGTAACACTTGTATCACACCAACTGTAGCACCGTGCTGTTTTGGTTCTCGGAGTTTGTTATACGTTGGACGTTTAACCAGCCGTGCTGACCCAGTTTAGAGTGTTATGCACTCACATCCGAAGCTTAAAGTTGCACAAGACCTTGCAAGGAAGGTCATGCCCAGTGTAAGGTCATCAACGGCGGTCGGTATCACCAACAGGCGCAGTGAACATGATGACTTCCTAAAACGAACGTTGACGTTCAACCCTTCGCGGACTGTTGTCTGACTCCCGTTGGCCATTTTAATTGGGATGTGCAGTGGGATGGGATGGGATGGGATGGGAACATTGGCTTGTTTTTTTTGAAATTTCATAAATATGTTCCTTCCAGGAAAGATCACTTGATACTTTCAAAAACTTAACAACTTAAGTGAATCTGATCTCGCAATAGGGGAACCATTAATAACCAAATCGCACCTTAAGAGCGATTTTTACGAAATCCATACTGAACATCGGATAAAAGAACATTCGAATCCAGATAGTTCATTAGTCTGAAATTAACGATAGATTTCATTACCTTAGATAGAACCGACAACAAAGCAATTGGACGGTAGTTCGTAGGTGCCGATTTATCACCTTTTTCGGAACGGGTTGAATATTTGCTATTTTCCAAATTGATGGAAAAACACTTGACTTCATTGAGAGATGAAACAATTTGCTAAGCGGTTTTGCCAAAGTATGATGACATCTTTTCAATACTAATGGCGGAATACCGTCTGGGCCAGTCGCTTTATTAGGGTCAAGTTCTTTAAGAATCTTTGAAACAACCCATTTCCGGAAATAGATTTTAGACATACCTGGGCCTAGATTCGGGAGAATTGGAGGGCTTTGGTTAGTTAAAGGAAGGGTAGAGGCACCAGCGAAATGAGAAGCTAAGAGATTAGCTTTCTCAATATCAGTTCTATAATGAATATTATGAAATAAAGATGAAATAGACGAAGTATTGTCTGCAAAGTTTCTTTTAACCAATGCTTATGCTGACTCTGTTGCTGCTGTTGAGTTCTGTTGCTGTGCTCGTTGTTGTATGGTTCTTCTAGTGCACTCTGTTGTTCTCCAGATTAACTGGCATTGCCGTTGCTGTGTCTGTGGTTGTTGCTGAACAATTTTTCTTGCTGCTACCGTTGCTGTTGCACCTTTTACATTCTGGCTTTTGTTGTTGCGCACGCTGTTGTGATCGTTTTGCTGCCGTTGTTGGTTTTGTGGTTGGTTTTCTGCTGTCGACTTCCTGCAGTGTTGGCTCTTGGGGCGTCTGTGGCAATTTCTGATGGGAGTCTTCACTGGAGTTGATTCAATCGGAGCTGGTAACACTTGTATCACACCAACTGTAGCACCGTGCTGTTTTGGTTCTCGGAGTTTGTTATACGTTGGACGTTTAACCAGCCGTGCTGACCCAGTTTAGAGTGTTATGCACTCACATCCGAAGCTTAAAGTTGCACAAAACCTTGCAAGGAAGGTCATGCCCAGTGTAAGGTCATCAACGGCGGTCGGTATCACCAACAGGCGCAGTGAACATGATGACTTCCTAAAACGAACGTTGACGTTCAACCCTTCGCGGACTGTTGTCTGACTCCCGTTGGCCATTTTAATTGGGATGTGCAGTGGGATGGGGTTGCCTAAATGTCGAAGCCTATCGGCCAAACGTTCGCTCACGAAACTGCGGGATACGCCGGTGTCAATGGTGGCTTGGACGGGTTCACTGCCGATCTTGATGCGGGCAAGAATTCGCTGTGGGTCTTGGATTAGAGCTGTCTTCTTGTGGAACTGGAGCGAATGACGCTGCTCAACGTGTGAGGTATGTTGCCGGCAGCAGTTTATTGTTCTGGTTCTCCGTTGGCCGCAATCCCAACAGAATATCAATTGTTTTCTTCGGCAATTTCGCCAGGTGTGTCCGTCCTGGCCGCAGCGTCGGCATGCTGTCCTGACGTCGATGCAGTCCTCTATGTTCTCTGCAACCATGAAGCTCCTCTCTGCCTGCCGACGTGTTGGGATGGAACTGACCGGTTCTGGAGTGACCGAAATGTTCTCAAAGTCTTCGGCCAATTCGATTAGATCCTGCAAGTCTTGGAAGTCTTTCCTACTGATGTACAGTTGGTATTCCTAACGACAATTTCGGAATATTTTGCATAGCGATGACAAAGTCCTTTTGTCCTCGTCGACGGATTTCGTCATCTAGTAGCTCTTGGTACCTTGCTGGAAGGAAGAAGCGCAGGAAGTCTTCCTTGAATGCGTGCCAGTTTGTCCACCGCTGGTTGTTGTTTTGAAACCAAACCAGGGCTCGGTCACGCAGCAGTTCTGGCATTGTCCTGGCTAGGAGATCCTTGTTTAAGGAATAGGCGTCGGCCAATTCCTCCAACCGCTCGATGAAGGAGATCGGGTCTTTCCCGCCATCGTACCGCACGGACCACTTCCTCACCGTGTCCATGGCCATAGGGTATGGCGCCGCGGCCGTCCCTTTCGCTTGATGGAGTGGCATTACGACCTGCGATTACCAGGACCTTGTGTTGCTTGCTACGGTTTCCTTGGTGTCATGGGCCGGTGTTGTCCCGTGTGGTGTCAAAGCGGCTGCACCGGTGGTCTTCCTTTCCTTATGTATGTAGTCTGTAGTCTGAGCGAGGCGTGAGCGTAGTTCGAGACGAGCGTCAATCCTGAGCGACTTGTGGGCGTGAGCCTGAGACAAGTGAGAATCCTGAGCGATGCGTGAGCGTAGTTCGAGACGAGCGTCAATCCTGAGCGTCTTGTGGGCGTGGGCCTGAGATAAGTAAGAATCCTGAGTGACGCGTGAGCGTAAGTTAGAGACGAGCGTCAATCCTGCGACTTGTGGGCGTGAGCCTGAAACAAGTAAGAATCCTGAGCGATGCATGAGCGTAGTTCGAGACGAGCGTCAATCCTGAGCGACCTGTGGGCGTTGGCCTGAGACAAGTCAGAATCCTGAGCGATGCGTGAGCGTAGTTCGAGACGAGCGTCAATCGGCACAGGCACAGACAAACGCTAGCAGCGGTAAGCTGAGGAGTACTGGCGTAGCAACACGAGGGTTAATAGATCGGCGAGATTACGTCGTACGATGATTGACACGGCGACGTCGGCAGAGGAAAGCACAGGCAAACGTTGGCAGCGGTACGCTGAGGACTACTGACGTAGCCACCCGAGGGTTAATCGCTCGGCGAGATTACGTCGTAACGATGATTGACACGGCGACGTCGGCAGAGAAAGCACAGGCAAACGTTGGCAGAATTTGTGAAAAAGTATGTGGCATGTTTTGTGTGAACAAAACTCGCCAGAAGAATTTTGTTCCTCACAGTACGCTATTTTTCACATGACCAAAACCGTTTTTTCTGCTAAACCGGTTATGCGCAATGCAAAATTACTCTCTGAATGTATGGTCGCTGTGCAAAAGCAAAAGTACTTTATATGTTAACTCACTAGTGGGTATAACGGCTTTCGAGGCTAGGTTATATTGTATGAAACAGTCCCTTTCGTCTATGGGCATGGGAAAAATCTTTATCCATACCACCAGACACTTGTACAAGAACGGCTTCCAAAATAGACTTGAGTTTTTTAACTGGTTGCTGGAGCGGAGCTTGGGTGACAATAGAGTTTATGAGCAGAATTCATTGGACGGACAATCACAATTTACAAGAGATGGGATCGGAAATTTTCACAATCTTCATACACGGGCTGCGGAGCGTTAATATGTGGACAGGTGTAATAAGAAAGAAGTTAATCGGCCTCTTCAAACTACCACACAGACTGAATGGTACAAACTATCTGCAGTTTTTGTGAAATGATTTACTAGAACTATTGGAGGACATTCCACTGATTCAACAAGCTTCATCATATTTCCAACAGGATGGTGCTCATGCGCACTATGGTCGAGAGGTTAAGAATTAGCTAGATGAATAGAACGGTAATCGTTGGATTGGAAGAAATGAATCAATTCACTGGCCTGCAAGATCTCCTGACCTTGAACTCTAATTATAAGATCGTATTTTCGAAGCGTCAATAAAATTGAGGCAGCAGTTGGCATCAATAAGTATTCGTAGTGAAATCCAAAAACGGTCTCTAGCATGCATACGCAACCATGGAGGACACTTTGAGCACCTCTTATAACTGTTTTAGTACATACATAAAATAAAAATTATCTAAAACTACAGAAAATAATTTTTTATTCATAGGCTTTAGAGGTAAAAGCAAAAACCCCTTTTTTAAATTTTACTTTCTGCAAGTTTTCCCAAGTATCATAAAATCTCTAGGTTTTTCCGCAAACTTTTTGTGGATTTTTATTTTTATTATTGTTGCATAATAAAACGTTTATTACACATTTGCAGGAGAAAATTAACCTCAACTTCAAAAATTAGCATGGACAAGAATACTGGAACAGCCATTGAAGATGCATATCTGAAGACTCAGATAATTTATCGATTTTTTTAGACGCAGTTACAAGGACTAGTATTTCTTCTAAAAATAAAGTCCTAAACGAAGCTTCTACCATTAGTATTAACAGAGCGATTACCGTTAACACCAAAATAAGCTTTTTCTTAAATCTCCGATAAATGATGTCAACATTAGAGATAGACCCTTATTATTTCCCAAATTTTTTATTTTATTTTATTTTTATATTTTTTTTTGCAAATATTTAATATACGTTTATAGTTTTACAAAAATTTTAAGTTAAATAATCTGTTTGCAGGCGCTTCATTACCTGCACAACCCCCGCCATCCTCTTACCATCGCAGTGGCTGAAATCAACATTTACATTCCCCCTCTAAAGGGATGGTGAAGCCTACAATCAAGTTCCCCACTACAGCGCCACCTACCAATTCCAAAAAGAGCATAAATAAATCAGAGCCCCGCATGAACATATGATGTCATTATGGCTTAAATGAGTCCAGTGGGGATGAGGTTACATATGGACATATTTTATTTTTTGAAAATTTTTTAAAAGTCAAAAATTAGTATCTTTGCTAGTCAGTTTTTTATTAATGGGTAAGAAAATGGGTTTAACTTTATCAGCAAGGGCCAAAATAGATGTGTATCATCAGGAAGGGCTTTCAGGCCGTGCTATAGGTCGTAGGATTGGACGAGGTCACGTAGCCATACTAAATTATTTGAAGGATACAAAATATTATGGAGGAAATTATAAGGAAGGGTTTCAACGGCACTTACGCCTCAGAGTAAACGAAAAATTGTTAGATTAGCCTCCAATTCGGCTCTTTCTACAGCAAAAATTGCCCTCTAATCTGGTGTTAATGGCAGTAAATCGACTGTCCGCCGTGCTATTTTAAGTGCAAAACATCTGAAGCGGCTGAAGATAAAGAAAAAACCACCACTGAATGATGAACGAAAGCAGAAACGATTGGAATTCGCAAAGAAGCACATGACTTGGAATGTGATGCAAGGTCAATGGACTGGCAAAAAGTAATATTTTCAGATGAAAAAAAAAATTAATTTGGATGGACCAGATGGGTATAATTATTATTTTCATGACCTTAGGAAAGAGGAAGTGTTTTTGAATCGCCATCATAGTAGAGAAGGGGGTGTAATGGTCTGGGGTTCAATCTTTTATTATGGCACAATTGATTTGGTGTTTCAAAGTACAAAAATGACCGAAAATAGTTACAAAACGTTACTGGAATCTGTTTTCCCTAAAATCCATGACCTTTTCACACCACTCTCATGGATTTTCCAACAAGATAACGCGCCAATACACACAACTCGCGTTGTAAGATCGTACATCACAAGCCTTAAAATGTCCAGCTATTGCCGTGGCCACCATATTCGCCGGACTTACACATAATAGAAAATGTTTGGGGCTGGCTCACACGTAAAGTATACGAAGGAGGGAAACAGTATGATACTAAGAAAGAGATTCTAGGGATTAAAGCGACCTGGGCAGAAATTTCACTCAATTATTTAAAGTCATTGTACGACTCACTTAAGGTTCGTATTTTAGAAGTTATTCTGAAAAATGGAAGTTTCACTAAATATTAGAAATTATATTTTAATATTGTATATAAAAAAAATGAAATTTTGGTAAGAAATCACACATAATGCTATTATTTCATGTAATTTTTCAAGTGGCGGTAATCAAATGAACCGAAACAAAGTCATGAATTTCTGACTCATTTTCCAAAACAAAACAAAAAACACAGTTATCTTGATGTCTACGATTTTTGCTTATTGCTATTGAATTCAGTACTAAATACTCTTTTTTTCTCTATTTCACAATTTTTTCTATCTCACACAAACCGGCTGGAAATTGACTTTTGCTTCTCAGAATTGAGTGGCGGTAATCTATTGAACCGGACTGTATATGCAGAATCGCATTTTAAAAAATATCGGATTCAAAAAAGATAAATCTTCAAGAGCACCAATTAAGCATTGTGAATTGACTTCGATATCCAGTTGTTTAGGCGTAATTCTCTTAAATATATATGGACAATCATTTTTATATATATAAAAGATAGATTAAATACATAATAAAATTACACGCATCACGCTGTTGTATCATTTTCTAACAATTTTGATATGCGGGCCATCCACACATCCGATTACTCCTGGTAACCCTTATGGAGACCTTGTATAGCGCGCAAATACATTTCACCTCTTACACCACAAAAAATTACCTCATTTCTGTAGTTTTTTCATTATGTTTACTGATCAGAAAACTTTTTACTATAAATTAATATCCAAAACTTCGATTACAAATTAACGATAAAATGTGTATAAAAATCAATACAAATTTTGTTATAAATTTTTGTCAATTCAAAGTTATTTGGTGGCAAAACCCTATATACGTCGATACATTACTCATACTGTATTTTAGTATATAGATTTAGATATCATGTGCCTACATATACCCATTTGTGTGGAAGTAAAGTCCAAACTCTTCAACTCTCAGTTTTGTAGTCGGCAATCGCAATGTTATTAACTATGGCGATCAATTTAAATTAAGAAGATTTTTTAATTAAAAATCTCCCATTCTCCTAATAACAATTAATTGGCCAATACTGTCATTTATTTGGCGGTCTCGATCAGTTTGAAGAATGATCCTTTTCTCACTAAAAAGCGAGGGATTCAATTGCAATCATCCATATGGCACCCAGTCACGCAATTTTACTGTCATATGTAAAGGAAGATGAGAGAATTGCCCCTCAGATTTAGAAAGTCAGTTATTGTTAATTGAAACAAATCAAACTTACTGCCCACGCGTTTACGTACGCCCGCAACTTTGTGTGCTCGCATTGTTGTTTGTTTTAAAATTAACTTTCCAAAGAAGCCGCTCTTCATAAATTAATCGTTTGAAGATGACGAAATTAATTGCAAGATATTTTTATCAGTATTGGTTATTGAAGGGAAGACAAAAGAGAACATTATTCCCCTAATTTGTTGGGCTTATATATTTAATCAAATGTTTACAAATAATAACATTTTTTAAAATGCAACCCTTTATGTTAAGTTATTTTACCGTTTTTTTTTGTTTTGTTTATAGCTTACTCTTAAATATTTTCAACTAGCACAATCTTTTTTGAGCCCGTATCGACTTCAACCACGGCAACAAAAATTGCGATTTAAAAATTTTCTCATGGGGTGTACGCTCACTGTACGAGTGTATAGCTCAAAGTGAAAAGCTAATTGTCGTTACCATGTCCAAGTATAAAGCTGACATAATGGCAATCTAAGAGTTGCGGTGGACGAGAAATTAAGTTTTTAAAAATCAAAATAATGACATATATTACAGCTGTCATCCAAGGCATAATGTTTTCGGGGTAGAATTTTTTGTCAGCATAATCAAACAAACAAAACAAACATAATCAAACCCAACGTTATCGGCTTCAAAGAAAATGTAGAGCTATGCACCAGAAAAAAAACATATTTGCTGTAAAAATTATTTAGGAGGATAATAATATGGCTGGTTTTGTTATTTCAGCAATCATGTTAATGAGCATAGTTTGGTTGTTACAACTTAAAAATTTTCGTTGGAGAAAACATTATATGTTTGTAGGAATCATATTGTTGTAAAAATTTTTTTTTCCTAGAAATTAGAAAAAAAGTATAAAATAATATCTTGCGCGACAGACCGGTTCCGGTGCAACGCTTAGTTTCTCGCGACCATTTGTATTGTTCGCGTGGTATATTCTTGCACACAAATGGATGGGGGGGTTGGATTTCTGCAATGCCCTATTTTCGAACGACGAATTGAGAAGCTTCCGTTACAAGTTATTTATTACTCTGAGTCGTTTGTTTAACATTTGCGAGCGGTTGCACCCGGAAAAATACTTTTGGTGTTTTCTGGAATTCGAACCTTAAACCTCCTGCTATGGAGTTCATGATCTGTGCCACGGCACCCACTCTTTAATACATGACCAAAATATATCAAAACTCATGCAAAATCATAATATGTAAAATATGAGTTTCGTGATTTGTAATATATGATCAAATTATAATGGTCATATTATCATCTTCTATATAAATATATAAAATAGAGAGTTTATTTGTATATTTGTGCCTAGGGATGTCAGCCGATAAAAGTGTCGGACCCACAGTTTTCGATATCGCCGTGATGAATTGTGTTGGTAGTACACTCCTACGAATGAGTTATGTATCCCCGCAGGAGGAAGGGTGCCCGATATTAGTGTCGATTCTATAGTTTTCGGGGTCGCTGAGTTGAATGGTGATGGTAAGACAGCTCTATGGTGATGGGGTCGATAACTGATGGGGGTGGTGACCGATATTAGTGTCGATTCTATAGTTTTCGAGGTCGCTGAGTTAAACAGTGATGGTAAGACAGCTCTTGGTGGGTGGGATCGATAACTGAGGGGGGGGGGGAGGTGACCGATATTAGTTTCCATTCTATAGTTTTCGGGGTCGCTGAGTTGAATGGCGATGGTAAGACAGCCCTGTCGATAACTGAGGGGGTGGGGGTTGACTTATATTAGAAACGATTCAATAGTTTTCGGGGTCGCTGAGTTAAATGGTGATCGTAAGACAGCTCTAGGGGGATGGGGTCTATAACCGAGGGGGGTGGGGGTTGACTTATATTAGGAACGATTCTATAGTTTTCGGGGTCGCTGAGTTGAATGGTGATTCTAAGACAGCTCTAGGGGGATGGGTTCAATAGCTTATGGTGAAAGGGTTGACCGATATTAGTGTCGATTCTATAGTTTTCGGGGTCGCTGAGTTGAATGGTGATGGTAAGACAGCTCTAGGGTGATGGGGTCGATAACTGTAGGGGGGGTGACCGATATTAGTGTCGATTCTATAGTTTTCGGGGTCGCTGAGTTAAACCGTTATGGTAAGACAGCTCTTGGTGGGTGGGGTCGATAACTGAGGGGGGGGGGGGAGGTGACCGATATTAGTTTCCATTCTATAGTTTTCGGGGTCGCTGAGTTGAATGGCGATGGTAAGACAGCCCTGTCGATAACTGAGGGGGTGGGGGTTGACTTATATTAGAAACGATTCAATAGTTTTCGGGGTCGCTGAGTTAAATGGTGATCGTAAGACAGCTCTAGGGGGATGGGGTCTATAACCGAGGGGGGTGGGGGTTGACTTATATTAGGAACGATTCTATAGTTTTCGGGGTCGCTGAGTTGAATGGTGATTCTAAGACAACTCTAGGGGGATGGATTCAATAGCTTATGGTGAAAGGGTTGACCGATATTAGTGTCGATTCTATAGTTTTCGGGGTCGTTGAGTTGAATGGTGATGATATGGCAGAATGATGGCAGAACTAAAAAAAAACCATTTATCCTCATTATTTGTCAAAACTATCACACTTTGAACCGGTTGCTTTTTTTTTTAGATTAAGATATTTTATTAAACATTTAGATATTATACAATTTTGACCCAAAAACTAAACTTATAACTATTATTATTAAGTGTCGGCTCAAGAATAGGGGCCCGACGTATTTATATTGTCTTTTTTTTGTATTGCTTATTATTAAACAATATTATTTACTACTTAATCTACTACCTGTTTATTTTTTAAGCAATTTAATTTTAAACAATAAATTTTAAAATAAAATAAAAATGAAGAATAATATTAAAGGGGGTATAAACAGGGCGATCTTCAGCCTCTGTAATATTGGTTGCCCGCCTTCTCGTAGAAGGAGACGTCTTGATTGTTAAAGATGTCATCGAATCTAGTATCAGTGAATCCTCTTATGTGTATGTACCGGTGACTTGGCTCGATTTCCTCGATTCGCAGTCCTTGCATCTCAGGACTTGGATGTGTTTCCAATGCGTCGACGAATTTCCTCGCCATTCGGAACAAGTGGTCAGTTATTGGCAGCAGACCTGCTGCTTCGTATAGTTTTGTATTCGACACAAACTTATAGCTGTTTGTCACCCTCCAGAGTCCTGTACAGATCCTTAGTACCTTCCTTTCAAATAGGGAGATCTTCTTCATCGTTGTTGGTGAGACGGTGAACCATATGGGGTAGCCATAGGTTATCACTGGCCTGATGAGTTGCTTGTAGATAAGCAGCCTGGTGTTGTTGGACAGACCGTTTCGTCTTTTAAGTAGCGGGTGCACCAAATGAAGAGCGTAGTTCGCTTTTTTCATTGTTTTGTCGATGTGAGAGTTAAACTTGAGCCTCTCAGTAAAGTTGATTCCCAGGTACTTAGTCTCTGGCTTGGTGTTTATTGTTGTGTTATCCGGAAAGGTGATTTTTAAGGCTCTGCACCGGCTTGCGATTTTTCTTATCCTTGTTTCGGTTGCTGGTACTCGGAAGCAGATGAGTTCCGTTTTATTGGCGTTGATCTTTAGTCCCCACTTCAGGTAGTAGTCCCAAATATTTCTGAGGTGTTCCTCCACTCTTCGGGCAGCTATCTCGGGAGAGCGGGAAACTGCATACGTTATGGAGTCATCCGCGAAGAGCATAGTCCTTGTTCCGGCTGTATTTGTGGGTTGATCCGCCATGAAGATGCTATACAGGACTGGTCCAAGTCTGGAACCTTGAGGAACTCCGGCTTTGATCCTTTTCCTTGTCGATGGGCGGTCGTACACCTGTACAAAGAAGACCCTGTTAAAAAGAAAATTTTTAATTATTTTTACAATATAATTGGGGAAACCAAAACTAATAAGCTTGTACAGTAGCCCGTTTATCCAGACACTATCGAAAGCTTTTTCGATGTCTAGCAAGCAGGCCACTGTACTACTTTTGACGTTCAGTCCTTTAGTGATGTCACTGTGAAGCTTCAGCAGAGGGTGCAGCGTAGAGTACTTCTCTCGGAAACCGTACTGAAAGGAAGGAATAAGATTTCTTTCCGTACAAAACGTATTGATCTTTTTACGGATCAATGATTCCAATACTTTACTGATACAACACAGTAGAGCTATTGGACGGTAACCAGTTACGCTGGAGCGGTCAGTTTTCTTGGGTACTGGTACTACCTTGGCCACCTTCCAGTTGTCCGGAAAGTAGCCATTGTTTAGGCAATTGTTCAAAATGATGGTTAACATCAAAATTGCCATACCCGGTAACTTTTTAAGCAAAAAGTTAGAAATCCCATCTGTGCCTGATGATTTTTTTGAGTTTCCACTCATAATCAAATCATTGACAACAGCTGTTCCGGTAAACATATCGACGTCTACGGGTGCGTTGGCGCGATTTTCTTCACTGAACTGCACTATAGTATTTCCTGGAGAAGTGGTGTCTTCCACAAGACTTTCAACCTCTTCCAAGAAATCTGGAAGATGCGTTGGTGGTCGGTCCGTAAAGCTCCTTTCAAAATGGCAGGCAAAGGCTTCCGCTTTCTCAGCAGCGCTGGATACTGTTCGATCTTCAATGGTGATATTCTCTGGAATGGAAATACGCTTTCCAACCAGAGAGTTCAGCTTCCTAAAAGCATCAGGGCCTGGTTTGATGTCCTGGAGCCGTTTGGTCAGTTCATCTTCCTGAAACCTCCGCACAGCTTGACGACACATGTTAACTGTACAACGCAGTTGCGAAAGTACAGACAGGTATTCGTCGTTGACTGTGTTAAGTGTCCTATTGAAGATTCTCTGAAGGCGTTTCCTAAGCCGTTGCTTGTGAGCATATATGGCCTGTATATGCTCAGGCAAGTGTTGGAAGCGATCCCTGCTAGTGCGAATTGTTTTCTGCCGATTAATGGCTGAATTCACTGTAATCTGAAAATTTCTGATAGCATCATCAATTTCTGTATTCTCCAGATATCTGCAAGCTGCTGGAATAGGAAGTTCAGCTTCAACCTCTGATCTAAACCGGTTCCAGTTTATTTTCTTAAAGTTGATGTCTTCCCTCGTTGCGTTACAGTGATTGTACACCGATATCACCAGCAAGGTCTCCACTTCGTTGACTTTAATGCTGACAGCTGTTGCTTCCATGCTACGTAGACCACTGATTTGCACCTTTTCGCCTGCCATAGTGTTCCTGATAAGGACCGCCGTCCCAGAGCGTCCACTGCCTTTGTCGACCCTGTGGATATTGTATCCGTCTGGACTGAACGGATTTCTCCCAGTGAGATTTGTTTCCTGTAAAAGAAGAATGCCAGGATTATTAGTTTTAATAAATAATGTTAGTGTGATACGCCTAGATAACGAATAAATGGAATTCACATTATATGAGAATATACTTATCCTGCTTATTGTGAACATAATTCACAAATAAGTCGACCCAAAACGGTTGTTTTGGACCTGTCATCAAGACTGCTATAATTAGCAGGCACGACTTCTCTTGCCTTCTGTAAAATTGTAAAGAGGTCAGCTCCAAAAAGCCTTTCCGTATCGTCGAAGTTGTTGGCTTTTCCGGTAGATGGTACAGGTTTAAAGGCTGGTTTTTTTATTGGTTTGCTGTTTGATGCTGCATGGCTGCTTGTTAGAGGCTTGCTGATCGTTGCTGGCTTGCTGGAAGTCCCCATAGCAGCTATACTAGCAAAACTTACTCCCTTTACTATGGCTTTTGAAGCAGACATCTGGGCGAATTTATGTTGTTGCTTCTTCTTTTGTGCGGTTTTAAGCTTTTCAGCTGTGCAGAAAACGTTGTCGTCTTTTATATTGTCTGCATTTCTTGGGCATTAGCCAGGCAAGTGCTCATCTTTGCACTTGACGCATCTGTATTTCATGCCGCAATTACTTGCGACATGTCCAAATTTTTGGCAGTTTCTGCATTGAGTAATGCCCGCCGATTTACGTTTTTCCCAATGAACCAACTGGTTCAAAAGGAGGGTTTTTGAGCAAACTGCCGCTTTATCGCAGTTCTTCTCTAGCTCGACAATGAAATGATTAAAATTTCTTGTCAGTCCTTTGAGATTTGAAGGGTTTCACCACTAGTACAGGGACACCCTCTGTCGTTAACGCTTCCTTGACATCTTCAGCATCGAAGGAGTGGTGAATACCTTTTAGGACCAACATTTCTTTCCTGTCCTCCTTTGCAGTATAAGTGTTAAATTCAGTCTTTCCCGATTGTAGGAAAGACCGAATTAGCTGATGGCCATCTCTGTTCATGGCCGTAACGACTGATTTGTTGCTGTTGATGTTGCGAATTCTGCAACTAATGTTGGCGCTCTTCGTGAAATTTGATAGTTCAGCGACGTTTAGTCTGAAGCAGACTATTGGCGGCATGGCAAAAGGTTTTACTGTTGGTCCCGTAGTTTGGGATTTTTGGCTTGATGGAGCGACTGGTGGTGGTGCCTTCTTATTTGAGACCTTTTGGGACTCTTTTGGTAAAGCTGTTTTATCAACAGCAATTTTTTTATCAACAGCAGCCACTCCAGGAGAAGATGATGTTGGTGGCGATGATGGTCTGGAATTTCCAGACAACCTCCTTTTTTTGCCTTTGCGGGCATGGTTTCGGGAGAAGACCAAGCTTTGCGACTGTCTTCGTCGCTGGAGTTATCCTCTCCACCACTGCTGGATTCGGGCACTTCAGTATCCGATTCCTCGACAACGCTCATGGTTTCCTCCTCTGAAGTCGCTGAATCGCACAGCTGGTTCACTTCATCCAGCCTTCGGTACAACGACAAGAGGAAATCCCCACCATGGTTGGTTACTTGTTCCTTAATTAAGGATAAGACCTCGTTTACTTTTTCCTTCCTTTTTGCTTTTTTCCCCATTTTATAGGGCTTATCGAAAGGAAGATCTTTTCTGAAAATATATATGAAATGAAAGAAAAATATTTCTGAAATTAAAAAATAATTAGTGAAATAATAAAAAATAAAAAGTAGCAGGTAGCGAAATGCTCGCTTTTGGTTTTGGGTTTTTTTTCAATCGGTAGCAGGTAGCTTGACGATATGATGCGTGATCTGCGTGTGCTCGTGTTGAGCGCTCGATGATGACTGATGAACCGGTTGCGAGAAAGGTCCATTCTTCCTGCTAAAAATAGACACCCACGAAACAAACAATCAAATACTTGCCATGTTAATATGCGTAAGCACTAAATATAAGTGTATAGATACCGTAGTAGATGAGGAAGGAACGAAGTTTTTAATCTAATAAAGTTCCTAAAAGTTTTTATTGTTTTATCATTGTTTTACTACGGAATCACGACGCGCCAAAACTTTGCAACGGCACAAGACTGTGCGTAAAAAAATTGCTGGGCAATTTATTGAAGCGATTATCTTGACAGAAAAGGGACAGTGTGAAACAGTTTTTATCCCACGGAAAGCACTCATTTCGACGGATCTACCTTTTAAATTTAAGAGATTGCAATTTCCAGTAAAACTTGCGTTTTCGATGAAGATCAAGAAATCGGACAGTTTATTACGTATTGCGGAGTATAGATTTGAGATCGCCATGTTTTTCCCACGAACAATTTTATTTTGCTTGCTCTTGCGTGGGTTCACCTAAGAATTTATTTATTCTTGCTCTTGAAGGTGAAACTAAAAACATTGTATATAACAAAGTTTTGTCTTAAATTAATATGATGTTTTTTTTTTAATTTTATTTTATAATTTGAATATAAATTAAAATAATTATTTTGTTAATAAAAACTTCAATTTTACCTATTACATAGATAGATATCATTATTTTTTCTAGCCCTGCCTAATAGAAGATTGGGATGAATACCTAACTACCTGGGCAACGCCGGGTAATCAGCTAGTATATACATATAACTAACCATTTTATATCAACTTAAAATAACTGCAGAAAATATTCAAAATAGAACATTATCACTTCAACCACTAAATGGTTGTCTTAAACATAAACAACATATTTTTGTAGCAATTAATAGTTGTAAGAACCATATTAACATACCCATTTTGACTATTATATGATTGCTGCAATTATTTTATTTTCATTAGAATCGCTTGAAAAAGTGCGGCATACTATTTCACAGTAAAAATATTATTGTCTTCAGAAAAACACTTTGTTTGCTGTTATCATGCTGCAACCATATTTTTTCTCTGCGTGTTCTATAAAAGAATTTACATGAACAATTTTAATTTTTATGAGTTGTTTTTATTTATCTTTGAGGCAACGTATTGGTAGAAATTTAGAGTCTCACTTAGAGGCTCCAACGAACACAACAAATACATAAAACATACACCATCTTATGAGTAAGGGCCTGAAAATGAATCTAAAACAGGACATAACTATAAACAGTTTTAATAAAAAATAATAATTTAATTGATCAGAAAATCGGGAAATGGAGAAGCATTGAAAGTGGGGAGAGGAGCAGAAAAAAGCGTTCGAACAATTAAAAGTGATGTTTAAAGAGGACCCGGTCCTTGCCTGTCCCGATTTCTCGAGAAAATTTGTGATGCAAACCGACGCAAGCGATTATGGTCTTTGACTGGTGCAGAACCGCAGGAGCCTGAGATGTGAACACGTCATCGCATACACCAGTCGACACTTGAACCAGGAAGAAAATAATTATTCTCAAACCGATAAGGAATGTTTGGCGAATGCAAAAGATGCGACAAACGTGTGAGGCTACCGATTCTCATTGCTGACCCATCACCACTTTCTGGAAGTTGCCGAATTCCATCTCCAGCTCTTCCTGACGGTTTGCACGACAGGCCTTTTAATCAACAACACATTTTCGATGTCCAGTACAGGGGAGGTAAACCCAATGTCATCACAGATGCTTTGTCACGACAGCTACACAAAACGCTACAGGTATGTTCCGCGACATTCGCCATTACGTAAATACATGCGCAAATTGCCAACGCAAGCAAGTAGCCGGAAAAATGCTTACTGATGCAGAAATAAGTCATGGGCTACTTTATGCGCAGCTTCCGTGGGACCGTTGCCGAGGTCAAAACAATATGTTATTAGAGTTGTTCGACCGCTTCTCAAAATGAACTAAATTAATACCACTACGATGACCCAAAAAGGGAAAGGGATGGAGTTCCGAAAGTTTTAATCCTGGCAATGATATATGAGATACGACGCGAGTATAGGGCTCCTCACACTGTCTAAGAAAACCCCACGGAGAGAATCAACCAAACTGTGAAAACGATCATCTCCCTGATGTTCGGCCATGCGTTCATGCGACGAAAAGCACGCCGAAATCATTCTAGCGATCTCAACTCCAGTTAGTCAGATCCGACAGGATACAGTCCAGCGTTATAAAAAATTGAACCAGCTAAAACGCAAATGTCTAGATCAAGTTTAAAATAGAAAACAGTTGACGAAAACCTTTTGCACAGCACTAGCCGATCATAAAACATTTCAATTTATTTTAGAAGTGCTTCAGATGTCACATACATAACTTTACAAAATTTGTTATACAGCAAACACTTTGACGTCTTCCTTTATTTTTATTCTTATTCTCTCTGCTTCTCTAAGCGAATAGTAGTCTATAAACTACTATGAGGCCTCATGCCTCATTTTGCGACCAAAATCGGCCTCTGGTCACATATGTCCACTACATCGCCAACTAACTGTGTTTATATTGTGTTTTTATTGTGAAAAAAATTTAAAACATTATGTCATCTATGCTTATTTACTTAGGAAGAGGTTAAATACGATTTTGGCAATCAAAAACATTTTCAACAAAAAAAATCAGCGATTAGGTACATTTATTTGACAGTCGTTGTCCAACATATGTAATACAGAAGCATATAAGCTTTTTAATCGGTAGGTAATTAATTCAGTGATTTTGTTTCTGTACAAGTATTTTTAAAAACAAGTCAAATTTTTTTTTAATTATGTAACTCAATAACCTACAAACAAATTATCCCTTTAATTAGTTCAGGTACCTATTTACTAGAAAGTTGAAATAACAAATAAAAGCATTGTGTATTAAAGAAACGTGTTTAAGTTACTATACCAACAGGTTGATTTGAAAAATAAACATTTTTGCAGCATGCGCATTAATAAATGGCTGCGATTGGTGTTTTGATTTCAAAAATAGGAGGAGTAAAGTAAAGCCAAATGTAACATCAAAAATAAAATTCCACCAATCGCTGATTCGATATTTCGTTGCGTTGTCGATTTTGCACAGGAATTCATCTTAATTCTGTTGTGAATTATTGTCGTTTTTATACCTTTTTGTTGCATGTTGCACTTGCTTTAAGAAAAAACAACTAAACCAACCACATGGTTGTTACGAGTAGCCACTTTTCGTTTTCCAATCGTTCGAGAGAGAATAAATAACAATAGAATCTGGAATCGGGGTGGAGCTATGTAAGTAGCCCAAATCAAAACAGAGCCATATCATATAGGTCAGTAATCAGCGCTGCTGCGTAGTGGCAAACATTGGGTTGCGGTTACACTAAACGTTTATTTGGTGCGATACTTAACGAAAACCTTTGCATTATTATACGATGGCCTTTATTTCACAAAGTGGGCGCCGTATCCCTCGTGGTTAGTGCGTTGGACTTCTAAACAGGAGGTTCCAGGTTCGAATCCCAGAAACAATCAAAAAAATATTGTTCTTGGTCCCATGTCCAACCTCTTGCGAATGTTTGAAAAATGACCAAGAGTAATAATTGTCAATAAAAGCTTCTCAATTCGCCTTTAGGATACAGCATTAAACTGTAGTTTCCTGAATTAATTGAGTTAGTAAAAACGTCTTTAGGAACGCCGTGTTTAGGTATTCGTATACCTACTCTAATTTTTTGCATTTCATAGAAAATTTTAAAAAGTATAAGTATTGTTCCACTTTTTTAAACGATTTTGAATTTAATATTTTTGTATAACGGTGTATAGATTGCTATATAGCTTTAAACCTATATTAAATTCGGAAAATTTATCGCATTGCAATATTTTAATCAAGGCCGACGTTGCACTCGGCGATCGCCTGAACCGCCAAATCGGTTGGTTAGATTGGGACTGGTGGGGGGGGGGGTGCTTCTAGGTTCTCGTGACCATTTTGTTGTGCATGTATATTTTTGCATACAAATGGAAGGGACCTACAATTGAATGCCGTATTCGAACGGCGAAGTGAGAAGCTTTCCTTGACAAGTTATTACTCTTGGATGTTTGTCAGACATTCGCGAGAGGTGGGACCGTGAAAAATCCTTTTGGTGTTTTCTGGAATTCGAACACCTGCTATGTATAGATAGGTACTGGCTCAGAAATCGCTCTGATTCATTCAAAAAGCAATACGAAAAAAATAATAATAATTTAAATTTTTCTTACAAATTCTCTAATCGGAGATACATGCGCATAAAATTTGAAGAAAATCGGGTACATTTTTAAATAAATTTGTATAGGAGTCCCCCGACCCCGATTTTTAATAGAAAGTTTTGTTATCGGAAAGACGTGAGTCCAAAAGCTTTTTTCAATGGATTATTGTCAGGGAAATCTACAAAAAACCTTGACAATGAAAATATTGCAAATTTTACAAATATTATAAATAACACAAATAATACAAACAATGACTAATTTTTGTTTGAAGTGAAACTTTTTTACAGAGGCGTTACACTGTTATTACTCTGTTGTACACGTTACTCTGTTGTACTTTTGTTACAATGTTATTACTCTGTTGTTCACTTTTATTAATTTTATGCCTCGTTTTCTATAGTTAAATTTTATATGTATAACTTTATATAACTACAAATACCTATAGCTATGTATATATATATATGCATACATTTATTACTACGGCCACAGCTTTTATGGAAATTCTGGGATATGGCCAATAGGGTCTGGAATTTTGGGAACCAAACCATTTCTTAAGCTATTCGTATGAAACTCAGAATGTTGGACTAAGATGCGACTATAAGATTTGTTTCTATGGAAATTCTGGGATATGGCCAAATGGATATGGAATTTCGGAAAACAAGCCATTTCTCAAGCGATTCGTATGAAACTTGGAATGTAGGACTAAGATGAGAGTATAAGATTTGTTCCTATGGAAATTCTGGGATCTGGCGAAAAGGGGCTGGAATTTTAGGAACTAAGCCATTTCTGAAGCGATTCGTACAAGACAAGGAATGTAGGACTAAGATGCGACTATAAGATTTGTTTCTATGGCAATTCTGGGATCTGGCGAATAGGGTCTGGAATTTTAGGAACTAAGCCATTTCTGAAGCGATTCGTATAAAACAAGGAATGTAGGACTAAGATGCGACTTTAAGGTTTGTTCCTATGAAATTTCTGGGATCTGGCCAATAGGGTCTGGAGTTTTGGGAACCAAGCCATTTCTCAAGCGAAACGTATGATACTCGGTACGTAGGATGTAATTTAACCATAAAATCGGGCACAGCGTCAAAAAAGTTTCACTTCAACCGCGCGTTAAAGTTACACGCACTCATTTTTTGATTCTTTTAATGAACTCTTCGGTCGTGCTTCAGGAACTTATTAAAGGCTATTTTAAAGGCCTGTAGGTTAAAAGATTCGGGATACACGGAGTCGATCAATTGATGCTACATCGAAGTCACTATTGGATAGAAGGGGGACTTGAAATGTTGGTTTCTACATGAAAAAGGTTTAAAGGCAAATCCATGTTGATTAGACCTGAAACGAGTGTTAACGTTGCTGATAAAAGACCTGGAACTAGGGAACGGGGTTTTGAAGAACTACTGTAGTAAAATTTGTAGAAAACCGTTAAAAGCTCCTACATTTCGTCTTTTTTTTTATATAATTCGCGCACGCTTAAAGGTGTTCGCACCCACTCACCAGTTAAGGAAAAGGAGGAGAAAAGAGGAGATGTCTTTGAGCTTGTGTTTTGAATGCCTGTGGATCATAGTGATGTGGGAAGACAGAGCTTGGCAGAGCATTCCACATACGTCTTGTATGGCTGCAGAACGAATACCTGAATTTAACTGTACGACCAAAGATAGGCTTGAGGGTAAATTGATGAGCATTTACAGCGCCACGAGTATTGCGGTTGAATTCAAGGAGAGGTGGCATGCAGCTGGCTATTTCTCTTGAGCACCGCTGGTAGAAGGAGCGATAAAACAGTGACAAGCAGGAAACGTTCCTGCGGTGTTCAAGCAAATCTATTTAATTCGCTATATTTGCGTCACCGATAAGTTTTATCGCGCGGTTTTGTATTCTATCTAGCTGATGCAAGTTTTAGACGCACCAGACCAGATATCGATTTTGTTCTCAAGGTAAGGGCGAATAAAAGCCTTATAGATGGTAGCCAGATCAGAGGGAAAGAAATATTTCTTGCACCGGGCTAGAAAACCTAAACATTTCGCAGCATTTTGGCGACGGTGAATATGTGCTCATTCCAACGAATGTTGTCGTTAATGCACATACCGAGTATTGCGAGATTTTCAGTTTCCTCGATGCAAGTGCCATTCATGGATAATGGCATGGAAATTAGGATTCGCTTAGACGACAGGAGACAGCATTGGATTTTGGAAGCGTTAAAATCTACTCGATTGTTTTCTCCCCATTGTATAATGCTGTCTAGGTCAGAATTTAACGTGCTTAACATACGTAGTTGTTTGATTTCTACATGAGAAGATAAGGGACGTTCCTCAAACTTATATGAGAAGCTGAGAGTGCTGTCGTCAGCAAAAGAGTGAATTGGATTAGAACTCAAATATAAGAGATCATTAATAAAAATGACAAAGAGTGTCGGGGACTAAACAGAGCTCTGGGGCATTTTGGACTTGAAACCGTCAAATAAAACTTGACTTGAGCGGTCCAAAAGATAGCTTCTAATCCAGTGAAGCAGTTTATCATCAACTCCATAAGCACGCATTTTGGACAAAAGAGCTTGATGCCAAACTATGTCAAATGCCTTAGATATATCGAGTGCAACAGCTTGGCTTTCTCCAAATTGATGCAAAGACCGGTTCCTCTGTTTGGTGAGATATACCATAAAATCACCATTAGAACTTTGCCCAAGAAATCCATACTGCCGGATTTCGTTGGTTTCAAGATATTTCTTGAGCTGAAAATTCATCCGCGTTGACCTTGGAAAGAATGCTATGGGTCGGCACGAAGAAGGAGACGACGGCTTGCCTTTTTGGGTATGGTCTGGGCAACGGTTGTTTTCCAACTTCTCGGGAAGAGTCCAGAAGAATAGGATAGATGGAAAATTTTACGCAACGGTAATGCGAGCTTGGAAGAACGCCTCTTCAGAACTATTGGGGAAATACCATCTGGCCCAGCGGATTTGTGAGGGTTGAGATCGTTTAAAACTCCAGCAACTGCACGAGTACGAATGAATAACCATAGAGTGTTCAATACTCTGCGGTGCAGGAGGCAGCAATGCACAATCTGGAATCGTGGAGCAAGCTGCGAAATGCTCAGCAAACAGATTGGCCTTGTCTATAGAGCTGACAACTGGAATGTCATTATAAATGAGCGTTGGAATCGACGACAAGGCTGTATTTTTGATGCTTTTTACGAATGACCAAAAATTTTTACAACCAGTAAAAAGATTTTTGACCATTATACATTTTTATGGAAGGTTTATACCACACGCCATCAAGAATCAAATGACGCGTCAAAAACTGATAGTCGGCAGCAAAAAGAGCGACAAAACCGAGATTATATGGTCGGACGAATCAACGATCGCATTCGAGAATTGCAAGAGCTACTTACGAAAAGCAACATTACTTGCACATCCGAAACCAAATGCCATATTATCTCTTTATGTCGACGCGTCAGACGAAGCAGTAGGTGCTGTTCTCCGACAATAAGATGAAACAGGAATAATCCGACCGTTGGGTTTTTATTCAAAAAAGTTAACGGAATGTCAACGAAGGTATCGTGACGATCGTGAACATCTCGCGATGTATCAAGCAGTTAACCACTTTCAGCACATGGTGGAGGCACGAGATATCTGCATTTTTACGGACCACGAGCCGTTGATCTTCATGTTTAAACAAAAACACGGCGTCACCGCGACAGGTCCTCAAACTTATATGAGAAGCTGAGAGTGCTGTCGTCAGCAAAAGAGTGGATTAGAACTCAAATATAAGAGATCATTAATAAAAATGACAAAGAGTGTCGGGGGTATCGACACATCGATTACATCGAGCAGTTCACTATCCAAATTTTGCACGTAGTTGGCAAAGATAGTGTAGTAGCGGATCTACTCTCTCGAATCGATCTAATCAATAGTAACGATAGTATTGATTTCAACGAGATGGAAGCGGAGCAAAAAGACGATCTTGAATTAAAAACCTTATTGGCAAGCAATAATTCTAATCATATTGTTACGAAAAGTAGTTAGTAGGTAATGGAAAACGAGTCCCAAGATATATCGCAATGTACATACTCGTCTAAAAATAAGCACTTATATGTAGCATACTTTTAAGATGTAAGATTATTTGAAATGTAACCGCCCGTAAGTTTGGATCATTATGTACTGGTCAAAAATGTAGTAAAACCAGTTTGTGCGGTTTACCCGGTTTGTGTGTAAGAACATGATTGAACATGTAGTTTATTTTTAGAAGATGACTCATTACATATAAGTATCGTTAATAATAAGTCATCTTCTAAATCTCATTATTTTCTGTCTATAAGATTGGAAGTTTCTAGAAGCTTTTGATTGAGTATAAATAGAGGCATTAAGCCGAAGTTAGTTAGAAGAATTCACCCAGTGTAGTTGAAAAGCTCTTGCAAAAATAGTAGTATTGTTGTAATAAGTGTTTTGTGTACATTTAAAGTTAGCACCAGTGTAATTTGCGATATTTAGGTAATTTTACTCTTTGTTTTTTAAATTTGTTACTTGTAAATTAATAAACTTTTGTTTTTGTTTTGTTTGCAAAATCCTTTACGAACTCGAAAGCCTGAATTTCGTAACAATATTCTAAAATATTTTGGATTTGGATATTTTGGATTCCAGGATCAAACGAAACACTATGATGTGATGCGACCTACCCGTTAATCAGGCCGTTCGTACCTAACAAATTAAGGACTCCGATAATAACCCGACTTCATGGTTTAGCACATGCAGGTGTTAGAGGCTATGACCTATATCCCCTTGTGGTTCCTAGGGCCTCTGTTCAATTTGTTGGCCATCAGTGAGAAATAGTACGTAACTATATATTTGAGATTGCTATTTCTAAAAAATAACCAAAAACACCGAGTCCCTCCAATTCTAATCGCTTTGGAAACAAATGTTTTATAAATATCTCACACGTTATAGTCACACATCAAGGTATTTAATTTCCTGTTGCTTCTCTTCGTTCATTCAGCTAACTAAACAGTTTCCACTTTTGATTCAACGATCAACGTCAATCGACTTTGACTGATTTCACATCCAAGCCAAGCAAACCATTTAAAATACCTAATTCTGTGCACATTGAATACAATATGGGCGTGTTTGTATTCGCTTCCACTAACCTGTTGGTGCAAGAGTAATAGCAACAAAGATACAACTGTTGCAGTATTCCCCTAATGTTGTTCCATTCCATTTTATTCCGTTGAATTTTGCAGCATTTTCTTATAAAAAAAGTTCGACTCGGTGGGATTGGATTAGCTGGTAGTATATGCTATCGCATCAGTTAACGGAGAACTGGGTAGCTACGCAGTGGAAGTTATGCCCCTTCTTCGCGTATATAATTTTTTTTTGTATAGTATTAACTATTGAAAGACTTAGAGCTGTACTACTCTTCCATGTAGGAAGTAAGGGAAGTGTAAGTAGGGTAGACACACTGGAAATTACAATCTATGGAATAAAATCGATGTTGGTTGGTGGTGGTTTGAATGTGATTATTAAATGAATTTCAAGATTATAACGGGACATATGAATCGTGCATAACGGGAATACAAATTTAGTCTGTTTCGAACCGGTAATGGAAGACATAATTTTACTTTTGAATACGCAACTTTTCTTGTACTCATCGGTTATTATTATAAGAAAGTTGATTGTTCCAACACGTTCGGGGATTGCCAAAACAAAAAATCAGATCAGTTCAGCTTCGTATGTTCTGTCGGCCGTTTAACAAATTGTGGCCATTTGGCATTGATTAGTTTTTGGTTGTCACTTGTCGCATATCTAACTGAAGACTGTAGGAATCTGCACGGATTTGCTGACAACGAACCATTCTTGCGCAAACATAATAGTATCTATTTATGTTTATTGCCAGTGATTTTATTTAATTGATAATTGTGTGCGCGATATAGTGAATTAAAGTTTTTTAAATTCGTTAAACAATTTGTAATCGGTTGGTGCCTATAGTTTAGGAATCGTTTTTAAAATGGACATTGCCAAAGCAAATCAATTACCATTAGATTATAGTTTAGGATTCAAAACTGAATTTAAGTCTGGTGACTTCGAAAATTCTGCTTATGTTAATACTCAACAGCGCCAATTGGATTTAAGGGAGCTCACTGCGTTAACGATACCAGCAATATCATCTAATCAAATTCTACAGTATCAACGACACCAGCATCAGCACACAGATCAAAATCATTATCAACCTCTATCGGCCTTCAAAGCTGTATTACCAAAAAAGAAACCCGACGGTAAGACAGTTTGCAACTACACATAGATGTAGATATATTTATATACCTACTAGGGTTCTCATTCCGCGATTTCAGCATCGATATTACCTAATCCCGGGATACGGGGATCCTGCCGGAATTGATAACACCACAATAATTTTCCTTTTACAAAATACCTATACAGTGTTTGAACTTTTTTTTCTAACATATTAAGTCATTTCAATCCCGGGACTGGCTTTTGGGATTTCTATTACGGGAGGATTTGGCAAAGAGTTTTTATATCAATCAACTTAGTTTTTACTAATTTTTTTCATTTACTAAAATAATACAAAA
This sequence comes from Nephrocerus scutellatus, assembly GCA_947095585.1. Lineage (NCBI taxonomy): Eukaryota > Metazoa > Arthropoda > Insecta > Diptera > Pipunculidae > Nephrocerus > Nephrocerus scutellatus. Next base: position 63,545,467 of record OX352764.1, on the reverse strand, counting down.
AAAATTTTAGGAGTGTAATTAATTTAAGACTAGTAAATAATACCCAATATAGGTATATTGAAATCAAATCAAAACTAAATTTATTATAGCAGTTATAGCAATTTAAATGGTACCTAATTATAGTTTTAAACCAGTTTTTATCAGAAGAGTATATATAAATATGTAATTTTAGAATTCTTATTTTAAAACATAGCGATTGCCTTTCTTATTTAATTTATCGACTATATATTTTTTATTTACCTAAAAAAGTAGCTTAGTAAATTATTAAAGAAATAAGTGTTCAAATAAAAAGGCCCAGTACCAGCAACCACTAATATTATGAGATAATATCTACCAGCTCAGTGAACTAAGTTGATATTAATGTCAACTTAGTTACAGTTACAGTTTAGTATAGCGCAAAGATCGGGCGGCGCACTAAATTTGTTTTCACGGATAGTCGGCACCGGTGTCCACTTATGTATGTATATATAGATTTTCTTAAACCAACTTTATTTTCTTAATTACTGCTGCTGGTAAATGACAACAGAGAAGAAAAAGAAGTTAAAATACATACTTTTCAGCTATGCTGTATTAAACAAATTTTCTGCCGAATATCATACAATTTTTATTTATTTTAAGACTTTTTAGATTTCCAAAACGTTTTGAAATTCGCAATGAAGTTAGTTTTAGATACCTTTCTCGTAGTTTCATAGATTGCCGGCTTAAGAACATTTATTACTTTGTTTGTTGACAGGGTAAAATTGACTTGTTTATGTAAATTTAATTTTTTTATAATCTAAGATTAAATACGGTTTATTGCAGTTGGAAATGTTCTTGTTGCTTCAATTCAAAGCCATGTAAAATTCAACTAGTCTCTTGTATACATTTTTGTTAATTTTTGCAGTTATTAGTAGTGCATCTGTACTTTAAAGTACGAGTTTTTCTGTTAGGTACTTTCGATATATGAGCACTTGCGACTTAAATTTAATTATTCATAATCTTACGAAATATTTGAAGAGATTAAAAAGCATTCTATCTGATTCAGTCTACCGAATATATAAAGGAAATAATAATAATAACAGACCATTGCGGTCTAGAACCTAGCTTCTCGCGATCATACGTGTTGTGAAAGTTTTATTTTTAACGCAAATGGAAGGAACCTACAATTTAAAGCCGAAAGCCGAATTAAGAAACTTACCGTGATAGTTTTTACCGTCGGACCATAGATAATACCTAGATATCTTACGCATACGGAGCGATGCAATGTTCACAAATTAATTTTCTGTTTCTCGATCGGATTCGAAAATTACGCGAATGACATCTATTGTCTATACTTAAAAATAATTTTTAATGTAAACAATTACGAAAATTAACATCGAGGAAATGATACGTTATTTGCACTTGCATTGGTATATGGTAGAGGTAGGTATAGGTAGGTAGCTAGCCACCAAGGACTCTGCTAGAATTTGCAAGACCCTGTCCAAAGAGAGCACCTGTCCGACTTTAATCAAGAAAGTAGACGTCATCTGCGGCAGAATCGTTGGCTCTTCTCACTAACACACACTCTCCTACCAGCAGTTATCAATGCGTAGATAATTTGAAGAGAATATGCTGAATATCCAGTCCCTCGTGGTGTAGTGGACAATATCATAACTCGGGAAAAGGTTTCTAACAAGTCTCCCGGCTGTATGGCATACAGCCGATTATGCTACACTAGTCACTGGAGCCGCAACTTTATGGCTAAAATGAAGATTTTCAGAAGTTGTCTTCTTCGAAAATATGCCCCCGAAGCTGGAGAAGAGTTCGGCCCCCCTAAGGAGGGGTCATCTATCACTTACTGTGGCTCATGGTAATTAATAAAATGCTACTAAAACTTGAGGATAAGACGATAGGGCGAATGTAGTTTCGTACTCAGATGACGTGGTGATACTCGTATCAGGCCAGCACCTTTACGTGATCGGCGTATTGATGGAAAGGGCCCTGGGCTAATTCGGCTCCCGGGCAACAAGCTGTAGCCTTGGAGGAGACCCAGAGAAGACTGAAATAGTACTGTTCACCACTAAATCTAAAATACCGGCCTTTGCCCTTCCTAAACTCAATGGGCAAAGTGTCAGTCTTACCCCCAGCGTCAAATATCTCGGAGTAATCTTGGATAGGAAGCTTAGATGGATGCCTAACATAGAGAACAGGACTAAGAAAGCGTGCGTGGCCCTCTATACCAGCAGTAAAACCATCGGCAGGAAATGGGGTCTTCAACCAAGGATGGCTCTCTGGCTGTACAGAGCTATTGTACGACCAATACGTACCTATGGATTGCTAATCTGGTGGCCAGCGATGAGTTAGAAGTACAATGCCACCAAACTCAGCAGATTACAGCGATCAGCAGCAGTTGGCATTACAGGAGGTCTATGGTCATGTCCGACTGAGACCCTTAAAACCATCTTATACCTTCTACCTTCTGACATATTTATCAATTGTGTTGCCACGTGCAGTGCAGTACGACGCGTGCCTGTGTGTTTGTGGCTGGCGGGCGGACCAAATCTTGTGATCAACTGTTAGCCCACTGTTTTTTTTTGTCAATTGATTTAAGATTATATGCGTACATTGATGTAATTTATATTCTCTTATTGTAACCGAATGTGTGATAATAATTACAATTACAGATCTTGCTTATCAATAAAGAAAATGTTTTGACAAAACAGTATACATACATATAAAATATATATATTGTTACGAAATTCAGACTTTCTAGTTCGTAAGGGATTTTGTAAATAAAACACAACACAAGTTTATTAATTTACAAATAACAACTCTTATAATCAAACAGTAAAATTAACTAAAGTTCACAAATTAGACTGGTAATACCTTTAATTTTACACAAAAGACTAATTACAACAATACTTGTACTTCACTACTATTTCTGCAAGAGCTTTTCAACTGCACTGGTTGAATTCCAAATAAGAGCTAACTTACTTCGGCCTAAGGCCTCTTTTCATACTCAATAAAAAGCTTCCAGAAACGTTCAATCTTATAGACAGAAATATCGAGAAAAGACCAGAAAATTGTAGCCTTATTCTAACTAACGATAGTTATATGTAATGAGTCGTTTTCTAAAAATAAACTATATGTACAATCATGTTGTTTCACAAAAACCAGGCAAACCGCTTGACTATATTTTTAACCAGTACATAATGATTCAAACTTAAAGGCGGTTACATTTCAAATTTCAAATAATCTAATATTCTTTTAGCCTAAAAGTTTGCTACATAAAAGTGCGTATTTTTAGTATGCAGTATGTACATTTCGATTTATCTTAGGATTCGAACTTTATTTTATGCTAACTACTACTACTAACTACTTTTCGTTACAATATATACGTTATGGTGGTAAATACTTAAAGGGGTGGATTCCTTGGTTAATTTCGTGACGATTAACGATATAAACGTCTTCAAAGTCAAATTTTTTGTTTTTTTTAATTTTTATTTCAAACGCGATTATTTCAAAAAAAGCTCTCGAATGATTTTTTTTGACAAATGCAGTATTAAAGCCCACTAAATTTTCTACAAATTCACCTCTTAATTTTTATGCACTCGGTCAACAGAAGCAGTGTTAAAATTGAAAGTTTTTAAAATGAACGAAAAGGTACTTTTGATCCTACATTACTTCACACCCTATAACTTTTGGACACTTCCAGCTACAAGGTTGCTGTTGGTCTTTTTTGAAAGAAAATTAAATTTTTAAGATCAAACCATGTACACTTTTAAATATTTAAGCCATACCGATATGAAGGTCATCCAAGTCGAATTTTTTTTTAATTGTATTTAAAAACACGATTATTCCGAGAAATGCTCTCGGATTAATTTTTTTTGACAAATGTAATATTAAAGTGTTTTCAATTTCCTACAAATCCGTTCGTTCTTCTTCTTTTACGTAGTAGTAGTATCTACCCGCACTATCTCGCTCTTGTTTACTGAATGCACAAACATTGTGCCATGGATTTGTATTTTGACGACCTTCATATGGCTTAAATAATTAAAATAATGTACATTGCTTAATCTTAAAATCAAAAAAGTCTAACATTAGCCTTGTATCTGGAAGTAATCATGAGTTATATGTTGTGAAGTCATGTAAGATCAAAAGTCCGTTTTCGTTCATTTTACAAACTTTCAATTTTAACCCTGCTCCTGTTGACTGAATGCAAGAATATTATTAGGTGGATTTGTAGAAAATTAGATAGGCTTTAATAATACATTTGTCAAAAAAAATTATCCGAGAGCGTTTTTCCAAATAATCGCGTTTGAAAATAAAATTTAAAAATTTTTTTTTTACTTTGATGACGTTCATATCGGTAAAGGTTTTAAGTATTTAAAAAAAAAACAACCCAAAAAAATTAAAATTTTTCATCTAAATTCTCTAATCGCAGAGATTGATATGGGACCCCTAGATTCTGGGTCATTTTTTTTATTGTAGTAGAAAATCATCGAAAGAGACATTTGACATCAGATGTTAAAATTGAAAAAGCTCAGATCATTTTATTCTGAGCACTTAGAGCACGCTCATACTCTGAGCAAATAAGAAACACGGGCATTTATCTTGAGAACTCTTTGACTGCTCTGAACTAATTTATGAAAACGCGAAATGACAGAATATTGTGAAAACTTGTTGTTCTATCTGTAAGTTGATATCGACAACAAAAAAAAACGACATCAATAAAAATACAATTCAGTAAATAAGTAAGTAAGTTGAATTAAGCATAAAACATGTATGTCTCGTTTCATTTGCTGGGTTCATTTGTGCGTGAGCTAATATTTCTCTCGCTCTCTCTCTCTCCACCACCAAAACCATGCCGACTGCGCAGCACACACCGCACACAGTCATTAAAGAATCTGATGCCACTATAAGAAATTAAAAAAATGTATAAGGGCCTTGCGGCCGAACCCAGGGCCCGATCACTACCAAATTTTACAAAAAGTATTGTTTATTGGGTATACACAAGTGTGTAAAATTTCAAAAAAATCGGTTAATTTTTATTTTAAATTTGTATGGGAGCCCCACGAACCCGGGCCCGATCACTTCCAAATTTTAAAAGAATGTATTGTTACTGGAAATGCACATGTGTACAAAATTTCAGGAAAATCGGGTTTCAGGAAGTGCGTTAAAAATAGATAATTTAAAAAAAAAATTGTATGGGAGCCCCCCGACCCCGGGGCCCGATCGCTTCAAAAAATTTACAAAAAGTTTTGTCCATCGGAGATACACATGCGTATAAAACTTGGAGAAATTCGGGAACTTTTTTCATAAAATTTGTATGGGTGCCCCCTCGACCCAGGGGCCCGATCTATCCAAAAATTTTACAAAAAGTGTTTTCCAGCGGAGATACACATTTTCATAAAATTAAAAAAAAATAGGGTAATTTTTTTAAAATATTTGTATGGGAGCCCCCCGACTCCAAGGTCCGAGGGGCCTCAAATTTTAATAGAAAGTATTGTCACCGGAAATATACATGTGTGCAAAATTTTAATAAAATCGGGCTATGGGAAGTCGGTTAAAAATTTATCAGAAAATCTGACCAGCCAGCCAGCCAGCCACCCAGCCAGCCACGTGCACGCGAAGTTAATATAGAGAATTTAAAAATGGACATTGTTTGACCTTAAAAATTTAATTTTCTATCGAAAAAAAGCAACAGTGACTTGTAGCTATAAGCGTTCATTAGGTAGGGGAGACCGGGGATAGTAGACTCAAAATTTGCTTATCTTTTATTTAAAAAAAAACTAAGAAAGATATCAAAACGAATCAAATGCCTTTTTTTAAAACATTTTTTTCGCTTTGTAAAAAAAAATTTCTTCTAAAATTAGCTAGTTTTAAGACCCTATTTTCTTAATTTTACACAACGACCTCAAAGGAGTCAAGTAACCCCACAACCGGGGTAAGTTGGCTAAGGGTATGGGGTCAGTTGACTATATTCTTATTTTCACATTTTTCACCTTTTTGATAATAAAACTATAAAAAATAGAATAACGAATCAATTTTATTTGAAACAAAAACTAGAAATAAAGAGTTTCAAGAGTTCAAGAGACAGCTCAGCAATAGGGGTGGAAGGATGTTCCAACTTTTTCTGCTTAAATTTTTTAACATATCTTTGCATGGTTTTGTAAGGAATCCCATAGTCATGAGCAACAGATCATATACTCTTTCCTTTTCCAAGTATAAGCTGGCACGCACGCTCCAAAACAGTTTGTTTGGTTACGCCTCTTGATGTTTTCCTTACATATGTTCTCATTTTCACCTAAAAAATTGAGTCAACTTACCCCGATCTTCCTGTCGTCACTCAATGATTTTTTTCGGTAGTAGGAAAAAAGCTACCAGCTGTGATGATCACGAATATGTACTCGCTCTCTATCTTAAAAAAAATTTGATTTAAACACAAAAACCGCTGCGAAATAAGACAACGAAAAGAAAACAAAAAAATTACTCACGAAGGCAAAAATCTGTTTTTTCGCAATAAATCTCGAACGACGTCTGAATCTGACGAAAGAAAATGGGAGACTAAGCAGGTAGCTGTGCTCGATGTAACAACAAGAACTAACATGAAAGAAATTGTTTTGTTTTGAAGTTATTGGCGGTGAGTCTACTTGCCCCTGGGGCCAACTATCCCCGGTCTCGCCTACAGGGTGTGAAGTGATGTAAAGTCAAAAGTAGGTACTTATATTCACATTAAAACGCTAGGTACACCGCATGGGGTGAAAATATAACCCCTTTAAGTATTTGCCCCCTTAACGGATACACCCTGTATTTATATGTACTCGTATTTTAAGTTTTATGTATGCATCAGGTTTATCATCGAAGCTCAAATAATAATTATAACTATTATCAATGCATTGTCCATAATAGAGGTACCTACATTTTGTTATTTTAATAGAGCTTGTTTCTTCTGTACGGCTCAAAATCGATTTCAGTCAGTCTTCGATGTTGCCATATCGATATTCTTAAATTGTACACTTATGCAATAATACAATAGTTAATAACTGAATGTAGATGATAAGCTGAATGCAGCTTTTGGGTTTAAAAGGAATAAATAATAATTGCATGTAGCCAGAATTATTTGTACGTATTTTTCTAAGTATTATGAATTAATTATGAAAGTTCAAATGCAAAATTTTCTCTGTAAAAAAATTAATTGAAAAAATATTGCTCTCGGTAGTGGTAACCGACAGTCAGCTTCTAACAACAAACAACGTGAAGTTTTTGTATTTTTCTACGTTATTTAAACAGAAGCTATCAATGGTTAGTAAACCATCTATATCAGTGTTTTGCCCTGTTTCTAACTAATTTCAGTGCTCAAGGTTTGTTATGCAATAAAAATTGAATTTTTGGTATGGATTCTTTGCGAAGTACGGCAACGGCGATAGCAACGTCTTAGATATAATATGAATTCAACAATCTGTATTTGCGTTCAAAGTAAAGTTGACAACAAAAAAAATTATTTTAATTTACAAATTATCTGTTTTTATATTATGCCAAGCTGGATGACATCGGCTAGAAATCGGGACCGGTGGAGAGACTTTTTGCGGGAAGCCAAGACCGGACCCCGGTTGTAGAGCCAAATATGATGATGATATTATCCATTTACCTGTGTATTTACATAGTATTTAAAATGAAAAACAAACAAAAAATGCTCCCGACTTACAATACCATAAAATTAATTAATTAAATTACTTCATCATCATCATATTTGGCTCTACATCAACCGGTGTCCGGTCCTGGCCTCCCACAAAAAATCTCTCCACCGGTCACGTTTTCGAGCCGATGTCATTCAGTTGGCATTCCTAAACTCTGGGCGTCCTGGTCTATGACATCCAGCCAGCGTAAATTCGGCCTTCCTCGCTGTCGTGTTCCATAAATCTTACCGCAAAGGACTTTCCGAGCAGGATCCTCTTCGTTCATGCGAGCTAGGTATTTTGCCCACCAGAGTCTACCGAGCTTAATTCTCTTCACGATGTCGACATTGTGGTAACTCTCGTAGATCTCATCTTTAAATGGTCTCCGGAATCGGCCTTCCAAATATACGGGGCCAACAATTAATTACTTGCGCTTAAAAAAAGGCGGAACGCAGCTTTTAGATCTCAAAGAAAAATATAACTTCATGCAAATGAAATGCGTGTGTTGCGTGTACCCAAGGTATTTCTGTACAGTTTGCCATGTTTTTAAATTCTCTATATTAACTTCACTTGCCCGTGGCTGGCTGGCTGGCTGGCTGGCCAAATCTTGTGATCAATTTTTAACCCACTTCCTACAGCCCGATTTTATTGAAATTTTGCACACATGTATATCTCCCATGACAACACTTTCTATTTCTATTAAATTTGAGGCCCCTCGGGCCGCGGGGTCGGGGGGCTCCCATACAAATATTTTACAAAATTTACCCGATTTTCTTTAAATTTTGTACACATGTGTGTCTTCGATGGAATACACTTTTTGTAAAAATTTAGAGCGATCGGCCCCTTGGGTACCACAATATACAATTTTTAAATATCGCTATATCGCATCAGATCACGGCAAAGTCTGAGCTCTGTGCTTTGTGAGCAGCGCTGTTCGCTGCCGCTGCGTCATTTGGTGGATGACGAGCAAACAGTGTGTGTGTGTGTGTATCCCCGATTAGAGAATTTACAAGAAAAATTTTAATTTTTATGGGTTGTTTTTATTTCTTTGTGAAAAATTTCGTACTTTCAGCGTCAATGTTGGTAGCTCCATTCACTTCGCTTCGCTGTATTGTCTACCTAAGAGCAAAAGCAGGACCAAGGCCATGGCATCTCGGTCTTGGTCTTGAAGGTTACGTCTTAGTCTTGGTCTTGGTATTGCGGTCTTTCTAGTAAAATTCTTGCAGAACAAAATTTTTTGAATAATATCTATATAACTAATCTATATGTATATATATAAATGGATGTATGTGTGTACATATGTATTTTTGATGTAGCATATCTCTGGAATGCTTTAATCAATGTTCACTTAACTTATTCATATAATTCTTAAAATCTTACGGTAATACACTCCTATCTTCTTTATAAGTGAGGATGGGAGCAACCGATGCTAGTTTAGATCCCATACTTTTTGGAATCGCTGATATGAATAGCGCTAGAAACACATATTTTCTCTATTTTCAGTTAGACAGCCATATTTTCAACAAAATTCTTTTTTTTTTGTCTTAATTCGAATAAGAAATTTAAAATTAAGTTGTGAAACATTTTTTAAAAAAAATTTGGGACGTAATGGGGGACATGTGAACCCCCGCAAAGGTGATGTACTATAGTATATAACCTTCCCCCACCAGCCAATAATACAAATGGATAATTTCATTAAAATTGGAGTGGAAACTGGAAAATTTTGAAAAATGAAAAATATGTCAAAAACTATATTAAAAATGTCAATACAATAACAACAAAACAATAATATTATTGGGAGTTCTTTCGTACAAAATTTACTTTTTTTTATCAAATCCGCACTTAACATTACGCCACAGAATACACAGTCTACCCAAACTTAATTGAAGTTTTCACGCGAAGGTCTCTTTAGATTGGATATTTTCTTCTCTTTGCCACACACAAGAGAGTTTCTCAACAACAGCTAAGAAAATGTGTTTACAAGAAGTATACCACTGCTTTCGAAAATCATCGTTGTGACAATCTTCACACAACATCGATCGTTGGTGCTTCACAAGCGTGTCTGTGTTGAAATTCCCCACCCTTGAGAGAAGGGATTTTGAATGAATTTTACAGGCCCTACTTTTACCAGTGGTTAACTTTATTCACGAAAACAAAAGTTTTAGCAAACTTGACAGCGTTAAAACACTCATTTAAATAAGGTTAATATAAAATTACTGCATAATTCCTATCCACACATGTGTTCTTACACAAACGACATGGAATATGTATGAATTAAAATAGGTGTTTCTAGTTTTGTCTTGTAAGTTATTGTGCAATTTTCCAAAAGGAAATATCCCAATTTTTGTGAATATAGATAATATTGTAGATATATTTTAATTTTCAAATGGGAACAAAATGTTAAGTAGAAAAAAGCATCTTTTCGTTTATTATTTTTCACACGACCATAGACGAAAATGACTGTTTCCTACACTTTAACCTAGTATCGGAAGTAGGCATTATCCACACCAGTGTGTTTACATAGAAAATACTATTGTTTTTTACAATCGCAGTCTAAGCGAACACACATTCTCACAGTAGTTTTGCATTGCGCATGAGCAGTTTAGCATTTATATTTCGCTTCCTGGACTTTTGTTCGACGAGGAATATTGCTTCAAGTTATATAATATTTGATTTTAAAGCATCTATCCACAGTCATATATACATATATATCATTTTAAAAATAAATTTTGTTTATAAAGATTCTGTTTTAATTTGTAAATTGCCACAGTTCTTGATTTTAAGTTTTTACCCCGTTTTGTGACAATTGAAAGTAATGATATTATACATCACCTTTCTACTGTCACATTTTCAACAGCATTCTTGCATGAGTGTGATATATGGAATTCAAAAATTTTGGATTTTCGGCATACATGCATGCATACCAGTTCATACTTCGTCATTCGCAGTCAACTCGAAATGTCATAAATTTTGCGTGTCATGCATTTATGACTGTAACCGTTTGGTTCAAATATTATAATGAGAGCCCCCTTTTATTACAACGAACCAACAGGTAACAAATCAATAAAGAAAACAGAGTATAAAGAAACGTTAAAAGCTGCATTTATACCGTTATCCGTGCTGCTCATTATAATCCGTAGTCTTCCTTTCCTTTTTACCTACGATCTCGAAATTTGTAGTTGTCAAATTTGGTGAAATACACCCCCAGTATTCGTAAAAAAATCATATAAATTTAAAAATTTGTAATACAGTTAAGCTACAATGCATGGAGCATTTTTATACATGCAAATGCAGTAGATACGTAAAATGAGAATATTCAGATAATATTGACGTCCTTAAAGAGTATGGATGCATATACAGGTACCTACTTAAGTTAAATTTTACATAGATTTCTTTAGGTATATGAAAAAGAGCAAACAAATTTATATACTGCTATAGTAAGTCGTAAAAATGTATAGTAAATAATTATATGTTATAAATAAATATACGTTTTTGCAGTGACAATGATGAGATCGTATGTACATAGGATATTTACCCATAAATGTCTAGTGTAATTTAAAAGAATGCTTACTGTCCATTTTTGCTTACCTGTTTACTGTGCAAAACTTCCTGTGTTAAAGTAAATTTTTTTCAAAATGTTGTTTCTCTTTTACAAATATGAATCTATATACGTGTGCATATACGAATAAACATTCTGTGCATAATATTCATTGAAGCTTGTCATATCCGTAACCCCATAGGGAATTTTTTCGGTTAAACTCAACAAAGGGATTAATGGATTTTTTGACGTTTCCACCTTGTTTTGAAAGTAAAACATTATTTAAATTTGTTTTCAGATGTCCGTTGTATTTTTTAATTAACTCTGTTCAATCAGCGAACATAAATATAAGCAAACATACAATACATCGAGTGTTTTGTAAGTGTAGGCACTTATGTTAATTTATTTTTTAAAAAACAACCCATAAAAATAAAATTGTTCATGTAAATTCTCTAATAGGAGATAGGTATGTGTTAAAATTTGAAAAAAATCGAGTTAATTGTTAAAAATTTTATATGGGCACCCCTCGGACCTCAGGGACTCACTCCAAAAACTTAACAAAACATTTTGTCCATCGGAGATAGAAAATTTAAAAAAAAAATCGGGTTGTTTTTTAAAAAATTTTTTTGGCAAAAAGTGTTGCCCATGGGAGATACACACATATATAAAATTTAAAAAAAAAACGTGTTAATTTTTTTAAAAAAATTTTTGGGGCCCAATGACCCTGGGGCCCGGGGTCTCCATCGGAGATACACATGTGTATTAAATTTGAAGAAAATCGGGTTAATTTTTTAAAAAAAAGTTATAGGGCCCCACGAACCCGGGCCCGGGGTCTTCAAATTTTTTACAAAAAGTGTTGTCTATCGGAGATACACATGTGTATTAAATTTGGAGAAAATCGGGTTAATTTTTTTAAAAAAAGTTATGGGGCCCCACGAACCCGGGCCCGGAGTCTCCAAATTTTTTATAAAAGGTGTTTTCCATCGGAGATACATATTTGTATAAAATTTTAAGAAAATCGGTTAAATTTTTAAAAATATTTGTATGGGAGCCCCCCGACCCCGAGGTCCGAGGGACCTGAAATAAATAAAATCGGGCTATGGGAAGTGGGTTAAAAATTGATCGCAAGATTCCATGGAACACAAATCCATACACAAACCCACACACAAACCCACACACAAACCCACACACAAACCCACAAACACACGGGCACGTGAAGTTAATATAGAGAATTTAAAAAACGGACGGTTCCCTGTATTTATTAGGATCAAAGTTTTAGCAAAATGGATGAAATTTTTTTGACGTTTTATGTTGTTTTGTTTGTTAAATAGATTCGTTTTGTTTATGACGTACCTTTGTTATGCAAGACACAACGTGACCTCTTAAAGCACCGTTATATTATTTATTCTTTTCTAATCTTCAGAAAGTTGAGAAAAACTGTTGCAGATATGGAATTTGTAGTAAAGTATGGCTATACAAATACTTTTACTATTATGCGCACCTTCATGAATTTCAAATGTGGAAGCACGGCACTCACGGTTGAGACAAAATTTTGTTTTGCGACACTTGAAGCCTTTTTAAATGAGTTTTAGCTAAGTCATTAAAAATTGGACATCCGTAGGATATTTTTGGCCTTATTACGGATTTAAACACAACACTTAAATTTGATTTTTTGTTAATAATATACAATAATACAATATACTAACAGCTTTATTAACTTGTACTATATAATATTCTACGTGATGTCATTCTTTTATCGAAAATAATTCCTAAGTATTTAACCTCATTCACCTAGTCGATTGTCTCAGTTCCGATTCGCAACGCTCTCAAAGGAATTTCACAAGTTCTTCTTCTAGTTAAAAATATTGCTCTTGTTTTCGATATATTAAGTCGTATTTTCCATCTTGTAAAATATGCCAAGTATGTCAGCATAGCATTACGCAATGCAGAAACAGTGGCAGCTCGAAGTTAGATGACACAAAGAAGACAGTGTCATCGGCAAAGAAAGAACGAGAGCAGGTTTTGAGAGGCGGCATGTCAGAAATGAAAATGTTGTAAAGCATTGCATTCATAACTGCTCCTTGGGGAGCTCCAAACGGTATATGGTACTGCTAAGATCTTCCACCCTTAATTGACACAACAAACGATCTTCCTCTCAGGAAAGAGTGGCAGTGGCAGTGGTGAAACGAATTCACACTGCTCAGGTGGGATAATGTAGTAAAGGTCAACGTGTTCTTGAATACGCCGAAGAATAATACGCTCAAGTATTTTACTTAGTGAGCTCAAAAGAGATATTGGGCGGTAGCTCGATGGATCCGCAGATTTTTTATCAGGTTTTAAAATTGGAATAATGGTGGCATCCTTCCAAGCTTTTGGAAAATAGCTAAGCGATAAACATGCAAGAATAATATTGTGTAAATATAATATTCCTAGTCTGGGGAGCTTCTTGACTAAGATGTTTTTTGATACGGTCAATTCCTGGAGCTTTTGCGATACGAAGCCTTTTAATAATAGCAACAGTTTCTCATACGGAAGGCAGACAAGGATATAAAGTTACTCCATGGAATTCCTTACCTTAGCACCTTATCTTCAATTGCAGCTCACTGACACTGTGATATCCATTGGTCAAGCACAAATCAATTGTAGAAGGTGACTTCCTAACCATGAAGGTAACAGCTGAGTAAACGAATTTTGCTGTTATTTAACCTAACCATAGTGCTAATGTTTTCAACTATTTCCGTTTTAATTTTCATTCTTCTTCATTCTTCATTTTCTATCTTCATCGTCACGATCGTTACGATAAATTTGAAAGTCAGGATCACTGTGAATTATAGAATTTGTTATTAAAAACTTCTACAAGTACCGCTTATGAAGTTGGTTTTCATAAAATAATATAGTTCAATAACTGGACGCTATTTGCGTTCCAGTATAAAAATTTTAATTTCGAATTATGGTTGTTGATTACCATAGATGAACTTATGGGCATATTCAAGTACAACCGAGAGTTGATCAATTGGAAATTGTTACACTTGTTTAGTTCATTGACAAGGTAATGAAAATCATACATTAATTGTGCCATACTAAGCAATTGATCTGTTCTGATGTTATTTTTAAATTCTCTATATTAACTTCACTTGCCCGTGGCTGGCTGGCTGGCTGGCAAAATCTTGTGATCAATTTTTAACCCACTTCCTACAGCCCGATTTTATTGAAATTTTGCACACATGTATATCTCCCATGACAACACTTTCTATTTCTATTAAATTTGAGGCCCCTCGCTCGGGCCGCGGGGTCGGGGGGCTCCCATACAAATATTTTACAAAATTTACCCGATTTTCTTTAAATTTTGTACACATGTGTGTCTTCGATGGAAAACACTTTTTGGAGCGATCGGCCCCTTGGGGACCCCAATATACAATTTTTAAATATCGCTATATCGCATCAGATCACGGCAAGTATGAGCTCTGTGCTTTGTGAGCAGCGCTGTTCGCTGCCGCTGCGGAATTTGGTGGATGATTTGGCCACAAAACGACCACGCAGTGTGTGTGTGTGTGTATCCCCGATTAGAGAATTTACAAGAAAAATTTTATTTTTTATGGGTTGTTTTATTATTACCTACGACTTCGATGAGGCTGCTGGTAGGACGGAGGAGCTACAAAAGATTGCGAATGTAGTTGTGTTTGTACTGGAAACCGATTATATGATGTAATTTGCCGTGTGAACTGTGAACTCCGTTGCAATGTGCACAACGTAATTTTTCCACTGGTATTTTTGATTTTGGATCAGTTGGGTTAATATTTTCTTAACAAATTTGTGACCTGTGGTTTTGCCACATTTAATGCATTTAGATGTCAAAAAACAGTGACAAGCCCAATGACCATATGACATACAGTTAGCCCATTGAGTGGGTCAAATTAGCTTTTTAAAGTTTATCTGGAAATTTACACTTAGGAAACCGATTTGATGAATTTCACACAACTTCTCTAAAGTCATATTATCATCTAGTTTGTACAATAGTTTGCGATTGTTTGTTGCCTTTTAAGCGATAGTTGAAATTTCACTTACTGTTTTACTAAAAATTGTTATTGGTGGAGGTTTTTTATTTACTTTTTCATTTTGATCTATTGTTGAAACTTAGGGACCGGTAACAACTCCGTTTAAAATTTCGAACCGATTATCGGAATTGTTGAATGCAAGAGGTGGTATCGAGTCCACACCTTTACCAACGTTGGCCTTTTGTTTTTTGGAACGTGTCGATTCATTTGAACTAGAGCGAATTCGATTAAGTCTAATTTGTTTTGGGGAACTGGTTCTTGGTTCGCGAAAATCCGAATTGTCAAAACCTGCATTAGTATTACCTCCGTTACTTGCGTACAAAATCCTTAACTAGTATGTACGCACTGTTTAATACGTATATTAAAGAAAAAAAATATTCGGAAAAAAAAATTTCTAATGAAAATAGAAAATTAAATTTATTTGTTCGTTGCTACGGAAAATAAACACTCGCGAAGACTGGCTTATTTTTTGTAAGTCGATTTATTGCTCTGCTAACTTCTCCTTAGCTTGCGGCGTCATAGTGTGGTCGTCGGTCATTGGTCATTTGGCCATTTAGCAACTCATCCAACCGCTCTGATATGCCTTTGAGATCGGCGAGCAGGTTACAATCTTTGTCTTTGCACTAAAACCACGTACTTTTTGGTAGAAAGTAGTACGGTCCTTGCTCTCTGACTTGTTCGAGTCCAAAAACGAGTATCTTCTTCCATTCTGCTTCCTTCCGCCGGTTGTCCATTGTTATTAATAATTGTTTTTAATATATATAATAATATATGGCATATTGTGATTTTTGTAAGACATCGCTGTTATGTCTGCTGTTATGTCTGCTTAATGTACTGACAGTACTGCTGTGTAAAATTGTCGCAACCGTACGCGAAATTTGATTAAAATTTGCTCAATTTGCAAACATTGTTGAAGAGTGTAATTTTCCATGATTAATGGGAAGTGTAGAAGTCAAACAAACCGCAGCTTAGTTCACGTATTATCAAGAAAAACTAATGGAAACCCATTTTTTGAATAAAATTTAATTAAATAAATAGTTTTTAATTATATCTTATTATTTTAATATCAAAAACTGATATGAAATTTGTTCTTATTGCCGTACTGGTCATTATAAAAAAAAGTAAGAGCGAATTTTCTATAGACTGATGACATATTGAACTTATTGCTCGAGAAATTCAAATCAATGATTCTTCACAAAAAACGATGCAGCACTTTTAATATGGAAAGACATCCTTTAGAAGGCTTTTTGAAATACCACAAAGTTTTATAATTCCCATTGACCAGTATATTTTATCCTGCAATTTTTAAGCCCTATGGCCACCTTTCATGAGTACCCATTATTATGTATATTCTCTTCATCGTTTAACCCACTTACCTTGCCGTAGGAGAGTACCGCCTGATATCATTTTTCCAGCTGTCTCCATTTAGGTTAGTAAGGGTCTTGTCTTTTGTTCAGGATTTCATCATAGCCAGTGCAAAAAACATTTTGTAAAAAGAAAAACTACCCATAAAAATTTAAATTTAAATTAAATTTAATTATATTTAAATTTTTCATGTAAATTCTCTAATAACCAAAATATGCGTCTAAAAGTAACCCACTATAAATGCTGAAAAATAAAAACTATCATCACTATCAAATTATAATAGAAAGTGTTGTCACCGGAAATACATAAGTGTGCAAAATTTCAATAAAATCGAGATTTGGGAAGTGGTTTAAAAATTGATCGCAAGATTCTACCACCGAACGAACGACAGAACCATGCCGACGCGAAGTTAATAGAATTTAAAAATTGAATTATTTATGTATGTGCAAAAATCGACTAAAGTAATTCTAAGTGGCTCCTTGGTTAAGTGCATAGATTTCTGAGCAGGGGGTTCGTAATTTAAATCCCAGGAAACACAAAAAAAAAACCGAGAGTAATAACTTGTTACGGAAAGCTTTTCATTGCCTGACAAGTTTCGAGTTGTTGCTTGTCGCAGTAATGAATTTGATCACAGATTGGCTGTCTTCCAATGTGCCAACCCTTCCAGCTATTGCGATACTGTCAGCTAGTGTCCCTACATGCTGCTTTATCGCTATGATCTCCGCCAAAAAGATACTAGCAGAGTCAGGTCGCTTATAGATCCTTGAAAGTTGAGTTTTTCAGAGAAGACTCCAGCGCCGAATCCATCTCTCATCTTGGATCCGTCGGTGAGTAGACTTAAGTCAAAAAGCTCCGATACTCGTCTTTCATACTTTCTCTATTCGGAAACTCAACGACAAAACTAGGACTTAAGTGTAGTTTAGTAGTTCAGTAGTCAGGTGAAGATGGTATCAATTGGTAACAACTGCAATATAGTCACTAATATTATTTGGGACGTTCAGTAGAGCCTTTTCCATGACTTCACTAATCACGGAAAGGTACTGCCCTGACACAAGTATAACTATGTCGTCTGCATACGCAACAGCTTTCGTCCTGTCCAACTCAAGTATACTAAGGACCCTGTTTATAAACATAAGCCTCAGTAAGGGCAATATTACCGCTCTTTTTGGGGAGTACCTTACCGCGGGAGTACCTCTGTCAACTGATTTGCTGCCTAAATTAGCATGGATTTTCCTGCTGCATAGCATGGGGATGATCCCTTGTTGTAGGAATTACTCCGCACCCAACTGAGTGAGAGCATCATGTATGGTATTATTGTGAAGATGGTTAAAAGTGCCTAAGAGTGGTAAAAGTGTATTTTTAAAGGTAAGGGAGTATTAATTGTGCATACTATCTCGTGGAGGGCCGTCTTCGTAGACCTGCCTTTAAGATAAGCATTTTGGTCTTTTGATACCGTCGTATCGTCGAAGCTTAGTTTGATGTGGTATTAGGGTCTGAAGTGTTTGGCAGATTCACGCCATTTTTTGGCTTCTTTGGGGATGAATACTTCATGTACTCATCTCCAACTTTAGCGAACATGGAACATATATTAGTCGTAAGAGATATTGACTAGCCAAGAAGTCGGCATATCTAGCGACTCCTGAAGCATAACAGGTTGTATGCCATCAAGGCCGGGCGATTTGTACGCATAAAAACTGCGAATGGTCCAGGAAACCTTTTCGTAGGTTATTATATGGTCTACTTTGCATGGCGGATCTTCCTGGTCTTCATGAGTGCTTAGTCGGTCAGCTGCACCTACAGAGAATTATGTGCTTATTAGAATATCTAGAGACTTAGACGTAATTCTGTCCATCTACCATGCGATCTTTTAATAAATGTCGGAAAGGTATTTTCTTTTGGATAGAATCTTACAAATTTCCCCGAGTATTTGGTGGTCTCAAAATGGACTGACAGAACTCCATCCAGGAACGTTGGTTAACTTTTCTGGTGTCTTTCTTGTTTCCTCTATGACTCTATCGGATGCTATCTGATGGTATCTGCAGCGTCTCTATCAAGTGAAGTACACGCTGCCTTATTCTTGGCGCCTACGGGCAATCGTTTTAGTTTTTGTCGTACACGCTTACTTAATTACGATACGTCGAAATTACGACTTCGAGGATTTCGACTTGTCGTAAGTCGATAGTCGAAATACGACAGATACATAATAGGCCCCCATCTAACTACTGCATAACATAAATTGGCATCATGGTACCAGAAATACATACGTGCTCGGTTTATTTAAGTCAACAACAATGATTGACTGATAACATCCAGTCTTCTAATGTAAAAGATAATTTTTGTCATACGTGTACTAATATACGAAAACAACCACAACCACAACCATCTCACCACAGACACAACTACAACCACAACCACAACTACAAACACAACCACAAACCACAACCATAACCACAACCGCAACCACAACCACAACCACAACAACAAACACAACCACAACCATAACCACAACCACAACCGCAACCACAACCACAACAACAAACATAACCGCAACCACAACCATAACCATATCCGCAACCAATATTTTCCATTGATAAAAATTAAAAATGTTCAAAAAAAACTGAGTGAGAGCTAACTGTTCGAATCACTGTATAACAGCACGGTTTATTTAAGTCAACAACAAAGACTGACTGTTAACATCCATCCAGTCTGCTAATGTAAAGGATAATTTTTGCAATACAAGTACTAATATACGGATACAACCACAACCACAACCACAACCACAACCACAACCACAAATACAACCACAATTCTATCTATTATACGCCGTCGCGTCGTGATCGGATGTGCTGCTTGCTGCGCATCGACACAAAATAAAAAAAAAATAAAAAACACAGCAATAATTGCAATAGCAAACAACAAAAAAGAGCAAAGTGTCGAAGACACGGCCGTGGGTTTTGAGCGTGACAACGTCTGCCCGGGACGAAGGAAAAGAAAACAAAGATCTTGTTGTCTGTGGGACATAAACACGGACAGATATATGTATTAAAAAAAATTTCTATACTAAATACAGTCCTACGACTTGCACCGTAGCTCATCACATACATCATCAACACATCACATTATATATAAATTATTTATAACCGAATTTTAATGTTCATAACCACTGTGTGTTGCTGCATATTGCATATTACTGCCCAAACACAGTAATGCAACTCACATACACACATGATCATCAATCACATCACATAAAATAGAATAAATAATTTATAAGCTGATTTAAATCTTCATAACAATTTATTGTGAGGTGGGTACATATTAAATATATCATATCACTGCACAAACATATTAGTAATGCAGTTGCGTCGATTGTAGTAGAAGAAGTAAGAGCTGTTAAAAAAATATGTGCGTGTGATCTTTACGCGCGGTTGGAGTGAAATTCTTTGAAGTTGTGGCCAATATTACGATTAAATTAAAAGGCACGAATCCCTTGAGAAATGGCTTGGTTCCAAAAATCCCAGACCCTATTGGCCAGATCCCAGAATTTCCATAGGAACAAGTATTATAGTCACATATTAGTCCCACATTCCGAGTTTTATACGAATCCCTTGAGAAATGGCTTGGTTCCAAAAATCCCAGACCCTATTGGCCAGATCCCAGAATTTCCATAGGAACAAGTCTTAAAGTCACATATTGGTCCTACATTCCGGGTTTCATACGAATCTCTTGAGAAATGGCTTGGTTCCAAAATTCCCAGGCCCTATTGGCCAGAACCCAGAATTTCCATAGGAACAAGTCTTATAGTCACATATTAGTCCTACATTCCGAGTTTCATACGAATCCCTTGAGAAATGGCTTGGTTCCAAAAATCCTAGGCCCTATTGGCCAGATCCCAGAATTTCCATAGGAACAAGTCTTATAGTCACATATTAGTCCTACATTCCGAGTTTCATACGAATCCCTTGAGAAATGGCTTGGTTCCAAAAATCCCAGGCCCTATTGGCCAGATCCCAGAATTTCCATAGGAACAACTCTTATAGGCACATATTAGTCCTACATTCCGGGTTTCATACGAATCCCTTGAGAAGTGGCTTGGTTCCAAAAATCCTAGGCCCTATTGGCCAGATCCCAGAATTTCCATAGGAACAAGTCTTATAGTCACATATTAGTCCTACATTCCGAATTTCATACGAATCCCTTGAGAAATGGCTTGGTTCCAAAAATCCCAGGCCCTATTGGCCAGTTCCCAGAATTTCCATAGGATCAAGTCTTATAGTCACATATTAGTCCTACATGCCGAGTTTCATACGAATCCCTTGAGAAATGGCTTGGTTCCAAAAATCCCAGGCCCTATTGGCCAGATCCCAGAATTTCCATAGGAACAAGTCTTATAGTCACATATAAGTCCTACATTCAGAGTTTCATACGAATCCCTTGAGAAATGGCTTGGTTCCAAAAATCCCAGGCCCTATTGGCCAGATCCCAGAATTTCCATAGGAACAAGTCTTATAGTCACATATTGGTCCTACATTCCGGGTTTCATACGAATCCCTTGAGAAATGGCTTGGTTCCAAAAATCCCAGGCCCTATTGGCCAGAACCCAGAATTTCCATAGGAACAAGTCTTATAGTCACATATTAGTCCTACATTCCGAGTTTCATAAGAATCCCTTGAGAAATGGCTTGGTTCCAAAAATCCCAGGCCCTATTGGCCAGATCCCAGAATTTCCATAGGAACAACTCTTATAGGCACATATTAGTCCTACATTCCGGGTTTCATACGAATCCCTTGAGAAGTGGCTTGGTTCCAAAAATCCTAGGCCCTATTGGCCAGATCCCAGAATTTCCATAGGAACAAGTCTTATAGTCACATATTAGTCCTACATTCCGAGTTTCATACGAATCCCTTGAGAAATGGCTTGGTTCCAAAAATCCCAGGCCCTATTGGCCAGTTCCCAGAATTTCCATAGGATCAAGTCTTATAGTCACATATTAGTCCTACATTCCGAGTTTCATACGAATCCCTTGAGAAATGGCTTGGTTCCAAAAATCCCAGGCCCTATTGGCCAGTTCCCAGAATTTCCATAGGATCAAGTCTTATAGTCATATATTAGTCCTACATTCCGAGTTTCATACGAATCCCTTGAGAAATGGCTTGGTTCCAAAAATCCCAGGCCCTATTGGCCAGATCCCAGAATTTCCATAGGAACAAGTCTTATAGTCACATATAAGTCCTACATTCAGAGTTTCATACGAATCCCTTGAGAAATGGCTTGGTTCCAAAAATCCCAGGCCCTATTGGCCAGTTCCCAGAATTTCCATAGGATCAAGTCTTATAGTCATATATTAGTCCTACATTCCGAGTTTCATACGAATCCCTTGAGAAATGGCTTGGTTCCAAAAATCCCAGGCCCTATTGGCCAGTTCCCAGAATTTCCATAGGATCAAGTCTTATAGTCACATATTAGTCCTACATTCCGAGTTTCATACGAATCCCTTGAGAAATGGCTTGGTTCCAAAAATCCCAGGCCCTATTGGCCAGTTCCCAGAATTTCCATAGGATCAAGTCTTATAGTCATATATTAGTCCTACATTCCGAGTTTCATACGAATCCCTTGAGAAATGGCTTGGTTCCAAAAATCCCAGGCCCTATTGGCCAGATCCCAGAATTTCCATAGGAACAAGTCTTATAGTCACATATAAGTCCTACATTCAGAGTTTCATACGAATCCCTTGAGAAATGGCTTGGTTCCAAAAATCCCAAGCCCTATTGGCCAGATCCCAGAATTTCCATAGGAACAACTCTTATAGTCACATATTAGTCCTACATTCCGGGTTTCATACAAATCCCTTGAGAAGTGGCTTGTCCATAGGAACAGGTCTTATAGTCACATATTAGTCCTACATTCCGAGTTTCATACGAATCCCTTGAGAAATGGCTTGGTTCCAAAAATCCCAGGCCCTATTGGCCAGATCCCAGAATTTCCATAGGAACAACTCTTATAGGCACATATTAGTCCTACATTCCGGGTTTCATACGAATCCCTTGAGAAATGGCTTGGTTCCAAAAATCCCAGGCCCTATTGGCCAGAACCCAGAATTTCCATAGGAACAAGTCTTATAGTCACATATTAGTCCTACATTCCGAGTTTCATAAGAATCCCTTGAGAAATGGCTTGGTTCCAAAAATCCCAGGCCCTATTGGCCAGATCCCAGAATTTCCATAGGAACAACTCTTATAGGCACATATTAGTCCTACATTCCGGGTTTCATACGAATCCCTTGAGAAGTGGCTTGGTTCCAAAAATCCTAGGCCCTATTGGCCAGATCCCAGAATTTCCATAGGAACAAGTCTTATAGTCACATATTAGTCCTACATTCCGAGTTTCATACGAATCCCTTGAGAAATGGCTTGGTTCCAAAAATCCCAGGCCCTATTGGCCAGTTCCCAGAATTTCCATAGGATCAAGTCTTATAGTCAAATATTAGTCCTACATTCCGAGTTTCATACGAATCCCTTGAGAAATGGCTTGGTTCCAAAAATCCCAGGCCCTATTGGCCAGATCCCAGAATTTCCATAGGAACAAGTCTTATAGTCACATATAAGTCCTTCATTCCGAGTTTCATACGAATCCCTTGAGAAATGGCTTAGTTCCAAAAATCCCAGGCCCTATAGGCCAGATCCCAGAATTTCCATAGGAACAACTCTTATAGTCACATATTAGTCCTACATTCCGAGTTTCATACGAATCCCTTGAGAAATGGCTTGGTTCCAAAAATCCCAGGCCCTATTGGCCAGATCCCAGAATTTCCATAGGAACAACTCTTATAGTCACATATTAGTCCTACATTCCGAGTTTTATACGAATCCCTTGAGAAATGGCTTGGTTCCAAAAATCCCAGGCCCTATTGGCCAGATCCCAGAATTTCCATAGGAACAAGTCTTATAGTCACATATTAGTCCTACATTCCGAATTTCATGCGAATCTCTTGGGAAATAGCTTAGTTCCCAAAGTACTGACATTTAAAAGTGTGAGCATTAACAGTGACCACAACAGTGTGAGCATTCTGTTGATCACAACAGTGGACATTTAACATTTGACTTTTTGAACATGCACCCCATGTAGTGAGACGTTGTCACGTCAACAAAACCGGTTCGCGTGTGCCAATATTTGTTAGTGCAAAGTGCAGTGTGTGGTGTCCGTTCATCCCATCCTCAACAGCTCAACTAAAGTATTTAAACAATTATGTTGTTGTATGCTTGCATACGCAATGAGATGATCTAATTAGTTAGTAATTAAATAACGGATTGTGAGTATTTGTTTCTTCTGGTGATTTGACTCATTTTTTCGTGAAGGCATAAAACTGGCGACAATTTGTGTTAATAATCCATTTTGAGACATCCTCTTCTCAATTCGGTTAAAATTCTGATACATCGGAATATAATCTGCCTGGTTATAGCTTGGTGCCATTATTTTTCCCTCGACACGGACTCGCAATCTATATGCGGGGTGATGTTGCGTTTCAGCTTTTGCCTCAATTCAGCTAAAGTTCCAATCCGGAATTCAATTTCATTTGGCTCAAAGTAAAGGTACAAGAGCGCAACATCTACTAATGTTTCCTTTACAGGAGCCCCAATTAGACAGTGTTTCAACTCAGAGCGAGTTTGATGCTCTGTCTGATTCAATCTTAAGTATTGTCACAAAACATCTTAAATATAAAATGGTTAATGCGTGGCTTTGCCACTCTGGCCAGACAACACCCGAAAGAAGGTCTGTTGACATATTCGCTGAGTTTAATAACTTTACTCAGCTTGTAAATGAGCCTACACGAATACCTGCCATTGCAAACCATTCCGCAAACACTCTTGACTTTTTCCTTACCTCTCGTCCTGATAAATACTCCATCGTCAGACCATTGTGTAGTATCTGCTAATTTCTCGTTAATAAGGCACGTAGTTAGAGAAAAAACTACAAAAAAAACCATATGACAATACGAGAAAGTCGATTGGGACGGACTTAACAACTTTTTTTGGGAGAATTAACTGGTCGCTATTGTTTCGCGCCAGCGTCGTGGACCAGGACCATCAGTGTAAGGGTGTCAAACCCTTTAAACGTGCGCGAATTATAAAAAAACCGAACCACAACAACACATGTGTACAAAATGTTAAGAAATTCAAGTTAATTTAAAAAAAAACAACCCATAAAAATACAATTTTTCATGTAAATTCTCTAATAGGAGATGGGTATGTGTTAAAATTTGAAGAAAACCGCGCTAATTTTTAAAAAATGTACATGTACACCACACGTGGTCAGGGCCCAATCACTCCAAAACTGTTAAACAAAAGTTTTGTCCATCAGTGATACACATGTGTTTAAAATTTGAAGTAAATCGAGCTAATTATTAAAAAAATTATATGGGCCTCGGGCCTCAGGGCCTAACTCCAAAAACTTTACAAAAAAAATTTTCCATCGGAGATACACATGTATATAAAATTTGAAGAAAATCGGGTTAATTTTTTTTGAACAATTTTTATGGGCCCCATGACCCTTCAAACCCTGTCTCCAAAATTTTTGCAAAAAGTGTTGCCCGGAGATACACACGTATAAAAAATTAAAAAAAAATCCGGTTAATTTTTAAAAAAAAAAATTGGGGCCCAATGACCCAGCGGCCCGGGGTCTCCAAAATTTTTACAAAAAGTGTTTTTCATCGGAGATACATGCGTATATAAATTTTGAAGAAAATCGGGTTAATTTTTTTAAAAAAAATTTTGGAGCCCCACGACACCGGGGCCCGGGGTGTCCAAATTTTTACAAAAAGTGTTTTTCATCGGAGATACACATGTGTATTAAATTTGAAGAAAATCGGGTTAATTTTTTTTAAAAAGAAGTTGTGGGGGCCCACGAACCCGGGCCCGGGGTGTCCAAATTTTTTACAAAAAGTTTTGTCTATCGGAGATACACATGTATGTTAAATTTGAAGAAAATCGGGTTAATTTTTTGAAAAAATTGTATGGGGCCCCACGAACCCGGGCCCGGGGGTGTCCAAATTTTTTACAAAAAGTGTTTTTCATCGGAGATACACATGTGTATTAAATTTGAAGAAAATCGGGTTAATTTTTTTTAAAAAGAAGTTGTGGGGGCCCACGAACCCGGGCCCGGGGTGTCCAAATTTTTTACAAAAAGTTTTGTCTATCGGAGATACACATGTGTATTAAATTTGAAGAAAATCGGGTTAATTTTTTTAAAAAAAGTTATGGGGAACCACGAACCCGGGCCCATGGTCACAATTTTTTTTACAAAAAGTGATGTCTATCGGAGATACACATGTGTATTAAATTTGAAGAAAATCGGGTTAATTTTTTGAAAAAATTGTATGGGGCCCCACGAACCCGGGCCCGGGGGTGTCCAAATTTTTTACAAAAAGTGTTTTTCATCGGAGATACACATGTGTATTAAATTTGAAGAAAATTGGGTTAATTTTTTAAAAAAAAGTTATGGGGCCCCACGAACCCGGGCCCCGGGGTGTCCAAATTTTTTACAAAAAGTGTTGTCTATCGGAGATACACATGTATGTTAAATTTGAAGAAAATCGGGTTAATTTTTTGAAAAAATTGTATGGGGCCCCACGAACCCGGGCCCGGGGGTGTCCAAATTTTTTACAAAAAGTGTTTTTCATCGGAGATACACATGTGTATTAAATTTGAAGAAAATCGGGTTAATTTTTTTTAAAAAGAAGTTGTGGGGGCCCACGAACCCGGGCCCGGGGTGTCCAAATTTTTTACAAAAAGTTTTGTCTATCGGAGATACACATGTATGTTAAATTTGAAGAAAATCGGGTTAATTTTTTGAAAAAATTGTATGGGGCCCCACGAACCCGGGCCCGGGGGTGTCCAAATTTTTTACAAAAAGTGTTTTTCATCGGAGATACACATGTGTATTAAATTTGAAGAAAATCGGGTTAATTTTTTTTAAAAAGAAGTTGTGGGGGCCCACGAACCCGGGCCCGGGGTGTCCAAATTTTTTACAAAAAGTTTTGTCTATCGGAGATACACATGTGTATTAAATTTGAAGAAAATCGGGTTAATTTTTTTAAAAAAAGTTATGGGGAACCACGAACCCGGGCCCATGGTCACAATTTTTTTTACAAAAAGTGATGTCTATCGGAGATACACATGTGTATTAAATTTGAAGAAAATCGGGTTAATTTTTTGAAAAAATTGTATGGGGCCCCACGAACCCGGGCCCGGGGGTGTCCAAATTTTTTACAAAAAGTGTTTTTCATCGGAGATACACATGTGTATTAAATTTGAAGAAAATTGGGTTAATTTTTTAAAAAAAAGTTATGGGGCCCCACGAACCCGGGCCCCGGGGTGTCCAAATTTTTTACAAAAAGTGTTGTCTATCGGAGATACACATGTATGTTAAATTTGAAGAAAATCGGGTTAATTTTTTGAAAAAATTGTATGGGGCCCCACGAACCCGGGCCCGGGGGTGTCCAAATTTTTTACAAAAAGTGTTTTTCATCGGAGATACACATGTGTATTAAATTTGAAGAAAATCGGGTTAATTTTTTTTAAAAAGAAGTTGTGGGGGCCCACGAACCCGGGCCCGGGGTGTCCAAATTTTTTACAAAAAGTTTTGTCTATCGGAGATACACATGTGTATTAAATTTGAAGAAAATCGGGTTAATTTTTTTAAAAAAAGTTATGGGGAACCACGAACCCGGGCCCATGGTCACAATTTTTTTTACAAAAAGTGATGTCTATCGGAGATACACATGTGTATTAAATTTGAAGAAAATCGGGTTAATTTTTTGAAAAAATTGTATGGGGCCCCACGAACCCGGGCCCGGGGGTGTCCAAATTTTTTACAAAAAGTGTTGTCTATCGGAGATACACATGTGTATTAAATTTGAAGAAAATCGGGTTATTTTTTTAAAAAATAGTTATGGGGCCCCACGTACCCGGGCCCGGGGTCTCCGAAATTTTTACAAAAGTGTTGTATATTAGAGATACACATGTGTATAAAATTTGAAGAAAATCGAGAAAAATTTTGTAAAATATTTGTAGGGGAGCGACCGATTGCCGACCGACATCCGTGCCATGGGAAATTGAAGTTAATATAGAGAATCTAAAAAAATTAATGTGGGATCCCTCGGCCCTAGGGCCCGATACCTTCCACATTTTAATTGAAAGTGTTGTCATTGGGGATACACATGTGTAGAAAGTATAATAAATTGGGCTTTAGGAAGTGGGTTACAAATTGATCACAAGATTTTGGCTTGCCAGCTACCGACCTACGCCTACGCGATGTTAATATGGAGAATATAAAAATGACAAATGAAAATATAAGCACATAAAATCGTTCCATAAAGTCGGTATAGTTACCGACTTTTTACATTTAGAAGTTAGGTATTATTAATATTTTGTTATTGCAACATTTGCCGTTCTGATCGACTAATGCGGTGTATAATGTTAACGTATTGATAATATATGTATAATACCGCACCTATTGATCATTTTTATTATGTTTTGAAAAGAGTTGTATCTACCTGCATGCCTCCTTTATACGCTGATGGTATTAATACACCAATACACCGAATCCTACAATCGGAATGAAAATGGATTTGTATGTTTGTTTATGATATCCTTTTTAAATTATCTATACTTGTGTATATAGATCAATGTTGTCGACTAGCTATTTAACTATAGAGTGTTTATTTATATAAGCGCTATTTGTATTAGATTTCGTCGAGTGATTTTGTCACGATATTTTTTGTTATCATGAAAATTGGACGGAAAAAGTCATTAGAAAAAATGGTAATTGAATGAATGGAGAATGTAAATTTCTCCTTTCCTTGGTTTTATTTATGCGCTATATAACCAATCCTTTCAGATTGAATAAAACTA
Organism: Nephrocerus scutellatus; assembly: GCA_947095585.1. Lineage (NCBI taxonomy): Eukaryota > Metazoa > Arthropoda > Insecta > Diptera > Pipunculidae > Nephrocerus > Nephrocerus scutellatus. Next base: position 63,516,965 of record OX352764.1, on the reverse strand, counting down.
TTTTGATATTTTTTTGGGTCTTTTAAAGATGCAAACTGTTAATATAGTATTCACATTTGAAAATCATCAGATTAAGTACGACGCATGTAACAAAATTCAAGTAAACATGCAACAGCAATTATAAATTTATTGACGGCTAGATTTGTAGACTGATGGAAGTCTAAAGTTTAAATAACCTTCTGATTTGGTAATATTGATAAAAAATAATTTATTGATTCAAGTGTAATCAGGAACAAATATCAAACGGAGCCGCATAAAATATCTTTAAAGTGGTCGCAGTGAAAATGCTATAACATTAGTGGTCTTATATATAATCAAGCTCAGTCTTTTTATAACTTTGAACGATTATCAACTGATAAGATCTATATTCTGTAATATAATTTCGAACCCTAGGCAAACAAATACGCAACCAGTATATGGTATAGTTGCATTTATACTACTATAATTTAATGCCGAAGAAGTTTTTTAAGTTCAATGAAAACTTATACACAACATGTTATAAAAATTTATTATTGCATTTTTACAATATAAATGAAGAAAATAAGCTACGTAGCTATTAACTTTCGTGCACACTTAACCCTCTAATGCTTTGATTCGTCTAATGGCGGACTTTTGTTTTGACGTGACAACGTCTCACTACAAGGTATAATGGGGTACTTATTCAAAAAGTTAAATGTTAAGTGAGACACTGTTATGTCCCATGTTAAGTGAGACACTGTTAAATTTCCCACTGTTGTAATCAACAGTGAGACACTGTTCAGCGACACACTTTTAAGTTAGCCACTTTTAAATGTCAGTACTTTGGGAACTAAGCAATTTTTCAAGCGATTCGAATGAAATTCGGAATGTAGGACTTAGATGTGACTATAAGATTTCTTCCTATGGAAATTCTGGAATATGATCATTATGGTCTGGAATTTCTGGAACAAAACAATTTCTCAAGTGCCTTTTAATTTAATCGTAATATTGGCCACAACGTCAAAGAATTTCACTCCAACCGCCCGTAAAGATTACACGCACATATTTTTTTAACAGCTCTTACTTCTCCAACTACTATCGACGCAACTGCATTACTGTGTTTAGGCAGTGATATGCAAATCCAATATGCAGCCACCTCACATAAAATTGTTATGAACATTTAGATCAGCTTATAAATTATTTATCTGTTGTATTTGATGTGATTGATAATGATGTATGTGATTTCAATAACATACAATCAAGCTCAAGGCATGAGCAGAACGAAACAAACATATGCAGTAGTAGGCTGCGGTCAAGAAATCAGCCGCGGCACAGTTTATGGTGCATGTTGGTCAAAAATTCACTTCTCCAGCCAATGCAGTAAAGAAAAATCGACTGCGCACTTTAATTTGATGCAAATAGGAAAATGTAAATGTCAAATTGTCGCCCTACAAGCAGACTGACTGTAAGTCGGTTTAAAATGTAGCCGCAATTTCGTGCATACCGACTGCCTGCCATTTTTTTGTGCAGCACAAGCTGCGAAGTTACTTAATTCTTTACCGCAGCCGTAGTCATAGTATAGTCTCTGTTCATTTATCTATCAGTGCTCTTCTCTGTTTGTTCTATTAACATAACATTGCATTGCTTTGAGAGAGAGAAAAAAATACAAAGGTTACAAAAAAGAGGCAAGGCCATTCACAAGTTGCAAGCGACGTTGCTGTTGCTGCTATTTCCTTTTCTTTTGGCTTATCTTATCCTTACTCATGTATACAGTAACTATAGTGAAGTTCGATTGCTGGTTTGATGTTGATCGTAAATTGGATGTCTGCCACTGAACAACGAATCTACCATCGACCATTGAGTCAACTATCAAACATCATACATGGCATTAAGCATCGGTTCAAAATAACTATTCGATCAATTACAGAAATAAGAGAACATTGCAAAAGAAATTTAATGAGAAATAATTGGCCTGCATGTTTCAAAGCGACATTCTTACCATAACATTTTGAAGCATGGGCAGCACTACTCACTACTTTTCTCTTCTAATTTAATTTAAAACTACTCAAATTTTTTATGAGTTGAAACCAAAAGCTTCATTACTGTGTTTGGGCAGTAATATGCAATATGCAGCAACTTCACAGTTAGTGGTTATGAACATTAAAATTCGCTTATAAATAATTTATATATAATGTGATGTGATGATGATGTTTGTGATGAGCTACGGTGCAAGTCGTAGGACTTGTATTTAGTATAGAAATTTTTTTTAATATATCCGTCCGTGTTTATGTCCCACAGACAACAAGATCTTTGTTTTCTTTTCTTTCGTCCCGGTCAGACGTTGTCACGCTCAAAACCCACGGCCGCGTCTTTGACACAGCCTACCCTTCTCTTTTTATCAGATGAATCGCGTGCTATATAATCTCTCTATATATAAAAAAACAACCCATAAAAATTTTTCATGTAAATTCTCAAATAGGAGATACACATGTGTGCAAAGTTTGAACCGGGTTAATTTGAAAAAAATTAATATTAGAGCCCCTTCACTTCAAATTTTTTACAAAAACTATTGTTACCGGAGATACACATGTGTAGGAAATGTGTATGGGAGCCCCGGACCTTGGGGCCCGATCACTTCCAAATTTCAATAGTAAGTGTTGTCTTTGGAGATAAACATGTGTTGTAAATTTTAAGAAAATCGGCCTAATTTTTGAAAAATTTATGTGGACACCCCTCGGGGCGCTGGTTCCATTCACTCCAAAAATTTTACAAAAAGTTTTGTCCATCAGTTATACACAAGTGTTTAAAATTTAAAGAAAATCCGGCTAATTTTTAAAAAATGTATATGGGCACCCCTCGGGACTTAAATTTTACAAAAAGTTTTCTCCATCGGAGATACACATGTGTTTAAAATTTGAAGAAAATCGAGCTAATTTTTTAAAAATTTATATTTCCATTCACTCCAAAAAATGCACAAAAACTTTTCTCCGTCGGTGATACACACATGTTTAAAGTGTGAAGAAAATCTGGGTAATTTTTAAAAAAATCATATGTCCGCGGGGCCCATTCACTACAAAAAATTAACAAAAAGTTTTCTCAGTCGGAGATACACATATGTTAAAAATTTGAAAAAATTGGGCTAATTTTGAAAAAAATTATATGGGCACCCCCGGGCCTCAGGGCCCATTCACTCAAAAATTTTACAAAGAGTTTTCTCCATCGCATATACAAATGTGTATAAAACTTTAAGAATATGGGGTCAATTTTTAAAAATTTATACGGGCACCCTTCGGCCCTGAGGCCTGAGAGTCGCGCAAAAACTTGAGAACGACTCGACCGATTTTGAATGTTTTTTGTTCGTCTGGATACAGGGGTGGTTTTGGAAAACCCCAAAGGAAAAGCCGAAAAATTGAAAAAATAAAATTTGGGTTTTTTACGGGAATTGTGTATCGGAATGCACTTAGCAATTGTATTTCATTTATATAGCCACTTTGGATTACTTTCAATAGATGGCGTTTGTGGCGGACCTAACCTATCGTTTGAAATATGCATTTCATCTATATGTATATATAAAAATCTCGTGTCACGGTGTTTGTTCGTTGCGATTTTCTGTTGGGCTGTTGTCTTTCAAAAAATCTTTTTATTGTTGTAATTTTTAATTGTTTTTATTTTAATTTATTTAACATATTTTTTTTTTCAAGTATTTCGTTATTTTTACATTGTGAAATGAATTCTTATTTTGAAATTCATTTCACTAATATTCGCGGCTTTAAGGGTAATTTTAACTCCATCGTAGTGCATCTTCACGCGAATAAACCTGCGGTTCTTAGTTTATGTGAAACGCAGGTTTCTTTTATGGGTACCCCTAATGATTTTCAATGTCCGGGGTATTCTCGTGTCGACTGTTTAGTTCCGCATCGAGGGGTTGTTCTCTTTATTAGAGATTATATATGTTTTAGTATTCCTAATTTTAATGTTCCGAAATGTAATCCCTTGTTCAATACGATATGGATTGAAATTATAATTGCAAACCATTCAATGTTTATTTGTTCCCTTTATCGTAGTCCAAATTTGTCACCTTATGACACTATTATTGAATTTGATAATTTATCGGAAACAATTGACAAGATTTACGAATCCTCACCAACTTCAGAATTAATAGTCTTGGGAGATTTTAATGTCCATAATGATTCTTGGTTGACATTTTCGAATGGTAGAGATCGATCAGGTGAATCCGCAGAACTATTTTCAGATACCAATCTTCACAACACACAACACAACTCGTAGATAAGCCAACTAGATATCCCGATACAACTGGTCAATCACCTCACCTATTAGATTTATTTCTAACTACTATGCCAGATAAATATTCAATTCATTTATCTGCTCCATTAAGTCTTTCCGACCACGCTCTGGTATTAGCTAAATTTTCAATAACCCCAACCCTTGTAGAGTCAACAAGTAAAAAGCTACTCTGGCACTTCAAAAATGCTAACTGGGAGCTTCTGAATAAATTTTTTAGCTCATTTGATTGGTCAACCTGCTTTTCCAACAATAATGCTGATGAAGCATCACAACTGATCACGTCAACCATTCTGCAAGGAATGAAAAATTTCATTCCTTCCTCCTTTAAGAAAAGCAATTTTCGTAATAATAAGTGGTTTAATGATAACTGCAGGTCAGCAGTCGCGAGTAAAAAATCAGCTCATTTGGACTACGTTAATTGCCCATCCGTAGAAAACCTTGTTAAGTTTAGAATAGCCAGAAATAGAGCTAACGCTATTATTAATAGGTCCAAAATAATAAATGACCAAAAGATTCGAGATGGTATGCGGAAAATTTTAGATTGTGATTCAAACATTAAAAGCTTTTAGTCATTTGCAGCAATGGTTAAAAGAAACTTTGCAGAAAAGACTTCTTCTGTTCCTACTCTATTCCATAATGGTATTCTTTATAAAACTGATATTCAGAAAGCAAATCTCTTAGCTTCGCATTTTGCTAGTGCGTCAACCCTTCCATTTTCTAACAAAAGTCCACCAATTCTCCAGAATGTAGGCCCTGGTATGTCTTCAATTTATTTCCGTCGTCGGGTTGTTTCCAAAATTCTTAAAGAACTTGACACCAATAAAGCAACTGGACCCGACGGTATTCCACCATTTTTATTGAAAAAATGTCATCATACTTTGGCAAAACCGCTTAGCAAATTGTTTTATATCTCAATGAAGACAGGTGTTTTTCCGTCAATTTGGAAAATAGCTAATATTCAACCCGTCCCGAAAAAAGGTGATAAATCTGCACCTACTAACAACCGCCCTATTGCTCTGTTGTCAGTTTTATCAAAAGTAATGGAATCTATCATTAATTGCAAACTAATGAGCTATCTGGATTCGAATGCTCTTTTATCCGATGTTCAGTATGGATTTCGAAAAAATCGATCTTCAGGTGAACTATTGACGTGCATGACTCATTGTTGGGAGCTAAGCATTGAAAATCTAGGCGAATCAAGCGTTGTGTCCTTGGATATTTCTAAGGCTTTTGATAGAGTTTGGCATATTTGTCTTATTAATAAGATTCGTGCGCTCAACTTACACCTCTCTCATTACATGGATTGAAGATTATTTATGGAACCGCAAAATAAAAGTGGTATTGAATGGCTTTTCCTCATCTTCGCATGAGATCAATGCTGGCGTTCCTCAAGGGTCATCCTTATCGCCAACATTATTCTTAATATATATCAATGACTTGTTGTCTTCTATTTACAACATGTGATATCCACTCATTTGCTGATGATACGACGTTATCGGCTTCCATGGAGTTTGTTAGTCAAAAAGAATGCAATTCTCGCTTGATTGGTTCGCGTGAATTAATGAATTCGACAATTCTGTCGAACATTCAAGTTATTCTTGATTGGGGCAGATCTAATAGGGTGGAATTTAACCCAAATAAATTCCAGGCTTGTCTTTTTTCTCAAAAGGCAATTCAACATTACGTAGCACCAGTAATTAATGGTGCCACTATTGCGAGATCAGTTTTACTTAAGATGTTAGGTTTGAAAATTGCTAGTGAACTTTACTGGAAGGAACATATTTATGAAATCTCAAAAAGAGCGAGCCAATGCTGGGGCTTTATAAGACGTTGTAATTTTTACTTCAGCCCCTCTGAAGTATTAAGATTATATAAATCTTATGTTAGACCAATTTTAGAATTTAATTCATTTGTGTGGGGTGGGGCTCCAAGATCGCATTTGGTTCATCTTGATGGAATTCAAAATAGAGTTATCCGTTTGATAAACGATGTAACAATTACTTCATCTTGATTCTTTGGAGCATAGACTTAATGTTGGAGCTTTATCTGTTTTCTACAAATTTTACAACGGTATATGTTCTTCAGAAACCCGTTCTCTATTCCCAGGTCCTTTTGTCAGCAACGTTAACACTCGTTTGAGGTCTAATCAACATAGTTTTGCCTTAAAACCGTTCTCATGTAGAACCCAACACTTCAAATCGTCCTTTTATCCGAGAGTGACTTCGATGTGGAATCAATTGGTCGACTCCGTATTTCCCGAATATTATAATTTACAGGCCTTCAAAATAGCTGTAAACAACTTTCTGAAGGACGACCGTTACGTTCATTAGAGGATAAGATTATTTTATATAAAAAAATTATTATTTTTTGTATTATTTATAATATTTGTTTTTTATTTTGTAATATTTTCTTGGTCAAGGTTTTTTGTAGTTTTCCCTGACCATAATTCACTGATAAAAGTATTTGGTCTCGCGTCGTTTTAGTTTCGTGTTCGTTATTTCGTATTGCTTTTTTCAATGAATCAGAGATAATTCTGAGAAAATAAATTGAAACCGGCTATAAACGTGAGGAATGTATTATATTATAAATCACATTCCTTCGAATTTTTTAATTTTTAATTTCAATAAAGGGCATAGCCCAACTTATTGCCGTGACGAAAGTCATTCAGGGTCTTATCCCTTGGCAATGAGTCTTTAAAAAAAAAAAAAACTGCTCCGAAACGGCTCTACCGATTGTTATGAAATTTTTTATTTAAATTTGGTAGGTATGAGAATATTTAAAGTATCATACCGCTAGGTGAAAAAAAAAATGAGAGCGACTGGACTGATGTGGCTAACTTTTATTTTATAAATTCGCCATAGTCCGAATAAGGTTTATGCGAAAAAAATAGAAAAGTTTCACGGAGAATTGTAAAATTCGGAAAAAACTGAAAGTGCTGTAACTCACGACTCGAACGTTCGTTGTAGTCATGGGAAACAAAGCCAATTACAAAAAAAAGTCGAAAGATTCGCACAAACAGCAAAAATCGTTTTGTTCGTTATGCTCCCGGAGATATTTTTAGCAAAATACAATTCGGAAAAATTTGGAAATAACTCAATTGAATGTTTTCGGTGAAATGAAAACTCTGGAAAAACGCATTTCAGCCTAAATTAAAATAAAACTAAAATTGTGTTGATTCGCGATATGTCCAACAAAAGTCGTTATTTCATATCTGTTCCAATAGATTCCAATTGTTCAGGTTACGTGCGCAAATGTCATTTGACAGCTGATCCATTTGCACTGTCTTTCTTTCTTTGTGGGCAAAAAGATCTCCAAAAGACCCCAAAAGACCATCAAAAGGCCACTAAGACCCCGAAAAGAATCACAAAAAGACCTCCGAAAGTCACTCAAAATCCCCAAAAGAACCACAAAAGACCCCCAAAGGCCATCAAAAGACTCCCCGAAATACCACAAAAAGACCCTCAAAAGAAAAGACCCCCAAAGACCCCCAAAAGACCCTGAAAGGACCTCCAAAATACTCCCAAAAATACCCCAAGACCAAGAAGACCCTCAAAAGACCCTAAAAAGACCATCAAAAGACCCCCCAGAGGACCCTCAAAAGACCATACCGAATCTCATACAAATCGGTAGAGAAATTACTTAGTTCCCAAAATTTTAAAAATGTAACACAATAATGTGATCAATACTGTGACTCAAAATCGCAAAACAAAATTATTTTTAATTATTACTAGCTGATCCCGGGCGCTTTGCTACCCGCCCACTGACGCCACGCCCACTTACACCCGCGTTTCCCGGCTGCCCCATCCCACTCACCCCCGCCCACTCACCCCTGCCCACTCACCCCTGCCCACTCACCCCCGCACACTGACCTCCCGCCCACTGACCATCCACCCACTGACCACCCACCCATTGACCTCATACATACTGACCCACCGCCCACTGAACTCACACCCACTGACCTCCCGCACACTGACCTCCCGCTCACTGACCACCCACCCATTGACCTCATACACACTGATCCACCGCCCACTGAACTCACACCCACTGACCTCCCGCCCACTGACCACCCACCCATTGACCTCATACACACCGACCCACCATCTACTGAACTCACACCCACTGGCTGCCCCATCCCGCTGACCACCGCCCACTTACCTCCCGCCCACTGACGCCACGCCCATTTACACCCCAATAACTAACCAACTCACCAATCCAGAAAACTATAGAATCGACACTTATACAGGCAAAAAATGTACACTTGTTCGAATATTCTTTATATTTATATGATGATTATATACAGGGAAAACTACTTTTTCCCAAAACCTTCTCTATAGAAAGCCCAACTGTTCCGATCGTACACAGATACATGCAAACAAAAATTTTTAAAAAATTTACCCGATTTTCTTCAAATTTTACACACATGTGGGTTCGGACGCAAGGCCCTTATACATTTTTTAAATATCTGTACTGGCATCAGATATTCGTCTCCCTTTATGGACTGTGTGCGGTGTGTGCTGCGCAGTCGGCTGTGCTGCATGGTTTTGGTGGTGGTGGAGAGAGAGAGAGAAATCTTAGCGCACGCACAAATGAACCCAGCAAATGAAACGAGACATACATGTTTTATGCTTTTAAGCTCGCACGACAAGCCTATTGTGTAGTTCCGGCTGGTGTCTTGGACGGACTTGCAGTGGATGCGTTCATCAATGCTATCCGAGATGATCAATTAAAACTTCATTTGAGGACAACAACCAGAGGAAAGTCGATAAATGAAATGTTGGCATAGGCTTTGGAATACGAAGCAGATAGTTTGTCTACTGATTTAGTTAGATTGCGCAAATTGGAAACTGATGACATCACACAAATAGAAGCCCTCATTGATGGGAAGATAAGAAAATCGAAGATTGGACGCTTCCAGAACGACAGGAATTCCACTTCTTATTCCCGTCCAAAATGTTTTAGATGGCAGAAACCTGGACATTTCATCCGCGACTGCAAGGAACCAAGACCGGTACAAACTACAATACAGCCAGTGAATCGTGTCAAGAGTCCTGAACATTTACGGCAGACAGGCGCATCACAGATGAATGAAGTGAACCAGCCAGCTTACCTCGTGGCTGCAGATCAGGAAAAGTAAGTCACACCAGCTTTACTAGGCGTAAGCTGGTGAATAGGGAAGAGATCCCCAAGGTCATGGAAAACATTGCCAAACGTGGAAAGGACAGCAACAGCTTGGTTGTTAGTGGTGTGTTAGAAGGAAAACCATGTACGTTTACTTTGGATACAGGAGCTTCCAGACTTTCAGGTCAAATGGAAAATTTATTTCGTCATAATTTGAGGACAGCGACAGGTGAAGTTGCAGCAATTAAAGGAGAGTGCTCCTGTAGTGTCATGTTTGGAGGAATACGGTTTTCTCATCGGTTTATTGTTGCCACAGATGAATGCATATTGGGCTTGCATTTCATGACAGAGCACGAGATGTCCCTTTATCTAAAGAACCACGTGTTAAAATGGCGTAATGTGGAAGTACCCTTGGAAATAAATGACAACCAGAGTGTTGGGCTAAGAGTAATTGCTGAAGAAAAAGTGGAGATACCACCGATGTACGAGAAAATCATCTATGGCAAGGTGAACGGTGATCTTGGGGACAGTACAGTAGGAATGATGTAGCATACTTTTAGGCTATTTGAAAATGTAACCGCCTGAAAGTTTGAATCATTATGTACTGGTCAAAAATGTAGCCAAACCGGTTTTTGCGGTTTGGCCGGTTTGTGTTTTGAACATGTAGTTTATTTTTAGAAAATGCCTCATTACATAGAATTAGTTGTAAATAAGGGAATAAGGCTACAATTTTCTGGTCTTTTCTCGATATTTCTATATATTGGAAGTTTCGGGAAGCTTTTCAATGAGTATAAAAGGTGGCGTTCGCAGCAGAGAGTTCAAAGTTGTTTGGAATTTAACCAGTCAAGTTGTAAAAGTTCTTGCAAAGTGATAAAGATACCACCCAAGAGAACTGTTGTAAAGTACAAGTACTATAAGTGTTTTTGTGTGCATTTACCAGTTGTCCAGTATAAAATTGTGAACTTGTGTTGAGTTTACTGTTTGCGAATTTAGGTTGTTATTTTTAAATTAATAAACTTGTGTTGTGGTTTATTTGCGAAATCCTTAATGAACTCGAAAGCCTTAATTTCGTAACAATATCAATTCAGTTTTTGTTTAGGATGGTTCACTGATGTGTGGAAGGAACTGTAAGCATATTTATTCCAAAAAAACCACTTCTTGGAGATCAGTTTTACTTAAGATGTTAGGTTTGAAAATTGCTAGTGAACTTTACTGGAAGGAACATATTTATGAAATCTCAAAAAGAGCGAGCCAATGCTGGGGCTTTATAAGACGTTGTAATTTTTACTTCAGCCCCTCTGAAGTATTAAGATTATATAAATCTTATGTTAGACCAATTTTAGAATTTAATTCATTTGTGTGGGGTGGGGCTCCAAGATCGCATTTGGTTCATCTTGATGGAATTCAAAATAGAGTTATCCGTTTGATAAACGATGTAACAATTACTTCATCTTGATTCTTTGGAGCATAGACTTAATGTTGGAGCTTTATCTGTTTTCTACAAATTTTACAACGGTATATGTTCTTCAGAAACCCGTTCTCTATTCCCAGGTCCTTTTGTCAGCAACGTTAACACTCGTTTGAGGTCTAATCAACATAGTTTTGCCTTAAAACCGTTCTCATGTAGAACCCAACACTTCAAATCGTCCTTTTATCCGAGAGTGACTTCGATGTGGAATCAATTGGTCGACTCCGTATTTCCCGAATATTATAATTTACAGGCCTTCAAAATAGCTGTAAACAACTTTCTGAAGGACGACCGTTACGTTCATTAGAGGATAAGATTATTTTATATAAAAAAATTATTATTTTTTGTATTATTTATAATATTTGTTTTTTATTTTGTAATATTTTCTTGGTCAAGGTTTTTTGTAGTTTTCCCTGACCATAATTCACTGATAAAAGTATTTGGTCTCGCGTCGTTTTAGTTTCGTGTTCGTTATTTCGTATTGCTTTTTTCAATGAATCAGAGATAATTCTGAGAAAATAAATTGAAACCGGCTATAAACGTGAGGAATGTATTATATTATAAATCACATTCCTTCGAATTTTTTAATTTTTAATTTCAATAAAGGGCATAGCCCAACTTATTGCCGTGACGAAAGTCATTCAGGGTCTTATCCCTTGGCAATGAGTCTTTAAAAAAAAAAAAAACTGCTCCGAAACGGCTCTACCGATTGTTATGAAATTTTTTATTTAAATTTGGTAGGTATGAGAATATTTAAAGTATCATACCGCTAGGTGAAAAAAAAAATGAGAGCGACTGGACTGATGTGGCTAACTTTTATTTTATAAATTCGCCATAGTCCGAATAAGGTTTATGCGAAAAAAAATAGAAAAGTTTCACGGAGAATTGTAAAATTCGGAAAAAACTGAAAGTGCTGTAACTCACGACTCGAACGTTCGTTGTAGTCATGGGAAACAAAGCCAATTACAAAAAAAAGTCGAAAGATTCGCACAAACAGCAAAAATCGTTTTGTTCGTTATGCTCCCGGAGATATTTTTAGCAAAATACAATTCGGAAAAATTTGGAAATAACTCAATTGAATGTTTTCGGTGAAATGAAAACTCTGGAAAAACGCATTTCAGCCTAAATTAAAATAAAACTAAAATTGTGTTGATTCGCGATATGTCCAACAAAAGTCGTTATTTCATATCTGTTCCAATAGATTCCAATTGTTCAGGTTACGTGCGCAAATGTCATTTGACAGCTGATCCATTTGCACTGTCTTTCTTTCTTTGTGGGCAAAAAGATCTCCAAAAGACCCCAAAAGACCATCAAAAGGCCACTAAGACCCCGAAAAGAATCACAAAAAGACCTCCGAAAGTCACTCAAAATCCCCAAAAGAACCACAAAAGACCCCCAAAGGCCATCAAAAGACTCCCCGAAATACCACAAAAAGACCCTCAAAAGAAAAGACCCCCAAAGACCCCCAAAAGACCCTGAAAGGACCTCCAAAATACTCCCAAAAATACCCCAAGACCAAGAAGACCCTCAAAAGACCCTAAAAAGACCATCAAAAGACCCCCCAGAGGACCCTCAAAAGACCATACCGAATCTCATACAAATCGGTAGAGAAATTACTTAGTTCCCAAAATTTTAAAAATGTAACACAATAATGTGATCAATACTGTGACTCAAAATCGCAAAACAAAATTATTTTTAATTATTACTAGCTGATCCCGGGCGCTTTGCTACCCGCCCACTGACGCCACGCCCACTTACACCCGCGTTTCCCGGCTGCCCCATCCCACTCACCCCCGCCCACTCACCCCTGCCCACTCACCCCTGCCCACTCACCCCCGCACACTGACCTCCCGCCCACTGACCATCCACCCACTGACCACCCACCCATTGACCTCATACATACTGACCCACCGCCCACTGAACTCACACCCACTGACCTCCCGCACACTGACCTCCCGCTCACTGACCACCCACCCATTGACCTCATACACACTGATCCACCGCCCACTGAACTCACACCCACTGACCTCCCGCCCACTGACCACCCACCCATTGACCTCATACACACCGACCCACCATCTACTGAACTCACACCCACTGGCTGCCCCATCCCGCTGACCACCGCCCACTTACCTCCCGCCCACTGACGCCACGCCCATTTACACCCCAATAACTAACCAACTCACCAATCCAGAAAACTATAGAATCGACACTTATACAGGCAAAAAATGTACACTTGTTCGAATATTCTTTATATTTATATGATGATTATATACAGGGAAAACTACTTTTTCCCAAAACCTTCTCTATAGAAAGCCCAACTGTTCCGATCGTACACAGATACATGCAAACAAAAATTTTTAAAAAATTTACCCGATTTTCTTCAAATTTTACACACATGTGGGTTCGGACGCAAGGCCCTTATACATTTTTTAAATATCTGTACTGGCATCAGATATTCGTCTCCCTTTATGGACTGTGTGCGGTGTGTGCTGCGCAGTCGGCTGTGCTGCATGGTTTTGGTGGTGGTGGAGAGAGAGAGAGAAATCTTAGCGCACGCACAAATGAACCCAGCAAATGAAACGAGACATACATGTTTTATGCTTTTAAGCTCGCACGACAAGCCTATTGTGTAGTTCCGGCTGGTGTCTTGGACGGACTTGCAGTGGATGCGTTCATCAATGCTATCCGAGATGATCAATTAAAACTTCATTTGAGGACAACAACCAGAGGAAAGTCGATAAATGAAATGTTGGCATAGGCTTTGGAATACGAAGCAGATAGTTTGTCTACTGATTTAGTTAGATTGCGCAAATTGGAAACTGATGACATCACACAAATAGAAGCCCTCATTGATGGGAAGATAAGAAAATCGAAGATTGGACGCTTCCAGAACGACAGGAATTCCACTTCTTATTCCCGTCCAAAATGTTTTAGATGGCAGAAACCTGGACATTTCATCCGCGACTGCAAGGAACCAAGACCGGTACAAACTACAATACAGCCAGTGAATCGTGTCAAGAGTCCTGAACATTTACGGCAGACAGGCGCATCACAGATGAATGAAGTGAACCAGCCAGCTTACCTCGTGGCTGCAGATCAGGAAAAGTAAGTCACACCAGCTTTACTAGGCGTAAGCTGGTGAATAGGGAAGAGATCCCCAAGGTCATGGAAAACATTGCCAAACGTGGAAAGGACAGCAACAGCTTGGTTGTTAGTGGTGTGTTAGAAGGAAAACCATGTACGTTTACTTTGGATACAGGAGCTTCCAGACTTTCAGGTCAAATGGAAAATTTATTTCGTCATAATTTGAGGACAGCGACAGGTGAAGTTGCAGCAATTAAAGGAGAGTGCTCCTGTAGTGTCATGTTTGGAGGAATACGGTTTTCTCATCGGTTTATTGTTGCCACAGATGAATGCATATTGGGCTTGCATTTCATGACAGAGCACGAGATGTCCCTTTATCTAAAGAACCACGTGTTAAAATGGCGTAATGTGGAAGTACCCTTGGAAATAAATGACAACCAGAGTGTTGGGCTAAGAGTAATTGCTGAAGAAAAAGTGGAGATACCACCGATGTACGAGAAAATCATCTATGGCAAGGTGAACGGTGATCTTGGGGACAGTACAGTAGGAATGATGTAGCATACTTTTAGGCTATTTGAAAATGTAACCGCCTGAAAGTTTGAATCATTATGTACTGGTCAAAAATGTAGCCAAACCGGTTTTTGCGGTTTGGCCGGTTTGTGTTTTGAACATGTAGTTTATTTTTAGAAAATGCCTCATTACATAGAATTAGTTGTAAATAAGGGAATAAGGCTACAATTTTCTGGTCTTTTCTCGATATTTCTATATATTGGAAGTTTCGGGAAGCTTTTCAATGAGTATAAAAGGTGGCGTTCGCAGCAGAGAGTTCAAAGTTGTTTGGAATTTAACCAGTCAAGTTGTAAAAGTTCTTGCAAAGTGATAAAGATACCACCCAAGAGAACTGTTGTAAAGTACAAGTACTATAAGTGTTTTTGTGTGCATTTACCAGTTGTCCAGTATAAAATTGTGAACTTGTGTTGAGTTTACTGTTTGCGAATTTAGGTTGTTATTTTTAAATTAATAAACTTGTGTTGTGGTTTATTTGCGAAATCCTTAATGAACTCGAAAGCCTTAATTTCGTAACAATATCAATTCAGTTTTTGTTTAGGATGGTTCACTGATGTGTGGAAGGAACTGTAAGCATATTTATTCCAAAAAAACCACTTCTTGGAGGGCTTATAATTGCGTTTCATTTACAATCTACACAGAAGTACCTGCTTAGCTGTAGGGTTGACCGGGGATAGTTGGCCCCAGGGGCGTTCGAGATTTATTGCGAAAAAACAGATTTTTGCCTTCGTGAGTAATTTTTTTGTTTTCTTTTCGTTTTCTTTTTTCGCAGCGGTTTTTGTGTTTAAGTCAAATTTTTTTTAAGATAGAGAGCGAGTACATATTCGTGATCATCACAGCTGGTATTTTTTTGTTGTTTTTATTTCCTACTACCGAAAAAAATCATTGAGTACCGACAGGCCGATCGGGGTAAGTTGACTCATTTTTAAATTCTCTATATTAACTTCGCGTGCCCGTGTGTTTGTGGGTTTGTGTGTGGGTTTCTGTGTGGGTTTGTGTGTGGGTTTGTGTGTGGATTTGTGTGTCATGGAATCTTGCGATAAATTTTTAACCCACTTCCCATAGCCCGATTTTATTGAAATTTTGCAGACATGTATATTTCCGGTGACAATATTTTCTATTAAAATTTCAGGTCCGGACCTCGGGGTTTCCCATACAAATATTTTAAAAAATTTACCCGATTTTCTTAAAATTTTATACAAATGTGTATCTCCGATGGAAAACACCTTTTGTAAAAAATTTGGAGACTCCGGGCCCGGGTTCGTGGGGCCCCAAAATTAAAAAAAAAAATTAACACGATTTTCTTTAAATTTTATATACGTATGTATCTCCGATGAAAAACACTTTTTGTAAAAAATTTGGAGACCCCGGGCCCCAGGGTCATTGGGCCCCAAACATTTTTTTAAAAAAATTAACCCGTTTTTTTTATTTTTATATACGTGTGTATCTCCGATGGGCAACACTTTTTATAAAAAATTTTTTAAAAAACAACCCGATATTTTCAAAATTTTATCTCCGATGGACAAAATTTTTGTAAAGTTGTGTAAAGTGTAAAGTAAAGTGTAAAGTTTTGTATCTCCGATGGACAAAATTTTTTGTAAAGTTTTTGGAGTGAGGGTCCGAGGGGTGCCCATATAAATTTTTTAAAAATTAGCTCGATTTTCTTCAAATTTTAACACATACCCATCTCCTATTAGAGAATTTACATGAAAAATGTTATTTTTATGGGTTGTTTTTTATTTTAGGTGAAAATGAGAACATATGTTAGGAAAAACCAAGAGGAGCAACCAGCTTATACTTGGAAAAGGAAAGAGTATACGATCTGTTGCTCATGACCATGGGATTCCTTACAAACCATGCAAAGATATGTTAAAAAATTTAAGCAGAAAAAGTTGGAACATCCTTACACCCCTATAGCTGAGCTGTCTCTTGAACTCTTGAAACTCTTTATTTTTAGTTTTTGTTTCAAATAAAATTGATTTGTTATTCTATTTTTTATAGTTTTATTATCAAAAAGGTGAAAATAAGAATATAGTCAACTGACCCCATACCCTTAGCCAATTTACCCCGGTTCTGGGGTTACTTGACTCATTTGAGGTTGTTGTGTAAAATTAAGAAAATAGGGTCTTAAAACTAGCTAATTTTAGAAGACATATTTTTTTTACAAAGCGAAAAAAATGTTTTAAAAAAAGGCATTTGATTCGTTTTGATATCTTTCTTAGTTTTTTTTTAAATAAAAGATAAGCAAATTTTGAGTCTACTATCCCCGGTCTCCCCTACTTGGCAACGTATATTTTCTTTATTAATCTAGTATCATGTATGACTTAGTTTTTGAGATGTAAGCATTTAACCAGGAAAATTAAGATTTTTTACATAAAAAATTGTTTTGAGTATTTCTATCTCCTAAACGAAGTATTTTTAACTGTCGGTGAAAAACGAAAAGAAGAGGGGGTTTTAAGAGGGTCTTGAGTGGCGTCTTTGGTGGTGACGAGGGGGTCTTCTGGAGTCTTGCGGTTGTCTAGTAGAGTGTTTAAGTGGAATCTTAAGGAAGTTTGGAAAGTGTATTAAGGTGGTTTTAAGAGTGTGAAGTCTTGAGGGTTTCTTAAGGGGTTCTTAAGTGGTTAAGTGAGGAGCAGTGCCAAAGGGCGTCTTGAGTGGGGTGTTGACGGAATTTTGAAAAGGTCTTGTGGAGGTCTTGTGTTTAGAGAAGTTCTTGAGAGTGTGGTTTGAGGAGTTTTGATTGGGTTTGGGTATTGAATGGGTCTTGAGGCGGTCTTTGGAGATTCTTGAGTGTGGTTTGTGGAGTCTTGATGGGGTTTGGATCTTGAAGGCGGTTTTGTGGAGGTATTGGGGGGTTTGAGGCGGTCTCGATGGTGTTTCGATGGGGGCTTATACGGGTTTTTGATGTGGTTTTGAGGGAGTCTTGATTTGGACTTGGTGGGGGTCATGAGGTGGTCCTGAGGGATTTTTGGAGGTGGTTCTGGAGAAGGTCTTTTATTTATTGTTACCAACATTATTTTTCACGACATCATATTACTTATCTAATAGGAACTAACATGTTTACACATATATTACATTAGCCTCTATATATTTTGCAATGGAAGATTTCTTAAGCACTGTTTCATCAAATCTACATAAAATAAGGTGGCTGGTCTAGGGACTAACTTCTCGCAACATTTAGTGTTGTGCGCTTTATATTATTGCACACAATTGGAAGGAACTTACCATTTAAAAACGTATCAGAAAGGCGAATTGACAAGCTTTCTGTGACAGGTATTTCTCTCGGACGTTTGTCAGACATTTGCGAAAGGTGGGACTTTGAAAGATATCATTGGATTTATTCTGGAATTAACTTCGCGGGCCAGTGGCTGGCTGGCTGGTGGGCAGAATCTTGTGATCAATTTTTACATACTTCCTTTTTTTTTATATATAGAGACTTATTGCCAAGAGAATCTCAGAATTCTCTCTGATTAATTGAAGAAGCAATGCGAAAAAACGAACACGAAACTACACGACGCGAGTCCAAATGCTTTCATCAATGGATCATGGTCAGGAAAAACTACAAAAAACCTTGAAAACCCACCAACCTTGAAAATATTACAAATTATAAAAATATTGTTAAAAATACTGATAAACATTTTTTTTTTTTTAATAAGCAACTTATGAATACTTTATCCATCATCCTTCAGGAAGTTGTAACGGCTAATTTGAAGGCCTGCAGATTATAAGATTCGGGAAACACGTGCTCGACCGATTGATTCCACATCGAAGAGAGACTCTCGGAAAAAAGGAGGATTTAAAGTGTTGGGTTTTAAGGCAAACCTATGTTAATTGGACCTCAAACGAGTGTTTACGTTACTGAGAAAGGGACCTGGAACTAGAGAACGGCTTTCTAAAAAACATTTACTGTTGTAAAATTTGTAGAAAACAGATAAAGCTCCTACCTTTCGTCTGTGCTCCAAAGTACCAAGAGACGAAGTAATAGTTACATCGTTTATCAAACAGATAACTCTATTCTGAATTCCATCAAGATAAACCAAATGCGATCTCGAAGCCTCACCCCACACATATGAATTAAATTCTAAAATTGGTCTAACATAAGATTTATATAACCTTAATACTTCAGAGCGAGTGAAGTAGAAGTTACAACGTCTTATGAAGCCCAAACATTGGCTAGTTCTTTTTGAAATTTCATAAATATGTTTCTTCCAGGAAAGATCACTTGATACTTTTAAACCTAACAACTTAAGTGAATCTGATCTCGCAATAGGGGCACCATTAATAACAGGTGAATCATAATGTTGAATTGTCTTTTGAGAAAAAAGACAATACTGGAATTTATTTTGGTTAAATTCAACTCTATTAGAATGACTCAATCGAGAATGACTTGAATATTTGACAGAATACTCAAATTCATTAATTCACGCGAACCATTCAAGCGAGAATTGCATTCTCATTCTCTGACAAACTCAATGGAAGCCGATAGTGTTGTATCATCAGCAAATGAATGGATATTACAGGTTGTAGAAGACAACAGGTCGTTGATATATATCATGAAGAGCTTGGGCGACAAGGATGACCCTTGAGGCACGCCAGCATTGATCCCATGTGAATCTAAAGATATACCATTTAATACAACTTTTATTTTACGGTTCCATAAATAATTCTCAATCCATGTAATGAGAGAGGAGTGTGGTCGGGCTGCGGGGTCAGGGGGCTCCCAAACAAATTTTTTTGTCCGGCATCAGATATTTTATATTATAATTACTGTGTTATGTGTGCGTTGTGCGCTTTGAGCAGCGCTGCTTGCTTAACGATTGGGGTTGTTTTGTTGTTGGGTTGCAGTGCTTCGTATGTGTTTTTATATTTAGAGTTTATAGTAGAATTCAGTATACTTTTGGTTATTAGAAAATTTACATGAAAAAATTTAATTTTTATGGGTTGTTTTTTACCATTTGATTTGTAATGGTGAACGCATATATTTTATATCATTGCAAGAAGAACCACAAGAAAATTAAAATTCACCTTTTCTGTTCTCACAAACTGAACATAGAAAATAGCACGCGTGAATAAAATCTTATAAAATGAACAGAAATTAAAATCAATTACGTTTTTATAATTTATTTCCCCATTTATTATTATTATTCTTTAATACTTCTATAAAGAATTCACTTATCAAACTCAAAAGTTTATTAAAAATGGCCAATTCGGCAAAAATATTGTGTGATTGTTGTCATCGGATATACATGTGGGTTCGAAGTTTGAATAAAATCGGACTTTATGAAGTGGATTAAAAATTGATCACAAGATTCCACCAGCCAGCTACCGAGCCACGGGCAGGGGAACCTAATAAAGAGAATTTAATAAAAAAAAACAACCCATAAAAATTAAAATCTTTCATATAAATTCTCTAATAAACAAAAATATGCGCCTAAAAGTATACTGAATTCCATTAAAACACATGCGAACACATGGTTAAAAAAACAACCACCAAATTGTAAAGCAGCGCTGAGCACAGCGCACACAGTCATAACAGTATGGCGTGATCTGATGCCGTTATATGGCATGATTTTAATAGAAATAGAAATAGAAAAGAACATGTGTGTACAGTTTCAATAAAATCGGCCTTGGGAATTGGTTTAAAAATTGATTGCATGATTCCACCAGCCACCGACTCATAACAGACAAACACATGCTGACGAAATTAATATAGAGACTTTAAAAAAGGCACTGTGGAAGATTGTGTTATTTCCGTTCCAATTTTTTTCATATATGATTGAAGGATGTTTTATTCTCTACAGATTAAATGATTTTAATAATAGACATGATGCAATGGTTTCACATGTTAAGTTATAATGTTTTTTGACGATATTCTTGAATAAATTACAGGCTTAATCAAGTGTTCAATTACCATTTAAATATAAACAATTATTATAGTTAAAGCCTGTACATGAAATTAAGTTTTTCTATTCTTTAATTCTCTATATTAACTTCGCGTTCGGATGTTTGTATGTTTGTTTGTCTGTGTCTAGTTAGCTGACTGGCCAAATCTTCTGATACATTTTTTATCCACTTCCTAAAACCCGATTTTATTCGAACACTGCAAATGTGTGAAGTGATTGGATTCCAGGGTTCGAGGGGCTCCCATATAAATTGTTCACAAATTATATGCTCGCACTTCAATAAAACAGTATAATTTTAGGCACTTTTTTTAATTCTTTCATCTGCATTCCATGTGTTTTTTTAATTCTCTATATTAACTTCGCGTTCCCGTGGCAGGCTGGCTGGCTGGTCAGATCTTGTGATCAATTTTTAACCCACTTCCCATATAATAGCCCATATAAATTATCTAAAAATTAGCCCAATTTTCTTCAAATTTTAAACACATGTGTCCTCGTATCTCCGATGGAGAAAACTTTTTGTAAAATTTTTGGAGTGATCGGTCCCTGATGCATGAGGGGTGCCCATATAAATTTTTTAAAAATAAACCCGATTTTCTTCAAATTTTAAACACATGTTCATCTCCGATGAACAACACTTTTTGTAACATTTTTTGAGTGATCGGCCCCTAGGCCTTTACAATTTTTTTTAAAAAATTTAGTCGATTTTCTTTAAATTGTATATATGAATATGTGTTTCTCCGATATACAACACTTTATATGCACCATATATGTAAAAGAAACTATAGTAATAATGAAAATTTTGAACTCTGGATTTTTGCAGATTTACCCATTTCCACTTAAATTCATATTTAAGCTTTTTACTTATATGGTGAGTTCCCAGTTGATTTTGGGAGAAATCGGCCAACCGGAAGTGCCAGTTTACTTGTACAGTTTTTCGAGTTTTTGCAAATATCTCAAATAGTAAAGCACTTAAGAGAAATCTGTTAAGTGCAAAAGAAATTAATATACATTCACTGAAAATTCCGTACGTAAAAGAAAGTCGTGCTGTGAACACACCTCCATTTTTTTGTAAACAAATTGGAGAACTCGGGTTCCTGGCTTTTTTTTAAAAGAAACCCGATTTTATTCAAACTTTGCACAAATGTGTATCTCCGATGAAAGAATTCAAACGAAACGTTTTAATTTTTATGGGTTGTTTTATATTGTTCCGTGTTTATAGTGGAAACGTCATTTGGTTTCGACGGCAACCTACGTATTGAACAAGTTTTCACAACATTATGTCATTTGGTTATTAAAGAATTTACATGTAAATTTTTAATTTATTTGGGTTGTTTCTTTATTTTTATTTAAAAAAATGATGATGTGGTCACCATACGACTTTCTTTTACTGACGAGCCGGGAATCTTTAGTAAATGTATAACATATATTTTTTTTTTTTTGTAATTTTTTTTGCATTTTCTCATAGTAGTTTACTACTACGACTACCACTTCCGTTTGGCCGATTTCCGCCAAAATCAACTGGGCCCTCCCAATTTATGTATAAAGCTTAAATATGAATTTTCGTCTCAATCAATTCAGCCGTCTGGGCTGTAGAGTGGACAGAGAGCCACAGACACACAGACAGAAAGAGATGTTTTTTTTCCTTTTTCTGACTCAGGAGATACGGTAATGGAAATCTGCAAAAATCCCGAGTTCGAAAATTTTCATGATTACTATACTTACTTTTACTACTAGTAAAAGATAGTAAAAATAATAATCTAAGTACATGTTTCAAATGAGTACTTCCCTACTGAAGCGATTTGCAACATAGGTATATATCTAATAATAATTACGTTTACATTCATCTCTTCAAACGAAAGGAGATAACATAAGTCCAAGCATTCAAACACTTGTGTTAGCTTCTGTAAATATTTTATTTTTCTCCCTGTTTTTGTGTGTGCCTTGTAAGTTCTTTGAGACAGTCGTAAAATTGCTTGCGGGCAGAGAACAGATGAATGCAAAACTGTATCTAATGCGTATTAGCGAAAGGCGTGTTAAGGGTGGAAAAGCGGAATTACAGAGATATCTACGTATCGCAAACAATTCACACTTTTCGAAGAGATTTTTTTAGTTTATAACGTTCCGACGCTCGTAATAACTACTGAACATTCGGAGGTATTTCAATATAAAAAAATACATATCCTTTGCATTGAAATGCACACATCAGTAGCGATGGATTTCACAAACTAACTCAAACCAATTGCAAATGATTATGCATATTGTTACAAAATTAGTAGCAAAGAAAATTTTAATTGGTTTTTGACCGTGACTTTCTTTTATATCGAAGTAGGTTGAGTTGGTAATATATTATTAATAATAGCAACAAGCAAATTTAAGTTTTTAATTTTAATGCGATTTTTTGCTGACTAATAAATTTCGTCCAATTATATTTGTATTATAATAAGTTTTCTTATGTGTAAAACGTTATGAAATGTACCGTAATTTTATCCTAAAATTTACACAATGTTGTTATATAAATGCAGCAACAACAAAAATTAAAAAAATCAGCATAGGTTTGAAAGCAAAACACATCCACCTGTACGGTCTTTATTGAAATTCTAACATAATTATTTATCTAGTGTAATCCACCTTACACTGTCATTAATTCACCCTAATCAACCGCCTTAACACATTCCAAATCCAAATAAAATAAATGCGTGTTTAAAGATAACATCTGTTCGTCCACACCCAAATAAATGGAGCATGACAAAACAAAAAAAGGAATAAAAGGGTATAAATTTGAATCGAATCCCGAACAAAATAACAATTTGACAAAGTTCTAATTCGTTTCGCATATACATATAAAAGGAAAATAGGGATCATTTCAAAGGGAATCAACGCAAAAGGAAAGACAGTGCATCGAAACAATATGACACAGAGTGAGAAAGAAATAAATCCAAATGTGCAGGCTGGGGTAAAAATGTATGCGGTAGCATCATCATCAACAGCAATATAGGGTTGATGAGGACATTGATGACGGGGATGAAATCTTCGCTGCATAATGTATTATCATTATTATGTATTATCAGCACCTTCGCCATCCCACTATTTTGATCAACATCAGCCTTTAATACCATAACAGGCCAAACAGATTGTTAAACTATAAAGGTTATCAAGGTGCATGCTCAATTTTACCATATAATTTGGAAGGTGGACTATCCACCCTATTATTTCCGTCATTTACGAAAATATATCTCTTTGTCTGTAAAAAATTGGGAACGACTATATGATTTGTGCTAATGTGTAGCCAATATAGCTGATAAGCACACATTTTGTGTATACTAACAATTTTCTATTTCTGATCACTTATCAATTACATTTTTACAGATGAGCTGCCTTACGGAATAAATCGGCTGGTTAAGACTGAAGTTTTAGCTACAACATCACCAACATCAAGAATTGAAGAGAACAACAATAATACAATTAGCTCATTAGCGAAAAATTCTTTGCTGGCTTGGAATACAAGCAATGATAACTTAGACAGAGAATCCGGGTCACCATCAAGGAGTAACTCGAGATCACCACAAAACACTGATACGTGTCGGTCGACACGATCACGATCGAGTTCTCTAGAATTGGAGGTTGACTCACCACCGCCTCTTTCACGTAGCCGTTCGAGTCCATTTAGCTCTCCATCTTCTTCAGAGATTCTTGTAAGAGCGAGTTCAAAGAAGTCTGAAATGTTCTCCGTGTCTGCTTTATTACGGCGCGATGAACCATTGGTATCCAAGTCACATATTCCAGTTAATCCTTTTGAAGCATTTCGTACTGGCTACCAATCAAACTACGATCACTCAATGTTCCAAAGGCCGATGATATCACCGTTCCCTTGGTTGGCGGCTATTGCATTCCACCAAGGCCAACAACCAAATATGAGCTCAAGGTAAATTACAATTTATTTTATAATGTAAATTAAGTTCAGAATAGAGACATGTAATATACATGTATATACAAGTTCTGATTCCCATTATATAATTATAGTTACCATACGACATCACAAGAAGATTACTTCCGCCTGCGCAACCTAATGGTACCATTACAAACTGGACAAAATAGTGGTGTACCTCCAAATACCCATTTGGGATTACCACATCCTCCACATTTGCATTTTCACCACATACCTAAATGGCCAGGATTATCACAATTTAGTGACCTATACTCCTGCATGAAATGTGAAAAAATGTTCTCAACGCCGCATGGGTTGGAAGTACATTCCCGACGCACTCATCATGGGAAGAAACCGTATGCTTGTGAATTATGCAATAAAACCTTTGGTCATGAAGTCAGTTTAAGTCAACACAGGTATATACATATTTTACAGTGCTTCAACAATTATATATAGAATTGCTACTTTATGTTATAAAACCAAAACTGCTTTATTTGGCTAACCTTCGCTTTTAATTGAGAGAAGCAAAAAAAAAAAAAAATTACATACGTTTTACACTAAATACTTTTTATTTTTGATTGAGTATACAATACACTACCTGAAAAATATATTGCGATAAAAAATGTCTAAAATTTAAAAGATTATTAGCGAAAATTTGAAAACCGTAGAAAGGATAATCTCTTGTAGACTCCTTACACAATCAATCGATTGAAACATCATACATATATGTTCTATTTTTGGTGAATTGGAAGATTGGAAGTTTCTGGAAGCTTTTCAATGAGTATAAAAGGTTGCGTTCGCTGCAGAGAAATTATTAGTTAATTGGAATTTAATCAGTCATGTTATAAAAACAAAGTGATTAAGCTACTACCTAAAGTACAAGTAATAAATGTGTTTGTGTACATTTCAAGTTATCGCCAGTATAAATGGTGAACTTATGTTATTTTTGCTGTTGGTTAATTAAAGTTATTATTTGTAAATTAATAAACTTGTGTTGTGTTTTATTTGCAAAATAATTTACGAATTCGAAAGCCTAAATTTCGTTACAATTAGTGTCAGAAGTGGGATTTTGCAAATTGTGTAAAATTTTGCAAATCGGAAAACAATAAAATTTTGCAAATCGTTGGACAATAAATAATAAAATGGAAAGTGCAGTGAACATTAAATCCTTTAGTTTCCAGGAAGAGCTTGGAAGGCGAGGCCTAAGTGCCGCTGGAAATAGGCAAGAGTTATTTCTCCGATTGCAACAAGTTGTTAAAGCATAATAACAGCAGGCTGGAGAAGCTTTTTCAATTGAGACTGAGTTAGTGGAGCGACACTTGTCCAGTTCGGAAGAAAAAGGTGGTGTTCCAAACATGTAGGCGATATTACAAGCTCTAATGCAACAAATGAGTACCAAGTTTGACAAGCAGGGAGAACAAATGCATGAGCAAAGTAAACAATCGCAGCAACAGAATCAAGAGATTAAAAAAGTATTGATTCAGCAAAAGCAAGAATCGCAGCAGCAATTGCAGCACAGAGTCAGGAGAATAAACAGATGAATCTAGAATTGAATTCCAAATTAAACGAGAAGTTGGGACAGCAAAGTCAAGGTCTGAAGAAAGATTTGAATTTTCAAATTAGTGACTAGTTGGTCCAGCATAGCGAAAAGCTAAAGAAAAAATTGGATCGAAAAAATCAACAGCAGAGCAACGAACTAAATAAAGAATTGGAGCAGCAAAATCAGCAGTTAAATTCCAAACGGAACGTTAAGTTTGAACAGCAAATTCAACAATCGCAGAAACAAAGCCAAGAATTGAAGCAGGAATTGAATTTCAAATTCGATCAACAAAATCAGAAGCTGAAAAAACTAAGAGTGAAATGAGTGAAATTCAAGAAACGGTCAAGGGAGAAATGAATGGAGTTCAAATAATGCTAAAAGGCGAAACAAATGAAGTTCAAGCAACATTTCAAAAGGAAGTGAAATCGCTCGAAATAAACGTGACACGAAAGGTCTGTGGTCTGGAAGGCAAGATTAAGGAGATTAAGACTCGGTTTGACAGTCGTCCCCAATTCATCCGAGAGAACACTCAACAAAGCAGTACCAGAGTAATTCCAGAATTTTCTAGCAACTAGAAAGGAATATTGAAGCCTCCTGCGTCCGATGGCGAGACCGCTTTTGAAATTTTCAATGACCGGGTTAGAGCTGCGGTACAACATAATGAATGAGGCGCTGAAGAACAACCAAATTCTCTGATCCTAGCGTTGAGAGGCTAGGCAGCTTACTTTTTACAAATGATTCCAAATGCCGAGAAGAGTTCAGGAAAAATTTTGAAAGAGTTGGACTTGCGCTATGGACAGTCTCACACACAGGAACTAAGCAAAATACAGCTGCAGATGAAGAAACAACAGCGAGGAGAACGCCTTCAAGAATTAGAGCAGGAAATAACTAAGCTCGCACGACAAGCCTATTGTGGAGTTCCGGCTGGTATCTTGGACGGACTAGCAGTCATTTAGGACAACAGCTAGAGGAAAGTCGTTGAATAAAGTGTTGGCTTCCGCTTTGAAATACGAAGCCGCTATAGCTAGTTTGTTTACCAATTTAGTTAGATTGCGCAATTATCATCACATCACACAAATAGAAGCCCTTATTGATGAGAAGATTAGAAAATCAAAGACTGGACGCTTCCAGAACGACAGGACTTCCACATCAAATTCTCGTCCAAAATGTTTTATATGCCAGAAATCTGGACATTTCATGCTTGGTTGTTAGTGGTGTGTTAGAAGGAAAACCGTGTACGTTTACCTTGGATACAGGAGCTTCCAGACTTCCCGATCATTTGTAAGTCCGAAGTGGTGTCTAAAGGCCAAGTGGAAAAAGTATTCCGCTATAATTTAAGAACAGCGGCAGGTGAAGCCGCAGCAATTAAATGAGAGTGCTCCTGTAGAGTCATGTTTGGATGAATACGGTTTTCTCATAGGTTTATTGTTGCCAGCATTACAGATGAATGCATATTGGGCTTGCATTTCATGACAGAGCACGATATGTCCCTTGATCTAAAGAACCGCGCGTTTATATGGCGTAATGTGGAAGTACCCTTGCAAATAAATGACAACCAGAGTGGTGGGCTAAGAGTAATTGCTGAAGAAAAAGTGGAGATACCATCGATGTGCGAGAAAAAGTGAACGGTGATATTGGGGACAGTACAGTAGGTATAGTGGAGCCAACCAATTTCAACAAGAACGGAGTACTATGCGGAAGAACTTTAGTGAAACTCAAACGCAAGATCATCATCATATTTGGCTCTACAACCGGGGTCCGGTCCTGGCCTCCCGCAAAAAGTCTTTCCACCGTTCCCGATTTCGAGCCAATGTCATTCAATGTGGCATCCCTAAACTCTGGGCGTCCTAGTCTACGCCATCCTTCCAGCGTAGGCTTGGCCGGCCGCGTAGATCTCATCATTATAGAGTCTCCGGAATCGTCCTTCCTCACATACGGGGCCAACACCCAAGTCTAGGATACATATGTAAGGACTAGTATCACCATTTTCTTATATATCAGCAGCTTTGGTGTTATGGTTAAGTTCCTTGATTTGAAGAGTCTTGACAGGCTATTGGCTTTAAGCAACCGTGGTTCCATACTGTTATCGGCTGCTATAGTTGACCCGATATAGTTAAAGGATTGCACTACTTCAAATTCGCGCTCCACTATCTGAATTAAAGGACCAATGTTGGGTCTTCTACTCGCAGACGTGGCCACCATGTACTTTGTTTTACTCTCATTTATGTGCAGCCCCAGATTTCGTACCGCCTGCTCTATCTGGATGAAAGCTTCCTGTACAGCTCTTTGGTTTCGTCAGAGTCTCGGACCACTTTCTCCAACGCCAGGTTGAAGAGGACGCAGGCCAGTCCATCCCCTTGTCGGAGCCCGTTATAGATGTTGAATAGGCTTGATAGTGATCCGGATATTTTTACTTGGCTTATAACATTGGTCTTGGTCAACCTACATAGTCGTGTCAGTTTATTTGGGATGCCGAATTCTCTCATGGCTTTATAAAAATCTACTCTGGCTATGCTATCATAGGCGGCTTTAAAGTCTATAAAAAGATGGTGTAGTGAGTTTTGAAACTCTAGAAATTTTTCCATCACCTGCCTTATGGTGTAAATCTGATCAGTTGTTGATTTGCCTGGGATGAAGCCACACTGGTATGGACCAATGATGACTTTAGCGTATGGGGCTATCCTGTCTTGAAGGATAGAGGAGAAAATCTTATACGCGGTACTCAACAACGTTATACCACGATAATTGCTGCATTTTGTGATATCTCCCTTCTTATGTACGGGGCACAGGATGCCTCTTCGCCAGTCTTCTGGCATAAATTCTTCTTCCCATACTTGCACTATTATTTTATAAATTGCTTGGTGTAATGTGGGGCCTCCTATTTTTATCAGTTCCGCTGGGATCCCATCAGATCCCGGGGCCTTATTATTTTTGAGCCGATTTATCGCTCTGCTAACTTCGACTATGCTTGGTGGTGGCAGCTTAGTATGATCTTCGGTCATTGGTGGAGCCTCCAATTCCTCAGTTAGCTGGCCATTTCGCAACTCATGAAAGTGCTCTTCTCATCGCTCTAAGATGCCTTTAAGATCGGCGATCAGATTACCCTCTTTGTCCTTGCAGTATGTGCAACGCCGTGTATATTGCGTCATACCGCGGACCCTTTGGTAGAACTTCCGTGCCTGGTGCGGTCCTTGCTCTCTGTACTGTTCCAGTTCACGGACGAGATTCTTCTCCCAGGCTGCTTTCTTTCACCGGTGAACTGTTTTTTCATATCTTCTGAGCTCTTTATATTCATCTTCACGTGCCCGCGTTCTTTGAGATTGTTGCATTGCTCGGTACGCAACGTTCTTACGTTCAGTCGCTAACTTACATTCGTCATCGAACCAGTCGTTTCGATCTCTACGACTACTGCCTAAGATGGAGTCAGCAGTACTAATGACAGTATTTTTAAGGCGTGTCCATTTCTCTTCTACGCCCGACATCTCAACCCCAGGACTTACTCTCCCTGCATTTAGGGCGAGTCCTATCGCTTGCAACGCTTCTGCTACCTTCGAGCTGTTGGTGGTTTTGCGAGGCCTTAGCTGGAAGACATGTCTAGTCTATTTGGGTGACATAATTTTTTTTTGTACGTACATCTAATAAACACGTGAATATTCTTCGGCAAGTTCTGGAAACCATGAAAGCAGCAGGATTAACGTTGAGTCCGCCGAAATGTAGCCTTTTCAAAAATTAAGTGAATTATTTGGACCACATGGTATCCAGTCAAGGAGTAAGCACGAATCCCAAGAAGGTGGAAGCTGTTAACGAATGGCCGGTACCAAAGAATTTACATGAGCTGCGAAGTTTTCTTGGGCTATGCCACTATCGAAGGTTTGTGCCTAACTTCGCAGATGTCGCAAGAAGCCTACTGAGAAGAACCAAAATTCCAATGGTCGAGCGAGCACCAAAAATCATTCGAATTGCTAAAGGGAAAGCTATGCAGTTCTCCACTTTTGACATATCCACAGGCAGGATATCACTTCATGCTAGACACTGATGCGAGCAATGCGGGAATATGGGCGGTTCTATCGCAGAATCAAGAAGGAAAGCAGCGCCTAATAGCGTACTACAGCCGTTCGCTTTCTAAGCCCGAGAAGAGCTACTGTGTGATGCGAAGGGAATTGCTAGCTGTTGTGGATAGCGTCAAACACTTTCACCAGTACCTATACGGTGAAGAGTTTCTTCTTCGAACTGACCATGCAGCAGTTGTTAATGCAGTTCAGGTCAAGTGGCCAGATGGATCGAACGACTTCAGGCATATGTACACATTCAGAACAGAGCACTTGGTGCACCCCAATGCAAACACTGCACTGAAAACAAAAAGTGCTCTGAAGTAGTTGCACAAATAAGACTACAAGTTGAAGATTGCTGGACAAAAGAGCAGCTAAGGGAACAACAAGTGCGCGATGATTTGATTGTTCCAATATTTCAATGGATGGAGCAAGGTGAAAGACCGGAGTGGCACGAGATTACAACAGCAAGTTCTACAGTAAAAAGTTACTAGGCTCAATGGCAATCACTGGGATTGGAAGATGGACTACTGGTAAGGCTGATGGTCGAAGCACAAAATCGCAGATTGTGCTACCAACAAACCGAGTCAAAGAAGTCCTGGAAGAATTACATAGCGGTACATCAGGAGAGCATTTGGACGTAAATAAGATGCTAGATAAAGTAAGGAATCACTTCTATTGGGTCAATTGCCGTCGAGATGTAGAAGACTGGTGTCGAACGTGTGACATGTGCGCAGCAAGCAAAGGACCGCAACCAAAAACTAGAGGAAAAATGCAACAGTACAATGTTGGAGCACCATTTGAGCGGGTGGCAATGGACATAGCTGGTCCATTCCCAGAAACAAGAGATGAAAATCGCTATATATACTTCAGTAAATGGGCAGAAGCATATCCCATCGCAAACCAGGAAGCTAGCACGGTAGCTAGAGCATTCGTGGACAATTGGATCTGCAGATTTGGAGTACCACTGGAATTACACTCCGATTTTGAATCGCTAGTCTTTCAAGAGCTGTGTCAAGTACTCAACATCAAGAAAACGAGGACTACTCCGTTACATCCAAAGTCAGACGCAATGGTCGAAAGGTTCAACAGGACGCTGGAAAAGCGAAGGTGAATGGGATCGTTGTATACCGTTGTTTATGATAGGTTATCGTAGCGCTGTCCACAACATGACTAAAAACTCTCCAGCAATTAATGTATTTGGCAAAAAACTTCGTCTACCATGCGACATTAAATGTGGATCACCACCAGTAGAGCCGACAACAAAGGAGAACTACGTTAGTGATCTAAGACAGAGGATGACCGCTGTTCATGCTGCAGTAAGGAGCAACATAGTGGATGCCAGCTTCCAGCAACCGGATGAAAACGCGATATGACTTGCGTGCAAACTGTGGAGGATTTCAGGAAGGAGATTTGGTCTGGCTTTACAATCCCAAAAGAAGAAAAGGTAAATCTCCAAAACTGCAGCAAATTTGGGAAAGTCCTTACAAGATCATTAAGAGGACAGAATTAAGGTAGGGGTAATGTTACGAAAAGTAGTTAGTACCACATATAAAAGAAATCAAATCCTAATCCATACTAAAAATAAACACTTTTATGTAGCTTACTTTTAGGCTGTAAGATTATTTGAAATGTAACCGCCAGCAGTTTAAATAATGATTTATACTTGTCAAACATTTAAGATTGAAGATTGAACATGTAGTTTATTTTTAGAATATGACTCATTACATATAAGTAAGTATAAGTGAATAAGGCTACAAGTTTCTGGTCTTTTCTCGATATTTCAGTCTATAAGATTGGAATTTTCTGGGAGCTTTTCAATGGGTATAAAAGGTGGCGTTTGCTGCAGAGAAATTATTAGTTAATTGGAATTTAACCAGTCAAGTTATAAAAGATCTTGTAAAGGGATAAGTCTACTGCCTAAGAGGATTATTGTTAAGTACAAGTAATAAGTGTTTTTGTGTACATTTAAAGTTATCATTAGTATAAATTGTGAACTTGTGTTATTTTTGCTGTTAGTTAATTAAACTTATTATTTGTTAATTAATAAACTTGTGTTGTGTTTTATTTGCAAATTCCTTTATGAACTCGAAGGCCTAAATTTCGTAACAATACGTTTGTATGGACATTAAAGCAATCATTTCTTGCAAACTAAAGAAGATAGGTCTTTCAATACACTATTTAAAACAACTCAAAATTAATTTATTATTGATATATATTAGTTATTTCATACTCGTATTTTTAATAATACTACTACTTCTATTTTAGTTTTACATACATTTTACAAATTAAAACCGTTTTTCCAAGCAGGTTTAATGTTGCATTTTTAATCTGCAAAACTTTTATTCCGTAGTGTATATTGCATATTAAATATAGACATAACTGCAAAAGTCTACATAACACTGTTATCCGTTTTTAGAGCCGTGCACAATGTGGAGAAGGTTTTTGAATGCAAGCAATGCGGCAAACGCTTTAAGCGTTCCAGCACTCTATCTACTCATTTGTTGATACATAGCGATACTAGGCCATACCCATGCAGCTATTGCGGCAAACGCTTCCACCAAAAAAGCGACATGAAAAAACACACTTATATTCATACAGGTAATTATAAAATTATAATTAATTAATTATTATCTATAATTATTAAGTCTGTTCTTGACCTTGTTAGTTAATAGTTAATAAGCGAAGGAGTTTAAAGAACAGTTGTATTCATACGATAGATTTTTAATTTAACATCGTGTCGATGTTACTATGGTTATCAATGTGATTGGAAAACCATTCGAATGATTACATGAACTTAATCTATATAAATAAAATTATATAAAAAATTTAAAGTAAATTAGGTGGTAGATCTGGAGCAACTAGAACTGTTATAAAAAAAAAGAAAATTGCTGGAATGTTTTTAATGGAAATCTGGATTTGTGGCTCAAAAAATCACATAATTTCAATGAACCGTGCTAAGCATTGGAGGTTTATGACAAGATTAAAAGAACATCAAATGCTTAGCACGGTTCTTTTAAACTATGTGCTTTTTTAAGCCACAAATATTCCAAATGGGATGGAAATATGGAGACACCATAAAGTCCCCCAAAATACCCTTAAAATACTTCCAAAAGACCCCGAAAGGACTCACAAAGGATCCTCTAAAACCCACTCAAGACCACCTAGAGACACCCTTCAAGACAACCCTCAAGATAACCCTCAAGACCCCGTTAATACCACGTTACTACCCTATCAATATTTCCTCAAGACCTTAATATTCCCTTAAGACCCCCTGAAAACACTCTCAAGACCCCACTTTAAAACACCTAAAAACCTCAACCACGACCCTCTAAAATCCCCTCAAGATCACACTAAAGATCCTCACGAAACCCCGTCGGGACCCTGCTAAATACTACCTAAAGACTCTCTCAAGATGACCTCAAGACCACGTTACTACCCCCATTAATACACCATTAAAACCCCCTCAAACCCTCCTTAAGATTCGTTTAAGACCCCCTCAAAACACTCTCAATATCACCTAAAGACCCCCTCAAGACACCACTCACTACCCTCTCAAAATCTCCTCAAAACCATTTCAAGACCCCCTCAAAACCTTCTTAAGACCCCTTCAAGACTCCACTCAAGACCCTCTCAAAATCCCCTCAAGAACACCACAAGACCACCTAAGGACCCTCTTAAGACCCCACTAAAGATTCTCACAAAACTTCCTTGAGACCCCGTCAAGACCACCCCACGACCCCTTTTAAGAACCCCTCAAGACCCCACTCAATATTCCCTTAAGCCCCCAGAAAACCCTCTTAAGAACCTACTCAAGACCACCTAAGAACCCCTCAAAACCCCTCTCGAAATCCCCTCAAGACGCTGCCAAAATTTCCCTTATGAACCTCTCAAAGCCCTCCAAAGACCCCACTCAAGACCCTCTCAAACCCCTCAAGTCCCCTTTTAAACCCCCTTAAGACCACCACAATACCCCTCTTAAGACTCTGCTCAAGACACTCCCAAAATCCCATCAATATCCCCCAAGGCCACATTAAGACCCCCTTTCAAGACCCCACTAAAAATCCTCACAAAACCTACTCGGGACTCCCCTAAAGACTATCTAAAGACTACCTCAAGATCACCTGAAGATCACCTCAAGACCCCGTTAAGACCACGTTACTTCCCCAATTAATACTCCCTCAAGACCCCCTCAAACCCCCTTAAGATTCCCTTAAGACCCCCTTAAAACACTCTCAAGACCACCTAAAGACCCTCTCATGACTCCACTCACGACCCTTTCAAGATCCCCTCAAGACCACCTCAAGACCCCCTCAAAACCGTCTTAAGACCCCTAAAAAATCCACTCATGACCCTCTCAAAATGAGTCAACAAAACCCTCTTTAGACTCAAGACCCTCTCCAACCTTCATAAGCTCGACTCAAGATTCCCTTAATGCTCCCGGAAAATCCTTGTTAAAACCCTATCAAACCCCCATTCAGAACACCGGAAGAAGACCTGAGGACTCCCGTAAGCCGCCCTCAAGACACATCTCCAAACCTCCTCAATTACTCTTTAAGACTCCCTCAAGTCCCTCTGAAGATCCACTCAGAAGTCGCTCAAGACCCCTCTCAAAAACCTCTCAAAACTCCCCCAAGACTACGTTACAAACCCGTTACGACCCCCTTCAGGACCCCACTCAAGACCTCAAGACAAGACTCTCCTCAAACCTCCACAAAACCACCTAAAGACTCCCCTAAAACCGACCTCAACACCACCCTCAAGAGCCTTCAAGAACCCGCTCAAGACCCCCTCAAGACCACTCTTAAAACCGCCCCAAGTAACCCCTTTAATACTCCCTTAACATCATCTCAAGATGCCTTCTAAACTACCTCAAAAGCCCATCAACATCCCACTCAAAACCCTCTTTAAACCCCACCCCCTTCTAAACCCACCTGAAGGCCCCATCATGAATCACGTCAAGACCAAACGAGACTTACTAACAGATCTGTAATGAAAAAAAGTGACAGAATGACATATATGGCCCTGCTAAAACCACCCTAAAATCCCCTTAAGACCACCTCAAGACCCTCACAAGACTCCGCTCAAGCCCCCATAAGAAATAAAAATCGGTTGATAAATGCGAGTTTCCATAAAATTTCATTTTTTTCTATTTATTTTTTTTTATTTATATAGGTAAGTTGAGTAAGTTTATTAGCACTAATATCGCCCAGGGAACTAAGTTATTTGTCAAGCGATTGTATGCAATTCGTTATGTAGGGCTGATATGCGACTAAAATTGTTTCTATGAAAATTCTGGGGTATGGTCATAAAGGTCTGGAATTTAGGGAACTAAGCCATTTCTCAAGCGATTCGTATGAAATTCGGTATGTAGGACTATTTTGGCCATGTTAGTACCGCTCGTAAAAAAACAATGCTATATAACGTGTACACTGTAACACACAATTTCTTAATATTTTGTAACATTTGCTCAAAAGTTAAGATTTTAAAAATTTATTTAAAGAGGTTTGGCAGGTAGCAAAGAGATTACTTAAAAACAGCGAGTCATTGGACCAATCGTTTAAGAATACATAGCTTGAAGTTCTCTGCGAAAATATGTTTGCAGATATTTTCAATTATAGACAATTTGTTTTCAATTACCATTTAATACATATTTATTATATGTTTATTATATAACAATTATTCAGCTACATCACAAAATATTAGATCTACATATGTTCTGCTGCTAAAGGACAGTGCAGACTTTTAGCCTTTCAAAGCGTACTGATTATCTGTGCGCTTTGTTTTAATCGATTATTTGAGTTTTACCTTATAATGAAATATTATCTTTGTACATTTGCTAATAGGGCATAGTCTGTCCTATTAGTCTGACAGTAATGAACATTAAGTATTTCCTTACAACTTATGCTCCTTTTCAATGTATATTCGTGTATTTTTCCCCATTGTATTTAAAATAAGCAATATGTTATCAACGATAAAAACTACCGCTTAAAAATAAACAAGCGCGTATTCACATTCCGAATAACCCTAATCCAAATACTAAGCAAAATCCCTTATACCTCTATACATAATAACATAGCTGAGACAGACATATTTTTTACTTCTGTTTAATGGCGTTCATGGAGTCGAGTCTGGTGCTGGTCCAAGCTCGATGGGTAAATGGTTGCCGATGTCGGAAAATACCGTCGGTGGTACATAATACCGTTCTTTAACACGCTTTAATATTTTCGTTTGTTGGCAAGAGTGCGTTTGTGCAAAGTGCAAATTTCTAAAGATGAAATAGAAAATCAAAATCCCTTGACTAAATTTTTCATTGGTTGGTCGTGATTTTTCTGTATGTATACTCAAACTAAGTTTGGATGCGCACTGCTTCCATTTCCTGTTTCCATGGCAATTTTCCAACAGGACGCATATGTATACGTTTGCAAATCGGTGTTGGTGTACGACTATTATCATTCATCGCACATATAATATTTGCGAGGACGACTTTGAGAGTTTGAGATATTCCATATTCTGTTTCCACGAAATTAACAATCCAGTTGTGCGATATTGCTGCCATCTGTTATTTACTTCATACTTCTCTATGTATTTGGCTCTATCTTGCATTCTCTTGAATGTTCCCGTATGCTTTAGCTTTTGCTTTTCGACTACGAAGAATAGTTTATTTTATTTTTTCCAATAAACTTATATGCATAGGTACGTAGATATATTCTTATATAGTTGTGAGCAATATATACGATTTCATCTATCTACCTACATATAGTAGAACATGATTTTTTTCAAGTTAAGCACGGGTGCAAGTTGGAGAAACAGCAGCATGCTAACTGCTACTGCGTGGGGTTGATCGGGATATTATATAAATACAAGTGTATATCCATGAGGGTACAGCGAATCATAGAAACGTGATTGTAAGATATCCGACCGTTGGAATGTACTGATTCTTCTTTTAGATTTCATTTCTTCTTTATGAAGTTTTAGTTGAACTTTATATTGTTCTGTATGTTCGAATATTCGTAAATTCACCATGTCTCCATTTAAGTTAACCCCATTCTTAATCACATAACTGCCAACTTAAATACCGTCACGTATTCGCAGAGATTATAGATGCTTTATTATTTATAACGAGAGAGACTCGAGGATTTTTATTAGATCACATAGCAGGAATTCTACTTAACATACCGTCTATTTATTCGGATCTTCACTGGGGGACGATGCCATGTAAGCGGAGTTTTATAGCAAACCATGAAAACCTACTTTAAATAAATCGCACATAACTGATTTTAAATGTAGGTATCGTATGAATAAAAAAAATATATAGTATATTGTACTCTGCAATATTTTATAAATATAATAAACAAATTTTCTAAACATAAAAAGACATAACATTACATCATATGTTATTCATATATACTTAAAAGTACACTAAAATATCTACATTGCTTTGTTATATAATATGATCTGTTTTCTAAACAAAAATTAACCTTAAATTACAGGAGAAAAGCCGCATAAGTGTCAAGTGTGTGGAAAGGCATTCAGCCAAAGCTCGAATTTGATAACGCATTCGCGGAAGCACACTGGTTATAAACCATTCTCGTGCAAACTCTGTCAGAAAGCATTCCAAAGGAAAGTCGACTTAAGGCGACACAAGGAAACTCAGCATACGGACCTTAGACCACTAATAGAAAGAAGTCTGGGAAAAGCGGACTTTATTAATGCCGAACGTAGCTCGCCAATTAATTCATCTTTGGCATCACTAAATTGTCAAAAGGTGTCTTTGTTAGTGTAACAAAAGGGTGCAATAGTGAAGTAAAATCTAAATTTTTTCTTTGAATTTTCATCATTTTAAAATTTTTACGTTAAGACTTAATATACATACTTAAATGAAAACTAATCTTACATTAAACACAGATTATACAATTAAATTTTCTCATATTGAGGGTATTTGAAGAAGAGACTTCATTTTTAAAAATTAATCACTAATAAGCTATGAGCCGCGATTAAAAATTCAATTGATGCCAAAGTACAATACCTTAGTAAAGTGCTGAATCGTCAGTGTTTGTATATTTTCAATTTTTGATTTCTTAACTTTGCAGTGTTGTATATTAATGTATGCATGTATGTATGTATAAACTTTAATTGCTTTTTAGCAGTTAAAACTTTTTGATATTACACGTCTTTCCAAAGATTTAGATTAATTGACAAAATTGTTATTTTATGTTTAGTTATTTAAGACTTTTTTTGTTTTAATAAAATTTATTATATTTATCACCGTGTTTTAATTTTACCATTTAAGTACGGAGTACATTTTTAGAGTGGAAAAGGCGGAGTGTTTTTAGTAATTCTTCATAATTGATTTGAAAGCCATTGTGGTGTGATGGCAATGAAAGCAAATAGAAAATGTGTACTATCCGGCATTTTTTGTGTTATACATGACACCATAGAAATGGCTTTTGTAAATGCAAAGGCTTATTAATCTCCAAGAAGGAGAAAAAGCTTAACTTCTTATGTGACAAACGAACATGACTTTAAGTTAAGAATGAATTATAAATATATATTTGTGTTTTCTAACAGATAATCTAACAATACAAATAAAAGGAAGTATTGCGACAATATGTTAATGATAGATGCATAAAGGCATTTGGAGATAATGTCGAAGACGAAACTAACAAAGTACTAGCAATCACTAAATGTTTTATGTAATCCAGTTTGAATTTAGGGTTTGTAAGAAATTAAGAAACTTACATGCCATAAAAATATTCTACATATATAAAATAGAGAATTTATTTGTATATTTGTGTATTTGTGACTAACTAAATCTGGAACGCCTTGACCAATTTCAACCAAACTTGATATACATATTAGTTACTATCTGAAATCAAATATAAGTGGTGGGGGTACCACGTTTTTTGGCTGGGGGAGGCGTGGCAGCAGATATTAGTGCTGCTTTGCTGTAGATACTGATGAGGAAGTTAATTATCTATCTGAGTTCCTAAGCTCACTTGATTCGTCTGGATTGCCACCACATCGTGTTACAGTAGGGTATCCAATTATTTTACTACGGATTCTCGACTCGCCAAAACTTTGCAACGGCATAAGACTGTGCGTAAAAGAGATGCTGGGCAATATAATTGAAGCGACTATCTTGACAGAAAAGGGACAGTGCGAAACAGTTTTTATCCCACGAATATCACTCATTTCGACGGATCTACCTTTAAATTTAAGAGATTGCAATTTCCAGTAAAACTTACATTTTCGATGACGAT
This sequence comes from Nephrocerus scutellatus, assembly GCA_947095585.1. Taxonomy (NCBI): domain Eukaryota; kingdom Metazoa; phylum Arthropoda; class Insecta; order Diptera; family Pipunculidae; genus Nephrocerus; species Nephrocerus scutellatus. The sequence goes on along the minus strand of OX352764.1, from coordinate 63,477,782 downwards.
CAATAAGTCGTACAGTTTATTAAGTGTCGATTATAGATTTGAGATCGCCATGTTTTTCACACTGACAACTTAATTTTGCTTGCTCTGGGATGGGTTGACCTAAGAATTTATTTATTCTTGCTCTTGAAGATGAAACTAAAAACATTCTATACAACCAAGTTTTGTTTTAAATTAATATTATGAATTTTTTTTTTAATTTTATTTTACAATTTGCTTGCATTATTAATTTATATATTTTTTAATATATTTTTAAAAATAAATTTTGTTAATAAAAACTGGAATTTTACCTTATAGATAGATATCATTCTTGCATTGGGCATTGGGCTGAATAAATGCCTGGGCAACGCCGGGTAATCAGCTAGTATTTATATATAAATAACCTCAAAAGTTCTTATTAAATTCAGTAAAGTTTTGTCGTTCTAGTAATATATAATAAACATAATATTCGGCACGACAGACCGTTGCGGTCCAAGACCGCATGTAACTATGTGCATGTATATTTTTGCACACAAATGAATGCCGTATCCGAACGGCGAATTGAGAAGCTTTCCGCTACAAGTTATTACTCTCGGATGTTTGTCAGACATTCGCGAGATGTGGGACCATGAAAAATACTCTTGGTGTTTTCTGGGATTTGAACTACGAACAGAAATCCATGCACTAACCACTGAGCCACGGCGCTCACTCTAGCAATATATGTTGTTACGAAATTTAAGCTTTCGAGTTCGTAATAGATTTTGCAAATAAAAACACAAAACAAGTTTATTTATTTACAATTACAACTTTAATTAAAGCAAAAATAACAACTTATAACACTTACGTTTCACTACAGTTCACTTAGGTGCTTGCAAGTACTTTTCAACTTGTCTGTGTTGAAATACAAATAATAACTGATGTCTGCCCGAAAAATTTTGTACTACTTTTAGTAAGTCAAAAGCTTCTCGAAGGTTCTAATCTTTTCTACCGTTTTATATTCCATCAACCTAGATACGTTAGATCATGCTGGTAAGTTCCTTATTTAGAACTCACTACATAGCAAGTACATACGAGTTGCACATGGTAATAACTTCTATTTATAAGTACGTACACACTTCACACGTGTAACTGATTGAATTAATAAACATAAACAATATTACTGAGCCATGGTTTTTGGCGCTGTGCGCTCTTAGCCGTGAACATTATTGCAATCAGCCTGATTGTACGAGTATGTCATGATGCAATTCAATGCAAAGCTTTTTATATACGAGTATGTACAGTCCGATAAAAGAATTCTGTTAACATTTTCGTAACAATATATTATGTATATGTACATCTATGTATGTATATAGTTTTTAAAATCTTATATTAATATATTCGAAGTTTATTTGTTTTAGGGAATAAAATCCTTGAATTCAATATTTGGGTTTTTAATTATTACTAAAAAATTTAAAAAGGGACAATTCTCTTATATACTCGTAGCATTGGCAGGGTGTTCTTGTCCCAGTCTAACTGAATAAAATTATCGATTATCAATACTCTATAAGCATTCACAAATTTTTTATTCGACACATAATGACTGTTTTTAAAGTGTTCGCTTCTGCACATATCATTTCCAATCGAGGATTTTGAAATTTGTAGCTCGGCAAAAGTTCATTGTTAAAAGCTCATCGAAGCGAATTTAGTAAACATTAATTATATTAATCAAGAGACATCATCATCATATTTGGCTCTACAACTGGGATCCGGTCCTGGGCTCCCGCAAAAAGTCTCCAACCGGTCCCGGTTTTGAGGGGGGCTGCACATAAATGAGAGCAAAACAAAGTAAATGGTGGCCACGTCCGCGAGTAGAAGTTCCAACATTAGTCCCGCAATTAAAATATTGAAGCGCGAATTTGAAGAAGTGCACTCCTTTAACTCCTTTATCTCGGGTCAACTCTAGCAGCCGATAACAAAACGGAACCAGAAATATGCGCACGGTTGCTTAAAGCCAACAAAGCCTACTACAATGGTCATACCAGTACTTACATATGGATACGAGAATTAGCAAAAAGCATTCTTACGTAGATTTGTTGGCCCCGTATGTTAGGTAGGACAATTCCGGAGACTCTACAATGATAAGATTTGCGAGCGTTACCGCGATATCGACATCGTAAAGAGAATTAAACTCGGTAGGCTCCGGTGGGCAGGATACCTAGATCGCATGAGCGCAGAGGATCCTGGACGGAAAGTCGTTTGCGGTAGGATTTATGGAACACGGCAGCGAGACCGGCCAAGCCTACGCGGGAAGGATGGCTTAGACCAGGACGCCCAGAGTTTAGGGATGCAAAACTGGATGACATCGGCTCGAAATCGGGACCGGTGGAGAGATTTTTTGTGGGATGCCTGCACCGGCTGTATAGCAAAATATTATGATGGTGATAACTTCGTCTATGCTTGGTGGGGCCTCCAATTCCTCAATTAGATGGCCATTTAGCAATTCATGAAATTCCTCTTCCCATCGCTCTAAGATGTTTTTGAGATCGGCGATCAGATTAACGTCTTTGTCTTTGCAGTACCTGCAACGCGGTGTATATTGCGTCATACCGCTCTTTGGTAGAATTTCCGCAACTGGTCCTTGCCTTTTGTGCTGTTCTAGTTTACGGCCGAGATTCTTCTCCCAGGCTGCCACTGAACTGTTGAACAGCATTACTAATGACAGTATTCTTAAGGCGTGTCCATTTCTCTTCTACGCCCGATATGTCAGCCCCAGGACTTACTCTCCCTGCATTTAGGGCGAGTCCTATCGCTTGACCGTAGTTGCTTCTGGTCTCTTCGTTGCGAAGGGCAGCAGTATTGACTCGAATATTTTTCGCGGATGCAGTCTTTTGTGATGATGCAATCCGCGCTGTGAGCACCATACCAACAAGATAGTGTTCCGAGTCGACGTTGGCACCTCGGTACGTTCGTACCGTCATCAGGTTTGGGTTGTGCCGGCGGTCTGTCAACACGTGGTCTATCTGGTTGCGAGTAGCTCGATCAGGAGATACCCAGGTGGCTTTGTGGATATTTTGTTCTTGCAACGACCAAATTATTGCTTGCTGCCATCTCTATGACTCGTTGTCCATTGTCATTAGTGTTCTCATGTCAGCTATGGGTGCCAATGTACTGCATGAATACGGGCTCCCTTCCTATCTTTGCACTGATATCACCGAGAATTATTGAAACATCATACCTACTGGGGGCAGGCATGGAGTTTCCATCCGACTGATTCAAAGAATTCTTCTTTTTAATCATCTGAGGAATCCTCTGTAGGTGCGTGAACGTTTATGAGGCTTATGTTTTTAAATCTATCCCGCACGCGAAGGGTGCCGTTCATTTATTGATTTAAAGCCGATAACGGTGGGTTTCATTCTTTTGCTGACTAGAAACCCCACCCCGATTACATGATGTCTTGCATGACACCTGTAATATATGTCATATTCTGATTTTTGCAAGACACCATTCCCCGTCCACCGCATCTTCTGGATTGCTGTTATGTCAGTCTTATATTTAGACAGGGTATCTGCCAGCTGCTGAGCAGCTCGAGCTCTATAGATTGAGTGTACGTTTCATGCGATAATTCTTAAATCACTAAGCCGTTTTCGTTGCCGTGGTCGTCGTTCGTTCATCAGTGTATCCGAGACTGATTTTATATTGTCTATGCCAAAATAGTTAGTTACATGAAGCAATATAAAGTAGCTCAAAGCTGCGCATTTCTGCGAATATAAATGCAGCAAAATACTTTATGTACACTTATCTTGATAGTACGATATAATGAAAAAGTAGGAAGTTAATATTTAATTCAGAAATTGTTGGAAGAAACTCGGAGAATATAGGTTTAATCACCTTTTTTGTTTTTGTGTTTTAATCTCAACACACTTGTAATTACAACATAGAACTAGTTAGATTTTTAACTCAGTTTTCAATTAGTTTCCAATGTATACTTCAGGTCGACTTGAGTTTTGGTTTTTCTTGCTAATCATATTTTTAGTTTTGTTTGGTTTTTTTGATTGGAAAAGTATGGTAGTCAAATAATACGCAATAATAATTTTTTCAATAAGCGCTATGTTTTAAGCTGTTTAGATAGTTGATTGCTTTATATATACGATATAACTAATGTCTGCTTAATGCTTTTCAAAAATACCAAACAACAGTTTAGGAATTGCTCCAGTCACGTCCGTTTTTATAGTTAATGGATTGGAGAAAAATAAGAAAATACAGCTTTCTATTACATTACAGATATGCATGTAAAAAACAACCTGTGACAACTTGTATAAAAGCGAACCCTTTTATTCTTATAGGAATATATTTTATTGTTGCATTACCTGAGGGAATTGAAAACAGAAATATTTTGAACAGGGTACGAACGTTCAATGTGGGACAGAAAATGTTAGAGTTACGTCTAATGGAATGGTTATCAATGCATAAAAGAGATCACTTTTCATATGAAATTGCAATACATATATTATGTACTCGTACAAATTTAAACTCCAGGCCAGAAATTCATTGACATTACTCATACTTACATTGGAAACTGGTTTAAATTGTTCTAGTTATGTATTCTTAAACTTAAGATATAAATTTTGCAAATTAAACTATTTGGGTAGCAAACATTTGTTTTCTTAGCATTACTAGATGCTTCTTCCTTTTATTAAACGTTTAATTGGCTTTATTGTATACATATGTAGTTGTTTTCTTTTTATATTTTTTTAGTCCTTTTAAAATCCAATGAGGCAGTGTGGACTAAAACTTATCTTTTCGAGACAGTACAGTGAGAAATTGCGTGAAACTCGATCGGATTATGAGTTTAATCCTACTTTTCTCGAGAGGCTTTGAATAAATCTCAAGCTTTTTCAGGTCGTCATTGAATGATTTGTGCAACCTGCGGAGTAGTCTAGACCCTCGATAGAAAACCATCAAAGAGCGCGGCTTGACTTCTTTAATGCTTTATTGTATATTCTTTAATAATCTTTGTATGAAGTCCGATTATTTCGTTTATTGCTAAATTTTGAAAACAGTACCTTTTCATATTACCTAAGGTCCTCACTCTGTCAAGGATGATGTTATTTTAGCAATGAATAATTTTACATGAAACTTTTAAGTCCATACCCATGGATTATGCGAAGCAATTTCAATATTACGTACTTTTCACATTTTAGAATGTATAACGCTAATGATTTTATTCCAGTTGATTTTTTTAATATATCTATTACATTAACATGAGTTTGTACTGAATCGTGCCCAGCTATCAACTCTAAAGTAATAATCAATCAAGGTAATAGCAGTACCTCCACTTACACGGAGCTCGGGAACATTAAAGCATATTTTCCTTTATAAAAGTGGTTTTATATTCTCAGTAATTTAGTCACTTGACCTCAGCGTCTCTTATCCAAGTTTTGAATATGTTTTCCTACCAGATGAAAACTTGTATCCTCCTATCTCTTTCTTTGCTAAATTGAATACTGACTTTATGGAATCAATAATGGACCGCGATTTTCTAAACTCGAACTGATGATCTGTCAGTGCTCCTTCATCATCTGCTATATTAGTCGTAAGCAATCTCTCACATATAATTCACTAGATTATTTATCCCGTGTCAAGTACGCTATTTGGCGATACGACGAATTTTTTTCCGACTATTTTGTTTTCCTTTGGCAACAGTACTTGATGTTGCAGCTTCCAAGGTTTAGTGAAAATTACTTCATCCACTTTTTTGTTTCCTCCTGTCTTGTGCTTTCCTGCTAGCTCTCCATATCAATGGCTCTCAAGATGGGTTGAATGTCGCGATTTGCGATTGCGTAGGTTCCTATATGATCCCCTTTTTGTAGGATCGTTGCTTCGCATAAGTTGAGCAGATGACACGGCCTCTCCACACAACCTGCAGCTGTCATCCTCTTGATCGAGTTCCTTATTGCAAACTTGTTGCTCAAACAATGCAACAAATATTCTTTGAATACATTTATGAACACAAAAGAAGCTGCATGTATGCAAATTTATCCTACAGGAACAAGTTTTTGTCATGCCAATTTGACAGCTTAATTATCATATTATTTTTTGAAAACTCATGCAATGATAATGCAGTTTTTAACAATAATGAACGGAAAATTTTCAGGATTACATGTTTTTTACATTTATGAACTGAACCCTTCTGTTCTTAAATTCTTTAGGTGTCTTTTCAGTCTATGATGCCCTGTTAGAAACCACGTAATGATTCTTTCATTACTTCTGATTAGTCCCAAAATCAACAAGACCTTTTTGGGTTATAAGTGTAACTCCAAAACATCTCTATTGCTTGCCACAAAGTCTCCTTTAATTTGCCATATGTAGTGGGAGTAGCCAAGGATTGCCTACATACCAGCTTTGGGGCAGTTTCTCATCTCCTCGTTAATAAAATACAGCCCAGCCTCTGTACCTTTTTCAGTTATATGCTTGTAGTCTTTAGTTCTATTCGTCCATGCTATTACTCCGTAGGTAACGGTTCGAATAACTATTATGGAGTAGGTACATTCAGTACATTATGTTGGGGCTAACTCCCCAGGATTTGCCTGCCACCCTTCTGCACACAATTAGAGCTCTTTTTGATTTTTTTGTATACTTGAGTGCAGAACTCAAATTTTATATGTCGAAGTGAAATATACCAGAAAAAAAACAACCCATAAAAATTTTTCATGTAAATTCTCTAATTTTGTCGCTTCTTCCACCAGCGGTGCTCTAGAGAAATAGCCAGTTGCATGCCACCTCTCCTCTAATTTAACCGCAATACTCGTGGCGCTCTAAATGCACATCAGTTTACCCTTAAACCCATTTTCGGACGTACAGTTAAGTTCAGGGATTCGTTCTTTAGCCGTACAACACGTATGTGGAATGCTCTGCCAAGCTCTGTATTTTTATTTTTTACGATAAGTTTTGTCCATCGGAGATACACACGTGTACAAAATTTAGGGTCTCCAAAATATTTAGAAAAATTGTTGTCCTTGGGGGGTAAAGCAGTGTGTAAATTTTTGAAGAAAGTTGGGTTAAATTTAAAAAATTTGTTTTTACAGAAAGTGTTATCTATCGGAGATTTTTTTTTTTATATATTTAAACTTATTGCCAAGGGAATACTCCCTGAATGACTTGCGCCACGGCAATAAGGTGGACTAAGCCCTTTATTAAAATTAAGAATTAAATCGGAGAAATGTGACTTACAATATATCACATTTCTCACGTTTGTAGCCGGTTTCAATTTTATTTTCTCAGAATTCTCCCTGATTCATTGAAAAAAGCAATACGGAAAAAACGTTCACGAAACTAAAACGACGCGAGTCCAAATGCTTTAATGAATGAATCATGGTCAAGGAAAACTACTTCTTTCTTGAATGCCCACTACTCGACACTTAAATGTACCGGATTCGTTTGGAGTACCAGGCCTAACAAACGAAAAAGGCACGCACAACTATCGAGCCGATAAGCTCCAACGCCAAAAACCACATCAAGGATGAGCGAAAAATCTTGACTCAAATTGAGCTCTTCATGATTCTCTGCGGTTCCTCGCAACCTCCTCCAATTCAGGCCTTTCATGATGTTCTCCATTGAGGGTAATTGGGTGCATACGCTCCAGCTTCCTTCTATAGGTGAAGAGAACCAGTGTGGTCTTCTTTAGGTTACCCTGAGTCCCACCTTTTAGCTCGTAACGTAACGTAACGTTAGACGTAAGTACCTGCTTCAGCTAGTCGCTGTAGTAGTCCTTCTACAAGGATGCTCCGCAAAAGTAAAGACAGTACCTTCCTTTTGGGTATCCTCATGCCGTGTTGACCATAATGGTTTTGTCACCGACTATATTCTCCGCTGTTCTGGTGCAAAGAATCTCGCACATATAATTTGTGATTGTGCTGTCTAATTTATTTATCTCCAGAGATCCTTTTACCGCCTTATAAGATGCGTTTTCGAAAGCACATAGCGCGATTTCCTTATAGGCAAGGGATTTTCCACAAGCTCCATCAGTGCGGTTTCATAGATCTATTATAATATTATAGACCTTGTGTTGTTGTCAATAACCTTGTAGATAGTCTTTAGTGTCTATCTGACCCTTTTTCATCATTGAACCCTCTTTCTTCTTCAGACCACTCACTTCGTGGGGGGACATCGATATTATTATCGGTTTTGTGATTTCATGCTCGTTCTTCACCATGGTCCTCGGTTGCTTTAATGTGGAAATGATCGGAACGTGCGCAGCCATGCAGCCTCCCCGTCAATGTAGTCGATCAAGATTATACCCAAGGCAATTTTGAGCCCAGCGCCAGTTATATACCTTCCCGTCCCCAACAGCCCAGCAAAAGAATTCAGAAAATTATAACTGTTGTATGTTATGCATGCGGCAGTGTGATGATCTAATTTTTTGGCAATCGAATAACGGATTGTGTGTATTTGTTTCTTCTGGTGATTTGACTCATTTTGTCGCGAAGGTATAACACTGGCGACAATTTGTGTCAATAATCCATTGTGAGACATCAACTTCTCAGTTCGGTTAAATGAAGCCGTAAGTTGTGTTTTGTGTGTTTGTTTTTGTAGTTATATGTGATTTCAGAGTGGATCTTAGCAACGGTATCCAGACACTAACTCGAAAAACATTTGCTCGAAAAACATTTTATCGAAAAACATTTACTCGAAGAACATTTGCTCGGAAATGTATAAAACCACATTTGCTAGAAAAACATTTTCTCGAAAACTAAATAGACTATGTTTTCAACCTTCAAAAAACTCGCGCGAGTAATTTTTGTTCGCGAAACGCGAGTTTTTTGAAGAATTTTTCGGTTATTAATTTTACCAAAAAATGACGTTCGAGCAAATGTTTTTCGAGAAAATGTCGTGGAATCCTTAGCAACATATGTGGGCTGAGATTTTTTCGCTGTGTTTACACATGTACATGTCCACAGGCCAGCAATTCTGGCACTAAGCTAAAGAGTATAGAGATATCAAAAGTGACGAAGTAGAACAAAAAATTTTACACAAAAATAAATGGTTTCCGCAGTTGAAATGGGATTCTGAATTTGTGTTTTGTTACGCACTCATACTGCTTTACAGCTTACTCAACTCAAAAGGAAGAATTTAAGTAGTACTGTGGCTGCTATGTTTTCACCACCAAATTGGGAATTTCACCGCAAAATCGAATCTCTGATTAGAGAATTTACAAGAAAATTTTCAATTCTATATTTCTCTATATTAACTTCGAGTGCACGGTTGTCTGTGGCTGGCTGGGTGACTGGTGGAATCTTGCGATCAACTTTTACAGCACTTCCTAAAGCACGATTGTACACATGTGTATTTCCGGTGACAATACTTTCTATTAAAATTTGGAAGTGATCCGACCGGGGGGCCTTCCATTCAATTTTTTTTAAATTTACCCAATTTTCTTTCAATTTTATACACATGTGTGTCTCTGATGGACAACCCTTTTTGTAAAAATTGGGTATAGGTCGTGACCCGGGGGCGGGTTGGCTCCCATAAAATTTTATTTTAAAAAAGTTAGTCGGTCTTCTTCAAATACACATGTGTATCTCTGACAATAATTTACAATAAAAATTTTAGTTTTAATGGGTTGTTTTTTTTTTTAAAAATTATTTATATTAACTTCGCGTTCACTGTGCACTGCACATGTGTATTTCCGGTGACAATACTTTCTCTTTAAATTTGGAAGTGATTGGGCTCCCATACAAATGTTTTAAAAAATTTACCCGATGTTCTTAAATTTTCTTAAAATTTTGTGAGCGATGTGCTAAAAGTTTTCAGGGCTTTTCAACAATTTAATAATTAATCCATGCTTCAAAGAATAATAATAATATGTGTTAATAGTTTGGTGAGCGCCGTGGCTCAGTGGAAATGCGCATGGCTACTGAGCAGGAGGCTCGTGATCGAATCCCAGTAATACCAAAAGTATTTTTCGCGGTGTCCCATCTCTAATGAATGTGTGACAAACGTTCCGAGGGTAATAAGTTGTCAAGGAAAGCTTCTCAATTCGCCGTTCGAATCCGGCCCTATATTGAAGGCCCCTTCCATTTGTGACTAAAAATATACATGTGCAACACAAATGGTCGCGAGAAGAAGGGGATAATTATCGCAGTTGCCGGCGTAGGCACTTTTATCATCGTCTATAGCTGGATATCCAAGGTATGGGCTTGGTATCAGCTACTCAACGCTCTACACGTTTGGAGTTTTTGATGCCGCAGCAGCTTGGCGTCGCAGGCGATGGTGGTGGTGGACGGCCTCGCATGGCGAGGCGAGCTTTCCTGCAGCATTTGTCTGTACAACGAAAGCAGTCTTTTCCTTCGACTAAGACCCGACGGTTCAGCCTATTTTGCTTGTGATGGCTATCACCAGGATTGAGCTGACAAGACGGCGCCGAGATGGGTTCATCATTCCGTTGACCGAGCGCTGCAGCACACTACTACGGTTACTTCATTCCGTCGTCTACTTGATCCGTTGGCGGAGCACTTATCGTCACCTCCTAAAGAAACAAGTGGTCTCTGCCACTTTCTCTCAAAAGGTGCAGCAGCTGCGCAACAGGTCACCACTGTCAAGTAGCAGCCCGCTACTCTCACTCAACCCGTACCTGGATACTCGGGGAGTACTACGAGTCGGAGGTCGGCTCACGCATACGGCATACCCCCCTATCACATGACCAGCAGTATCCCATCGTCTTGCCGAAAACTGGTGCTTTGTATAAGGCTCTTAGTTCGCTCTTAGTTCTTGCTGCAGACGCAAAAATACTGGATTTTACATGGACGACAAGCTGTGCGGACTTTGCTGCACAAATGCAACACTTGTTGAAGATACCGTGGATCAGTCATCAAAAACAAATGGCTTCATTGCTTAGCCAACCACTCAACTTAAAAATTTAATTAACTTAACTTGACCCCTGCTTGGCTGTACTTCGACTACTTTGAGGTCCTATTTCCACCTTTCGCATGACCTAGCACAATTTCAGAGGCCTATCCAACGTGTAATGTGTGTCGCGAGTCGCGTGTGATGCGTGGAAAAAAGGAAATACTTTGAAATATGCCCGACTTCAAAAACATTAATTTTGGCGATTATTACCATATAATAAAAGACTGTGTGGCTTGCGTCAATGTATATAGAATGTTAGATAGAAACAATTTAAATAAATGTTTAAAGGTATGCAAGGATCATTTCGTTGACGAAGCCAAGCTTCAAAATCGTCTTAAACCGGGTACTATCCCATCTTTAAATTTGGGTTATTCTAGTGATATCGAAACTGAAGATGATTATTTTAACATGCCTGACCCAAGTTATATAAAAAGTGTGCACCATAACTATTCTAAGCCTGGTTCCAGTAACGCAGATTTAACCCTATAAGAATTTGAGAACTACGAACCACCTTCGTAATTAATTTGTACCGATGCAGAAGAAGACAAACCCATTTGTCGCAATTGCGTGACCCAAACAAAAAATTGTGCGTATTATAGAGCAGACAATAATAATATTGGAGAAAAATTATCAAATATGTAAAATGAAATACATCAAAAAATGTAAAAATTAGATCTCTAACTCTAAAAGCTCGCTATTTACGAAAAATTAACAGGTTGCTTAAGTTGAAATCTAAAACAAGTTTAAACGAAAGAATAAATCAGATTAGTTACGTAGCAGACTATTCGAAGAAGCTATGAAAAATGTTATGGCTTCGGAAATCTAAAAGGACGAAATGGAGCCAACCACTAAAATTTCTAGCTTAAAATATATATTTTCGACTACCAGCTGTATCTTCAATTCGAAGTTAGATGCCAGTAAAACTTATTATTTGTATTAGCTTGGGTCGGGGCTAAATAAGAAGGTGGACTTGCCTTGGTCGGCGGCGCTTCATGTCGACCTAGGTTGCGGTTGGCCAATCACCACTCAACTGAATTAATTGATTCTTGAAACTAATACAAGCCTTGGATACGTATCGAATTTATCAACATTGACCTTTGGCCCACGGAAAAGGACACGTTTTGGAACTTGGAACATTCGCACGCTCGTCAAGACAACAACGCTTGCTCAATTAACAAAGGAATTTCGTAAATCCACCAGCGAGTTTTTAATTTTTTCGGGTAAGCCTGCAGGAGAACACCATGCCAATGGAGTGGGATTTCTACTCTCTAAAGCCGCGAGAAGATCGTTACAGGACTGGCGAGCAATATCCGATAGAAATATTATTGCAAGATTTAAATCTGCTGTTCGACAGGTCGTGTTTGTTCAAGTTTACGCACCAACAGAACACGCCACCTCTGAAGAAAAAGACTCGTTTTACTTGCTTCTAAATAATTCATTAGATCAACTACGGAAGAGTGACATCGGTATTTTGATGGGTGACCTTAACGCAAAGGTAGGCAGCGACAACAGTGATTGGGAACATGTCATGGGTAAACACGGCCTTGGTTCTATGAATAACAACGGCGAAAGATTTGCTGATCTATGTTCTGATCGCAACCTAATCATTGGACGCACAATTTTTCCCCACAAAGCCACCAAAGCCAAGGATCACTTGGATCCACTCCCAAACCAGGAGTTGCTACAACAACAACTAATGGCGGGCATCATTGCTGGACGTTAGAATCCGAAGAACAGCCGACGTCTACAGCGACCACCACCACTTGTGGTTGGCAGTGTGCTGTTGAAGCTCGCGGTCCACTCAGTCACACGAAGTCAAATAACGATAAAGCCAGCTGTAGCAGCACTGAAAGACCCAGAAGTGAAACATGCAATATGTATCCCGCGTACAATAGTCTCTCTCTGAGATACAGACCCAAACCGTAGAGTCTAAATGGGAGACAACAGTAAATGCGTATACGGAAGCAGCCTCATCCGTTTTAGGTTATCCCGACAAAACTAGAAAAGAATGGATATCAGATAGCACATGGAACACCATTCGTGAACGCCAATCCATCAAAGCAGAGTTAAACGCGGCCTCGGGTACCGAGCGAAGCGTATTAGCGCGGAAATATAGGGATCTGGACCGAAAAGTTGGCCGTTCAGCTAGGAACGACAAACGAGCATGGCTAAGCGACATCTCAACACAAGCACAGCTAACCGCTGATAGCAGACAATATAGCACAGTCTACCAACTCGCTCGTAAGCTCGCCAACAAGAAACACCACTTCAACTACCCTGTTAAGGCAATAGATGGCTCTTTGATCCTTATGGAGGAACAACAAATAACCCGCTGGACAGAGCATTTTAAGAATGTTTTGAATTGTACTTCGCCAGGCACGTCCATCAACCCACATATGCACCCTAATAGGCTACTTAAAATCAGCGTCGCTACTCCTTCGTTGGATGAAATAAGGACAACAATTCGTTCACTGCAGTCAGGTAAAGCAGCAGGCAACGACAATATCTACGCAGAACTCCTCCAAGCCGACGTCCAAGCCCTGCTAAACACCATAAACAAAGTGATCTCCTCTATAATAGCTAGGCGCTTACAGAATGCGTTAGAGCCAATCTTGAGAAATGAACAAGCAGGATTTCGCCCAAACCATTCTTGTACTGATCAAATTAACACCCTGCGTATAATCGTTGAACAGTCAGTTGAGTATCGCTCTCCTCTGTAAATGGTTTTTGTAGATTTTAAACGCGCTTTTAATAGCGTAGGCCGAAACATGATGTGGCAGATTTTGTCTAGTTATGGTGTTCCGGAAATAATCATCAACATCATTAAGGAGCTGTACCGCGACTCAACATGTGAGTCATCTTGGCTCACCTTTCAACATCTACTCGGGAGTCAAGCAAGGCTGCACCCTATCACCACTGCTTTTCACAATTGTTATCAACTGGGTGATGAAAATAGTAACCCGTACTCCATCGGGTTTGCCATGGAATGTTTTTCACCTATCACAATCGCTAGGTGACATGGAGCGAAAATTAAACTCACTAGAACTCCACGCTAACAAAGTGGGTTTAAAAATTAACCTCTCAAAAACAAAACTACTTCGCGTTAACGCTAGTGGAACATGTGAACTCTCGATTGACGGACATCAGATAGAGGAAGTCGATAAGTTTTGTTATTTGGGCAGCTGGATGTCAAAAAATGGTGGTGCTGACTCGGATGTGTGCTAAATAATATCTGGAACTCCTCGCAAATCTCCCGGAATCTAAAGCTAATGATCTTCAGATCTAACGTTCTCTCAGTACTTTTGTATGACTGCGAAACGTGATACTGAGAATAAGATGGCCGGACATTATCACTAATCAAAATTTGCGGAGAGTAACACAGCAGGAAGTAATCGCGCTAACCATCAGACGACGAAAATTGAGCTGGATTGGCCACACTTTGAGAAAGCCAGCGGAAGACATTACGAAGCTAGCGCTCGACTGGAATCCACAAGGAAGCCGTCGAGTTGGCCGTCCTAGCAAGACATGGAAAATGACAATAGAAGAGGAAGCAAGATCCCAGGGGACCGAGTGGCGTCTCTTGAAACCTCAGGCGTTAAATCGAGTTCGTTGGCGGGTGATTGTAGAAGCCCTATGCTCCCCCGCGGAGTAAAGGAAAGAGAGAAGAAGAAGAAAACTTAGACAATGTTACAACTCATAACGAGTTTGATGTACTATCTGAATAAATTTTAAGAGTTGTTACAACATACGAGTATCATAAAACTGAAATCGTCATTGCGTGCGATTTCAATATGCACAATTCTGGCGGCTTCGCCATTCTGGCCAGACAACACCCAAAGAAAAGTGTGTTGAGTGTTGATTCGCTAAGTTTAATAACCTTACTCAGCTTGTAAATGAGCATACAAGAATACCTGACATTGCAAATCATTCCCGTCCGGATAAATACTCCGTCAATGTATTATCGCCACTAGGCACGTCAGACCATTGAGTAGTATCAGCTGATTTCTCGTTAATAAACCACGCAGTAAGAGAAAAAACTCCCAAAAAAACTGTTCGCTATTATTTTGCGATAGCAACGTGGATACCGCCGCTGATACAATCACAAACATCATCCTTATTGGTATGAGAGACTTTATCTGTTTCAGGAATAAGTCTGTCAAACCAAAAGAGGATGGATGGTATGAATCGAGCTGTAAAGAAGCTTCTAGGATTAGAGAGGTATGCTTTCGGTTTTACAAAGTGAACCCTACTGACCGAATAAAATTTAAACGAGGCAAAAATGATTGCAAAACCCATCTTCAGTGCCTACAACAAGAAATTGAGGCAAAAAATACTACAATGTCCCAAAGGTAGTAAAAATGTTTGGTCATTTGTGAAAATAATCAAAAATACAGCCTTGCCTTCGATTCCATTTATAATAACATTCCAACTCTAAGGATAAGGCCAATCTTTTTGCTGCGCATTTTGCAGCTTGTTCAATTAAAGTTGTCTTGGTCGGTTTCAAGTCTTAAATACATCACATAAATGCTGGCGTTCTACAAGGCTCTGTTTTGTTCCCGGCACTCTTTCTTTTTTTTAAATTTTCTATATTAACTTCGCGCCGTGGCTCAGTGGAAATGCACATGGCTACTGAGTAGGAGGTTCGTGGTTTGAATCCCAGTAACAACAAAAGTATTTTTCACGGTGTCCCACCTCTCGTGAATGGGTGACAAACGTTCCGAGAGTAACAACTTGTCACGGAAAGCTTCTTAATTCGCCGTTCGGATCCGGCCTTAAATTGTAGGTCCCTTCCATTTGTGTCCAAAAATTAACATGTGCAGCACAAATGGTCGCGAGAAGTTAGGCCTTGGACCGCAATGGTCTGTCGCGCCAAAAATTATTATTATTATGACTTCATCAAACATTACTTTCCTTGACTGACTATAATCACCTGACGGTTGCTGTGTGTATATTCTCCGCTAACCCGTCAGGAGTTCCCCAGGAGTGAGCTGCTGACAAAGGCTTACGACCACCATGCATGCTTCGCATATTTTATGCGGTCCTTTTTACAGAACATACACAAAGGCTCCTTGGCACAAGTCTTTGCTTTTTGGGTCAGCCTTCACGTTCCGCATAGAATATTTTACCCTTCGCTTCTATTGTAATATAGTCAGGACTTGCCTTTCTAATGTTTTCTTTTTTGCGTTGGTATTAGCCTTTTTAACTTTAGCAACGACTCTTGTCCAGTCGCTTTCTCGCGGTTACTAGGTTTTTCTAATGGCCTTTGTTTTTGCATCCGCTTTCGATTCATCGTATCATTATCTGTTGACTGCTTCGTTTTTGGCCCGAGCGTAGCTTTAAACTAGGGGAGATATATGAGATTGAGTAGTCAGAGCTTTGGCGAGCAGTGTTTACCGTGTACGTGACAGGGACTCTAGCCGTAACCCTACTGGCTTGATTATCATCCGGAGCAGGTGGGCCGAAGTTTTCTGAAGTTGGGTGTAACTCCTCCTCCTGCTCCTAATGGACTTGGGACCGAGTTCGTATGTGGCATTATGTCGCGGATGACGCGTATGATGCGTGTATTGGGACACACTATAAAAGCAATTGTAGACGAAAGTGACTGTTTCCTCGAAAGTAGGCATTATCCACACTAGTTTGTTAACATAGAAAATAATATTGTTATTTACTGCAGTCTCAGCGAACACACATTCCCACAGTAGTTTTGCATTGCGCATGAGCAGTTTAGCAGAAAAATTGTTTGGTCGTGTGAAAAATAGTGTACATTTTTTGCCTGTATATGTGTCGATTCTATAGTTATCTGGATTGGTGAGTTGGTTAGTTATTGGGGTGTAAGTGGGCGGGGGTCAGTGGGATGGGGCAGACGGGAAACGCGGGTGTAAGTGGGCGTGGCGTAAGTGGGTGTGAGGTCAGTGGGTGGTGGGTCAGTGTGTATAAGGTCAATGGGTGGGTAGTCAGTGGGCGGGAGGTCAGTGGTTGTGATGTCAATGAGTGGGTTGTCAGTGGGTGGGAGGTCAGTGGGTGTGAGGTCAGTGGGCGGTGGGTCAGTGTGTATGAGGTCAATGGGTGGGTGGTCAGTGGGCGGGAGGTCAATGGTTGTGAGTTCAGTGGGCGGTGGTTGAGTGTGTATGAGGTCAATGGGTGGGTGGTCAGTGGGCGGGAGGTCAGTGGGTCTGAGGTCAGTGGGTGTGAGTTCAGTGGGCGGTAGGTCAGTCTGTATGAAGTCAATGGGTGGGTGGTCAGTGGGCGGGTGGTCAGTGGGATGAGGCAGCCGGGAAAAGCGGGTGTAAGCGGGCGTGGCATCAGTGGGCGGGTAGCAAAGCACCCGGGAACAGCTAGTATACTATATAAAGATGATTGCACGATCATCATCATATTTGACTCTACAACCGGGGTCCGGTCCTGGCCTCCCGCAAAAATTCTCTCCACCGGTCCCGATTTCGAGCCGATGTCATCCAGTTTGGCATCCCTAAACTCTGGGCATCCTGGTCTACGCTATCCTTCCAGCGTAGGCTTGGCCGGCCTCACTGTCGTGTTCCATAAATCCTACCGCAAAGGACTTTCCGAGCAGGATCCTCTTCGCTCATGCGAGCTAGGTGTCCTGCCCACCGGAGCCTTCCGAGCTTAATTTTCTTCACAATGTCGACATCGCGGTAACGCTAATAGATCTCATCATTATAGAGTCTCCGGAATCGTCCTTCCTCACATACGGGGCCAACAATTCTCCGTAAGACTTTTCTCTCGAACGCGGCTAAGAGGTCAGAATGCCTTCTGCTAAGCACCCAAGTCTCGGATCCATATGTGAGTACTGGTATGACCATTGTCTTATATATCAGCAGCTTTGGTGTTATGGTTAAGTTCCTGGATTTGAAGAGTCTTGACAGGCTATAGTAGGCTTTGTTGGCTTTAAGCAACCGTGCGCGTATTTCTGGTTCCATGCTGTTATCGGCTGCTATAGTTGACCCGAGATAGTTAAAGGATTGCACTACTTCTAATTCGCGCTCCACTATCTGAATTGAGGGACCAATGTTGGATCTTCTACTCGCAGACGTGGCCACCATGCACTTTGTTTTGCTATCATTTATGTGCAGCCCCAGATTTCGTGCCGCCTGCTCTATCTGGATGAAAGCTTCCTGTACAGATCTTTGGTTTCTACCAACGATGTCAATATCGTCTGCGTAAGCCAGTATCTGAATGGACTTATTAATGATTGTTCCTCTCGCCGTTACGTCAGAGGCTCGGATCACTTTCTCCAACGCCAGGTTGAAGAGGACGCAGGCCAGTCCATCCCCCTGTCGGATCCCGTTATAGATTTTGAATGGGCTTGACAGTGATCCGGATATTTTTACTTGGCTTATAACATTGGTCATGGTCAACCTACATAGTCGTGTCAGTTTATTTGGGATGCCGAATTCTCTCATGGCTTTATAAAGTTCTACTCTGGCTATGCTATCATAGGCGGCTTTAAAGTCCATAAAAAGATGGTGTAGTGAGTAGCAGTAGACATTTTTCCATCACCTGCCTTAGGGTGTAAATCTGATCAGTTGTTGATTTGCCTGGGATGAAGCCACACTGGTATGGACCAATGATGACTTTAGCGTATGGGGCTATCCTGTCTTGAAGGATAGAGGAGAAAATCTTATACACGGTACTCAACAACGTTATACCACGATAATTGCTGCATTTTGTGATATCTCCCTTCTTATGTATGGGGCACAGGATGCCTCTTCGCCAGTCTTCTGGCATAACTTCTTCTTCCCATACTTGCACTATTATTTCATGAATTGCTTGGTGTAATGTGGGGCCTCCTATTTTTATCAGTTCCACTGGGATCCCATCAGATCCCGGGGCCTTATTATTTTTGAGCCGATTTATGGCTCTGCTAACTTCGACTATGCTTGGTGGCGGCAGCATAGTATGATCTTCGGTCATTGGTGGAGCTTCCAATTCCTCAGTTAGCTGGCCATTTAGCAAATCATGAAAGTGCTATTCCCATCGCTCTAAGATGCCTTTAAGATCGGCGATCAGATTACCCTCTTTGTCCTTGCAGTATGTGCAACGCGGTGTATATTGCGTAATACCGCGGACCCTTTGGTAGAACTTCCGCGCCTGGTGCGGTCCTTGCTCTCTGTATTGTTCCAGTTCACGGACGAGACTCTCCTCCCAGGCTGCTTTCTTTCGCCGGTGAACTATTTTTTCATATCTTCTGAGCTCTTTATATTCGTCTTCGCGTACCCGCGTTCTATGAGATTGTTGCATTGCTCGGTGCGCAACATTCTTACGTTCAGTCGCTAGCTTACATTCGTCATCGAACCAGTTGTTTCGATCTCTACGACTACTGCCTAAGATGGAGTCAGCAGTACTAATGACAGTATTTTTAAGGCGTGTCCATTTCTCTTCCACGCCAGACATCTCAGCCCCAGGACTTACTCTCCCTGCATTTAGGGCGAGTCCTATCGCTTGACCGTAGTTGTTTCTGGTCTCTTCATTGCGAAGGGCAGCCGTGTTGAATCTAATCTGATTCGCGGATGCAGTCTTCCGTGATGATGCAATCCGAGCTCGGAGCACCATACCAACAAGATAGTGGTCCGAGTCGACGTTGGCATCTCGGTACGTTCGTACCGTCATCAGGTTCGGGTTGTGGCGGCGGTCTATCAACACGTAGTCTATCTGGTTGCGAGTGGCTCCATCAGGAGATACCCAGGTGGCTTTGTGGATGTACTGCCTGAATACTGGCTCCCTACCTATTTTAGCATTCATATCCCCCAGAATGATTTTTACATCATACTGAGGGCAGGCATGGAGTTCCCGTTCGACTGATTCAAAGAATTCTTCTTTTTCATCATCTGGGGAATCCTCTGTAGGTGCGTGAACGTTTATGAGGCTTATGTGTTTAAATTTGCCCCGCACGCGAAGGGTGCATAGCCGTTCATTTACTGCATTAAAGCCGATAACGGTGGGTTTCATTCTTTTGCTGACTAGAAACCCCACCCCGAGCACATGATGTCTTGCATGACAGCTGTAATATATGTCATATTCTGATTTTTGTAGGACACCATTCCCTGTCCACCGCATCTCCTGAATTGCTGTTAAGTCAGCATTATATTTGGACAGGGTATCGGCTAGCTGCTCTGCAGCTCGAGCTCTGTACAGTGAGCGTACGTTCCAGGAGAAAATTCTTAAATCGTTTAGCCGTTTTCGTTGCCGTGGTCGTCGTCGTTCATCAGTGTATCCGAGGCTGATTTTGGGTTCCGTAATAATAATTTTTTACGGGCGGTATATTAATTGTTCTTCTCTTTGTAAAGATGGTGCACACTATCTTGTCTGGGTTGACACTTAGGTTCACCTCTTTACACCAATCGTTTACTACTTTGAGAGCAATTTGCATTCGTTCTGCTATCGTACTCTCGAATTTGCCACGGACCATAAGGACGAGGTCATCCGCATACGGGTTATTGGTATTGGGTATTTCACTAATTGCTTCGGCAATTATTTTATTCAATAATTTTAAATTGTTCGCTAAAACACTTCGGTGTTATTATTAATTGATACGAACTAGCATGTTTACGCATCAAACCTCGTGTATCCCAGCACACACACTATTTTTTATTAAATAATTTAGATATATAAGATTTTAATTTCACGCCATTATTATTTTTAAATAATTTTGTTTACAGTGTTTTAAGATTCGATAAAGTCGTGAGTTAAAAAGTTTTTTAAATACTCGTATTGCAATGCTGATTGCCAGTAGTGTAAAGTAAGAAAAAATACTATTGATGCAATAGTTGTTACAACTGAAAACAGGCTCAAGAAGTAAGGTTACTTAGGAATAACTACAAAGTTTAGTGAAGTCAAAAAAAGAAAAGGGGAATAATAAGTAAAGCCGTAAATTAATACACATGTGAACAAATTCTCTGACACACAAATATTGTACACAATGTTTAATGAAGAAAAAATTATTGATCATTAATATTTTATATGATCGATAATTTCCTGGCTTAATTAAACAAACGACTGCCGACTAAATTAAAGAATGAATTGATACTGGTCAGCTAGCTTCAAAGGCTAGGGCTAGGTGACTGCATTGCTTTTACTGTTTGCTTCTTGCGGTGCATCCGGTAACAGATCATGACCGTTTACTCACAGCGTATAGAGCAATTGAACAACTTGAGGTGATATTAGTTTTAATTGATTACATGCTGACTGGCATCCTTAAAATTAAGTTTTTTTTTCATTTAGAATTTATCACACAAAAACAAAAAAGTGAAAGAATTAGTCTTCGCCATGCGGGTAATATTCATCCCAACCTGCATGAGGGATATTACATGTATGTACGTTACTGTGTGTAAATAAAAACAGCCACAAAAGCTCACTAATACACACCCAATAAGACTTCGATATTTTTATTTTTTGTTTTTATGTAAAAAATAGGATCCTGTTATTTTTCTAATCATATAGAACAGAAGGGATTCTAGAGACAAATATGCAAACGAAAATATCTAATATATAAAAATCTCGTGTCACGGTGTTTGGGTCTCAACTTCTCCGAAACGGCTCGACCGATTGTTATGAAATTTTTTATGTATATTTGGTAGGTATGAGAATAGGTTTTAAAGTACAAAAAAAAATTGAAAACGACTGGACCGATTTTGCTAACTTTTATTTTATAAATTCGCCATAGTCCGAATAAGGTTTATGCGGAAAAAATAGAAAAAAAAACAAATTTATTGAAAGTGGGACAGGACAACGTCTATCGGGTCAGCTAGTAACATATAAATATATAGCAGAGAAATCGTAATATATGCGAGTATGTTTCTAATATGCTAAACACAGTTAAGATGTTTTTGTTATGTGGATTTAAAATTGTGTGGATTACGAAGAATAAACAGATTTACTCACTTCTTTTAATTTAATTACTTTTTTTTGCCTTTTGTGCATGAATTACATTTACATTACAATGATAAATTCTCTATATTAACTTCGCGTGCCTATGGATCTGTTTGTCTGTTTGTTTGTTTGTTGTGGAATCTTGCAATCAATTTATAACCCACTTCCCAAAGCCCTATTTTATTAAAACTTTGCATACACATGTATTTCCGGTGACAACACTTTTTGTTTAAATTTGAATACCCTAAGGTTTCAAAGCCCATATATTTTTTACGTGACAACGTCTCACTACAAGGTTTAAGGGGTACATGTTCAAAAACTCAAATGTTAAATGTCACTATTTAACAGATGTTAGGGAAAGTTTTTAACAGATGTTAAGTTACGTTTTTAACAGATTTTATGTTGCATTTTTAACAGATGTTATGTCAAACTTTTAATATCCACTAGGATTTGGTCATGAGGAACTAGAATTTTTTGAACTAAGCAATTTCTCAAGCGATTCGTATGAAATTCGGTATGTAGGACTAAGATGCGACTATAAGACTTATTTCTATGGAAATTCTGGAAGATGTTATGAACATTTAAATCCGCTCAGAAATTATTTATTCTGTTGTATGTGATGTGACTACGCAACTACGAAATTCTTTCCCGCAGCAGTAGTGATAGTATAGTCTCCGTTCATTTTCTATGGGTGCTCTGCTCGTTCTATCACCATTGATAAAGTGATACAGTGATCTCGTGTTGGTCGTCTTACAGAAAAACAAATACTACTATAAGTTACAAAAAAAGAGGCATATAACAATGAAAACCTGCAAGCTTCCTTGCAACTATTTCCTTTTATTTTCGCTTATCTTATCCTTACTCATG
Organism: Nephrocerus scutellatus; assembly: GCA_947095585.1. Taxonomy (NCBI): domain Eukaryota; kingdom Metazoa; phylum Arthropoda; class Insecta; order Diptera; family Pipunculidae; genus Nephrocerus; species Nephrocerus scutellatus. Next base: position 63,455,168 of record OX352764.1, on the reverse strand, counting down.
TTTACAGTAATTAGAGTAAAAAAAACTCTTCGATCAATTACAGAAGGGAGAGAACCATGCAAAAGAAATTTAATGATAAATAATTGGCCTGCATGTTTCAAAGCGACTTTCTTAGCATACCATTTCGATGCATTGGTTAGTGCTGCTCACTTCTTTTATCTTCAAATTTAATTTAAAACTACTCAAATTTTTTATGAGTTGAAACCAAAAGCTGCATTATTCTGTTTGGGCAGTAATATGCAATATCCACTATGCAATATGCAGCCACTTCACAATTAGTGGTTGTTTGCTTCAAATTTTCAAATTTGCTTATAGACAATTTATATATAATGTTATGTGATGATGATGTATATGATGAGCTACGGTGCAAGTCGTAGCACTGTCATATTTTTTTATAATACTAACGAAAACAGTTTTAGACCTGTCTTTGGACGTACCGATCAATTCAAACATTCCTTCTTTAGCCGCTCAAAAATTTTGTGGAATGAATTCCCCGACTGTTTTTCCGCATGTGTATGATATTTAGTCATTTAACATACATGTGATTATGACTTGGAAAAGTTTATATTGAAGTTACGGTGCAATATAATTAGTATTTTACCACAATTGTTTTTGGCCAACAAAGCTACACCCTCTGAAATATACTCGTATGCCGTCTAAACGTCACTATAGACCATGTGAACCCGTAAACCAAAACCCTCTGTAGAGAAGTAGTAGTGTAGTATAGTCTCTGTTGGTTGGTTCTCTGCTCAACTCACATTACATTACTAATTGAATTGAAATAAAAGGTTTAAACTCGGAAATTATTTTATAACAACATAAACTGGAAAACTAGATAAACACTTTAATTTAAGTTAAATGTACATACATAAAAATTAAATAAAATTAACTAAAAAATAAAAAAAAATAAACAGTGCATTGTCAGTAAATGTTTGTAACCGTTGTTACGCTCAAAACCTTCGCGGCCGTGTAGACGACACAGCCTACCCTGCTCTTTTTTAAATTCTCTATATTAACTTCACTTGCCCGTGTGTTTGTGGGTTTGTGGTCTTGTGGGTTTGTGGGCTTGTGGATTTGTGGATTTGTGTGTCATGGAATCTTGCGATCAATTTTTAACCCACTTCCTACAGCCCGATTTTATTGAAATTTGGCACACATGTATATCTCCCATGACAACCCTTTTTATTCGGGCCGCGGGGTCGGGGGGCTCCCATACAAATATTTTACAAAATTTACCCGATTTTCTTTAAATTTTGTACACATGTGTGTCTTCGATGGAAAACACTTTTTGTAAAAATTTGGAGCGATCGGCCACTTGGGGACCCCAATATACAATTTTTAAATATCGCTATATCGCATCAGATCACGGCAAAGTATGAGCTCAGTGCTTTGTGAGCAGCGCTGTTCGCTGCCGCTGCGGCATTTGGTGGATGATTTTGCCACAAAACGAGCACGCAGTGTGTGTGTGTGTGTGTGTATCCCCGATTAGAGAATTTACAATAAAAATTTTAATTTTTATGGGTTTTTTTTTTAAGTATGTATTAACTAAATTTTATTTAAATTTTGTACACAAGTCTATCTCCGATAACAATACTTTATAAAAATTAAGAAGATTGGACCCAAAGGCCGAGGAGCGCCCATATCAATTTTTCAAAAAATAACCCGGTTTACTTCAAATTTTGTACACATTGTATCTTCGATTCGAGAATTTACATAAAATTACATGAATTCACATTTTTATGGGTTTTTTTTGTTCAAAAAATATTTTTTTGCAAACATTTAACTTAGTTTTGAACACTGTGTTAAGTTATAATAAAAAGAAATGCAAATTATTAGTTCACCTTTGGAAATATAAGATAAAGGCATTGTCTATGGCATAGTGGTACTGACTTACGAGTCTCGAATCTGCATTTTTTTTTTATATTTAGCATTGGTTTGAATATGATAAGCCTGTTCTTTGGAGTAAGCTTCATGTGTTACGAGACACAAACAGCCTCAGATAAGTATGGATTTACTGATGATAACATGATGCAGACGAACAACTAGCTGAGATCATAGTCAGATACACAACTGCTTTCCGGCCAAAAGAAGTATGAAAAACTGTGATATTTCCTACGGTGACTGTTGTAGAGAACAAAAACAGAATATTTTATGTGCGGATTGTTTGTAAAAAGGCAAGAAGTCCTAAGCTTTTGACATGTAAGCGAACGCATTATAACAGACCGCATTAAGGCTAATTTTGGCGACAATAGCCTAATATGCCCTCACGCCCTACAGAGCAAAAAGCAACACCAAAGTACTAAGATGTTGATAGGAGATTTTAATTCCAAAATTGGGAACATAGATATCTTTAGTTACACTGTAAGAAGGCACAGCCTACACAACAGCCCTTTTGAAATCGGAGTTAGGCTGATTGACTTTGCTGCGGGAAGAAATGTCACTATAGCAAGCACGCGGTTTTCTCATCTCAATGTCTATACCATGAGCTCGGCGCGAGGTATGCCTTCAGTATTTTAAATTTCCATAACTTTCGAGCGGATCTATACCTATTTGCAATAAAGCAACAGAGAATTAATGTGAAAAAAACAACCCATAACAATTAATTTTTCATGTCAATTCACTAGATACACATGTGTACAAAATTTGAAGAAAATCGGGTTAATTTGCCCTGTTGCCCGATCACTACCAAATTTTTACAAAAAGTATTGTTATCGTATTGTGTAGTACAAAATTTGAATAAAATCGGGTAAATTCTCAAAAAAAAAAAATATGGAGGCACGATCACTTCCAATTTTTAATGGAAAGTGTTGTCATCGAAGGTACACATGTGTGCAAAGTTCAAAGAAGAAAATCGGGCTTTAAGAAGTGGGTTAAAAATTGATCAAAAATTCCACAAGCTGACGCGAAGCTAATAAAGAGAATTTAAAAATATATAGTCTATCTAATGGCCACAATTAAAAAATAGTAATGCCGTAATCTTTGCCGAGCATGTATCCCACATCTCGAAGATTTATCGATGGAATATTAGCATTGTTTGACTGATTCACAGGAAAGAAGATCCACTCAACTACACCAACTGAAATGAACCTAGGCTCCTTAAGATCACCTGTAAGATCTAATTTTCAATACTGTGTGAAAGTCTGAAGCCACTTATAAAGAATCGAATTGGTTCTAAGCGGTTATAGACCAGAAAAGTTTACAATCGACAAAATATTCGTACTGCCTAGATAAAACCCAAAAGTACGGATCGATATACTCACCAACTTTTAAACCATTTCAAATCTGCATATCACACTAAATTACAAAATGACACTACTTTTTTTTCTTCTCAAATAATTTAATACTTATATGTACATTATAAATGTAAAGTTTATTTTGTCAATTGTTTGTATATATTTTTTTGTTAAAATGAGAAAATAAATGAAAATGAAATCTAAAAACATTGTTTTAATGTCAAAAGAAATAAAAAACTTTTGCAAATGGAGTAATTCGTAACATAGGTATGCACATAATATCTCCACATGGTTTTTGTGTTTTTGTGATTCCTTGTAATTAAAATTCTGGGTCTAATCATTATACGACATTGTATACTGTGTGTACCTACTTAATTACGCCATCAATATTTTACAAATTTTCAAAGATTTCACTATAAATTGCATATTAAACAAATAATTTAATTATTTTTAATTTATTATTATTTTATTATGCAAATATTGGTAAAAATTGACAATTGGCTTAATGTTGCTACAATAACAATCAATGAACTATTGTTAATTATGAAAATATATATGAAATGTATCTTCATGACCAAGTCGCGTTTAGCAAATTCGTTCGCGAAATATCTTTTGCAATCAAGTTGATTTTAACTCTCGCGATTATTTTTAATCAAGCAATTGGCTACATTTTGTTAAAAATTAACAGCTGTTTTGATATGAATGTTGTATGTTATGTGATATTTTGATTAAAACAGATGCATAAATGTATATTTAGCTAGACTCGTATATATACTTTATTATTTTTGCAATTAAACATTAGCACTGCAGCACTAAAAGATAACAGGTAATTGTTTTTATAAGATTCTCAAAATTTCTGCAGAACAGAGTACGCTTCAAAACACCTGCTGACAAACTCAAGTGCACACTTCTTACATCGGAAAAACCAGGGATTATTATTGATATTAAATTTAGCCCTTACCCTAATTTTTGCAATGATGAGGAGGAACGTCCTCGTAGTAATTTACAGATGCACGACATGATGCCGTCGTGAAAAGGCAAGCGCCTAATCAATGGACATTGCAATGTCTCAATTGAATTAATCCCCCTTGATTTTTATTCGCCCTTATATCGCTGCACCACAATATCAATGAGCTGAGAGCACCCAAGATCAAGTGCTTCTTCCCGCTGGGAAGAGGGTAACCAGCATTGGTGTTTTCACTTTGCATTCCCACTGGGGTGATAGACCTACTCAATTGAAAACTAAGGGGATGAATCTGCCTAACAATATAACGCCACTAACATTCGGTGTCATAAGTCGTAAATATTTCTAACAATTATTTACTTTTCTCTTTGTAAAGCCTTTGTTGATGTTTATTACACGGTGGGTGAGTAAGAGGTTTGATGTTTTACGAAATTGAAATATTTCCCACAAGTTATTTCTAATGTAGACACTTACCCGTTAGTTTGCCATACACAGGATTACATAAAATAGTCACACATAGCATTTATTTATTCATTCATTGTTGTATTGTTATAAATATAAGATATACAATAAAATCTTATAAAATATATTTTCACAAAATTTTCTTCTATGTTTAAGTAAAGGAGAATCTGCTAATTAGTTTACTTAAGTGTTTTGTGCAGAACTAGATTCATTTAACCAAATTCTAAAGAGGAGCACACGTGTGAGAACCTGTTTATTAGCAGGTTAAACAAACATACATATATATGCTCACATATTTATAGTCTTTATCACTAAGGGTAGAAAATTATTTTGGTCTTAAGGGAATTGCTGCTTCTGTTGAATTTACTCTGACCTTTCGCTTACGAATGAAATCGAACGCCCAACGAATCTGAATCTCATAAAGCTATTGAATTACATTTCTCGCTGATACAAGGTTTTAGTTTACAACGCATACCGAGGAATAGTGAAAACGCTCAACTCGTCAGATCTCTTTTATCTAATTCATTTATTTGCTGAAATGTTGAACAGAAATTTTGAACTGAAATGGGAATACTTGTGCACTTAAGTATTATAGCAATTATAGAAAAGCGATAACGCATTTGCTTAGTCTCTTATAAATTCGGTCTTATTTTCTTAATACAGCAAATTGAAATGTTCTTTTATCATGTATTTTTTTAACAATGGCAGATTTTCAATGAAGACAAATAAATTCATCATTTCGCTTTGTCTTTGCAGTATATGCAACGCAGTGTATATTGCGTCATACCGCGGACTCTTTGGTAGAACTTCCGCGCCTGGTGCGGTCCTCGTTCTCTGTACTGTTCTAGTTCTAGGACGAGATTCTTCTCCCAGGCTACCACTGAACTGTTTTTTCATATCTTCTGAGCTCTTTATATTCATCTTCGCGTGTCCGCATTCTATGAGAATGTTTCATTGCTCGGTACGCAATACTCTTACGTTCAGTCGCTAGCTTACATTCATCATCGAACTAGTCGTTCCGATCTCTATTACGACTACTGCCGAAAATAGAGTCAGCAGTACCAATGACAGTATTCTTAAGGCGTGTCAATTTCTCTTCTACGCCCGACATCTCAGCCGCAGAACTTAATCACCCTGCATTTAAAGCGAGTCCTATCGCTTGACCGTAGTTGTTTCTGGTCTCTTCGTTGCGAAGTGCAGCAGTGTTGACTCGAATCTGATTCGCGGATGCGAGCTTTCGTAATGATGCAATCCATTCTCGGAGCACCATACCAATAAGATAGTGGTCTGAGTCGAAGTTGGCATCTCGGTACGTTCGTACCGTTATCAGGTTCTGGTTGTGGCAGCTATCAACACGTGGTCTTTCTGGGCTTGCTGCCATCTGTATTACTAGTTGTCAATTGTCATTAGTGTTCTCGTGTATGATATGGGTGCCAATGTACTGCCTGAATCTTGGCTCCCTACCTATTTAAGCATTCATATCCCCTAGAAAGATTTTTACATCATACTGAGGGCGGGCATGGAGTGCCCGTTCGACTGATTCAAAAAATTCTTCTGGGGCATCCTCTGTAGGTGCATGAAAGTTTATAAGGCTTATGTTTTTATTCTGTCCCTCACGAGAAGGGTGCAAAGCCGTTCATTTATTGCTTTAAAGCCGATAACGGTGGGCTTCATTATTTTGCTGACTAGAAACCCCACCCCGATTACATGATGTCTTGCATGACATCTGTAATATAATCATATTCTGATTTTGTAAGACACCATTCTCCGTCCACCGCATCTCCTGGGTTGCTGTTATGTCAGCATTATATTTGGACAGGCTAGGCTTAGTGGAAATACGCATGGCTACTGTGCAGGGGTTCGTGGTTCGAACTCCAGGAACACCAAAAATATTTTTGACGGTGCCCATCCTGTGGCGAATGGGTGAGAAACGTTCCGAGAGTAATAACTTGTCACGGAAAGCTTCTCAAATCACCGTTTGGATCCGGCCTTAAATTGTAGGTCCTTCAATTTGTGTCCAAAAATATACATGCACAGCACAAATGGTCGCGAGAAGCTAGGCCTTGGAACTCAACGGTCTGTCGCGCCGAATATTATTATTATCGGCTAGCTTCTGTGCAATGTTATTGGCCTTTCGTCATGTAAGTGTTTTAGATCTTTTTATTTCAATTAATATAAATTTATAAAGCCAATTTACGATGTGTTACTACTAAACAAACTACTAAAACAAAGAGATACAATTATATCATAATAAAATATGATTTGAATTGTTAAAATTTATGTAAAGTTGTTTAAACTAAATTCATAAAATGAAAAAAAGTTTTTAAATGTCCACGCTTTTCATGTGGACATATATAATTGTAATATTCTATAACTAAAAACGTGGGGTGCAATTTAAAAATAAAACTTTTATACATTTAAAACTTTTGTCATCGGAGAAGACACATGTGTGCTCAGTTTGAATAAGATAACGGTTTAGGAAGTGGATTAAAAATTTATCGCAACAATTGACCCAAACAGACAAGGAAACAGTAAAGCCAAACGTGGTAAAAACCCGTGGGTCGTGGAAAACTTTATGTTGCCTCCATATGCCTAAATGCATGTAAATGTAGCACGTAGAAGTTTAATCTATATATATAAAATAGAGAATTTATTTGTATATTTGTGCCTAACCAGCTCTGGAACACCTTGACCAATTTCAACCAAACTTGGTATACATATTAGTTACTACCTGGAATCAAATATAGCACGTAGCACGTTTTTTGGCTGAGGGGGGGGATAACTGAGGGGGGTTAACCGATATTGGTGTCTATTCTATAGTTTTTGGGATCGCTGAGCGGAATGGTGATGCTAAGACAGCCTTAGAGGGATGGGATAGATAAGTGAGGTGGATGACCGATATTAGTGTCCATTCACTCACTGAGTCACTGAGATGAATAGTGTTGGTAGGACACTTCTATGGGTGAGTTGTTTTTCCGGAGGGGGAAGGGTGACAGATATTAGTATCGATCCGATAGTTTTCGGGATCGCTGAGATGAATAGTGGTGCTTAAAATGGTACTCGGCGACCGGTGACCGGATGTATTTCGGATGAAAAGGGACAGTGTGAAGCACTTTTAAACCCACGGATAGCACTCATTTCCACGGATCTACCTTCTAAATTTAAGAGATTGCAATTTCCAGTAAAACTTTCGCTTTCGATGACGATCAATAAGTCGGACTGTTTATTAAGTATTGCGGAGTACCTATAGATTTGAGATTTGAGACAACTTTTGGGTTCACCTAATAAATTATTTATTCTTGCTCTTGAAGGTGAAACTAAAAGCAACTAACCCAGTTTTGTTTAAAATTTATATTATTTATTTTTTTTTAAATTTTTTTTAAGGTTTGAATACTATATAATTTAAAATACTTATTTTGTTAAAAAAAATTGCAATTTTAACTTAAAGATCGATATCATTCTTTATCCTACCCCTGCCTAATGGAAGATTGAGATGAATAAATACCTGGGCAACGCCGGGTAATCAGCTAGTAAAATATAAAAAATGCATTAATTGTTGTCGGTGACAAATCTCCATTATTTACGAAAACGAACGAAAAACCAAATATTTTTGTCGAGTTGAAAAGCGTAATTTATCTCTGACATTTCATTTATTTGACAACAAAAAAGTCAGTGTAGTTAAATTGAAGATTAATTGTTTCCTTTAAACTCTTAGCACTTATAAAACGGCGTATATATTCTTCTATCTGGTGTACTTTCTTGAAACACTTTGAAAAGGGGTAGTCACGTTACACATCATAGGTAGTCTGGTTTAAATTTCGACTGTTACTTGTATGACTATGACTAAGGAAGTTTCTATAACTGAGTTGAACTGTAGAACCACATATATAATGATTTCACCTTACAAAACGATTAAAAATGTGCAAAAGGAAATACAAGGACGCGAAGTACCATGCTTAAGACTTAAACAAGAATATCTTAAATAGTTCATTAATTTTACATAATAACTAAATCACAACAAGTGTGTGTGATTGTGGCAGATATAGCGGCAGACCACCTCGACTAATTTTTAAATTCTCTATATTAACTTCGTATATGTATGTATATGTATGTATAAGTTATACAAACCAACAAACAACCAAAAAAAAAACAAAAAAACATATAAATTTTTTATTAATCCTAAACAGTTTGAACAAATTCGATTTAGTAATATCGAACGTCTTAAACTTAAGTAGGAGAAGGATTGAGAATTTTATAATAAAAACCGATTATAAAGATTATTTAGAAAAAACACAATATAATAATTGGTACTAAACTAGCATACCGGTACCGGAAAGAAATAGTCAGACCAAAAGCGATACACAAATAGGTTCTTATACAAAATTAATTTCTTTACGCATATCAGATCCATCTTTCTCACAGTAAATCGAGAAATACAAATATTGGATTTCTCAAACTCCCAATTTGTATCATAACACACCGAATAAGTAAAAATACAAAAAGGGAATTTAAAAATAATCCACGAAATAGATCTTGGCCAGAACAAACAATTTCTGACAAACATCGCGCCTACTTTAGGTTGAATACTATCCAACATAATCCTCTATTTCCCTACGTATCTCATGAATTTCAGCAGATTCAGCATTTAATATAAGATAGTAAAGCGAGCTTCTCAGCTCGCCATATACTTACTTACTTATGTCCTATATCCACTTGTGGGTCCTAGGGCCTCTACTACGCCTACGCGCCATCGCGTGCGGTTCCTGGCAATGAGCTTCAGCTCTCTCCAACTCTTCCCCAATTGCCGTGACTCCTCCTTAACTGTTCTGCGCCATGTATTTCTCGGACGACCCGTTCTTCTACCATCCTGAGATAACGGATTTCATTGCATTGGATGGTAGTGCCTATTGGTTCCTGACGCGTTCTCTCGTAAAGATGTTCGTTAGAGATACGGTTAGGCCAGAAAACCCTTGAGATCTGTAATCTTTTTGTGATAGTAGCGGTCACCTTCCAAGTGCTACACTCATACAACAGCACAGATTCAACATTTGAACCAAGTTTTGAGCAGTCAGTAGTTTCCCGATCAATCGCAATGCAGATCCCCAAAATGCATATGGGTAGTTGTAATTCAGTCTGAACACTGAATTATCTTAAAGCCCAATATTTTTTGGGAATTTTTTATTTCTTATTTCTTAAGAAAAAATTTACGCTATCGCAAGCCGAACGCTAACCAATTGTTTTAAAACAAGTCCCATCAAATTTTGACTAGTAGAAGCCGAGATATACGACACGACAAAAAAACGGTTAAACGTATCAACGTACATCCGTACAAATGTACACACGTTCGCTGAAAAATGTTCATGTCCTCTGAATATAAGATTCGCCCTTCGGGATCGCAATCAACTGAAACCAGATAGAAGGGAAAGATTGTTAATTTTTATTGGCTCAGCGTGGAAATGGATTACTGATAATCCTGACCACGAAGATTTTGTAACAACTTAACATTAAATAAATAAACTAATTGATAATAACAATATTCAAGTTTTCAATTACATAACGAAAGAATACATAATATTACTAAAATAACAAAGCAAATAGAAATTATGCTGAAAAAAATAAAAATACTACCAGGAAAATTTTACTCAAAATCTATACAGGGTGTACAAGAATTCGTGGCACAAACGAAACAGGCTAATAGCGGAGGTCATTTCCAACCAAAATAGCCAAATGAAGTTTTGTCGAATTGTTGATGGTTAAAAAGTTATTCCATTTTTAGTATTTTTGGGTAAAATCGCATACGCCGCCACGTTTGTGCCACGAATTCTGGTACACCCGTATATATATATAAAAATGAATGTCTGTGTGTTGACTCCAATAGAATCGTAAACTATGCATTTGATCATGTGATGATCTTTAGCAAAGTTGTTGTGCATGAGCCCGCGATGGTTTCTGAGTTGGTCCCCGCTAGGTGGCGCTGGTGTCGTTTTTTTTTTTTCGAAAATTCTTATTTATGGAACGATTTGGCTCAAATTCACACCATATAGTATTTAAATAAAAAGAAAGTCGTTGACAAAATTTGGACCTGATAGGTGGTGCTGGCGTTGTTTTTTCTCTCCGAAAATTCATATTTATGGAACGAATTTGCTCAAATTCACACCATATACTATTTAAATAAAAAGAAAGTCTTTAACAATATTTGGACCCGATAGGTGGCGCTGGTGTCGTTTTTTTCCGAAATTTCTTATTTATGGAACGATTTGACTCAAATTCACACCATATAATATTTAAATAAAAAGAAAGTCTTTGACAAAATTTGGACCCGTTAGGTGGCGCTGGGGTGGAAAATTAAGTTTTCCCTGTATCAGAGGGCGGGAGTGGGCGGGATGTCAGTGGGCGGGAGGTCAGTGGGATGGGACAGCCGGGAAACGCCGGGTATTTCTGCTAATACTGATGTGACTAATACTGTGACGCGATATCGCAAAACAAATAGCTTTTCACAAGTTCACAAAGCGATCACAAACAAATTTATTGAAAGTGGGACAGGACAACGTCTGTCGGGTCAGCTAGTATTATATAAAATAAAGATCTTAAAAGCCAAAGTCATTTAGCCAAACTAGGCATTATAAATTCATTAATATTAAAAAAGAAGAAATAAAATTAGCTATAAACGAATTATATAATGAAAAAAAAATTACTTCTCTACTGTAGTAGAAGCACTTAATTATGCAGAAATTAAAATATTAAGTAACTCAATTTGAATCGTATATATATAAAAATTATTATATATATAAATGTTAATTTCGGGTACGGTCGTCTAAAACACGAGAACCGTTGAACCGATTGTCACCAAACTTGGAAAATATGTTAGTTTATACCGGCTTTACACCGTGCATACTTTATTATCAAAATAGTATAATAGTAATAAAGTATGCCGTGTAAAACCAAACGTCAATAGTATAATATCAAAATAAAGTATCTCGATATAATAGCTGTCAAAAATAAAGTAGGTAGTATAAAAATGTTTACGGTATAACGACACTACGACAGTATGGAAAACAAGAAAAAACTCCTGGTTTAAAATGGACCGAGGAGGAGATAAAACAGATGTTGGAAGTAGCCGTAGAAATTAATGTATGTGAATATAATTATATATATATCTCTTCAGACCAAAAAACATTAGCTGAATCTAACTTCATCTCATGCGGTGTAAAACCGAATATGGTAGGTAGTATAATAGTGTAATACTATTTTGATAATAAAGTATGCCGGTCTGCATGAAGGTTTATCTTAAGTTTAATCCCGATAGGTGGCGCTGTAGTCGGAATATTTCAATTTTTCTTATTTATGAAGACCAGTCCACAGTATCACGAAAAAAAATTCAAAACGATTGACCAACTGTGGCAGCAGGTTGAGTCGCTTAACTATTCCTTTGGGAATTCGAAAAAAACCCAATGAAGTTTGGCTACAATCACACCGAATATGTCGAAATGGAAACATTGGTCCAAGAGACATTGGTGTTAATGGCAACCAAGCTGCAACAAAACCATAGAGGAGGAGTTTCGGAAGAGAATAGTACAGCTAAGCCGAACTCACTGAACCTACCAAAGGTCACCATTCCGAAGTTCGATGGTGACTACCTAAAGTGGATACAATTTTTTGATCTGTTTTCTCAAATGTGAAAATGTGTTCCCTAAAACTCATCTTAGCGGAGAGGCACAAAATTTGATACAGCACCTATCGTTATAAGAAGACAATTACAAAACCGCTTGGTCCATCCTTCAGGATCGATACAATAACTTTAAAATACTAACATAAACGCGAGTACAAAAAATACTTGGGAAAATCAAACAAACACAAGTTCAACCATCAGCGGCTGCTATCAAGGCTCTACACGCTTTCACTCACGAGTGCCTACTGGCATTAGGTAATCTAGGCATTGATACCTCAACCCTATTCTACTACATTTGCTAGTTAACAAACTTGACCAGAGTTCCAGAGGCCTCCGTGAACAATCGCTTAAAAGGTCTAAAGAACTCCAGTCAGTGAAGGCATTTTTGACTTTTCTGGAGAACCAACTTCAGTCGCTAGAGCCTATCGGACACTAAAAAAAAAAGGTATTAACGAACTTGTGCAACAGCAGTATCGGACCAACAGCTTAGAAACATCTGTAAACCTTGTGGAACAGGAACACATTCCTTGTATGACTGCAAGCAATTTTTGCAACTAAGACCTGCTGTTCGGATACAATTTGTTAAAAAGGGCAAGTGATGTCTGAATTGCTTAAAAGCTGGTCACGTTGCTATTATTATTATTATTATTATTACTAGCTGATTACCCGGTATTGCCCAGGAATTTATTCATCCCAATTTTCTATTAGGCAGGGGTAGAAAAAAGAATGATATTTATCTATAAGGTAAAATTGTAGTTTTTATTAACAAAAATATATTTTAAATTATATTTTTATTACAAAATAAAATTAAATAAACAAACATAAAATTAATTTAAAACAAATCTTGGTTGTATACAATGTTTTTAGTTTCACCTTCAAGAGCATTAATAAATTCTTAGGTCAACCTAACCCAGAGCAAGCAAAAAAAAGTTGTCCGTGGGGAAAACATGGCGATCTCAAATCTATACTCCACTGTCCGACTTAATGATCGTCATCAAAAACGCAAGTTTTACTGCAATTTGCAATCTCTTAGATTTAAAATGTAGATCCGTCGAAATGAGTGCTATCCGTGGGATAAAAACTGTTTCGCACTGTCCCTTTTCTGACACGATAGTAGCTTCAATTATATTGCCCGGCACCTCTTTTACGCACAGTCTTGTGCCGTTGCTAAGTTTTGGCGAGTCGAGAATCCGTAGTAAAATAATTGGAGATCAAACTGTAAGACGATGTGGTGGCAATCCAGACGAATTAAGTGAGTTTAGGAACTCAGTTAGATAATTACCTTTCTCATTAGTATTTACAAAGGTATCGATACAGTTATATTCAGTGACTACGCTTATTAATATGGCAAGTATATGATTTTTTATTTCGTGGGTGTCTCTATTCTTAGAAGCAAGAATGGTCCTTTCTCGTAACCGGTTCAAAATCTGATAGTTTTGAGAAACAGACGGATAAATAGAATTTATTAGTTCTGCGGGAGAATTCAAAAATCTATATCAATTTAATGTAACCATAAAACACGGATACTAATCTACCTTTTCCAATTTCAAAGAAGTCGCCAAATGGTCGCCGAGTACCATTTTAAGCACCACTATTCATCTCAGCGACCCCGAAAACTAGGGGATCAACCCTAATATCGGTCAACCTCCCTCATCCGGGGATACAACTCACCCATAGGCGTGTCCTGTCTTACCATCACCATTCAACTCAGGGACCCCGAAAACTATAGAATCGACTCTAATATTGGTCAACCCCCCTCAGTTATCGAGCCCATCCCCTAGAGCTGTCTTACCATCACCATTCAACTCAGCGACCCGGAAAAGTATAGAATCAACACTAATATCGGTCACCCGCCCTCAGTTATCGACCCCATCTCCCTAGAGCTGTCTTACCATGACCATTTAACTCAGCGACCCCGAAACCATAGAATCGACACTAATGTCTGCCCTCTCCCCCCCCCACAACTCAGCTATCGACCCCATCCCAAGAGCTGTCCGAAAATGGCGAAAACCATAGAATCGACACTAATATCAGTCAACCCCATCCCCCTCAGTGACCGACTCAAACCCCCTAGAGCTTAGAGCTGTCTTACCATCACCGTTCAGCTATCTTACCATTACCATTCAAATCAACGACCCCGAAAACCATGAATCGACACTAATATCGGTCACCCTCCTTGCACCCCCTCAGCAATCGATCCCATCCCCCTAGAGGTGTCATACCATCACCATTCAACTCAGCGACACCGAAAACTATAAAATCGACACTAATATCAGTCACCCCACCACCCTCAGTTATCGACCCCATCCCGCTAGAGCTGTCATACCATCACCATTCAACTCAGCGACCCCGAAAACCATAGAATCGACACTAATATCGATCACCCCCCCCCCCTCCCCCCTTAAGTTATCGACCACATCCCCTAGAGATGTCTTACCATCATCATTCATCTCAGCGACACGAAAAACCATAGAATCAACACTAATGTCTGTCCCCCCCCTCCATCAGTTATAGACCCCATCCCAATAGCTGTCCGAAAATGCCGAAAACCATAGAATTGACACTAATATCAGTCATTCCCCTCCCCTTCAGTGACTGACTCCAACCCCCTAGAGCTGTCTTAGCTAATATATATTAGCTGTGCAGATGACATAGTTCTAGTAGTTCATGGCAAATTTGAGAGCACGATAACAGATCTTATGCAATTTGCTCTCAAACAAGTCAAGAATGGTGCAAAGAGGTTGGCCTAAGCGTCAATCCTGACAAGATAGTTTGCACCGTATTCAACAAAAGGCACAGAGTAACGCTACCAGCAATACAATTGTAAAGCAGAACCCTTCAATTAATGTCATAAGCCAAATATTTAGGGGTCGTGTTTGACAAAAAACTAACATAGAACCCCCACATATCATATATTACTAACAAAGCTAATAAAGCTTACTTTACCTGTCAACGCATGTTTAGCAAAACTTGTGGAATAAACCGGCAAATTACCCTATGGCTATACTAAAGCATAATTAGACCCAGGATCACATACACGACCCTGGTTTGGTGGCGAAAAACAGAGCAATCAACGACGCGCTCAAAACTGAACAAGATACAAAGACTAATCTGTCTAAGTGCAACGGGTGCAGTTTTCCCGATATTAGTGCCGATTCTATGGTTTTCGGGGTCGCTGAGTTGAATGGTGATGATACGAAAGCTCTAGGGTGATGGGGTCGATTACTGGGCGGTGAAGGGGGGGTGACCGATATTAGTGTCGATTCATGGTTTTCGGGGTTGTTAATTTGAATGGTAATGGTAAGATAGCTGAACGGTGATGGTAAGACAGCTCTAGGGGGTTGGAGTCAGTCACTGAAGGGGAGGGGAATGACTGATATTAGTGTCAATTCTATGGTTTTCGGCATTTTCGGACAGCTATTGGGATGGGGTCTATAACTGATGGAGGGGGGGGACAGACATTAGTGTTGATTCTATGGTTTTTCGTGTCGCTGAGATGAATGATGATGGTAAGACATCTCTAGGGGATGGGGTCGATAACTTAAGGGGGGAGGGGGGGGGGTGATCGATATTAGTGTCGATTCTATGGTTTTCGGGGTCGCTGAGTTGAATGGTGATGGTATGACAGCTCTAGCGGGATGGGGTCGATAACTGAGGGTGGTGGGGTGACTGATATTAGTGTCGATTTTATAGTTTTCGGTGTCGCTGAGTTGAATGGTGATGGTATGACACCTCTAGGGGGATGGGATCGATTGCTGAGGGGGTGCAAGGAGGGTGACCGATATTAGTGTCGATTCATGGTTTTCGGGGTCGTTGATTTGAATGGTAATGGTAAGATAGCTGAACGGTGATGGTAAGACAGCTCTAAGCTCTAGGGGGTTTGAGTCGGTCACTGAGGGGGATGGGGTTGACTGATATTAGTGTCGATTCTATGGTTTTCGCCATTTTCGGACAGCTCTTGGGATGGGGTCGATAGCTGAGGTGTGGGGGGGGGGAGAGGGCAGACATTAGTGTCGATTCTATGGTTTCGGGGTCGCTGAGTTAAATGGTCATGGTAAGACAGCTCTAGGGAGATGGGGTCAATAACTGAGGGCGGGTGACCGATATTAGTGTTGATTCTATACTTTTCCGGGTCGCTGAGTTGAATGGTGATGGTAAGACAGCTCTAGGGGATGGGCTCGATAACTGAGGGGGGTTGACCAATATTAGAGTCGATTCTATAGTTTTCGGGGTCCCTGAGTTGAATGGTGATGGTAAGACAGGACACGCCTATGGGTGAGTTGTATCCCCGGATGGGGGAGGTTGACCGATATTAGGGTTGATCCCCTAGTTTTCGGGGTCGCTGAGATGAATAGTGGTGCTTAAAATGGTACTCGGCGACCATTTGGCGACTTCTTTGAAATTGGAAAAGGTAGATTAGTATCCGTGTTTTATGGTTACATTAAATTGATATAGATTTTTGAATTCTCCCGCAGAACTAATAAATTCTATTTATCCGTCTGTTTCTCAAAACTATCAGATTTTGAACCGGTTACGAGAAAGGACCATTCTTGCTTCTAAGAATAGAGACACCCACGAAATAAAAAATCATATACTTGCCATATTAATAAGCGTAGTCACTGAATATAACTGTATCGATACCTTTGTAAATACTAATGAGAAAGGTAATTATCTAACTGAGTTCCTAAACTCACTTAATTCGTCTGGATTGCCACCACATCGTCTTACAGTTTGATCTCCAATTATTTTACTACGGATTCTCGACTCGCCAAAACTTAGCAACGGCACAAGACTGTGCGTAAAAGAGGTGCCGGGCAATATAATTGAAGCTACTATCGTGTCAGAAAAGGGACAGTGCGAAACAGTTTTTATCCCACGGATAGCACTCATTTCGACGGATCTACATTTTAAATCTAAGAGATTGCAAATTGCAGTAAAACTTGCGTTTTTGATGACGATCATTAAGTCGGACAGTGGAGTATAGATTTGAGATCGCCATGTTTTCCCCACGGACAACTTTTTTTTGCTTGCTCTGGGTTAGGTTGACCTAAGAATTTATTAATGCTCTTGAAGGTGAAACTAAAAACATTGTATACAACCAAGATTTGTTTTAAATTAATTTTATGTTTGTTTATTTAATTTTATTTTGTAATAAAAATATAATTTAAAATATATTTTTGTTAATAAAAACTACAATTTTACCTTATAGATAAATATCATTCTTTTTTCTACCCCTGCCTAATAGAAAATTGGGATGAATAAATTCCTGGGCAATACCGGGTAATCAGCTAGTAATAATAATAATAATAATAATAGCAACGTGACCAGCTTTTAAGCAATTCAGACATCACTTGCCCTTTTTAACAAATTGTATCCGAACAGCAGGTCTTAGTTGCAAAAATTGCTTGCAGTCATACAAGGAATGTGTTCCTGTTCCACAAGGTTTACAGATGTTTCTAAGCTGTTGGTCCGATACTGCTGTTGCACAAGTTCGTTAATACCTTTTTTTTTAGTGTCCGATAGGCTCTAGCGACTGAAGTTGGTTCTCCAGAAAAGTCAAAAATGCCTTCACTGACTGGAGTTCTTTAGACCTTTTAAGCGATTGTTCACGGAGGCCTCTGGAACTCTGGTCAAGTTTGTTAACTAGCAAATGTAGTAGAATAGGGTTGAGGTATCAATGCCTAGATTACCTAATGCCAGTAGGCACTCGTGAGTGAAAGCGTGTAGAGCCTTGATAGCAGCCGCTGATGGTTGAACTTGTGTTTGTTTGATTTTCCCAAGTATTTTTTGTACTCGCGTTTATGTTAGTATTTTAAAGTTACAGTGACTGACTCCAACCCCCTAGAGCTGTCTTACCATCACCGTTCAGCTATCTTACCATTACCATTCAAATTAACAACCCCGAAAACCATGAATCGACACTAATATCGGTCACCCCCCCTTCACCGCCCAGTAATCGACCCCATCACCCTAGAGCTTTCGTATCATCACCATTCAACTCAACGACCCCGAAAACCATAGAATTGGCACTAATATCGGGAAAACTGCACCCGTTGCACTTAGACAGATTAGTCTTTGTATCTTGTTCAGTTTTGAGCGCGTCGTTGATTGCTCTGTTTTTCGCCACCAAACCAGGGTCGTGTATGTGATCCTGGGTCTAATTATGCTTTAGTATAGCCATAGGGTAATTTGCCGGTTTATTCCACAAGTTTTGCTAAACATGCGTTGACAGGTAAAGTAAGCTTTATTAGCTTTGTTTGTAATATATGATATGTGGGGGTTCTATGTTAGTTTTTTGTCAAACACGACCCCTAAATATTTGGCTTATGACATTAATTGAAGGGTTCTGCTTTACAATTGTATTGCTGGTAGCGTTACTCTGTGCCTTTTGTTGAATACGGTGCAAACTATCTTGTCAGGATTGACGCTTAGGCCAACCTCTTTGCACCATTCTTGACTTGTTTGAGAGCAAATTGCATAAGATCTGTTATCGTGCTCTCAAATTTGCCATGAACTACTAGAACTATGTCATCTGCACAGCTAATATAGGGTGTTTTTTTGGGAGGTTTGTTTTTCCGATAGATGTCGTTTTATTTTATGACAGTTGTTTTGACAGCTCAAAGTGGCATTTCTACTCAGTATTGTTTGGCAAATCATTATGAAAAAAAAAAAAAAAAAAAAAAAAAAAAAAAATGACATTTGTGAAAAATAGTCGTGGTAGCCATATGCCAGAAAAAATCGGCAACCTCTTAAAAAAACACCCGTTAGATATAACGTGTTTTTTTAAGAGGTTGCCGATTTTTTTTTTGAATAAAACACATATAAAATTATGAAATGACCAAAATTTTTTTTTATTTGGTAGATAATTTTTTGGCATTTAACATTTAAACACAATTTCTGGCATATGGCTACCACGACTATTTTTCACAAATGTCATTTTTTTTTTTTTTTTTTTTTTTTTTTTTTTTCATAATGATTTGCCAAACAATACTGAGTAGAAATGCCACTTTGAGCTGTCAAAACAACTGTCATAAAATAAAACGACATCTATCGGAAAAACAAACCTCCCAAAAAAACACCCGTTATTAGCAGCTGGTCCATCACTAATAGCCACAGAAGGGGCGATAGGACACCGCCCTGTGGACAGCCACTGGTTGCCGCTATTGTGATGCTTTCGTCGCCGAGTGAGGCTTGAATCTTCCTGCTTCTTAGCATGCTCACGACCCATCCTAGCGAAGAGGAGTCAATGCCCCTTGATCTAGCTTGTGTTTGAATTACTTCGAAGCTAGTGTTGTCAAGAGAGCATTGTATGTCAATGAAGGCACATAATAACATTTCTTTGCTTCGAAGTGTATCTTCGATTTTGATTGTCAGCCCATGTAGTGCTGTTTCCGTCGATTTGTTAGTCTGGTATGCGTGTTGACTGGTATTTAAGGGAATTCGTTGGAGCGCGTTATACCTTATGTAATGGCCTATTATTTTCTCCATGGCCTTTAGAATGAAAGATGTGAGGCTGAGACCTATCAACCTATCAGACGACCTCGGGATTTATTTCCTCCTTTTGGTAAGAACAAAACTCGCACATCTCTCTACCACCTTGGAACGTATTTTAGGCTGTAGCTGGCTCTGTTAAGTTTTACGTGTACTGGTTCGATTAGTTTTATACCTTGCTGCAGGAGGATTTGATACAGCCCATCTCCACCTGGAGACTTAAATGGGCCGAATGAGGTTATCACACAGCAAATGCTTTCTGGTGAGAAGATGCTGGCTGAGCGTCTGTATGGCCTCGGTCGAAACAAGGTATGGGTGCATATTTATATCAGTGTATGCTTCATGATTGTCTAGTATGATGCACATGGGAAAATGACTTTTAACCAAACATTCAAGAGTTTCTTCTCTAAAGGATGTAAGTTCACCGTTTGGTTTCTTTACAGAACTAAGTGGATTGTTGTGGTCTATGGAGTGAGCTTTCTGTAGTCGACAAGCTGTTGGCAGTTTGTCGATGCTTTCGCAAAACTCTCTCCAGCATTTCCTTTTGCTGTCCCTTAAGGCCACATTGTATGTAGTTAGGGCAGTTTTGTAGGCCGTTCAGGTGTTTGTACGCTTGACTTTGTTAAAGAGTCTACGAACTTCCCTTCGCTTAGCCTCGTGATTGCACAACGGAACGTCCCTGCCATCTTGACCTTGTGTCCCGATTGACCAGATTTTTGTGTTCGGTCAATGGGCTTGGTTTTAGTGTTGGCGGCGGTGGGTTGTGTTGATCTCTTTGACAGACTTGGTTGCCCTGGTTTTGATGACGCATCAATGGTTTTTGCTTCTTTGTTTACTTCTTTAACCTTCTTTGGTCTGAAATAGACGGTCCCGAAGAGCCAGTTTCCCTTATAGTTGGAGCCCTTTAGGTTCTCCGTTATTTTTTGTGAGGCTGAGGTCATTTTTCCTTTCCTTTCGTGACAGGATTTTCCAGTCTGCGTTGCGTAGCTCCTTGTATTTTACTACTAGGCGCCAGCTTATTTTCTCATTTGTCTCATTCCTGCAGTGCGGAATATAAACATAGAATATCTGGTTGCGGGGAATTTCGTCCTCCCCGACTATTTTCAGTCTGACATCTGGCCATGGTTTCAGGGTTGGAACCGTCTTGGTAAGCCATGCTGCCGTGTCATCATCTGCGCAGTTAACGGATAGCCAACCACTTTTGGCCCTGCAGCCCTGAAAGTTAGGGCTAATGCCATCGGTGGGAAGCTCCGCTACCGCGTCCATGATGTTGTCCTGGATCGTTGCCATTTATACCGCCTTCAGTTTGACATCAGGAAAGCCTTGGTCAGTGATTGTCAACTTGATGGCCTTCGTTATGAAACTGTAGCGTAACGCTATGTTCGATCCGCCCGCTGCCTCCGCTTCGACTGAACCAGTTTTTTATGCCCTTATAGGTTTTTTGGCTGATTTGAGGGGGAGAGCTTGTCTGTTCCTTTTTGGCGGGTTCTTAGGACTGGAGTCGTTAGATCGGCTCCGCTTTATGGTGGATGTGACCTTCCTGTCTGGCACTGGGCTAGTGCCTCGTCATGGGAGAGTCCCGTCAGTTTAAGAAAATTCAGACGTTTCCTTGCGGCTCAACTTAGGTGTGGTCTTTTTTCTTTCTGTCTTTGAGGTCTAAGCTTGTTAGCCCGTCCCTTAAGTCAGAGGTGGTAGATGTGGACGCATTTTCCGAGCATTTTGGCACGATGGAGCCTTGTGCTGGAACATAGTCCCCGGTTACAGTACTAGACGCGTCTGTGCTGTCGTCTGTTTGTAAAAGGTAAATCTCGGAAGTAGGACCTTGAAGCTTAGCTTCCGAGATTGGTGCGTTTAGAGGAGCACCGCCCTCAGGGGTTATATATTGAAATCTATCCATGTGTTTCGTTAGTTGAGAAAGGGAAAGGTCCGCCACCGCAGAGCCTCTTGCAGTGGTAAGGTCACTTGAAACCGGATGTACCAGGTATCCGGAGTTCCGTGCTAGCGACCAAAGTTCTCATGGCCATTCATCCCTCAGCGCACGTGTCTCACCTTGAATTGAGGATTTTTTATCGAGGTTCTTTCCTCTAGATCCGTTTAATTCTGCAAGACAGGATCACCGCGTGTAAGTGAGTAGATTTTACCCTTCAACGGTCTTGCAGCGAGAGAGGCTATGTCTTGCGCGTTTTCGTTGCCTGATCCTAGGAGGAGGATTCCGAGGAGGAGGAGGTGACAAAAAACACAACACACTACTTTATCTCGAAAGTAATAAAGAATAATGTACCGATAAAAATCTCATGAATCTATGAAAAGAGCTGAAGACGAATTCATCGGTAACGTTGGCAGCATATAAGGAGCTAGAAAAGCAATAATACGTACAGCTCAGCCCAGCTATAATACGGATAGTGGATAACAATGGACAGGTGATGAAATGAAGAGCTATATTAGATACTAGCCCTTGGTTAAATTTGATTACCGAACGATTGGTGAGAAGGTCAGGACTTCGCACAAGCGTAGCATCAATCACTATTCAAGGCATTGGCAACGAACCGCATTATTGCTAGCATTCATTCAAGAATTAATGGCTTTCGTGCTCGGTTGGAAGCATTCGCTTTGCCGCACATCATTACACCACAGCCTGCTCAACTTTAAAACATTTTATCATGGAGAATACCAAACAACATTCCCCTTGTCGACCCAGCATTCCATCCCCCAGACAAAATTGACATCCTATACTTGGTGCCGAATTTTATCATCAATTGCTTTCCATTTGGCTGATACTACCTACTCTCGAAAACACCGTCTTTGGTTTTGGGCGAAGCACCACTCATAACAGCAGCATGTGGAATTTTTACTTATAACGCCAACGATCTACAGCAAATGGTTAAACAGTTATGGCGCCTCGATGAGGTAGAACCAGTAAAAACGCATTTATCCAGGAATGAAGATTTGTGTGGAGCACACTTTGCACAAACCACCCGGAAGTGCAGTGATGGGCGCTTTATTGTAAGGCTGCCACTCTGTGAGGACAAATGCAGACTTGGCGAATCTCAAGAAATTGCATAGAATAGTTTCCTAGCCTTAGAGAAGAAACTATCCCGAAACCCGGATTTGAAGACTCAATACGTGCAATTCATGGACAAATATGAATCTTTGGGCCACATGAAAAAAATCAATATCAGTAACATAATATCACCATATTACATCATTCCACACACTTGCGTTTTTAAGGGCGAACGCAGTACTACACCAAGCTTCGAGTCGTGTTTTATTGATTCGTAGACAACTCAGGGCTTGCACTAAACGATATAATGTACACCGGCCAGTGTTCAACAGTACAGAGTGAACTATTTTCCCTCTTACTTCGCTTTCGATTGCAGAGGTTTGTATTTTGCACTGAAATAAAAAAATGTACTGGCAAATACATACTTATCTGAAGAAAGAGTGAAAGCGATCCTATAAAGTACTATAAACTTAACACTGTAACATACGGTACAAGAGTGACACCTTATCTAGCAACAAAGTGCCTACAAAAACTAGCTAAGGAAACATCCGAAAAATAACGGCCCGCTCAATAAAACAACATTGCATAAGGTGCAGTAGAGCTAAACCCAAATTGCTTAAACAAGCAATGGACAGTCTACCGTCACCTAGAATTACACCGGCAATACCTTTCATCAACTCAGGAGTATTTTATTGTGGTCCATTATGGATCCATAACAAAATACGCGGCTGTACACTTGGAACTTGTCAGCGACTTTACCATTGAAGCATTTCTTGGAGCATTAAAGAGATTCATTGGCCGCAGGGGACACTATACTGCGACAACGCAACAAACTTCGTTGGAGAAAATAAACAGCTGGCAGAATTGAATTGAATTGGAAAACAATCATGAAGAAATGCAGTGGCAGGGCGATCCAATTTATCTTTATTCCCCCAAGGGCACCTCATTTTGGTGGCCTTTGGGAGGAAGCCGGGAAATCGGCGAAGCATCTGCTCAAAAGGAGCGTACTAGTTGGAATAGAAGCCATCTTAAATTCAAGGCCTCGCCAGTCAAGTGACCAGAACGACTTAATCGCCCTAACTCGGGACACTTTCTGATTGGAGAGCTACTGACGGCCCAAATTGAGGCAAACTCAGCTTCTACAAAACAAACTCTGTTGACCAGATGAAACCTCATCTCAAATATGAGTTCTGGAAGCGGTAGTCACAGGAATATCTCAGTGAACTGCAATATCGACATAATTGGAAGAAGTGTTCCAAGAACATCAAAGAGGAAGAAATGGTTACCATTAAAGAAGACAACATGCCACACTAGCAATGTCCACTTGTACAAATTGTCAAGACTTATGAGGGCGAAGATAGATCCGTACGGATTGTGGACGTCAAAAGTGCACCAGGAGTTTGGAAACGGCCAACATCCGTTTGCACATTTCAATTCTATTTGGGGTAACGAAAAGCATTGACGACGCAGCATAATTTACAACTTTTTTAATATTCTGTTATTATTGTTTACGTTTAGTTGTTGTTATTAATTGTAAGGTATTATTAATATTGCACGAGCATATAATAAGCTATGAATTGAATAAATTTGTCATTGTTAATTACACCGTGAAGAAGACGTGTTTTCATTTCATTAACTCCGAGTACAACAAGTGCCTGTTGTACAACCAAGTATTATCAAGTTTATGTGCTTGATAATAGCTGAAGATCAGCATTGATCCACTGCAGACAAACGAATCTGTACAAGATCAAAAAAGATATTTTTAACTTATAGAACGTCCTCTATATGCTAATTGGCTATTTTTCTCACGCATAACGTTTGTGAATTTTCACAGAGACAAAAACCATAATGGGAGCTTTTAACAGAGACACAAACCATAATTTGAGCTTTTAACATAGGCACAAACCATAATTTGAGCAACACTTTAAAATAAAATTAAGAAATATTTTAATTTAATTGACAATCTAGTGATCCGTTTATTTGTATAAGGGGCTGCAGCCACACTCGTGTCATATAAGTATAAGTTCATAATCGTAATTAGGTACACATAATGGAACACCTATGCACCTTTTATAATACTTTGCT
Organism: Nephrocerus scutellatus; assembly: GCA_947095585.1. Taxonomy (NCBI): domain Eukaryota; kingdom Metazoa; phylum Arthropoda; class Insecta; order Diptera; family Pipunculidae; genus Nephrocerus; species Nephrocerus scutellatus. Next base: position 63,430,263 of record OX352764.1, on the reverse strand, counting down.
ATGATGGAAACTGATAGCTTGGTTCAATGAAATGAAGTCTGAAGATTCTGTCGTGACGTACCTGAAACGGACCTAAAAATTGGGAACTTCTAAACAAATCAGATAGTGGCGGTTTTTACTGTTTGGCCACTGTAACTACCCCTTAACAGAGGTACTTGAGGGAGTTGGTAGGTTGTTACATGGATCAGTTTGCATCGCCAACGTGGTCATCGCTGTGGCTCTCGCGAAGACTTTTAGTTCTTTGGTTTTAAGTGCGCTAAGGAAGGTTAGTTTAGAGTTTAATAGGAGAATTTATTTTTTTATTAAATTCTCTATATTAACTTCGCTTGCCCATGTGTTTGTGGGTTTCTGTGTGGGTTTGTGTGTGGATTTGTGTGTCATGGAATCTTGCGAGCAATTTTTAACCCACTTCCCATAGCACGATTTTATTAAAATTATACACACATGTATATTTCCGGTGACAATACTTGCTATTAAAATTTCAGGTCCCTCGGACCAAATAAATATAAATATATATATAAATAAATATTTTAAAAAATTTACCCGATTTTCTTAAAATGTTATACAAATGTGTATCTCCGATGGAAAACACCTTTTGTAAAGAATTTGGAGACTCCGGGCCCGGGTTCGTGGGGCACCATAACTTTTTTTAAAAAAATTAACCCGATTTTCTTCAAATTTAATACACATGTGTATCTCCGATAGGCAACACTTTTTGTAAAGAATTTGGAGACCCCGGGCCCGGGTTCGTGGGGTCCCAAAATTTAAAAAAAAAAATTAACCCGATTTTCTTTAAATTTAATACACATGTGTATCTCCGATGGACAACACTTTTTGTAAAAAATTTGGAGACCCCGGGCCCCAAAAAATTTTTTAAAAAAATTAACCCGTTTTTTTTAAATTTTTATATACGTGTGTATCTCCGATGGGCAACACTTTTTGCAAATTTTTTTTTTTAAAAAACAACCCGATTTTTTTAAAATTTTGTATCTCCGATGGACAAAATTTTTTGTAAAGTTTTTGGAGTGAGGCCCTGAGGTCCGAGGGGTGCCCATATAAATTTTTTAAAAATTAGTTCGATTTTCAAATTTTAATCTCCTATTAGAGAATTTACATGAAAAATTTTTTATTTATGGGTTGTTTTTTATAATACAACAAAATAATAAAAAAACTCGTACTGTTTTAAATATTCTGAAAAAAATGTTGTAAAAATCTATATAAGTTTTCAAATAACACTAATATAAATTGTATGTAACTTTTTTACTACTAACATAATATTGAGCTTTTTGCTGTGAAAATAAATGTATACGAGTTTATATAATTCTGCAAAACTTCGTACAAAATTACCAGTGTTTACTACTAGAAAATTCGTAAATAAATATTTGGTGTAGCATGTTATAGTCTACGTTATTACGGGTCAGTTTTAGGTCATGCATTCTTATGAACATATGTTTCCCTTACTTTTATGTTTGCTCAGTTAATAAAATGAATTGAACCATAAACACAGCGCTACAAACCAAACCATAGTGTTCTATGTTTACTGATTTCTTACGCGTGGTTTTTAACAATATTGTCTATATAAAGATAGTGTTTGTGGTTGACATTGCCTGTTGATTAATATCCTTTTTGCAAATAAATGAAGTCCAATAAGGAAAATACACTACAATAAGCACACTGTTGTGTTCTACTAAAAGTACGGACAATCACATACTTTATGCTTCAAAATACATGGTATTTTACGGTCAATAATTTTTATAATACAAACTATAATTAGGAATATTTTTATTTAATCCAAAATAAAAAAAAATCTTAATTTTGGTACATAATACTTTCCCTTATACCCTTTATGTTTTTTGAAATGAAGTCGAAAATGAATCTCAATATTTACAGAAGAAAAGTTATTAATTGGCACGAATAGTATATTATGAGGCTTTATTGTGCATTAATATATCCATGACATATACTTTGTAAACTGTAACTAAACCGACGAAATAAGCCTAAAATTGGAAGTAAGAGGTCAGCTGAATCGCACTTAATTTTGTTCCGTGTAGCCCAGAGGTGCCAATTCTTTGCGATCTGTGTAACAACAATGCGATAGAGGACGTTTTCCACTTTATAGCGATTTTAAAAGAATACCGCCTGATATACTTTGGGGCAACGAAGAGAGAACTCTGAGCATTTTAAATGGAAAATATCATTGGAACGCGTTGTACAACTACTTTACAAATGCTCTATTGAATAGAAAATGTATTATGGAGGAAATTTTTTACAATATATATATGCCATTATAACTAGATTTCATTATGTAATTGGTCAATTCTTTATGCGAATATTTAAAATTGTAATATACCATATGTTTGTAAATTCATATTTTATGTACAGAGCCTAAATGTCAATGTGGAAGGCGCTCAGTTGTGACCTAATCTAAATAGTCTTGAAAACTATGTATAATAATGTTCCAACCTAACTTTTTATGAAATAAAAGTCTTAACTAACTAACTATCTATACCCATGACATTTATTTACTGTACTCGTGTACAAATATTTAATACCTCATAAGCGTCTTGGTGCACAAATACTTATTTGCATATATTTTGGACACATGCTTTAGTGCTATAAACTACAGTAGGAATATTCCCAATAAAGAAATAAGAAAACAAATATTACAAGTATGTTATTATGGTAAATTTTTTAAAAACTAATACATAAACATGTATAAAAAGTGACAAATTGGATGCCAGAAAAAAATAAAGTATTTACAAGCTGAAATAACCGGCATTGCCCGGGCCGCTCCCCACACTGACCAACAGCTCTGGCCACGGGTCGATGGGAAAAAGCTGATCAAACTCAGTCCAGAAGTTAGTAGTAGTAGTAGTTGTAGTAGACGTTGCTCGGCTAACTGCCTCTCGCCCAATTGACCAACAACCCACTAACCAACCACCCACTGACACCACCCGACGACTCTTCACCGACTGAACCTACACCCACTGGCCCACACCACACCAACACACCACTGACCACAGAACTGTAGCCTTAACTTCCGGAAAAACGGAAAAATAGTAAAAACCTGATCAAAATCAGTCCAGTCATTTTCAAGATTAGCAAAGGAACAAACAAAAAAAAAACAATACCAAACGGTAAGTTGTGTCTTGGAGTGTTTGTTTTGGTTGTGATGGCTAGTTTCAAAGTGTATTCATCCCAATCTTCTAATGGGCAGGGGTAAAAAAAAGAATGATATCTATCTATAAGGTAAAATTTCAGTTTTTATTCAGAAAATCTGACCAGCCAGCCACCCAGCCACCCAGCTACCCAGCCACCCAGCCAGCCAGCCAGCCACGTGCACGCGAAGTTAATATAGAGAATTTAAAAAAAACAACCCATAAAAATTAAAATTTTTCATGTAAATTCTCTAATAAGCAAAAGTATACTGAATTCCACTATAAATGCTGAAATATAAAAACACATACGAAGAATAGGCAACCCAACAACAAAACAACCCCAATCGTAAAGCAAGCAGCACTGCTCATAGCGCACAATGCACACAGAAAACAGTCATTATAGTATTAAATGATCTGATGCCGTTATATGCGAAAAAAAATTTGTATGGGAGCACCCGGACCCCGCGCCCGATCACTCTCATATTTTAATAGAAAGTATTGTCACCGGAAATATGCATTATGCAAAATTTCAATAAAATCGGGCTTTGGAAAGTGGGTTAAAATTGATCACAAGATCTGACCAGCCAGCCAGTCTGCCAGCCACGGGCACGCGAAGTTAATATAGAGAACTAGCTGACCCGACAGACGTTGTCCTGTCCCACTTCCAATAAATTTGTTTGTGATCGTTTTGTGAACTTGTGAAAAGCTATTTGAAATGTTAAACCAAAGTAAAAAAACATATTTCTTTTCTTTCATTAAATTTGAAATCACAATGAATCTCAATGTGGTTTATTTACAATTCGATTTCGATTGCAATGTCATAGCAAACCAATTGAAACAAAGCATTTGTTTGTTTTGATTGTTTGCTTGAACGTCACTATTTCGTTCATTGCAATGCTTTATGATATACGACATTTTTGTAAGTGAAACTACTTTATCGGCGGTGAGGCTTAGTACGGTATCAAAAATAATTTTGTTTTGCGATTTTGAGTCACAGTATTGGTCACATTATTCTTTTGGACGTCTTTCGAAGGTCGTTTGGGGGTATTTTGAGGAGTCTTTTGGATGGTCTTGTGAGGGTCTTTTTGGGGGTCTTTTAAGGTTATTTTGGGGAGTCTTTTAAGGGATTTGAAGGTCCTTCGAGTGTCGTTTGATGGTCTTTTGGGGGTTTTTGATGACTTTTGAGGGTCTTTTGAGTAGTATTTTGAGGGACATTTGGGGGTCTTTTGGAGGTTTCAAAAGACCCTTTTGAGGTCCTATGATGGTCTTTTTGGGGAGAGTCTTTTGGAGGTCCTTTTAGTAAATGTAATCAAAGAAGTCGAAAATACCGACAAACAGAGGGGTCAAGTCACGTTAAATAAAAGTTTTTAAAAAGAATAAATAAAAAAACCATAAAAATTAAAAAATTTTCAATGTATTGTTGTTATGAAAAGATGTGACAGCAGAAAAGTCAAAATTCCATATTTTCATAAAAAAAAGCCATCCAAATTTCCCCAAATTTGCAATTTTTCCAGTCGATTTTCCAAAAATTTTATTTCATACAAACTTTGTCCTTACAATGACGAATACAAAACAGAACAAAACAAAAAAAACAGCCAAATCGGTCCCTGGTTGCTTAAATCACTGAGCTTGCCCCTCCCGCGGGTGAGAGTTGTATGTGAGCCCGCGACCCCATCACCGGCTGTTTATCTCACTCCGCTCGCGGGTGAAAGTTGTATGGGATTTTCCCGACCCCATCCCCGGTTGCTTAAATCACTCTGCTCGCGGGTGAGAGTTGTATGAAGCCACCCAGACCCGGGTCCTGATCTCTTTAAAATTTTTACAAAAAGTGTTGTCCATCGGATTTACCCATGTGTTTACAATTTGAGGAAAATAGGGTAAATTTTTTTTTTAATTATTGGAATCTCTTCCAAATTCTTACAAAAAGTGTTGTCCATCTATATACATAAAAGTGAAACTTTGTATGTATGTATGTATGTCCGGTATGGACTGCCAAACCCTTCAACCGATCGCGTTCTAACTTTGCATATGGGTTTTCTACCATAATAGGCACTTAATAGGCATATTTTGAAAGTGGTAAGACTCCTTGGTCAAGGGGTAACCTCGGGGGTTCATATGGTAGCAAAGCGCCCGGGAACATAAAGGGTCTTCATAAGAATTTTTTTTATTGTTTCTACAAATTTCATGTTTTATGAACCAATCGCCTTCAAACTTTGCGTAGGGGTTTTATACCATAATGGGCACTAAAAAGGTATATTTTGAAAGTGGTCATACTCCTGGGTCAAGGGGTCACCATTTCACAAACTGCATACAGGTGGTTTAAAAAAATTAACCCGATTTTCTTCAAATTTTACACACATGTGTCACGAAAACTGCATTTGTTTGATTATTAGTTATTTTATTTTACACACAAATGTTAATATCAGCCACATTTTTAAACTGAATTTTATGAAATTTTTAAGATATATTATTGGCAGGTTGGGAAAGTTATAGGTACAGATGGAAGGGGAAAAGGTAAAATTTTAACAGGATATTTACAAACGTATTTTTAAAAAAAATGTCAACGTAAATTATTGGCATGTGAGGGAAGGTTGTAGGCTATAGTTCTCCCGTCACCCCGTGGGTTCATGTGTGCGGGTAGCAAAGCGCCCGGGAACAGCTAGTATGAAAAACTAAATTTTTTTTATTGAGATTTTCATACAAAAACACCATCCTAATTTCCCAAAATTTCCGACTTTTCCGGTGGACTTTTCAAAAATTTTCTTGTCCTTATAACTACGAACACAATAAAAACAAAATCAGCCAAATCGGTCGAGCCGTTCTCAAGTGATGATCAGTCAAACATGTGGCAATTCAATTTTAAATTCTCTATATTAACTTCGCGTGCACGTGGCTGGCTGGGTTGCTAGCTGGCTGGTCAGATTTTCTGATCAATTTTTAACCCACTTCCATAGCCCGATTTTATTGAAATTTTTCACACATGTATATTTCCGGTGACAATACTTTCTATTAAAAGTTGAGGCCCATCGGACCTCGGGGTCGGGGGGCTCCCATACAAATATTTTACAAAATTTACCCGATTTTTTTAAAATTTTATACGCATGTGTATCTTTGATAGACAATACTTTCTGTAAAAATTTGGAAGTGATCGGGCCCCTGGGTCGGGGGGGAACCCATATAAATTTTATGAAAAAAGTTCCCGATTTTCTTCAAATTTTATACGCATGTGTATCTCCGATGGACAAAACTTTTTGTACAATTTTGTAAGCGATCACGTCCAGGGGTCTGGGGGCTCCCATACAACTTTTTTTTTTAATATCAATTTTTAACGTACTTCCTAAGGCCCGATTTTCCTGAAATTTTGTACACATATATCCGGTGACAATACTTTCGTTTAAAATTTGGTAGTGATCGGGCCACGGGTTCGGCCGCAAGTCCCTTATAAATTTTTTTTATTTCTTACAGTGGCATCAGATTCTTTAATGACTGTGTGCGGTGTGTGCTGCGCAGTCGGCATGGTTTTGGTGGTGGGGAGAGAGAGAGCGAGAGAAATCTTAACTCACGCACAAATAAACCCAGCAAATGAAACGAGACATACATGTTTTATGCTTAATTCAACTTACTTACTTATTTACTGAATTGTGTTTTTATTGATGTCGTTTTTTGTTGTCGATATCAACTTACAGATAGAACAACAAGTTTTCACAATATTCTGTTATTTGGCGTTTTCATAAATTAGTTCAGAGCAGTCAAAGAGTTCTCAAGAAAAATGCTCGTGTTTCTTAATTGTTCAGAGTATGAGCGTGCTCTAAGTGCTCAGAATAAAATTATCTGAGCATTTTAAAATTTGACATCTGATGTCAAATGTCTCTTTTGATGATTTTCTCCTACAATAAAAAAATGACCCAGGATCGAAGGGCTCCCATATCAATTTCTGCGATAAAAGAATTTAGATGAAAAATTTTAATTTTTACGGGTTGTTTTTTTATATATAGATTTAAAAAATATTTGTATTTCAATTTTTTATTAAGCTTTTATAAACTACCTTTCCTGTTGCGTTATAATTGTTGAAGATCTGTTTTCTTTCACTATTTCTTTCTTATATCGGGCTGTAAGCTTTTGTTGATTTTTACATAAATAGTTTGTCATTAGGTTCTATTTTTGTTATGAAATTTTAAGTCCTTAACTTGTTTGTCTTTACGTCTCTGAATATTTTTTTGTCTAGCTTTTTTATACTGTTCTGGATTTTTATAAACTTTTCGTCCAAAAAATGCTTCGATTGGTTTTTGTCCTGTTATGGAGTGAATAGAGAAATTGTATTCGTAAACTGATCTGTCGAGGAGTTCCTCAAATGTCCTGTCTATATCTTCGGTTTTGAGGCATCGTAAAATCTCAGAAAGTGTCGAGTAAAATCTCCATCTGGCCATTTGCTTTGCTTGTATGGGGTGGTGTCTTATAAATTTTAATTCTTAATTGGTCTTCAATCACAAATGTTATCGAGTGTGAGTTAAGTGAATTCTCATTGTCTATGATAACTGTCTCAGGTATAGCGATAGTGAAAAGTAACTGTCTAAGTGGTTCTCGTATGTCTTCTGTTGATCTAGATTTTATTACTCGCGCTTGGGCATATTTTGTATTTAGTATTTATCTCTTGCTGTTAATACTAGTTTGGTTTCAGCTATATATATGTCAATAAGGAGGATTTGTCCTGGATATTCGGGAATCGGTGTTGGTTGTATTTCGGGTCTGTTTGGATGTCTGTCTTATTTGTTTCCTGCGCAAATTCTGCATTGTTTGACAATTTTATTTATTTTGGCTAACTTTTTTGGAAATTATAATTTTTGAATAATTTGTTCCTTATTTTCTTTCCGTCTTGCTCTAAAACTGCACCGAAAATCTTTTAGGAAATTGGGGTAATTTAAAACTACTTCTTTCGAAATGAGAGCGTTTTTTTTTATTTAATGCTTCCTTTGCTCTATTGTCCAATTGAATTATAGTTTTTTTGATACTCTCCCGTCTTCTCCTTTCAAGAGATAAGTTAGGGGTTTTGCTATTTTAGAGAGCCCAATGAAACCTCTCAAGTCTTTAAGTGTTTTGGGGTTACGAAAGTTAACTATCGCCTGTACTTTAGTGGGGTTGGTTTTGATACCTTCAGAAGAGAATAAAAATCCCAAACATTCTATTTGTTTTTGGAAGAATTCACACTTGTGTATTTGTACTTTCATGTTAGCTTCACGGAGTGTTTTGAAAATTTCGTGGATATTTTCGCCATCGTTTCGTTTCGTTTTCGTTTTGACTAAATATGATTATGTCGTCTATATAGACATAACACATTCTTCGTATGTGTTTTCTTAAAATGTCGTCTAAAGCGCGTTGAAAAATTCCGGGGGCGTTTTTTTAGACCGAACGACAGACGTGTGAAATTATATTTACCGTTTTTAATGGAATCTGATGTAAACCATTCTATTACCGTCTATTACCGAAAATATCTTGTTTTTTCCTAATTGGGCTAACACCTCGTTGTTGTCAGGGATAGGATAACGGTCAGCTATTTTTATTGCATTGAGTTTTCTATAGTCGATTACTAGTCACTAGTCTGTATTTCTTTTCGTGTGATGCGTCTTGTTTTTTCGGATCTATCCATACGGGTAAATTGTATGGGGACCGTGAAGGTCTGATAATTCCATCATCTAACAGTTTCTGTATTTGACTTTCTACTTCTTCTTTTAGTGACTTGGGGTATGGGTAATATTTCGTGTACACTAGTGGATCGGAGCTTGTTCGGATAGCGGCGACGACTTTCGTGGTATACTCGTATGTCAATTTTTCGTTCGGGTCAGAGAAAAGGTCCAAATGTTGTTGAACCAGTGATTTCATTACTTCTTTTTGCGTTTCGTCCATGTGGCTGTCTCGTATATCAACGTGATTGACGTCTTGGGAAATTAATTGTTTTAATTTGATTCTAATTATGTTGTTGATAGTCATAAAATTGGGCTTGGTGTGAATGATGGGTGATGGAAGATAAGTCTTTGAGATTATCGTTACCCAATATTGCATGGAATGACACAAGGGATGGTAGAATTCTAGATTTGTATTTAACTAGTATTTAGTAACTGCATACTAAAAAAAAAACAACCCATAAAAATTAAAATTTTTCATCTAAATTCTCTAATCGCAGAAGTTCAAATTTTATTATAGGAGAAAATCATCGAAACAGACATTTGACAACAGATGTTAAAATTGAAAATTCTCAGATCATTTTATTCTGAGCACTTAGAGCACGCTCATACTCTGAGCAAATAAGAAACACGAGCATTTATCTTGAGAACTCATTGACTGCTCTGAACTAATTTATGAAAACGCGAAATGACAGAATATTGTGAAAAGTTATTGTTCTATCTGTAAGTTGATATCGACAACAAAAAACGACATCAATAAAAAAAAAATTCAGTAAATAAAAATATAAGTTGAATTAAGCATAAAACATTTATGTCTCGTTTCATTTGTGCGTGAACTAAGATTTCTCTCTCTCTCCACCAAAACCATGCAGCGCAGCCGACTGCGCAGCACACACCGCACACAGTCCATAAAGGGTGACGAATAGCTGATGCCAGTATAGATATTTAAAAAAATGCGGCCGAACCCGGGACCCAATCACTACCAAATTCGAAAAAGTATTGTTTATTGGGTATACACATGTGTGTAAAATTTGAAGAAAATCGGGTAAATTTTTTAAAATTTTTGTGTGGGAGCCCCCCGACCCCGCGGCCCGAGTGGCCTCAAAATTTAATAGAAAGTGTTGTCTCCGGAAATACACATGTGTGTAAAATTTGAAGAAAATCGGGTAAATTTTTTAAAATTTTTGTGTGGGAGCCCCCCGACCCCGCGGCCCGAGTGGCCTCAAAATTTAATAGAAAGTGTTGTCTCCGGAAATACACATGTGTGCAAAATTTCAATAAAATCGGGCTTTGGGAAGTGGGTTAAAAATTGATCGCAAGATTCCACGACAGACAGACAGCCGTCCGACAGATTTCCGACCGACATCCGTGCCACGGGAAAGTGAAGTTAATATAGAGAATTTATTAAGCACTTTCCATTGCATACTTTTAGGCGACTATTAGATTATTTGAAATTTGAAATGTAACCGCCTGCAGGTTTGAATCATTGTGTACTGATCAAACAAGTAGTCAAACTGGTTTGTGCGGTTTGCCCGGTTTTTGTAAAAGAACATGACTGAACATAAAGTCTATTTTTAGAAGATGACTCATTACATATAAGTGTCGTTAGTTGTAAATAAGGGAATAAGGGTACAATTTTCTGGATATGTCTGTCTACAATATTAGAAGTTTCCGGAAGCTTATGATTCAGTATAAATAGAGGCGTTAGGTCGAAGTAAGATTATTAGTTGTTTGGAATTTAACCAGTGCAGTTGTAAAAGTTCTTGTAAAATGATAAAGCTATAACCTAAGAGAATTATTGTGAAGTACTAGTGTACATTTAAAGTAATCACCATTATAAATTGTGAACTTGAGTTATTATTACTGTTTGAATTAAAGTTGTTATTTGTAAATTTATTAACTTGTATTGTGTTTTATTTGCAAAATCCTTTACGAACTCGAAAGCCTGAATTTCGTAACAATATATAAAATTTAAAAAAAATCGGGCTAATTTTTTTAAAAAAATCTTTGGGGCCCAAATAACTCTGGGGCCCGGGGTCTCCAAAAATTTTGAAAAAAGTGTTGTCCATCGGAGATACACATGTGTATTAAATTTGAAGAAAATCGGGTTAATTTTTTTAACAAATGTTTAAGGGGCCCCACGAACCCGGGGCCCATGGTCGCCAAAATTTTTACAAAAAGTGTTGTCCATGTGTATCTCCACATGCGTATAAAATTTGAAGTAAATCGAGTAAATTTTGTAAAATATTTGTTGGGGGGGACCCCGTGGCCGTGGGGAAATACACATTTGTGCAAATTTTCAGTAAAATCCAGCTTTGGGAAGTGGGTTAAAATTGATCGCAAGATTCCACGACAGACCGACATCCGTGCCACGAGCAGGTGAAGTTAATATTGAGAATTTAAAAAGGACCAAGTTTCTTCACACCTTTCCACTACCCGAATAAAATGGCAGTCACAGTACAATTTTTGCATGAAACATTGCTTTCGGATTATTGCAAAACGTTCTAATCTGCACCGATGACCGAACACCGGCGACGACAACCCAAAAACACCGAACGCATACGCAGACGGGAACAAGAGGAATAGCAGCTGACTAAGACCCAATGAAATCTGCCCAAGAAGTTCAAATTATCAATAATTGCAGTTCGCACTCGTCAACATGGTAATTCCAATGCGCCGCTCTCGCTCGCTCTCTCTTTCTCTCTCTGTCTGTTTCTTTCGGACTTCTTTGTTCTTTCACAGTTTTTCGCTTTCGACACGACACACGATCAAATTTTCGTAATGGATGCTGGACAAGCGCAGCTTTATAGCAACTGGAAAGTATTTCCACTTAAACAAATTTGGTATTAAGGTACATAGTTATTACAATTGTTAAATTGACGAAATCCGAATTTGTAGCTTATTCCCAACCACGTTTGATATAATAGCTGCACATTTTCTTACACAGTTCCAAGTCTCTGGCCAAAACGAGAGAACAACAAATTTAATCTACCTCGCGCGACAACGAGAAATGGCGAAACCCTTTGTCGCCGTTTTTATTCTCGTTAACCGAATGTAATAATCGAGGAAAGTATAATGAAATAAGTTCTCAGAAAACGGAACAAAATTCATTGGGTTCGTCAACACGATGCTGTAAGTAAATTCTGCGGCGGCGAAAAATTATGCTGTCCTTGGACAGGTGGAAGGGACGGCCGAGGAAAATTAACGAAACTCGAAGAACAAAAAAATGTAATTCAATCGATAAATCCTTGTTATTGAGCCGAAAAACTCTAGCTATCAAGTCTGGCCGATGTTCTACTTTTTGCCAGGGCTTAATGTTTTTCACGATTTCTTTCCACTTCGTGCTTACTGCTTACTGCCAATAGAATAGAATGAAGCAAACATCTACTGCATAATCTCTGTTCATGGTGTTCTATCGGTGCTCTGCTCTGTTTGTTCTATTAACATTGCATAAAATGATACAGTGCTTTGTGAGAGAGAAAAAAAGAGTGCGTGTAACTTTTACGCGCGGTTGAAGTGAAACTTTTTTGACGTTGTGGCTGATATTACGATTAAAGATGAGATGAGATGACGATGAGAAATGGTTTAGTTCCAAAAAATTCCAGACCCTATTGGCCAGATCCTAGAACTTCCATAGGACCAAGTCTTATAGTCGGATCTAAGTCCTATATTCCGAGTTTCATACGAATCGCTTGAGAAATGGCTTAGTTCCCAAAATTCCACACCCTATTGGTTATATCTCAGAATTTCCATAGGAACCAATCTTACTGTCGCATATTAGTCCTATATTCCAAGTTTCATACGATTCCCTTGAGAAATGGCTTGGTTCCAAAAATTCCAGACCCTGCTGGCCAGATCCCAGAATTTCCATAGGAACCAATCTTACAGTCGCATATTAGTCCTACATTCCGAGTTTCATACGAATCCCTTGAGAAATGGCTTGGTTCCAAAAATTCCAGCCCATATTGGCCAGATCCCAGAATTTCCATAGGAACTAATCTTACAGTCGCATATTAGTCCTACATTCCGAGTTTCATACGAATGCCTTGAGAAATGGCTTGGTTCCAAAAATTCCAGACCCCATTGGCTAGATCCCAGAATTTCCATAGGAACCAATCTTACAGTCCCATATTAGTCCTACATTCCGAGTTTCATACGAATCCCTTAGAAATAGCTTGGTTCCAAAAATTCCAGACCCTATTGGCCAGATCCCAGAATTTCCATAGGAACCAATCATACAGTCGCATATTAGTCCTACATTCCGAGTTTCATACGAATCCCTTGAGAAATGGCTTGTTTCCAAAAATTCCAGACCAGATGGCCAGATTGGCCAGATCCCAGAATTTCTATAGGAACCAATCTTACAGTCGCATATTAGTCCTTCATTCCGAGTTTCATATGAATCCCTTGAGAAATGGCTTGGTTCCAAAAATTCCAGACCCTATTGGCCAGATCCCAGAATTTCCATAGGAACCAATCATACAGTCGCATATTAGTCCTACATTCCGAGTTTCATACGAATCCCTTGAGAAATAGCTTGGTTCCAAAAATTCCAGACCCTATTGGTCAGACCCCAGAATTTCAATAGGAACCAATCTTACAGTCGCATATTAGTCCTATATTCCGAGTTTCATACGAATGCCTTGAGAAATGGCTTGGTTCCAAAAATTCCAGACCCTATTGGCCAGATCCCAGAATTTCCATAGGAACCAATCTTACAGTCGCATATTAGTCCTACATTCCGAGTTTCATACGAATCACTTGAGAAATGGCTTGTTTCCAAAAATTCCAGACCAGATGGCCAGATTGGCCAGATCCCAGAATTTCTATATGAACCAATCTTACAGTCGCATATTAGTCCTACATTCCGAGTTTCATACGAATCCCTTGAGAAATAGCTTGGTTCCAAAAATTTCAGACCCTATTGCCAGATCCCAGAATTTCCATAGGAACCAATCTTACAGTCGCATATTAGTCCTACATTCCGAGTTTCATACGAATCCCTTGAGAAATGGCTTGGTTCCAAAAATTCCAGACCCTATTAGCCAGATCCCAGAATTTCCATAGGAACCAATCTTACAGTCGCATATTAGTCCTACATTCCGAGTTTCATACGAATCCCTTGAGAAATGGCTTGGATCCAAAAATTCCAGACCCTATTGGCCAGATCCCAGAATTTCCATAGGAACCAATCATAGGAATCCCTTGAGAAATGGCTTGGTTTCAAAAATTCCAGACCCTATTGGCCAGATCCCAGAATTTCCATTGGAGCTGTGGCCGTAGTAATATATGTATTTATATATACATATATGGTTATATTTTTAGTTATATACATATACTAGCTGACCCGACAGACGTTGTCCTGTCCCACTTTCAATAAATTTGTTTGTGATCGTTTGTGAACTTGTGAAAAGCTATTTGTTTTGCGATATCGCGTCACAGTATTAGTCACATCAGTATTAGCAGAAATACCCGGCGTTTCCCGGCTGTCCCATCCCACTGATCCCCGCCCACTGACCTCCCGCCCTCTGACCACCCGCCCACTGACACCATGCCCACTTACACCCGCGTTTCCCGGCTACCCCATTCCACTGACATCACGCCCACTTACTACCCACTAACTAAACAACTCACCAATCCAGTAAACTATAGAATCGACACTTATACAGGCAAAAAATGTACACTTGTTCGAATATTCTTTATATGAAGATCATATACAGGGAAAACTACATTTTCCACCCCAGCGCCACCTATCGGGTCCAAATTTTGTCAACGACTTTCTTTTTATTTAAATATTATATGGTGTGAATTTGAGCCAAATAAGAATTTTCGGAAAAAAATGATACCATCGCCATCTGCCGGATTTGTGATTCTAAACCATCCAGGGCGTCACCCAAACGCAAACAAAAAAATTCATTCAAATCGGTCCAGCCGTTTAGGAGGAGTTCAGTGACATACACACGTACAGTAGAATTATATATATAGGGTGTTTTTTTGGGAGGTTTGTTTTTCCGATAGATGTCGTTTTATTTTATGACAGTTGTTTTGACAGCTCAAAGTGGCATTTCTACTCAGTATTGTTTGGCAAATCATTATGAAAAAAAAAAAAAAAAAAAAAAACAAAAAAAAAAAAATGACATTTGTGAAAAATAGTCGTGGTAGCCATATGCCAGAAATTGTGTTTAAATGTTAAATGCCAAAAAATTATCTACCAAATAAAAAAAAATTTTGGTCATTTCATAATTTTGTATGTGTTTTATTCAAAAAAAAAATCGGCAACCTCTTAAAAAAACACGTTATATCTAACGGGTGTTTTTTTAAGAGGTTGCCGATTTTTTTTTTGAATAAAACACATATAAAATTATGAAATGACCAAAATTTTTTTTTATTTGGTAGATAATTTTTTGGCATTTAACATTTAAACACAATTTCTGGCATATGGCTACCACGACTATTTTTCACAAATGTCATTTTTTTTTTTTGTTTTTTTTTTTTTTTTTTTTTTTCATAATGATTTGCCAAACAATACTGAGTAGAAATGCCACTTTGAGCTGTCAAAACAACTGTCATAAAATAAAACGACATCTATCGGAAAAACAAACCTCCCAAAAAAACACCCTATATAAAGATAGTTACATACATATAAAGTATAACTATAGAAATTCACAAGTTGCAAGCGACGTTGCTGTTGCTGCTATTTCCTTTTCTTTTGAGTTATCTTATCCTTAATCATTTATACAGTAACTAGAGTGAAGTTCGATTGCTGGTTTGATGTTCGATCGTAAGTTGGATGTCTGCCACTGAACAACGAATCTACCATCGACCATTGAGTCAACCATCAAACATCATACATGGCATTAAGCATCGGTTCAAAATAACTATTCGATCAATTACAGAAATAAGAGAACATTGCAAAAGAAATTTTATGAGAAATAATTGGCCTGCATGTTTCAAAGCGACATTCTTACCATACCATTTCGAAGCATGGGCAGCACTACTCACTACTTTTCTCTTCTAATTTAATTTAAAATTACTCAAATTTTTTATGAGTTATTATTTTATTATTTTATTTATATACTAGCTGATTACCCGGCGTTGCCCAGGTATTTATTCATCCCAATCTTCTATTTGGCAGGGGTAGAAAAGGGAATGATATCTAACTATAAGGTAAAATTGCAGTGTCCGTGGGAAAAACATGGTGATATCAAATCTATACTCCGCAGTACTTATTAAACTGTCCGACTTATTGATCATCATCGAAAACGCAAGTTTTACTGGAAATTGCAATCTCTTAATCACACTGTCCCTTTTCTGTCAAGAAGTCGCTTCAATTATATTGCCCCGCATCTCTTTTTCGCACAGTCTTGTGCCGTTGCAAAGTTTTGGCGAGTCGAGAATCCGTAGTAAAATAATTGGAGATCAAACTGTAAGACGATGTGGTGGCAATCCAGACGAATTAAGTGAGTTTAGGAACTCAGTTAGATAATTAACTTCCTCATCAGTATCTACAACGATATCTATACTTTTATATTTAGTGACTGTGCCTATTAACATGGCAAGTATTTGATTGTTTATTTCGTAGGTGTCTCCATTTTTAGTAGCAAGAATGGCCCCTTCTTGCAACCGGTACAAAATTTGTTAGTTTAGAGAAGCAGCCGGATAAATAGAATTTATTATTTCAAAAATCGATGTCAATTTAATATAACCATAAAACACGGCTACTAATCTACCTTTTCCAATTTGAAGTAGGGGCGACAATGTCTTCACCCCCGAATTCGTCGTCAAATGGTCACCAAGCTCCCAATCAACAACTACCCCCTAGTGGTGTCTCACCATCACCATTCAACTCAGCGACACCGAAAGCCATAAAATCGACACCCCCCCAGCCCTCAGTTATCGACACCTTCCCCCTAGAGCTGTATTACCATCACCATTCAACGCAGCGACCACGAAAACCATAGAATCGACATTAATATCGGTCAACCCAACCCCCCTCAGCTATCGATACCATCCCCCTAGAGCTGTCTTACCATCCCCATTCAACTCAGCGACCACGAAAATCATAGAATCAGCACTAATACCGTTCCCCCCTCCACTCAGTTATCACCCCATCACCATAGAGCTGTCTTACCATCACCATTCAACTCAGCGACCCCGAAAACCATGCAATCAACACTAATATCGGAACCCCCCCCCTCAGTTATCACCCCATCCATCTAGAGCTGTCTTACCATCACCACTCCACTCAGCGACCCCGAAAACCATCGAATCAACACTAATATCGGTAACCCCCCCCCCAACCCTTCAGTTTTCACCCCATTCCCCTAGAGCTGTCTTACCATCACCATTCAACTCAGCGACCCCGAAAACCATCGAATCAACACTAATATCGGTCACCCCCCCCCCCCAGTTATCACCCATCCCACTAGAGCTGTCTTACCATCACCATTCAACTCAGCGACCCTGAAAGCCATGGAATCAACACTAATATCGGTAACCCCCCCCCCCTCAGATATCACCCCATCCCCCTAGAGCTGTCTTACCATCACCATTCAACTCAGCGACCCCGAAAACCATCGAATCAACACTAATATCGGTCACCCTCCACCCTCCCTCAGTTATCACCCATCCCCCTAGAGCTGTCTTACCATCACCATTCAACTCAGCGACCCCGAAAACATGGAATCAACCCTAATATCGGTCACCCTCCACCCCCCTCAGTTATCACCCATCCCCCTAGAGCTGTCTTACCATCACCATTCAACTCAGCGACCCCGAAAACATGGAATCAACCCTAATATCGGTAACCCCCCCCCCCCCACCCCTCAGTTATCGCCCCATCCCCCTAGAGCTACCTTACCATCACCATTCAACTCAGCGACCCCGAAAACCATAGAATCAACACTAATATCGGTACGTGGTACCCACCACCACCTATGTTTGATTCCACATAGTAACTAATATGTATACCAAGTTTGGTTGAAATTGGTCAAGGCGTTCCAGAGCTAGTTAGGCACAAATATACCAATATACAAATATAAGAGTTATCCATTTTGCGGTTTCAAAAGTAAACGTAAATAAAACACATATAAAATATTTTTTATCATGATATTTCTTTTTTAGTATAAAGTTTGAACGTTGACATTATGTGTGAAACACTACATCATTTAAATGACCACCACGCGAATTGTTGCAAGCATCAATTCTTTTGAGGTAATTTTTGACCACTTTTTGACACATATTGGGCGGTATCTCAGCCATAACTTGACGAATATTGGTTTTTAAGTGCTCAAGAGTTAAAGGTTTATCTGCATAAACACGGTCTTTAGCGTAGCCCCACAAAAAAAAGTCAAGCGGTGTCAAATCGCATGATCTTGGTGGCCAGTTGATATCGCCACGACGAGAAATTACGCGGCCAGGAAATGTCTCTTGCAATAAAGCCATATTCGCTCGAGTTGTGTGGCATGTGGCACCGTCTTGTTGAAACCACATATTTTCTAAGTCGTATTCTTCAATAGCAGGCAAAAAAAAGTCGGTTAGCATATGACCATAAACCTCCGAATTGACGGTGACAGTCGTTCCATTGTCATTTTCGAAGAAGTAAGGTCCAATCACACCTCCGGACCAAAGAGCGCACCAAGCAGTGACTTTTTGTGGATGTAATGGCCTCTCTTCAATTACTTAAGGATTCTCAGAACCCCAAATACGACAATATTGTTTGTTAACATACCCACCGAGTGAGAAATGTGCATCGTCGCTGAAGAATATTTTGTTCGAAATCGAAATCGCCGTCCACCGCCTGTTGTTCAAGCACCCATTCGACGTATCTACGACGTTGTGAATGGTCAGCTGGCTTCAGTTGTTGTGTGAGCTGAATTTTATATGGATGTAGGTGTAAATCCAAATGCAAAATACGTCATAATGTGCCGTAAGACAGTCCTAATTCCTGAGAACGACGAGGTATCGACACATTCGGGTCTTCGGCAACACTTTCACTTACAGCAGCGATATTTTCAGTGGTACGAGCGAAACGATGATGCACAGGCCTTACAATATCTGTAACCGATCCAGTCTCTTCTAATTTCTTCACAATTTTGCCAATTGCTTGCGTAGTTGGACGATTATGTAAACCATAATCTCCTCTTAAAGCACGATATGTGGCTGTGGCAGAATCACCATTTTTGTAGTAGGTTTTTACAATTTTCAAGCGTTGTGCGATAGTTAAGCGATCCATTTTCGTAAATGTCAGACTTTAAACCAGAACCCCCCATCCCGCTGACCTCCCACCCACTGACGCCACGTCCACGGTTCAAATTTTGTCAACGACTTTCTTTTTATTTAAATATTATATGGTGTGAATTTGAGCCAAATCGTTCCATAAATACTACCACAAAAACAATGTTTGGACTATAGCCAAATCAGTCCAGTCGTTCTCAAATTTTTGTTTTTTTTTTTTTTCACCTAGCGGTATTTTTTTTTTACTTTAAAACCTATTCTCATAGCTACTTAATATACATAAAAAATTTCATAACAATCGGTCGAGCCGTTTCGGAGTAGTTGAGCCTCAAACACCATGACACGAGATTTTTATATATTAGATATAGATAATGTGATGATGTATGTGATGAGCTACGGTGCAAGTCGTAGGACTTGTATCTATATATATAAAAAAACAACACATAAAAATTAAAATTTTTCTTGTAAATTCTCTAATCGGCGATACACACACACACACACACACTGCGTGCTCGATTTGTGGTAAAATCATCCAAAAATTACGCAACAGTAAGTAAGTTGAATTAATCATAAAACATCAATCAATCAATCAATCAATAATCAACAGCCAAATCAGTCCAGTCGTTCTCAAATTTTTTTTGTTTTTTTTTCACCTAGCGGTATTTTTTTTTACTTTAAAACCTATTCTCATAGCTACTTAATATACATAAAAAATTTCATAACAATCGGTCGAGCCGTTTCGGAGTAGTTGAGCCTCAAACACCATGACACGAGATTTTTATATATTAGATATAGATAATGTGATGTGATGATGATGTATGTGATGAGCTACGGTGCAAGTCGTAGGACTTGTATCTATATATATAAAAAAACAACACATAAAAATTAAAATTTTTCTTGTAAATTCTCTAATCGGCGATACACACACACACACACACACTGCGTGCTCGATTTGTGGTAAAATCATCCAAAAATTACGCAGCAGTAAGTAAGTTGAATTAATCATAAAACATGGGTTCATTTGTGCGCAGGGTTGCCGTTTTGGTCCAATTGGACCAAATGTGCTCCTTTTAACAAAATAAATTAAAATATGGTCTAATGGTCCATCTACCAGAAATGTGGTCCATTTTTAAATTCTCTATATTAACTTCGCGTGCACGTGGCTGGCTGGCTGGCTGGCTGGCTGGTCAGATTTTCTGATCAATTTTTAGCCCACTTCCCATGGCCCGATTTTATTAAAATTTTGTACACATGTATATTTCCGGTGACAATACTTTCTATTGAGGCTCCTCGGACCTCGGGTTCCCATACAAATATTTTACAAAATTTACCCGATTTTCTTTAAATTTTGTACACATGTGTGTATTCGATGGAAAACACTTTTTGTAAAAATTTGGAGCGATCGGCCCCTTGGGGACCCCAATATACAATTTCTAAATATCGCTATATCGCATCAGATCACGGCAAAGTCTGAGCTCTGTGCTTTGTGAGCAGCGCTGTTCGCTGCCGCTGCGTAATTTGGTGGAATATTTTGCCACAAGGCGAGCACGCAGTGTGTGTGTGTGTGTGTGTGTGTGTGTTTTTTTTTTTTATGGCTGTGCCAAAGGTGGGGAATCTTCTAAAAGATACCAGTAGAGCCCTCCAGGGGTACTAGCATGCACGATTCGTAAACCTGAATGTTCGTACCAGGAATTACGCATACGTACTAAACCCTCCTTACACACTTCAACCACTCTCCCCATGGGACTGCCGTTAGGTATTACATCACGGGGCTGGTTAGCAGATTACTCTATGCCTTCTGCATCTTCTGCTGCTGCTAATCGCCTTATATTTTCGATTCTTCGCAGCTCGTTTTGCACTTTCGTTACGAATACACACACTTCTGTCCACTTATCCTCGGATCTTTGCATTTCTTCTAAAAGGACGTGTGGACTAGGCAGGTTGCTTCTCCATTCTCTGAAGCGTCTGCAATGGAAAATCGCATGCTCTGTGTCTTCTTCTATGTCTGGACAATCTGGGCAAAAAGGTGAGCTATCGTGTCCAAATCGATAAAGATATTTTCGATAGCCGCCATGGCCTGACAGAAACTGCGTAAATTGGTAGTTGCAGTTACCGTGAGATCGGTTTGTCCAATTCTCAATGTTCGGGATCAGTTTGTAGGTCCATCTTCCTTTCAAACTTATGTCCCACCGGTCTTGCCACACAGCCATTGAGGTGGCCTTTTCTTCCTCTTTGATCATTTCGATTGTTCGTTGGTCCTGTTGTGATAAGGCTCTTCTATTGTAGATCCTAAGCATTTCATCTGCGAGGATATCTACTGGAACCATTCCTGCTATAACGAGGGCAGCATCATCGGAGATCGTTCGGAACCCGCTGATCGTCCTTAGTGCACTGAGTCTGTATATAGACGATAAGTTTCTTCTTATTTCTTTAGTCACCAGTGCATCCGCCCAAACTGGGGCTGCGTAAAGGAGGACTGAGCTGACTACTCTAGACATTAGGACCCTCCTTGTATATCCTGGTCCTCCAACGTTTGGCAGAATCCGGAATAATGCTGCCTGCATCTGGGAAGCCTTTTTGCTCGAGTAGTCCACGTGTATTTTAAAACGGAGCCTATTGTCAAGCATTACTCCTAGGTATTTGACAAAATCCTTTGATCTAATAGTCTGGTTACCAACTCGTATATTTATGTATTCTATATTTTTCCGGCTGGTAATCAGGACTGCTTCCGTTTTATGGTCGGCTAATTCTAGACCGACGGATACTAGCCATTTTTTGATTTGGCCGACTGCTTCATTCGTGGCTGACTCTATTCCATTGATTGTCTTTGACACTGTGACAACGGCGATGTCGCCAGCGAATCCAAATATTTGTACGCCTGGTGGTAATGCTAGTCTTAGAACTCCATCGTACATTATATTCCATAGAAGGGGACCCAGCACCGATCCTTGTGGGACTCCTGCGGAGACGTTATAGTACTTTGTACCCTCATTGGTTTCGTACCTCAACCTTCTATAACTTAAGTAGCTTGACACTATCTTCCTTATATAGTATGGTGCATCCATTCTGGCGAGTGATCTTCTTATTGAGGACCATTTTGCAGAGTTAAAGGCGTTTTTTATGTTTAGTGTCACTACTGCACAATATTCCTTTGTGCCCCACCGCCATCTTTTTCCTTCAATCGCATTCTTTGCTATGTTGACCACCGCCTTTATGGCGTCGACGGTCGAGCGCGATTTTCGAAACCCGAACTGATGATCTGACAGTGCTCCTTTATTATCCGCTATATTAAGCAATCTGTCATATATGATCCGCTCGAGTATCTTTCCCATTGTATCTAGTAGGCATATTGGGCGGTACGATGATGGTTCGCCCGGTGGTTTGTTTCCCTTTAGAAGCAATACTAAATGCTGCAGTTTCCAAGGTTCAGGGAAAACTCCTTCATCTAGACACTGTTGCATGCATGTCATGAACATGTCCGGCCTACTTCGGATGGCGGCTTTCAATGCTTTATTAGGAATGCCATCGGGTCCAGGAGCTTTGTTGTCTCGTATTCTTTTACTTGCGTTCACGAGTTCATCAACTGTTAGCCTTGGAATACTTTCTGTGCTAATTTCTCTTATTATGTTGCACATAGTATATGGTCCTTTCGGAAATAGGTGTTCTACGATGGACCTAAGCTTTGTTGGGCATGATATTTGCGGGGTCTTACAGCCTTTTAGCTTTGCCATAACTGTGCCCCAGGGATTGATGTCCGCCTCGTCACATAGTCGTTTGAAGCACTTCGACTTGCTTTCTTTAATTGCATTTTTTAAATTTCGTCTAGCTAATCTTAGCATATCAAGACGTTCTTGAATGTCTGATCCCCTTCTTGATCGCTGCACTCTACGTCTGGCTTGTAAGCAGGCAGCTCTCAGTGCTTTTATCTGCTCATTCCACCAGTAGCAGTGTACACCTCTCTTGCTAGGTCTTCTCCTGGGCATAGCTGCGTCGCACGCTGTAGTGATTATACTGGTAAGTTGTTGCGACAGGATCTCAGATGTTCCGCTTTCGATTAGGAAGGAAGCTTGAGTTTATGATTTCCTCAAACATTTCTTTATCAAGGAACTTGTCTTTCCATTTAGGTCCCCCTAATTTTGGGCGATGCACGGCTTTTTTTTCTTTAATTTCAATTACAATCGCCTGGTGGTCGCTGTGCGTATAGTCTTCGCTGACGCGCCATTTTATCATCCGCAGGAGGGAACTGCTAGCGAAGGTAATATCGATGATCGATCCCCTTCCTGCTTTGCGATACGTATTTGCTCGTCCCGTGTTAGCTATGCCTATATTTAATGAGGCGAAAGATTCTAGCAGATAATGTCCTCTGGTATTAGTAAATCTGCTGCCCCAGTCTGTTGCCCAGGCATTGAAGTCTCCGCCTATAACCACTGGAGCTCTTCCTCGAGCATCGGCCGTTAAATTTTCTATCATTGCTGAGTATTCGCTCATCGTCCAGCTGGGTCTTGCGTAACAACTATAAAAGTTGATTCCATTTATTTTTGCCCGTACGAAGCCCTCCGCCTGCCCGTCTACATCTTGGAAGGCATGTCTCCCGCAAATCCATATTGCAGCTTTTTCTGTTTTGTCACATGCCCAAGCGTTGATGTCACGAGATTTGTACGGTTCGCTTATTAAAATCATGTCCGCTCTCTCGTCTTTAGCCGTCTGTGACAGGATATCCTGTGCTATCTCGCAGTGATTTAGGTTTATCTGGATAACCTTCATACTTTTCTGCTGGCGATAGCTCTCCTAAAGACTGGGCATTTGCTGCTGCCCGCTACATGCTTCGCATCTTCTGGGTGTTCCTTTCTACAGAACATGCACGAAGGCTCCTTTGCGCAAGACTTAGCTATGTGGCCCTCATCCCCACATCTTCTGCACAGCTTGGAGCGATCTTCTCCGTTTTTACACTGCTTGGCAATGTGCCCAAATTCCAGGCATTTGAAGCACTTTTTGAGGAGTGTCCGTTCGCGGATGCGACACACTACCCACCCGATTTTTATCTTCTGTACTTCCAGCAGCTTCTTTGCTTTTGCATTTGGAAGGCTGATAGTCGCCGTTTGGGTTCCACCATATGCTTTCCTCAGCGATATAAAGTCTGACGGTGTAACGCCTTCGACTCCGGCTTGGACTTCGATTGATTCACAAATGTCTTCTTTTGTGGTGATCTCATCGATGTCTTTCAGCTCGATGCTAGTGCGTTGGGTGAGGGTTCTTACGTTTGCTTGTTCGCCTAACGCCTCGCTTATGACGCTTTTAAATTCCGCTGTCTTGTCACTTGTCTCCTTCAATTGAATTAAGAGGTCACCTTTTTGTGTCCTTCTGATCCTAGATACTGCTTTTCCAATTGTTTCTAGTTTTGGATCAGCCTTCACGTTGCGCAATATCTGCGCATAGGATATTTCGCCCTTCGCTTCTATGACTATGGCGTCAGGTCTTGCCTTTCTTATAATTGGCTTTTGTTTTACGGCGGACTTCTTGGCAGATGCGTCTGACTTCACTTTATTTTTAGTTTTAGCGACGACTTTTGTCCATTCGCCTTCTCCAGTTTTTTTAACATTTTTAATACCCTTTTCCTGGGTTTTTTCTTCCGTCGCTATTACCATAGGCTTACGTGAGGACTGGTGTTGCTCTTGCCTCCGCTTTGGATTCGGCGTTTCGCTGTGGGTAGGCTGCTTCCTTTTTTGCTCCATTGAAGCTTTGAGCCATGGAGAGGTTTGAGATGAGGTGTGATTAACCATCTTCTCCTGAGTCTTCTTGTTATTAATGTAGATAGCCGATAACTCATAGAGGTTTTTAATGCTATCAATCGCATCCCGCATGGCTTGATGGATGGAACGTCTTTTTCCATCTTCCAACATTTCTACCAGTCCCTTGATCTGCTCTCCTAGTTTATGAAAGTCAGATTTGCCGGGGCTGGCTTCCTTTATCACCTTTCTTGTTTCCGGTGATTCGCGCCTTTGTGACGTTTGGGCCACTGGTGATCTCGCCATCTTCGAACTCCTTTTAAAAGAATTCACATTCTCCTCTCCTACAACTCCTTCTACTTCTCCTCCTCCTAAATTCTGGGAATTCATTGTAAGTTGGGTCCCCACTCAAAGCCGTTATCAATGCTCGGGTGTGTAGTCACCTATGGATCCCATGGTTATCTATGCAAGCAGTGAGGCCATGCGGGGGTTGACACTAGCCCTTATGGGGTCTTGTGTTCAGAGCCAGATCAGTGTTAGACAGGAATTTTTCATCTGTACCTACACCACTAACTTAATAGCGACGTAACATTGAGCGTACTTTGAGTCCTGCCAGGGTTTTAACGGGACGGGGGCGCCGGTAGCATTAGCCTGAAAGCCATTTCAGCAAAATTTCACTCTTGCCTACTCAGGTAACAGAATACCACAGACGTCAGCCCAAGAGTTGACAAATCAAAATGATTGCTTCCAGTATACCATAATTAAGACCTTACTGAGCTCAGTCTTAATACATTCAATGAATGCCGCGCTCCCTCGTTGGCCGCGGCTTTTCCTCCGGGCGGGTTGGGAGTTATACCGCTCCTACTCGGTCGTCAGAGCCTCGGCGAGCAGGTTTTTCCATGCAAGAGAGGTTGACAGTGACTTCTTCTCCGCCGTAACCCTGGCTAGGGCCCCTCACATGGTACTATCACCCGGGGCAGGTGAACCAAGGTTTGTTGACGTGGTTTTACTCCCCGGACTAGGGCCCGTGGGGTTGTCAGACCCAACACTCTACTTCAGAGTGCCCTTGCGGTGGTGTGTGTGTGTGTGTGTGTGTGTGTGTGTGTGTGTGTGTGTGTGTGTGTGTGTGTGTGTGTGTATCTCCGATTAGAGAATTTACAAGAAAAATTTTAACTTTTATGGGTTGTTTTTTTACTAAATAAATAAATAATGCAAGATTGCATAATAACATTAGTTTTTTAATTATATTACCAGCAATCTAAAAACGAATTAGCAAAAGCAGTAACAGACAAACAGAGCAACTTTCCAAATAATAGCGTTTAAAAGTAATATGGAAAAAAAAAATTTTTTTCGACTTTGACGACGTTCATGGTTTTAGGAATTTTAAAAAAATCTACATTGTTTGACCTTAAAAATTAAATTTCCTTTAAAAAAAAAACAGTGGCCTTGTAGCTAAAAGCATTCAAGAGTTACCGGATGTGAAGTGATGTAAGTTCAAAAGTACGTGTTTTCGGATTGAAACGCTACGTACGAGGGTGGGTCAATAAGTCCCTGAAAATTAACACAAATTGTGTCGTCACCTTATATTTATAATTTTTTTTGTCAAGAATCATATTTCAAAAGAACGCACCAAAATTTTCAGACAGATCTGTCAAATAGTTTTGTTGTGGCAGCCATTTTATATAGACGACTACGAGCATTTTCGTTAAAATGGGAAAAAGTGAATTTCGAGTGCTCATTAAACCCTATTTTTTGCGAGAAAAAACTATCACGCAAACCAAATATTGACAAATATTATGGGGACTCTTCACCATCGATTGGAACCATTCACCACTAATTTACTCAATTTCGGTACGGTCGTTCAAGCACAAGTGATGCCGAACTTTCTGGTCGCCCAATTGAGGTCCACACCAGAAATGGTCGATAAAATCCATTGTTTGACAATTGACGATCGGCGAGTGAAAGTGCGAGATCTTGAAGAGGCCACAGGCTTATCACATGGCTTAGTGATTTCGATTTTACATAAATATTTGGACATGAAAAAGCTTTCCGCAAGATGGGTGCCGCGTTTGCTCACAATCGACAACAAACGCATTCGTTTGACAACTTCAAAAGTGTGTTTCGCGATGTTCCAGAAAAATTCAAAAAATTCGTAGCCGTAGATGAAACCAGGATTCACCACAACACACCATAAACCCAGGAACAGTCAAAACAATGGACTTCTCCTGGTGAATCGAAGCCGAAGAAAGCCAAGGTGGGTTTGTTAGCAAACAAGTTCATGGCGACAGTTTTTTTGAATGCGCGCTCTGTTATTCACGTCGATTACCTTGAAAAGGGTAAAACGATCATCGGCGCTTTTTACGCAGAGTTGCTGTATCGACTCCAAGCCGATTTGAAGCAAAAACGTCCGCATTTGGCGAAGAGAAAAGTTATTTTTCACAAGGACAACGCACCGGCGCACAAGTCCGCAGTCGCAATGGCAAAATTGCATGAGTTAGGCTACGAACACCTCTCTCATCCAGTATATTCCAGCATATTCAGCCCCTGCGACTATTTTTTCTTGTTTCCAAACATGAAGAATGGTAAAAGATTTGGGTCGAAAGAAGAGTTAATCGCTGAAACAAACGCTTATTTTGAGGGGCTCGAGAAATCGTATTATTTGGAGGGCATCAAAAAATAGGAGAAACGTTGGATGAAGTGTATCGAGCTAAAAGGAGGCTATGTTGAAAAATAAAATGTTCTTATGCCGAAAAGAGTGTTCCTTATTTCATATTTCAGGGACTAATAAACCCACCCTCGTACACCGCAAGGGGTGAAAATAGGAACCACCCCCCTCCTATACGCTTTTTTTACGAAATTAACCAATTAACCTTTAATTATTTGACACCTAAACGGATACACATTGTATATTTCAAGAGTGGTCCATTTTGGTCCATTTTTGCTTTTTATTTGGTCCACAGAATCTTTGTTTAACGGCAACCCTGTTGTGCGTGAGCTAAGATTTCTCTCTCTCTCTCCACCACCAAGCAGCGCAGCCGACTGCGCAGCACACACCACACACAGTCATTAAAGAACGACAGTATCTGATGCCACTATAAGAAATTACAAAATTTTATAAGGGCCTTGCGGCCGAACCCGGGGCCCGATCACTACCAAATTTTAGAAAAAGTATTTTTTATTGGGTATATACATGTGTGTAAATTTGAAAAAAATCGGGTAATTTTTATTTTAAAGTTGTATGGGAGCCCCACGAACTCGGGGCCCGATCACTTCCAAATTTTAAACGACAGTATTGTCACCGGAAATACAAATGTGTACAAAATTTCAGGAAAATCGGGCTTTAGGAAGTGGTTTAAAAATTGATAATTAAAAAAAAAATTGTATGGACCCGATAGGTGGCGCTGGTGTGTTTTTTTCCCCAAAAATTCTTATTTACGGAACAATTTGGCTCAAATTCACACCATATAATATTTAAATAAAAAGAAAGTCGTTGACAAAATTTGGACCCGATAGGTGGCACTGGTGTCCCACGCCTACGTCTACGCCTTTTTACTTCGCGTCCAACCAAATCCTGTGATCAATTACAAAAAAAACAGTACTACTATTATGTTACATATAAAGAGGCATATACAATTTAGAAGTTGCATGCTACCTTGTTACTTTTTCCGTTTATGTTTTCTCGTCTTTTCTTTAATAATTTCTACAAAACTAAATGTCAATAACATTCAAGTTACGTACCATGAGTAGAAAGACACAAACATGTGCAGTAATGATACAGTGAGAGTATAGTCTCTGTTGGTTGGTTCTCTGCTCACCTAACTTTGACTTTAATAATTTCTACATTACATTACTAATTGAATTGAATTGAAAGGTTTAAACTCCGAAATTATTTTATAACAACATAAACTGGAAAACTAGATATACACTTTAATTTAAGTTAAATGTACATAAAGTTTAAGTTAAATTAAATAAAATAAAATAAAAAATAAAAAATAAACAGTGCATTGTCAGTAAATATTTGTAAACGTTGTCACACTCAAAACCCTCGCGGCCGTGTAGACGACACAGCCTACACTGCTCTTTTTTTTAATGGTAATGGTTCCGTTGTAAAACTTTGGTGCGTTTATGTTTCCAATAAGCATCACCGGTGATCCAACCTTCAATTTTAATACGTGGAATAGTATTCCGGGTGGTTCCAATGAATTCAAAAATTCAGCGGGATAATTGACGGCTTGTTCTTCGTCCATTACTGTGTCGATCGATTTGTATTTGACTGTTTCACCTGGCAGTTTCAATTGAATTTGCTCATTAAGCTTGTTGACATCATAATTTTTGGTGCAAAAATTGCACGTTCGCACAGCCGGATTCTTGTAGTTGGTTGTTAAACCTCGAATTAGCTTGTCGACAACGGCTTAAATATTCAGTTGCATTTGACAGAAGTACGACGGGAACGAAATCTCATTCGTGACGCGATCAATTGGAATTTTGCCATTTCCGTCCAAAAGTTGTTTCGAGAATGTTTTGGCAGACGGGTCTTGCAGCAAATGCACACGAAAGTTCGTCGATAGCGTGACTCGGTTCCAAAGATATGATGATTTCAAGCATGCGTTCAGCTCATCTGCGGCACTGATCGTGTAATAACAAGCAAAGTTTGGCAGAAATTACCAGCAAGAAGAAAAAGAGCGCCACCAATCGGTTGGTTGTTTCCTCGAAAATCACGCAGAGTCCGGTCAAGTGCTTCGAGCGATTTCTTATGGGCCATTGTGCATTTGTCCCAAATGATAATTTTGCATGTTTAAGGATTGTGGACATGTCGGAGTTTTTGCTGATGTTGCAAGTTGGTGTTTCTGTCTGGTATAATTTTAATGGAAGCTTGAGTGCTGAGTGCGCAGTGCGTCCGCCATTCAATAACGTTGATGCAATTCCCGATGATGCCACTGCGAGAGCAATCCAATTCTGCATTCGAACCGAAGCCAATATCAAATTGATAAGGAATGTTTTGCCTGTTCCTCTTGGTGAATCGAGGAAAAAAGTCCACCATTCCCGTTTATTATACGTTGCATGACATTCTAAGTTGAATAAGGACTTTATTGTTGATGGATATGCACATGTCCTCAATCAGCAGTAGAGATTGGTGGAAAATCTCGTCCACATACTTTTCGATAAGTCTGGCATTCGTCTCCATCAATGGTTTTCAAGGCGGTGAATGATGTTGGACCTTTGATCGTATGCAATAACTATCGCAAATAATTACATTTAGCATTATTCGGATGAACGGTATAGATACGTCCCAACCCATAAGAAGAACGCTCACCAGCATATTCTGGGACAATAGCGCCACGCTTTCTCCTCATAAACTTCTTTGTCGACTTGTTCCATGGGAATTTCAGGATATAATAAAGTCTTGGCGAAATTGTCGGTTGAACACAATTCAAAGAAAGCGGGGAGAGTGTTGTGTGTTGCTGCTCGGCTCTATTGGCATTGGCGTTTTGTTCGGTGAAATAAACACGCTAGCCATTTTCCAAATGAACAGCTAGATGTAGAACTGTTGATTATCACTCGTGGATTATGAATGAAAATATGCTCCAAACCGCTTCATTCCTGCTGATGTAGCTCCCCATTTGAAGTTCATCAGTTTGATTGGCCAGACCGAATACTGCCATGTCACTGCCTTTGTTGACGTAGCTGCAAATGTACTTGATTGACTTCACCGAATTGCAGTACTCTACATTGATGTATGGCACGATCCATCTGTTGTCGACATCAATATCTACATTGCGCATTTTGATTGTGGTTGTGTATCCACCGACAGCCGCCTTTCTTCTTCTATACATAGGATATCCATCGCATCGCGTTTCTGTGGCTCTCGATGTAGACGCTCTGTTGCGCATTTGATGAAGCCTATACGTTCTAGACGTAGATGCCCTGTCGCAATTTTCCTGAAGACGTGATTTGCGTTCGTCAGCTGTTTCAGCTGCTCTTATTTCCTTTTTTGCTATTTTTTACCTTGAATATCCTTAAATATGCTTAATCAATCAAATGAAAACATACGTTGCACTTGTTAACACAATGGCTGTTATGAAAAGAATAACACGAACCCGTGGCTCGGGGTCTCCAAAATGTTTACAAAAAGAGTTGTCCATCAGATATACACACATGTATAAAATTTGAAGAAAATCGAGTAAAATTTTGTAAAATATTTGTATGGGAGCCCCCCGACCCCGTAGCCCAAGGGGCCTCAAATTTTAATAGAAAGTGTTGTCTCCGGAAATACACATGTGTGCAATTTCAATAAAATCGGGCTTTGGGAAGTGGGTTAAAAATAGATCACAAGATTCCACGACAGACCGACGAACGACGACCGATGACCGTCGACCGACGACCGAAAGATGTCCGACACCCGTGCCACGGGCAAGTGAAGTCAATATAGAGAATTTAAAAAAGGGTTCAGTGTGAAAAAATGGTCAAAGCTGTAGCCTCAATTGTGTTTGGAAATCGGTACGCAGTGGTATATGAAAACTTAGTTTGAAAGTGATTAGTGTTAATTACCATCGAAGCACAGTGTTCAAACCTTATCTTTGTCCTTGATCATTCGCTTGGACAAGGACTTCAGCAACATTTTTGATTGGTAAATTCAACTTTCATAAACACCCAGCGATTTAAACGGTGTTATTGTGCAGCTGTGTATTTACATCGAGCTCACTGGGATTGGAAAAAAGCCGTCGGCTATTTTTAAAGTCCGTAAAAGCGCAAAAATGAACGGTCGTTAAAAGACCAACATTACGAAGCCGAACCAACATAGCAAGGAAAAGAACACGAAACCTACATTTTCCACCCCAGCGTCACCTATCGGGCCCAAATTTAAACAAAGACTTTGTTTTGATTTAAATACTATACGTGTGAACTTGAGCCAAATAATAATAATAATTAATAAGAAAAAAGCGACCCCAGCGCCACCTGTTGCTCCGATCGTTACCAAACCTTCACAGGATTACCCGCTGGGCTAATCTAAAGATTGTCTGAAAATTTCTCCAAAATCGGTGCAGCCGTTTTGGAGTCCATACGGAACATACATACAGACACACATACATACACAAAAGTGTTGTCCATACCATTGTAATTTTTTTTTATAAAATTTGTATGGGTGCTTCCTGGCCCCGGTGCCCGATCACTTTCAAATTTTTACAAAAAATATTGTCCATGTGTGCAAAATTTCAATAAAATCGGGCTTTGGGAAGTTGGTTAAAAATTGATCACAAGATCTGACCAGCCAGACAGCCAGCCACAGGCACGCTAATTTAATATAGAGAATTTAAAAAATTGGCAGTGATCAGGCCCATGGGGGGAATTTTTTTTAGATATTCCCGATTTTCTTCAAATTTATACACATCTTTATATCCGATTAGAGAATTTACAAGAATAATTTTAAATTTATGGGCTGTTTTTTTATTTTTATTTTCTAAGTGAAACTAATTTATCAATTCTGGGATATGGCCAAAAGGGTCTGAAATTTTGGCAACAAAGCTATTTCTCAAGCGATTTGTATAAAATTCGGAATGTAGAACTAAGATCCGACTATAAGACTTGTTCTTATGGAAATTCTTGGATATGTCCAATAGATCTGGAATTTTTGGAACAAAGCCATTTCTCACGCGATTTGAATGAAATTCGGAATGTAGCACTAAGATCCGAATATAAGACTTGTTCCTATGGAAATTCTGTGATATGGCCAACAGGGTCTTAAATTTTGGGAACTAAGACATTTCTCAAGCGATTTGTATTAAATTCGGATTATAGGACTAAGATACTACTATATAGATTTCCTATGGAAATTCTGGGATACGGCCAATAGGGTCTGGAATTTTAAAAACTAAGCCATTTCGCAAGAGATTTGTATGAAATTTGGAATGTAGGACTAAGATCCGACTATAAGACTTGATTCTATGGACATTCTGGGATATGGCCAATAGGGTCTGGAATTGTGGGAACTAAGCCATTTCTCAAGCAATTTGTATAAAATTCTAAATATAGGACTAAGATCCGACTATAAGACTTGTTCCTATGGATATTCTGGGATATGGCTAAGATATAAGGTCTGGAAATTTTGGAACTAAGCCATTTCTCAAGCGATTTGTGAAATTCGGTATGTAGGACTAAGATTGAATTTTAGGACTTGTTTCTATGGAAACTCTGGGTTATCACGAATACGGTCTGGAATTTTGGGAACTAAGCCATTTCTCCAACGATTGGTTTGAAATTCGGTATGTATGACTAAGATGCGATTATAAAATTTGTTCCTATAGAAATTCCTGGACATGGATTTTAAAATGGAATTTCTAGAATTAAATCATTTCTCAAGGTGTGATATTCGGTATGTAAGACTAAGATGCGGCTTTAATACTTGTTCTGCGCGTAAAGGTTGCACGCACTCTTCTTTTTAACAGCTCTTACCTCTCCTATTACTACCGCCGCTGCTGCATTACTGTGTTTGTGCAGTGAATGTTTTCATCCCGATAAGTTCAGCCGTCTGGGCTGTAGAGTGGACACAGACAGACTGACATATAGACAGACAGAGATTTTTAAATTCTCTATATTAACTTCGCGAGCACGTGGCTGGCTGGTTGGCTGGCTGGCTGGCTGGTTAGATTTTCTGATAAATTTTTAACCCACTTCCAATTGCCCGATTTTATTGAAATTTTGCACACATGTATATTTCCGACATTCCGTATATTTACTATGTAAAAGAAATTAAAATTATATGGGAGCACATCTAGGCACTGGGCCTGAATTTTTACAGAAAGTTTTCTCCACCGGAGATACACATGTGTATAAAGTTTAAAGAAAATAGGATTAATTTAAAAAAAAAAATGAGCGCCCCTCGGCCCTGGGGCACCTTCCTAATTTTTACAAAAAGTTTTATCCATTTGATTAAATACGTGTGAATAAAATTTGAAGAAAATCAGGTTTTGGAGCCACTGACCCCGCGTCCGATCACTTCCAAATTTTTACAAAAAGTGTTGCTCACCGAAGATTCACATGTGCATAAAATTTAAAAAAAAAAACACGGTTGAATTTTTTAAAAAATTCGTATGGGAACCCTCGACCCCGGTCCGGATCACTTCAAAATTTTTACAAAAAGTGCTGTCGATTGGAGATGCACATGCGTACAAAATTTGAAGAAAATCGGGTAAATTTTTTGTGAAATATTTGTATGGGAGCCCCCCGACCCCGAGGCTGGAGGGGGCCCAAATTGTAATTTAATAGACAGTGTTGTCATCGGAGATACACATGTGTGCGAAGTTTAAATAAAATCGGCAATTAGGAAGTGGTTTAAAAAATGATCACAAAATTTAGAGTGCCAGCCAAGCCAGCCAGGCACTGGCACGCGAAGTTAATGTAGAGAATACAAAATGTAATCAATTTATTTTCGAGTTTTTTGGCGCATTAAAATAATACAAAAAAAATTCATATTGCAAAAATTTGCACGTGCTTATGGTAAAATGATTGATGGTATTTCTTATTCAAATCAATCATTGTTTGTTTATTTTTCTTTACTTTATTTTTTTTTAATTTATTCTCCATGCTTTTATTTCAATAAAGTGTGTATACAAAATGGTTTAAACGAGTTTTACGTTTGATCAACCATCAACCGCCGAATTTATGCCATTAAATAAAAAGCGGATTTCCAACGCTAGCGTTGAAATTATTTTTAGGATAAGGACTAAACTAAAAGCACTAAGTAAATTATAGTAACAGAAAAATTTGTATTACTTTGTAAACATCTAAAATAATAATAACCAGTAACACCAAAGTATTTTTCACGGCATCCCACCTCTCGCGAAAGTTTGACAAACATCCGAGAGTAATAACTTGTCACTGAAAGCTTCTCAATTCGCCGTTCGGATCCGGCATTAAATTGTAGGTCCCTCCATTTGTGTTCAAATATATGCATGCTCAACACAAATGGTTGCGAGAAGTCAGGCCTTGGACCGTGTATGGTCTCTCGCGCCGATATTATTATTATTATTACCGACCCTTCCAGCAAAGGTATATGCCGAGAAACCCAGCCTTGCAATCGGTCATCAACGAAGAGATAGATAAACTATTGGCTGAAGAGAAAATCGAACCATCAAATAGCCCATATAGCTCGCCTATAGTGCTCGTCAGGAAAAAGCAAGGAACCTGGAGGCTATGCGTTGACTATCGGCAATTGAATGAACGATCTATCAAAGATGCCTTCCCGCTGCCACAGATAAATCATATCTTGGATAAACTAAAGGGTGCAAAGTACATTTCCACAATTGATCTCAAACAGGGATATTGGCAAATACCCTTAAAACCCGCTAGCCGGTTCCATGTAGTTCCATGGAGGGGACTCTTTCAATGGAAAGTAATGCCATTTGTGCTACATTCCGCCCCCGCCACATTTCAACGACTACTCGAACGAGTCATCAGTCCCGAACTTGAGCCGTACGCATTTGCTTATCTGGACGATATAATCGTTATTGGGAGTACGTTCACAGAGCATATGACGGCGCTGACAGAGGTACTAAAGCGTCTGAAACAGGCAAAACTGAAAATCAACCCCGAAAAATGCGAATTTGGGAAAGCAGAGATGCGCTATCTCGGGCATATGGTCAATCAGAACGGAATACATACCGACCCTAGTAAGATCGAAGCCATCAAATCATTAATACCCCCCGCAACATTAAAGAACTCCGCCGTATACTCGGGATCGCTTCATGCTATCGCCGTTTCGTTCCAAATTTTTCTTCCATAGCAGCACAGCTGACAAAACTGCTAAAGAAAAAAAATCAAATGGTCATGGGAGGATGCCCAAGAATAAGCGTTCCAAAATTTAAAAACTAAGCTGACAGAGGCACCAGTACTCTCCTGTCCAGATTTTTCGAAACCATTTCTGCTCCAGACAGATGCCAGCGCGGAAGGACTTGGAGCAGTCCTCTCGCAATCAACCGACGCTGAAGAGCGAGTAATCGCCTACGCCAGCCGCGAAACTACTCGGTCACCGAACGGGAATGTTTAGCCGTGGTTTGGGGCATTCGGAAAATGCGACCCTATATAGAAGGCTAGAAATTTGTTGTGCATCACCAATCACTGAGATGGCTTCACCGTATAGAAAACCCCTCCGGATGATTAGCGCGCTGGGCCATGAGCTACAGCAGTACGATTACGAGATCCGATACCGAAAGGGCGCGCTGAAAACCGTAGCAGATGTTCTATCTAGACATCCGGCACCGAACACTCCAATGAAGTTACTCTTACCGATAACTGAAACCTGCCCTTGGTACCACTCCAAGATACAGGCAGTCAAAAACAAACCTGAAGAAAACTCCGAATATCAAATTATGGACGGAACCCTGTAGCGCCATATTTTCAATCCGACCTGTCACACCGAAACCGCTCCGACCGTCTGGAAGGTCTGCATTCCTAAGCCACTACGGCCCCAGATCCTACATGAAAATCACACCGACGTGACTGCAGGCCACCTGGGGATTGCAAAGACTATTGCCAGGATCGCTAGAAACTATAACTGGCCAGGATTATTCTGCGGTACCGCTCGGTTTGTCCGCCTGTGCCCGACGTGCCTAGAATATAAAATACCTGCCAAAAAACCCGCTGGAGAAATGCAGATGACGGAAGCCAACTATCCATTGGAAGTGGCATGCTCAGACTTCATCGGCCAACTCCCAAGGTCATCAAAAGGGAATACCATAATATTAGTATTCCACGACAAATTTTCCATGTGGATGGAGTCCGTAGCCCTCCGAGATGCTACCACTCCTGCATTGATAAAAAGTTTCAAGGAACGCATCCTCAGCCGGTATGGATGTCCAAGAACTTTAATTACCGATAATGGCACCCTGCGAGCTCCCGCAATACAATTCAGTATCACACAAGATGTCCTCCAGCGAACATCAACCGCGCACCCAATTCACCGACGCCGATCCAACACCGGGGACCCACCGACGTACCCAGCCACGTCCCGTGTTGGCACTACCGCAGAAGACCCCCCAACAAGCAGTGCGAGAGACCACGTGGAGAAAGCGGCCTCCACCCCCAAATCGTCCGCTGACAAGTAACGAACTTGTAAAGCTATGTAACGTAGCCCCCAGAGTCGTTGGCACCGCAGCAACCCCAGTTCCGTTCATCAGACTCCATCCTACGGCAGGACCGTCCAGGTTACTACCACCAATCACCAGCAACCCTCCCCCGCGCCGAAAGAAAATCCAAATCCTCTCCCAAACAGTTTACAGAGATAGCCAGAAGCAATCCTTTCAATCCAGAAGCCTTAAAGGGACTGATGGTCCAGCCACCCCAGCCCTTGGGAGGACTGAAGAGGTTCCAACACCCCCGTAAGAGCATCAACAACATGAATTAAAAAAAAAAAAATTATTATTATTATCACATTTAAAGATTTATTGTTATTATTATTAGGTTAAGAACTTGTCTGGGGAAAAAAAATATATGTATAAACAAAAAAAAACGGTAGAAGAAAAAAAAAAGAATTTATTATTATTATCACATTCAAAGCATTATTGTTATTATTATTATTAGGTTAAATAATTTAAAATTTTAAAATTAATGTTATTATCACTATTAGGTTAGGAATTTGAGGAAAAAAAATATATATAAATCATTATCATTCAAATTATCATTACTAGGTTAAGAATCTGGAATTTTTTTTTATCATAAGAAGTCGTGTAGAAAAAAAAGAGAAATTTTTTTTAATAAACAAAAAAAAAGAAGAAAATACAAAAAAAAACTCTTTATATATACAAACATCTCATAAATTTATTTAGCCGCACTGTAACTCGGGCCGGTGACTAGCACAAAAATAAAGGTAATCCCAAAGTGACCTAGTGACCACACCAACCGAGCGTTAATACTCATTAAGTAATTAATTAAGTTATACAAGAGTTTTTTTTGTTAACCCACCCCGAAGTAGGAGCGGAATGTAACGAAGTTAATTTATATTTAAATTTATTAAATTAACAACAAAATTAACAACCGTACGGCAAAAAATATGAATATTATAAATAAGTACACACCGAACAGAAATGTAATACAAAACCGTACGGCAAACATATGAATATTATAAATAAGAATCACAAAACCACACGACAAAATGTATGTATATCGTAAGCATTATGAATAGGCATAGAAAACCCATTGTAAATACCCTAAGAAATAGTAAGTTAATAAAACAAATTGGGAAAAACCCAACACCTCCGCTCGGAAATCAAGCGACATGGGGATCAAATCCCACGGTCGTCCGACAGCACCACACAAAGAAACATCATTCTTTTTTTTAAGACAGAAATACTCCTGTCGCGCCCCATGTCATAATAGTAATGATAATAAGAACAATAAAAGTAATAACAACAATACAAAAAAAACAACCCATAAAAATTAAAATTTTTCATCTAAATTCTCTAATCGGAGAAATTGATATGGGAGCCCCTCGATCCTGGGCCATTTTTTTTAATTGTAGGAGAAAATCATCGAAACAGACATTTGACATCAGATGTTAAAATTGAAAAAGCTCAGATCATTTTATTCTGAGCAGTTAGAGCACGCTCATACTCTGAGCAAATAAGAAACACGAACATTTATCTTGAGAACTCTTTGACTGCTCTGAACTAATATGAAAACGCCAAATGACAGAATATTGTGAAAACTTGTTGTTCTATCTGTAAGTTGATATCGACAACAAAAAAAACGACATCAAAAAAAATACAATTCAGTAAATAAGTAAGTAAGTTGAATTAAGCATAAAACATGTATGTCTCGTTTCATTTGCTGGGTTCATTTGTGCGTGAGCTAAGATTTCTCTCTCTCTCTCTCTCCACCACCAAATCCATGCAGCGCAGCCGACTGCGCAGCACACACCGCACACAGTCCATAAAGGGCGACGAATTTCTGATGCCAGTATAGATATTTAAAAAATTTATAAGGGCCTTGCGGCCGAACCCGGGACCCGATCACTACCAAATTTTCGAAAAAGTATTGTTTATTGGGTATACACATGTGTGTAAAATTTGAAGAAAATCGGGTAAATTTTTTAAAATTTTTGTTTGGGAGCCCCCCGACCCCGCATCCCGAGGGGCCTCAAAATTTATAGAAAGTTTTGTCTCCGGAAATACACATGTGGGCAAAATTTCAATAACATCGGGCCATGGGAAGTGGGTCAAAAATTGATCGCAAGAATCCACGGCAGACGACCGACGACCCACGGGCAAGTGAAGTTAATATAGAGAATTTAAAAATGGAGGTGTGGGCACAACACGACTTTCTTTTACAGACGGGTCCAGAATCTTCAGTAAATGTATATTAAATTTTTTTTTCCATTAATTTTTTTTTTTATTTTTTTTTTGGCATTTTCTCATAGTAGTTTACTACTACGACTACCACTTCCGTTTGGCCGATTTCCGCCAAAAAACTGGGCCCTCCCAATTTATGTAAAAAGCTTAAATATGAATTTTCGTCTCAATCAATTCAGCCGTCTGGGCTATAGAGTGGACACAGAGCCACAGACACACAGACAGAGATTTTTTTTTTGCTTTTTCTGACTCAGGAGATACGGTAGTAAATCTGCAAAAATCCCGAGTTCGAAAATTTTCATGATTCATGATTCATGATTCATGATTTCATGATTTCATGATACCTACCACTACTACCACTTCCGTTTGGCCGATTTCCGCCAAAATAAACTGGGCCCTCCCAATTTACGTAAAAAGCTTAAATATTAATTTTCGTCTCAATCAATTCAGCCGTCTGGGCTGTAGAGTGGACACAGAGCCACAGACACACAGACAGAGATTTTTTTTTTGCTTTTTCTGACTTAGGAGATACGGTAGTAAATCTGCAAAAATCCCGAGTTCGAAAATTTTCATTATTCATGATTCATGATTTCATGATTTCATGATAGTAGTTTACTACTACGACGACTACCACTTCCGTTTGGCCGATTTCCGCCAAAATCAACTGGGCCCTCCCAATTTATGTAAAAAGCTTAAATATGAATTTTCGTCTCAATCAATTCAGCCATCTGGGCTGTAGAGTGGACACAGGGCCAAGTAAAATTATAACAAAAATGCGCAAAAGGAATAAATTGTACGTATACGAACACAAGTCGTATTATTGATATAAGAGTCGATTCTATGGTTTTCGGGGTCGCTGAGTTGAACGGTGACGGTCAGACAGCTCTAGGGATTGGGGTCGATAACTGTGAAGGGGTGGGGGGGGGGGTTGACCGATAATAAGACCGATATAAGAGTCGATTCTATGGTCTTCGGGGTCGCTGAATTGAACGGTGATGGTAAGACAGCTCTAAGGTGATTGGGTCGATAACTGAGGGGGGGTGACCGATATTAGTATCGATTCTATGGTTTTCGGGGTCGCTGAGTTGAACGGTGACGGTGGGATAGCTCTAGGTGGATGGGGTAGATAACTGTGATGGGGAGGGGGGGGGTGACCGATATTAGTGTCGATTCTATGGTCTTCGGGGTCGCTGAATTGAACGGTGATGGTAAGACAGCTCTAAGGGGATTGGGTCGATAACTGAGGGGGGTGACCGATATTAGTATCGATTCTATGGTTTTCGGGGTCGCTGAGTTGAACGGTGACCTTAAGATAGCTCTAGGGGATGGGGTCGATAACTGAGGGGGTTACCGATATTAGTCTCGATTCTATGGTTTTCGGGGTCGCTGAGTTGAACGGTGACGGTAAGACAGCTCTAGGGGATGGGGTCGATAACTGAGGGGGGTGACCGATATTAGTCTCGATTCTATGGTTTTCGGGGTCGCTGAGTTGAACGGTGACGGTAAGACAGCTCTAGGGGATGGGGTCGATAACTGAGGGGGTGACCGATATTGGTGTCGATTCTATGGTTTTCGGGGTTGCTGAGTTGAACGGTGACGGTAAGACAGCTGTGGGGGATGGGGTCGATAACTGTGGAGGGGGGGTTTAACCGATATTAGTGTCGATTCTACGGTCTTCGGGGTCGCTGAATTGAACGGTGATGGTAAGACAGGGATGGGGTCGATAACTGTCAAAATAAGTCAGTCAATTTCAACATTACTATTTGCAACTGATGCCATGACATACTCGTCTTGGTTGACGTCTGTTTTTTATATGACTTGTCTAGCATGAAAAAACTTATAACAAGAAAAACCCAAAAATATAAAATTATGAGGAAATAGCAATCTAAATCTATGTGTATATGAACATCCATACATATGCCTGTAAATACTTCAGACAGACACAACAGACTCGCTGAAGATCTTCTGTCTGGGTTTTTAAGTTTATGTATTATATATGTAACTACTCGTATACAAATAAACATACGACATATGTAGGTTTTAAAAATAAATATCAACAGAGAAATTACATAACTTTAAATGCAAGAGTCTTGCAGTCTTGCAGACATATTT
This sequence comes from Nephrocerus scutellatus, assembly GCA_947095585.1. NCBI lineage: Eukaryota > Metazoa > Arthropoda > Insecta > Diptera > Pipunculidae > Nephrocerus > Nephrocerus scutellatus. Next base: position 63,389,011 of record OX352764.1, on the reverse strand, counting down.
TTGGTCTTGGTCTTGGTCTTGTACACTCAGTGTTGGTCTTGGTCTTGGTCTTGCAACTGAATGATTGGTCTTGTCTTGCAAAAAATGCAAGACCAAGACCAAGACCAATTTTGCTCATCACTAGTGAGGACATTGTCGCCCCTACTTCAAATTGTAAAAGGTAGATTAGTAGCCGTGTTTTATGGTTATATTAAATTGACATCGATTTTTAAAATCTGCCGCAGGACTTACAAATTCTATTTATCTGGCTGTTTCTCAAAACTATCACATTTTGTAACGGTTGCGAGAAGGGGCCATTCTTGCTACTAAAAATGGAGACACCCACGAAATAAACAATCAAATACTTTTTTTTTTATATATTATATACTTATATTATAAACTTATTTTATTGCGCCACGGCAATAAGGTGGGCTAAGCCCTTTATTAAAATTAAGAATTAAATCGGAGAAATGTGATTTACAATATATCGCATTTCTAACGTTTGTAGCCGGTTTCAATTTAATAGAAAGTGTTGTCTCCGGAAATACACATGTGTGCAAAATTTCACTAAAATCGGGCCATGGGAAGTGGGTTAAAAATTGATCGCAAGAATCCACGGCAGACGACCGACGACCCACGGGCAAGTGAAGTTAATATAGAGAATTTAAAAATGGAGGTGTGGGCACAACACGACTTTCTTTTACAGACGGGTCCAGAATCTTCAGTAAATGTATATTAAATTTTTTTTTCCATTAATTTTTTTTTTTATTTTTTTTTTTTTGGCATTTTCTCATAGTAGTTTACTACTACGACTACCACTTCCGTTTGGCCGATTTCCGCCAAAATCAACTGGGCCCTCCCAATTTATGTAAAAAGCTTAAATATGAATTTTCGTCTCAATCAATTCAGCCGTCTGGGCTGTAGAGTGGACACAGAGCCACAGACACACAGACAGAGATTTTTTTTTTGCTTTTTCTGACTCAGGAGATACGGTAATGGGTAAATCTGCAAAAAATCCCGAGTTCGAAAATTTTCATGATTCATGATTCATGATTTCATGATTTCATGATAGTAGTTTACTACTACGACTACCACTTCCGTTTGGCCGATTTCCGCCAAAATCAACTGGGCCCTCCCAATTTATGTAAAAAGCTTAAATATGAATTTTCGTCTCAATCAATTCAGCCGTCTGGGCTGTAGAGTGGACACAGGGCCAAGTAAAATAATAACAAAAATGCGCAAAAGGAATAAATTGTACGTATACGAACACAAGTCTTATTATTGATATAAGAGTCGATTCTATGGTTTTCGGGGTCGCTGAGTTGAACGGTGACGGTAAGACAGCTCTAGGAAGATGGGCTCGATAACTTTGTGGGGGGGGCGACCGATATTAGTGTCGGTTCTATGGTTTTCGGGTTTGCTGAGTTAAACGGTGATGGTAAGACAGCTCTAGGTGATGGGGTCGATAACTTTGAATGGGAGGGGGGGGGGGTTGACCGATATTAGTGTCGATTCTATGATCTTCGGGGTCGCTGAATTGAACGGTGATGGTAAGACAGCTCTAAGGGGATAGGGTCGATAACTGAGGGGGGTGACCGATATTAGTCTCGATTCAATGGTTTTCGGGGTCGCTGAGTTGAACGGTGACGGTAAGACAGCTCTAGGGGATGGGGTCGATAACTGAGGGGGGGTGACCGATATTAGTCTCGATTCTATGGTTTTCGGGGTCGCTGAGTTGAACGGTGACGGTAAGACAGCTCTAGGGGATGGGGCGATAACTAAGGGGGGGTGACCGATATTGGTGTCGATTCTATGGTTTTCGGGGTTGCTGAGTTGAACGGTGACGGTAAGACAGCTGTGGGGGATGGGGTCGATAACTGTGGAGTGGGGGTTTAACCGATATTAGTGTCGATTCTACGGTCTTCGGGCTCGCTGAATTGAACGGTGATGGTAAGACAGGGATGGGGTCGATAACTGAGGGGGGGTGACCGATATTAGTGTCGATTCTATGGTAAGACAGCTCTTGGGATGGGGTAGATAAGTCTGGAGGGGGGGGGTGACCAATATTAGTGCCGATTCTATGGTCTTCGGGGTCGCTGAATTGAACAGTGATGGTAAGACAGCTCTAAGGGTATGGGGTCGATAACTGAGGGGGGTGACCGATATCAGTGTCAATTCTATGGTTTTCGGGGTTGCTGAGTTGAATGGTGATGGTATGACAGCTCTTGAGGGATGTGGTCGATAACTATGGGGGTGACCGATATTAGTGCTGATTCTATGGTTTACGGGGTCGCTGAGTTGAAAAGTGATGGTAAGACAGCTCTATAACAGTCGATAACTGAGGGAAGGTGGGGATTATAGATGATAGATAGAATAGTTCTAGGCGCCACTGAGATTAATAGTGTTGGTACGACACTCCTATGGTTGAGTTGTCTCCCCGGAGGGGGGAGGGTGACCAATATTAGTGTCGATCCCATAGTTTTCGGGGTCGCTGAGATGAATAGTTGTGTTTAGAATGGTACTCGGCGACTATTTGGCGACGAATTTGGGGGTGAGGACTAGTGATGAGCAAACGCAAGACCAAGACCATTGAATCTCGGTCTTGGTCTTGGTCTTGCAAGTCGAGTCTTGGTCTTGGTCTTGGTCTTGCAGCCTGAGTCTTGGTCTTGGTCTTGCGGTCTTGCAGAATAAAGTATTTTTTTAATAATAACTATATATAGGTATGTATAAATGGTTGTATGTATGTACATATTTTTGTTCTAGCATAACGTCAAAATCAAAAATAAGCATGGGGAAAAAAACTGGTACAGGCATTAAACTTGAATATCTGAAGACTTGAACAAGATATCAACGTATATTTTAACGTAGTTACAATGCCTAGTATTTATTCTACAAACAAAGTTCCAGAAGTATTAACAGAGCAATTTCCGTTAACATGGGTCAGGGTGCACCAAAGTAAGCTTTTTCTTAAATCCCCCATAAATGATGTCAACAGATAGACCCTTACTGTAGAACGATTTTTTTCTTAGAATATACCCAAGAATCATTTCCCAAATTAATGTGCACGAATAAAGTGATACCCTATATACATATATGTACACACAAAACTATCAACATTTAAGCTTAGCGGTTAATTCGAAAAAAATTTGTTCAAGAAAGTCTAGACTTATTCTGTCAAAATAACTCAGTCAATTTCAACATTACTATTTGCAACTGATGCCATGAAATACTCGTCTTGGTTGACGTCTGTTTTTTATATGACTTGTCTAGCATGAAAAAACTTATAACAAGAAAAACCCAAAAATATAAAATTATGAGGAAATAGCAATCTAAATCTACACACACAGACACACAGACAGAGATTTTTTTTTTGCTTTTTCTGACTCAGGAGATACGGTAATTGGTAAATCTGCAAAAATCCCGAGTTCGAAAATTTTCATGATTCATGATTCATGATTTCATGATAGTAGTTTACTACTACGACTACCACTACCGTTTGGCCGATTTCCGCCAAAATCAACTGGGCCCTCCCAATTTATGTAAAAAGCTTAAATATTAATTTTCGTCTCAATCAATTCAGCCGTCTGGGCTGTAGAGTAGACACAGGGCCACAGACACACAGACAGAGATTTTTTTTTTGCTTTTTCTGACTCAGGAGATACGGTAATGGGTAAATCTGCAAAAATCCCGAGTTCGAAAATTTTCATGATTCATGATTTCATGATTTCATGATAGTAGTTTACTACTACGACTACCACTTCCGTTTGGCCGATTTCCGCCAAAATCAACTGGGCCCTCCCAATTTATGTAAAAAGCTTAAATATGAATTTTCGGCTCAATCAATTCAGCCGTCTGGGCTGTAGAGTGGACACAGGGCCAAGTAAAATAATAACAAAAATGCGCAAAAGGAATAAATTGTACGTATACGAACACAAGTCTTATTATTGATATAAGAGTCGATTCTATGGTTTTCGGGGTCGCGGAGTTGAACGGTGACGGTAAGACAGTTCTAGGAAGATGGGCTCGATAACTTTGGGGGGGGGGTGACCGATATTAGTGTCGGTTCTATGGTTTTCGGGTTTGCTGAGTTGAACGGTGATGGTAAGACAGCTCTAGGGGATGGGGTCGATAACTGTGAAAGGGTGGGGGGGGGGGGGTTTTGACCGATATTAGTGTCGATTCTATGGTCTTCGGGGTCGCTGAATTGAACGGTGATGGTAAGACAGCTTGGGATTGGGTCGATAACTGAGGGGGGGTGACCGATATTAGTATCGATTCTATGGTTTTCGGGGTCGCTGAGTTGAACGGTGACGGTAAGATAGCTCTTGGTGGATGGGGTCGATAACTGTGATTGGGAGGTGGGGGGGTTTGACCGATATTAGTGTCGATTCTATGGTCTTCGGGCTCGCTGAATTGAACGCTGATGGTAAGACAGCTCTAAGGGGATTGGGTCGATAACTGAGGGGGGTGACCGATATTAGTATCGATTCTATGGTTTTCGGGGTCGCTGAGTTGAACGGTGACGGTAAGATAGCTCTAGGGGATGGGGTCGATAACTGAGGGGGGTGACCGATATTAGTCTCGATTCTATGGTTTTCGGGGTCGCTGAGTTGAACGGTGACGGTAAGACAGCTCTAGGGGATGGGGTCGATAACTGAGGGGGGGTGACCGATATTAGTCTCGATTCTATGGTTTTCGGGGTCGCTGAGTTGAACGGTGATGGTAAGACAGGGATGGGGTCGATAACTGAGGGGGGGTGACCGATATTAGTGTCGATTCTATGGTAAGACAGCTCTTGGGATGGGGTCAATAAGTCTGGTGGGGGGGGGGGGTGACCAATATTAGTGCCGATTCTATGGTCTTCGGGGTCGCTGAATTGAACAGTGATGGTAAGACAGCTCTAAGGGTATGGGGTCGATAACTGAGGGGGGTGACCGATATCAGTGTCAATTCTATGGTTTTCGGGGTTGCTGAGTTGAATGGTGATGGTATGACAGCTCTTGAGGGATGTGGTCGATAACTATGGGGGTGACCGATACTAGTGCTGATTCTATGGTTTACGGGGTCGCTGAGTTGAATGGTGATGGTAAGACAGCTCTATGGGGATGTTGTCGATAACTGAGGGAAGGTGGGGGTTATAGATGATAGATAGAATAGTTCTAGGCGCCACTGAGACTAATAGTGTTGGTACGACCCTCCTATGGTTGAGTTGTCTCCCCAGAGGGGGGAGGGTGACCAATATTAGTGTCGATCCCATAGTTTTCGGGATCGCTGAGATGAATAGTTGTGTTAAGAATGGTACTCGGCGACTATTTGGCGACGAATTTGGGGGTGAAGACTAGTGATGAGCAAACGCAAGACCAAGACCATTTCATCTCGGTCTTGGTCTTGGTCTTGGTCTTGCAAGTCGAGTCTTGGTCTTGGTCTTGCAGCCTGAGTCTTGGTCTTGGTCTTGCGGTCTTGCAGAATAAAGTATTTTTTTAATAATAACTATATAAGTATGTATAAATGGTTGTATGTATGTACATATTTTTGTTCTAGCATAACGTCAAAATCAAAAATAAGCATGTGGAAGAAAACTGACATTAAACTTGAATATCTGAAGACTTGAACAAGATATCAACGTATATTTTAACGTAGTTACAATGCCTAGTATTTATTCTACAAACAAATTACCATAAGTATTAACAGAGCAATTTCCGTTAACATGGGTCAGGGTGCACCAAAGTAAGCTTTTTCTTAAATCCCCCATAAATGATGTCAACATATAGACCCTTACTGTAGAACGATTTTTTTCTTAGAATATACCCAAGAATCATTTCCCAAATTAATGTGCACGAATAAAGTGATACCCTATATACATATACGTACACACAAAACTATCAACATTTAAGCTTAGCGGTTAATTCGAAAAAAATTTGTTCGAGAAAGTCTAGACTTATTCTGTCAAAATAACTCAGTCAATTTCAACATTACTATTTGCAACAAATACATACTCGTCTTGATTGACGTCTGTTTTTTATATGACTTGTCTAGCATGAAAAAACTTATAACAAGAAAAACCCAAAAATATAAAATTATGAGGAAACAGCAATCTAAATCTATGTGTATATGAACATCCATACATATGCCTGTAAATACTCTATTTATCTGGCTGTTTCTCAAAACTATCACATTTTGTACCGGTTGCGAGAAGGGGCCATTCTTGCTACTAAAAATGGAGCCACCCACGAAATAAACAATCAAATACTTTTTTTTTTTTTTTTTATATATTTAAACTTATTTTATTGCCAAGGGAATACTCCCTGAATGACTTACGCCACGGCAATAAGGTGGGCTAAGCCCTTTATTAAAATTAAGAATTAAATCGGAGAAATGTGATTTACAATATATCGCATTTCTCACGTTTGTAGCCGGTTTCAATTTTATTTTCTCGGAATGCTCCCTGATTCATTGAAAAAAGTAATACGGAAAAAACGTTCACGAAACTAAAACGCCGCGAGTCCAACTGCTCTAATGAATGGATCAAGGTCAAGGAAGACTAAAAAATACCTTGACCAAGAAAATATTACAAAAAAAAAATGACATATGTTAGCCTTCATAATTCTTGGAGCCTCTATTGAAAAATTCGGTCTTTCAGGAACTAGCTGACTTCTTTCTTGAATGCCCACAACTCGACAGTTAATTGTACCGGATTCGTTTGTAGTACCAGGCCTAAAAAAGTTGCCATGTTAATTGGCATAGTCACTGAATATAAGTGTATCGATACCGTTGTATATACTGATGAGGAAGTGAACTATCTAACTGAGTTCCTAAACTCACTTAATTCGTCTGGATTGCCACCACATCGTCTTACAGTTTGATCTCCAATTATTTTACTACGGATTCCCGACTCGCCAAAACTTTGCAATGGTACAAGACTGTGCGTAAAAGAGATGCCGGGCAATATAATTGAAGCGACTATCTTGACAGAAAAGGGACAGTGTGAAACAGTTTCTATCCCACGGATAGCACTTATTTCGACGGATCTACCTTTTAAATTTAAGAGATTGCAATTTCCAGTAAAACTTGCGTTTCGATGACGATCAATGAGTCGGACAGTTTATAAAGTACTGCGGAGTATAGATTTGAGATCACCATGTTTTTCCCACGGACAACTTTATTTTGCTTGCTCTGGGTTGGGTTGACCTAAGAATTTATTTATTCTTGCTCTTGAAGGTGAAACTAAAAACATTGTATACAATCAACTTTTGTTTTAAATTAATTTTATGTACGTTTATTTAATTTTATTTTATAATTTGAATACTATAGCTATAATTTAAAATATATTTTTTAAAATAAGTTTTATTAATAAAAACTGCAATTTTATCTTATAGTTAGATATCATTCTTTTTTCTACCCCTGCCTAATAGAAGATTGGGATGAATAAATACCTAGGCAACGCCGTGTAATCAGCTAGTAGTATTATCAAGAGAGAGTGATTTTGCTTGTTTGTAAGAAACAAAATTTATTTTCCTATTTCTTCCACTTCCACTATCACTTTCCACTTTACTTTATTCTCACATGCGGCTGTCGGTGCCAACTCGCTTTTTTCTGCTGCCCAGTGCCAACTTTGCACCTTAAAGTCGTCTATCCTGTGCCACTGTCCTCAAAATAGGCGTCCTCCAAGGCATCGTGTCCGCCCTACGGCTTGAGCTTATTCGAAGCGAAGATAATACAAAATTTCAGTTCCCAGGGATGTCTACTGTTACGTAGCTATCATGAGGCAGGACCTTCGTTACACAATATGGTCCCCGATATCTAGGCTCCAGCTTGCAGCTTTCCCCCGACAACTGCGGTATATTTCCGCCAACACCGATTTGCCCGGCTGGAAAAATTATGGGTCCAATTATTGGTTGAACAGGGTGGTTTCTTGGGACTGGTTCTCTTCTATCCGCCTCAACGCCTCGATTTGTACTTCCTCCAGATTACCCAAGCGATCTTCATCTAACGATTGAAGTGCTAGCAGGAGTTTGTTTCCCAAGATGTCTCGAGCAAGAAAATTGAATAGAATCTCGTGTAGGCTGCGTCTGGCGGTCGTGTTCGATATGGTGTTTAGGATCCACTGTACTCGCGGTAGATGGTCGGACGGCCATCTTGACGTGCAGAATATCATTTTTACTGCAGTAAGCTTCAAATCCACTGCAAGTGAAGGCCGTGCCTCGGTCAGAGATGATGCGTTTAGGAACGCCGAATTATACGCAACACTCCTGCAGGACGTGTAGGACTCCTCGGGTACTGGTGTCTTTGAATGGCCTTAAGACCTGATCTCTGAGAAACAAAAACACTGACACTGACTGACTCAGCAAAATGTCTAACGTCGTCGGGACCACGAGTTTGTCTTGTCCACCGACCTGACGGAACAGTCTCCCGCCTTTTAGGCTGTAGTTCTTTGTGAGTGCTGACCTTGCCCCGGAACATATGCTTTTAGCAATTCAAGTTGCCGACTCATCTTGTCGTTGAAACACTGCTATCTAGTCGTGGTCGGATGAAAAGCTGGTTAGGTGGTTATGTGAACACCCCTAACGATGCTTCCTCCATATCGATAGCCCCACCTACTGGCGCCCTACTGAGTGCCTCTACGTGGCAGGCTCTCTTTCCCGATATATGTCTGGTCTTAAAAGAGAACTCCAACAACCGTAGCCACCAGCGTGCAGCTCGGGCTACCAACCTGCATTCATTTGTGGTAGCAACGATGGCCTCACTGTCTGTAACTACGGTGAACTCCTTTCCCAACAGGAAACCCCGGAAGCGTTCCAAAGCGCCAACTTTCGCTAGTACTTCTAGTTCGTACGAATGGTATTTGGCTTTGGTCTCGGTCATCCGTCGGTTGAAGTAGGCAACTGGTTGCATCTTGGCGTTGTCCGTTTGTTGAAACAAAACCTCTGTCAGCCTGGCTGCCTGCGCTAGCGTCGGTGTGCACCTGGTGCCTTGCTCTAACATCGTACAACGCTAGGAGCGGACCCTCCGTCAACATTGTTTTAAGGGTCTCGAACGCAGTCCGTTGTTGGTACGTCCACGTGAATGGGACGTCGGCTTTGATTAAGTCAGTTAGGGGTTTGGCTTAAACGGAGTACTTCTTCACGAATTTTCAAAAGTAACCACTGAGACTCAAGAGCTGCCTGACCTTGAAATTTAGTGACCCAAGAACTCAATGTTCTTTTCCAAAAACTGGAATTTTTTAAGTTGAGGGTCATCCCGACGCCTGTTTCGTGAGGACTCGCCTAAGCTTTTACATACCTTCCTCTACAGACCTACTAGAGATTATGACATCGTTTAGGTATACAATCGTCTCCCCGTTCTTGTTGGCTGACTAGTTGGTTCATAACAAGCTGGAAAGCGGCCGGGGCGTTGACCAGCTCAAAGGGTAAGTGAAGTGAAAACGCAGTATATACCTCTTCTTCGGCGAGCGGAATTTGGTGGTACCCAAAGTTGAAGTCAAGTGCGGTAAAGAATATATTGTAACCTAAGGACCTCAACACCGTCTATTTCACGTATAGTGACACAGTCGCTGCCTTGGTCAATCAGGGCTTCAAAGGGTTGCCCGTTGACGACGACGTCTTTTTCGAATGGTTTTCGAATTTCGACCGGTCCGACCGCACTAAGTTTACCTGCCTTCATTGTTCCGGTACGGGTAAGTGATTCTGTCGAGGCTCACTTCTGACCAGTGTACCCTATTTGACAGCACTTGAAGCATCGTACCTCCGTGGACTTGGGTCCGTTTACTACAGGTTCCGGGGCCGGGTCCCTCGTACCTAAAGTGTTATGGGGCTCCCTAAGACTGAGCACCCAACGAATAAGGATAACAACCTCCCAACCGATCGAACGCACCACGACACGAGTGCCTGCCTAATTTCATTGTCATTCATGATTGAGATTGCATACTTCACCACCGCGTTTTCATTACGTATTCCAAGTGGTGCTCATACGGCTTCCGGATCCGGCTGTCGAGGTGTCGGTGCACACCAGCGGGATTAACCGTATTTGGGAAATACGAAAGGAAATTCCGTTAAAAGTCACACCATGACACTAAATCCGCGCTATCCGCCCATATTTTTGCGGCACCCTTTAACTTTGGGGTGACCGTCATGAGAACTAGCACTGTCTCCATCAAACGGTCGATATTGACCTACCATTTTTCCGACGCTTGATCTCGTGGCTTGAACTGAGCAATCATCTCCCCGACGTCCCTTACACTAAACACACAAGTTTTGACACTCGGAGTTGAATTAGCGTCAAGTGCCGAGCCCACAGTTACCTCAGGATTTTCCCGCTCGTTCGCCCGATTGAGTCGTTCGTATAGAGTTCGTCGTTATGACCTGTTGTGTCGAGCTGGTACTGTTCGAGCCGTTCTTTAAGCCCCGCAACGGTGATTTCGTCCATAGTTGGCAATATTAATGTGGGCATAAATGGCATTATCCCAAAACGGGTGCTGTTTGGGCGATTCTTGAATGATGGTCCGCGCAGGCGATTGACCGAATTCATTTACTTATGTGTTTAGATTTTGAAAAATGAAGAAAAAATTCGATGATTTTTTTTTTTCGAAATGTATTTTATTTTGTTAGCCGGGACTGTAATTAATTTTTTTTTGTTTAATTGAAATGTATTAACTTTTATTAATCGGACTGTATTTAATGTTTTTTTATGTTTAATCGGAATGTATTTAATTTTGTTAACAGGACTGTATTTAATGCTTTTCGTTTTTAATTAAAATGTATTTAATTTGGTTAATCGGACTGTATTTAATTAAATACCGTGCGATTTACGCGACATCTACATTATACTAGAAATTTGCGTATGGAGCAGTTGGTGTATAGGATTGACTATGGGGTAACTGAAATCATTTTGATACGGATGTGAAATTTCCAATTTGTAACTGAAACCATTTTGATGCGAATGTGAAATTTCGAATGTTTTCCTGAAATCATTTCTGGGATCTGGCCGATAGGGTCTGGAGTTTTCGAAACTAAGCGATTCGTATGAAATTCGGTATATAAGACTAATATGTGTCTATAAGACTAGTTCCTATGGAAATTCTGGGATCTGGCCAGAAAGGCCTCGAATTTTAGGAACTAAGCCATTTCTCAAGCGATTTTTTTAAAATGCACACACGCTAAAGGGATTTGCACCTTAATAATGCTTAGCACAGAGTGGGCGTTAGGAAATTAGGGAGAGGAAAAGATGAGATATCTATGCACGTTTGTTAAATGACTGCAGATAATACAAATGCTGTAACATTGAACCGGAAATTCATTTCAGATAGCTATAGTGCGGCTAAAGGAGGAGTCTCTGAATTGGTTAGTACGTCCGAAGATAGGCATAATGGTAGACCGGTGGGCTCTAGTTGAGCCACGGGTAGTATGGTTGGCTTCAAGAACGGGCGGGATGATTCTGGATATTTTTTTGAACACCGCTTGTGGAAAAAGCGATAAAACAGTGACAAGCAGGAAACATTCCCACGATGTTCGAGCGATTCGATTGTTTTTGCGAATTTTACGTCACCAATAAGTTTCATTGCACGGTACTGTCTAATAGATGCAATGTGGTTTTGGGGAACTAGTTTTATTCAAGTTTAGGGCAAATTTATGCCTTATAAATAGTAGCCAGATCTGAAGAAGTGAAGTACATCTTGCACCGTTTTAGGAAACCTTAACATTTCGCACAATTCTTGACGATGGCAAATATATGATCGTTCCAACGGAGCTTGTTGTTGACGCACATACCAAGAATTTCGAGTTTTTCAGTTTCTTCGATGCAAGATCCATTCATGGGTAAATGTTGAGGGTTTAAATTACGTAGACGATAGAAAATAGCGTTGGGTATTGGAAGCGTTAAATTTTACTCTATTGTGCAGTCCCCAACTTGTTATGCTGGCAAAGTCAGAATTTAACGTGCTTGACATACGTTGTTGTTCGAGTTCCACTTGTGATGAAAATGGGCGTGCAAAAAGCGTGAACTCATATAAAAAGCTAAGAGTGCTAACGTCAGCGAAAGAATGAATTGGATTAGAAGTAGCGTATAGGAGATCATTGATGAAAATGAGAAAGAGTGTTGGAGACACTCCGTATGAAATTCGGTATGTAGAACTAAGATGAGACTTGTTACTATGGTAATGCTTGGATCTGGCTAATAGTAGGGTCGGGAATTTTGGGAACTAGGCCATTTCTCAAGCGATTCTTATGAAATTCGGTATGTAGGACTAAGGTGCGACTATAAAACTAGTTCCTATTAAAATTGGATCTGGCCAATAAGGTCTGGAATATTAGGATCTAAGCCATTTCTCAAGCGATTTGTGTGTAATTCGGTAAGTAGGACTATTTTTGCATTTTAATTTAATCGTAATATCGGCCACAACGTCAAAGAAGTTTCACTTCAACTGCGCGTACAGGTTACACGCTCATCTTTTTTATTTTGTGGAAGTGTACTTACCTTTGTTAATCAGACTGTATTTAATGTTGGTTGTATCGGCCATAAATATGCACGCATTAGATGTCTGATGCGTACAACAACACAAGTGAAGGGTGCTCCGCTGGCATATCTAAGATGGTGAAAAAAATGAGGGTGCTCCGCATACTTCACCACCGCGTTTTCATTACGTATTCCAAGTGGTGCTCATACGGCTTCCGGATCCGGCTGTCGAGGTGTCGGTGCACACCAGCGGGATTAACCGTATTTGGGAAATACGAAAGGAAATTCCGTTAAAAGTCACACCATGACACTAAATCCGCGCTATCCGCCCATATTTTTGCGGCACCCTTTAACTTTGTGGTGACCGTCATGAGAACTAGCACTGTCACCATCAAACGGTCGATAATGACCTACCATTTTTCCGACGCTTGATCTCGTGGCTCGAACTGAGCAATCATCTCCCCGACGTCCCTTACACTAAACACACAAGTTTTGACACTCGGAGTTGAATTAGCGTCAAGTGCCGAGCCCACAGTTACCTCAGGATTTTCCCGCTCGTTCGCCCGATTGAGTCGTTCCTATAGAGTTCGTCGTTATGACCTGTTGTGTCGAGCTGGTACTGTTCGAGCCGTTCTTTAAGCCCCGCAACGGTGATTTCGTCCATAGTTGGCAATATTAATGTGGGCATAAATGAAATTATCCCAAAACGGGTGCTGTTTGGGCGATTCTTGAATGATGGTCCGCGCAGGCGATTGACCGAATTCATTTACTTATGTGTTTAGATTTTGAAAAATGAAGAAAAAATTCGATGATTTTTTTTTTTTCGAAATGTATTTTATTTTGTTAGCCGGGACTGTAATTAATTTTTTTTGTTTAATTGAAATGAATTTACTTTTATTAATCGGACTGTATTTAATGTTTTTTTATGTTTAATCGGAATGTATTTAATTTTGTTAACAGGACTGTATTTAATGCTTTTCGTTTTTAATTAAAATGTATTTAATTTGGTTAATCGGACTGTATTTAATTAAATACCGTGCGATTTACGCGACATCTACATTATACTAGAAATTTGCGTATGGAGCAGTTGGTGTATAGGATTGACTATGGGGTAACTGAAATCATTTTGATACGGATGTGAAATTTCCAATTTGTAACTGAAACCATTTTGATGCGAATGTGAAATTTCGAATGTTTTCCTGAAATCATTTCTGGGATCTGGCCGATAGGGTCTGGAGTTTTCGAAACTAAGCGATTCGTATGAAATTCGGTATATAAGACTAATATGTGTCTATAAGACTAGTTCCTATGGAAATTCTGGGATCTGGCCAGAAAGGCCTCGAATTTTAGGAACTAAGCCATTTCTCAAGCGATTTTTTTAAAATGCACACACGCTAAAGGGATTTGCACCTTAATAATGCTTAGCACAGAGTGGGCGTTAGGAAATTAGGGAGAGGAAAAGATGAGATATCTATGCACGTTTGTCTTAAATGACTGCAGATAATACAAATGCGGTAACATTGAACCGGAAATTCATTTCAGATAGCTATAGTGCGGCTAAAGGAGGAGTCTCTGAATTTGTTAGTACGTCCGAAGATAGGCATAATGGTAGACCGGTGGGCTCTAGTTGAGCCACAGGTAGTATGGTTGGCTTCAAGAACGGGCGGGATGCATCTGGATATTTTTTTGAACACCGCTTGTGGAAAAAGCGATAAAACAGTGACAAGCAGGAAACATTCCCACGATGTTCGAGCGATTCGATTGTTTTTGCGAATTTTACGTCACCAATAAGTTTCATAGCACGGTTCTGTCTAATAGATGCAATGTGGTTTTGGGGAACTAGTTTTATTCAAGTTTAGGGCAAATTTATGCCTTATAAATAGTAGCCAGATCTGAAGAAGTGAAGTACATCTTGCACCGTGTTAGGAAACCTTAACATTTCGCAGAATTCTTGACGATGGCAAATATATGATCGTTACAACGGAGCTTGTTGTTGACGCACATACCAAGAATTTGGAGTTTTTCAGTTTCTTCGATACAAGATCCATTCATGGGTAAATGTTGAGGGTTTAAATTACGCGTAGACGATAGAAAACAGCGTTGGGTATTGGAAGCGTTAAATTTTACTCTATTGTGCAGTCCCCAACTTGTTATGCTGGCAAGGTCAGAATTTAACGTGCTTGACATACGTTGTTGTTCGAGTTCCACTTGTGATGAAAATGGGCGTGCAAAAAGCGTGAACTCATATAAAAAGCTGAGTGCTAACGTCAGCGAAAGAATGAATTGGATTAGAAGTAGCGTATAGGAGATCATTGATGAAAATGAGAAAGAGTGTTGGAGACACTCCGTATGAAACTCGGTATGTAGAACTAAGATGAGACTTGTTACTATGGTAATGGTTGGATCTGGCTAATAGTAGGGTCGGGAATTTTGGGAACTAAGCCATTTCTCTAGCGATTCGTATGAAATTCGGTATGTAGGACTAAGGTGCGACTATAAAACTAGTTCCTATTAAAATTGGATCTGGCCAATAAGGTCTGGAATATTAGGATCTAAGCCATTTCTCAAGCGATTTGTGTGTAATTCGGTAAGTAGGACTATTTTTGCATTTTAATTTAATCGTAATATCGGCCACAACGTCAAAGAAGTTTCACTTCAACTGCGCGTAAAGGTTACACGCTCATCTTTTTTATTTTGTGGAAGTGTACTTACCTTTGTTAATCAGACTGTATTTAATGTTGGTTGTATCGGCCATAAATATGCACGCATTAGATGTCTGATGCGTACAACAACACAAGTGAAGGGTACTCCGCTGGCATATCTAAGATGGTGAAAAAAATGAGGGTGCTCCGCTGGCACAACTGGTAGCTTACCGTTCACTAATCTCACTCGGTTTTTTTTAAATTTTTTTCCTTACAAACACTTCGGGCAAATGTACGCTATAATTTAGAAAAGCACGTTCACGATTGTAACGAAGTGATTTTAATTGAATTTAATTAAAAGCGGTTTTTAATCAATAAATGTCTCAGTTTTGACCACGTTGCATTTACTTACTACTGAAAAATTCTCCCGTTCAACCAAGGCCCCTTCAAGCACACGGTTCTATGGCACACGTTCGTTTCGAACCATTAAGGATTAAACCATTAGCAGCTGACCGAGTACCTCTGTTTTGACCACGCTATACTTGGACCACTACTCCAATTTTCCCAGGATGATTTCATGTAACACCAGCTCACCGTAGTTAAAGTTCCATACTTATCTTGCTTGCTAAGGTTATTGCAGTAAGTATCAATAAGTATGATAAAAACACCGTTGTAGCATTTAAGAAATCAAGAAATCGAAAATAAAACGAAAACCTGAAAGTAAAACTGAAAACAAACAATATTTTTTATTAGTAACGAAGGAAGAAGAGTAGAAAGAACCCTGGGTGACTGGCGAGCGTCACCCAAGCAATCTATGTTACAACATCCGGACTCGAAGTGAATATAGAGAATTAAAAAAAAACAACCCATAAAAATTTTTCATGTAAATTCTCCAATAACCAAAAATAAACTGAATTCCACTATGCTGAAAAATAAAAACACATGCGAAGCACTGCAACCCAACAACAAAACAATCCCAATCGTAAAGCAAAGCCACCAGCGCACACATAACACAGTCATTATAGTATGACATAATCTGATGCCGCTATACGGAGCTACACATATGTATAAAATTTGAACAAAATTGGGTACTTCTTTTTATAACATTTGTATGGGTGCCCCCCCATTTTACAAAAAGTGTTGTCCATCGGAGATGCACATGCGTATAAAATTTGAAGACAATCGAGTTAATTTTGTAAAAAATTTAAATTGGAGCCCCCCGACCCCGCGGCCCGAGCACTCTCAAATTTTATTAGAAATTGTTGTCATGGGAAATACACATGTGTGTTACATTTGAATAAATTCGGGCTTTAGTAAGTGGGTTAAAAATTGATCTCAATATCTGACCAGCCAGCCAGCCACAATTAACTCGATGGTCTTAAAATTTTATACGCATGTGCATCTCCGATGGACAACTCTTTTTGTAAAATGGGGGGCACGCATACACTTTTTATAAAAATTAGGTAGTGATCGGGGGGAGCCCATACATTATTTCTAAATGTACCCGATTTTCTTCAAATTTTATACACAAGTGTATCTACATGTGTTATATGTGACATGTGAATTTGCAAGAAATATTTTAATTTTTATGGGCTTTTTTTTAAATTCTCTATATTAACTTCGCGTGCCCGTGTGTTTCCGGCTGGCGGACCAAATCTTGTGATCAATTTTTAACCCACTTCGTAAAGCCCGATTTTATTTACACTTTTCATAGATGTGTATCTTCCATGACAACACTTTTTATTAAAATTTGAGGGCCCCTCGGGCTCGGGGTCGGGTGGCTTCCACACAAATATTTTACAAAATTTATTCGATGGTCTTCAAATTTTATACGCATGTGCATCTCCGATGGGCGACACTTTTTGTAAAAATTTGGAAGTGATCCGGCCCCGATGAAAATTCAATTCAAATGCGCTTAAAAGGTACATGTACTTTTTTTATTTGTTTTGTTGTCTGGCGCGTAAACAAACAAAGCTGATTTTCCGACACCGGAAGAGGCGACATGTAATTGACCATGCGAGGAGCATGAATTTTTAAGGTTAATGCCGCAAACACTCAATGACTGCCCTTGTGATTTGTTTATTGTAATTGCGAATGCAAACCGCAACGGAAACTGCAAAATCTAATGGCATGTTGGTCGGAATCATTGGGATGCATGGATAGATGATGCGTTGTGACATCGCAAAAAAAGACGGTGTAAATGGATCAGCTCTTAAACGGCATAACGCAAACTATTGGAATAGAAATGAAATAACGACTTTTGTTGGACAGATCGAGAATAAACACAAAAATAAAAACAAATTTAATATTATTTTAATTTAGGCTTTGGGTCTTTTAGGGGCCTTTTGGGAGTCCTTTTGCCCACAACATTAAAGAAGTTTCAACTTCAACCGCGCGTGCACGCACTGTTTTTTATTTGCTTTTGTGTCTGGCGCGTAAACAAACAAAACTGATGGTTTTCCGACACTGGAACAGGCGATATACAATTGACCATTGAGAAGCATGGATTTTCAAGGTTAATGCCGCAAACACTCAATGACTGCCATGTGATTTGTTATTGCACTTGCGAATGCAAGCCGCACAGAAAACTGCAAGAATCAACACAAAAGTAAAATCGAATATAATTTTATTTTAATTAAGGCTGGAACGCGTTTTTCAAGATTTTTCATTTTACCGAAAACATTCAATTGAGCTATTTCACCTCCCATAGAAAAGGTGATTTCATGACTCTCCAATTGTTCATCGAGTTGTTTTTAAAAGAATGGAAGTCAGACTGGTAACTCTATAGGATTTGGAGATTTCACTTCGTCTCTTTCGTCCGGAAAGAGGGATAAATACATTAACAATCCTCCAGAAACATGAAATGTATTTCCAATTATATCTAGGTAATGCATCGAGAGTGGACTGTACAACATGTGTAAAATTACATATGTATAGTCCATTTAACTAGTTCGCTCTACATGTAGTAAATATGATAAGTAATAATAAATATCACAACAAATTAAGCGATCTTATTATGAGATTTTGAATGTGTTTTTGTTTTAAAAGTTCACTACTACTATTTAATGAACACAAATGAAGAAAATAATTACACACAAAAATATACACATTTGTGCAAACATATGTTACCAGGAATGTTTTGATGAATGTGTGATTGGTGAATTATTTACTCTCCCATTAAATATCCCACAGACTACAATTACTTTGTGATATAATATTAATTTCTCATGCTACAAAATTCCTTACGGATGAAAGATATAAACGTTTATTTTGTTTATACTAATGATTGATATTTTCCGTTGATCATTCTTAAAAGGACTTACCGGAGGCGTTGAGTACTTTTTTATCCATTTAATCAATTAAATTATGTGTCATTTAACCCAATATTGACTTTTTCATTTAGATCGAGCACGTGGCGGCTGCCGCTTTCACAACCAGTTTAATTAAGTTATCAAACAAATACATACCATTATTTAGGTACACACAACCGTACTCTACATGGAAAGACCACGGGCGCGCTTTGGGTCGTTCTAATGCTTCGTTTTTTGGTATAAATTACATTGCTTATTTACGGGCTTTAGTACAATTATAGTTAATGGTAAAGCATTTAATATACATAATGTTTATATTTTATTTGCCACTCATTTCTTGTTATTGATACTATTTGAACTTTTAATTAAAATAACATTCGTTTTCTTTTATCCACTGGACTACAAAGCGAGAAATTTCTAACAAGTTCCAACAACAACAACGCTTCAAACATGTAATAGATAAACATAATACCACTAAACATAAATAAAAAGTAGTCGTTAATAACTTTTAAGAACTAAAATTAAATTGTCACAATATCATCATTTTATTCATTAAATAAAAATAAGGATATATATATATATATTAGTTAAGAAAGAAAATGTTTTGATTAACATTAAGTTTATATTGTAATTAGCATAGCATCGTACTGTACTTACTTATCTACGTACAATAACTTTTGATGACTTTTTATTTGAATTGCAAATTCTTCCGAATCCGAATTTGTTTATTTTTAATTTTCAGGAGAAATTTGTAAATAAAACTTTTAGGTTTTATAAACTAACATACCCGTACATTCGTTTACCTCAACGTACTACTCAGATGTTTGAGATTGTAAAAATTGCGATGGAGCATTTAAACACAAGATAATCTGTATAAAAAACAACTGAATCATGAGAAATTAATTCGCAATACAATAGAGATTTACGAACAAAACCAAACCAAAAAGTAATTTCCTACAATAGTGATTTTATTTAAAGCCCTTATCAAAGACACACGTTATTTCAAGTCTCTGAGAATCAGTATATATACATAAGTATTAAAAGTTATAAACTGTAGAAGTGTGTGGCAAATCTACCAAACAATGAAAATAAATGTATGCATCTAGCAGTTTGAGGGCGAGCCTGTGTATATGAGATTTGAACCCTAACGCCGCCAGTCAAACACACTACGTCTTATTTTAAACAATTCACAATAATTGTGAAATTTATTTTAAATCACCTTTAACGCGTTAATAAGTAAGCTTTGGTAAATATATACACTTTTGATATATCAATAATAGTTCCATGCCGTAATAAATAACTTTGTTATTGCGTTAAAAAAAACCTAAATACAAGTGTTTTAACTCTACAGGAGATGAGTAAATCAGTTTAAAAAAAAATGATGATGTGGCCACCATACGACTTTCTTTTACTGACGAGCCGGGAATCTTTAGTAAATTTATAATATATTTTTTTATTTTTTTGTAATTTTTTTTTGCATTTTTCTACGACTACCACTTCCGTTTGGCCGATTTCCGCCAAAATCAACTGGGCCCTCCCAATTTATGTAAAAAGCTTAAATATGAATTTTCGTCACAATAAATTTAGCCGTCTGGGCTGTAGAGTGGACACAGAGCCACAGACACACAGACAGACAGAGACTTTGTTTTTTTTGCTTTTTCTGACTCAGGAGATACGGTAATGGGTAAATCTACAAAAATCCCGAGTTCGAAAATTTTCATGATTACTATACTTACTTTTACTACTAGTAAGTAATCGGTAAGTTACAAAGTCTGTTAACAAGTGGATTTTACAGTTTGTAGAATTTAGTTCTATGGACTTTATATGCTGTATTGCTTTGGCAAAGCCGGCTTGGCTTTACAAAGCAACAGCTTTTGGCTTTCAATTTTCGATGGTTTTTTAATGTGTATGTGTTAAACAAAACACCGCCTTACGGTTAAGTTATAAATCCTAAAAACTTTTTGGCAACCAAAAACCAAAGCAACGCAGCATATTACGCACATTCATGGTAACATTGTGAAATGGCATTAATAATGATTGTGTAAGTCGGAGTAATGTATATTGATGCTTGAGAAATTATGTGAAACCGAAATTTTCTGTTTTCGTTCATTATTAGAAATAATGACATTATTAATAACCGTGTAAGTGCCGAGTTAAAAATATGGCGACGCAAACTCGTAGTGCTGCCTGAACAGGCAGAATAGATTTTGCAATCAAAATCCACCAAATCAAGCAGCGCAGCCGACTGCGCAGCACACACCGCACAGAGTCGTTGAAGTGCGATGGTATTTAAAAAAATGTATAAGGGCCTTTAGGCCGATCTGGGGCCCGATCACTACAAAATTTTAGAAAAAGTATAGTTTATTGGGTATACACATGCGTATAAAATTTGAAAAAAATCGGGTAATTTTTATTTTAAATTTGTATGGGAGCCCCACGAACCCGGGGCCCGATCACTTCCAAATTTTAAAAAAAAGTATTGTCACCGGAAATACGAATGTGTACAAAATTTCAGGAAAATCGGACTTTAGGGAGTGCATTAAAAATTGATAATTAAAAAAAAAAAATTTGTATGGGGCGATTGCTTCAAACATTTTACAAAAAATTTTATCCATAGGAGATACACATGCGTATAAAATTTGAAGAAAAATCATAAGATTTGTATGGGTGCGGGGGGGCACCCAGGGGCCTGATCTCTCCAAAATTTTTACAAAAAGTGTAAAAAAAAGAAAATCGGGTAAATTTTTTAAAATATTTGTATGGGAGCCCCATGACACACAAAGCCACAAATCCACAAACGCACAAACACACGCGAAGTTAATATCATCATTTTTGTATGCACTCTCGATCATAACACCATTTATACTCCGGGGAAATTTTTAGCTAAAGAATATTCGGGAAAATTACATAAGATAGCATGAAAACATGGAAGATGATAAAATAGTATATTTTTTGAGAAAACAAATCAATTGAATTCATAAAGGAGAGTACAAAGGAGAAGCCGTTTTGATACCACGCATCAATGACTCAATGACGGCATGCTATTAAACGTATGCAGTTTCCGGTGGCATTGTGGCATTAACCTTGGAAATCCATGCTTCTCGGATGATCAATTTTATGTCGCCTGTTCCCGTGTCGGAAAACCATAAGCTTTGTTTGTTTATCATAATGCATTGTAATGAACAAAATAGTGCTGATCAATCAAACACCAAAACAAACAAATGATTTGTTTTCATTGGTTTGCTACGACATTGCAATCGAAATCAAAATGTTAATAAAACACCTTGAGATTCATTGTGATTTCAAATTTAATGGAAAATAAATCATTTGGTTGGCTTTTTTTTTCTTATTTTTACTTTGATTAACCAATTCAAATAGCTAATGGTCACAAAGAACAGGGCCCGCACAATCCAAAAATTTTACAAAAAGTTGTTTCCATCGGAGGCACACATGTGTTTAAAATTTAAAGAACATCGGGCTAATTTTTTAATGCTCCAGAATTGCAGGTGGCCGTCTCTGACTGGTGGAAGTGCGATCAAACCTCCACGTGGGGGCCGCCGGTAATTTACCACCAATGCAGGAAAAGTGGAATGATCGGGCTAGTCCCTTCAAAGTAAGATGGCGCGAGGCCAATAACCTCGTCCATAAGAAATTATTATTACGGAACCCAAAATCAACCTCGGATACACTGATGAACGATGCCGACCACGGCAACGAAAACGGCTAAACGATATAAGAATTTTCTAATGGAAAGTACGCTCACTGTATAGAGCTCGCGCTGCACAGCAGCTGGCCGATACCCTGTCTAAATATAATGCTGACATAACAGCAATCCAGAAGATGTGGTGGACAGGGAATGGTGTCTTACAAAAATCAGAATATTAAAATTCATGTCATGCAAGACATCGTGTGCTCGGGGTGGGATTTCTAGTCAGCACAAGAATGAAACCCATCGTTATCGACTTTAAAGCAATAAATGAACGGCTATGCACCATTCGCGTGCGGGGCAAGTTTAAAAACACAGAGGATTCCCCAGATGATGAAGAAGAAGAATTCTTTGAATCAGTAGAACTGGAACTCCATGCATGCCTTCAGTATGATGTAAAAATCATTCTGTGTGGTTTGAATGATAAAATAGGTAGGGAGCCAGTATTCAGGCAGTGTTGATAGAGCGCCGCCATAACCCGAACCTGATGACCAACGTCGACTCGGACCACTATCTTGTTGGTATGGTGCTCCGAGCGCGGATACAACTACAATCAAGCGATAGGACTCGCCGTAAATGCTGGGAGAGTTAGTCCTGGGCATGGACACGCCTTAAAAATACTGTCATTAGTACTGCTGACTCCATCTTAGGCAGTAGTCGTAGAGATCTGAACGAATGGTTCGATGACGAATTTACGAGCGGCTGAACGTAAGAATGTTGCGTACCGAGCAATGCAATAATCTCATAGAACGCGAAGGTAAATATAAAGAGCTCAGCTCAGAAGAAGAAGAAAAAAAGATCAGGGTAGGCTGTGTCGAGGACACGGCCGTGGGTTTTGAGCGTGACAACATCTGTCCGGGACGAAAGAAAAGAAAACAAAGGAAAAGGAGTGAAATTCTTTGACGTTGTGGCCAATATTACGATTAAATTAAAAGGCATGAGTCGCTTGAGAAATTGCTTAGTTCCCGAAATTCCAGACCATAATGATCATATTCCAGAATTCCCATAGGAAGAAGTCTTATAGCCGCATATTAGTCCTGCATTCCGAATTTCATTTGAATCGCTTGAGAAATTGTTTTGTTCCAGAAATTCCAGACCATAATGATCATATTCAAGAATTTCCATAGCAAGAAGTAAGTAAGCCGGAACTATAATGTAATTTCATCTCTTTACGCTAGTGTCAAAACCCGACGATTAAATGAGCGAATACAATGAAAATCTATGCTGCGCCCATAATAGCGTTCGCAATAGTTTTGTTACTTTGGCAATCGATTAGATGTGCGCTGGCGAGCGCATTTTCTTAAGAAAACTTGACAGTTGTCATATGTTATTTCGTCGAGGTGACAAAATTACATTATGGTCGGATGAGAAACTTTAGAATCTTTGGAATGCATTTCATCGGATTTTGACTTTAACGTAAAGGGGCGAAATTGCATTAAAGTTTAGCCTTAATAGTCGCATCTTAGTCCTACTTTCCGAATTTCATGCGAATCTCTTGAGAAATTGCTTTATTCCAGAAATTCCAGACAATAATGATCATATTCCAGAATTTCCATAGGAAGAAATCTTATAGTCACATCTTAGTCCTACATTCCAGAATTTCCATAGGAACAAGTCTTATAGTCACATCTTAGTCCTACATTCCGAATTTCATATGAATCCCTTGAGAAATGGCTTGGTTCCAAAAATCCCAGACCCTATTGGCCAGATCCCAGAATTTCCATAGGAACAAGTCTTATAGTCACATATTAGTCCTACATTCCGAGTTTCATACGAATCCCTTGAGAAATGGCTTGGTTCCCAAAATCCCACACCCTATTGGCCAGATCCCAGAATTTCCATAGGAACAAGTCAACTAGTCAGATATTAGTCCTACATTCCGAATTTCATGCGAATCGCTTGAGAAATTGCTTTGTTCCAGAAATTCCAGACAATAATGATCATGACATGAATGACCAGAATTTCCATAGGAACAAGTCTTATAGTCACATCTTAGTCGTACTTTCCGAATTTCATGCGAATAGCTTGAGAAATTGATTTGCTCCAGAAATTCCAGACCATAATGATCATATTCCAGAATTTCCATAGGAACAAGTCTTATAATCGCATCTTAGTCCTACATTCCGAATTTCATGCGAATCGCTTGAGAAATTGCTTTGTTCCAGAAATTCCAGACCATAATGATCATATTCCAGAATTTCCATAGGAAGAAGTCTTATAGTCGCATCTTACCCCTACAAACCGAATTTAATGCAAATCGCTTGATAAATTGCTTTGTTCCCGAAATTCCAGACAATAATGATCTAATTCCAGAATTTCCATAGGAAGAAGTCTTATAGTCGCATCTTGCCCTTACATACCGAATATCATGCGAATCGCTAGAGAAATGGCTTAGTTCCCACCATACTGACATTTAACAGTGGCTTACTTAACAGTGTCTCGCAACAGTGTCTCGCAACAGTGTCTCACAACAGTGTGAGCACTGTACACTTAACATTTTACTTTTTGAAAAAGCACCCCATATACCTTGTAGTGAGACGTTGTCACGTCAAAATAAGCACTTTCATGTTGCATACTTTTAGGCTTTAACACTATTAGATTATTTGAAATTTGAAATGTAACCGCCTGCAAGTTTGAATCATTGTGTACTGGTCAAACAAGTAACCGGTTTGTGCGGTTTGCCCGGTTTTTTTAAAAGAACATGATTGAACATGAAGTCTATTTTTAGAAGATATCTCATTACATATAAGTATCGTTAGTTGTAAACAAGGGAATAAGGCTAATAAGTTTCTGGAAGCTTTTGATTGAGTATAAATAAACCTTGAGAGAGTGAATAAATTGATTGGTGATTTTACAAACTGATAAACATTAAACAATAAAATGGAAAGTACAGTGAACATTAAATCCTATAGTTCCCAGGAGCTTAAAGAAGAGCTTAGACGGCGAGGTCTAAGTACTGTGAGAAATAAGCAGGAGTTATTTCTCCGTTTACAACAAGTCGTCAAAGTGGAAAAACAACAAGCTGGTGAAGTGTTTTCAATTGAGACAGAGTTAGTGGAGCGAAAATCGTCCACTTCGGAAGAAAAGGGTGGTGTGCCGAACATGGAGGCGATGTTACAAGTTCTAATGCAACAAATAAATAGCAAGTTTGACCAGCACAGAGAACAAATGCAGCGGTAAAGTGAACAAAGTGAATAGATTAAAAAAGAGTTGCTTCAGCAAAAGCAAGAATCGCAGCAACAATCGCATCAACAGAATCTAGAATTGAGTTCCAAGTTAGACCAGCAGAAGAAAGATTTGAATTTTGAAATAAGTGATAAGTTGGAACAGCCAAGCCAAAAGTTTACGCGACAAAATCAACAGCAGAGCCAGGAATTGAAGCAGGAATTAAATTCCAAATTTGATCAACAAACGCAGGATTTTACTCGGCAAACCCAAGAACTCCAAATTTGATCAGCAAAATCAAAAACTGGTTGTTTTTCGAGAAAACTAAGAGGCGAAATGTGCGAAATTCAATTAACGCTTAAACGTGAGATAAATGAAATTCAACAAGAAGTGAAATCTCTCGAGACAAACATGACTGGAAAAGTGAGAGTTTGAGACCCGGTTGGATAGCCGTCCCCAATTCGTCAGGAAAACACTCAACACACCAGTAGCAGAGTCATTCCAGAATTCTCTTGTAACCAAAAAGGAACTTTGAAGCCACCTGCGTTCGATGGCGATACTGCTTTTGAAAATTTCAAAGTCCAGTTTGCAGCTGCTGTACAACACAATGGATGGGGCGTTGAAGAACAACTAAATTCTCTAATCCTGGCGTTGAGGGGCAAGGCGGCTGATGTATTGCAAATGATTCCAAATGCCAAGATGACTTCAGTAAGAATCTTGAAAGAGTTGGACTTGCGTTATGGACAGTCTCACACGCAGCTCCAGACGAAGAAACAACAAAGAGGAGAACGACTTCAAGAATTTGAGTGGGAAATAACTTAGCTCGCACGACAAGCCTATTGTGGAGTTCCGGCTGGTATCCTGGACGGACTGGCAGTGGATGCGTTCATCAATGCTATCCGAGATGAGCAATTAAAACTTCTTTTGAGGACAACAGCCAAAGGAAAGTCAATGAATGAAGTATTGGCATCGGCCATGGAAAACGAAGCAGCTAGAGCCTGTTTGTCCACTGATTTAGTTAGATTGCGTAAGCTGGAAACGGAGGACATCACACAAATAAAGGCAATAGTTAAAGAAGAAATTCGAAAATCAAAAACTGGAAGCCCTCAGACCGACGGAAACCCAACATCTAGTTCCCGTCCAAAATGCTTTAGATGTCAGAAGCCTGGACATTTTATCTGTGACTGCAAGGAACCAAGACCGGTACAAGCTACAATACAGCCAGTGAATCGCGTCAAGAGGCCTGAACATTTACGGCAGTCACAGATAAATGAGGTGCAGCAGCTTACCTCGTAGCTGCAGATCAGGAAAACTAAGTTACACCAGCTTTACGGGGCGTAAGCTGGTGAAGAGGGGAGAGAGTCCCAGAATCACGGTGAACATTGCCAAACTAGGAAAGGATAGCAACAGATTGGTTGTTAGTAGTGTGTTAGTAGGAAAACCATGTACGTTTACCTTGGATACAGGAGCTTCCAGATTAGTTGTAAATCCCAAAGTGGTGTCCAAAGGTCAAGTGGAAAAAGTATTTCGTTATAATTTGAGAACAGCGACAGGTGAAGTTGCAGCAATTAAAGAAGAGTGCTCCTGTAGTGTCATGTTTGGAGGAATACGGTTTTCTCATCGGTTTATTTTTGCCAGCATTACAGATGAATGCATATTGGGCTTGGATTTCATGACAGAGCACGAGATGTCCCTTGATCTGAAGAACCACAAATTAAAATGGCGTAATGTGGAAGTACCCCTGCAAATATACGACAACCAGATTGGCGGGCTAAGAATCATTACTGAAGAAAAGAAGAAAGAAAAGATTCCACCGATGTGCGAGAAAATCATCTATGGAAAGGTGAACGGTGCTTTTGGGGACAGTAGGTTAGGAATAGTGGAGCCAACCAATTTCAATAAGAACGGATTGCTATGCGGAAGAGCTCTAGTGAAACCCCAGCCCAAGATACCAGTAAGAATAATGAACGTTAGCCCATCACCGAAGGTAGTAAGAGAAGGAACAGTCATTGGCAAGACTCAGGGAGTAAGCTGCATCACAAACTGCCAGCCTGTAAAAGTAAAGAATACGCCACTACATCTGGAAAAGAAGCAGATAATTCGTTCGTTGTGTAAACATCTTCCAGCAGCACAGCACAGCGACATTGAATCGATACAGGAAATGCTACTCCAATTCCCCAGGCGCCATGACGATTACCACTTGCTAAGCAACAAGAGGCAGAAACACTGGTTAAGAAGATGGAACGTGATGGAATCATAGAGAAGTCCAAAAGCCCATGGAGTTCACCTGTGGTACTTGTTCAAAAGAAAGATGGTTCAACGAGATTTTGTGTGGACTATCGGAAACTAAGCGATGTCACCAAGAAGGATAGTTATCCATTACCACGTATAGACGACACGTTGGACACCTTATCGGGAGCCAGAATCTTCAGTACATTGGATCTGAAAAGCGGATACTGGCAGGTAGCAATTCATGACAACGACAAGGAGAAGACAGCATTTACTGCGGGAAACGGCTTGTATCAATTTTCTGTAATGCTGTTTGGTTTTTGCAACGTTCCTGCTACGTTCGAGCGGTTGATGGAACATGTTTTGCGAGGCCTTAGCTGGAAGACATGTCTAGTCTATTTGGTCGTACATTTAATGAGCACGTGAATAATCTTCGGCAAGTTCTGGAAACCATAAAAGCAGCAGGATTAAAGTTGAGTCCGCCGAAATGTAGCCTTTTCAAAAATAAAGTGAATTATTTGGGTCACATTGTTTCCAGTCAAGGAGTACGCACGGATCCCAATAAATTGGAAGCTGTTAATGAATGGCCAGTACCAAAGAATTTACATGAGCTGCGAAGAACTTCGCAGATGTTGCACGAAGCCTTCATCGCCTTACTGAGAAGAACCAAAAGTTCCCATGGTCGAGCGAGCACCAAAAAACGAGCAGGAGAACTCTTCATCCTGGACACTGATGCTAGCAATGCAGGAATAGGAGCGGTTTTATCGCAGAATCAAGAAGGAAAGGAAGAAAGGCCGCCGTGACTCAGTGGTAATGCACATGGCTGCTGCGCAGGAGGTTCAGGTTCGAATCCCAGCAACACCAAAAGTATTTTTCACGGTGTCCCACATTTCGCGAATGGGTGACAAACGTTCCGAGAGTAATTTAATACCTTGTCACGGAAAGCTTCTCAATTCGCCGTTCGGATCCGGCCTTAAATTGTAGGTCCCTTCCATTTGTGTCCAAAAACTAACATGTGCAGCACAAATGGTCGCGAGAAGTTAGGCCTTGGACCGCAATTATTAAGAAGGAAAGGAGCGTGTTATAGCGTACTACAGCCGCTCGCTTTCTAAGCCTGAAAAGAACTACTGCGTGACGCGAAGGGAACTGCTAGCTGCTGTCGATAGCGTCAAACATTTCCACAAGTACCTATACGGTCAGGAATTTCTTCTTCAAACTGACCATTCAGCTCTCAAAGGGTTAATGCAGTTCAGGGAACCAGAGGTTAAGTGGTCAGATGGATCAAACTACTCCAGATTGCAACAGCAAGTCCTACAGTAAAAAGTTACTGAGCTCAATGGCAGTCATTGAGATTGGAAGGTGGACTACTGGTAAGGCAATGAGAACCGGCTGATGGTCAAAGCATAAAATCACAGATTGTGCTACCCACGAATCGACTCAAAGAAGTCCTGCAAGAATTATATAGCGGTGCATCAAGAGCACATTTGGGCGTTAATAAGACGCTAGGTACATTTAGGAATCGCTTCTATTGGGTTAATTGCCGTAGAGATGTGGAAGACTGGTGTCGAACATGTGACATGTGCGCAGTAAGCAAAGGACCGCAACCAAAAACTAGAGGAAAAATGCAACAGTACAATGTTGGAGCACCATTTGAGCGGGTGGCAATGGACATAGCTGGTCCATTCCCAGCAACAAGAGATGGAAATCGCTATATACTCGTATGAATTGATTACTTCAGTAAATCGGCAGAAGCGTATCCCATCGCAAACCAGGAAGCTAGCACGGTGGCTAGGGTATTCGTGGACAATTGGGTCTGCAGATTTGGAGTACCACTGGAATAACATTCCGATCAAGGGCGGAATTTTGAATCGCTACTCTTTCAAGAGCTGTGCCAAGTACTCAACATCAAGAAAACGGGGACTTCTCCGTTACATCCACAGTCAGACGGAATGGTCGAAAGATTCAACAGAACGCTGGAAGAGCATCTGCGAAAAGAAGTTAATGCCAACCAAAATGAATGGGATCGTTGTATACCGTTGTTTATGATGGGTTATCGTAGTGCTGTCCACAACACAACTAAAAACTCTCCAGCAATGATTGTATTTGGCAGAGAACTTCGTCTACCATGCGACATTAAATTTGGATCACCACCAGTAGAGCCGACAACAAAGAAGAAATACGTTAGTGATCTAAGACAGAGGATGACCGCTGTTCATGCTGCAGTAAGGAGCAACATAGTGGATGCCAGCAACCGGATAAAACGCGATATGAGCTGCGAGCAAACTGTGTTGGATTTTAGGAAGGAGATTTGGTCTAGCTTTACAGTCCTAGGAGAAGAAAAGGTAAATCTCCAAAACTACAGCAGAGTTGGGAAGGACCTTATAAGATCATTAATAGGATAAATGATGTTGTATATCGGATTCAACAAAGCCCCAGATGTAAAATGAAAGTTGTTAGCATTGACAGATTGACAAGGTACAAGAAGGAGCTCTGAATCTGTTCGGGACGAACAGAATTAAGGTGGGGGTAATGTTACGAAATGTAGTTAGTAGCGCATATAATAGAATTAGAATCGTAAGATAAATCCCAATGTAAATACTGCATACTAAAAATAAGCACTTTCATGTTGCATACTTTTAGGCTATAACACTATTACATTATTTGAAATTTGAAATATAACCGCCTGCAAGTTTGAATCATTGTGTACTGGTCAAACAAGTAGTCAAACCGGTTTGTGCGGTTTGCCCGATTTTTGTAAAAGAACATGATTGAACATGAAGTCTATTTTTAGAAGATGACTCATTACATATCTGGATATTTCTGTCTTCAATATTGGAATTTTCTGGAAGCTTTTGATTGAGTATAAATAGCGGCGTTAGGCCGAAGTAACATGATTAGTTATTTGGAATTTAACCAGTGCAGTTGTAAAAGTTCTTGTAAAGTGATAAATCTATAACCTAAGAGAATTATTGTAAAGTACAAGTATTATAAGTGTTTTTGTGTGTAAAAGTAATCACCAATATAAATTGTGAACTTGTGTTAATATAATTTTTGTTCATTAGAGTTTTTATTTGTAAATTAATAAACTTGTGTTGTGTTTTAATTACAAAATCCTTTACGAACTTGAAAGCCTGAATTTCGTAACAATATATAAAAACGCGTAGTAGTAGTAGGTAACGCTGTGGTCGCTTTTTTCGAAAAGGGGCGGGAGGTCAATGGACGTAGCGTCAGTGAGCGGGTGTTAGCTTGGGTAGAGGTCAGTTTATGGGGCAGCCGGGAAAAGCTGGGTATTTCCGCTAGTTTTTGTATAAAAATTTTGTAAGAAAGAAACGTTGGGTAAATAAATTGTTTGACATTTTCAGAAAAGGCCAAAATAGATGTTTACCATTAGGAAGTCGGGGCGGGGCAATCATACTGTTGGAAATTTTTGATGGATCTTAAAATGTACGGGAATTGCAAAGGAAATGTTTCCACGGCCTTTAGAGCAACGGATAAACGAAAAATTGTCAGACTAGCCTCCAATTCAGCTGTGTTGTCAGCTAAAATCAAAAAAGCAGTGTTACTGCAAGTAAATCAACCGTTCGTCCTGTGATTCGTAGTGCCAAACGCCTCAACTGACTAAAGCTGAAAAAAGCAGAACTTTATGCTTCGCGAAAAATTTAACGATTACAATTCGCGAAAGACTACATAGCATGGAATGTGCAGCATGGAACAAATTCGAATAACTTCTTTTCTGAAGAAAATTATTCAATTCAATAAAAATTGTTAAATTTATATGGACCATATGGCTATAACTTTTACTTCCACAGTTTAAGAAAAGAGGTGCTCTTTTTAAGCCGACATCAGAGCAGAGAGGGGCGAAATGGTTTGGGCTGCAATATCTTATTATGGCACCATGGACTTAGCGGTGCAAAGCTAAAATGACTGGAAATAGGTACTAAGTGGTTTTGGAATCAGCTTTTCCGAAAATGCACGATCTATTGGGAACACTTTTATAGATAATTTACCACGAGAACGCTTTAAAACACACCGCCCGCATTGTTAAATCCTTTGTTGCCAGTGAAAATGTTGAACTTTTACCATGGCCACCATATTCGCCAGACTTTAACATTGTAGAAAATGTCTGGGGCTGGCTCACACAAAAAGTTTCCGAAGGTGGAAAAATTCAACTTGCCTGGAATGAGATTTCACTCGATTACTTCGCCTCATTGTTAAATTCCATTAGAGATACATTTTTTGAGGTTATATTGAGGAAAGGTGATTCTACTCATTATTAAAAACTATATCAAGAGTATGAGTTGAAACATAAAAATCAATTTTTATAATAAAACCAAACGCACAATTTTTTTCATTTATTTATAAGGTACTTTTTAAATTTCTCTATGTTAACTTCGCGTGCCCGTAGCTGGCTGGCTGGTGGGCAGAATCTTGTGATCAAATTTTAACACACTTCCTAAAGTCCGTTTTTTTTCAAACTTTGCACACATGTGTATTTCCCATACAAATTTTTTAAAAAATGTACCCGATTTTTTATAAGTTTTATACGCATGTGTATCTCCGATGCACAACACTTTTTGTAAAAATTTTGAAGTAATCGGCCCAATGGAGGGGGGGGGGCGGGGTCACCCATACAAATTTTATGAAAAAAGTACCCGATTTTCTACAAATGTTATTCGCATGTGTATCTCCAATGGACAACACTTTTTCTAAAAATTTGGAAGTGCAATGGCCCCGGGGTCGGGGGGTTCTCTAACAAAAATTTTAAAAAATTTACCCGATTTTATTTAAACTGCACTATACGTATTCCCGATTAGAGAATTTACACGAAAAATTTTAATTTTTATGGGTTGTTTTTTTATTTTTTGAATCCATTAAAATGCATGCCATTCTGACGCATTTGGCAAAAAGGTCTCTAATGTACTATTATCTAGTTCTGAGTCTTTTTTAAAACTTGATTTCGTATTAACCACTACTTTAACTTTCGCCATCATTTGTTTTTTTTTCCTGACACATAACTGGAGATATAGCAATTTTATATCCCAAATAACGTGCTTTAAATATAGTATAGTATGTATACATATTTTAATTTTTATAGTAGTAAGTTTACTAATCGATCTTAATAGTCTACCTCTACATAATTCATTTACTCTGACACGTATTTAAATTGAAGATTCCA
Source organism: Nephrocerus scutellatus (assembly GCA_947095585.1). Taxonomy (NCBI): domain Eukaryota; kingdom Metazoa; phylum Arthropoda; class Insecta; order Diptera; family Pipunculidae; genus Nephrocerus; species Nephrocerus scutellatus. Next base: position 63,356,356 of record OX352764.1, on the reverse strand, counting down.
AAACGGTAATATATTCTATTAAGTCGCGTCGCTGCAATTTAGATTATTTTCAAACAACTAATACCCATAAATTATGTGAATCTGTTTTAAATATCGACTTATATGTAAGCAATTTTCTTTTCCTATTATATAGTCAAACGTTTTTATCTGTAATTATCCATAGTGGATATACCTACCATTAATGAAGTTAAAAGCTTCAGCTAAATATTTAAGTCTCCTCGAACTGACACAATATTGTTTTTAAGTGATATATTACCATTATTACCATGATTTAATTACTGCGAAATTCCACCCTTTAAATTACAACTAAAGTTTAGAGGCGGTTTAATGGTACATGTACATAAAGTGTAATGTAGCTTGAACACATTCTTTGCAGCTGTACCGTCTTTTATATTCATAATGCCTCTTCTCCAGTCTTGTGGCATCGTTTCTTCCGCCCATACTTGTACTATTAGTTCCTAAATTGCTTGGTGTAGTACCACCCCCCTCCCCAAGGATTTAATGAGCTCCGTTGGTATGCGCTTCGCTATCCGCTTAACTGCACAAAACAATTCGTATGGTGACCTCTTGACCGAGGAGTCTGACCACTTCCAAAATATGCCGCAAAGTTTAAACGCGCTCGGTTAAAGAAAGGGTTTTGCATTTCATAGCAAACATATATACACACATACAGAGTTTTACGTTTTCGAGTATTATAAAAATATAGACAGATTAAAAAAATGCGTACTAATTGTGGCTAAATAAAAAAATAACCAATAAATATTAAAACTTTTCGTGTAAATTCTCTAATTGATACACAATATGCAAAGTTTGAATAAAATCGGGTAATATTTAAAAAAAAAATTTGTGAGCCCCTTATCCTGATCACTCCAAATTTTTACACAAAGTGATTCCATCGGAGATACACATGTGTATAAAATTTAAAGAAACTCGGGATAATTTTTAAAAATTTATATGGAAGCCCCTCGTACATGGGGCCACTTCCAAATTTTTACTAAAAGCTTTGTCCATAGAATTAAATATGTGTGTATAACATTTAAAGAAAATCTGATACATTTTTTAAAATTTTCATGGGACCTTCTGACACCGGGGTCCGATCACGCCGAAATTTTTACAAAAAGTGATGTCGAGTACAGGAAAAGCGGGCATAAAAGACAAGTTTTACTTGTGTCTAAAAAGTTAGCTCAGAAGATATGAAAAAACAGTTACCGGCGAAAGAAAGCAGCCTGGAAAAGAATCTCGTTCGTGAACTAGAATAGTACAAAGAGAGAGGACCACAGCAGGCACGGAAGTTCTACCAAAGAGTCCCCTGTATGAGGCAATATACACCGCGTTGCACATACTGCAAAAACAAATAGGGTAATCTGATCGCCGATCTCAAAGGCATCTTAGAACGATGGGAAGAGCACTTTCATGAGTTGCTTAATGGCCAGCTAACTGAGGAATTGGAGGCTCCACCAATGACCGAAGACCACACTATGCTGCCGCCACCAAGCATAGACGAAGTTAGCAGCGCGATAAATCGGTTCAAAAATAATAAGGCCCCGGGATCTGATGGTATCCCAGCGGATAAGATTAAAACAGTAGGCCCCGCAATACACCAAGCAATTCATGAACTAATAGTGCAAGTATAGGAGGATGAAGCGATGCTAGAAGATTGGCGAAGAGGCATCCTGTGCCCCATTCATAAGAAAGGAGATATAACAACCTGCAGCAATTATCGTGGTATAACGTTGTTGAGTACTGCGTATACAATTTTCTCCTCTATCCTTCAAGACAGGATAACCAGTGTGGCTTCATCCCAGGCAAATCAACAACTGATCAGATTTACACCCTTAGGCAGGTGATGGCAAAATGTCTAGAGTTTCAAAACTCACTACACCATCTTTTTATAGTCTTTAACGCCGCCTATGATAGCATAGCCAGAGTTGAACTTTATAAAGCCATGAAAGAATTCGACATCCCAAATAAACTGACAAGACTATGTAGGTTGCCCATTCAACATCTATAACGGGCTGCGAAAGCTGCACATAAATGAGAGCAAAACAAAGTACATGGTGAACACGTCTGCGAGTAGAAGATCCAACATTGGTCCCTGAATTCAAATAGTGGAGCTAGTTATAGAATTATTCCCCAGTACAAATAGTAATAAATGCATACCAAGCATATTTGCTTGAGTATAAACAAAATGCATCGACACCAACGGGATGTCATAAAAGTTAATATAAACAAAGATCAATTATAAAATTATTTCTCAACATCAATAAGGATAGGAACATACCAAGCATATCTGGTTGAGTATAAACAATGCGAATCGACACCAAAGGGATGTCCCAAAAATTAATGTAAACAAAGAGTTATCAACAACGTCGATATGAATGTATCTACTATGAATATTAATGTATATGTAGAAATGCTGCATAGGCAATAATAAAATTTAAAATAGAGTTTTTTAGTTTTGGAAGTCCGTCTTCAATTGTGAGTCTCTATCTCGACACTATTTTTTTTATTAATAAAGAAATTGAATAATATTCAAGGTGTGTTTAATTTAAAAAAATTTAAAATAAATCCCGGAAGATTTAAAACAAAAATGGCGCAGTCAGGAGGATGCTTAATGAGATCTGTAAACGAATATTATAGTGACATATGAGATCCAGTGAATCGAACAAATATTTTTTATTGTGAAAAATAATAACACCGAAGTGTTTTAGCGAACAATTTAAAATTATTGAATAAAATAATTGCCGAAGCAATTAGTGAAATAGGAAATAAAACCCAATACCAATAACCCGTATGCGGATGACCTCGTCCTTATGGTCCGTGGCAAATTCGAGAGTACGATAGCAGAACGAATGCAATTTGCTCTCAAACTAGTAAACGATTGGTGTAAAGAGGTGAACCTAAGTGTCAACCCAGACAAGATAGTGTGCACCATCTTTACAAAGAGAAGAACAATTAATATACCCATAATGAATTTTCAAGGCAGGGTCCAAATATCTGGGAGTTATGTTCGATCGAAAACTAACATGGAACTCCCATATGACATACATTATTAACAAAGCTAATAAAGCTTATTTCACATGCCAACGCATGTTCAACAAAACGTGGGGAATAAGCCCGCAAATGACTCTTTGGCTATACCAGAGCATTATCAGACCTAGGCTGACATACGCAGCCTTGATATGGTGGCCAAAAACAGAGCAATATAAGACACGCTCAAAACTCAATAAGATACAAAGACTCATTTGTCTTAGTGCAACAGGTGCCATAAAGACCTGCCCTACGGCAGCCCTCGACAAGATTATAGGACTGACACCAGTTCACATACACATTAAAAGTGAAGCTGGCTTAAGACTCTCCACTCTCATTATACACAACCAGGTTAAATCCAATAGACCAGGACATACAAACATCATCTCCAAAATTAAGTCAGATTATGGTATTGTCCTACAATCACACACAATGATGAAAACAACTGATTTCCAAAGGAACTTCTTGGTTAGAATTCCAGAACGTCATCAAGTTGGAAATATCATCAATAACCTCCCCCATCATGCATCCATCTGGTACACAGACGGATCTAAAACAGATACAGGAACAGGAGCAGGAGTATTCGGACCCAGAACCACACTGCGAATACCCCTAGGTAACACCCCAACCGTTTTCCAGGCAGAAACAATTGCACTTGAAGCCTGCATCTTGGAATGCACCAAAAGAAAATACAGAAGAACAGAGATTTACATGATCTCAGATAGCCAGGCCGCACTACTTGCACTAAACGGCCCTACTTTCAACACAAGAGCAACGTGGAGCTGCTACTGCCACTTAAAACAATTGGCCAAAACCAATAAAATCACCCTTATGTGGTCCCCAGGGCACTTAGGCATTGCAGGGAACGAGGCAGCAGATCTCTGCGTAAGAGACGGCGCAAAAGGTACTTTCATTGGGCCGGAACCAAGCATTGCATTGCCCTTAGCCACCTCAAAAACAAAATTAAAGAGTGGGCTAACAATGCCATCGAAGCTGAATGGGTATCGTTGACAGGGATGAAGCATACCAAAAGGCTTCTCAAGTACAACATGGTACATATAGACAAGGCAATCAAACTGAACAGTCATGCACTCAGATCTCTGGTCTGGTACATAACGGGACACGGCCCATTCAACAGCCACCTATCGAAAATGGGCAAATCCCAGACGGACAGCTGCCGTTTCTGCAACAAGGCAAAAGAATCGCCAGAACACATACTGTTCATGTGTGATGCTCTTACAAGAAAAAGACTCAAGCACCTCAAGGCTTACACAGTCCCAGGACAGGATGTTATTCCAATCGAACTGTCAGACGTAATGGCATTAATTAAGGAACTAAGCCACCACATAAAGTGGTAATCATCTGGGATGCACAATAGATCTCTAGGTCGCAGTGCACCAGGCTTTTCAGCCCACCAAACAATAATAATAATAATAATAACCTCGTATTGGCTGTTGACAAAACGGGATTCGATGAAAATGGAGTCAAGAAGAAGAAAAGGCTCGTAATATATCTTCGAAAGGTAAACGATAAAATAATTAAGGATTCATAACCCATACCAAACGTAGGGGTAGCCTATCAAATCTAGGAAAATCCCAGCTCTTTAAAACCTTAGACCTAAAAGCTGGTTTCCACCAAATTGAGCTCACTGAAAGAGATCGTGAGAAAATCGCATTCTCAGTTTGCAACGGTAAATATGAATTTACCCGCCTTCCCTTTGGCTTAAAGAACGCGCGCAGCATCACCCAGCGGGCCATTGACGATATTCTAAGGAAACACATAGGCAAGTAGATACTGCTACGTTTATATTGACGACGTTATAATTTTTTCGAAAGACCCAGATCAACATTTAAAACATATCGAAGCTATATTGAAAAGCTTGTTAGAAGCAAACACGAGAGTTTCCATGTAGAAATCGAAATTCTTTAAAACAGAACTTGAGCTTCGCAATATCTGGAAATAGAATAAAAACTTTCCAGCAGAAGTTCGAGGCGATCCAAAATGTTCCTCAACCCACAACTCTAAGGGGTATTCGATCCTTTTGAGGCATGGCGGGTTATTTTAGGTGTTTTATCCGTGACTATGCTAAAATTATTAAACCATTATCCAATATCCTCAGAGGTGAATTTGGTAAGGTATCTGCTTCACAATCAAAAACGATTAAAAATTTTATTGATAAAATCAGATTGATACATTTAATAAACTAAAGCAGATACTTATTTCAGAGGATGTTATGTTAGCCTATCTTCTCCCGCATTTCTGCCTCAGGCAGGTAGACCGATCACAATGGTTTCAAGGACATAGGACAAAAAAGAAGAGATATTGAGCTAATTTTTGGGCTTTAAAGAGTCTTACTACTTATTTGTACGGTGTGAGGGATTTAAACATTTACACCTACCATCAACCTTTGACTTTTGTGGTGTCAGACCGCAACCCAAACCCAAAAATAAAAAGAAGACCTTTATCGGATGATATAATGCTAAGCTCCACTATAAACCAAGTAACGACAATCTGGTAGCAGATGCCTTATCACGCCAATTTATAAATGCTTTAGATTCCGAAAACAATTCGGATGCTGCCACCATACACAGTGAGGAATCGCTAACGTACGCAATAGAAATCGTTTCAAAACCTGTAACCTGTGATTTGTCTTTGCTGGCTCAGATCCAACATCAGCAAGTTAGTATGTTCCCCAATACCACTTTTCGTCACACAACAAAATTAGTGACGGATATATTTAATCCCAATGAGCAACTAGAGATCATAAACCAAGAACATAATAGGTCTTACACGAAATACCTTTTCGCACTCTAATTGACATAAAACCATGAATTCTGCAGTTAGTCAATCTGTTTTCGGGTTCGAAAACTTTCTTCTGCGATAACGAGAAATCGCTTAATTAAAATACCATTAGGTCTTGTCTTAGACAACATTGAAATCGTAAATGCTCCCCATTTTCACAGTACAGGTGGAAATTTTCTGAGCACCATATGCGAAATAGCCAGGTTGGTGCCTAAAGTTGGAGAAGGAATTGATGACACAACTGACCTCATATTACTGGCCATAATAATAATATCGAATATAATAAAGCTATCCATTCCGTCACTAACAACATGCCTTTAGACGTTTTTCACTCATGCCCATAAACAGTTGAGCAAACACATGACAAAATAAGACAGGCCCAAAACATCACCCTTAGGAACCAAAACAAAAATAGGATTGCAAGAATTTTCATAAGGACAATATTTGCCAAGCAAAGGTAGAAAGTTAAATTACGACAAATTCTATTCTCTTGATAAGACCAAGTCACACGCGTAGCCTAAACTTCTTGGGATCAGCGCTAAAGGTTATAGCGGGCACGCCCGACTTTGATGACTTCATGACAGTTACAATAGAAATGGATAAGCTTAAGGATAACAATAATCAGCAGGCAGTAATAAACTCTCAGCTGCAGGGACAGGTTAATGACTGACATGGTAAACAAAATTCTAAGGGTGAAAAAGAAAGAACAAGTTGATACCGCGCACGTCTACGAAATTCTTTTTGTCAGAAATAGAGCCATCGTTACTTATTTGGATAACTTATCAACTTATCTTATCAATTGCTTTAGTACACCCCGATCATTCTGGATTGATTGAAATACAATCACTAATGAAAAGCAAGTCTATCAACAATTTAACCGTAGCCGATTTTTTACTAGTCTCTAAGTTTAAAGTTTGTCATTAAAATAACCTAATTCACTTTTTAGTTAAATACCATAGACCTAAGATTATTTGTAGTAAGATAACCTTTTTCCCAGTAGCACACGACAACAAGATGCTATCCCTACGAGCCAACGTGGTCGCACTCTGTGGAAAGGACGACTACCCGGTAGGCAATTGCTTGGGGACAACTATGCAATTCTGCCGTATACCGGGCCGTGTCGCAATGCCCTTTTCGCGCATGGCCTGAGTCAGCGAATTTTACATTCTCTCGCTGACCAGAAAACTAGCGATCAACAAACTGCTGACGTAGCGTCTGCAACTCTTCCGCCAGCAGCGACTGTATCAGCCAGCAGTCACGTAGACCATAGAATGGGTAGCTTTAAGTTTTATGTTAGGTTTATTATGTCAGATCTTTGTACGAACTCAACGGACATAGTCGAAGGCTTGCAAATTTAATAAATATAAAACCCAAAAGGGAAAAAAAATATTTGATTGATGCAAAAAATATTTATTGTGTTTGGTTAAGGGACAAGTTAATTAGTTAATTAGTAACAAGTTAAGATAATTTGGGCAAGCGAGTTGCTCTTCGCAAAGAAGCGCTGGCTTCTGTGATGTTATAGGCAGCTGTAACTGCAAATAGTCGTTCTCCGCTAGATTTTATCGATCACGGCGTCAAGGTGAATCAATAAGTGTACCGGGAAAAGATGTTAAATAATGCGTCACTGTCTTGGCTACACAAACAAATTTGGTAACAACCGCTGGACATTCCAACAAGACTCAGTCAGCACTATCACATAGAGTTCATTTGACACAAAAATGCCTACAAAGTCACGTTCCAAATTTCATTTCTTCGCAACAAAGGCGTCCATAATCACCAGACTGGAATCCAATGGACTTCTCCATAAGGTTCATTTCGGACGCCAAGGTGTCGACAAAAAGATATAAAATAATACTTACTTTGGATCCCTGGGTCAGTGCATCCCATAAATATATGCGGAAAGCAAAGTCCCCCTAATAGCTAGTCTAATATTAAAGCTTTTTCTGTATGTATTTAACTTATACGTTTTCACACCGTTAATACTATTGGCTTCATCCTTTGCGTACGAATTTTATGTCATAATGAGCAGCTTTTGGTCATATTTCGGAAGTTTTAAGCACCTGCGACAAGAGCTTACCATACCAATTTATGTTTTATTAAGTTTTCAAATAGTGTCGTCTAACCACCTATTCGTAGACCCTTCACTACGTCTCTGGGGTATTCAACGATTAATTAAAAGGGTTGAGAATCTATAGGTAAAACACATACCTATATACAGAGTTTATATATATATATATATATATATATATATATATATATATATATATACATATACACTTATATACATATATACATATATACATATATACATATATACATATATACATATATACATATATACATATATACATATATACATATATACATATATACATATATACATATATACATATATACATATATACATATATACATATATACATATATACATATATACATATATACATATATACATATATACATATATACATATATACATATATACATATATACATATATACATATATACATATATACATATATACATATATACATATATACATATATACATATATACATATATACATATATACATATATACATATATACATATATACATATATACATATATACATATATACATATATACATATATACATATATACATATATACATATATACATATATACATATATACATATATACATATATACATATATACATATATACATATATACATATATACATATATACATATATACATATATACATATATACATATATACATATATACATATATACATATATACATATATACATATATACATATATACATATATACATATATACATATATACATATATACATATATACATATATACATATATACATATGTATATGTATATATGTATATACATATATACATATATACATATATACATATATACATATATATATATATACATATATACATATATACATATATACATATATACATATATACATATATACATATATACATATATACATATATACATATATACATATATACATATATACATATATACATATATACATATATACATATATACATATATACATATATACATATATACATATATACATATATACATATATACATATATACATATATACATATATACATATATACATATATACATATACATATACATATATACATATACATATATACTTATACATATATACATATACATATATACATATACATATATGTATATATATATATATATATATATAAAACTCTGTATATAGGTATGTGTTTTATACATATATACATATATATATATATGTATATAAAGGGTGTCCCAACAAGAGCGCTGGATTCTCTTGCATTCAAATTCAAATTTTTGTATATAAATTTTAAAGAAAAAACACATTTATTTCTGAATTAAGCAAACATTCTCCATATTCTTAATCGCATCTGTGCGTGACAAATGTAAAAAAAACATCACCGCATAACTGGTATTAAAATGGCGGCAAATTTAAATCCGGCGCTCTTGTCGGGAAACCCTTTAAATCCGGCGCTCTTGTTGGGACACCCTATATATTTATGTGGGACTTGTGGGAAAAACTTTTCCTGCATTCCCAATATGTTCTATTGTCATATTATTATCATTATATTACTGATATATCTTTTATTATATGCGTCATCGTTATTGCTAATACACATTTTTTTATGCAAGTCCACTGTTACAGATATGTTGTGCAGTCGCCGTCGTTCTTGGGTCGCAACAGCGGTACCATGTCAACGAAACTCCTGAGCGTCAGATTGCTGCATATGCATTGTTTCATTTATAGGTCGGTTGAGTCATCTTACGGGAGATTGTCGCGTAGAGTACTACCTACTTGCCGATAAATAGGCGAGTCAGCACAGGTTGTTGGCAATTACAAAGGATGACAATAACAAAGCTACTCATCGCTTTTACGGGAGTGTGCAGCATCGGATTACTGCTGACCGGACTGCTGAAACTGTGGACATAGTACCGGCTGCTAAAGGCACTGCATGTGTGGGACATGCTATGAGCAGAGAACGAAAGATGAGGAGTACGTTTCTGGATTGATAACTGGTCGGTCGCGCTAGTTTGGATGAGTTTTGATAGTAATATTGTTAATCTTTAAAGTAGTGTTATCCAATGTTAAATTTAAAGTAGTGTTATCTTTTATATTAAACTAGTTATCGCCCATTGGTCGAAATTCAACCGTCTCTCTGTACTCTATGCGACCCCTCCATACGGTCACTGATCCGCCCCACCCACCATCCACCCACTCCCTCGCCCTACACCCCCCATCCCCAACCACCCAACAACCTCACTCAACCCCTCCACCACTGTATTTCTGTTCTGTCAAAAATTTGAAAGTTTAACTCTTAGCAACTGCTCTAAACGCTAAAATGAACGATAATAGATAACTTTTTGTTTCCAAATTTTTTTTATTGATAACACTAAAGCTCACCAATAGCTACCAAAAAAAGAAAAGAAAAAAAAAAACCGGATTCCTACCGGAAATTAAATATTTATTGATCTCTTAATTTCGCGAAAAGTAACGAATTAATCTGGCGTCGGTTGGTAAAAGTAATTTGATGTTTTAGGCAATAAATTGAGGTTGGATAACAGACAAAATTTTATTGCGATGAAATTTTCTAAGAAAAATCGAATTGCGTTTAGACCATGGGAAAATAAAGATTTTGGAAAAGAGAGAGAAAATGAAGACGTATAATCTAGAGGAGAACAATGTGTTTGATATTGAAGTTGAGAGTGAAAAACCATTCGAAAACTTAACTAAAGATCAATTGGGTGACAAAGACTTTAAGTGGGATATCACTAGACTCATTGCTAAATATTCGCCAAAGAAAGTTGACAAGTCGTGCATAAGCCTGAAATTGGAAGACGTCAAGGCGGTGTATGAGAAGCCACGTAGACTCGCGCCCAAAGAAAGGGAAGTCGCGAATATGCAAGTATATGAATGGTTAAGAGACGGTTAAGATTCCTGGTGAAGAAGAAGGACGATACCTACCGGCTGTGTGTTGATTATCACCTATTAAATCGTTAAATCGTCAAGGATCGGTACCCCCTTTCGTTGATTGAAGATGTGCTGGAGAGTTTCGAAATCCTGTTCGGAGTAAGTTAAAAGAGTCAGCTAGACGTTAACCGTTCACAAGCATGAGAAGACGCCGCACGAGAGGAGTTTTCAGTAATCGTCAAGAAATTCGACGAGAAGCTAAGGAGCAGATTAACCACGTCCAGCAGGAGAATAGAAGGTGCTACGATCGAAAGCGTGCGAGAAAGTATGAAGTTCTCGACTTGATCGCAATTCGGTGGACCCAGTTTGGCACCGGGCTTAAGGTTCACCCGAACTTTCTAGGCCCATATAAAGTAACCAAGGTGAAGAGAAATGACCGTTACGAGGTCAAAAAGCTTGGTCAACATGAGCATTACATAAACGGCCGCTGGGCGGCCGATGAAGACACAGAAGATATTGAGTCTAGCGAAGAAATCTAGGTCGGCTGAGGGCAGCCGAGTATTTAGGATGGCCGATTGTGGGACTTGTAGGGGAAAAAAAAAAATATATATATATATATAGATTTTTGCACACATAAACTTCAGTTTTCAATGCTGAAAAAAAAATTTTTTTTTTAAAAAAAATTGGGAAAAAGGGTTTTTTGGGAAATTGCTAAAGTCAAAAGCACTGACTCCAAAATAACGTTTTTGACGTAAATAATACGCGATTAAAATTTAGTGATGATTGGTTCAAGGATGTTACATATAAACTGTCACAGGATCCATGAAAGCATCAATTTAAAAAAAATTTACAAACAGTTTTGTCCATCTGATATATCAAAATCAGGTAAATTTTGTAAATATTTAGTTACAAATATAGAAATACAAGATAAAGAAGTGCTGTTGTCTTAATTAGCAGAGCAATGTGGGTCTTATTACACCTTTAAATGCATGTGTATAATGAAAGAAGAAAGAAAACTTAACAACTTATCACTTATAATCATAATTAGTATTGCATACAAGTCAGTTGGACGGTTATCAGTCAAAATGCCTCTTATTCGGCGGTCCCGTCTCGACAGAAGAGTGCCCATCCATTACATACAAACAAATAACATTTATTCGCATCTGCGCTTAAATTCAATCATAAATCTTCCCACAACTCGTTTGCCGCCCCCTTGCTTTATCATAGCATAATGGAATGATGTCATCGCAGCAAGTGTGCAAACTCGGGACAATAGGATTTGGTAGAATGCATAAGTATATGCCACGTGTCCGTTACACCAGTGAATATAATTCTAATAAACCAGTATAAAACTTTTAAGTGTTATTGTTTCGCAGTGTTTTTTTTTATCAACGGATTTTCTTATACATTATATATACATAAATTATATTTGGTTACAACAATTAGTTTTTTTACCAAGCGTAGAGGCGATGCACTCTTATATGAACTGAATATTAAAACAACATACAACATAAAAGTGTACATTTTAGGAAATTAATATTAGCACCTTATACACCACAGCTAATAACAAAAATCAAATTATACCATAACAAAGTTAATGTAAAATCACATAATAATTGAATGCAGTGAAAAGTTTTCTAATATTTATTCGGTAATTATATCTCTTTAAAGTTAACTGCACGAATAAAACGTTTCATTTTCACTTGTGTAGAATTTTTTATATTTTTTTGTTATTCTCGTTCAAAATAAGGACAAAATGTGTATAAAATTATATTACATAGACTTAGTAATTGGTACAAATTATTAGTTGTATGGGAGAAACGAAAGCACTTGAGTAGAAAACTTTAAGTATGCTTTGGGGAACCACAGCAGATGTGTAAAGGAAACAGACCTTAACCAAAAACAAACCATAAAAAACATTCAAAACATTATGTTGGGAATTGTTTATGTATAATGAAGTTCTTTTCAACCCCATTTAAAAATCTGTCATTTACTCCGAAATAAAGTAGCATTTTCTTGAATATTAACGTATTAAATACAAGTATACCATAAACCATTTCAATAATAACAGAAATTTAAAAATTAATTAATCAAATTTTCTAAGTTATTATAAAAAAATTTAGTTAATTAAATTAATTAAGTTGTTATAAAAAACCCGTACGCTGGTAAATAAAAATTCCAAAACTTCGGTTTAACATTAAAAGAAATAAAAACAACGCATAAAAATCAAAATATTTTTCGTTTAAATTCTCTAACCGGAGACACACGTGTGTGCAAAGTTTAAATAAAAACGGGTTATTTTTGAACAATGTATACAGGGTGTCCCCTAATTCGTGCACAATAATTAGCAAAATGATTTTTGGGTAGAATAAAAAAATCGTTCTACAGTATTGGCCTATCTCCAATGTCATCAATCAATCATATAGCGGGGATTTAAGAAAAGAAGCTTACTTTGGTGTACAATGACCCATGTTAACAGAAATTGCTCTGTTAATACTAATGGTAGAAACTTCGTTTAGGACCTTATTTTTAGAAGAAATACTAGCCTTTGTAACTGCGTTTAAACGAACTTGATGTCTTATTTGAGTCTTCAGATATCCAACTTCTATGCCAATTTCAGTTTTCTTGTCCATGTTATTTTTGGTTTTGAGGTTAATCCAGAAAATGCAGAATAAACATAACGTTTTACTATATTTTTCTTATAAAAGTAACAATAATAAGCGTAAAAATTACCAAGAATTTTGCGGAAAACCCCATAAATTTTATAATACTTGGGAAAACCTGCAGCAGGTAAAATTTAAAAAAAACGGTTTTTGGTTTTTTGCTTTAAGCCCCAAAGGCTATGAATAAAAAATTATTTTGTGTAGTTTTAGATACTTTTTATTTTATGTGTGCACAACAACAGTTATAACAGATGATTTGCAAAAGAGACTTGAGTTTTCTAACTGGTTGCTGGAGCGGGGATTGGATGACAACGAGTCTTAGCAGAATTCTTTGGACGGACGAATCTCAATTTACAAGAGATGGGATCACAAGATCACAAATTTTCACAAAGCTTCATACATGGGCTGCGAAGAATCCAAACAGAAGGAGTTTGTCATCATTTCAACACAAATTCAGCGTCAATATGTGGGCAGGTGTGATTAGAAACAAGTTAATCGCCCCTTCAAACTACCACCCAGGCTGAATTGTACACACTTTCTAGAGTTTTTGTGAAATGATTTACCAGAACTATTGAGAAAATTCCACTGGTTCAAGTCATGTTTTATCATGTTTCCAACGGGATGGTGCTCAACCCCACTATGGTCGAGAGGTGAAGAATTGGCTAGATGAAGAAACATATGTGTGCAAAGTTTGAATCGGGTTAATTTGAAAAAAAATTAATATTATTCAACATTTTTTCAAAAACTGTTCTTACCGGAGATACACTTGTGTAAAAATATTTTTATGGAAAAAATTCAAATCAAAAACTCAAAAATGTTTACAAAAAGATCGGTCTATCGGAGATACACATATGCTTAAAATTTAAAGTAAATCGGGATAATTTAAAAAAAAAAAAAATTGGTACCGCCCCCAGGCCTTAGGGCCCATTCGCTCCAAAAATTTTACAAAAAATTTTATCCATTGGGATAATCATATGTTTAAACCACCCCTCGGGCCTCAGGGCGAATTTGCTAAAAAAATGTCCAAAAAGTTTTGTCCATCAGAGGTACATATGTGTATAAAATTTTACCAAAATCGGGTTAATTTTTATTTAAAAGTATGAAAAAAAATGTAAAATTTTTACAATAAGTGTTGTCCATCAGAGATACACACGTGTATAAAAAATTAAGAAAGTCGGGTTGATTTTTTTAAAAAATTTGTAGGCGGTCCACAACCCCGGGCCCGGGGTCTTCAAAATTTTTACAAAAAGTGTTGTCCATCGAAGATAACAGCGTGCATAAAATTTGAAAAAATTCGGGTTAATTTTTTAAAAAAAATTTTGTGGCCCCATGACCGGGTATCCAAAATTTTTACAAAAAGTGTTGTCCATCGGAGATACACATTTTTATAAAATTTTAAAAAAATCGGGTAAATTTTGTAAAATATTTGTATGGGTGCCCCAATACAAATCAGCCCCCTCAAATTTTAATAGAAAATATTGTCACCGGAAATATACATGTGTGCAAAATTTCAATAAAATCGGGCTTTGGGAAGTGGGTTAAAAATTGATCAGTAAATCTGACTAGCCAGCCACCCAGCCAGCGACGTGCACGCGAAGTTAATATAGAGAATTTAAAAATAACGTTTTATTCCTTTTTTCCTATAAACGTAACAATAGTAAAAATGAAAGTCGACAGCAAATTTTTATCGAAAGAGACATTTGACATCAGATGTCAAATTTGAAAATGCTCAGATCATTTTATTCTGAGCACTTAGAGCACGCTCATACTGTGTGCAAATAAGAAACACGAGCATTTTTCTTGAGAACTCTTTGACTGCTCTGAACTAATTTATGAAAACGCCAAATAACAGAATATTGTGAAAACTTGTTGTTCTATCTGTAAGTTGATATCGACAACAAAAATCGACATCAATAAAAATACAATTCAGTAAATAAGTAAGTAAGTTGAATTAAGCATAAAACATTTATGTCTCGTTTCATTTGCTGGGTTCATTTGTGCGTGAGCTAAGATTTCTCTCTCGTGGTTTCAGTTTAACGTTGCATTTGCGAACTGTGCCCTGAGTATGGTTTGATTTTACGTACCTTTGTTTTGTAACCGATAATGTTACTTTGTTACCCGTCGGCATTCGGGTACATCGGGCACTCACCTCGTTCACCTCGAAAACTCTGTCACTTTAAAAGCTAACCTATGGGTATGGTTTCGGATACGGTTTGTGCAATTGGAAAGAGACATTAGTAAACAAAATACATGCATATTACTTAAAGATGAAATGGAAACTATGGAAAGTTCATAATCGATTCGACTTTTTAAATTCTCTATATTAACTTCACTTTCCCGTGGCACGGATGTCGATCGGCAATCGGTCGGCTGTCGGACGTCTGTCGGACGTCTGTCGTGGAATCTTGCGATAAATTTTTAACCCACTTCCCAAAGCCCGATTTTATTGAAATTTTGCACACATGTGAGACAACACTTTCTATTAAAATTTGAGGCCCCACGGGGTCAGGGGGCTCCCCTACAAATATTTTACAAAAATTTTCTCGATTTTCTTCAAATTTTATACACATGTCTATCTCTAATATACAACACTTTTTGTAAAAAATTTGGAGACCCCGGACCCGGGTTCGTGGGGCCCCATAACTTAAAAAAAAAAAATAACCCGATTTTCTTCAAATTTAATACACATAAGTATCTTCGATAGACAAAACTTTTTGTAAAAAATTTGGACACCCCGGGCCCAGGTTCGTGGGGCGCCATAACTTTTTTTTAAAAAAATTAACCCGATTTTCTTCAAATTTAATACACATGTGTATCTCCGATAGACAACACTTTTTGTAAAAAATTTGGTGACCCCGGGCCCCTGGGTCGTGGGGCTCCAGAATTTTTTTTTAAAAAATTAACCCGATTTTCTTCAAATTTTATATACGTATGTATCTCTGATGAAAAACACTTTTTGTAAAAATTAGCGCGGTTTTCTTCAAAATTTAACACATACCCATCTCCTATTAGAGAATTTACATGAAAATTGTATTTTATAGGTTGTTTTTTTCATGGTTGTGTTTTTATATCTACTACTAGCTGATTACCCGGCATTGCCCAGGTTTTTATTCATCTCAATCTTCTATTATGCAGGGGTGGGAAAAAAATGATATCTATCTTTAAGGTAAAATTGCAATTTTTTTTAATAAAATAAGTATTTTAAATTATAAAGTATTCAAACTATAAAATAAAATTTTAAAAAAAAATAATATAACTTTTAAACAAAACTTGGTTCTATACAATGCTTTTAGTTTCACCTTCAAGAGCAAGAATAAATAATTTCTTAGGTGAACCCTCTAGGGTAGCAAAAAAAAAAGTTGTCTCAAATCTCAAATCTAATAACTGTCTTAATAAACTCTCCGACTTATTGATCGTCATCAAAAGCGAAAGTTTCACTGGAAATTGCAATCTCTTAAATTTAAAAGGTAGATCCGTCGAAATGAGTCCTATACGTGGGATAAAAACTTTACTTTACTTTACACTGTCCCTTTTCACTCGAAATCCATCCGGTCGCCGGTCGCCGAGTACCATTCTAAGCATTACTATTCATCTCCGTGATCCCGAAAACTAATGGAACGACACTAATATCTGTCACCCTCCCCCCTCCGGAAAAACAACTCACCCATAGAAGTGTCCTACCAACACTATTCATCTAAGTGACCCCGAGAACTATAGAATGGACACTAATACCGGTCATCCCGCTCAGTTATCTAGTCCATCCCTCTAGGGCTGTCTTAGCATCACCATTCCACTCAGTGACCCCGAAAACTATAGAATCAATACTAATATCGGGCACCCCCCACCCCTCAGTTATCAACCCCATCCCAAAAGGGCTGTATTACCATCACCATTCAACTCAGCGACCCCGAAAACTATAGAATCAACACTAATATCGGTCACCCCTCCACCAAACTCAGTTATCGACCCCATCCCCCTAGAGCTGTCTTAGCATCACCATTCCACTTAGCAACCCCGAAAACTATAGAATCAACACTAATATCGGTCACCCCCCACCACTCAGTTATCGACCCCACCCCAATAGGGCTGTATTACCATCACCATTCAACTCAGCGACCCCGAAAACCATAGAATCGACACTAATATCGGTCACCGGCCCCCCCCCTCTCAGTTATCGGCCCCATCCTCCTAGAGCTGTCTTACCATCACCATTCAACTCAGCGACCCCGAAAACCATAGAATCGACACTAATATCGGTCACCACCCACCCCTCATTTATCGACCCGATCCCCTAGAGCTGTCTTACCATCACCATTCAACTCAGCGACCCCGAAAACCATAGAATCGACACTAATATCGGTCACCCCCCCCCCTCCACACACAGTTGTCGAACGTGGTACCCCCCACCAGCTATGTTGTACTATGTAACTAATATGTATACCAAGTTTGGTTGAAATTGGTCAAGGCGTTCCAGAGCTAGTAAGGCACAAATATACAAACAAATAAATTCTCTATTTTATATATATAGACTAGCTGATTACCCGGCGTTGCCCAGGTATTTATTCATCCCAATCTTCTGATTGGCAGGGGTAGAAAAAAGAATTATATCTAACTATAAGGTAAAATTGCAGTTTTTATAAACAAAATTTATTTTAAAAAATATATTTTATATTATAGCTATAGTATTCAAATTATAAAATAAAATTAAATAAACATACATAAAATTAATTTAAAACAAAACTTGGTTGTATACGCTGTTGTTAGTTTCACCTTCAAGAGCAAGAATAATAGGTAAGCCCAACCCAGAGCAAGCAAAATAAAGTTGTCCGTGGGAAAAACATGGCGATCTCAAATCTATACTCCGCAGTACTTATTAAACTGTCCGACTTATTGATCGTCATCGAAAACGCACGTTTTACTGGAAATTGCAATCTCTTAATCACACTGTCCCTTTTCTGTCAAGAAGTCGCTTCAATTATATTGCCCCGCATCTCTTTTACGCACAGTCTTGTGCCGTTGCAAAGTTTTGGCGAGTCGAGAATCCGTAGTAAAATAATTGGAGATCAAACTGTAAGACGATGTGGTAGCAATCCAGACAAATTAAGTGAGTTTAGGAACTCAGTTAGATAAATAACTTCCTCATCAGTATCTACAACGATATCTATACTTTTATATTTAGTGACTGTGCCTATCAACATGGCAATTTGAAGTAGGGGCGACAATGTCCTCACCCCCGAATTCGTCGTCAAATGGTCACCGAGTACCATTCTCAACACCACTATTCATCTCAGCGACCCCGAAAACCATAGAATCGACACTAATATAGGTGACCCCCCCTCCCAATCAACAACCACCCCTTGAGGTGTCTCACCATCACCATTCAACTCAGCGGCCCCGAAAACCATAGAATCAACACTAATACCGGTCACCCCCACCACCCTCAGTTATCACCCATCCCACTAGAGGTGTTTTACCATCACCATTCAACTCAGCGACCCCAAAAACCATTGAATCAACACTATTATCGGTACCCCCCCCCCCCTCAGTTATCACCCATCCACCTAGACCTGTCTTACCATCACCATTCAACTCAGCGACCCCGAAAACCATAGAATCAACACCAATATCGGTAACATCCCCTCCCCACCCACAGTTATCACCACATCCCCCTAGAGCTGTCTTACCATCACCATTCAACTCAGCGGCCCCGAAAACCATTGAATAAACACTAATATCGGTAACCCCCTCCCCCTGTTATCACCCATCCACCTAGAGGTAGTGCTTCCACGAATCAAAATCCACCACCCCAAACCAAGCAGCGCAGCCGACTTCGCACCACACACCGCACACAGTTGTACGACGATATCTGATGCCCCTATATGATATTTTTAAAAAATTATAAGGGCCTTGCGGCCGAACCCAGAGCCCGATCACTACCAAATTTAAGAAAAAGTATTATTTATTGGGTATACACATGTGTGTAAAATTTTAAAAAAATCGGGTAATTTTTATTTTAATTTTGTATGGGAGCCCCACGAACCCGGGGCCCGATCACTTCCAAATTTTAAAAGAAAGTATTGTCACCGGAAATACACATGTGTTCATAATTTCAGGAAAATCGGGCTTTAAGAAGTGCGTTAAAAATTGACAATTAAAAAAAAAAAAATTTGTATGGGAGCACCCGGATCCAGGGGTCCGATCGCTTTAAAAATTTTACAAAATTTTTGTCCATCGGAGATACACATGCGTATAAAATTTTAAGAAAATCGGAAACTTTTTTCATAAAATTTGTATGGGTGCCCCCCGACCCAGGGGCCCGATCTCTCCAAAATTTTAGAAAAAGTGTTTTCCATCGGAGATACACATTTGTATAAAATTTTAAGAAAATCGTGTAAATTTTTTAAAATATTTGTATGGGAGCCCCCCGACCCCGAGGTTCAAGGGGCCTCAAATTAATAGAAAGTATTGTCACCGGAAATATACAGTTGTGCAAAATTTTAATAAAATCGGGCTATGGGAAGTGGGTTAAAAATTGATAAGAAAATCTAACCAGCCAGCCACCCAGCCAGCCACCCAGCCAGCCACCCAGCCAGCCAGCCACACGTGCACGCGAAGTTAATATAGAGAATTTAAAAACTGGATACTTTTGTTTGAGTGCCCCTCGACCCCGGGTCACGATCAACACCAAATTTTTTCAACACCAAAGTGTTGTCCATCGGAGAAACACATGCGTATTAAATTTGAAGAAAATCGGGTAAAAAAAATCTACCTCAAAGACTGACACCAAATTTTAATGGAAAGTGTTGTCATGGGAATACACCGTGTGCAAAGTTTGAATAAAGTGGAAAGTTTGAGGAAGTGGGTTAAATTTTTTTTTGTAACTATTGCCAAAGGCTTTATTCTTGAATCTTTCTTTATACGAAACTAACAAGAAGTGTGAAATTCTTAAAGACTATAATTTTTTTTAAAGTTAAAACTTAATATAATGCATACATAGTATGCATTATTATTTTAAAATTATTATTAGATACTTAAATTTATTGCTTTAGCTTAACATGCCTGTAGTTAATAGATTATATTTGTTATTTAATTAAATCTAGAGGATCAGCTCTGCGAAGCCGTTTGTATTTCGGTTGCCTTAGTAGTTGTCTAGCTAAGCTAGTAAAGCTAAATGTGATTCCAGCTTCAATTGGTATTTTAGACTGCATGATTTTATTGTCTTTTTAACAGTTTTGATTCCTAGGTCTACGAAGTATCTTTGCTTGCGTTCTTTGTACGATATCTATATTTGATGCACTAGTTGAGCCCCATAGTTGGATACCATATGTCCATATGTGGATTAGGATCGCTTTGTATAGTAGAACCTTGCAGTCCAGAGAGAGTTTTGATTTTCTTCCGATGATCCAGTACATTTAAGAAAATTTAATTTTTAATTTATTGCGTTTTAATAGCTCTATTTAATTTCCATTTATGCAACGGATATTGGTGAAGCTGCCATAGCCGCCGAATTGCCCGCTTCTCTGCCAAAATAAATTTGAAATAAAAGTATAGTTTTACGTTATTTATGTAAACGAAAAAGACTATAACGTAGCCAACTTTTTAAGTAGAATCAACGCCGACGCTGGAGAAATAAATAAATAAGTCCAAAATAGCATTCATTATGTTCCGCGTGTGACGTGTGTCGCGTTTCATGTGGAGCGTGTGATGTGTTGAAATTTTTTTCTCGACTTCATGTGGAGCGTGTGATGTGTAAGAACGAAATTTTTATACCTTTACACTGTATTCACATCTCACAAATATAACCGTTTTGAAGATTGTTTCACTGCATTAGTATGCGTACAGATGGTCTTTCTAGAGAGAAGGTTTCGGGGTTGGGTGAATCTACATTAAAAGTTTGAATGCAGAAATGCATGTTTGTGTATGCCTGTGCATTGCTTTGAATATGGAATAATTCGGAGTGACGGCATACGAAATGTGAAGCTTGTGAAAATTTGTTTCGCAACTTCTTTGAGCTGATTGCCGTGTATTCACCTGTCGTCCAATTAGGTTTTCTATTCCTTTGAAATAAAAAAAATATATTTAAAAAAAATAAATAAAAATTAAATGGTGTTTGTTGGTACGCGCATCACTTGAGAACGGCTGGACTGATTCGGCTCTTTTTTTAAAAAAGGTTGGAAATAATCCAAATAAAGTTTTTAAATAGTATTCGGCGCGACAGACCATTGCGGTCCAAGGCCTTGCTTTTCGCAACCATTTGTGTTGAACATGCATATTTTTTCACACAAATGGAGGGGACCTACAATTTAATGCCGGATACGAACGGTGAATTGAGAAGTATTCCGTGACAAGTTATTACACTCGGAACGTTTGTCACTAATTCGCGAGAGGTGGGTCACCGTGAAAAATACTTTGATGTTACTGAGATTCAAACCACGAATCCCCTGCTCAGAAGTCCATGAACACACCATAATTCTGATAACGATATTTTATATATACTGTTTGTTTATTTTTATTTTTTTAATACATGAAATTATCGGAATGTGTTAACTTAAATATTACTTACACAAACACACTAGTGCTTAGAAATATTTTATGATACTGAAATATGCTCAAAATTTCAGCTCTCTAGGACGTGAAAGCAGTTTAATGGTCAAGGTTCCACGCCATGCGTAATAGCCACGCTCACACACTACAAGTCTTACGCGGTAACGCTGTGACAGAGTTTCAAGTTTCACCCCTTTTACGTGAATCGATATGCACAAAACTGCAGTTTTTGAACACCTTGAGATTTCCTACCTCAGGCAGTTTTCTCGAGGACCCTTAATTTTCAACTACAATATTATAATTATAATTATTAGTAAAATAACGTAATTAATGCAACATACATAAACTTCGATGAATTAGCTGTCTCCATAAAAAAAATTAAATCAAAAATGTTCCCCGAGACCATGTACTCCCGAATAAACAATTCGAATAATCGATCGTTCTTCAGTCACCGTCAATCATATTCATGTGGAACATACAGACGTATTTTCACTAAGTTACGAGTTCATACATATGATGGGTGTTTCAATCGATTTTACGGATTTACTTGCACATATACGAAACGAAATT
This sequence comes from Nephrocerus scutellatus, assembly GCA_947095585.1. Classification (NCBI taxonomy): domain Eukaryota; kingdom Metazoa; phylum Arthropoda; class Insecta; order Diptera; family Pipunculidae; genus Nephrocerus; species Nephrocerus scutellatus. The sequence goes on along the minus strand of OX352764.1, from coordinate 63,333,767 downwards.
AACAGAGACTTTAAAAAATTAATGACAGTAAGATAAGAATGCCAAAGCCATAATGCTGCATTAAATTATTATTAAATATTCAATTTCCAATTAAAAGGGGAAATCCTTAGCAAACGAATTAAGACTGCTGCAATAGTCATATATTCGTAGATATTAATAAATTATAATGTGGGTAGAATCAGAGAAGAAAGTCGTAAGTCCCTAAGATATATATTATTGAAAAATCAATGGTTTTCCTGTTGACGGAATATGTCCATTATCTGTAAACACTTCAATCAAATATGAGTCGCATATTGCTAGGAAAGGATATATGAAATAGAGGAAAGTTTAAGGGTTGATCTATGTTCACCACTGAAATGATTTGTAAAAGGGAAGCAATGATTTATTATTTATGTGCTAGTTAATATGATGACACCGGCAGATTAATCAGTGGCGAAATAAATTCAACAATAAAGAAGTAATTTATATTGGAATTATATATACAATAGAGAAGAGCACAAATAATATTTTCAAATAACTAATAAATCTTCAGTTTAGGTACACATTAAGGTACACATTAAAAACTTAGTCCCACGAACTGGGTTCAAAATAAATCTATTTAATCGAAAATGTAATCAAGTTCAAAATATTGGAACTTAAACCCTAAATCGTCGAACTTATTAACATCTTGTCACACAAAAATATATATTATATAAATAATCGTGTTTGTAAATACAATTTTAAAAACGGACCCACAGTACCCTTTTAGCTGGAAGCCTATAGGAGTTATAGGGTGTGAAGTCATGAAATATCAAAAGTACGTTTTCGTTCATTTTAAAAACTTTCAATTTTAGCCCTGCTCCTGTTGAATGCATAAATATTGTGAGGTAAATTTGTAGAAAAGTGAATAGGCCTTAATAATGCATTTGTCAAAAAAAATTGTACTACAGCATTTTTCGAAATATTCGCCTTTGAAAAATTAAAAAAAAATTATTATTACAGGGTGTAAAGTGATGTAAGGTCAAAAGTACGTCTCTTCGCATTAAAACGCTACGTACACCGCAGGAGGTGAAAATAGACCCGCCCCCTCCCATACGATTTTTTTCACGAAATTAACCAAGGAATCATGTATTGTATTTATGTATGTGCGACCTTAACTGATACACCCTGTATATAAATTATGTATCAAGCGATTATAATATATAACGCGAGTATAATGGGTAGATGGCTTATGTAGAGATAAACAAATAAAACAACCCAACATTTTTTGTGTAAAATCTCTAATCGCAAAGTTTGAAAAAAATAGGATTACTTTTTAAAAAAAATATATGGAAGCACCTAGGCCCTGGGGCCCGATCACTTCCAAATTTGTACAGAAAGTTTTGTCCATCGGCAATACACATTGTGAGGAGTCAATTCGTCAACAAATTAACCCCACACTATTTTCTTTTATTTATCATTATTTACTTATTGTTATTTCATAACAAAGTAAATTTAATTAAACTAAACCACTGCAAAGCTCATTGTTTACACCGATGTCGACATTGTCGAAATGTCGGCACATCTGCTCTGACTCAGGTCGACTACACTTCTTTTCTTTAGAAATGCGATTATGGGACCACGCATCCATTTTTGGGACAGTGATCTTCAATCGACAAACAATTATTAATACTGAGTAGCCGTGCCCTTACTGCAACGACAGGAGAGTAAAGAGAACGCACATTTAAAATGCAAAACTCCGCACGCATTCGGGAGTGCAGAAGCGTAGGCGGTCTCTATATAACTCTGGGAAACAAGTAACAAGCGAAGAAACCCAAATAACAAGCGAAGAAAACCAAATAAGCCAAGATGGTAAAAACAAAATTGGTCTACAATCTCAAGAAAGAGAATCTGCAGAATTACATGGCGGAATTCAGGCTGGACGTAAATGGCGGAATAGACGAGCTGAGAAAGCGTTTCTCGACTCTCATTACAGGACGAGATGTGACCTCGGATGACGAACCAGCCTAGCGGAACTTGAAGCAAAACACCAACGTAACCCGTCACGAACGACCCTACCGCTATTGAATTTGTACGAGACAACTGAACGCACCAAGGGCTAACCAGGGCTAACAGCCTCTCCAATAAACCACACTCCAGCGTTCACAGACCTAGCACCGAGCCGAGGAACAACGGCATCACCTGGTACATCCTACGCGATGGTGTTCGATCAGGTAAGGAAATGATCAGTTCGTTATGACGGAGGCAAAGACCCAATGGTATCGAAAGACTCGAGGAACTGGCTGACGCAAATTCCTTAGACATGGATTACTTCCAAGGACTATGCCCGAATTGCTTCGTGACCGTGGACTGATGTGGTTCCGGAGCAATAATCAGAGATGGCAAAGCTGGAGGGCGTTTAAGGGAGATTTCTTAAAATTATTTTTGCCCACTATATATTGGAAACATTTGGACGACGAAATTCGACAGACAGGACACGAAAGGGTCAAGGACTTCGTAATAGCGATGCAAAACTTAATGAGGCATGTAGATTACACAGCGGTACAACAGGTGGAAAGAATATTTAGAAATTATCGCCAGGAGTACCAGCGAAAAGATTTCCATTCATTGAATGACCTTATCGAATTGGCGGAGGATTTTGGGCGGAGAAACGACCGGGGGGACCGTCAGCACAGAGGTGCGGCGGAGCCCTAAATGATGGCACCTCAAGCACAATAAATTTTCTACACTTCGACGCAACTCGAGTCTACGCAACCATCACCCTAGGAAACGAATTTTTCAGAGCCACGATCGACACTGGTGCAACAAAGAGTTTCATAAGCGAGCAGTATCCAGAAGACAAGAGCAGCGCGTCGAAATCGCGACATCACCATCATCGGGAGAATCGTTGATGAACACTTAGAGAATCTACGCAAGGTGTTCAGACGACTACAAGCGGCCAACTTGAAAATAAATACAGAGAAATGCGAATTCTGTAAGACAGAACTAAAATACCTGGGGCACGTAGTCAGTAGAGAAGGCGTTCATACTGATCCAGAAAGGGTCGCAGCCATCAAGGAACTACAGCCACCAAGGAACGTACGAGAGGTACGACGGTATTTGGGTATTGCGTGTTGGTGTCGCCGTTTCGTATCTGAATTCTCGGTAACCACACGACCACTGACCGCCCTACTCAAAAATGGAAAACTCTGGAAGTGGGCAGGGGAACATCAAACAGCGTTCGACCAGTTGAAAACCAAACTAACGGAAGCCCCAATCCTCGTATGCCCAGATTTTTCACAAAAATTTTCACTCCAGACAGACGCCAGCGACTATGACCTAGAAGCAGTGCTGACGCAGGATCTAGACAGTAACGAATGCGTAATAGCATACGCCAGTCGACATCTCAACCAAGCCGAAAAAAACTATTCCCCCACCGAAGCGATAGTCTGGGGAATTAGGAAAATGCGGCCATATATAGAAGGATACCAGTTCACGGTAATAACAGACCACCTATCCCTTAAATGGTTAAATTCCATTTCAAGTCCCTCCGGACGAATCGCACGTTGGGCACTAGAACTCCAGCAGTACACATTCGACGTTCAATACACACATAGAAAATTGAACGTCGTAGCAGACGCATTGTCCTGACAACCACACGATTTACTGGTGGCTAACTCCGAAGACAACACACCAAGTGCCAAGTGTAGATGGCTGGAGAGAAAACTAAACCAGATCAAAAAAGACACCAAGAAATTTCCCAACTACGTGGAAGAAGCAGGACAACTATATCGCCATATAGAACAGAGAACTGGAGACAAAGACCAAGCGCCATAGAAACTTTGTGTCCCCGACAAACTTCGGGACAAAGTTCTCAGAGGGCACCACGACAACCCTGACCAGGAATGTTTCGTGATATCCAAAAGTATGTCAAACGTTGTGAAAGCTGTCAACGATACAAGCCAAATCAACAACAGGCAGCAGGAAAGATGCTCACGCAGGTGGCAGAAGAACCATGGGCTATGTTATATGTCGACTTTGTAGAACCACTACCACGATCGAAACATGGGAATACCATGTTATTGGTATTTTTCGACCGCTTTTCGAAATGGGTCTAGCTAGTGCCAATGAGACGGGCAACCACAGAGGGGGTACAGAAAGCTTTTCGCGAACGCATCATCTGGGGCACCGAAAGTCCTCATCATCGATAATGGCGCACGGTTCACAAGCAATAGGGTCTGGAATTTTTGGAACTAAGCCATTTCTCAAGCACGTCGTAAAAAATTCGTAATGTAGGTATAAGGTGCGAGTATAAGACTTGTTTTTATGGAAATTCTTGGTTCTGGACAATAGGGTCTTGAATTTAGGGAACTAAGCCATTTCGTATAAAATTCGTTATGTGGGACTAAGATGCGACTATGAGACTTGTTCCTATTGAAATTCTAGGATCTGTCCAGAAGGGTCCGAAATTTCAGTAACTAACCCATTTCTCAAGTGATTCGTATAAAATTCGGTATGTAGGACTAAGATGCGACTATGAGACTTGTTCCTATGTAAATTCTGGGATTAATTACCAAAATCAAATGATATATACGAATATATCCTAAAATATAGTTCATTTAAATTTTGGGTTGATCTTAAGCAGTTATGGCACTTCCTTATTTTGGGATTCTAAATAGCCAAACTGATAATTTTCAAATTACCAAAAGACAGAATGTTGTGACAACTTGTTAATTATTGCGTAAATTGCCGTCAAAAACATCCGATATTTCCCCTATGAACGAAAAAGAACATGCAAAGCTAAAGAAATTTTTTAAAATGTGCACCTAAAAGTATTTGACACTGATTTATTGAAGTGAGCAAGATTCCACCAGCCACCGACAGAACGACAGAACCATGCCGACGCGAAGTTAGTATAGAGAATTTAGAAATCTACAAAATCCTGCATTTAATCTTAACACAAAACGAAACGGCCGCTCGAAACTAAATACAAAAGTAATATAGAAGTTACTCAGGGTGTATCCGTTAAGGTGGAAAATACTTAAAGAGCGATTCCTTGGTTAATTTCGTGACAAAAAATCGTATTGGATGGGGGTCTATTTTCACCCCGTGTGGTGAACGTAGAGTTTTAAAACAGAGATGCGTACTTTTGACCTTACATCACTTTACACTCTTGAACGCTTCTGGCTACAAGGTCACTGTTGGTCTATTTTATTTTATAGAGAATTTAATCTTTAAGGTCAAAAGAATGTAATTTTTTTTTAAATTCTTAAAACCATTACCGATATAAACGTCGTCAAAGTCAAAAAAAGAAATGTTTTTTTTTTTAAATCTTATTTTCAAACGCGATTATTTCGAATAATGCTCTCGGATAATTTTTTTTGACAAATGCAGTATTAAATCCTATTGAATTTTCTTCAACTTCACTTCATAATATTTCTGCAACAGGTCAACAGGAACAGGATTAAAATTGAAAGTTTGTTAAATGAATGAAAACGTACTTTTGATCTTACATGACCTACACCCTATAACTCTTGAACGCTTCCATTTCATTCCAGTTCACTCCAGTGCATAATCTGCTTCAACAAGACATATCCAAAAGGACCTAATTTTGTGAGTGGACACCATTTTCATGTGTCCATTTTCACCACCATTCCATTCCATGTCAATTCGATCTTGTGAAATCGACTCACAAAATTTGAAGCAGACTTTGCACTGGAGTGGGCGCATCCACTGCCCGTGTAATTTTGTTGCACTATTGCTGCAGGAACACTAGGACGTCATGCAACCCTTCTTATACGTAGTACTAGTAACACAACCCGCACTATCTCGCTCTTGTTGACCGAATGCACAAATATTTTGCCATGTATTTGTAGGAAATTCAACAGGCTTCAATACTTTATTTATCAAAAAAAATTGTATTCAAGAGCATTTCTCGAAATAATCGTGTTGGTAAAAACAATTTAAAAAAATGTTGTTTTGAATTTTACGACCTTTATATCGGTATGGCTAAAATAATTTAAGAAAGTGAATATTGTTGGATCTTAAAAATATAATTTTCTTTCAAAAAAGACAAACAGTAAGCTTGTAGCTGGAAGCGTTCAAGAGTTATATGGTGTGAAGTCATGTAAGGTCAAAAGTACGATTTCGTTTATTTTACAAACTTTCATTTTTAACCATGCTCCTGTTGACCAAATGTAAAAATATTGTGAGGTGGATTTGTAGAAAAGTGAATGGGCTTTAATATTGCATTTGTCAAAAAAAAAATTATACGAGAGCGATTTTCGAAATATTTGCATTTGAAAATAAAAAAATAAAAAACATTTCTGGATTTTGACGACGTTTATATCGATAACGGTTTTAAGAATTTAAAAAAATGTTAATCATTTGATCTAATAAATTTAATTTTCTTTCAAAAATTACCAACCGTGACCTCTTAGCTAGAAGCGGTCAAGAGTTACAGGGTGTGAAGTGATGTAGGGTCAAAAGTACGTCTCTTCGCATTTAAACGCTACGTACACCGCAGGGTTGAAAATAGACCCCCCCATACGATTTTTTTTCACGAAATTAACCATGGAATCGCTCCTTTAAGTATTTGCCACCTTAACGGATACACGCTGTGTATCAATCCCTTATTAAATAGCCCAAACCAAAAAGTTTTTCCAAAATTATTTTTTTATGCCATTTTGTAGAACTCAATGTATGCGTCCTGTAATTTATTAATTTATGTCGAAGTAATTGGGGACATAATCTAAGTTTCAGAATTCTTATTTGTTTTCTTTTTTCATTCTCCGAGAAATCCGTTTTTTTTTTTACTCTCCGATATGCAGGACACAGCCATAAAAATTAATATTTTTGAAATTAAATTAAATTCCCTAATCGAACATACAGATACAGTGTATAAACTATAAAATTTGAAGAAAATCGGGAACATTTTTAAATAAAATTTGTATAGAAGTCCTCTAACCCCGAGGCCCGATCACTACCAAATGATTACAAGAATTTCTTCCATCTGAGATACACATGCGTATACAATTACTTCCAAATTTTTACAAAAAATATTGTCAATTGGAGATAGATACACATGTGTATAAAATTTGAAGAAAATCGGGCAATTTTTTTATAAAATTAATTATAGGTGCCCCCGACCCCGGGACCCGATAACTTCCAAATTCTTATAAAACGTATTGTCCATCTGAGATACATATGCGTATAAAATTTGAAGAAAATCGAGTACTCTTTTTATAAAATTTGTATTTGTAAAAGTTGTTCACAAGATCTGACCAGCCAGCCAGTCCGCCAGCCACGGGCACGCGAAGTTAATATAAGCCGTATTTTATTTGCCGAGGAACAACAACAATTGCACTGTCGAATTCCTTCTTTGGAATTGTGAAAACCTGCTGTGTAGCTGGTTTTGGCTGGTTTTGACATTCGAAAACCGAACTCGATCGGCAAATAAAATGCAGCTATAGAGAATTTAAAAACGAGCAGTATACTACGAAGTTGAGCAAATTTGTTCCACATATCCACTTGCTGCGACAAGAATATTACGCAAGTCCAAACAAAACCAAACTATAACAAGGTTCCATTACCGGATATTATTACTGGACATTTTCTAGTAATTGAAGCCGAAGTCCGACGGTTTTAGTGTATTCCGATAAATGCGCCAACGTCATTGGACTATGTAGATTCCTAGGCACAATGCACTCTGTGTATCTTATCTTATAAAATTCAAATTATTTTAAAAATCTTATTAGTACCTGTTATTAAAAAATTTAAAATTTCTAAATTAAGATATGTTTTTAATTATTTTAAATAAAAATGACTGCGTGCGAAACTAATGGAGTTTAATTTAGTTTAAATTTAATCATATAAAACTGACTATAAAGCTCAATTATTGAAAAATTAAAAAAAAAATGTATTCATCTTTTTTTGGACGCGGTTGTTGGCGCTTTGGTAACAATGATATTATATTGATGCATATAAAGGGTGTTTTTTAAGGAGGTTTGTTTTTCCGATAGATGTCGTTTTATTTTATGACAGTTGTTTTGGCATTTCTACTCAGTATTGTTTGGCAAATCATTATGAATAGGTTAACTCCAGAACAACGTTTTCAAATCGTGGAAATTTATTTTCAAAATCAGTGTTCAATTTAAAATGTTTATAGAGCACTTCGTGAATTTTATGGTGCACATAATCGTCCGTCAGAGACCACCATAAAGAACGTAATTACCAAATTTCGGTCTACATTCACTCTTTTGGATGCCAAGCCACCGACAAGAATGAGAAGAGTTCGTACAGAAGAAAATATTGCTGTCGTTGAGGCCAGTGTCGAAGAAAACGACAATTTATCGATTCGTCGTCGTGCTCAGCAAATTGGACTTTGTCCATCGACTTTATGGAAAATTTTACGTAAAGATTTGGGTTTGGTGCCATACAAAATTCAATTGGTGCAAGAATTAAAGCCACACGACCATCGTTTGCGCCGTGAATTCAGTGATTGGTCGTTAAATCAATTGAACGAAGATCCATTTTTTTACCGTAAAATTCTCTTCAGTGATGAGGCGCATTTTTTGTTAAATGGATACGTCAACAAACAAAATTGTCGCATTTGGAGCAAAGATAATCCACACGCCGTTCAAGAATTACCAATGCATCCTGATAAATGTACTGTTTGGTGCGGTCTATGGGCTGGTGGGATCATCGGTCCATATTTCTTTAAAAATGAGGAAGGACGACGCGTTACCGTGAATGGAAATCGATACAGAACCATGTTAAATGAGTTTTTGTTGTCAAATCTTGAAGATATGGATATGGATGAAATGTGGTTTCAACAAGATGGTGCCACTTGCCATACAGCACGTGAAACAATCGACTTATTGAAAGAAACTTTCAACGACAACATTATTTCGAGAAATGGTCCGGTGAATTGGCCTCCGCGTTCGTGCGATTTGACGCCACTCGATTACTTTTTGTGGGGATACGTGAAGTCATTGGTTTATGTGGATAAACCTCAATCGATTGACGCTTTGGAAACCAATATTCAACGTGTCATTGCTGACATACGCCCTCAAATGCTTGAAAAAGTGCTGGAAAATTGGACCTCCAGAATGACATTTGTGAAAAATAGTCGTGGTAGCCATATGCCAGAAATTGTGTTTAAATGTTAAATGCCAAAAAATTATCTACCAAATAAAAAAAAATTTTGGTCATTTCATAATTTTATATGTGTTTTATTCAAAAAAAAAATCAGCAACCTCTTAAAAAAACACCCGTTATATACAAGAGGATCACGCCTAAGTCACATGACGTATTGAAGCCAAACTTAGACCATAAGATCGATTGGTGCTTCTAAAGTTCTCTCCTTTTTTGAACGGTGCTGGAGTCGAGATATTTTTAAAAATATGTATTTATAATTTATACAAACGTTGATAACTAAGCAATATTTACACCATATGTTATATCAGCTCCAACGGTGTTAGGCTGAAGAAGGTGATTGTGCGGGAAGCGAAGCGCTCGAGGACAGCTAGTCCTAATAAATAAAAAAATTTTTATTTATTTTAAAATCCGTTTTTTGTTTGCCTGCAAAAATTGGGTTTTCCTCTTTTTCTACTATCATCAGTTGCAATTATCTTCTTTAAAAAAATTAATTTTTGGACAACGAGAGAGTGTATGATAACCTGATAACTATTAATCGAATAAAAACATTTTTAAAATCTATGTTTTGTATCGTGTCTCGTGTGTAAGGACCATATTTCATTACTTACTTACAGAATAAGAAAACCAGCTGTTTTGCTGGTTTTCAAATTTTAATTCCTTATTCCTCGTCAAATGAAATACCCCAAAAGCTGTATTTTGTTAGCCGAGGAATAAGGAATTACAACAACAATTGGACCCTCTTATTCCTTCTTTGGAATAAGGAAACCTGCTTTTTTGCTGGTTTTCAAATTCTAATTCCTTATTACTCGGCAAATTTTGATTTTCTATTACTTAGTTGCTATGGCTGTCTTAACCCAGGGTTGACTCGAGGTTTATATGCATGCAAACGCTAATTCGAGTTAGATTCGTTAAACTGGTTAAACATAAATTAACTCCACGAAACTAGAGTGGTTGAGTAACGTTTCGCTAAAATTTCACAAACATCAACATCAACTACGCATCAGTCAAATAAACTTTATTCAGTTCGTGCTACGAGCTAACGCCGCCGTGTTATTAAATCGATGAAAAACAAACTTGATTCATTTTTACCTTATGGAAAAGTAGTATATTTGGCTTAACACATTAGCTGTATTTTATTGCCGAGGAATAAGGAATTCGAATGTCAAAACCAGCAAAACAGCAGGTTTTCTTATTACAAAGAAGGAATAAAATAGTGCTATTGTTGTTGTAATTCCTTATTCGTCGGCAAATAAAATACAGCTAATGTTTTAAATATATGTTGCTGGTACACATTCAGCTAAAAGTAAAATGTTTAACCCATGATAAACAAAATAAACAAGGTAGGCTCTGCAGTGCAGATTAGCTGTCTTGTTTTCTCTTATTTGGCTTGCTCTGCGCATTAATTCATTCAGTCAGTAAATGCGCGAGTTAATTTGTATGGCATTCGTAATAAGGCAAAAACCATAATAGGGGACTAAATATATATATATATATATATATATATATATAAACCTCTATTATACCTTAGTTCACAAGATATAAATCACTTTATTATCACTTTTAATTCATAAAATACAATCACCGTGCTTGGTTAATCGCAAGTTAATTATTATGAAATGACTATCAACAAAAATAATATGAACCGGATGACTAGTGAAAGAGATAGTTATAGATTTTTGAGCATACTTTGTTTATTTTGTGTATCATGCGTTTAACCAGTGGTTGTGTTCACTGAAAAAACAGCGTTGTCGGTATGGCGTTATGTCAATGCTCAGGCTCGAAGGGTGCCCATATGAATTTTTTAAAAATGAGCTCGATTTTCTTTTACTCAGTGCAACATTTGCTCGGTGTACTCCAGGTAACTATATTCGCTCGGGTTGAATAAAAGAATTGACCCACTGTCACAACACAACAACTAATAAACAAATGACTCATAAGCATCAACACTTGCCACTGTTGTTAAAAGATATTACTTTTTGTCGACAAGAACTTATGTGGTGAACTGAACACCAAGTTGTCATAAAAACATGTAACACCTTAGTCTTCAGTGAACGACAAAGTGTAAAAAAAGCTACTTTGTGTAACATTTTGTTGCGCACTGAACTCACTCAATGACTCGTGACAGTTACCACGTTGTTTTAATATATTATGAGGACAATATCGAGTTGAGATAATTATATTTCTTGGGTATTTAAAATTTTTGTTTATTTTAACGTGAAAATTAGATCATTATTCCAAAAAATGGCAACAACACTCAGTGAGCAGTTAATTCGTCTTACAGTACCCCAAACTGCAGTTCTAGTCGACAGTAAAATAAAAGCATCAATATTGTTTAATGCAAAGGAAGCTGCAAATAAAGACCGGAAAACTATTTATGCTTTGGGTTGCAAAGGACTGGCGGAATTAATTTCATTGAATCCATCGTTTAAACAGTTTGAGGACACTCTTTTTGAAGAAACAACTATCCATATTGAGCGTTCTGTTGAGGATCGTGATGTGAATACGCTTATTAATAAAAACATAACCAAGTTTTTTCACTACTTGTCACCTTATTTTATGCTACGTCCCGCTCATATGTGCTTGGAGTGGTTGATTCGCAGATTTCAAATTCATGTATATAATAAAAACAACTTCATTGCATTGATTCTCCCATATCACGAAACAAATATTTTTATAAAATGTGTTCAAGTTTTAAAAATTAGCAAAAAAACTGATCGATGGAACTGGATGGAAGCAATACAAAAACCAGGGATTCCTCTTTCAAAAACAGCGATAATCAATAGAGCCGCATCAAATCCAGAATTTCTTTCGTTTGTTTGCGAATCATTCTTAGAAGCGTCAAAGGAACTTGGAAAGAAATTGTATGTGCTTCAGGCTCAGATTAATTTTCATTGTTCTGTGGTCGTCGGAGCATTGGAAAAAGCGAGCAAGATAAAAGAATGGCATATTGCAACAATTCTTCCGTCCTTATTAGATGGTCTTAGTTCTGATGTGATTGATTTCGCTTCTGCGGCATATATTATGACATCGCAGTTAGTTGGGAAAACTAAACTTACATTTAAGATTATTAATGCTTTCGTGTCTCGTATTTGCACCGTAAGGTTCGAAAGTTTGCGTACTTCTGCTGTTCTTTTACTTATATGGATATTTGACACACAGGCCGAAGTGTGCGAAAAATTGCCCGAGCATTATTTCTTGGAATTAATAAAAAAAAAGTGGCTAACTGTTGTCATCGCATCATTGGCTAAAGGAAATGTTGCTGTCCAATTCATTTGTTGTTCAATAATTAAAGAAGGCATTAAAGCGCTTTTAAATAAAGAAGACGGATCTGAAATATACAAGTTATTTATAGAGCAACTTTTATTTGATGTTCATTTTTCCACAGAATCTGTTCAGGATGTTATAAGGTTTCTATTTTATATTTTTTTGAAACGTTTAGATCGTTCTCGGCTAATTTATTGCAAAGTATTATTTAAAAGAAACATAGGATTACCAACTTTTGTAATTTTATAAATTTTGTTTTTTTAACAACTTTATTGAAAATTGTAATGACTTGAAAAATTGAATTTTTTCATAATCTTGTTTTTCTAATCGATGAATATTAAATTTTAAATCAAATGTACCCGATTAATTTTTTTATTTATTTCGTAAACTTTTGTTCTTTACAAAAAATATGCCCTTGCAATGAATTACCTTAGAATAATAAGCATGTTATTTTTTGTTCATTAATTTTAAATTACAGATGTATATTGGATAGCTTTTCGATTAAGCAACCTGAAAAAAATGTATTGGATGACAATGTTATTGAAATTGAATCTGATGATGAAGCTGCAGTTACGGTAGATTTTCAGTCGTGGTACTCGAGTGTTTTGGAAAAATTGGAGAAACAGTATCCCACTGCATTCGATTTAACAATCAAAAAGGAAATGCAAATGGAACCGAAGTCACAATCAGCTCGTAATAGAGCAATCAAAATTGCACTTGGTAAGTCTTTTAAAGAGATATTATATGATAGAATACGAAAAGCTATCGGTCATATATATAATTAGCTGTGTTGGGTGCTTTGCGCCCTCATTTTCATTAAATCATGAGTTTCAAAGAAGAAAAATCTTCTATACCAAAAGGGTTTCTTACAAAAAATTTTGGAATACATTCATGATTTGCTAAGGGTTATCAGAACTTTTATTTTATATAGGATTTCAATTTCAAATTAAACCATTTAAAGTTCAATGCAAACTTTTTCAAAAACAAACGAAACCTTTTCCAAAACAAATAAAACTTTTTCCAAACCAAACAAAACTTTTTCAAAATTAAAAGAAACTTTTTCAAAATCAAAAATGGAGGTGCTGCCTGTTAACTGCTTGTTGTTATTTTATTAGCACATTTTGTTGTAATTGTTGCAGTCGTTTTGAGTTAGTGTTTGTAACGCCTCGTTTATTACATACTCCATAAAACGTATGTTATGAAACTCAATAACTGTAACTGGTGAATCCAAGTGTCTTAACATTTTCGCTCATAATTCTAAATGAACTATGTTGATCGGTCTAGTGGCTTTTTGACATATTTATCGGTTTCTAAGTTCTACTGACATTTTGTTGCGACCATCATGGGCACAATTATTTTTAAAACACCGAAAAACTTAAAAGTCGTCGTTGAACTTTCGTATATTTTTTCTTGCCGTACATTTTCTATATGAATTTTTAATGGATTTCAATTTCAAATTAAACCATTTATAGTTCAATGCAAATTTTTTCGAAAACAAATGAAACCTTTTCCAAAGCAAATAAAGCTTTTTCCAAACCAAACAAAACTTTTTCAAATCCATATAAACTTTTTCTTTTTTTGGAAACGGAAACTACACATGAACATGGTGAAATAAACGCTATAATCGAATCGAAGCTAATTGTGGCACTGTAGCAATAGAACGAGTAGAAATTTAAAACTCATGCAAACTCTATACATCGAGCACAATGGGTTCCTGTAGAAGTAGCAGAAGTAATAGTTGGTTATATTTTAACTCGTACTAGAGCTACTGCTACACATTGTGTTAAAGAGAAAAAAAGAAAACATGATGTCTATTCACGAACTAAATATACCGTAATCGTTCTTGCATATGGTATGTTCATAGATACTGCTCAACCATCAACCTATCCCTATCAAAACTTTCTTTCCACGTAAAAATGTCAATGGAACTATATAGTTCCGCGGACATGTTTCCGGGAACTAGTTCCTTTCAAAAAAAGAAACGTTCCGTGTTCGTTCCACCATTGGAACTGTTTCGCGCAACTCTACCTACTAAGATACCAAAAAAATTTTAGCTTTCTAAGACCATTGGACGTTGTGGGCCTATTATATAGATTAGCACATATTTCACGCTTAACACGCGCCACACCTGTCTTGCGATATGTGTCACCCCCCAATAAAGACTAAGTTATTACAGCTACAAAATTTCAACTTTCTAGGATGTGTGGGAGGTGGTTAAAAAAAGGTGTGGCCTATTTTACAGTTAACACAACTTTCCACGCATCACACGTGCAACACGCGATTCTCGACACGAGGCACAATCAAGATATGAGAAAACTGAAGTGTTCACAAAAATTTAAGTTTAGTTGTGTGAAAGTTGGTTGGAAGGGACCTCAAAAAATTCGACGCGTGCGGGGCCTATTTGAAAGATTAACCCACTTTCCACGTGTAACACGCGAGATTTCAAAAATGACCCATGACACTAAACTGCTCATGGTGTGAAAGGAGGATAAAAAGGACCCCAAAATAGTCGACGCAGTTGGACCTATTCCAAAGATTAACCCATTTTCCACGCAACACAGGCGCCGCACGCGACTCGCGACACGAGTTTCTCCGAAACGTCACTCGAGGCTAAGCTATTCACAAAATTTCAACTCTCTAGCAAGTGTGGATGGAAGGTGGCTAAATAAGTGGGCCTCTTTCAAGGAATTAACCCACTTTTCACGCATCACACGCGCCACACCCGACTCGTGACTCGCGACACACATATGGCACATAACACTGAGCTGCTTACAGCTCTCTAGGTGTCATGAAAGGTGGTTAAAAAGGACCAAAGAAGTCAAAAAACCAAGAGTAAGGAAAAGTCTAGTCAATAAAAAGTTTTTAAATTCTCTATATTAACTTCGCGTGCACGTGGCTGGCTGGCTGGGTTGCTGGCTGGTCAGATTTTCTGATCAATTTTTAACCCATATCCCGATTTTATTGAAATTTTGCACACATGTATATTTCCGGTGATAATACTCTCTATTAATTTGAGGCCCCTCGGACCTCTAGGTCTGGGGGCTCCCATACAAATATTTTACAAAATTTACCCGATTTTCTTAAAATTTTATACAAATGTGTATCTCCGATGGAAAACACTTTTTGTAAAATTTTTTGGATAGATCGGGCCCGGGGTCGGGGGGCTCCCATACAATTTTTTTTTAATTATCAATTTTTAACGCAATTCCTAAATCCCGATTTTCCTAAAATTTTGTACACATGTGTATTTCCGGTGACAATACTTTCTTTTAAAATTTGGTAGTGATCGGGCCCCGGGTTCGGCCGCAAGGCCAGCTGTGCTGCTTGGTTTTGGATGGTGGAGAGAGAGAGAGATCTTAGATCACGCACAAATGAACCCAGCAAATGAAACGAGACATAAATGTTTTATGCTTAATTCAACTTACATTTTTATTTACTGAATTGTATTTTTATTTATGTCGTTTTTTGTTGTCGATATCAACTTACAGATAGAACAACAAGTTTTCACAATATTCTGTCATTTTGCGTTTTCATAAATTAGTTCAGAGCAGTCAAAGAGTTTTCAAGAAAAATGCTCGTGTTTCTTATTTGCTCAGAGTATGAGCGTGCTCTAAGTGCTCAGAATAAAATGATCTGAAGCATTTTCAAATTTGACATCTGACATCTCCCATATCAATTTCTGCAATTAGAGAATTTAGATAAAAAAATTTAGTTTTTATGGGTTGTTTTTTTAACATGTAAGCTAATAATAAAACGTTTAAAACTAGTATTGTGCGTAGTAGTTTGCTTTGATCTAAATAAATTGCAAACTCGCGTTGAATTATTTTTTTTTGCGATTTGTTGTCTTTTTTTGTGATTTGTCAATTTTCATCCAGTTCTGAGCTAAGTTTAAAGTTTAAAGTCTCTAGCTCAATAGGAATCGATTACAAAATTCCAACTGCACAGACAGACATACACGAAAGCGAGCCAATAAAAACGTCTTAAAAATAGAAGAAATCTTAAAGTTTTTTAAAGAAGAAAAAACTTAGTTGTGCGAATTAATGCGAAAAAGCATTGCGAGATGGATCAAAAGTCGAATAAAAATTTGCGAAATAACTACCAAGAGGCGAACAAAAATTTTTTTTTTAA
Organism: Nephrocerus scutellatus; assembly: GCA_947095585.1. Lineage (NCBI taxonomy): Eukaryota > Metazoa > Arthropoda > Insecta > Diptera > Pipunculidae > Nephrocerus > Nephrocerus scutellatus. The sequence goes on along the minus strand of OX352764.1, from coordinate 63,317,258 downwards.
GATTAGCAAAAAGAATTTTGTCCAATAGACTGGCACTTTTGACCAGGCCAGACAGATATAGCTTATTTGATTTCATGTTGCGCGTTTTCCGATTTTGTTCTTAAATGACAAGAATCTTTTTCTTGCTGTTGTATCTGACGCTTTCGTGTTTCTCGTCGATTGACTGTCGGACATGAACGCAGCTCCTCTGTCCGATATTATTTTCGATGGGTGTCCGAACTTGTTGTGTTCTAGTACGTTAGTAGTTTTCTGTCCCCTTCTATTCGTCTTCTATTGTCCTTTTCCTTGTCTTGCTAGGACGGCCAACTCGGCGGCTTCCTTGTGGATTCCAGTCAAGCGCTAGTTTCGTAATATCGCTCGCTGGCTTTCTCAAAGCGTGGCCAATCCAGCTCCATTTTCGTCGTCTGATGGTGATCGCGATTGCTTCCTGCTGTTTTACTCGCCACAGGTCTTGATTGGTGATAATGTACGAATATCTTATTCTCTTGTTTCACTTGTTGTTGACGAAGACTTGGACGTGCGTCGCAATTGACTCTGCGACTTTCCACGTTTCGCAGCTATACAAAAGTACTGAGAGAACGTTAGATCTGAAGATCGTTAGCTTCAGATTCCGGGAGATTTGTGAGGTGTTCAAGATATTATTTAGCATACTATAGGAGTGTCGCGCCTTTTTTACACGAGGGCACACATCCGAATCAGCACCAACATTTTTTGACATCCAGCTGCCCAAGTAACAAAACTTATCGACCTCCTCTATCTGGTGACCGTCAATCAAGAGATCACATGTTCCACTAGCGTTAACGCGAAGTAGTTTTGTTGTTCACACGTTAATTTTTAAACCAACTTTGTTAGCGTGGAATTCTAGTGAGTTTTATTTTCGTTTCATGTCACCTAGCGATTGTGATAGGAGACAGATTTCATCGGCATAGTCCAGGTCTTCTATTCGGTGAAAAACATTCCATGGCAAACCCGATGGAGTACGGGTTACTATTTTCATCACCCATTTGATGACAATTGTGAAAAGCAATGGTGAGAGAGTGCAACTTTGCTTGACTCCCGAGTAGATGTTGAAAGGTGAGCCTAGATGACAGTTATGAATGACGCGGCATGTTGAGTCGTGGTACAGCTACTTGATGATGTTGATTAGTTTTTCCGGAACACCATAGCTAGACAAAATAAGCCATATAATGTTTCGGCCCACGCTATCAAAAGCGCGTTAAAAATCTACAAAAACCATATACAGAGGAGAGCGATACTCAACTGACTGTTCAATGATTATACGCAGGGTGTTAATTTGATCAGTACAAAAACGCTTTAGGCGAAATCCTGATTGTTAATTTCTCAAAATTGGCTCTACGCATTCGGTAAGTGCCTAGCTATTATATAGGAGATCACTTTGTTTGTGCTGTTTAGCTGGGTAATTTCTCTCCATTTTTCGCAATCACCTTTCTTGGGGAGTTTGACTATTAAGCCTACTTTTAACGACGATGGAATGGTTTTAGATTTCCAGATACCTTGATATATCGCATGCAATGTTCGCGTAGTTAACTCGACGTCGGCTTGAAGGAGTTCTGCGTAGATGTTGTCATTGCCTGCTGCTTTACCTGCTTGCAGTGAACGAATTGTTGTCCTTATCTCATCCAACGAAGGAGTAGCGACGCTGATGTTAAGTAGCGTATTAGGGTGCATATGTGGGTTGATGGACGTGCCTGGTGAAGTACAATTCAGAACATTCATAAAATGTTCTGTCCAGCGGGTTAATTGTTGTTCCTCCATAAGGATAATAAGGTTTCTTGTTAGCGAGCTTACGAGCGAGTTGGTAGATTGTGCTGTATTGTCTACTATCAGCAGCTTGCTGTGCTTGTGTTGCGATGTCGCTTAGCCATGCTCGTTTTTCTTTTCTAGCTGAACGGCCAACTTGCCGGTCCAGATCCCTATACTTTCGCGCTAATGCGCTTCTCTCGGCAAATGAGGCCGCGTTTAACTCTGATTTGATGGATTGGTGTTCACGAATGGTGTTCCATGTTCTATCTGATATTCATTATTTTCTAGTTTTGTCAGGATAACCTAAAATGGTTAAGGCTGCTTCCGTATACGCATTCACTGTTTTCTCCCATTTAGACTCTAGGGTTTGGGCCTGCATCTCAGAGAGTGACTGTTGTAAGTGGAATACATATTACAGTTTCACATCTGGTTCTTTCAGTGCTGCTACAGCTGGCTTTCTCGTTGTTTGACTTCGTGTGGTTGAGCGGAACGCGAGCTTCAATCGCACACTGCCAACCACAAGTGGTGGTGGTCGCTGTAGACGTCGGCTGTTCTTCGGATTTTAACGTCCAGCAATGATGCTCGCCACTTGTTGTTGTTGTTGTTGTAGCAACTCCTGGTTTGGGAGTGGATCCAAGTGATCCTTGGCTTTGGTGGCTTTGTGGATGTTTTTGTGGGGAAAAATTGTGCCTCCAATGTTCTTTTGTTAATTGTGCAAGCGTTGTTGTCTTGACGAGCGTACGAATGTTCCAAGTTCCAAAACGTGTTGTATTAATTTCAAGAATCAATTAATTCAGTTAGTGGTGATTGTCCAAACGCAACCTAGGTCGACATGAAGGGCCGCCGACCAAGGCACGTCCCCTTCTTATTTAACCCCGGCCCAAGTTAATACAAATCGGATTGGGTACCGAAATCGTTCACTTGATTTGGCCGAGTTTTCAGTCACGCGACGTGGACGCATAAGATAGAAGTTGCGATGCGAGAGCAAGTATATGGCTGTCTTTAATCGCTTCATCATCACCGTTTTTCACCATATCACTGGCTAAACGCACTTTATTGTTCTATTACCGGCGTTGGGTTTTATTTTGTATTAGTTGATTACCCGGCGCTGCCGTTAAAACAAAACTTGGTTGTATACAAATGTTTTTAGTTTCACCTCTAAGAGCAAGAATAAATAAATTAGGTCAACCCATCCCAGAGCAAGCAAAATAACGTTGTCCGTGGGTAAAAGATGGTTATCTCAAATCAATACTCCGCAGTAATTAATAAAATGTCGAGACTTATTGATCGTCATCTAAAACGCAAGTTTTACTGAAAATTGCAAATTCTTAAATTTAAAAGATTTGTCGAAATGAGTGGTATCCGTGGAAGAAAAACTGTTTCACACTATCTCTTTTCTGTCAGGATAGTCGCTTTAATTGTATTGCCCAGCACCTTTTTTACGCACAGTTTTGTGCCGTTTGCAAAGGTGAGTCGAGATTCCGTAGTAAAATAATAGGAGATGCCACTGTAAGTAAAAGAAGATTTGGTGGCAATCTGGTTCAAAATGTGATAGTTTTGAGAAACAGCCGGAAAACTATAAAATCGACACTTATATCGGTCACAACCCCCCACCAGCAGTTATCCACCCCATCCCCCTAGAGCTGTCGTTATCATCACCATTCAACCCCCGAAAACCATAGCATCGACACTAATACGGTCACCCTCGCCCCATCTGTTATCGACCCCATCCCCTATAGCTGTATTACCATCACCATTCAATTCAGCAACCCCGAAAACTGTAGAACCGACCACCGCCTCAGTTATCGACCCTATCCCCCTACAACTGTCTTATCATCACCGTTCAACTCAGCAACCCCGAAGACTATAGAATCGACACTAAAATCTACTAACACTAACTAACTAACAAAAAAACCTGTTACCCCCCACCCACAGTACTTGATTCCAGATTGTAATGCATATGTATACCAAGTCTTGTTAAAATTGGTGAAGGCGTTACAGAGTTAGGCACAAACAAAAAACCTGCTACCCCCAACCCACAGTATTTGATTCCAGACTGTAATGCATATGTATACCAAGTTTGGTTAAAATTGGTGAAGGCGTTACAGAGTTAGTTAGGCACAAACAAACAAACAAATAAGTTCTATTATATATAGTTATATAGGTTTTACTTTTGGATTGTGGAATTTGAATAATATTAACAATTAAGTCAAACTAAATGTCTTTCGGTATTAAAATAATTAAACGAGAGAAATATAATATATAGTATAATAATATTTCACATTTGGAATGCATTTAATTTCTTATTTTTCTACTTGCAGGACATCGTTTGAAAATTTCGGATATCTGTGCTTCTGACTTATATGAAAAATTATATCATTACACTCCGAAAATTCGTGTATTTGCTGTGAAGAAACTCATACAAGGCATTAAAGATTTCCAAAAGAGGCCAGAAAATTTGAGTGTTTTAAAAGATGTTATAGCCGACCGCCTAGCAGATGACAGTGAAAATGTAGTTAAAGAAGTCCTAAAGTTACCAACAAAAGATTTTGTTGATTTTTTAGGATACCAAAGTTTCATTGAGGCATTATTACATATTCAGTATAAGACAAAAATACATGGAGAACAATGGTCAAGGCTGGATATCGATGTATTATATCATCTCACATCTGATATTGTTGTTAAAAATTATGACCCAAATTTAATTCTGTTGTCACTAATGCCATTTCTAATACCTCTCAATGAAACAGAACATTTTTCTAGAAATATTGGAATTATATTGGGCAGTGCACTGACAAACAAAATAGAATTCCTAAAAGAATTAAAAAACAAAACCTCAAATGGAAATTTTTGCAACAATACTTTCAGAAAAATATTTCTAGATGCTATATCGCAATCGACAGCAGAAACTCCAACGGCCAAAGATCTTTTAAAGTCTGTTGAAAATGTAAACGATAAATATTTTAAATTGTCTACCCGATTTTCACACTTTTTAATGCTTATTACTGCCTGCTGCAATGAGAAAATTGATCCTACAACCAGCAATGACATATTACGGTTTATATACCGTTGTTGCAAGCACTTTAAAATAGTACATTTTGAAAGCAATCAGTGGAGCACTGCAGACAGAGGGGAAACAATTTCACTGCAATTATTTCTAGATTTCATCAACACAATAACAAAAAAAACATTTTTTGGCGACTTGATGTCGTGGAATATTTCGTCTAGTTCTTTGTTATTTTTCATGGAAATATTTAATTTGCTATCTTCCGAAGCATTTTCAAAGAATAGCAGGCAAGACAAATTGAACTGGTCTAAATCATTAAGAGAGTTTCTTGATCATGTATTTCCAGATTCTTCGAGAAAAATAGAATTTTTATCAAATTTTTACGTATATGAGTGTTTTGAACAAATTGAAAACTTTACGGAATTGCGTTTGCGTTCTTTCAAATTGACAAATCTAATTTTAAAAAACAAAATGAAAAAAATAATGATTGAAGCAAATGTTTTCTTCAGAGTTGTTGTAGCACTATCAAGTTCAACGCCAACCGTTCGTCGATGTGCTTTGGAAACACTCACATACTTACATGAATTTAGTTGCATCGATGATACGTTGCGCTATATAACAAAATATATTTTAGAAAGAAATGAAGAAATTATAATGGATGCAGAACAATTACCATTGGTATTATATACTATACTCAACAACAAAAAACAAAAGGAGGAAGGTGTGATAATAATGAATCAAATAATGGAACTGATTTGTAACCAGGAATTCAGCGACGTTTGTTTTAAAATAAAACTGTTACAAATTATAAAACATATTAAAACCGATAAAATACTGGCAAAATTAATTCCTCTTGCGTTGTCGTCATTAGATAATATAAAAATCGAGAACAATGTCAAGCTTCTTTTAAAGGCGCATGCGGAAATTTTTAAACTCATTATGGATAGATTTGATCAATATACCATTCAAAATGTCTTTATAGATAAAAAAGAAACCTGGTCTCTTTTTGAGAAAGCATTTAAGTTATTCGATACTTTAATCGTTGTTAATGGCAAATTGCTACCAATATCTTACGTTGTTTTAGAATCTTTCGACGAGGCCTCGTTTGAACAGCTGCCTAACAGACATAAAATTAATTTTATAAAGCTTACTATTCAAACAACGGCGCTATCAAAGAATGATGCCATGTTTCTGGCTGCAAATAAACTATTAAAAAAATGTTTAATAAACTGCAATTATCTATTACCTATTTTTGAATCAATGATAAACTTTACGGACTCAGAAATTATTCGGAAGAAAACCCAAGCAAAGAGCTTAACGGAATCGTGTGTTCTCAACAATACTGATTGGAAACAAGGAGTCATAGTACTTGAATTGTTGGGAAATAAGAGGAAACTTTTAGAGTCGCATGTGCTCATACCAGTGCTGTTTGAAATTTTGAAAAGGTGTCTTGATATCGAAGATCAAAATACGGCAGAATATGCAAAACAATTAACACTTTCAGCTATACTTCATTGCTACCAAAAAACCAAATCAGACCATATTAATATTTTAAACGTAGTACCAAAAAATTCTATAAGAATTGACCAGATTGTACGGTGTGTGCGTGAAACACAGAATCCTCAAACCCATCATTATGCGCTTTTACTCCTTTGTCATTGTGCTAAAATTTTCCCACACCAAGTTCTTCATAATATAGTAGACATATTCACGTTTATGGGATCTTCCGTAGTGCGTCATGATGATGCTTTTAGTTTTCATATAATATCAAATATAATAGAATCAATAATTCCCGTTTTGGTTCAGTCAAATGGCGAAAATAAGTCGGATGTCATGATTGTTTCTGTTTTAAAGGTTTTCTCGGATATCATGCTTGATGTCCCAGAGCACCGCAGAGTACCGCTATACACAAAATTGCTTAAAACTTTGGGAACAGAAAGTTATCTTTGGAAGTTTCTCTGTGTGATATTCGAAGCGCAAGTCATTAACGAGGAAAAAGAAAGAGCTAACAAAGTAAAGCTACAGCATAACATTGCCGATAAATTACCCAAAAGAGTCGAAATAGCATTGCAGTTAGCCAACACATTTAGCTCCCACGTGGTTCTACAAACATGTGTGTATTTAATTGGATATATAAAAAATCTACCAATAAAAAAAAACGAAACAGAAGCTAACGAAACAATGATAAAAGAATCGTATATATTATTATTCGATGTTAAAGCAAGAAGTGCAAAACAGTTCCGGCATTTCAAATATATCATAATGCAGTTTTTATCAACATTAACATCGTCTGCGGAATTTTTGAAGAATATTGCTGTTTTAGATGATGTGGAAATTCTGTCACTAAAGCCATACTACCAAAACTTTATTATAAAAACACTTAGCTTTATTCCGGTTGTTACTTATGAAGTTGAAAAAGCAGTCGATCAAGTTCAGTCAAAGTTTTGGAAGGTTATTTTACACCATTTATATGATGTTCTGGATAATGCAATATCACTTTTATCTCCAGACATGTTTCTTGTGGTTATATATGGCTTACTGCAACATAAATTTTTGGCAATTCGCAAAAAGGTTATAGAATTAGTTATAAGCAAACTTCAGCTCCAAAATAGTTATTTTGATAATTGCAATCATGACAATTTACACAATCTTTTTAAACCTCTTAATGATATTATTAATACAATTTTAAATAAAAATAATTCTATGGAAACACCATTATCGATATCAAACGAGTTACTTTTTATACAGCAAACGGCATTGATTGCAATAAAGCTGCTTTCAAAATTATTCGCCCTGAAGTACATCGAAGATTTTAAAAATATACTGACCGATTTAACCAAAATATTAAAAAAACGTACACATGTTTCAAAAGTAGTACTAGCTACAGCCATATTAACAATGATTGAGATTTCATCAAATCTGAAAGCGCATTCAATTGCACACTTAACAAAATTTATGCCACATTTCATTGACGCGCTTCAGGACCAAGCCGAAATTGTCAAAAAACAGGCTCCAGATAATGTGTGCTTAGCCTTAGTGACAGGAACGCACAAACTTTTCGAAGCATTGCCGCTATTTTTGGGACCGTATATTGCAACCATTTTATCTGCATTATGTCAAGTTTGGTCGTATATTAAAACCAACGCTGAACTTTTAAAAGATCAGAGGTCTTCGAGTGTTATTAGTAAATTATCCTCTATTTGGTCGAAGATTGCGATAGAAGTTCCTGTCCGCGTGTTGATTCCGAATTGTGAAAAAACTTATGATAATCTGTTGAATGATAATTGCTGCACTTCCATTGAAATACTTATGAAACTTATACTGGATTCAATATCAAATTCGAACAACATGGCTTTAACTTCTGTTAGAACTGAATTGATTGGGTTTTTCCTTAAAGCACTGGATTTTCGAGTCCAGATGGAAGATGCAGGCATGGAGAGTGAAATCAATAAAACTGAAAACGGAATAATTACAGCTTTTGTTGCATGGGTGCTGAAGCAATCGGAGAGTTCTTTCAGGCCTTTGTATAATAAGGTGCATGAATGGGCTGTAAGTAAAAGCAACTCAAATCAAGCTATATTAACTTATTTTATGCTTTCCAGCAAAATCGCTGAAGCACTAAAATCCTTATTTGTAATATTTGCTGGAGATCTAATTCAGTATGCTACACGGTTTTTGAACGAGTGCAACACCTCAAAGAATGAGACCTTATATTTTTCTGGTAAAAATGGTAAAACGAAGAATGTACTCCTTATAAAGAATATTCTAAGTACGCTATATTTTGTGTTCCTGTACAACAACAAAGTCTTTATAAATTCACATCGCTTCGATATACTTATGCAACCTCTTGTGGATCAGTTGGATAATAATCTCGTGTTAGAAAACGATGATTTAAAAAAATGTTTGTCTTCCTGCATATCTCAGCTTGCCGTTACAGTTTCGAGTGATATCTTATGGAAGCAATTAAATTACCAAGTTTTACTCAAAACACGTACTAGTACTCCAGAAGTTCGCATCATATCTTTTAATTGCTGTGTGGAGATAGCAAAAAAACTTGGTGAGGATTTTACCTCACTTTTACCCGAGACAATTCCGTTCATTGCAGAACTACTCGAAGATGAAAATGCCCGTGTTGAAATTAACTCCAGAAAAGCAGTCCGAGAACTTGAGTCCATTTTGGGTGAATCATTGCAAAAATACTTTTAAGTTTAAAGGACATCAGCTGCATATATAATAAAAAAATTTAAGCATTTCTTAATTTTAATTATTGTTCAAAAATAAATGCATTTTTACAATACAATACAGCAATATAAATTAAAGTTTCTGCAAATTTATTGAAACTTTTCAAAAAAACTTTTTAGATTTCTATTATTAAAATAATAAATAATTTAGATTGAAAATGAAACATGAAATAATAATTTAAACGAAGCCGAAACGAAAAGAATAATCGAATTTACTTTTTAAATTTATCTATATATTTATTTTTATATTTTATATTATATTATTATTATTTTTGGATTTCTACCCTAGCCCATATGGCAGACACTGCGACCTGAAAGATCTATTGTATCTTAGTGTGTCTTTACTCTAAGAGACGTACCACCTCTCTAATGAACGATAGTACATACTTAGAGCAGTATTTCTCAACTCCAATGTCGGGCATATTTCCTTGTGAACATGTGTCTCCTTAACCAAAGTAATGCTAGGCATTAACAGAGAATGTGCTCGGATGACTCTTCATCTTCCGAGCAGAATCTACACCCTGAGATTAAGAGTATTATGCTCTACCGACTCAACTGCCGGGCAACCTAAGCGATCGCGTCTCCCTTCCAGTGGCTGAACCACAAGTGGGATCTCAGATCATAATAAATGGCGCCTAACGTGGTAATGTCACCGACTGAACGTAACGTCACTGAACCTAACGAAACTGTACGTAACGACACATAACGTAAAGACACAAGTAACAGTTTGTCCACATTTCGCAATAGTGAATTGGGCGACATGCATAAGTGGGGAATAAAATTTGATGGCACCATGACAGTAGAAAGCTTTTAAAAATACAAGCTAAAAACGGCTTTACGAAATACCAAAAATATTCACCAACTGTTGTCAGGTGCAGCCAAGCGTTGGTACTGGCAATTTATGGAAGAGAGGGCAAACGACGAACTGTTTAACTAAAATAGTCAAGGATAATATTGGGCCTGAGTAGAAGTAATGTAAGAATCATTACGGAGGTCCCAACAGGGCATTGCAGACATAGAGACGTTCTAATGATAATAGGGTTTAAAGACCACCTTTCTCAACGAAATGGCAGCAATTATCCGACCGAAAAGTAACCATCTGAAATCCCACGCAATCTCGGAGTTTGAGCGGCATTCTCAGATTCCACTTTGTATCATTAGGTTCTTAGCAACTCATTTTTATGGTGAGATACTGTAGGTGTCGGGCGTATACTATCCATTGAGCACAGATCGGAGGAAACGCAGTGTATCCGCATGGGTTACAGTGCAGTGTTTAAATTCGAACTTTTTAGGATCACTGCTCTAAATAGTTTATTAAAGTGCTCCTCTACTCGAGGACCTCAAACCGCTAAAAGTTTTTTCACACGACCATAGACGAAAGTGACTTTTTCCTACGCCATGACCTACCCTCGAAAGTAGGCATTATTCACACTAGTGTGTTAACTAGTGTGTTTGCATTACCCATGTGCAGTTTAGCAGAGAAATTGTTTTGGTCGTGTGAAAAATAGCGTACATTACTCGCTTATCGCGCGAGTTAGAAGCTTGAAGCACGAGGCGGTGGCCGAGTGCGGCAATCTAACGAGATGACATAAAAACGGAACTGATCAGATAATTTAAGAATGCAGATTCAAACCAAGACCTTATGAGAAAGATACTCGACTCGATACTCGTAGACAGCAACCGAACGAGGACTTCGACGATTACTGTTCATACGTACGAGCGTTAAATCTTCAAATGAATAACAGAATATCAGAGAGATCTGGTTAAAATCCTCAGGGATAACATGAAAGACAAAATGAAGTCCCTCATGTTTGGATGTACCCTGAAGCAACTTTATGAGTTAAGGAAAAAATATGGGGAAGGTGAGAAATTGTTTCAAACTCATGTTACGATGTTCCCCAGACATATAAACGAAATTGACACAGACGAAATGGACGAAATAACAAGAAGAGAACGTGACTTAGAGAACGGAAGGGAGACATGCGCTATTAGTGGCAGTGTAAATCGTAGCAATGAAAGAGGTAATAGGTTTTACAAAAATTACCATAATAACGGTAAATGTCAATCCAAAAGCAAATCAGGGTATTTTAAATAAAAGCGGCGACCTGTTTCGTGTTGTCCGTCCAATTTCCATCAAATAGTTCGTATCAAATGTGGGCAGCAAAATATGCTTTGTTTGTAGATCATCAAATGCGGAAACCAAACTCAGGGCGAAAAAGGCGAAAAGCCCTGTAGGAAAATTCCCGGCAGAACAGAACCTGAAAAAGTAAGAAAATTATAAATTTTAATGAGACCAAAAAAGATAGAAGATAGTAAAGAGGTACCACCCAAAGATCTACATACCAAAAGTCTACACCAGCGTCTTTTAGAATATGAGTCAGCTGGAGGTAGGATCTTTGCAGAGACAATACCCACAAAAAAGAAAGAAAGAAAATATAAGAAAATAATGCAATTTACATAAAGGAAATTACCATGTGTGAAATAGAGGCTACAATACTAATAACAAATGCCGCCCAACGAGAATGCTTGATTAACTATTTTATTTTCCCTTGTTATCCTTTTTATTAAATATTCTATATTAACTTTGCGTGCTCGTGGCTGGCTTTCTTACTGGCTGGTCAGATTTTGTGATAAATTTTTAACCCAATTCCTAAGGCCAGATTTTATTCAAACTTTGCACACACCCCTATCTCCCATGACAATACTTTCTATTAAAATTTATTTCTTCTCAACGAAATGGAAGCAACTATCGGACAGAAAAGTAGCCATCTGAAATCCCACGCAATCTTTTTTTTTTTATATAATTCGCGCACGCTTCAAGCGTTTCGCACCCTTATAATGCTCGGCTATATGCTTGGCACAGCGTGGGCGTTAAGGAAGAGGAGAAAAGAGGTGATGTCTATGATCTTGTGTTTTGAATGTCTGTGGATCATAGTGATGTGGAAAGACGGAGCTTGGCAAAGCATTCCACATACGTGTTGTACGGCTGAAGAACGAAGCCCTGAATTTACCGAAAAAATTCGTTCTAATCCCACGTATTTTGCTGAGATCCACTATGAAATTACACATCACTACACAAACACACAAAACACAGCTTACCGCTTCTTTTAACCGAATTGAGAAGAGTATGTCTCACATTTGAATATTAACACAAATTGTCGCCAGTGTTATGCCTTCACGACAAAATGAGTTAAATCACCAAAAGAAACACACACTCACAATCCGTTATTCTTATAGCTAAAGAATTAGATCATAAACAAACTGCTGCATGAAAAACATACGACAGTTACGTTTCACCAAATTCTTTAGCTGCGCTGTTGATGATGGGGCACACGGACACACACACTGCACTTTGCACTTAGTGGTCGACCGATCGCGTGAACCGTTTGCTTGCACTTTTGATTTTTTTGTGTGCAAACACACAACACGACACTTTGTTGTTTTATTTTACTCGCGATTGCTGGAGTGCAGCACGACCGTGCTCAGCGGCGGTTGGGAGACAACTTAATCTCGGAATCTGAGCGGCATTTTCAGAATCCACTCTGTATCATTAAGTTCTTTGCAACTGTGTATCTCCGATTGACAACACGTTATAAAAATTTGGAAGTGATCGGGCCCTGAGGTCAAGGGGCACCCATACAAATTTTATAAAAAAAGTACCCGATTTTCTTGAATTTTAATACGCAAGTGTATCTCCGATTGTCAACTCTTTTTGTAAAAATTTGGAAGTCGCCGTTACATTTGTGTGTCCATTTTGTTCTTTTAATAACAATACAGAAATTTTGTGAATGTGAGAGAAACTCTTTCTAATTTCTCATAACATCTGCTAGACTTCACTTGTATTAGCTTTTAGCATAATCCAGGTTTTTGCGAACAGCTAGACTAAATGCATAGAGTCAACATGGCACTAAGTTGCCAAAATAAGAAGAAAAAGTATTAATAGTTGCGATTTCCCACATACGTGTAAATATAATAGTACATAAAAGTAATAATATCAAAGTGTGGAAACATTTAGACATTAGACATTTGTGAATTGAAAACAATTGGAATCCTTTGGGAGCAGCGCCTCTCGCAACAAGAGTGACTACGGTAAACCAAGCTCGAGGATCCAACCGTAGTACGACCCCTCATACAACTCCAAATTGCATAGCAAATCCCGTAGAAAAGCTTCTGCTTAGCCAGGCTGACATACAGACGATTTCACCAAGAGTGCGCCAATAGAGAAAACTCGCTGTCGCATAGACAACATGACCTACAAGGTCACCTAATCGGGGAAATCCGATGTCCAACCGAGACGGCGACGTGGTAGTGTCCATGGAGCCACCGAAGAAGGTGCAGACGGAGCGGCATCTTACCACTTTTCAAATCAGGCGAACAGGCATTCCAAAACCCAATGCTGTCTTCGTTGAAATGACCACATATTTACCTTCGCCAAAAATGCTGCGAAATGCTTAGGTTTTCTAACCCGTTGCGAGAAATATTTCACTCCCTCTGATCTGGCTACTATCTACAAGGCTTTTATTCGCCCTAAACTTGAGTACAATTGTCATATCTGGTCTGGTGCGCCTAAAACTACCTTGCATCAGCTAGATAGAATACAAAATTGCGGTAAAACTTATTGGTGACGCAAATATAGCGAAATCAATAGATTCCCTTGAACACCGCAGGAACGTTTCTTGTTTGTCACTGTTTTATCGTTTTTTCCACCAGCGGTGGTCAAGAGAAATAGCCAGTTGCATGCCACCTCTCCTTGAATTCAACCGCAATAGTCGTGGCGCTCCAAACGCTTAGCAGTTTACCCTCTAGCCTATCTTCGGACGTACAGTTAAGTTCAGGAATTCGTTCTTCAGCCGTACAACACGTACACTTTGCCAAGCTCTGTCTTCCCACTTCTCTATGATCCACAGGCATTTAAAACACAAGCTCATAGACATGTCCTCTTTTCTCTCTTCATCCTTAATGCCCACGCTGTGCCAAGCATATAGCCGAGCATTATAAGGGCGCGAACCCCTTTAAGCGTGCACGAATTATATAAAAAAGAGATAATCGCGAGCTGTTCAGAAAAATCAGGCCAACCTGCTGACAGCCTTCGCAAAGAGTATGGGCGAAATGATGTCTGTTTTTAAAACAATCCTAGACACTCTAGGTAGTAGACTAGATAACATAGAAAAACAATCGGGCTCAACAAAAAAAAACACGACCAAGGCAAATAGGCGTATACATAACCGATTTCAACGCCAGCTGCGGACCATAGGAGTAATTTAATTTACATAAACCAAGTCAAAGCCGACTAAAAGCAGTACCAAATCATGAGAATTTTCGAACTCGGGATTTTCGAAGATTTACCCATTACCGTATCTCCTGAGTCGAAAAAAAAATCTCTATCTATCTGAGTCCAATAATATAATCTGTTAATACTAATGGTAGAAACTTTGTTTAGGACTTTATTTTTATAAGATACGAAAGATAAGAAAGCAAAAATAATAACACGTTAGGTTTATTACACTTTTTTTTAGAAAAAATTAACCTCAAAGTCAAAAATAAGCATGGACAAAAAAACTAGAACAGGCATTAAAGTTGGATATCTGAAGGCTCAAACAAGAAAGCAACTTTATTAAAACGCAGTTACAAGGGTTACTATTTTTTCTAAAAATAAAGTCCTAAACGTTCTACCGTTAGTATTAACAGGGAAATTTCCGTTAACATGGGTCAGGTTCGCCAAAGTAAGGTTTTTCTTAAATCCCTGATAAATTATGTCAACCTTGGAGATAGAACCTTACTGTAGAACGATTTTTTTCTTAGAATATACCAAAGAATCACTTCCTAAATTATTGCACACGAATTAGGGCGCATCCTGTATATTTTCATTCATCGCATTTTGTTACAAGATATTTGAAATAATAAAAGTAAATTAGAATTAATTGAACTTTAAATGTTATAAAAGGTTGAAATCATTTTAAATAAACTTTGTAACGATGTATATAAAGAAGGCATCATCAAATTTGGCTCTACAAGCGGGGTCCAGTCCTGGCTTCCGCAAAATGTCTCCACCGGTGTCGATTTTGAGCCGATGTCATCCAGTTTTGCATCCCTAAACTCTGGGCGTCCTGATCTACGCTATCCTTCCAGCGTAAGCTTGGCCGGCCTCGCTGTCGTGTTCCATAAATCCTACCGCCGGACATTCCGAACAGAATCCTCTTCGCACATGCGAGCTATGTGTTGCCCACCTGAGCCTACCGAAATTAATTCTCTTCACGATGTCGACATGGTACGCTCGTATATCTCATCATACAGGCCAAAAATTATCCGTAAGACTTTTCCCTCGAACGCGGCTAAGAGGTCAGAATGCTTTTTGCTAAGCACCCAAGTCTCGAATCCATATGTAAGTACTGGTATGACCATTGTATTATATATCAGCAGCTTGGATGTTATGGTTAAGTTCCTGGATTTGAAGAGTCTTGACAGGCTATAGTTGTCTTTGTTGTTTTTTGTTTGCCGCTCAGCTTTTTGCCGCTTTTTCGCCTGCCGCTTGCCGCTCAGTGCGTGGCCTTAGCCTTAAGTAGTTGGTTTGTAAAAATTATTCTTATCTTTATTATTAAATGTTTTTATATTAACCTGCCTATGTTTTTCTGTCGCTCTGTCTTTCGGTCTTTCTATCGTTCTGTCTTTCTGTTGGTTTATATGTCATTATGTCACGCTTTTTTCATTCTTATGCTGTGAGTTGACGGTCTAGTACGATTTTTTGTGGAAGACTTTTCGGAGGTGGGTCTTAAGGAGTGTTCTAATCGGGTCTTGAGGGGAGTGGTGTTGGTGTCAGAGGGTCTTGAGGGAATCTTAATAATGATAATATTCGGCGCGACAGACCATTGCGGTCCAAGGCCTAGCTTCTCGCAACCATTTGTGTTGCGAATGTATATTTTTGGACACAAATGGAAGGGACCTACAATTTAAGGCCGGATCCGAACGGCGAATTGAGAAACTTTCCGGGACAAGTTATTACTCTCGGAACTCTTGTCACCCATTCGCGAGAGGTGGATCACCGTGAAAAATACTTTATGTGTTACTGGGATTCGAACAACGAGACTCCTGCTCAGTAGCCGTGCACATTTCCACTGAGCCACGGCGCCCAGTGGAATCTTAAGGTTGATATAATCGGGTCTTAAGTGGGATCTTGAGGGAGATTTATGGCAGTCTTGAAGGCGTCTTGAGATAGTCTTTAGAGGGTATTGAGTGTGGTCTTGAGATGGATCTTGAGTGGGGTCTTTAAGCGGGTCTTGAAGGGGTCTTGATGGGATCTTATTGGGTTCTTAAGGGGCCTTGAGGCGGTTTGATGGCGCCTTGAAGGAGTTTTAAGAGGGTCTTGAGTTGGGTCCTTAGGAGATTTTAAGGGGGTCTTGAGAGGAGTCTTGATGGGTTCTTGAGAAGGTCTTGCGTTGGGCTTGAATTAGCTTTGAGGAGGTATTGAGGTTGTTTTAAGGGGGTTTTGAGTGGGGTTTTAAGGGAGTCTTAAGAGGGTTTTGAAGGGTTTTAAGGGGTCTTATGGGGGTCCTTTGGTGGGTCTAAAGGGGAGTCTTGAGGTGGTCTCGAAGAGATATTTACGTCGTCTTAAGGAGGGTCATGAGCGAGTTTAAAGAGGTTCTTTAGCGATGTTTTTAGTTGGTCTTTAGTGTGTTATTGAGAAGGTCTTAAGATAATTTTGATGTGTTCTTGAGGGGTTATTGAGGTTATAAGAGGGTCTAGAGAGGATTTTTATAGGGTTCTGATGGGGTCTAACGCTAACAAAGTGGATTTAAAAATTAACGTCTCAAAAACAAAACTACTTCGCGTTAACGCTAGGAATTGTTACGCTTGCACGAAAGTGACGATTCGCCGAATTTGGGTTTCTCCGATGAGTCACCGTTCGTTATTGAGCAATATGTGAACAAGCAAAACGACCGGATTTACTTGCCCGGCCGTTCTACTGAAAATTTTGACCAACGGATTGTCACTCGAAACCAAGCGCCGCCGATGGTGATGGTTTGGGCCGCCGTAACGGCCGAAAGCCGTTAACCGCACGTTTTTTTGTACCGTGGCATCGAGAAAAATGCTCAAATTTATCGGGATCATGTGTTGGAGGGAGCGTTGAAGTCTTGGGCCGCAGATCCTGGACATTTTAACAGGACTCGGCGCCGAGTCATAAAGCGCGCGTCAATCAAGATTGATTGAGAAACAACGTTCCGCGGTTCATTTCCACTGCCCAATGGCCATCAAATTCACCGGATGCAAATCCGCTAGATTTCTCGGTTTGGGGTATTTTGAAGAGCAAGGTTGGGACAAAAAAATACCAAAGTGTCGATCATCTCAAGCAAGCGCAAGCGCTTCGGGAATGGACCAAAATACCGCAGAGCCACTTTCGTGCTGCATGCAATAGCTTTGTCGGCCGTTTGAAGGCCATAATCGCGGCTAAGGGTGTTTAAATATTTGTGAACATCTTTTACTTTGATTCAATAAAATTCAACAAAAAACAAAAATTCTGTGGCGTTTTGTTTTGGTAACACTTCGTGTCAGTCACCCTGTAGTATGCTAAATAATATCTGGAACTCCTCGCAAATCTCCCGGGATCTAAAGCTAACGGTCTTCAGATCTAACGTTCCCAGGTCCCAGGGGACCGGGTGGCGTCTCTTGAAACCTCAGACGATAAATCAAGTTCGTTGGCGGGCGTTTGTAGAAGCCATATGCTTCCCAGCGGAGTAAAGGACAGAAAGAAGAAAGAAGAGATGTTGTCTTGAGGGGGTCTTGCAGGGTTTTAAGAGGATCTTTAGAGGGGACTTGAGGTATTCTTAAGGGGATCTTGATAGGGTTTTGAGAGGATCTTTAGTGGCATCTAGAGAGGGTCTTGAGGTGTCTTAAATTGTCTTAAGGGGTCTTGAGGTAGTCTCGACGGGGCTTTTGAGGGTATTTTAAAAGAGCCCTAATTAGGGTCTTGCAGAGGTCTTGAGGTGGTCTTGAGGGGATTTGAGAGAGGTTGGAGGGTCTTGAGTGGGGTCCTGAAAGAGTCTTGAATGGGGTATTAAGAAAATCTTGACGTGGGTTCTTGGGTGGTCTTTAGTGATGTTGAGTGGGTCTTGGTTTGAAGGTGTTTTTTAGGAGCGTTTCAGTGAGTTTTGCGAGGGTCTTATGGGGGTTTTAGGAGGAGTTTTGGTGTCGTCTTCAGAGGGTCTTGATGGAGTCTTAAGGTGGTCTTGAGTAAGCTTGGCCGGCCTCGCTGTCGTGTTCCATAAATCCTACCGCAAAGGACTTTCCGGGCAGGATCCTCTTCGCTCATGCGAGCTATGTGTCCTGCCCACGACGTCGACATCTCGGTAACGCTCGTAGATCTCATCATTATATTGTCTCCGGAATCGTCCTTCCTCACATACGGGGCCAACAATTATCCGTAAGACTTTTCTCTCGAACGCGGCTAAGAGGTCAGAATGCTTTTTGCTAAGCAACCAAGTCTCAGATCCATATGTAAGTACTGGTATGACCATTGTCTTATATATCAGCAGCTTGGATGTTATGGTTAAGTTTCCGGATTTGAAGAGTCTTGACAGGCTATAACAAAGCCTAGTTGGCTTTAAGCAACCGTGCGCGTATTTCTGGTTCCATGCTGTTATCCGCCGCTAAAGTTGACCTGCGATAGTTAAAGGATTGCACTAGAAATTCGCTATTTGAATTGAGGGACCAATGTTGGATCTTCTTCTCGCAGACGTGGCCACCATGTACTGTGTTTTGCTCTCAGGGTATGTGCTGCTGATTTCGTATCGCCTGCTCTATCTGGATGAAAGCTTTCTTTACAGCTCTTGGGTTTCTACCAACGATGTCAATATTGTCTGCGTAACTGAATGGACTTATAGAGGATTGTTCCTCTCGCCGTTACGTCAGAGTCTCGGATCACTTTCTCCAACGCCAGGCTGAAGAGGACGCAGGCCAGTCCATCCCCTTGTCGGAGCCCGTTATAGATGTTGAATGGGCTTGATAGTGATCCGGATATTTTTACTTGGCTTATAACATTGGCCATAGTCAACCAGTGTCACGTGTCAGTTTATTTGGGATTCCGAATTCTCTCATGGCTTTATAAAGTTCTACTCTGGATATGCTATCATAGGCGGCTTTAGAGTCTATAAAAGGATAGTGTAATGAGTTTTAAAACTCTAGAAATTTTTCCATCACCTGCCTAAGCGTGTAAATCTGATCACTTGTTGATTTTCCTGGGATAAAGCCTCACTGGTATGGACCAATGATTTCTTTAGCGTATGGGAATATTCAGTTTTGAAGGATAGAGGAGAAAATCTTATAGCGGTACTCAACAACGTTATACCACGATAATTGCTGCATTTTGATATCTCCCTTCTTATGTATGGGGCACAGGATACCTCTTAGCCAGTCTTCAGGCATAGCTTCTTCCGCCCATACTTGCACTATTATTTCATGAATTGCTTGGTGTAATATGGGGCCTATTTTATTTTTATTTTTATCAGTTCCGCAGGGATCCCATCAGATTCCGGGGCCTTATTATTTTGAGCTGATTTATCCCTCTGCTAACTTCGTCTATGCTTAGTGGCGGCAGCATAGTATGATCTTCGGTCATTGGTGGAGCCTCCAATTCCTCAGTTAACTGGCCATTTAGCATTTAGTGAAAGTGCTCTTTCCATCGCTCAAAGATGCCTTTAAGATCGACGATCAGATTACCCTATTTGTCCTTGCAGTATGTGCATCGCGGTGTATATTGCGTCATACCACGGACTATTTGGTAGAACTTCCGCGCCTGGTGCGGTCCTTGGTCTCTGTATTGTTCTAGTTCACGTACGAGCTTTTTCTCCCAGCCTGCTGCCTACTACTGTCTAAGATGGAGTCAGCAGTACTAATGACAGTATTTTTATGGCGTATCCATTCCAATTCTCTTCTACGCCTGACATCGCAGCCCCAGGACATATTCTCCCTGCATTTAGAGCGAGTCCTATCGCTGACCGTGTAGTTGTTTCTTGTCTCTTCGGTGCGAAGGGCAGCCGTGTTGACTCGAATCTGATTCGCGGATGCAGTCTTTCGTGATGATGCAATCCGCGCGCGTTGCACTATACCAACAAGATAGTGGTCCGTTTCGACGTTGGCACCTCTGTACGTTCGTACCGTCATCAGGTTCGGGTTTTGGCGGCGGTCTATCAACTCGTGGTCTATCTGGTTACAAGTGGCTCCATCAGGAGATACCCAGGTGGCTTTGTGGATATTTTTACGCGCAAACCTTGTACTTTACATCATACTGAGGGCAGGCATGAAGTTTCCGTTCGACTGATTCAAAGAATTCTTCTTCTTCATCATCTGGGGAATCCTCTGTAGGTGCATGAACGCTTATGAGGCTTATGTTTTTAAATTTGCCCCGCTCGCGAAGGGTGCATAGCCACTCATTTATTGCTTTAAAGCCGATAACGGTTGGTTTCATTCTTTTGCTGACTAGAAACCCCACCCCGAGCACATGATGTCTTGCATGACAGCTGTAATATACGTAATATTCTGATTTTTGTATGACAGCATTCTTCGTTCAAGGCGTCTCCTGGATTGCTGTTATGTCAGCCTTATATTTAGACAGGGTATCGGCCAGCTGGTGTGCAGCTCGAGCTCTATACAGTGAGCGTACATTCCATGAGAAAATTCTTAAAACGTTTAGCCGTTTTCGTTGCCGTGGTCGTCGTCGTTCATCAGTGTATCCGAGGGTGATATTTGATCTATTATTGGTACCTTAAAAATAGGTTTGAAGTTATCTTTAACTTCATCTTCTGTATAAATTATATTTATCAGATTTACCATCAAATTAAAAACCTGTTGTTCTCAAGTCTGTTATTAGTTTTAATTAATTAATTCATTAATCGTCTGAGAAGGTCATTTCCGATGAGACCGTCATAATAACTATGAAATTTATAAATAAGAAAATCTGCTTTCTCAATGGTATTCTTACTTTTTCCGTAAAAGTAGCTTTACCGTTTAGTGTTTATATCTCAGTTGGGTTAAAGGGAATTTTCCACTTAGGATCACATATATTAGGATTGATTATGGAGTGGGTAGCTCCAGAATCAAGGATAAATTTAGGTGGTCTTGTTTTTGATTTTATAATTATAAAGGCAATATTCCGTCCGATGCTGCTGATTGAAAATTTTCCATTTTGTCATGGGTGTAAATTTCCATAGGTTCTGGTGGTGCGTTAAGAAGTGTTCTGTCTCTGGCACTGATTTGGGTACCTTTGTGAGATAGTATGATTATTGAAATTATTTTGTCTCTGTCTGTTTGGTTGTCTTTCGTTGTACCTTTGTGAGTTTGCATAAATTTTATTTTGTCTTTGTTGATGGGAATTGTTATTTTTGGGTGGGTATTGGTTATGTGTGTTAGTGGGTCTTTGTTGTTGGTATTAGTTGCCTGAAATTAATGTTCTGTTCATTCCGCGTCTTATTTCGATATGTATTAACTGGATTGTCAAACCGATTGCTTTTGCAAACGAATTATTAATACCGCTTGAATACGCATATCCTGTTTCAAACAGGATATCCATTGCTTTTTCTATCGTGTAGGGATTTCTACACGCGAGAATAGTTTTCATCGGTTCTGGTTACTTGTTTTTAAATACGTTTAATGTTGTCCTCATATTATTGAGGGTGCATTCATTTGCTGCCACTGCCTAGTATTGTCACTTGTTTGTTGTTGAGATTCCTAAGCTTATTTTTTAAAACATTGTAAAATTCGACACTGTTTGTGTGGAATTGCACGCTTTTAATTAGGTCGTATAGCTCTCCGCAGCTAAGCTTGACTCCAAAGTTATTTTGGAGTACTGCTTGATTTCTGACCAAGATTGTGCCCGACAGTTAATTTCTATGGTTTCCCTAGCTATTCCTATCAGCCTACTTTTATAAGGTTAGAAAATAAGTTTTGCGAAAGTTTGTCATAAGCTTGCAAAACTGGGTATATCCTATCAATTAAATGTAGGAAAATTTGTAAATCGTTGCTGTCCCCATTAAATTCGGGCACATCCTTTAAATATTTTAAAGGGACTATCACTACTGACGATTTTTTTGGGTGAAAAAAAAATTTTATTTGTTTTTGTTCTATTTTTGTATTTGTATATATTAATACGAAAAGTAGTTAGTAGCGCATACGATTATAATAGAACTCGAATCCTAAGATAAATCGCAATGTAAATACTGCATACTAAAAATAAGCACTTTTATGTAGCATACTTTTAGGCGGTAAGACTTTCGACTATTTGAAATGAAACCGCCTCTAAGTTTGAATCATTACGTACTGATCATAAATGTTGTCAAACCGTTTTGTGCGGTTTGTTCGATTTTTGTAAAAGAACATGATTAAACATGTAGTCTATTTTTATAAGATACATACATATAAGTATCGTTAGTTGTAAATAAGGGAATAAAGCTACAATTTTCTGGTATTTTCTCGATATTTCTGTCTATAATATTGGAAGTTTCTGAAAGCTTTTCAATTAGTATAAAAGGTGGAGTTCACTGCAGAGAATTTCATTAGTTAATTGGAATTTAACCAGTGAAGTTGTAAAAGTTATTGCAAAGCGATTAAGCTACTACCTAAGAGAATGATTGTAGAGTACAATTATTATAAGTGTTCTTGTGTACATTAAAAGTTATCACCAGTATAAATTGTGAACTTATGTTATTATTACTGTTTGTGAATTAAAGTTGTTATTAGTTGTTGAATTTTGTAACAATTGGTATCAGAAGTGGGATTTTGCAAATCGGAAGACAGTACAATTTTGCAAATTGTTGAACAATTAAAAAAATTAATTGGTGATTTTCCAATCCAATCCATCCAATACCCAATTCGCCAGAGAAAACACTCAACAACGCACTTCCAGAGTAATTCCTGAATTTTCTAGCAACCAGAAAGGAATATTGAAGACCCCTGCGTTCGATGGCGACACAGCTTTTGAAAATTTCAAAGTCCAGTTTGCAGCTGGTGTACAACACAATGGATGGGGTATTGCAAATGATTCCAAATACCGAGATGAGTTCCAGAAGAATTTTGAAAAAGTTGGACTTGCGTTATGTACAGTCTTATACCCAAATGAAGAAACAATAGCGAGGAGAACGGCTGCAAGAGTTAGAATGGGAAATAACTAAGCTAGCACGACAAGCCTATTGTAGGGTTCCGGCTGGTATCTTGGACGGATTGGCAGTTGACGTGTTCATCAATGCTATTCGAGGTAAACAGATGATTTACGGCAGATATGCGCTTCACAGATGAATGAGGTCCAGCAGCCAGCTAACCTCGTTGCTGCTGACCAGGAAAACTAAGTTACACCAGCTTTACGGGCGTAAGCTGGTGAAGAGGGGAGACAGCCCCAAGGTCACAGTGAACATTGCCAAACTTGGAAAGGACAGCAACAGCTTGGTTTTTGTTGGTGTGTTAGAAGGAAAACCATGTACGTTTACCTTGGATACAGGAGCTTCCAGACCAGTTGTAAATCTCAAAGTGGTGTCCAAACGTCAAGTGGAAAAAGTATTTCGTTATAATTTAAGGACAGCGACGGGTGAAGTTGCAGCAATTAAAGGAGAGTGCTTCTGTAGTGTCATGTTTGGAGGAATACGGTTTTCTCATCAGTTTATTGTGGCCAGAATTACCGATGAATGCATATTGGGCTTGGATTTCATGACAGAGCACGAGATGTCCCTTGATCTAAAGAACCACGTGTTAAAATGGCGTAATGTGAAAGTACCCTTGCAAATAAATGACAACCAGAGTGGTGGGCTAAGAGTGATTGCTGAAGAAACAGTGGAGATACAACCGATTTCTCACACAAGGTGAACGGTGATCTTGGGGACAGTAAAGTAGGAATAGTGGAGCCCACCAACTTCAACAAGAACGGATTGCTATCGGAAGAACTCTAGTGAAACTCCAGGCAAGGTGAACGGTGATCTTGGGGACAGTATAGTAGGAATAGTGGAGCCCACCAACTTCAACAAGAACGGATTGCTATCGGAAGAACTCTAGTGAAACTCCAGCCTAAGATACCAGTGAGAATAATGAACGTTAGCCCATCACCGAAAGTAACAAGAGAAGGAACAGTCATTGGCAAGACTTGCCAACCTGTAAAAGTAAAGAATACGCCACTACATCTGAGAAGGAAGCAGATAATTCATTCGCTGTGTCAACATCTTCCAGCAGTATAGAAACAAGCAGCAGAAAAAGCGCTAGAGCAATTTGCCGACGTGTTTGCTGTCAGCGACAACGAGATGGGTAAAACTAATATAGTACGATATCGAATCGATACAGGAAATGCTAATCCAATTCGACAGGAGCCAAGATGATTACCATAATCAATACAAGAAGCAGAAACTCTGGTTAAGAAGATGGAACGCGATGGAATAATAGAGAAGTCCAAAAGCCCATGGAGTTTACCTATGGTACTTGTTCAAAAGAAAGATGGTTCAACGAGATTTTGTGTGGACTATCGAAAACTGAACGATGTCACCAAGAAGGATAGTTATCCATTACCGCGTATAGACGACACGTTGGACACCTTATCTGGAGCCAGTATCTTCAGTACATTGGATCTTAAAAGCGGATACTGGCAGGTAGCAATTCATGACGACGACAAGGAGAAAACAGCATTTACTGCGGGAAACAGCTTGTATCAATTTTCTGTAATGCCGTTTGGTTTATGCAACGCTCCTGCTACGTTTGAGCGGTTGATGGAACATGTTTTGCGAGGCCTTAGCTGGAAGACATGTCTAGTCTATTTGGATGACATGATTGTTTAATGAGCTCGTGAATAATCTTCGGCAAGTTCTGGAAACCATAAAAGCAGCACGATTTTTTTTATATATAGAGACTTATTGCCAAGGGAGGACTCCCTGAATGACTTGCGTCACGGCAATAAGTTGGGCTAAGCCCTTTATTAAAATTCAAAATAAAATAAAAATCGAAGGAATGTGATTTACAATATATCACATTTCTCACGTTTGTAGCCGGTTTCAATTTATTTTCTCAGAATTCTCTCTGATTCATTGAAAAAGCAATACGAAAAACGAAAACGAATTTAAAACGACGCGAGTCCACATACTTTTATCAATGAATCATGGTCAGGGAAAACTACAAAAATCCTTGACCAAGAAAATATAACAAATTATAAAAATAATGTAAAAAATACTGATAAACAATTTTTTTTTTTTTTTATTAATAAAAAAAACTTATGAAAAGTTTGTAAAATTTGTAGAAACGTCTTATGAAGCCCAAACATTGGCTAGCTCTTTTTGAAATTTCATAAATATGTTCTTTCCAGGAAAGATCACTTGATACTTTTAAACCAAACAACTTAAGTGAATCTGATCTCGCAATAGGGGTACCATTAATAACAGGTGGAACATAATGTTGAGTTGTCTTCTGAGAAAAAAGAGAAGACTGGAATTTATTTGGGTTAAATTCTACTTTATTAGAAATGCCCCAATCAAGAATGATTTGAATATTAGACAGAATAGTCAAATTCATCAATTCACGCGAACCACTCAAGCGAGAATTACTTTCTTTTTGACTGACAAACTCAATGGAAGCCGATAGTGTTGTATTATCAGCAAATGAATGTATACCACAGGTTGTAGAAGACAATAGGTCGTTGAAATATATCAAGAAGAGCGTGGGCGACAAGGATGACCCTTGAGGCACGCCAGCATTGATCCCATGTGAATCTGAAGATATACCATTTAATACAACGAATCTTATTAATAAGACAATCATGCCATACTATATCAAAAGCTTTAGCAATATCTAAGTAAACAACGCTTATAAATAAGTAAATAAGTAAGTAAGTTGAATTAAGCATAAAACATTTATGTCTCGTTTCACTTGCTGGGTTCATTTGTGTGTGAGCTAAGATTTCTCTCTCTCTCTCTCCACCACCAAAACCATGCCGACTGCGCAGCTTACACCGCACACAGTCATTAACAAGAACGATGGTATCTGATGCTACTGTAAGGAATTAAAAAAATTTATAAGGGCCTTGCGGCCGAACCCGAGCCCCGATCACTACCAAATTTTAGAAAAAGTGTTGTTTATTGGGTATACACATGTTTGTAAAATTTGGAAAAAATCGGGTAATTTTTTTTTAAATTTGTATGGGAGCCCCACGAACCCGGGGCCCGATCACTTCCAAATTGTAACAGAAAGTATTGTCACTGGAAATACACATGTGTACAAAATTTCAGGAAAATTGAGTTTAAGGAAGTGCGTTAAAAATTGATAGTTAAAAAAAATTTGTATGGGAGCCCCCGGGGCCCGATCGCTTCAAAAAATTTACAAAAAGTTTTGTCCATCGGAGATACACATGCGTATAAAATTTGAAGAAAATCGGGAACTTTTTTCATAAAATTTGTATGGGTGCCCCCCCGACCCAGGGGCCCGATCTCTCCAAAATGTTTACAAAAAGTGTTTTCCAGCGGAGATACACATTTGTATAAAATTTTAAAAAAATCGGGTAAATTTTTTAAAATATTTGTATGGGACCCCAAATCAAATTTTAATAGAAGGTATTGTCACCGGAAATATACATGTGTGCAAAATTTCAATAAAATCGGGCTATGGGAAGTGGGTTAAAAATTTATCAGAAAATCTGACCAGCCAGCCAGCCAGCCACCCAGCCAGCCACGTGCACGCGAAGTTAATATAGAGAATTTAAAAATGTAAAGCCGTCCAACAGTGAATGAGACAAAATATCGCCAAAAAGAGTTCCAGATATATGAGAGTACTGGAAACATTACTAAAACCCTACGAAAGTAGTTACATACAATAATGACAATACAGCTTACTTCAATTGAAAGCGAAAGGACATTCATATACCTATTTGTGTACTTATGTATATATTTTACATGTTTAAATAAATTAAATGTTGTCTTAAAACGCACCTTAATGTTATATTTTGAGTTTTCCCGGGATTCCCGGGAAATTTTATTTTAAATTTCCGATTCACGGGAACAAAAAATAGCCGGGAAATGATACCCTCTAGTGGGCACCCATACAAATTTTGTAAAAAATGTATTCGATTTTCTTCAAATTTTACCATGCATGTGTATCTCAAATTGGCAACATCTTTTTCCTGCATTGGAGGAAAATTACCGGGGGCCACCTCGTGGAGGTTTGATCGCACTTCCACCAGCCAGAGATAGTTACGAACACCTGCAATTCTAGAGCATTCGGTGTTATTCCCCCTATTCTGCTGATGGCTGACCGACACATCGACACAAGCCACATAGTCCTTTCTTATTTGGTAATAATTGCTAAAATATCTGTTTTTGAGGTCGGGCCTATTTCAAAGTATGATCTTTTTTTCACGCATCACATGCGACTCGCGACACGTGCGAAATCAAAATTGGCCCTTGACATTGAGCTGCTCCAAATTTCAGCTCTCAAGGTCGTGCGAAATATGGTTAAAAAGGACGCGATGGCGGCGTTTCCAAACCCACATGCGAAACGCAAAACACGTCACAAATGGAATATAAAAAATTATATTTTAGTCTTAGACATTTACAAAATTTCAGCTCTCTAGGTCGTGTGGCGGATGGTTAAAAAGGACTTCAAAGAAGTCGAAAAAAAATTCAACCAATTACAGGCGTCACCCGCGGAATATAAAAATATGCTATTCTGGACTTAAGACACTCACAAAATTTCAGTTCTCTAGGTCCTGTGGAAGGTGCTAAAAAGGACCTCTAAAAAATAAAAAATAAATTTCAGCCCATCACACGCGCCACTCGAGTTACGAAAATGCAAGTCAACAAACTTGCTGATGGCACAATTGTGTTACTTCGCAACTAACAATAAAGCGTCAATATAGCATTCCGGTGTTGCACAAGTGCAATTCGGCAAACTTGCTGACGGCACAACAATAAAGTGTCGACATAATATACATCGTAAACGGAATGCGGTGACCTTTAATGAATAATTCTTAACAATATAATAATTGGAGTAGAAACTGTGTGGCAGTCGTTTTTAAATTCTCTATATTAACTTCGCGTGCCCGTGGCTGGCTGGCTGGCTGGAGGACAGCCATACCAAATCTTGTGATAAATTTTTACGCCACTTCCAAAAGCCCGATTTTATTGAAACACATGTGTATCTCCTTTTTGTAAAAATGTAAACATTTGGAAGTGATCGGTGCTTTTCAACAGCAGAAGCGAGAACTTCATCAACAACTTGATCAGAGGAGACCAGAACCCACAGTGGTAAAAAGTATTTTATACATAAATGAGTTTTCCGGCGATAAACAAGAACTGACACAATTTCTTACTTGTGTAGACATCCATCTGGCAGGCACCCATGAGAATCAAAAGGTGGAAGTATTCAAAGCTATCTACAACTTTAAAATAGTAGGAACAGCAAAGATTTTGTTATATACGATGCCACTAGCATCGTGGGAAGACACCAAGGACCTATTAATGCAGCACTTCCGGCCTGTGATAGATTTCAACAGCGCACTCATAAAAATTAATAACTTTAAGGTAAATACTATTCTTGAACTATGTAATAGAATAGACTGTATAGTAAAATAAATTCATAAATACGCATTGTCGAAATTAACAAGACCGAGATTTTTAATTCTGTAAAGCAATTAATTGTAGTTAAAGTGAAAGAACAAACAATTGGGCTATGGAGATAAGAAATGAATTTGATTTAAATAACATTTTGTCTATCCAGTCACATATATCCCAGATAGTGACTGGAATTTAAATTTTTAAATAATAGTTTAAATAATGTCGCTAACCAAGCTGGCAGGCAATCGAGAAATGTGAACACAGAGAGAGCTGGCAATTATAGTAATAATGGATCATTTCAAAATAGAAATTCAGGACAGATAGGTCAGCAGTATTATGAAAACAGAAACCAGAATCACAATAGCCAAGATAGAAATTTCAACAATAGATCAGTACAGAACATAAATCCAAACAAAAATAGACCAGGACAGAACAGATACTTTAACAATAATAGATCAGGACAATCGGGACAATATTCTTTTTAAATTCTCTATATTACGGTACGCGAACCCGTGGCTGGCTGGCTAGCTAGCGGACAGGTACACCAAATCTTATAATCAATTTTTAACCCACTTCCTAAAGCCAGATTTGATTGAAATCTTGCGGACATGTGTATTTCCCATGACAACACTTTCTATTTGGGGCCCCTCGGGCCTCGAGAACGGGTGTTTCCCATACAAATATTTTACAAAATGTACCCGATTTTCTTCAAATTTTATACGCATGTGTATCTACGATGAACAATCCTTTTTGTAAAAATTTGGTAGTGATCGGGTCCCGGGGTCCGGTGCACCCATACAAATTTTATAAAAAAAGCTACCCGATTTTCTTAAAATTTTATACTCCAATAGACAACATCTTTTTGTAAAAAATTGGTAGTGATCGGGCATCGGGGTTCGGGGGCACCCAGACAAATTTTGTAAAAAATTTACCCGATAACTTCCCAAATTTGTTTTTATAAATGTTATCCGATTTTATTCAAACTTTGCACATTGTGTATCAATTAGAGAATTTTCACGAAAAATTGTAAAACAAGGAACTTAGCTTGCTGCCGGTTGAGACACAACCTGTTTTCGCCAGTTTTGCCAGGTCTTCTGAGAAGTATTCAGCCTGAATTTTCTTAGTATGAAAATTTCAGCTTCGTATTCTTCTTTTGCTTCCAGTGCCTGCCTGCATATTCTATAATGCCTCTTTGCATTGCGGCAGAATCTCCGAATGTATGCAATAAATTGCCGTAATCTTATGAATGACCCTCTGTGGTCTATAGATTTATTTAATGATTCCTTCCTTCTACAGCATGCCAGAACTGTTTTAACCTCTCGATAGCCCTTGCCTTGCTTGACGGGAATACATGCCGTGGAATTGTAAGAGTGTTCAGCATTAACAGTTGTTGACGAAAGTTTTGCCACCTGGTGTGTAATTCTTGGAGTACAGCAGCATCCAAGTCTAATTTGAGCATCCAGAGTTCTTGTAACATAATTTGCATGTGTTGCTGTAGTTATAACTGGATTTATTAACCCGAGTGGATCATATGAACGCGCCGTGTCTGATAGGATGGAGCGTTTGGTTGTATGCTTGTTTTCTGAAAAACTTGTTTTTATCGCGAAATAGTCATTTAATGGATACTAGGTCATGCCCATTGATGTTTTGCATGCAGCGTCAAATTCCACTCGAAGCTTGGTTGTGGTACTTTCGGGTTTTAGTAAACAATTGTGAGGAAGGAAGAAGTGATTAGAAGGAATATCTCTTGACTTGATTTCCTTCATGTGTCCAAGATCGATGTATTCTTGCATAAATGCCCTGTATTATTGGTAAGGATTTTTTCTAATTTAATTTCGATAGCAAAAAACGGCGCAACGCTGTTTCCTTTGATTCCCCTAAAATGGTTGGGGGTTGCGAAAATGGTAAATCGGCCGTCTATTCCTCTTACCGTATTTTTTTGATAGTGTTCTTCACATTTATGTTCTGCGGCGCTAAGTTTTCTCTTCGACATCGACGCATCTTCTTTAATTTTCCAAAATTTCTCCAGCTGCTCATGTAAATCGTTCTTAGCGGAGACAGTGTTAGTTTGCCCAGGACTACCCATCCCATTGTGGTATTTTGAAGTGTAGGTAGATTTTTCCCAATTTTCACTTGTCCAACACACATGAGTTTGGAATATAATTCCGCGCCAAACAAAATATCAATTTTCTTAGATTTGCTGAAGTGAGGGTCAGCTAATTTTTTGTTTGCTTGTACCTTCCACCCAACGATTTTTATGTCCTGTCGTTGTATTTGTATTTTTGGACTGAATTTTGATTGTAGTTCTAGTATGAGATTTGGATTTCGATGATCCTATTCCATCTATTTGCAGTTGCTGGGATAGCCCCTTTAGATTTAGATTCGCAGAGATAAATGAAAGCTTGGAGCCAGAATCAAGTATTGCCCTACTGTGTTTTTCTGACTATTCAAAATGTTGATCCTTGCTGTTGCTAGAAAAACGCAGGATGTTTCTACATGAAATGCTGCATTGGTTGATGGACGCTGAATATCCTTGGAAGGATTGGAAATGTAATTTCCCTTGGAGCACTGAAGTGCAACAGAGTATTATGTTTCTGTTGGCACCATAAACAGTGTCCCGATTTGCAGTCGCGGTATGCATGACCGGACTTTAAGCAGTTTAGGCAGAGCATTAGTTGTCGTACATTTTAATTTTTGAGGAGACATTTGTAAAAACCTCTTCCATTTGGTTAATATGTGAGAGATGCCCTTACATAGGTGGAACGTCCTTTCACTTTCTGCTGTGATTAAACAATTTGACTTATTGTTTAATCTTTGTAAGGGTCCTTTCCTTCTATCACCAAGGGCTTCTAACATTTGGAAGCGTTTCTCCAAAAACGTTAGAAATTTTGAAACCTGCGGAACTTCACGTGGATTGGACAGGGATTGTTCAAACAAACGATGACTTTCCGGATACAACTTCTGTAGCATCATATGTAACACTAATGCATCCCAACTGGATGTTTCTATGCTAAGGTTTCCAATAACAAGTATTGCTTCCCTCAATCCATCATGAATTTTTTTATTTCACCTGCGAACACTGTGCTAAGAACCGGACCGGCAAAGCCGCAAACTTTTGAATAAATGCTGAGACGATTAGACGCATATTTTCGTAGCGGTCCTTGAGAATTGTCCAGGCGGTTTTATTGCTTTCCCCGGTTCTCGGGAGTTGTTGAATCAGACGTGCGGCATCTCCTGTCACGTTTGCCCTCAAGTAATACATCCTGCGTGAAAGCCCTATACTTGGCTGATGTATTATTTACTGGAAGAGTTTTGCAAACTGCCTCCATTGTAGATAATCTCCACTGAATACTGGCAGATTTATCCTGGAAATGCTATCCCAATGAGCCTAAACTGCATTCGATCGTTGGTCGAAGTAGGCAACTGACTGTGTTTTATCTAGCTCGACAATGATTTTTGGAATGAGTCGTTTAAGACCTGCTACTGCAGCGGATTCAGCTCGAATCCGCCTTTGTTGTGACGTTGCTGCATCAAAAAAAAGTGTTCATTTTAGGAAGGGTGGATGTTTATTGGCTTGTTTCGTCAATCATTTTTTCCAAACGTTCCTTAAATTGGTCGTTCATGTTCTTTACTTTCTCAAAGAACTTCACTGTGTTATAAGTTTTGATGGTTGTGTCGGCCCAAACTTACGCCTGAACTCTGTCGGCCGAGATCTACGCCGTTAAACACTATTTGATAATAGATAGACTGTGTCGGCCCAGTCTAACGCCTTAAAGATCGAGTACTAGAGCTCTAACCCCTGGAGGGGGAAACTCTGTACTATGCACCGATCACGTCGGGGTCATCAAATGTTTTGTATAGCGATCAACTGTTGTTGTCCGCTTTTGGAATTAAAACAACGCTGAATGCTATCGTTTATTTCTTAAAAACCATTTTCTTTGTAAATCTAATACATATATAAAAATCTCGTGTCACGGTGTTTGAGGCTCAACTACTCCGAAACGGCTCGACCGATTGTTATGAAATTTTTTATGTATATTTAGTAGGTATGAGAATAGGTTTAGGTTTAGGTTTAAAGTGAAAAAAAATACCGCTAGGTGAAAAAAAAAAAAAAAACAAAAAAAAAATTTGAGAACGACTGGACTGATTTGGCTATGGTCCGAACATTGTTTTTGTGGTAGTATTTATGAAACGATTTGGCTCAAATTCACACCATATGATATTTAAATAAAAAGAAAAGCGTTGACAAAATTTGGACCGTGGGCGTGGCGTCAGTGGGCGGTGGTCAGCGGGATGGGGCAGCCGGGAAACGCGGGTGTAAGTGGGCGTGGCGTCAGTGGGAGGGGGTCAGTGGGATGAGGCAGCCGGGAAACGCGGGTGTAAGTGGGCGTGGCGTCAGTGGGTGTGAGGTCAGTGGGTTTGAGTTCAGTGGGCGGTGGGTCAGTGTGTATGAGGTCAATGGGTGGGAGGACAGTTGGTGTGAAGTCTGTGGGTGTCAGTTCAGTGGGCAGTGGGTCAGTGTGTATGAGGTCAATGGGTGGGTGGTCAGTGGACGGGAGGTCAGTGGGCGGGAGTCAGTGGGATGGGGCAGCCGGGAAAAGCGGGTGTAAGTGGGCGTGGCGTCAGTGGGCGGGTAGCAAAGTGCCCGGGTACAGCTAGTTCTCTATATTAACTTCACTTGCCCGTGTGTCGGTCGGTCGTCGGTCGTCTGTCGTGGAATCTTGCGATCAATTTTTAACCCACTTCCCATGGCCCGATTTTATTGAAATTTTGCACACATGTGTATTTCCGGAGACAACACTTTCTATTAAATTTTGAGGCCCCTCGGGCTGCGGGGTCGAGGGGCTCCCATACAAAAATTTGAAAAAATTTACCCGATTTTCTTCAAATGTGTATCAAATGTCAATCAAATGGCATCAGATATTCGTCGCCCTTTATGGACTGTGTGCGGTGTGTGCTGCGCAGTCGGCATGGTTTTGGTGGTGGAGAGAGAGAGAGTGAGAAATCTTAGCTCACGCACAAATGAACCCAGCAAATGAAACGAGACATAAATGTTTTATGCTTAATTCAACTTACATTTTTATTTACTGAATTTTATTTTTATTGATTTCGTTTTTTGTTGTCGATATCAACTTACAGATAGAACAACAAGTTTTCGCAATATTCTGTCATTTCGCGTTTTCATAAATTAGCTCAGAGCTGTCAAAGAGCTCTCAAGATAAATGCTCGTGTTTTTTTATTTGCTCAGAGTATGAGCGTGCTTTAAGTGCTCAGAATAAAATGATCTGAGCATTTTCAATTTTAACATCTGATGTCAAATGTCTGTTTCGATGATTTTCGCCTACAATTAAAAAAAAAAAATTACCCAGGATCGAGGGGCTCCCATATCAATTTCTGCGATTAGAGAATTTAGATGAAAAATTTTAATTTTTATGGGTTGTTTTTTTATTTACTATTTTAATCTATCTATCTATCTATCTATCTATCTATCTATCTATCTATATATATAAAGTAGAAAATTTATTTGTATATTTGTATATATACTTGTGCCTAACTAGCTCTGGAACGCCTTGACCAATTTCGGCCAAACTTGGTATACATATTATTTACTATGTGGAATCAAACATAGGGGGTGGGGGGTTTTTTGGCTGGGGGAGGCGTGGCAGGCGATTTTATGGTCGGACCCACCGTTTTCGGTATAACCGAGACGAATAATGCTGGTAGTACACTCCTATGGGTGAGTTATATTCCCGCAGGGGGTGGCTGTTCGATATTAGAGTTGATTCTATGGTTTTCGGGGTCGCTGGGTTGAATGGTGATGGTAAGACAGCTCTAGGGGGTTGGGATCGATAACGGAGGGGGAGGGGGGTGACCTATATAAGGGTCGATTCTATGGTTTTCGGGGTCGCTGAGATGAATGGTGATGGTAAGACAGCTCTATGGGGAAGGGTGGATAACTGAGGGGGGGGGGTGACCGATGTTAGTGTTGATTTTATGGTTTTCGGGGTCGCTGTGTTGAATGGTGATGGTAAGACAGCTCTAGGGGGAAGGGTCGATAACTGAGGGGTGTGGGGGGGGGGGTGACCAATATTAGTGTCGATTCTATGGTTTTCGTGGTCGCTGAGTTGAATGGTGATGGTAAGACAGCTCTAGGGGGATGGGGTCGGTAACTGAGGGGGGGTGACAGATATTAGTGTTAATTGTATGGTTTTCGTGGTCGCTGAGTTAAATGGGTAAGACAGCTCTAGGGGGATTGGGTCGATAACTGAGGGGGGGTTGAACGATGTTAGTGTTGATTTTACGGTTTTCGGGGTCGCTGAGTTGTATGGTGTTGGTAAGACAGCTATAGGGGGATGGGGTCGATAACTAAGGGGCGTGGGGGTGGCCGATATTAGTGTCGATTCTATGGTTTTCGTGGTCCCTGAGTTGAATGGTGATGGTAAGACAGCTCTAGGGGGATGGGGTCGATAACTGAGGGGGGGGGGGGGTGACAGATATTAGTGTTAGTTGTATGGTTTTCGTGGTCGCTGAGTTAAATGGTGATGCTATGACAGCTCTCGGGGGATGGGGTCGATAACTAAGGGGGGGACCGATGTTAGTGTTGATTTTATGGTTTTCGTGGTCGCTGAATTGCATGGTGATGGTAAGACAGCTCTAGGTGGATGAGGTCGATAACTGAGGGGGTGACCGATATTAGTGTTGATTTTATGGTTTTCGGGGTCGCTGAGTTGAATGGTGTGATGGTAAGATAGCTCAAGGGGGATGGGGTCGATAACTGAGGGGGGGGGCCGATGTTAGTGTTGATTTTATGGTTTTCGGGGTCGTTGAGTTGAATGGTGATGGTAAGACAGCTCTAGGGTTATGGGGTCGATAACTGAGGGGTGGGGGGGTGACCGATGTTAGTGTTGATTTTATGGTTTTCGGGGTCGCTGGGTTGAATGGTGATGGTAAGACAGCTCTAGGGGGATGGGGTCGATAACTGAGGGGGGATGACTGATATTAGTGTAAGTTCTGTAGTTTTCGGGGTCGCTGAGTTGAACGGTGATGGTAAGACAGCTCTAGGGGGATGGGGTCGATAACTGAAGGGGATGACTGATATTAGTGTAACTTCTGTAGTTTTCGGGGTCGCTGAGTTGAACGGTGATGGTAAGACAGCTCTAGGGGGATGGGGTCGATCACTGAGGGGGGGTGACCGATATTAGTGTCGTCGTGTCTATGGTTTTCGGGTTCGCTGATTTGAATGGATAACGTAAGACAGCTTTATGGGTATGGGATCGATAACGGAGAGGAGAGGGTGGCCGACCGACCGACGACGACCATATGTTATGTTATGTTATGTTATTGTTGGTGGGCTGAGAAGCCTTGAGCACTGCGACCTTAAGGTCTATTGTGCGTCCCAGATGTCTACCACATTATGTGGTGGCCTAGTCCTTTTATAAGTGCCAATATATCCGCCAGGTCGATAGGTCTGGCATTCTGCCATAGAACTGTATGAGCCTTGAGGTATCGAAGTCTTTTCCGGGTGAGGGCATCACATATAAATAGTATGTGTTCCGGCGTCTCCTCTGCCTCGCCGCAAAAGCGGCAGCGATCTGTCTGAGATTTCCCCATTTTTGTTAAGTGGCCATTAAATGGACCATTTCCTGTCATGTACCAGACAAAGGATCTCAGTGTTTGTCGGTTTAGCTTGATTGCTTTGTTTATATTTTTGATGTTGTATTTGAGAAGCTTTTTGGTTTGTTTCATCGTAGTTGATGATTCCCATTCAGCCTCGATGGCGTTGTTTGCCCACGCTTTCATCTTATTTTTGAGGTGGCTTTTGCTGAAGGCAATGCTTGGCTCGGGGCCAGTGAAGGTCTCTTCCGCGCCTGCTCTTGCGCAGAGGTCTGCTGTCTCGTTCCCATAAATGCCTGAATGGCCTGGGGACCACATCAGGTTGACCTTATTGGTTTTTGCCAGTTCGTTTAGGTGGCAGTAGCAGCTCCACGTTGTTTTTGAATTGAAAACCGGGCCTTTTAGCGCTAGTAAAGCGGCCTGACTATCGGAGATCATATAGATCTTCTATAATTTCTCTTTATACATTGTAACGAAGTTGGTTAAATACCACTTCGCTACAAACCATATGTCTAAAGTAATTGCTGTACAAAAAAAAAGCCCAGTCACTCGATATATAATGCAAAATTAACCTATTTTGCATTATATCAATTTAGCGCAATACGAGTGTACTAGGCCGGTATGCAGTACGTATAAGGTTCAATCCGGCGGTTGAACCAACGAAATTATTTTTTTGCGGGAAAAGGGTTTTTCGCCCAATGAATGATAGAAATTTATCAATGATATTATTTATAATCAAATAATTTTTCCAAAAAGGGGGAAAACAAAATTCCCAAGGAATTCAACTATTAAGACACACTTATATGCTCCAATCAATCAACAAAAACTAGAATAGAACATACTACGGCACGGTAGTAAAATCTATTCAAGAGTAGACTATACTGCGGCAAGGCAGCTATACCTACTCAAAGGGAAGAAAGCGTTGTGGTTCACAGCAAATTCCCCCTTTACCGACAGCTTTTCGCTGACTACTGTTCTCCACGAACAGCCCCTTTTTTGGTGACAAGGCTAGCCGAGTCATATTAATGTAACACGTTGCCGAGGTTGTAAAACCAGACAACTGTGCTGCATTATATACTCGTACTTTCTTTGTCTAGGTCAATATAACAAAATTGTCAAGGTTGTAAAACCGGGCTAATTTTGTTGTGTTGTACACCCATACTTACTGTGTCTATTGCAGTATAGCGAACGATCGAGGTTGTAAAACCAGGTAGTATCGCTATATTGTAATTAACAAGACACTAAGCAGTCCGCTTGCTCCCAGTGTGGTAGCTATCCCCCGGACCTCGCTTGCTTACTCGTATAGTAATTCACTATACCGCGCTGTTCCGTAGAACGCTGCTCGTGTGCTCTAGTAGCAACCACTTAAAGAGCAGAAGCCGCCCATCAACCCCCTTTTCCGCAGTCGAATACTCTCGGCTGCAATCAAGTTCCCCTGGTTTCCCCGTACCGAGTACGTACAAACCAACGTATCGTAAGTTTATTTAAGTATATTTATATGTAAGTACGTATAGACTAAGAGATCAAGAAATAAAGAAGAATTGTAATTTTATATCGAAAACCAACAATCTTTTAATTTGTAACGACGAGCGAGAAGGAGAAAGAACCCTGGGTGACCGGCGAGCGTCACCCGAGCAAAAGACTGTTACAAATTTGGCGCCCGAGCAGGGACGACTAGAATAGTCGTATCACCGTCCGACCAGAAATTAGATAAGCATATGTATTAGATAAGCATATAATACCAGACAACTAGAATAGTTGTATCACCGTCCAACCAGCAGCTAGACAAGCCTAAAATACCATACGATTAGAAAAAAAATCGTATTACCGTCTAACTGGAAACT
Organism: Nephrocerus scutellatus; assembly: GCA_947095585.1. Classification (NCBI taxonomy): domain Eukaryota; kingdom Metazoa; phylum Arthropoda; class Insecta; order Diptera; family Pipunculidae; genus Nephrocerus; species Nephrocerus scutellatus. The sequence goes on along the minus strand of OX352764.1, from coordinate 63,279,232 downwards.
ATTTAAGCATATAAAATATATATATATACCCGAGCCGACAACCCGATAACCGAGACACCCACCAGGTAGCCGAAAGTAGATTGGTGTAACAATTTATTGGTGAAGGCGTCACCACTGACAATAGACTGAACACCAACCGGGGAGTGTCCAAATTCAGAAATTAAACACATCTACCTTTCAAATGGCTACACTAGAGCCTGAGATTAATGCCTCTGCGGTATACTCTCTCCGCAAAGAAGAACTAGTCAACGAGTTGGAGCGTCGTGGCATCGACTCCACAGGCACTGTTGATGAACTACGGAAAAGGTTAAGCGCTGAGATCAAAACAACGAAACCAACCGAAAAATTAACCCCGACCAAAAAAGGAAGCGAAATACCGGCCATCATCTACCCAGAAGTAGATACAGGTACTTCACAGAAGAAAACCGAAATGAAAGAGGAATTGCGCGTAGCACAGCCGACTGGTCAGATTTACGAAACCTCGCCCAGGATGTACGCAGAAGTAGATGCAAGTACCGCACAAGCAGTAGATGCGCGCTCTCCACCAACTTTCGCATACCGATTATCCGACGCAGACATAATGGACAAAGTACGAAAATGGAATGTGAGGTACGACGGCGGTACAAATAATCCACTGGAGTTCTTGGAACGTGTTGAAGAATTGGCCGAGTGTTATCAAGTACCTCTCGATCGCATCGTCCGGACTCTTCCCGAGTTGCTGAAAGGGAACGCGTTGGTGTGGTACCGGAATAGCAAAGAGCTATTAGTTAATTGGAAAGCATTTAGCGAGGAACTGCGCCGTTTTTTTTTACCACCACGTTTCTACACCCAACTACTGGATCGCATTCGGAGTCGTACACAAAACCACCGAGAAAAGGGCAAAGAATTTCTCACATCGATTCAAGCCCTGATGCGATGGCATACCACCATGACCGCTGAAGAGAAACTCGATAGAATCTATGACAATCTACGACCCGACTACCGGCATTACATCAAGCGAAGGGAGTTCAGCACGTTGTCCGACTTAACCATCCTGATCGAAGATTTCGAATGTTTAATGGCAGAACAACCTGTCTCACGACTCACTCAACCGCAAAATCGGCCATTGCCACTCCGTCCCGCCGTTCCGCCATTTCGTTCTACCGCACTGCCATTTCGTCCACAAGTACAATACAGTCAACCAGCACCGCAACCCGTAGCCACATCACAGCAGCTGCCCATCCAGTCCGCTCGACCAATTCTGCCACTAGATCTAATAGCAAATAATACAATATACCCGTCGCACACCAGCAATGTCACACCATCGTATCAACCAGTGGCCAACGATGTAACACATTTATACCCGTCGCACACCAGCAATATCACACCATCGTATCAACCAGTGGCCAACGATGTAACACATTTATACCCGTCGCACACCAGCAATGTCACATCGTCGTACCAACCAGTGGCCAACGATGTAACACATTTATACCCGTCACACACCTCCAACGCCACCCACGACGATGTAACACAGTCATACCATTAAAAGACAGCAATTAGAAGACAGCATTCCTTCTGTTCATATATTTTTAATATAAAATCTTTTTGTTATTATCATACTTATTACTTATTCTACTTATACTATTATCAAACTTATTACTACTATATATTTTTCTACTTACTACTATTATACTTATTACTATTAATTAAACCTACTTATTACTATTATAAATTACAATACTTACTACTATTATCACACTTATTACTATTATCATACTTATTAAACTATTAAACTACTTATTACCGATTGTTACTCTTGCTCAAAGAAAAAAAAAAGACAAAAAAAAAAAAAAAAAAAAAATACAAAACCACAGAAAAGAAAAACACAAAGAAAAAAAAAACAACAAAACACACACACACAAAAAAAAAGGAAGAGAAACCCTGTATAAATGGAACTATTATCACTAGACATAAACTTAAGCATATTACTATTAAATGGGAAAAAAAAAAAGAAAGAAAGAAAAAAAATAATAAACCCACCCACAGTTTTTTTGAAACACACACACATCTTTTTGTAACTCATATAGGTGTCGGCACGAGACAATAAAGGTCGCAGACCACCCCAAATATACCAGAAAAAATAAGTGACCACACCATATGAGAACATTTTTTTTATGTATAAACATTTTTTACTTTAAAATACCAGATATATACATATACATATCTAGATATATAAACAAACTGTATTAAGAAAACCGATAATAGTTATAAGTTATACTTATCCAACCAGTATATATAAAAAAAAAAACCCCCATTGCTAGCCTATAAGTGTGTCTTATACTTTTTCGCACCCCGAAGTAGGGGGGGAATGTAACGAAGTTGGTTAAATACCACTTCGCTACAAACCATATGTCTAAAGTAATTGCTGTACAAAAAAAAGCCCAGTCACTCGATATATAATGCAAAATTAACCTATTTTGCATTATATCAATTTAGCGCAATACGAGTGTACTAGGCCGGTATGCAGTACGTATAAGGTTCAATCCGGCGGTTGAACCAACGAAATTATTTTTTTGCGGGAAAAGGGTTTTTCGCCCAATGAATGATAGAAATTTATCAATGATATTATTTATAATCAAATAATTTTTCCAAAAAGGGGGAAAACAAAATTCCCAAGGAATTCAACTATTAAGACACACTTATATGCTCCAATCAATCAACAAAAACTAGAATAGAACATACTACGGCACGGTAGTAAAATCTATTCAAGAGTAGACTATACTGCGGCAAGGCAGCTATACCTACTCAAAGGGAAGAAAGCGTTGTGGTTCACAGCAAATTCCCCCTTTACCGACAGCTTTTCGCTGACTACTGTTCTCCACGAACAGCCCCTTTTTTGGTGACAAGGCTAGCCGAGTCATATTAATGTAACACGTTGCCGAGGTTGTAAAACCAGACAACTGTGCTGCATTATATACTCGTACTTTCTTTGTCTAGGTCAATATAACAAAATTGTCAAGGTTGTAAAACCGGGCTAATTTTGTTGTGTTGTACACCCATACTTACTGTGTCTATTGCAGTATAGCGAACGATCGAGGTTGTAAAACCAGGTAGTATCGCTATATTGTAATTAACAAGACACTAAGCAGTCCGCTTGCTCCCAGTGTGGTAGCTATCCCCCGGACCTCGCTTGCTTACTCGTATAGTAATTCACTATACCGCGCTGTTCCGTAGAACGCTGCTCGTGTGCTCTAGTAGCAACCACTTAAAGAGCAGAAGCCGCCCATCAACCCCCTTTTCCGCAGTCGAATACTCTCGGCTGCAATCAAGTTCCCCTGGTTTCCCCGTACCGAGTACGTACAAACCAACGTATCGTAAGTTTATTTAAGTATATTTATATGTAAGTACGTATAGACTAAGAGATCAAGAAATAAAGAAGAATTGTAATTTTATATCGAAAACCAACAATCTTTTAATTTGTAACGACGAGCGAGAAGGAGAAAGAACCCTGGGTGACCGGCGAGCGTCACCCGAGCAAAAGACTGTTACAACATTCTAGTGTGCAGGCTTCTAATGCTGTTGTTTCTGCCTGGAAAACGGTTGGGGATTTCCCTAGGGGTATTCGTAATTTGAGTCTGGGTCCGAATACCCATGCCCCTGTTCCTGAGTTCGTTTTGGATCCATCTGTGTACCAGATAGATTCATGATTGGGGAGGTTATTTATGATATTTTCAACTTGATTGCGGTCCGGTACTTTTACTGAGAAGTTCCTTTGGAAATTAGTTGTTTTTATCATTGAGTCTGATTGGAGGACGAATTCGCTTCCCAATTCGATTTTTGTGATGATGCTTGTATGTCTTGGTCTATTGAATTTGGGTTGGTTGGTTACCTAGAGTGCGATGGCTCTTGCTCCCGCTTCAATTTTGATGTGTAAGTGAAGAGGTGTGAGTCCTAGTATTTTTTCTAGTGCTGCTGTTGGGCAAGTCTTGATGGCTCCTGTTGCATTAAGACATATTAATCTTTGAATTTTGCTGAGTTTTGAGCGTGTTTTCCACTGCTCTGTTTTTGGCCACCATATCAGGGCTGCGTAAGTGAGCCTAGGCCTGATAATGCTTTGGTATAGCCATAGAGAAATTTGCGGGTTTGCTCCCCACGTTTTGCTGAACATGCGTTGCCAAGTGAAGTAAGCTTTGTTAGCTTTGTTGGTGATGTATGATATGTGGGAGTTCCATGTTAGTTTTTGGTCAAACATTACCCCCAGGTATTTTGCTTCAGGCATTATTTGGAGTATTTTGCCTTGGAATCTTAGGACGGGTAGAGTTGTTCTCCTTCTTTTTGTGAAAACGGTGCATACGATTTTATCTGGGTTGACACTTAGGTCTGCCTCCCGGCACCATTCGTTTACTATTTTGAGAGCTAATTGCATGCGCTCTGTTATCGTGCTTTCGAATTTACCTCGAACCAATAGGACTAGATCATCCGCATAGCCAATATTTGTGATAAGATTATTCTTAAGCCTGTCTAGCAACTGATCCATCACCAGTAGCCACAAGAGTGGTGATAAACCGCCTCCTTGTGGGCAACCTCTTGTTGCCGCTATTGTGATGGTTTCGTCACCAAATGAGGCCCGAATTTCCTCCTTGTGGGCAACCTCTTGTTGCCGCTATTGTGATGGTTTCGTCACCAAATGAGGCCCGAATTTTCCTACCCCTTAGCATGCACATGACCCAACCTATGATAGAGGAATCTATTCTCCTTGTTCTAGCTTGTGCTTGAATTACTTCGAAGTTAGTGTTGTCGAAAGCGCCTTGGATGTCGATGAAGGCGCATAGTAACATCTCTTTGCTTCGGAGTGTATCTTCGATTTCAGTGGTCAGCTCGTGGAGGGCTGTTTCTGTTGATTTCCCAGCTTGATATGCGTGTTGGCTGGGGTTAATTGGATTTGATTGGAGTATATTAGATCTTATATAGTGACCTAAGATTTTTTCCATGGATTTGAGAATAAATGATGTAAGGCTGATAGGCCTGTATGACCTTGTATCCTCGGGGGATTTCTTCCCTACCTTTGGTAAGAAAATCACTTGTACATCTCTCCAGCACCTTGGTACATATTCTAGGCTATAGCTGGATTTATAGAGTTTTACGAGTAGAGATTCTAATAGGTGCAAACCGCGTTGTAGGAGTATCGGGTATATTCCGTCTCCTCCTGGTGATTTGTAGGGGCCGAAGGAATTTACTGCCCATCGAATTCCTTCAGTGGTGAAGATTTTGTTTGAGCGTCTGTAAGCTTCCGCGGGGATAAGGTAGAGGTTTGTGTTAATGTCCTCGTTTTCTTCTTGGTTGCCTAGTATTCGGCAGTTGGCGAAATGACTTTTTATTAGGCAGTCAAGAGTTTCTAGTCTGTTGGATGTCAATTCACCGTTTGGTTTTTTGACTGATCCGAGTGGATTTTTATGGTCGAGAGAGAGAGCTTTGTGTAGTCGACATGCTGTTGGTAGTTTGTCAATACTTTCGCAAAATTCTCTCCAACTGTTCCTGTTGCTGTTTCTTAGTGCAGCGTTATATCTAGTAAGGGAGGTTCGATAGGCCGTCCAGTTGTTTGACCGTTTAGCCTTGTTGAAAAGTTTTCTGACCTCTCTTCTTTTGGCCTCGAGATTCATGATTGCCTCGGTAAGGTCGTTTGCAGTGCTATCTAATTCGACGGCGACCATAGTTTTCGGGATCGCTGAGATAATAGTGGTGTATAGAATGGTACTCGGCGACCATTTAGAGACGAATTTTGGGGTGAGGACATTGTTGCCACTACTTAAAATTGGAAAAGGTAGATTAGTAGCCGTGTTTTATGGATATGTTAAATATACATCGATTTTTGATATCTGCCGCAGAACTAATAAATTCTATTTATCCGGCTGTTTCTCAAAACTATAACCTTTTGAACCGGTTGCTTGAAGGGCCATGCTTTGCTACCAAAATGGATAAAACCACGAAATACACAATCAAATACTTGCCATCTTAATAGGCGTAGTCACTGAATATAAGTGTATCGATACCGTTGTAGATACTGATGAGGAATAAAATATCTTACTGAGTTCCTTAACTCACTTAATTCGTCTGGATTGCCACCACCACCATCGTCTTACAGTTTAATCTCCAATTATTTTACTACGGATTCTCGACTCGCCAATACTTTTCAACGGCACAAGACTGTGCGTAAAAGAGATGCCGGGAAATATAATTGAAGCGACTATCTTGACAGAAAAGGGACAGTGTGAAACAGTTTTTATCCCACGGATAGCACTCATTTCGACGGTCGGACAGTTTATTAAGAACTGATTTTTGTTAATAAAAACTAAAATTTTACCTTATAGATTGATATCATTCTTTTTTCTACCCCTGCCTAATAAAAGATTGGGATGAATAAATACCTGGGCAACGCCGGGTAATCAGCTAGTATTACATAAAAGCCTTTAATCGCTTAATGACTATTCCTAAAGCTAAAATGCCTAATTGACAATTGTATGTGGGTTACAATAAAAGTAATTAACATAATGCATTTATGCCGTATTAGGTCAGTATTGCAAATAATGAATAAGTTTTTAAATCGAAAAAAAGATGTACAATTGGGTCGTTATTGTAAATAATGCTCCGATTGCTTACATCGTATTATTTGCTGTTAACACAGCCGATAATGCTATTGGCGGTATTGCTTAAGGCAGTGGCTGATTGCTTGAATCGCATATCGTAATATGCAACAATATTTTTGCCGAATTGGTGCTTTTTTAAAAAACTTTTGAGTTTGGTAAGTTAATTCTTTATTGAAGTTATTAAAGAATAAAAAATAAATTCTAAAACTAAACTGATATTTTTACGAAATTCAGGCTTTCCAGTTCGTAAAGAATTTTGCAAATAAAACACAACACAAGTTTATTAATTTACAAATAATAATAATAATAATATTCGGCGCGACAGATCATTGCGGTCCAAGGCCTTGCTTCTTGCAACCATTTGTGTTGAGCATGTATATTTTTTGCACACAAATGGAGGGGACCTACAATTTAATGCCGGATTCGAACGGCGAATTAAGAAGCATTAACAAGTTATTACTCTCGGAACGTTTGTCACCCATTCGCGAGAGGTGGGACACCGTGAAAAATACTTTTGGTGTTACTGGGATTCGAACCATGAACCCCCTGCTCAGAAGTCCATGCTCTTATCCACTGAGCAACGGCGCCCACAATGTACAAACAACAACTTTAATAATCAAACAGTAAAAATAACACAAGTTCACAATTTATAATGGTGATAACTTTAATGGTACACCAGAACACTATAATACTTGTACTTTACAATAATTCTTTTAAGTAGTAGCTTAATCAGTTTGCAAGAACTTTTACAACTTCACTGGTTAAATACCAATTAACTAATAATTTCTCTGCAGCGATCGCCACCTTTTATACTAATTGAAAAGCTTCCAGAAACTTAAAGACAGAAAAACCAAGAAAAGACCAGAAAATTGTAGCCTTATTCCATTATTTACAACTAACGATACGTATATGTAATGATTCATCTTCTAAAATTAGACTACATGTTCAATCATGATCTTTTACAAAAACTGGGCAAACCGCACAGACTGGTTTGCTACTTCTGATGTTGTACCTTGTCAATCTGTCGATTTGAACAACTTTCATTTTACATCTGGGGCTTTGTTGGATCCGATATACTACATCATTAATCCTCTTAATGATCTTGTAAGGGCCTTCCCAACATTGCTGTAGTTTTGGAGACTTATCTTTTCTTCTTTTGGGATTGTAAAGCCAGACCAAATCTCCTTCTTGAAATCCACCACAGTTTGCATGCAGGTCATATAGCGTTTTCAAACGGTTGTTGGCATCCACTATGTTGCTCCTTACTGCAGCATGAACAGCGATAATCCTCTGTCTTAGATCACTAACGTAGTTCTCCTTTGTTGTTGGCTCTACTGGTGGTGATCCAAATTTAATGTCGCCTGGTAGATGAAGTTCTTTGCCAAATACAACCATTGTCGGTAAGTTTTTAGTCGTGTTGTGAGCCGCGCTACGATAACCCATCATAAACAACAATATACAACGATCCCATTCACCTTGGTTGGCATTAACTTCTTTTCGCAGATTCCATCTGAATGTGGATGTAAGGAAGTAGTCATCGTTTTCTTGATGGTGGTATCTTGGATTTTTAAATGGTGCTCCAGCATTGTACTGTTGCATTTTTTCTCTAGTTTTTGGCTGCGGTTCTTTGCTTACTGCGCACATGTCACACGTTCGACACCAGTCTTCCACATCTCTACGGCAATTGACCCAATAGAAGCGATTCCTTACTTTATCGAGTATCTTATTAACGCCAAAATGCGCTCCTGATTTACCGCTATGTAATTTTTCCAGGGTTTCTCTGACTCGGTTTGTTGGTAGTACAATTTGCAATTTTGTGCTTCGATCATCAGCCGATTCCCATTGCCTTACCAGTAGTCCATCTTCCAATCTCAATGACTGCCACTGAGCCCAGTAACTTTTTACTGTAGGACTTGCTGTTGCAATCTCGTGCCATTTCGGTCTTTCACCTTGCTCCATCCATTGAAATATTGGAGCAATCGAATCATCGCGCACTTGTTCCTCCCTTAGCTGCACTTTTGTTCAGCAATCTTCAACTTGTAGTCTTATTTGTGCAACCACTTCAGAGCACTTCTTGTTTCCTTGCCTTGTGCAGTGTTTGCATTGGGGTGCACAAGGTGTTCTGGATAACCCATCGGCATTATTGTGCAGCTTTCCTTTTCGATGCTCTATTCTGAATTTGTATGACTGGAGTCGTTCGATCCATCTGGCCACTTGACCCTCTGGTTCCGTAAACTGCATTAGCTACTTGAGTGCTGCATGGTCAGTTCGAGGAAGAAATTCCTGACCGTATTAACCAAAATCAATGATGTCATCCAAATAGACTAGACATTTCTTTCAGCTAAGGCCTCGTAAAACATGTCCATCAACCGCTCGAACGTAGCAGGAGCGGCATTACAGAAAATTGATACAAGCCGTTTCCCGCAGTAAATACTGTCTTCTCCTTGTCGTTGTCATGAATTGCCACCTGTCAGTATCCGCTTTTCAGATATAATATACTGAAGATTCTGGCTCCCGATAAGGTGTCTAACGTGTCGTCTATACGTGGTAATGGATAACTATGCTTCTTCGTTCAGTTTCCGATAGTCCACAAAAAATCTCGTTGAACCCTCTTTTTTGTGATCAATTACCACAGGTGAGCTCCATGGGTTTTTGGACTTCTCTATGATTCCATCACGTTCCATCTTCTTAACCAGAGTTTCTACCTCTTGTTGTTTAGCAAGTGGTAATCGTCTTGGCGCCTGTCGGATTGGAGTAGCATTTCCTGTATCGATTCGATGTCGCACTATATTGGTTTTACCCATGTCGTTGCCGCTGACAGCAAAACCGTCGGCAAATTGCTCTAGCGCCTTTTCTGCTGCTTGTCGCTATGCTGCTGGAAGATGTTCACATAGCGAACGAATTATATGCTTCCTTTCCAGATCTAGTGGCGTGTTCTTTACTTTTACAGACTGACAGTTTGCGATACAGCTTACTCCCTGTGTCTTGCCAATGACTGTTCCTTCTCTTATTACCTTCGGTGATGGGCTAACGTTCATTATTCTTACTGGTATCTTGGGCCGGAAATTCACTAGAGTTGTTCCGTTCTTGTTGAAATTGGTTGGCTCCACTATTCCTACTCTACTGTTCCCAAGATCACCGTTCACCTTGCCATAAATGATTTTCTCGTACATCGGTGGTATCTCTTCTTTTTATTCTGTGATGATTCTTAGCCCGCCAATCTGGTTGTCGTTTATTTGCAGGGGTACTTCCACATTACGCCATTTTAACACGTGGTTCTTTAGATCAAGGGACATTTCGTGCTCTGTCATGAAATCCAAGCCCAATATGCATTCATTTGTGATGCTGGCAACAAAAAACCGATAAGAAAACCGTATTCCTCCAAACATAACACTACAGGAGCACTCTCCTTTAATTACTGCAACTTCACCGGTCGCTGTCCTCAAATTATAACGAAATACTTTTTCCACTTGACCTATGGACACCACCTTGGGATTTACAACTGATCTGGAAGCTCCTGTATCCAAGGTAAACGTACATTGTTTTCCTTTTAACACACCACTAACAACCAAGCTGTTGCTGTCTTTTCCAAGTTTGGCAATGTCACCGTTTGGGGCTCTCTCCCCTCTTTACCAGCTTACGCACGTAAAACTGGTGTATCTTAGTTTTCCCGGTCTGCGGCTACGAGATAAGGTGCACCTCATTCATCTCTGATGCGCCTATCAGGCCTCTTAACACATTTCACAGGCTGTACTGTAGTGTGTACCGGTCTTGGTTCCTTGCAGTCGCGGAAGAAATGTCCAGGTTTTTGACATCTAAAACATTTTGGACGGGAATCAGATGTAGAATTTCTGCCGTTCTGGAAGCGTCCAGTCTGATCTTTTCGTCAAACAGGGCTTCTATTTGTGTGATGTCCTCCGTTTCCAACTTGCGCAATCTAACTAAATCAGTGGATAAACTGGCTCTAGCTGCTTTGTATTTCAAAGCCGATGCCAACATCATCATTGACTTTCCTCTGGCTGTTGTCCTCAAATGCAGTTTTAATTGCTCATCTCGGATAGCATTGATGAACGCATCCACTGCTAATCTGTCGAAGATACCAGCCGGAACGGAACCAGTTGTTCTTCAGCGCCCCATCCATTATGTTGTACCGCAGCTCCAAACTGGACTTTGAAATTTTCAAATACTGTATTACCACTCTGCCGGTCCAGCTTGCTGTTCATTTGCTTATTTTGCTACTTCATTTGAGAATTCAAATCTTTTCTTAACTATTCACTTTGTTCACTTTGCCACTGCATTTGTTCTTTTTGCTGGTCAAATTTGCTATTCATTTGTTGCATTACAACTTGCAATATGGCCTCCATGCTTGGCACACCACCATTTGCTTCAGTGGAAAACACTTCACCAGCTTGCTGCTTTTCCCCTTTAACGACTTGTTGTAATCGGAGAAATAACCCTTGCTTATTTCTCGCAGTACTTAGACCTCGCCGTCCAAGCTCTTATTTAGGCTCCTGGGAACTATAGGATTTAATGTTCACTGCACTTTCCATTTTATTGTTTAATCTGTTTGAAAAGTCACCAATTAATTTATTTATTGTTCAACGATTTGTAAAATTTTACTATCTCTTAATTTGCAAAAATTTATTGTCTCTCAAATTACGCGATTTGCATTTTAATGTCTTTTGATTTGCAAAATCTCACTTCTGACACCAATTGTTACGAAATTCAGGCTTTCGAGTTCGTAAAGGATTTTGAAATAAAACACAACACAAGTTTATTAATTTACAAATAAAAACTATAATAATCAAACAGTAAAAAAACAACCCATAACAATTTAGATTTTTCATGTAAATTGTCTAATAACCAAAAGTATTCTGAATTCCACTATAAATGCTGAAATACAAAAACACATACGAGGCCCTGCAACCCAACAACAACACAACCCCAATCGTAAAGCAAGCAGCGCTGCCCACAGCTCACAGCGCACAACGCACACAGAACACAGTCTGTATAGTATGAAATGCTCTGATGCCGGGGAAATATATTTGTAAAGTTTCAATAAAATCGGGCTTTAGGAGGTGGGTTAAAAATTGATTACAAGATTTGGTGTGCCTAGCCAGCCAGCCAGCCACGGGCACGCGAAGTTAATATAGAGAATTAAAAAAAAACAACCCATAAAAATTAAAATTTTTCATCTAAATTCTCTAATCGCAGAAATTGATATGGGAGCCCCTCGATCCTGGGTCATTTTTTTTTATTGTAGGAGAAAATCATAGAAAGAGACATTTGACATCAAATGTAAATTTGAAAATGCTCAGATCATTTTATTCTGAGCACTTAGAGCACGCTCATACTCTGAGCAAATAAGAAACACGAGCATTTTTCTTGAGAACTCTTTGACTGCTCTAAACTAATTTATGAAAACACCAAATGACAGAATATTGTGAAAACTTGTTGTTCTATCTGTAAGTTGATATCGACAACAAAAAACGACACCAATAAAAATACAATTCAGTAAATAAGTAAGTAAGTTGAATTAAGCATAAAACATTTGTGTCTCGTTTCATTTGCTGGGTTCATTTGTGCGTGAGCTAAGATTTCTCTCTCTATCCACCAGCAAAACCAAGCAGCGCAGCCGATTGCGCAGCACACACCGCACAGAGTCATTAAAGTACGACGGTATCTGATGCCACTTTATGATATTTAAAAAAATGTATAAGGGCCTTGTGGCCGAACCCGAGGCCCAATCACTACCAAATTTTAGAAAAAGTATTGATTATTTGTGTGTAATATTGATATGTGTGTAAAATTTTAAAAAAATCGGGTGATTTTTATTTTAAATTTGTATGGGAGCCCTACGAACCCGTGGCCCGATCACTTCCAAATTTTAAAAGAAAGTATTGTCACCGGCAATACACATGTGTACAAAATTTCAACTAAAAAACAAAATCGGGCTTTAGGAATTGCGTTTAAAATTGATAAATAAAAAAAAATTGTATGGGAGCCCCCCGACCCCGGGGCCTCCATCGGAGATACACATGCGTATAAAATTTGAAGAAAATCGGTAACTTTTTTCATAAAATTTGTATGGGTGCCCCCCGGCCCCGAGGTCCGAGGGACCTCAAATTTTAATAAAAAGTATTGTCACCGGAAATATACATGTGTGCAAAATTTCAATAAAACCGGGCTATGGAAAGTGGGTTAAAAGTTAATCAGAAAATCTGACCAGCCAGCCAGCCAGTCACCCAGCCAGCCACGTGCACGCGAAGTTAATATAGAGAATTGAATAACACAAGTTCACAATTTATGCTGGTGATAACTTTAAATGTACACAAGAACTCTTATTATACTTGTACTTTACAATAATTCTCTTGGGTAGTAGCTTAATCACTTTGCAAGAACTTTTACAACTTCACTGGTTAAACTACAATTAACTAATAATTTCTCTGCAGCGAACGCCACCTTTTATACTAATTGAAAAGCTTCCAGAAACTTAAAGACAGAAAAACCAAGAAAAGACCAGAAAATTGTAGCCTTATTCCATTATTTACAACTAACGATACGTATATGTAATGATTAATCTTCTAAAAATAGACTACATGTTCAATCATGTTCTTTTACAAAAACTAGGCAAACCGCACAAATCGGTTTGACTACATTTTTGATCAGTACATAATGATTCAAACTTACAGGCGGTTACATTTCAAATTTCAAGTAATCTAATAAGTCCTATGCTATTTTTTAAATTCTCTATATTTAACTTCGCGTGCCCGTGTGTTTGTTTGTTGGTTTGTTTGTCGTGGAATCTTGCGATTAATTTTAAACCTACTTCCCAAAGTCCGATTTCGTTGAAATTTTGCACACGTGCATATCTCCGATGACAACACTATCTATTAAACTCGGTCCTAGGGATTGAGGGGGTCCCATACAAATATTTTACAAAATTTACCCGATTTTCTTCAAATTTTACATACATGTGTATCTCCGATGGACAAATTTAAATTTTATACACATGCGTATATCCGATGGACAACACTTCTGTAAAAAATTTGTAGACCCCGGGCTCTGGGCCCCATGCCCATGGTTCGTGAGACCCCATACAAATTTTTTAACAAAATTAACCCAATTTTTTAAAATTTTATACACATGTGTTTCACCGATGGACAACACTTTTTGTAGACATTTTGGAGACTCCGGTCCCCGGGGTTGTGAGGCCCCATACAGATTTTTTTTAAAAAATTAACCCGAATTAACCCGGGCCCGCCCGTTGGAAAAAAAAACAAACAAAAAACAAAAAAACAAAATAAAATAGGTTCAGAAGTGGTAGGTTAAGTTAAGTTAAGCTTGCATTAAGCAAATAAATAAATAAACAAATATCTTCGATGGACAGCACTTTTATAAAAATTTTATAGACCCTGAGCCCCGGGTTTGTGAGACCCCATACATATTTTTTAAAAAAATTAACCCGATTTTCTTTAAATTTTATACACATGTGTATATCCAAGGGACAACACTTCTGTAAACATTTTAGAGACCCCGGGCCCCATACAAATTTTTTAAAAAAATTTACCCGACTTTTTTCAAATATTATACAGATGTGTATCACTTTTTATAGAAATTTTGGATACCCCGTGCCCCGGAGTCGTGAGGCTCTATATAAATTTAAAAAAAAAATTTACTCGATTTTCTTCTAATTTTAAACACAAGTGTATCTTTAATGGACAAAACTTTTTGCAAAATTTTTAGAGTGATCGGGCCCTGAGACTCGAGTGGTTCCCATGTAAATTCAAATTTCCTTCAAATTTTAATTTCTCCTATTAGAGAATTTATATGAAAAATTTTAATTTGTATGGGATGTTTTTTTTAGTTTTAATTTTTGGACGAGCCTGCACATTGCGATTTATCTAGGATTCGAACCTACTGCGCTACTAACCACTTTTCATAACAATATTATCTGTTCATTTTATATGATTTTATTCCCGGGTGTTATTATCAATACTCAATTTGTAAGTTAATATTTTATTGTAAGTGGAACTATAAGCCAATAAGTGGGTCAATAAGTCCGTGAGTTTTTTAATTTCATGCCCCTTAACTGAAAGGGCAACACTGCTCCTGTCAAGACGTCTCTGTCAGTTGACTCCTGCCTGTTTAAGCAAGCTGCGTCATTTGGTTTATGTTTGACAGCCATTGAAAGCAGACAACCTCGTGAATTTTAACGAAAATGGAAAAAAGTGAATTTCGTGAGTGACCACTTCAAAGGAGTGTTTGGCGATGTTTAGCCACAATCCGAACGACACACCAGAGATCAAGGAACAATCAAGACAGTTGGTTTCTCTGGAGCCCCAGGTCTCCAAAATTTTTACAAAAAGTTTTATCCATCGGAGATACACATTCTAAAAATTTGTATGGGGCCCCACGACTCCGGGCCCTGGAGGGTCTCCAAAATTTGTACAAAAAGTTTTGTCCATCGGAGATACTCATGTATATAAAATTTGAAGAAAATCGGGTTAATGTTTTTTTTAAATTTGTATGGGGCCCCACGACCACGGAGCCTGGGGTCTCCAAAATTTGAACAAAAAGTGTTGTCCATCGGAGATACACATGTATATAAAATTTAAAGAAATTTGGGTCCGAGGGGCCAAAAAATTTGAATAGAAAGTGTTGTATTTGGAGATACAAATTGGTGGATGTGAAATCGGGCTTTGGGAAGCGGGTTAAAAATTAATCGCAAGATTCCACGAAAAACAAACCTACACACGGACACGCGAAGTTAATAAAGATAATTTAAAAATAACTTTTTCACACCCCCATAGACGAAACTAACTTCGAAAGTAGCCTTTTTGCACTCTTGATAATTAACATATAAAATAATTTTGTTATTTACTGCAGTCACAGAGAACACACATTCTCAAAGTAATTTTGCATTGTGCATAACCAGTTTAGCAGAAAACCCGGTTTGGTCGTGTGAAAAATAGCGTACATTACTCGCAGAAAAGAGCTCATCGTGCTCGTTAAATTCCAGCACTCGGCTACCGCCTCGTTCTACAAGCTTCTTACTCGCACGATAAACTCCACTTTCCTCGCTCGTTATGTAATATATAATCTGTTTGTAACAATCTGTTTGTAACAACTGTTTGTAACAACTTTTTATTGTTACAGGTCGCTTCAAAACATTATACCACAAATTTGCAGAAGTTGAACACTTAAGCTTAAATGCTGATCGTGAGTTTGATTGGGTTAATGCACAACAAAAATACATACGAAGAAAACATACCTTTCACTGAAGAAATGATTAATAGTTAGCCTACTCCTACACTGAAAAAGCTAATTGGGATACTTTTAACTTTAAACACAATTCACAATTTTTAATATTATCACCAATGTTCCAATGTACCAATGTACACGTTC
Organism: Nephrocerus scutellatus; assembly: GCA_947095585.1. NCBI lineage: Eukaryota > Metazoa > Arthropoda > Insecta > Diptera > Pipunculidae > Nephrocerus > Nephrocerus scutellatus. The sequence continues at coordinate 63,263,198 of OX352764.1, read as the reverse complement.
TGCAATAAAAAAAAGAGATAACAAAAGAATTAAATAGGTACAAAAAAAATAAGTCATAATTTTTGTCAAAGTGTTATAATTTGTTTCGAAGTATTTTTTTTAAGCTCTTTAAAATCTCAGTATGGTCTTAAAAAGACTACTAAAACTTTCGTTTGATGACAGTCTATTAGAATCTAATGTCATTTGAAATATATTTTTTTTGTAAATTTGTAATAGCAACTGTTTGACTTGAAGGTTTAAGCGACACCTATATTGAATCTTAATTTAAGTACCATCGCTTAAAAGAAACATAAGTTGAATTATTCGATGTTAATTTTGTGACATTATTTTAATAATAAATTAAATAAATCCATTCAAATATCTACAATGTATTTATGGACGATTTGGGAATGATGTATTTTTTAGATAACAACGAAAATATTTGTTTTTAAGTTTGAAATTTATACGAGTAACTCATGGCATGGCTACCTGTATTTTCTTCCTCTATTTTCCAATTTCCTACTTCAAAAAAATATAAAATGGAACAAAAAAAAAACGAGCGAGGGACTTCAATGACAATGATTGTCGACTTACAAACGGAGAGTATGTATCCGTTACGCCTTTTAAAACTCTTCTGTAAACTTTGTATTATTTGTTATCAAATGTGCTAATAAATACGAACACAAGTAATGATGGCTAATCAATGCTGACACCGTCGTCAACGAAATTTGGAGCCGGTCTATAAAGCCATGAAGTTCGTGCATTCAATTTCAGTACAATTCCAATATCGAATATAGAACGTTTAAGCCTTTTTGGTGAGCTGCGTGCATATACTCAATTTTTGTAATTTTGCGGTAGATTTAAACAAACTCGAAAAAAGTTCGCGATTATATATTTTAAAAAACATTATCGACAGTTTACCCACAAGAAAGTTTTCTAAAAAAACAAATAATTAAATGTTAAGGTATTGTTTATTTACAGAGGACATACGGTTAATTACCAGATTTCAAGAAATTCGTGTACAATGATAAACAAAATTAAATCTGTGATGCTATGTCCACTTTCATATTATATTTTTAACATAATAATATATGACTTCAGTACATTAGCTAACAACATATTAAATGTAACTGTGAAAAAATATTTGCTCATTGTGCCAACATATATAGAGGTAGTGTTAAAAAACGGCACAGAGTTTCGCAACAACCTTCCAGAAAACATAGATCTTATATTAAAAATGTACAAGAAGTGTTTGAGTGTTCTGGCAGAGAATAAAAAAGTGCATATATATTTATCACACGAGTTTATTAAAGTAAACGTAGTACTAAACAGACGATCATTACATATTTAATAAAACCTAAGCTCTCTATTTCCAATAAATAAATAATATGAGAAATATGCCCTTGATTATTGATTTGGATTATTCCTTTAAAGAGCGTACACTAATGACTATTTTGGACATGTTACACATTTGCAACACAAAGAAAGGTATTTGGTCAATCAGAATAATCATGTTACTAGGCAAGGATGTGCTTTGGATAAGCCACTACCGCTTTTTTGTCTGTCCTTCGTGTTGTTTTGCGTGGAAGGAGTCTATGAAAGTTACTATAATTGGCAAACAAGCTAAAACAATGTACAACCCACCACTGCTCACTTTCTATGAGAACACACATAGCCATTAAATGCCCCAATCATTTAAAAAAACAATAATTATTGTGGTGGTAGATGATCGCAAAGTCATTATCTACCGACTAATCTATGTATGTATATTTGTTTTTCTTTTTCAATGCTTATTGCATATAAACAATAGCACAACAACACACATTTGAAGTATGTTTTGAAACATCAAGTAGATCAATCAATTATAAGCAATCAGGTAATCAGTTAAATAAAACTGTTATATGACTTTAATAACTACTGGAATCAAAATTCAAGGGAAGCATTACGAGTGTTGTTGATATCAAACAGCCAATAATTTTTAAATCTGTTTTTGGTTTCTTTAGACGATTTAAGCCTGATGGTATCGTTTAAAAAATGCTGTTTATTTAGATAAGATCACTTAGTTAACACGGTTCACATCGCACCTTATTATAAATTATGTCAAAGTATAAATCGTTATTGTGGAATATATGTACAGGGTGTTTTATTATATATAGCTGAGTAGGCAATGAGTTCATTTAAAACCCACATTTAAATTATTTATTCATTTATGCAGCAGATACGAATCACAAGTCTACAGGGTGCCAACGACTGATAAATTATTAGTATAGCAAAACAACTATCGAACACAACTGTACTTTATTTGATTATCTCACTATTATTAAGAAAATTGGGGAAAAGTTTAAAAAAAGGGTTACGGAAGTAGTGCATTGCGCACATTAGGCAAGCTGTGCGTGAATCATAAAGTTCATTTTCAAGTATTTATAAAATAAAACACGAGGAGATTGTCGATCTCTTCGTATTTTATAGCTTAAATGAAAATTATTGAAAAAAACCTGAGTGGTCTACTGCTTTTATGGTTTTCACTAAGCAAAACTAAAATCCACTAAAATTATTTATTATTAGCACGGTACCCTTAATAATGCTACCAATGAAGTACACTTACACAGGACACAGTAATTTTTTAGAGCTTATATGACTCTAGTTGCTTAGCCAGATATATGGGACACTAATATTGATTTACTTAAATTACATGAGCAGAACACACGTATGGCCTTGAAAAGTAAAAGCAAATGTTTACTTAAAAAAATGTAGTATTATTCAACAAAAAGAATATTTTTTTTTGTAAATAGTATAGTAATGCTATCATCAATTTTACACCGCGTTATAGTAAAATTTAATGATTTTAAATGTACATTACCACCCGAAGGTTTCCGGATCGTCACACATTAGAAAAAATTGTCAGTGGTTGGAACGTATCTACAATAGTTCGAAAAGAAAAAGTTGCTTTAGTTAACAATTTCATCACAATCGGTAAATTTTACTTACCAAATTTCTTAAATTGACACAAGTAATACAATGTTTTGCAATGTCAACAGTCTTGTGTGTAGAATTTTAATTAAATTGTAACCTTGCATAAAATAAAAGTAGGTATCTATGTATCTATTAAAAAATAGCTACAAAAGACATCCACTACTTGCGGTAAAAATGTTTTTATTTCGTAATTTATTCTAGCATTTCCTAAGATTGCAGTTGAAGTTAGACTAAGCATGCATCCTAAACTAATGCTAGTATTAACATTAATAACAATAACAACTGCAAAGCATTATCATACACATATATAACCATAAAAAAGAGTACCATAACAATATTTTTTTTAAAAAACTAGATATGCATGCTAATTAATCACTCATTTTCTGACTGAAAACACGTGACACGGAGTCGTGTTTTTAATATTTGTCAACTTATTGACATGGGTACTTAAATTGGTATGTGTATGTCACTTGATTATCGCCGTGATGAATCAATTACAAAAACCAATTACACTGTTGGCTACGACACGTTTAGACTTCCGTTGAGTAATATCCATTGAAATGCTTCTAGCAAGTAATAAATGATACGTAATATAAACAAAACCATTAATATTTTTGTTTAGTCGAACGAGCGATGAACGAATGTATTGAATCTAGCCATGTCGCCGCCATTAATAGCGCAATTAACCAAGCAACTGCGGCATTATCAATAAGCGAAAATGCTGGAGTAGCAACTATGCCAATGCAAACATTCGGAACTTTGAATTCCAAAAACCATACAATTGCCATTGAACCAAAACGACGCGTTAGCATTGCTTCGGATCAGGTTACAGATTTTCGTCATGGATACGAGAATTATGGATTCGAACAAAATCCTAGACGTAAAATTTCCCAGGTAAGAAAGAGTACATTAATATTGGAGAACATTTATTCTTTTCTAATTTAAACGTTTTAGACATCTGTTCATTCTCATACTGATATTGGACCGGCAAGAAGAAAAAGTATTTTAATTAATTCGGGGCATGACAACGAATCTATCCATAGTCATGGATCCACGCATAGCTACGGTAAGAAAACTGTATCACGACGTTCTTCAAATTTTATACACATGTGTATCTCCGATTACAAGAAAAATTTTAATATTTTTGGGCTGTTTTTTTTAAATTCTCTATATTAACTTCGCGTGCTCGTGGCTGGCTGGGTCGTCAGATCTTGTGATCAGCTTGTGACCCACTTCCCAAAGCCCGATTTTATTGAAATTTTGTACACATGTGTATTTCCGATGACAACACTTTCTATTAAAATTTGGGGACATATAAATTTTTTAAAAAATAAACCGATGGACAAAACTTTTTGTAAAATGTTTGAGTGAACGCGCCTTGGATAGCCTTGGGTAGCCCATATAAATTTTTTAAAAATTAGCTCGATTTTCTTCAAATTTTAAACACATGAGTATCACTGATGAAAAAAACTTTTTGTAAATGTTTTGGAGTGATCGGGCCCTGAGGCCCAAAGGGTTTATACCCCAAGGTTTATATCCTCGAAAGGATTTGTTATTAATTTTCGTTTTCTCTCATTGGAAACATTAATCTCTAGTTTGTCTAAAATGGCTTTCTTTTGAGCCTTTATGTTGCCAACAGTTGATTTGGAAATTCCAAATTTTTCTGCCAAAGTCCATTGAGATGTTCCTTTTTCAATTTCTTTCAAAATTTCGCATTTCTTACTCAAAGAGAGCTCCACTATTGATTTTTGTGACGCCATTTTGAATCTAAAAATATGATTGCCTTAGTTATTTAACGAATTGTAAAATTTTATGTTTCTCTTACATTTTACGTTTCTCTCACTGCTTCTTATTGATGTATGAATGTTAAAAGCACTCGTCCATTGAAACTAGAAACTTAGAATCCTGCAGCTACTCACGAACGAAAGAAACTGAGTCACATATACATGCAAAACGATGAAAGACGAACGATCATTGTTATTTTGTGCGTTCTGACATATATAGCGGTAAAGTAGTGCATGAAACACGCTGTACAATTTGCAAAACCAGAAAATTGCGATAAACTGACGATTGTATGTAAACAAGCACTTATTGATCTTGGCCAACTTACGCAAGTCACACATAAGACAAATGTGCAAATTTTTGGCCAGGTTCCAAGATACGCAGGTGTTTTCGTGAGAATTTGTATGAAATTGTTTGGTGCAGATAAAAACTGGCCACAGGAACAGGTGACCAATTTATAAGGATGGCCAACTTCACGGCCGTTTAGCCGTGAATAGGTAGCAGACAGATATGGTTACTTTCACATATATAATATTAGTATAGATACCCTTCTCATAGTTTCTCCAACGTTACTTATAAAACTACAAACTGATTTATATAAAATTTTCAATGTATATTATTGGCTGGTTTTGGAAGTTTATTGGCCTATACATATACCCACAGATAATAATATCAGTTATACAGATGTCGCTTGCCCATGCATTGAATTGAGTAAAATTGATTTTTATTTGTCTGCTCGATTTGCCTGATTGACCATCTTCGAATAAATTGTACTTGAAAATTTTCAAAAAATCTGTGATCCATTTTATTACAAAGTACTTGAGTGTAGAACTCAAATTTTATGTGTCGAAGTGAAATACAAGTTCAATTGTTCGTAGAAGAGTAAATGAAACTTAATATTAGATTTGTGTATATGACTTTTTTTAGTTACATAAAAGTACTCGATTTTCTTCAAATTTTATACGCATGTGTAACTCCGATGGACAACACTTTTTGTAACAATTTGGTTGCTACACTCTGTGTATGATAAGGGAAGTTTTTATGCAACAGTATTTCCGATTGGAGAATTAACAAGAAAAATTTTTATTTTTATGGGCTGTTTTTTATATCTATAATTTTATTTCAAATCTAATTTTTATAAATTGTTTAGAGTTTTCGTGTTTTAGCCTTCGTTAATTTTAAAATCAAAAACGAATCCATCATGGATCGGGATTCTTGAAGCAATGAACCACATATACAATTTTTCCATGTTCCTTGTGAAGATCCACTCAAAACACCCCCAAGACCCCATTCAAAATTCCTCCAGCTCCCCTCAAGTCCACCTCAAGACCCCCCTCAAGACCACCTTAAGAATCTCTTAAGACCACCTTAAGAATCCCCTCAAGACCACACTAAGACTCCCTCAAGACCACCTTAAGACTATATCAAGACCCTCTCAAGCCCCTCTGAAGACCACATTCAAAATTTTCTGGAAATCCCCCAAGAGCTCTCATAAAACCCATCACGATTCAAGATTCCCTTAAGACTAGCTTCAAGACTCTCTCAAGACTCTCTCAAGAACTCAAGACCCTCATTAAACCCCATAAAAACCTACTCGAGGCCACACTGAAGGCTCCTCGCAAACCGCCTTCAAAACTGCCTCAAGACCAGAGCCAAATATTCCGTAGAGACCACGTCAATCAAAACTAAAAAAAACCGTCCTAAAACCTCCTCAAGATGTCTCTCAAGATCCCTCTCAAGACTATCCAAAGACCTGTCAAGTACCTCCCTCAAGACCAACTAAAGACCCTCTCAAGAATCCATTTACGAATCTCTCAAAACCCCCTCAAGCGTCTCAAGACCACCATAACACAGAACTCAAGACCCTTCAAGATCCCCCTCAAGACCCTCCTCAAGACCCTTCTCAATACCACCTAAAGACTCTCCAAGACCCCTAAAATCATCAAGTGTTTCTCAACACCCCCCACAAGACCACCTAAGCACCCCCTTAAAACCCTTAAGACCCTCAAGACCCCACTTAAAAACCTCCCAAAACACCCTAAAGTCTCCCCTGAAGTTTGCTTTCAAAGCCCCCCTCAAGACCACAACAAAACCTTCTTAAGATCTTCTTAAGAACCCACTAGAGACCCTGTCAAAACCCTTTCAAGAACCCCACCAAGACCACCTAAATATTCCCCTTAAACCCCACAAACCCCCCCCCCCAAAAGGCTCTCTTTAAAATCCCTTTAAAACCATCTTAAGACCTTCTGAAGATTCCACTCAATACCCTCTCAAAACCACTTAAAGACCACGCTCAACACCCTCATAAAACCCACTTAAAACCCCTTTAAGACCCCATAAGACCCTCCCACGATGCCTTAAAATTACCCCCAGGTCCACCACGAGACCCCCTCAAAACCATCTTAAAATCTTCTCATGACACAAACAAAGATCCTCTCAAAACACCTCAAGGCCCCTAAAGACTCCCTCAATATGCCTTCAAGACCTCCATCAAGACCGTACTCAAGATCCCCCACAAGACCCCACTCAGGACCCCCTTAAGTTTATCTCAAGATGCCCTTAATACCGCCTTAAATCCCCATCAAGATCGCACTTAAGACCCTCTTAAAACTATCTCAAGATCCCTTCAACACCACCTTAAGACCCCCCAAACACCGCCATCAAGAACCCTTAAGAATCAGCCCCCGAAAAGTCTTCCACAAAAACGCGTACATATAAGCCGACAGAAAGGCAGAAAGACAGAAAGACAGTAAGACGGAAAGATATAAAGACAAAAAAACAGAAAGACAGAAACACAGAAAGACAGAAACACAGAAGAGACAGACACAGGCAAGTTAATATATGTAAAAGCATTTAATTTGAAAGTGATCGGGCACGGGTCGAGGGGGCCCATATAAACTTCTTCAAAATTTAGCCGATTTTATTAAAGCTTGAACACATGTTTAGAGAATATATATATATAAACCATTTTAATTGGTATGGGTTGTTTTTCTTTTTAAATTCTCTATATTAACTTCGCGTGCCCGTGGCTGGCTGGTCAGATTTTCTGATAAATTTTTAACCCACTTCCCAAAGCCCGATTTTATTGAAATTTTTCACACATGTTCCGGTGACAATACTCTCTACTATTATTTCAGAGAGATCGGGCTGCGGGATCGGGGGCCTCTACTAACATTTTTTCCATTTACCGGCATTAGATCATATTATACTATAATGACTGTGTTCTGTATGCGCTGATGAAATGATGCTCTGTAAGCAGCGGAAGTAGAACAAAGATTTTTATACAAAACTGAATGGTTCAGCAATTGAAATGTGTTGTACACTCCGTTGTGTGTGTGCATTCCTAATTTGTGTTTTGTACAATATTACGAATATATGAAGACTTGATTACGCACTCAACTGCTTTACAGCTTAACTCAGCTCAAAAGAAAGAATTTTAGTGGTACTTCGTACGTCGATGTGTGGACGTCGCACCAACCGTGCGCTGTGGCTGCTGTGTTTTTACCACCAAATAGGGAATTTCACCACAAAATCGAATCTCCGATCAGAGAATTTACAAGAAAAAATTTTAATTTATGAATTCGCTTGCCCGTGGCACGTCTGTCTGTCGGTCGGTCGGTCTGTTTGTCGTGGAATCTCTCGATCAATTTTAAACCCACTTTCCAAAGCCCGATTCTATTGAAATTTTGCACACATGTGTATTACCGGAGACAAAACTTTCTATTAAAAACTGGGGCCCTGCGTCCCGAGCGGTGCCCATATAAAATTTTTAAAAAATAGCCAGATTTTCTTTAAATTTTATACACATATGTATCTCCGATGGACAACACTTTTTGTAAAAATTTTGAATACCCCGGGCCGCAGGGTTGTACGGCCACAAACAATTTTTTTTTTAAATTAACCAGATTTTCTTCAAATTTTATAGAAGTATGTATTTCCGATGGACAACACTTCTTGTAAATATTTGGAGACCCTGGGTCACAGGGTCATGGAGCCCCAACAAATTTTTAAAAATAATTAACCCGATTTTCTTCAAATTTTATATACGTGTGTATCTCCGATGGACAAAACTTTTTGTAAATTTTTTGGGGGCCGGTCAGGGCATCAGTAAAATTTTTAAAAACAAATCCCGTTCTTCAAATTTAATGCACATGTGTATCTCCGATGGTAAACACTTTTCGTAAAACTGTGATAGAGCCGGTCGGGGGGCACCCATACCCATTTTTTTAAAAAAAGTACCCGATTTTCTTCAAATTTTATAACCATGTGTAACTGCGATGAACTACACTTTTTGTAAACATTTTGGAGTGGTCCGCCCCGATTTTAAAAAATTATTAATAATAATTATTAAGAAAAAAAATTCTTTAAATTTTATACACACATGTCCTACGGACAACGCTTTTTGCAAAAATTTGGAAGTGACACCAGGGCCGAGGGGCTCCCATGTAATTTTTTTAATATTAACCCACTTTTCTTCAAATTTTATACACATGTTCTCCTATGGAAACACTTTTTCTAAAAACTTTGAAGTGATCGGGATAGGGGGCTCCCAAACAGTTTTTTTTTGCACAAAGTGGTCGCCTGATTAAAGAATTTACACGAACAATTTTAGTTTTTATGGGTTGTTTTTTTTTTGTCTTTTAAACTTTTATTAAGTTATTGTTAATTTATAATAATAATATTATTCGGCGCGACAGACCGTTGCGGTCCAATGCCTAGCTTCTCGCGACCATTTGTGTTGTGCATGTATATGTTTTGGACACAAATGGAAGGACCTACAATTTAAGGCCGGATCCCAACAGCGAATTGAGAAGCTTTCCATGACAAGTTGTTTCTCTCGAAACGTTTGTCACCCATTCGCGAGAGGTGAGACACCGTGAGAAATATTTTTGGTGTTACTGCGCATGCGCATTTCCACTGAGCTACGGCGCCTACAAGTATTGCTAATTAAGTATTTATAATTCACGTCAATGTTACATTTAAATCAAATTTAAATATTTCTTTTATTAATTATAATTATACAATTAATACAGTTTATTAATGTTATTTCATAAATCTCACGTTTGCTTAAAGGATTTTTTCTCAGACACTAGTTTTTTAGTTATAATTTTTTTATTACTTGTCAAATTCCAACCCCGTCATGACCTGCGTATTTTTAAATTCTCCATCGGGATCGGGCTCTGTGTCTAGGGGGCACCCATACAAATTTTATAAAAAAGTTCCCGATTTTCTTATTAAAATTGTATACGCATGTGTGTCTCAGATGGAAAAATACTTCTTGTAAAAATTTGGAAGTGATCGGGCCCCGGACTCCCATACCAATTTTTTTTTTAAAAATGTTCCCGATTTTCTACAAATTTTGTATACATGTGTATCTCCGATTAGAGAGTTTACAAGAAAAATTTTAATTTTTAAATTCTCTATATTAACTTCACTTGCCCGTGGCTGGCTGACTGGCTGGCTGGCACACCAAATCTTGTGATTAATTTTGAACCCACTTCCTAAAGCCCGATTTTATTGAAATTTTGCACACATGTGTATCTCCCATGACAACACTTTCTATTAAAATTTCCCATACAATATTTTTTTTTAACTATCAATTTTTAATGCACTTCCTAAAGCCCGATTTTCCTGAAATTTTGTACACATGTGTATTTCCGGTGACACAATACTTTCTTTAAAAATTTGGAAGTGATCGGACCCCGGGTTCGTGGGGCTCCCATACAAATTTAAAAAAAAAATTACCCGATTTTTTTTAAATTTTACACACAAGTGTATACCCAATAAAAAATACTTTTTCTAAAATTTGGTAGTGATCAGGCCTCGGGTTCGGCCGCAAGGCCTTTATACATTTTTTTAAATATCATATTGTGACATCAGAACACCGTCGTACTTTAATGACTGCGAAATCTTAGCTCACAAATGTTTTATGCTTTATTCAACTTACTTACTTATTTACTAAATTGCATTTTTATTGATGTCGGTAATGGTTGTCGATATCAACTTACAGATAGAACAACAAAACAACATTTGGCGTTTTCATAAATTAGTTTAGAGCAGTCAAAGAGTTCTCAAGAAAAACGCTCGTGTTTCTTATTTGCTCAGAGTATTAGCGTGCTCTAAGTGCTCAGAATAAAATGATTTGAACATTTTCAAATTTGACATCTGATGTCAAATGTCTCTTTCGATGATTTTCTCCTACAATAAAAAAATAAAAAAAATAAAAAATGACCCAGGATCGAGGGGCTCCCATATCAATTTCTGCGATTAGAGAATTTAGATGAAAAATTTAAATTTGTATGTGTTGTTTTTTTATGGGCTGTTTTTTTACGTTCGACTGTCGGGTACTTCTGTCGGTGACTGGCTGGTTGGGTGGTTGGCTGGCTAGCTTTAACGCACTTTTTAACCTAGTTCCTAAAGCCCGATTTTATTCAAATTTAAGCTTTTAAATTTTTATACAAAATAAGAGAAAAATCTGCAGTAAAACAGTAGAACTTATTAGACAGTGGTGCGTCAGTTGCCTAGGTAAAGATGACATACAATTTATTGAACAAAATAATTTTATGATAAACACAGACATTAAAATAGCAGACGGTAGCAGACAATATATTTAAGGAATAGTGTCAATACCTGTTAGTTGGAATGGAACATCCGAAGAATGGGAGCTATATGTTGTACCGTCCCTACAACAAAAAATATATTTGGCGAAAAACTTTGGGAAAGCACATACGTTTGTTTTATATGTAATATCGGGATTTAAACTAACGCAAACAGCCTCATTAGCGGCCAGCCATCAGCAGAGTAGGGCGAATAGCACAGAATGCTTCAGAAATGCATGTGGCCGCAGCTATCTCTGACTGGTGGAAGTGCGATCAAACCTCCATGTAGTGGCCGCTGGTAATTTTCCTCCAGCACAAATCAGCCTCGGATACACTGATAAACGACGACGACCACGTCAACGAAAACGGCTAAACGATTTAATAATATTCTTGTGGAACGTACGCTCACTGTATACAGCTCGAGCTGCACAGCAGCTAGCTGATACCATGTTCACAAATATAATGCTGACATAACAGCAATTCAGGAGATGCGGTGGACGGGGAATGGTGTCTTACAAAAATAAAAATATGTCATACATTACACCTGTCATGCAAGACATCATGTGCTCGGAGTGGGGTTTCGAGTCAGCAAAAGAATTTAACCCACCGTTATCGGCGTGCGAGGCAGATAAAAAAAAAATAATATAAAAAAAACAACCCATAAAAATTAAAATTTTTCATCTAAATTCTCTAATCGCAGAAATTGATATGGGAGCCCCTCGATCCTGGGTCATTTTTTATTTTTATTTTTTTTTATTGTAGGAGAAAATTATCGAAAGAGACAGACAGAGAAAGACAGAGAAAGAGAGCATTTTTCTTGAGAACTCTTTGAATGCTCTGAATTAATTTATGAAAACGCCAAATGACAGAATATTGTGAAAACTTGTTGTTCTATCTGTAAGTTGATATCGACAACAAAAAACGACATCAATAAAAATACAATTCAGTAAATAAGTAAGTAAGTTGAATTAAGCATAAAACATTTATGTCTCGTTTCATTTGCTGGGTTCATTTGTGCGTGAGCTAAGATTTCTCTCTTTCTCCACCAACAAAACCAAGCAGCACAGCCGACTGCGCAGCACACACCGCACAGAGTAATTAAAGTACGACGGTATCTGATGCCACTTTATGATATTTAAAAAATGTATAAGGGCCTTGCGGCCGAACTCGGAGCCCGATCAGTACCAAATTTTAGAAAAAGTATTGTTTATTAGGTATACACATGTGTGTAAAATTTGAAAAAAATCGGGTAATTTTTATTTTAAATTTGTATGGGAGCCCCACGAACCCGTGGCCCGATCACTTCAAAATTTAAAAAAAAGTATTGTCACCGGAAATACACATGTGTACAAAATTTCAGGAAAATTGCTTTAGGAAGTGCGAAAAATTGATAATTAAAGAAAAAAAAAAATTGTTTGGGAGCCCCCCGACCCCGGGGCCCGATCGCTTCAAAAATTTTACAAAAAGTTTTGTCCATCGGAGATACACATGCGTATAAAATTTGAAGAAAATCGGAAACTTTTTTCATAAAATTTGTATGGGTGCCCCCCCGACCCAGTTGCCCGATCACTTCCAAATTTTTACAGAAAGTGTTGTCCATCAAAGATACACATGCGTATAAGATTTGAAGAAAATCGGGTAAATTTTTTAAAAATTTTGTATAGGACCCCCCGAGATCCGAGGGGCCTCAAATTTTAATAGAAAGTATTGTCACCGGAAATATGCATGTGTGCAAAATCTCAATAAAATCGGGCCATGGAAAGTGGGTTAAAAATTGATCAGAAAATCTGACCAGCCACCCAGCCAGCCAGCCTCGTGCACGCGAAGTTAATATAGAGAATTTAAAAAAAAAATTAAAAAAAAAAAAAATAGATCTTTAGGAAGTGGGCTAAAAATTGATCACAATATTCCATCCATCGACAGACATACAGAGGCATGTCGACGCAAATTTAATATAGAAAATTTAAAAAGTATACAATTGGCCTAATTATTTGCCTTTATAAACTCCGTTTGCCTCATAGACCTTTATAATTATGGACCCGAACCCAAAGTCGCCTCTTGATTCACAATGTTCCAATTTATTGTCGAACGATTTAGATTGCTGGCTTGGAGCGTAAGCGTGTTCTTGGCTTGCCAGGAATTTTTTCCCTGCTTACAGCTGTAAGCCTTGGTTCTGGCCACACTTACTCACCTCAGCTATCACTTTTTAAATGCTCTATATTAACTTCGCGTGTCCGTGGCTGGCTGGTCAGATCTTGTGATCAATTTTTAGCCCACCTCCCGAAGCCCGGTTTTGCACACATGTATATTTCCTGTGACAATACTTTCTATTAGAATTTGAGAGTGATCGTGCCGCGGGGTCGGGGGGCTCCCATATAAATTTTTTTTTCATAAAGAGGCATCAGTTAATTTCATACTACAATGACTGTGTTCTGTGTGCATTGTACGCTGTGGGCAGCTGCTTGTTTTACGATTGGGGTTGTTTTGTTATTGGGTTGCAGAGCTTCGTATGTGTTTTTATATTTCAGCATTTATAGTGGAATTCAGTAAACTTTTGTTTATTAGAGAATTTACATAAATAATTTAAATTTTTATGGGTTGTTTTTTTTTATAGAGCTACATCGATCTCTGGTTGGAGCACGCCATCAGATTAGCGTGCCGCTGATGCCAACTTGCATCGCTGCAGGAAGCGGGAGGACCTGCATTTTCTCTCAGTACTACTACTACAGTACTACAGTACTCAGAACAGCTATCATCAAACCTTGCTCCTTAATGCTTCTAGCTTCCACCTTCTATTGAGGCCTTTGTATTTTCGGCTCTAGGTCTCTGGCGGAGCTTTTATCACTTTCCACAGTTAACTTAGCCCATTCTACGGACTCCTTTTGCACCTTGTTTAGCTGCTCGTCGGATTTTAAAAGCCGCATGACGATTTCAGTATATTTGCCTCGCCGGCGGCATGTCACGTGACCTGTTATCGGCATCGCGTTTTGGTTTGTGTTGCTGGTCTCTGGCTTTGGGGCCTTTGGATCCAACGCTTACGTAGCTCCACCTTTATAATTAGAGCCAACGTTCCAATAAGATCTGAATTGAACGGTTAACATAGGTAGTAAAAGTAGTTACTAGTCCAATCAAGTAGGGCCTTCAATTCAATAACCATTCATTTTCGACAAAAAAGTTTGATGTCAGATTGCTCAAATTCTATGGTAAAATCGAGTGCAACAACTTTTATTTGACCAAACTTTTGAATAGACTGGTTCCACTTGTCGATGGAATACGACATCCTGTTATTCAAACTAATAAATGAACTTTTAAAAGAAACTGATTAAATAGAACTCCAGAGAAAGTATTTGGCCGTTTATCTTCGGTTTCGGTTCTTTGGTTTTAGTTACAAATATTCCTATATATTGCTACAAAATTTAGGCTTTCTAAAGGGTTCGGAATGGATTTTGCAAATAAAAACACAACACAAGTCTTTTATTCAAAAAGTGCAGCTTTTATTCCAAAAAGCAAGAGTTTACAAATTCACACTGGTGATTACTTTTTATTTACACAAATAATAATTATATTCACAATAACATAAATAACTCTGCACTTTCTACTTGCATGTACTTGTACTCCGGTAGAGTTTCAGTCGATATCTGTCGATTACTTAACTCCCTGCCAAGCAGTGTGGGCTATTTATACCAAATTCTGTTCTATTTGAACTATCTAGCAAGTATTCTTTCATATAAATCACCATATTACAAGTATGTAAAAGTAGATAGTTCGAATGGAATAAACAACACATATAAGTACATACAAGTGCAACTACATGTATAAGTACATACCAGTACAATTACTATTGGAACAGCAACATATATAAATAATTAACACTACATAATGTTATAGTACCACAATATAACTACATACTTACAACAACATAAAACATAAAAGAATAGTACCACATATTACCACATTAGAACTACATAAAGAAATAGTGGGTAGAATTACGACATCAGTTAGGTTAGGTTAGATTAGGTTAATGTGACTGTCAGTGGAACACGCTTAGAGCAGTAATGGTCCATTTTGATACCACACGGATCAGGAAGAATTTCTTCCAACTACTCTATGTACCAATTAGTGATTCGTATGAAGCGTCGTTGTAGAAGAAAGCTCCCATATGGAGTTACGCCTAGGCTGGACAAGTACAATGAAGATGGATGATGGTCTCCTCTCTCTTCCATGCAGCTTCTGCAGAAGTCATGTAATGTAGGCATATAGTGGAATTGCCATATCTTTTCACACAATTTTTTTTTTAACAAAAAAGAAAAAAACCAATTAGCACTTACCCATGAATAATCCCAATCGTAACGACGACGACAGCGGCGTATCTTGCAACTTCGGCTGAGTATTAAAACACCTGGAAAGAAAAGGGAACAGAAAATGCATATAGTGTCTAATTCGTTAAAAATATTAGCTTGAGACACGAACCCTACCTTTAAAAATGTTTTATTTATATTAAATACCAAAGGTCCGAAATCGCGCCTCTATGAAATAATTGGTGGTCTTACCTTTTCAAAAACTCTGCTGATGCTGACAGCCGCTCTGCCATGCACAATGCAGGCAGTTCTTTTTATTATTTCTGTATTTTCCTCCTATACAAATATTTTACAAAATTTACTCGATTTTCGTCAAATTTTATACTCATGTTTATCTCCCATGGACAACACTTTTTGTTAAAATTTTGGAGACGCCGGGCCCCGGGTTCGTGGGGCCCCAAATTTTTTTAAAAAAAATAACCCGATTGTCTTCATATTTTATATACGTATGTATCTCCGATGAAAAACACTTTTTGTTAAAATTTTGGAGACCCCGGGCCCCATAAAAATTTTTCAAAAAAAATTAACCCGATTTTCTTCAAATTTTATATACATCCGATGGACAAAATTTTTCGTAAAGTTTTTGGTGTGAACGGGCCCTGAGGCCCTAGGGGTGCCCATATAAATTTTTTAAAAATTAGCTCGATTTTCTTCAAATTTTAAACACAGTATCACTGATGTGTATTAAATTTAAAGAAAATTGGGATAATTTTTTTAAAAAAAGTTATGGGGCCCCATGAAACCGGGCCCGGGGTCTCCAACATTTTTACAAAAAAGATACACAAGTGTATAAAATTTGAAGAAAATCGAGTAAAATTTTGTAAAATATTTGTAGGGGAGCCCACCGACCCCGTGGCCCGAGGGTCCTCAAATTTTAATAAAAAGTGTTGTCATCGGAGATATGCCTGTGTTTCAATAAAATAGGACTTTGGGAAGTGGGTCAAAAATTGATCGCAAGATTCCATGACACACAAATCCACAAACCCACAAACCCATGAACAAACACTCAGATAGACAACACTTTTTGTAAAAAATTTGGAGACCCCGGACCCGGGTTCGTGGGGCCCCATAACTTTTTTTAAAAAAATTAACCCGATTTTCTTTAAATTTTATATAAATATGTATCTCCGATGAAAAACACTTTTTGTAAAAAATTTGGAGACCCCGGGCCGGGCTCGGTGGGCCCCATAACTTTTTTGAAAAAAATTAACCCGATTTTTTTTAAATTTTATAAACATATGTATCTCCGATGAAAAACACTTTTTGTAAAAAGTTTGGAGACCCCGGGCCCGGGTTCGTGGGGCCCCATAACTTTTTTTAAAAAAATTAACCCATGCCATTATCCATGATTGGCACATGCATCGAGGAAACTGAAAATGAAATTTTTTAAAAAAATTAACCCGATTTTCTTTAAATTTTATATTAATATGTATCTCCGATGAAAAACACTTTTTGTAAAAAATTTGGAAACCCCAGGCCGGGTTCGGTGGGCCCCATAACTTTTTTTAAAAAAATTAACCCAATTTTTTTTAAATTTTATATACGTGTGTATCTCCGATGAAAAACACGTTTTGTAAAAAGTTTGGAGACCCGGGCCCGGGTTCGTGGGGCCCCATAACTTTTTTTAAAAAAATTAACCGGATTTTCTTCAAATTTAATACACATGTGTATCTCAGATAGACAACACTTTTTGTAAAAAATTTGGAGACCCCGGGCCCGGGTTCGTGGGACCCCATAACTTTTTTTTTAAAAAAAGTAACCCGATTTTCTTTAAATTTTATATACGTATGTATCTCCGATGAAAAACACTTTTTGTAAAAAATTTGGAGACCCCGGGCCGGGTTCGTGGGGCCCCATAACTTTTTTTAAAAAAATTAACCCGATTTTCTTTAAATTTTATATACGTGTGTATCTCCGATGAAAAACACTTTTTGTAAAAAGTTTGGAGAAAATTTAAAATTAGCTCGATTTTCTTCAAATTTTAACACATACCCATCTCCTATTAGAGAATTTACATGAAAAATTTTATTTTTATGGGTTGTTTTTTTTTAAAGCCAATTAAGGGTAAATGAATGAGCATTTAGAGCGCCACGAGTATTGCGGTTGAATTCAAGGAGCGGTGGCATGCAACTGGCTATTTCTCTTGAGCACCGCTGGTGAAAGAAGCGATCAAAGAGTGACAAGCAGGAGACGTTCCTGCGGTGTTCAAGCGAATCTATTGATTTCGCAATGTTTTCGTCACCGTTAAGTTTTATCGCACGGTTTTGTATTCTATCTAGTTGAGTAGAATTTAACGCTTCCAAAACCCAATGCTGTCTCCTGTCGTCTCAGCGAATCCCAAATCCCATGCCATTATCCATGATTGGCACATGCATCGAGGAAACTGAAAATCTCGCAATTCTCGGTATGTGCGTTAACGACAAGCTTCGTTGGAATGACCACATATTTACCGTCGCCAAAAATGCTGCGAAATGCTTAGGTTTTCAAACCCAGTGCAAGAACTATTTCCCTCCCTCTGATCTGGCTACTATCTACAAGGCTTTTATTCGCCCTAAACTTGAGTAGAATTATCATATTTGGTCTGGTGCGCCTAAAAACCACCTTGCATCAACTAGATAGAATACAAAACCGTGCGATAAAACTTATCGGTGACGAAAACATTGCGAAATCAATAGATTCGCTTGAACACCGCAGGAACGTCTCCTGCTTGTCACTCTTTTATCGCTTCTTTCACCAGCGGTGCTCAAGAGAAATATGTAGCCAGTTGCATGCCACCGCTCCTTGAATTCAACCGCAATACTCGTGGCGCTCTAAATGCTCATTAGTTTCCCCTTAATCTCATCTTCGGACGTACAGTTAAGTTCAGTGATTCGTTCTTCAGCCGTACAATACGTATGTGGAATGCTCTGCCAAGCTCTGTATTTACACATCACTATGATCCAGGCATTCAAAACACAAGCTCAAAGACATCTCCTCTTTTCTTCTCCTTTTCCTTAACGCCCACGATGTGCCAAGCATATAACCGAACATAATAAGGGTGCGACCCCTTTTTCGCGTGCAGAAATTATAAAAAAAAAACAGTTTTGCTCCTTAAAATATGAAAAATAATAGTCTGACAATGAATAAATTGTCGCACGTTATAAGCAGAGTACATCTGACAAATGCAAATGAGTATGCAAATGTCCTTAAGGTCTGACAATGGTCTGACAATAATACAATTGTGTGTTCAGACGATTGCCAAATACCTGACAGTTTCATTGTCAGATGGCGATCTGACAATTGTCTGACAATGTGTTTTCTGCAAATATTGTCAGACAAAATTGTAAGTTCACACCGTTGTAAGACATTTAGGACAATTTTTTCACTAAACATCTGAAAATATTGTCAGATGTGGCAATCTATGTGAAACATAGCTTTAGGCGCGTGGGGCCCAAATTTTAATGTGTACAAATGAAATCGGACTTTAGGATGTGGGTTTAAAATTGATCGCAAGATTCCACCACACACAAACAAACAAACAAACGGCTAAGCTCGGCGGACGGGTGGTCCTTGTCACTTACCATTGTCACCACCTTATAAACAAAAAAATTTGTCGTGTCAACTTACTTTCTAAAAAAATGCAAAAAGAGGGGAGATTGGAATATGAAAGGGCTGGATCAAAGGAGAGGAAAAGGGATAACGTCCCTCAGTCCAGATA
Organism: Nephrocerus scutellatus; assembly: GCA_947095585.1. Classification (NCBI taxonomy): domain Eukaryota; kingdom Metazoa; phylum Arthropoda; class Insecta; order Diptera; family Pipunculidae; genus Nephrocerus; species Nephrocerus scutellatus. The sequence goes on along the minus strand of OX352764.1, from coordinate 63,243,810 downwards.
CATCCAGGTCATTCCTTTAATTTTTAAGTTCTCTATATTGGCTGGCTGGTAAATTTTTAACCCACTTCAAAAGCCCAATTTTATTGAAATTTTGCACACATGTATATTTCTGTTGACAATACTTTCTGTTAAACATTGATAGTGATCGGGCCGCGGGGTCGGGGAGCTCCCATACAAATTGATGATTTCATACTAATGACTGTGTTCTGTGTGCGTTGTGCGCTGTGCGCTGTGGGCAGCGCTGCTTGCTTTACGATTGGTGTTGTTTTGTTGGGTTGCAGTGCTTTGTATGTGTTTTTATATTTCAGCATTTATAGAAAAATTCGGTATATTTTGGTTATTAGAGAATTTATATGAACAATTTCAATTTTTATGGGTTGTTTTTTTATTATTAACCTTACAACTATAATAATCTATTCTAAAACTAAAGTAAATTAAAAATTAAATTTTCCCCTTTTTTATAAAAAAGGGTCCGATTGAGTGAAATTATTCAAAAGAAATATAACTCCCACCCGAAAAGAGCAACGGCAATAAGAACTCAGTCTTTTTCAATTTGGCCATGTAATGACATTAGTATATTTCATATATATATTTATAGATTTAAAAGAAAAATAAGGAAAACAAAAAAAATCTACTATAATTTATCTAATTCAATAAAAAATTTGATAATTAAATAAAAAAAATTGACTATTTATATAATAAATTAAAAGTTAAATTATTATTATAATATTTAAGTAAGAAAGATAGAATATTCATGTAATAAAGAATCGAATATTCATATATTTGCTAATAGCAATTAAAGAATTTATATTCAATAGATACTGCTTCTAGTAGTTATTATTTAAATTATCGTTGCCAAGAAAACTTACTTGTATTATTCCTTCAAGGAGATCCTGCTAGCATGATTTCGATGAATTCTGTAGAATATTATTAATTTTATTATTTCGGCTACCAAATGCAGCTTACACGGTACTAATAAAATTGCATATTTAATTAAAATTAAAAGATCTGTGACAATGTTTTTAAAATAGGAGGTAACCAATAAATTTAACTTCTTCAAATACGATAAAACTCACGTAATAAAAAAACTAAATTTCAAATTTAAAAAAACTCAATTTTAAATATAAAAGGAAAGGTAAAAAAAACTCAATTTCATATTTAAATAAAAGTTACAGAAAAACTTAATAGCACAGTTTGAGAAGCAAATTTTAAACTTCGATGTTCTATCTTGTTCGGAACGTAAAGTTTTTAATCGCAAAATTCAATGAACTTTTATCGTAGACGAATTAAAATCTGGAAACTTAAAGTTTTCCATCATACGATTCGTTGAACTTTTGACGTGACAGCGTCTCACTACAAGATTTAAGGGGTACATATTCAAAAAGTCAAATGTTAAATATCCTCTGCTATGTCACTATTTTAACAGATTTTAGGTCACTTTTTTGTCCTCTGTTATGTCACACTTTTATTATCCACTGGAATTTGGTCATTAGGAACTAAAGGGTGTTTTTTTAGGAGGTTTGTTTTTCCGATAGATGTCGTTTTATTTTATGACAGTTGTTTTGACAGCTCAAAGTAGCATTTCTACTCAGTATTGTTTGGCAAATCATTATGAATAGGTTAACTCCAGAACAACGTTTTTAAATCGTGGAAATTTATTTTCAAAATCAGTGTTCAATTAAAAATGTTTATAGAGCACTTCGTGAATTTTATGGTGCACATAATCGTCCGTCAGAGACCACCATAAAGAACGTAATTACCAAATTTCGGTCTACATTCACTCTTTTGGATGCCAAGCCACCGACAAGAATGAGAAGAGTTCGTACAGAAGAAAATATTGCTGTCGTTGAGGCCAGTGTCGAAGAAAACGACAATTTATCGATTCGTCGTCGTGCTCAGCAAATTGGACTTTGTCCATCGACTTTATGGAAAATTTTACGTAAAGATTTGGGTTTGGTGCCATACAAAATTCAATTGGTGCAAGAATTAAAGCCACACGACCATCGTTTGCGCCGTGAATTCAGTGATTGGTCGTTAAATCAATTGAACGAAGATCCATTTTTTTACCGTAAAATTCTCTTCAGTGATGAGGCGCATTTTTTGTTAAATGGATACGTCAACAAACAAAATTGTCGCATTTGGAGCAAAGATAATCCACACGTCGTTCAAGAATTACCAATGCATCCTGATAAATGTACTGTTTGGTGCGGTCTATGGGCTGGTGGGATCATCGGTCCATATTTCTTTAAAAATGAGGAAGGACGACGCGTTACCGTGAATGGAAATCGATACAGAACCATGTTAAATGAGTTTTTGTTGTCAAATCTTGAAGATATGGATATGGATGAAATGTGGTTTCAACAAGATGGTGCCACTTGCCATACAGCACGTGAAACAATCGACTTATTGAAAGAAACTTTCAACGACAACATTATTTCGAGAAATGGTCCGGTGAATTGGCCTCCGCGTTCGTGCGATTTGACGCCACTCGATTACTTTTTGTGGGGATACGTGAAGTCATTGGTTTATGTGGATAAACCTCAATCGATTGACGCTTTGGAAACCAATATTCAACGTGTCATTGCTGACATACGCCCTCAAATGCTTGAAAAAGTGCTGGAAAATTGGACCTCCAGAATGACATTTGTGAAAAATAGTCGTGGTAGCCATATGCCAGAAATTGTGTTTAAATGTTAAATGCCAAAAAATTATCTACCAAATAAAAAAAAATTTTGGTCATTTCATAATTTTATATGTGTTTTATTCAAAAAAAAAATCGGCAACCTCTTAAAAAAACACCCGTTAGAATTTTTTGAAGTAAGACATTTCTCAAGCGATTTGCAAGAAATTCGGTGGGAGTGGGGGGGGGGAGTGGTGGTCCCATACAAATATTTTACAAAATTTACCAGATTTTCTTCAAAAATTTTATACATGTGTATATCCGATAGAGAACACTTTAGTAAAAAAAAATGGAGAGTGAGGCCCCATAAATTTTTTTTGACGTGACAACGTCTCACTACAAGGTTTAAGGGGTACGTGTTCAAAAAGTCGAATGTTAAATGGAACTATTTTAACAGATGTTAAGTTACGTTTTTAACAGATGTTAAGTAACGTTTTTTAATATCCAATGGGATTTGGTCATGAGGAACTAGAATTTTTTGAACTAAGCAATTTCTCAATCGATTCGTATGAAATTCGGAATGCAGGACTAAGATGCGACTATAAGATTTCTTCCTATGGAAATTCTATAATATGATCATTATTGTCTGGAATTTCTGGAACAAAGCAATTTCTTAAGCGATTCGCATGAAATTAGGAATGTAGGACTAAGATGCGACTATAAGATTTCTTCCTATGGAAATTCTGGAATATTATCACTATGGTCTGGAATTTCTGGAACAAAGCAATTTCTCAAGCGATTCAGATGAAATTCGGAATGTAGGACTAAGATGTGACTATAAGATTTCTTTCTATGGAAATTCTAGAATATTATCACTATGGTCTGGAATTTCTGGAACAAATCAATTTCTCAAGAGATTCGCATGAAATTAGGAATGTAGGACTAAGATGCGACTATAAGATTTCTTCCTATGGATATTCTGGAATATTATCACTATGGTCTGGAATTTCTGGAACAAAGCAATTTCTCAAGAGATTCGCATGAAATTAGGAATGTAGAACTAAGATGTGACTATAAGATTTCTTTCTATGGAAATTCTGGAATATTATCACTATGGTCTGGAATTTCTGGAACAAATCAATTTCTCAAGAGATTCGCATGAAATTAGGAATGTAGGACTAAGATGCGACTATAAGATTTCTTCCTATGGAAATTCTGGAATATGATCATTATGGTCTGGAATTTCTGGAACAAAGCTATTTTTCAAGCGATTCGCATGAAATTCGGAATGTAGGACTAAGATGTGACTATAAGATTTCTTTCTATGGAAATTCTGGAATATTATCACTATGGTCTGGAATTTCTGGAACAAAGCAATTTCTCAAGAGATTCGCATGAAATTAGGAATGTAGGACTAAGATGTGACTATAAGATTTCTTTCTATGGAAATTCTGGAATATTATCACTATGGTCTGGAATTTCTGGAACAAATCAATTTCTCAAGAGATTCGAATGAAATTAGGAATGTAGGACTAAGATGCGACTATAAGATTTCTTCCTATGGAAATTCTGGAATATTATCACTATGGTCTGGAATTTCTAGAACAAAGCAATTTCTCAAGCGATTCAGATGAAATTCGGAATGTAGGACTAAGATGTGACTATAAGATTTCTTTCTATGGAAATTCTGGAATATTATCACTATGGTCTGGAATTTCTGGAACAAATCAATTTCTCAAGAGATTCACATGAAATTAGGAATGTAGGACTAAGATGCGACTATAAGATTTCTTCCTATGGAAATTCTGGAATATGATCATTATGGTCTGGAATTTCTGGAACAAAGCTATTTTTCAAGCGATTCGCATGAAATTAGGAATGTAGGGCTAAGATGCGACTATAAGATTTCTTCCTATGGAAATTCTGGAATATTATCACTGGTCTGGAATTTCCTGAACAAATCTATTTCTCAAGTGATTCGCATGAAATTCGGAATGTAGGACTAAGATGAGACTATGAGATTTCTTCATATGGAAATTCTGGAATATTATCACTATGGTCTGGAATTTCTGGAATTAAGCAATTTCTCAAGCGATTCTCATGAAATTAGGAATGTAGGACTAAGATGCGACTATAAGATTTCTTCCTATGGAAATTCTGGAATATTATCACTATGGTCTGGAATTTCTGGAATTAAGCAATTTCTCAAGCGATTCTCATGAAATTAGGAATGTAGGACTAAGATGCGACTATAAGATTTCTTCCTATGGAAATTCTGGAATATTATCACTATGGTCTGGAATTTCTGGAATAAAGCAATTTCTCAAGCGATTCGCATGAAATTATGAATGTAGGACTAAGATGCGACTATAAGATTTCTTCATATGGAAATTCTGGAATATTATCACTATGGTCTGGAATTTCTGGAACAAAGCTATTTCTCAAGCGATTCGCATGAAATTAGGAATGTAGGACAAAGATGCGACTATAAGATTTCTTCATATGGAAATTCTGGAATATTATCACTATGGTATGGAATTTCTGGAACAAAGAAATTTCTCAAGCGATTCGCATGAAATTCGGAATTTAGGACTAAGATGTGACTATAAGATTTCTTCCTATGGAAATTCTGGAATATTATCACTATGGTCTGGAATTTCTGTAACAAATCAATTTCTCAAGAGATTCGCATGAAATTAGGAATGTAGGACTAAGATGTGACTATAAGATTTCTTCCTATGGAAATTCTGGAATATGATCATTATGGTCTGGAATTTCTGAAACAAAGCTATTTTTCAAGCGATTCGCATGAATTTAGGAATGTAGGACTAAGATGCGACTATAAGATTTCTTCCTATGGAAATTCTGGAATATGATCATTATTGTCTGGAATTTCTGGAATAAAGCAATTTCTCAGGCGATTCGCATGAAATTCGGAATGTAAGACTAAGATGCGACTATAAAGGCTAAACTATAATGCAATTTCGCCCCCTTACGTTAAAGTCAAAATCCGACGAAATGCTTTCCAAAGATTCTAAAGTTTCTCATCCGACCATAATGTAGTTTTGTCACCTCGACGAAACAACATATGACAACTGTCAAGTTTTCTTAAGAAAATGCGCTCGCCAGTGCACATCTAATCGATTGCCAAAGTAACGAAACTATTGCGAACGCTATTATGGGCGCAGCATACATTTTCATTGTATTCGCTCATTTAATCGTCAGGTTTTGACACTAGCGTAAAGAGATGAAATTACGTTATAGTTCCGGCTTAAGACTTCTTGCTATGGAAATTCTTGAATATGATCATTATGGTCTGGAATTTCTGGAACAAAGCAATTTCTCATGCGATTTAAATTAAATTCGGAATGCAGGACTAATATGCGGCTACTTCTTCCTATGGGAATTCTGGAATATGATCATTATGGTCTGGAATTTCGGGAACTAAGCAATTTCTCAAGCGACTCGTACATTTTAATTTAATCGTAATATTGGCCACAACGTCAAAGAATTTCACTCCAACCGCGCGTAAAGATTACTTGCCCTTTTTTTTTTTAAAAAAAAGCTCTTACTTCTCCTACTACTATCGACGCAACTGCATTACTCACAATAAATTGTTATGAACATTTCAATCAGCTTATAAATTATTTATTCGTTGTATGTGATGTGATTGATGATCATGTATGTGGTTTCAATAACATACAATCAAGCAGAGCAGAACGAAACAAACATATGCTGCGGTCAAGAATTCAGCCGCTGCGCAGTTTATGCTGCATGTTGGTCAAAAATTCACTTTTCAGCCAATGGTTTGGTGTATTAAATCGTTTAATCGTTTTGAAGAAGGATGACGCTACATTAGAAAAAATTGGGAGTGGTGTGGGTGTGCATCTTCAAGCTATAGGGGGGGGTCAAAGTTGAACAAAATTTCAAAACCAGAAAATTTACCTTTAAGAGCCCCTGGAAAATTGGGGAAATGAAAAATCAGGAAAACCTTCGAGTGCCTATTAGCCTGATAGGTCCTCTATATAATAAAATTATAAAAGTTGGGGTAAATAACTCACTTAACGCGCAGGTGTGATTTTGCTGCTTGAGTATTTTTCTGCCCATTACGCGCATTGATTCTAGATGTACATAATTTTAGGATTTTTTCTTTTATTTGTATTTGTATTTGTATAGCATAAAAACGTTATAATGTGTATGTGAAGTCGCACAATTTACAGAGATATGGTATATATGCCTTACTACTGAGAAATTATAAAGGAATCTAAATAACTACATGCTATTAAAGAAAAAGTAATTTGAAGGAAAAAGCTATAGAAAAAACCTCCAATCTAAATAGTGTGCTTAAATATAATGTTATGTGACACTAATAAATAAGCTTAAGACTTTAAGACTAGATTAGAAAAAACGATCAGCAAATAAATAAATAAATATATAAGTAATTATATAAATTAAAAAAATAAAAAAAAATAATAAATAAATAAATAAATAAATGAATAATAAGTAAATATACTATAGATAATAAGTTAACAATTAAGAATATAAATAAGAAAAAACTATAATGAATGAATTATGAACAACAAGTAATATAAATATAAGTAATAACGAGAAAAAAAAAAACTTAACATTCTTAAATAAATAACAACAATAAATTTCGATGAGGTGTGATGAACAATCAGGTACACAGACTGTTGATGAGTGGATTATCCGACATTTCACAGTTCATATAGAATTTAGTTCTTAGGGAGCGAATTCTATCTTTTATGAGAGAAACATTTGATTCCTCGTGGAGGGCAACGGTGGAATAATGCCAAGGTAGATTTAACATAATTTTAAGCAGCTTGTTTTGTGCCACTTGAAGTGTTTGGATATGTGTAGTTGCACAGCTACCCCATGCTGGTGATGCGTAAAGGTATAATGCCTGAAAAATTACCTTGCAGAGAATAACTTTATTGTCGTTGCTAAGCAAAGACCTTCGATAAATAAGTGGGTACATCATTTTAATTGCTATTCTAGATTTTTTTACTGTTTGCCTAATATGCTCCTTAAACGTTAATTTGGAATCCAAATGTACACCGAGGTATTTGACACAGTTATTCCAGTTTATGTTTATGCCATTTACTTCGAGCGTATTCCTGGTTAAAAAACAGGGCTTTCTTCTTCTTGAAAAGAAAATAGCTTGGGTTTTACCAGCATTGATTTTAATCTTCCACTTATTGAAATAATCGATGACAGTGTGTATTGCATTTTGTAAATAAGTTTCAATTATGAAACCTATCTCATGCGTGCTGAAAATTCCGATATCATCGGCGTAAATGGCATACTCGCAGTGAGGAATGCTTGGAATATCAGATGTATAAATGTTGTACAGTAAGGGGCCAAGAACTGATCCCTGAGGAACGCCGGCGGGAATTAGTCTTTCTGAAGAGTAACTTTGAGAGACAGAAACCTTGAAATGACGGTTTTGAAGAAAACTCATTACTATATTAGTTAAGTATGATGGGAAGTCTAGCTTTATCATTTTATAGAGCAGTCCCTCGTGCCACACTGTATCAAAAGCTTTTTCTATGTCAAGAAGGACTAAACCGGTTGATTTTTTTACATGCAAATTTTTCTTAACATGTTTACTAATTCTTAGTATTTGTTGGCATGTACCGTGGTTTTGTCTGAAGCCGAATTGTTCCATTGGTAGTATATTGTGGTCGTCAACATATCTCGAAATTCTTTTTTTTATAATTTTTTCAAAAATTTTGCTTAAGTTACTTAGAAGGCTTATTGGTCTATAGCTTGAAGCCAGTGAGGCTGGTTTTCCAGGTTTTAAAATAGGAATTATTTTCGCTTTTTTCCATACTTCAGGAAAATATTGTAACTTTAAGCATGCGTTTATTATAAAAGAAATAAAAGCAAAACCAATTGGAGGTAAATGTTTAATATATATATTTTTTATATTGTCGATTCCAGACGATTTTTTAATTTTTATTTCAGATATGATATCCACTATATCATCAACATTTGTAAAATCAGAAACATCGGATGTTGGATTGTTAAGGCGCAAATCAGCAACAAAACTACTGACTTCTTGTTGAACACTAGTAGTGCCAAGATTCCTTCCAATGTTATGATTTCCGACAAATGTGTCAGCTAAGCAATTGGCTTTGTCTTCGTTGGTTATTATAACATTATTATTTGCTGTTATTAAGGGCAAGAAGTTAGAATGTTTTTTTTTAAGTACTTTGGCAATGTTCCAAAATGGTTTTGCACTTTTACTTAAGGTACTTAATTTATTATTCCAATGTGTGTTTTTAACTTTCAAGATTTCAGCCTTAATAATATTATTGAATCTGTTTAACATTAGACGAGAAAAAGGCTGCCTAAAACGCTGCCAGCTTCTTCTATGCATGTTCCTAATTCTAATTAAATTAATTACATAAAACGGAAGACTTAAACCTATGTTTTTAGGAACTCTTTTTGGAACAGAAGAATCGATACTATTCAGCATTTCATATTCAAAAAATTTTATATTTTCATCGATTTCAGAAATACTATGGATATCGTCAATGTTGGTTTGCCTATTTATTAGTTTAATACAGATTTCTTGCTTGTATTTTTTCCAATTAGCCTTCCTGTAATCGAATATTTTGTTTTCTATTTGTAAAGGAGCGTCTAAAATGTGGCAAACTATGGGAAGATGATCAGAACTAAGTTCATTTAAGGCAATAGGCTGGGTAATTTGGTTAGGAATATTGGACAGAAGGAGGTCAATAGTGGATGGAAAGCTTCTGGCATCAGTAGGAATATAAGTGGGAGATGGTGAGTGTAGGATAGAGAAAGGATGCCTTGAACTAAAGTTCGATAGAATGTTACCCCACGAGTTCGCTCTCAAGCAGCCCCAGTCGCGGTGACGGCAATTGAAGTCACCACCAATGATATACTTGTCTCGTATACTAATTAGTTTTCGAATGTCATTGTTGAAGTAATTTTTCTTCTCCAAAGTTGACGCTCCTCCAGCAAAATAAACCGAGAAAATTTTTACCTTGGTACCATCATTTAGAAAAAGGTCTATACCAATGTTTTCTATTAGTAGCGTATTTAAAGAACGTATAAGTTCATGTTTGATTCCTTTTTTAACTACGATGGCAACACCGCCACCTATTCTATCAGGTCTATCAACACGATAACAATTATAATTTGAATGAGCGAAACTCACTGAACAATTTAACCAGGTCTCACTTACAAGACAAACATCGATTTCATTTCTACACAAAAAATCAAAAAACTCCACACATTTACTACGAATGCTTTTCGCATTCCAACACATAAGCTTGACAGAGACAAACATTATTACTTAATATTCTTATACAAGTACTTAACAGCTAATTGTGCGACAACATTGAATTGTTCAACTTTGTTGTTACATTGCGCTAGATTCGTAATCATTTCCAGCATAAGCGATGTCAGTTCGTCTTGAGTGAAGAAGTTGTTCTCTGCTGGTGTTGTGTTACAAACGGGTGCGTGAGAAAATGGAGTGGACCACGCAGTTTGGATCGGTGTTGCACTTGATAGACCAAGCTGTTGGGTTAAAACATTAACTCCAGAACTTTTAGCTGCGAGGGCAGGGAAAGCTGTTTGATTTAAAGCAAAGCCGTTCGCAGTTTGTTTTGCTTGTGCGTTGCGAGAACTTCGCTTGGAGAGATGCTCTTTTATATCAAGGAATCGCTTGCGGCTTGCGCATACACTGTCGGTTGATTTGTGATTTCCTTTGCAGTTTGCGCATTGGAAAATACCATTCGTTTTGCAATCAGCTGTTTTATGATTGCCTGAGCAGTTGGCACAATAAGTTTTTATGCTACAGTTTTTTTCCCCATGTCCAAACATCTGACAGTTGTGACATTGGGTGATTTTGTTTTTAATTTTACGTTGAAAATCCCAATTCACTCGCGTACGCATAATTGCTGGAATGTTTTTCCTTAATTCGGTCATTCGAATTGACCCGCTTTCCAAATATATGATATAAAAAATATCAGTGAAATGATCATGCCGTTTTATGACTTTTTTAGTGTCTTTGCACTTTAACCCAAGCGAAATCAACTCGGTTTTAAGAATTGTAGGATCAATATCATCCAAGCCAAACAACACTACTTTAAAGGACCGCTCACTTTTTAGCTCGTGTGTGAAAAATTGACACTTTGAGTCTTTTAGCAACGAACATACTGCACGATGGGAATCAATTGATTCGCAGAAAATTTTAATTCCGATCGAAATTTTTTTAATGGAATAGTTTAGAATTTTATGTTCATTTAATAATTTGTGTACAAATTCACTAGTTTTTTGCAAAAGTTTTATGGGCGGAATCACAATTTTACTTGCTTGCGTCGCCGGCACAGAGTCGTCGTCAAAATTGCTGTCGTCGTCAGGCAGACATTGTAGAGGACTCCAATAATTCCTCCTAGAAACTTTGGCTGGAGTAGCCATAATTGGAAAATTATTTTTCCTGAGTTTATTATGAGGATATATTGAATCCTCTTCAACTACTGATCGGCCACGTTTTGCTATCTTGAATGTTTTTGATTTATTTTATTTTTAAGTTTTATTACGAGAAAGTCACACGCAGAAGAAAAAACACACGTCATGCGTAGTTGAAAAACTGCACTGTTCTCTTTTAATATTTAGAAAAAACACAGTTTAAATATAAAAAATGAAAGAAAAAGGGTTTATGAATTTATTAAATTATTAATTATGAAAAAAAAGTATCCAATATCATGGTTTATTGAGCTTTTTTAACTTTAGTCACGTCTTTTGTGGTGCCAACATGAAACTCTACAAAGCATATTTTTGGGTGAAGTGTCATATCACATTTTACGCATCGGTACTCAGTTTTAACGCCACATTGAGCACATCGGGCTCGTCTCCCGATTTTTTCGACCTAATGATCAGTTCGATCCATTCGCTTTGCCATCTGTTGAGCGTTGGGAACGGATTTACATTTACCCAAAAGCCTATAATTTTCCGGAATTGTGACCAAAGATTCAAAAACGCTGACACGAAAATCAAATTGACCCATTGTTCGCCAGCAGTTTTCCGACAGATACAATGTAGCTTCCACGCAATTACCATAGCAGCGTCTAAGGCATTTGTAAGTAGCGGCCAATACCATTTTTGGCCACGGACTCGAATACGATAATTATTCATCGCATTATTAAATAAATCCACGCCACCCATGCGCTGATGGTGTTGATGAATGAGGTACGGTTGGTCAATCAATGCCATCTTACGCTGTTTTCGATCAAATCGTTTTGCTCGACACATTGGCTCAAAAGAAATTTGACATCATGTCACAACAGAATTGTCGTTCCAACGAACTGCGATAATGTTGTTATTTTTGTCAAAACGAAGGTCTGAGGATCCTCGAGCCTTTTTTTCATAGATTTCACATCCATCAGAGGTGTATGGATTGTGCGATTGTCGCGAACAGTACCTGTAGCAAAATATCCCTTCTCAGTCAATGCTTACAACAACTTATGGCTGGTGAAAAACTTATCGAAAGTGAGATTGAGAGGTTATGAACAAAGACACCAAATTGCATGAATCTTTTATTCAAGGCCTAATTCAATGGAGTAACCTTTGCGAATTTTTCATTTTTGTTGAGGTTCAAATTATCGCAAACGTGTATGTTTTGCTTTATACGTCTAAATCTGTCTGTACTCATTGGATCTTTGATGAATTGACATTCCAACGCTGCGTTATTAGGCCAATACGACTCGATGGTGGGCAATGTATGATATCCTGTTACGTATAAGATTCCAAGAAATGTTCTCATTTCTTCAATTGAGGTTGAGAAACCAGCAACATTGTTCTGCCCAGCATATTCGTTCGTACAATCGACAATCATTTGCAAAACTTCTGAATCGAAGAAACATTCCCATAATTGCAATGGAGAATATGAACCTATCAATAGAATAGAACCACGTGTATAAGATTTCATAGAAACAAGAGAATATGTGAAGAAAACTAACCAATTTTCTCAAACAATGCCTTCTGGTCTTCCTTTTCAGTATTGTTTGGCTGGTTGGCAAAACTGTAACCTTCAATACGCGGAATGGGTATAAAAATACCCTGTATGAAGTTTCATCAAAATCGCTTCACGAAATCGAGGGTCAGCCGTTAATGGGTTAACCTCTCTAGATTGACACCAGGCAGAGATTCAACGTGGTCGTAAGCGAGATATAGCGATACTAGCCAGTAAGTATCTTTGGCATTTTCCAGCTTTGGCGCGGTAGTGTCGCGATCGCTTAATTAATGTAGTAAGAATACAATTAGAATACTTTTCACTAGTATGCAGGATCTATGGTTTCATTAATCGGCTACATATAATGGGTAGAATCCAGGAGTTCTGAGTCCAGAAACCAGGTTGTTAACGATCCATGGTTATTGGATGTCTCTATCTTTATAAAGACGTGGTAGAAGGGCGGCCGAGGCCTTTTTTTGAGTGAATTCGGAGAATTTCCTCTGCAGAGGGGTGTTCGACAGGGATCCGAGTTCGACTCCATGGTCTGTTTGGGATATTCTCCCTTGCAACAACCTTAAGCTTGGCACCCGGCAAAACTTCCCACAGGCTACATATAGCCTGCTCTCGAATCGTCACATGCGATTAGCTTAAGCGGGTCCTGATGCCAACCACCATCGCAGGTGGCTGGCGGGCTGGCTGGTCAGATTTTGTGATCAATTCCACTTCCCAAATTTTGCACACATGGATATTTCCGGTGACAATACCTTATATTAATACTGAGTTTGAGAGTGATCGGACCGAGGGGCTCCCATACAATTTTTTTTACTGGCATCAGATCATTTCATACTATAATGGCTGTGTTCTGTGTGCGTTGTGCGCTGTGGGCAGCGCTGCTTGGTTTACGATTGGGGTTGTTTTGTTGTTGGATTGCACTGCTTCGTATGTGTTTCTATATTTTATAGTGGAATTCAGTATACTTTTGGTTATTAGAGAATTTACATGAAAAATTTTTATGCGTTGTTTTTTTAATTATCATTTATGCTACAAACAAGTGAGTTTTCCAGCAACAACTACAGACAAAAAAATAATGTGTGCACTTCAAACAAGAAGTATATCCCTGCCTTAGAAATATATCTCATTCGATTGGTGATTGCAGCGAGACTAATCGAAAAGATAATAAATACGGTGAAAATATTCACTGGCAGACAAATTTTTGCTGTCTAGCCCCATGTCAAAAGCAATAAAACAACCCATAAAAATTTAAATTTTTCGTGCCAATTCTCTAATCGGGGCTACACAACTACACAATGTGCAATTTGAATAAAATTGGGTAAATATTTTAAAATTTTTGTTAGGGAGCCCCCCGACCCCGGGGCCGATCAATACCAAATTTTTACAAAAAGTGTTATCCATCGGAGATAGACAGCGTAAAAAATTTGAAGAAAATCGGGTAAATTTTGTAAACAATTTGTATGGGTGTCCAGATTACTCCAATTTCTTTTCAGAAAGTTGTAACGAAGTTGCCTGCCGGCAACTACGCCACAAACCATACGGCTAGCAATTATATTCAAAAATATATACATATTATGTAATGTGTGCGCACAACTCATATGAATTTCATGGCGCCGGTAAAATAATTTTAAATTATATACCGCCTGTAGTAAAATATACTTTGTAATAAAGGAAAAGGCTTGAATTTGTTATAAACAATGGAGAACAGGGTTGGGTGTATTCGCATAAAATGTCATTATTAATTAAACAATAAATAATCAGTCAATGATTAGTAGAAATTTCCTTTTTGGTTTTGAATACCCTTATAATTCTCAACAAGCCTTTACTTTTAATTAAAGACATATGGACCGAAAGTTCAGTACAAACGGAGAGCAAACTCAAAGTACCACTATGGGTATAAGCCTCTCTCGGTTCTAAATGAACATATTTTTAAGAAAGGAACGGTAGTCCGCTACTGAACCAATGTATTTTTAGGAGATAATAAACGCTCTCGGTTCTAACGAACAAACATATTTTTAAGGAGAGAATAAACGCTCTCGGTTCTAACGAACAAACATATATTTAAGGAGAGAATAACCGCTCTCGGTTCTAACGAACTAACTTTTGAACAGGAGATAAATACACTCCAAATACCAAACTCGGTGTACTTCTTTCTGGGTTCTACACGAACAAGGGAAAGAAACTCCGCACACTGAAAGCGGTAAGAGTCTCTCAACGTTCTGCACGAACGACTTTTGAAGGGAACAGTAACCTACTGAACCCTATATATATAAGCAGCTCCTGTAATATTTTAGTAAGAGATAAGTGAATTTAATCGCCTTCTCTTACCAACATATTGCACCCTGGCTAAAAATCGACAAGCAATACCCGCGTGCGAAATAAGTGGATTTAATCGCCATTTCCTCACTGATGGTATGTTAAGCCGAAACTCTTCGTGGGCTTGTAAGGAATAAGTGGATTTAATCGCCTTTCCTTACTTGCGCCGCATTCTACTGACCGGCATTGCACTTAATAGGAGGTAAGTGGATTTATTCGCCTCTTCCTCATTAAAGCCCATTATTGTCAATATAGCATCGCATATAGCGGGGAATAAGTGACTTCAATCTGTGTTTCCCCACTATAGCTAGTTCTTTTCAGTCGACCGACTGTGATATAGGGTATTGGATGCGCCAATCTCATATTAAGGCAAATACATCTATATGTAGGTTTAAGTATATATATATATAAATAAGTAGTTATTATTAGCTTAAGCATTCAAAAGCTGTCACCTTAGTATTAATCTCAAGAAGAGAAGGAAAAAATTAGAAAATAATAAAAACAAGAACAAAATACAAACAAAAACGAATTATTATTTATAAGGAAAAATAAAAACAATTTGTAACACCGACGTAGAGGAGAAGAACCCTGGGTAACCGGCGAACGTCTCCCGAGTAGAAACGTTAAAAAGTGTTGTCGATCGGAGATCGGAGATGAAATTTTAATAGAAAGTGTTGTCATCAAAAATACATACGTGTGCAAAGTTTGAATAAAATCGGGCTTCAGAAAGTGGGTTTAAAATTGATCACAAGATTCTACCACCCAGCCAGCCATTCAGCTAGCATCGGGCATGCGAAGTTAATATAGGTTGTTTTTTTGGGAGGTTTGTTTTTCCGATAGATGTCGTTTTATTTTATGACAGTTGTTTTGACAGCTCAAAGTGGCATCTCTACTCAGTATTGTTTGGCAAATCATTATGAAAAAAAAAAAAAAAAAAAAAAAAAAAAAAAAATGACATTTGTGAAAAATAGTCGTGGTAGCCATATGCCAGAAATTGTGTTTAAATGTTAAATGCCAAAAAATTATCTACCAAATAAAAAAAAATTTTGGTCATTTCATAATTTTATATGTGTTTTATTCAAAAAAAAAATCGGCAACCTCTTAAAAAAACACCCGTTAGATATAACGTGTTTTTTTAAGAGGTTGCCGATTTTTTTTTTGAATAAAACACATATAAAATTATGAAATGACCAAAATTTTTTTTTATTTGGTAGATAATTTTTTGGCATTTAACATTTAAACACAATTTCTGGCATATGGCTACCACGACTATTTTTCACAAATGTCATTTTTTTTTTTTTTTTTTTTTTTTTTTTTTTTCATAATGATTTGCCAAACAATACTGAGTAGAAATGCCACTTTGAGCTGTCAAAACAACTGTCATAAAATAAAACGACATCTATCGGAAAAACAAACCTCCCAAAAAAACACCCTTTATAATAATAATATTCGGCGCGACAGACCATTGCGGTCCAAGGCCTAGCAGCTGCTCGTGACCATTTGTGTTGTGCATGTATATGTTTTGGACACAAATGGAAGGGACTACAATTTAAGGCCTGATCCTAACTGCGAATTGAGAAGCTTTCCGTGACAAGTTATTACTCTCGAAACGTTTGTCACCCATTCGCAAGAGGTGAGACCGTGAAAAATACTTTTGGTGTTCGTGGTTGTATCAGAGATACACATGTGTTTAAAATTTGAAGAAAATCGGGCTAATTTTTAAAAGATCTATATATATGTCTTCCCTCAATGGGAAGTTAGTTAAAAATCAATTACAAAATTCCACTCGCACAGACAGACAAATACGAAAGCGAGCTAATAAAAACGTTTTAATAATAAATAATTTTTTGGCGTTTCTACGGTATTCGTAATATTTATTAATTTGAAGAGCGTTCATCGGTTAGCGAAGCGCCACCACACATTTAGTCTGATAAAAACAAAAACACATAACAAACATAATGTTAAACGAAATTTATTTTCAGTAGAAAACCGGCCAATTGGTGGAAGAATTTCTGCAATAGATACTTTGAATGCAAAAATAAATCAGCATCAGCAACATTCGTCCGGCACCAACAATAACTTGGAACAATCTTGGTTGTACGCATTCTGTATAAGATGCAGAGGAGAAGAAAACACTCCTTCGTGGGAGCCCCCCTATTGGCAAAAAATTTTTCCCTACCCAATCTGTCCTTCTTTCAGGCAATTTTCTAGAGTTATTGCCTTAATATTAATTGGTAATTATTGAATTTTTTACTATTACTTGTTTCTTATTAGGGTTTCATTAAACACGTGTATTAACCTCGCTCCTCATTTTTAACAGAGAAATAATATATTTTCAAGCAAAGATATAAATACAAACGATTTTCTAATTTTTTTTTGAAAAACTGACAAAGTTGTATGTACTCGTAATTAAATGTTTACTGATATTACCAACAATTTTTCTTCTATAGGCATTCTTATCTGGATAACCGCCTTTGTCATAATTGGAGACTCTGCTGCTCCTGGCGGACAATTGTTTGGATTAGTCGTCTTAACAGTGGCGTCTAATTTTGGTGGATGGCTTATATCGCTGACAACTTTACCTCGTTTGATAGGAATGTTGATAGTCGGAGTCCTATTCCAAGTAAAACATTGAAATTTTATTTTAAATTATGAGCTAATTTTTGTGTTACATTGAAAATGGTGATTTAATATTTAAATTTTAATTTCTAAGAATTGCACTTGCTTGCACTTTTTCCTGTTACTTCGTTTTGACTATACCTAGTTTAACCTTTTGTCGAACTTGTCGATTTTGAGTTAACTATCAGCCTCAAATAAATTCGTCTCATGAGCAAGTTTTAAAAACACAAAAGACTGCTATAAGTTCAATATAACGGATTAGTATCTTTTTCTGGTCGTTTACCGCACCCTATCTTTGTCGTCCATTTTCAAATACAATTTTCCGAAATTTTTAAAATTTTCTATATTTTAACTTTGCGTGGGCGTGGGGGTTTCTTTGTGTGTTTTTTTTCTTTGAAGCTAGGAATATCTTGTGATCAATTTTTAACCCACTTCTTAAAGCCCGTTTTCATTTATCTCCGTTGACAATAATTTTTTTAAAATTAATCCGATTTTATTCAAATTTTGTACACATATGTATCTCCGATGACAACAGTTTTTGTAAAAATTTGGAAGTATCAGGCCGTAGGTCCGAGGGCTCCCATATAATTTTTTTAAAAATTAACCTATTTAAGTCAAATTTTGTACATAGCTGTATCAGTGATTAGATTATTTACATGAACAATTTAAATTTTGTTTTTTTATAGCCAAAAAAAGCTAAAACCACTCTAAGCCAAATTTTTAAATAGAATCAAGTTTTCAATTCTAGACTAGTTAAGATGCTGCATGAGTAAGTCGAACCAAGAATTTTTTTTATTAAAAAGGGATAACTGTACCAAGAATTGTTTAATTTAGAAAGATAGGACTTAAAACTTTTATTAAAAATCTAATAATTTTTTACTATAAACCGCAAAATCTCTCGATATTAAAGACGAACAATATTTTTGTTTTAAAAGATTTAAATAAACAGATATGATTCTTTTAATGTGCAGAATGTTGGCTGGGTCAATTTGGATGGGGAATTCAGCCATATTACCGCAGAACTGCGAAAGTTTGCTCTGGCCATAATTCTTATACGAGCTGGACTCGAAATGGAGCCGCAAGCCTTCAGAAAAGTTTACAAAACTATACTAAAACTAGGAGTAATACCATGGGCTGTGGAATGCTGTGTTGTTAGTACAATGGGTCACTTCTTATTAGATTTGCCATGGATTTGGTCGTTGTTGCTTGGATCAATTATAGCAGCTGTTTCGCCAGCTGTGGTAGTACCGTGCTTATTTCGGCTACGTACGAAGGGTTATGGAGTTGCCAAGGGAATCCCAACTCTTATTATTGCAGTGGCTGGAATCGACGATGCTCTGTCCGTAGCAATTTTTGGTATTATAAGCAGTGTCATGTTTGCTGATCGGGGAATTGGCTATCAAATATCACAAGCCCCAGTCTGTATCATCGGAGGCTTGGCATTTGGCGTTACATGGGGTTATATATCTCGGTTTATTCCGGAAAAGGGAGACCCATATGTTGTTCCTATTCGAACGATATTGCTATTTGCCGGTGGACTTGTGGCAATCTATGGCAGCGAACGCATTGGTTATGAAGGAGCTGGTCCATTGGCGGCAGTGTTCGCTGCTTTTGTCTCAAATCTATTTTGGTGCAAACAAGGATGGGAAGTTGAAGATAATCCGGTTTCAACCGCTTTCGAAATATTTTGGATGATATTTGAACCAATACTTTTTGGAATTACAGGAGCTACAGTGAAGGTAAAACTTGTATCTATTATAGTTTTTAAAATTAATTATTTAATAAATTTATTTTGTTACTTTTAGATCAATGAATTAGATCCAGATATTGTATCAGTTGGCACTGGCTGTCTTGGCGCTGCTGCTATTCTTCGTATTCTTTCCACGGTCGGAATAGCATTCGGTGATAGATTGAATTTAAAAGAAAAAATTTTTGTTGCATTTTCATGGATGTCAAAAGCAACGGTTCAAGCTGCTCTGGGTCCTGTTCCTATGAAACACTTAACAAGTAATGCAACCGACAAGGAGAAAAGATATGCTGAGATCGTTCAAACTGTTGCAATTCTTAGTATAATTTTAACTGCGCCTTTAGGGGCAATTTTAATATCTGTAAGTGGAACGAAATTGCTTACCAAAACTAAACAGCCGCAGATTTTGGAAGGTAAAATCATATTAAAGGGTGACTTTTGTTATACCTAAGACCCTATTGATTTATTTAAAATTTTAGGGTGGCGTCGAAGTCATAGGCCCTCACTACGTGACATCAGCATTATTGATGAAGAAGAAGAGAGGGAAGATCCGGAGCTGCCCGAAGACAAAACAACGACTGAAAACACTCATTCCAATTCGCACATCGCTAATGTTACATATACTTTAACAAAGAAATTTTAACGAATGTAAATTAAATTGCCTAAACGTTAGAGAAATGTTCTTGTTTTTATATTGTAAGAACCTGATGAAATTCAAAGGGAAACCTAACCAAATAAATGAAAAACATTATAACTAATTTATTTTTTATTTGTATGTACACACGCTCAAGGGATTTGCACCCTTATAATGCTTAGCACTGCGTGGGCGTTAGGAAATTAAGGAGAGGAAAAGATGAGATGTCTATGCACATGTGTCTTCTAGGACTGAAAATCATAAAAATGCGGAAAAACAGAGTCAGGCAATTCATTCCACAAAATTATTGAGCGGTTAAAAAGAAACCTTTGAATTGATTGTTACGTCCAAAGAGATGTCTAATGGTAGATCCGTGAGCGGGTATTGTGGTTAGGTTGGTGGATGGGCGGGATGAATCTGAATATTTCTTTTGAACACCACTTGTGGAAAAAGCGATAAAACAGTGACAAGAAGAAAACATTTTAAAGATGTTCGCGATATTTACGTCACCAATAAGTTTTCTCGCGCTTTTCTGAGTTCTGTCTAAGAGATGTAATGTGGTCATTGGTGCACCTGTTCAGAATATACGTTGTATTCAAGTTTAGAGCGAACATATGCCTTGTAAATAGTAGCCGGGTCTGAGGGAGTGAAGTAGTATATTTAATAGGCCCAAAGGCCTGTCAAATGTTACGCAATTAACGAATGGAATGTAGTAATCAACATAAATTTTATAATTAATGATTTTAATATTGATGTAGCAAGCAAAATAACGAACTGCTGAAACATTTCAAATATATTTCTTGACGTTTTTATAATTAATTCCGTTCGATTAATAACGATTTTACAATATAATCAAACAAAATAGCGTCGTAAGCTTCAGATAGCTTCAGATAAAAAAAAGAGAGTGGTACAATCTAAAATGCCGAAAGGGCATGCTCTGCCAATGTTCAGAAAACAAAAAAAATAATAATACGGTGAATTTTTTGATATTAAGCTAGCGACATAATGTTGAATTGTATCTACACGAGAAAGTAAAAGCACTTCATTTTCAAGAAAATAACACCAAAGTGATTTCAAAGGAATTTTAACAAATAACTAATGTCACAAAATAAAAGTCACCACAACCGCACCATCTAAGTAAATTAAATGTAGTGGCAAAACAACGTCACAATAAATATTTCGCACTACGTCCTTTGCAGTTAATTTATAAATTTGGTTTTAATGAATTAGTCATACTCACTGCAAAAAGCCTGTTTCCGTACGTGACAATTCATTACAATTTTTAAGGATTTTACTACAAAATCCGTTCCCGCACGTGGAAAATTTGTAAAAGAGAGAGGAAAATAATTGAATACGCATTTAGTCTAAAATCTATTAGTTTTATATTATCGTTGTAACAGAAAAACTGAAGTTCATGAATATATTGTTACAAAATGTAGGCTTTCGAGTTCTTAAAGGATTTTGCAAATAAAATACAACACAAGTTTATTAATTTACAAAAAACAACTTAAATAAACCAACAGTTACATTAACTAATTAAATTAACAAACTCTCTAATTACACTGGTGATAATTTTAAATGTACACAAAACACTTATTGTTAACGTTGGAACTCTTTTGTTCCACCGAGATAGTCAAGGTGCATGTATACCTTGACTAATGTTGAGGAAATAAACGGTCCTTGTACCGATATATCTTAGTATAAGTCCTATAGTTAGCCTCCTTACCACTGGTGGGGGGTAAGCTAACCAAATTATAATTAAAACCTCTTGAATGATAAAAAAGTAGTGATTTTTTATTCCCTAAGACGGGAGTATTTATAAAAATAATATTGCCTACGTGGGCATAAGTAAAAAAAATTCAAAAATACAGAATGATAGGAAATTAATGCCAAGTACAAAAAATACAAAATGATACTACAGGTAAATTATTGCCTAGTTCGCATTAATACCAAAAAAATAAAAAATACTGCAACAATATGCAGTCAGTTTGCTCACACAAAAAAAATATGGTAAGTTGCAAATTGACAATTTTAAAACATTGGTGCTCAATGAATGATAGGGTTCGAATTGCTGATAAGCGAAACATATTTCCATTGCTGCACCTGTTTGTTTTTACTTTGAGTTCAAGGTGAGCTGTAATAACTCTGGGATCATGTTTCGCTTAGCCGAGACTCGGAACTTTGGCTTCGTGCATGTTGGGTTCATTCGCATGCCTAATGAATTTGCATTATGAATTTTATTATGAAATGAATTCAACATGCACAAACACATTTCTGTTCTTGAACACTTATTACAACAATGCTACGATTTCTGCCAGAGCTTTTTAACTGCACTGGTTGAATTCCAAATAAGAACTAACTTACTTCGGCCTAACGCCTCCATTTATACTCAATCAAACGCTTCCAAAAAAATCCAATCTTATAGACAGAAATATCGAGAAAAGACCAGAAAATTGTAGGCTTATTTCTTTATTTACAACTACCGATACTTATATGTAATGAGTCATCTTCTAAAAATAAACTACATGTTCAATCATGTTCCTACACACAAACCGGGCAAACCGCACAAACCGGTTTGACTACATTTTTGGCCAGTACATAATGATTTAAACTTACAGGCAGATACATTTCAAATAATCTTCCAGCCTAAAAGTATGCTACATAAAAGTGCTTCTTTTTAGTATGCAGTATGTACATTGCGATTTATATTAGGATTCGAATTCTATTATATGCGCTACTAACTACTCTTCGCAACAATATGTACATACATATCTGCATGAACGTTACGCTTTTCCTTCTATTCATTGTTGTGTGTTCGTTCCCTTTTTAAAAAGGTTTATTTAATTTCTCGTAACTTGACATGAATCTTGGTTGTTTGTTTTTATTAACTTCTTTGAAGTTGTTTTTAACCAACGCAGCTCAGTCTCATTGGGCGATTTCTGGGCCCCGGCATGAGATGTTGGACCGTGTCACGTGTGGCGCGTGTTAAAGTTGGGTTCTCAACTTTATTGTGGTTCTTTTTAACCAAACTTCATAAATCCTAGAGAGCTGAAATTTTGTGCGCAGCTTAGTCACATAGAGAATTTCTGTACACGAAAAATGAATTTGTAAAAAATTTATATGGGCCTTAGGTCCCTCAGGACCCGTTCACTCCAAACCATTTCACAAAAAGTGTTGTCCATCGGAGATACATGTCTGTATAAAATTTGAAGAAAATCGGGTTAATTTTTTTTAAAAAATTTGTATGGGGCCTCACTACCCCTCACGACTTTTTTAAAAAGTGTGGGCCATGTATATTAAATTTGAAGAAAATCGGGTAAATTTTGTAAAATATTTGTATGGGAGTCCCCTGATCCCAAGGCGCGAGGGTCCCAAAATTTTAATAGAAAGTGGTGTCATCGGAGATATGCATGTGTGTCCAGTTTCAAGTTTTGCCCAACGGTTGTCACAGTTGTCTCCAATCACCGCTGGGCACGGTCGTGCTGCTCTCTAGCGCACGCAAAAATTGTTGTGTTTTTGCGCACAAAAAATAAACATCAAAACAAATGCAAGCAAACGGGTCGCGCGATCAGCCGATCAGTAAGTGCAAAGTGCAGTGTGTTGTCCGTGTGCCCCATCCTCAACAGCGCTGCTAAAGAGCTTAGTGAAACTTAACTGTCGTATGTTACGTTGACCGATATTAGTGTCGATTATATGGTTTTCGGGCTGAGTTGAATTGTGATGGTAAGACAGCTCTAGGTGGATGTGGTCGATAGCTGTGGGGGGGGGGGGTGACCGATATTTGTGTTAATTCTATGGTTTTCGGGGTCGCTGACTTGAACGGTGATGGTAAGACAGCTCTAGGTGGTTGGAGGCGGTCACTGAGGTGGAGTGGATTGACTGAAATAAGTGCCGATTCTATAGTTTTCGGGGTCGCTGAGTTGGATGGTGGTAGTAAGACAGCTCTAGGGGGATGTTGTCGATAACTGAGGGGTGTGACCGATATTAGTGTCGATTTATAGTTTTCGGGGTCGCTGAGTTGAATGGTGATGGTACGACAGCTCTAGGGGAATGGGGTCGATTACTGAGGTAGTGAAGGGGGGTGACCGATATTAGTGTCGATTCTATGGTTTTCGGGGTCGCTGCTTTGAGTGGTAATGGTAAGATAGCTCTTGGGGATGTGGTCGATAGCTGATGGGAGGGGGTGACGGATATTATTGTCGATTCTATGGTTTTCGGGGTCGCTAAGTTGAATGGTGATGGTAAGACAGCTCTAGGGGGATGGGGTCGATACCTGAGGGGGACGACCGATATTAGTGTCCATTCAATAGTTATCGAGGCCACTGAGTGTTGGTAGGACACTCCTATGGGTGAGTTGTCTCCACGAAGTGGATAGTGTGACTGATATTACATAGTGTCGATCTCATAGATTTCGGCGTCGCTGAGATGAATAGTGGTGTTTAGAATGGTACTCGGCTATCATTTGGCGACGAATTTAAGCGTGAGGACATTGCCGCTCCTACTTCAAATTGGAAAAGGTAGATTAGTATCCGTGTCTTATCGTTATAATAAATTGACATCGATTTTTGAAATCTGCCGCAGAACTAATAAATTACATTTATCTGGCTGATTGCGCGAAGGAATCATTCTTGCTACTAAAAATCATGTACTTGCCATATTAATATGGGTAGTCACTGAATACAAGTGTATCGATACCTTTCTAGATACTGATGAGAAAGGTAAATATCTAACTGAGTTCCTAAACTCACTTAATTCGTTGGATTGCCACCACATCGTCTTACAGTTTGATCTCCAATTATTTTACTACGGATTCTCGACTCGCCAAAACTTAGCAACGGCACAAGACTGTGCGTAAAAAATATGCCGGGCAATATAATTGAAGCGACTATCTTGACAGAAAAGGTACAGTGTGAAACAGTTTTTATCCAACGGATAGCACTCTTTTCGACGGATCTACCTTTTAAATTTAAGAGATTGCAATTTCCAGTAAAACTTGCGATTTCGATGACGATCAATAAGTCGGACAGAACTGCGGATTATAGATTTGAGATCGCCATGTTTTTCCCACGGACAACTTTACTTTGCTTGCTCTGGGTTGGGTTGACCTAAGAATTTATTTATTCCTCCTCTTGAAGGTGAAGCAAAAAACATTGTATACAACCAAGATTTGTTTTAAATTAATTTTATGTAGGTTTATTTAATTTTATTTTATAATTTGAATACCACAGCTATAATTTAAAATATATTTTTGTTAATAAAAACTACCGTTTTACCTTATAGATAGATATCATTCTTTTTTCTACCCCTGCCTAATAGAAGATTGGGATGAATAAATACCTGGGCAACGCCGGGTAATCAGCTAGTAATGAAATAAGACCCAAAAGGTTGGCATTCATTTCATTTATTTTGGGAGTTATTTCATTTTAAAAATCGGTACTTATTTCATTATGAAAAAAATTCCAAAACTATTGCAATGAAATAAATCCCAACAGAATTTGTTTTGGGAGTTATTTTATTATTTTTAAAAATAATTTATTGGTCTTGTTTCATCTTTTCATCTATATATATAAAGTTGAGAATTTATTTGTATATTTGTATATTTGTATATATACTTGTGCCTAACTAGCTCTGGAACGCCTTGACCAATTTCAACCAAACTTGGTATACATATTATTTACTATGTGGAATCAAACATAGGGGGTGGGGGGTAGTAGGCTTTTGTCTAGGGGAAGCGTGGCAGGCGATTTTATGGTCGGACCCACCGTTTTCGGTATCACCGAGACGCATAGTGCTGGTAGTACACTCCTATGGGTGGTGGATGACCTATATTAGTGTTGATTCTATGGTTTTCGGGGTTAGGGGGGGACTGTTTGGAGGCGATATTAGCATCACATTTTACACCCGTGCAACGCCGGGCACTCAACTAGTAATGAAATAAATACAAACTTTTGGGACTTATTTCATTTCTTGATTTGTATGCTATTCAGATGATGATGTTCAGTTGTCTCCCAATCGCCGCTGTGCACGGTCGTGCTGCTCTCTAGCACACGCGAAACAAAAAAAACTGTGTCGTGTTGTGTGTTTGCGCACAAAAAAAAATCAAAGTATAAGTGCATGCAAAATATTAACGGTTCGCATGATCGGCTGATCAACAAGTGCATGGTGCAGTGTGTGTCTATGTGCCCCATCCTCAACAGCGCAGCTAAAGAACTTAGTGAAACTTAACTGTCGTATGTTTTTCATACGGCAGTTTGTTTATGCTTTATGATATTGTTCAGAGTGGATCTCAGCAACATACGTGGGCTGAGAACGAATTCTTTCAATGTGTTTAATTATGTACATGTCCATAGGCCATCAATTCTGGCACTGAGTGAAATTCAGGTATTTGATAATTCTGATGCATCGGAATTTAACCTGCCTGGTTATATGTCTGCCTGGACTATGTCTGGAGTGATGCTGCATTTCAGCTTTTGCCTCAATTTAGCCAAAGTTTCAATCCGGAATTCAATTCAAGCTCAAGGCAAAGGTACAAGAGCGCAACATCTACTACAGTTTCCTTTACAAAAGACCCCACTTAGACAGTGTTTCAACTCAAAGCGAGTTTGATGCACTGTCTGATTCAATCTTAAGAATTGACACAAAACATCGTAAAAATGAAATCGGTTATGCGGGCGATTTCAATGTACAGAATTTTGGGTGGCTTCGCCATTCTGGCCAGACAACACCCGAAGGAAGGTGTGTTGAATTAATCGCTGAGTTTAATAACCTTACTCAGCTTGTAAATGAGCCTACACGAATACCTGACATTTCAAATCATTCCGCAAACACCCTTGACTTCTTCCTTAACTCTCGTCCTGATAAATACTTCATCAATGTATTATCGCCTCTAGGCTCGTCAGACCATTGTGTAGTATCAGCTAATTTCTCGTTAATAAACCACGCAGTTAGAGAAAAAACTCCCAAAAAACAGTATGGCAATACGAGAAAGCCAATTGGGATGGCCCTAACAACTTATTTGGGAGAATTAACTGGTCGCTATAGTTTCGCGATAGCAACGTGGATGCCACCGCTGATGTAATCACAAACATTATTCTTATTGGTATGGGAAAGTTTATCCCTTTCAGGAATAAGTTTATCAAACCAAAGGAAGATGGTCGGTATGACTCAAGCTGTAAAGAGGCTTCTAGGATTAGAGAGGTATGCTTTCGGTTTTACAAAGCAAACCATACTGAGGAAAACCGAACAAATTTTAAACGAGCCAGAAATGATTGCAATGCCCATCTTAGGTGAGTAAAATTCGCCTACGACCAAAAATTTATGCAAAAAGTACTACAATGTCCTAAAGTTAGTAAAAAGATATCAAAAATACATCCTCGTCGTCGATTCAAACGCTCATTTATAATGACATTCCAGTTGTCAGCTCTATAGACAAGGCCAATCTGTTTGCTGCGCATTTCGCAGCTAGCTCCACGCTTTCAGATTGTGCGTTGCACCTCAGAGTATTGAACACTCTATGGGACAGATATTCATTCGTACTCGTGCAGTTGCTATAGTTTTAAACGATCTCAACACTCACAAGTCCGCTGGGCCAGACGGTATTTCTCCATTAGTTCTGAAGATGTATTGTTCCAAGCTGGCATTGCGTAAGCTTTTCCATTTTTCCTATTCTTCTGGACTCTTCCCAAGAAGTTTAAGAACAGCCTTTGTCCAGCCTATACCCAAAAAAGGAGAGCCGTCGTCTCCTTTCTCCCAGACGGTATTTCTCCATTAGTTCTAATGATGTGTTGTTCCAAGCTGGCATTACCATTGCGTAAGCTTTTTCATCTATCCTATTCTTCTGGACTCTTCCCAAGAAGTTTAAGAACAGCCTTTGTCCAGCCTATACCCAAAAAAGGCGAGCCGTCGTCTCCTTTCTCGTACCGACCCATAGCACTTACATCCATTCTTTCCAATGTCATGGAAACGCTGATAAATTTTAAGCTCGAGAAATATCTTGAAACCAACGAAATCCTTAGTGACCGGCAGTATGGATTTCGTGGGCAACGTTCTACTGGTGATTTGATGGTATATCTCACCGAACAGTGGAACCGGTTGTTGAACTCGATATTTCTAAAGCATTTGACAGAGTTTGGCATAAAGCTCTTTTGTCCAAAATGCGTTTTTATGGAGTCGATGATAGGATGCTTTTCTAGTCCGATGCAAGAGATATTTCACTCCCTGGCTACTATATACAAGGCTTTAATTCGCCCTAAACTTGAGTTCAATTGCCATATCTGGTCTGGTCCGCCTAAGACTACTTTGCATCAGCTAGATAGAATTCAAAACCGCGCGATAAAACTTATCGGTGATGCAATGATAGCGAAATCAAAAGATTCGCTTGAACACCATAGGAACGTTTCCTGTTTGTCACTGTTTTATCGCTTCTTCTACCAGCGGTGCTTAAGAGAAAGAACCAGCTGCATGCCACCTCTCCTTGAACTCCACCGCAATACTCGTGACGCTCTAAATGCTCATCCGTTTACCTTCAAGCCCATCTTCGGACGTGCAGTTAAATTCAGGGATTCGTACAACAGGTATGTGGAATGCTCTGCCAAGCTTTGTCTGCCAAGCTTTGTCTGCCAAGCTTTGTCTTTCTACCTCACTATGATCCACAGGCATTCACAACACAAGCACATATACATCTCCTCTTTTCTCCTCCTTTTCCTTAACGCCCACGATATGCCAAGCATATAGCCGTGCATTGTAAGGGCGCGAACCCCTTGAAGCGTGCGCGAAATAATACAAAAAAAAAAATAAAAAAATCGGAGATATACATGTGTATACAATTTGAAGAAAATCAGGTAAATTTTTTAAAAAAAAATTGTATTGGGCCCCATGACTCCGGGGCCCGGTGTCTCCAAAACCCGGTGCTCGGGGTCTCCAAAATTTTTACAAAAAATGTTGTCCATCGGAGACACATATGTATATAAAATTTGAAGAAAATCGGGTAAATTTTTAAAAAAATTTATATGGGGTCTCACGACCCCGTGCCCGGGGTCCTCATAATTTTTACAAAAACGGTTGTCCACAGGATATACAAATGTTTATAAAATTTAAAGAAAATCGGATTAATTTTTTTTTTAAATTTTTAAAAAATTTGTATGGAAACCCCTCGGGCCCCAGGACCGCAAATTTTAACAGAAATACATATATGTGCAAAGTTTTATTGAAATCGGGCTTTGGGAAGAGGGTTAAAAATATCGCAATATCGATACTCGATGGTGGAAGAGAATTCGGTGACCTTTTCGGAATATTGGCGTTACCACGTGTCGACATTGTTATTCGCGACAATGCTGAATAGATATTTTGACAATTTAATTTAATTTAATTGTACAAATAAAGGGTGATCAGATTGGAGGTACTTTTTCCAATAGGCTTTTTTTGAGATGTCACGCGTGACTACTGTCAAACTAAATACATAATTTTATTCAGTATTCATTGACATTTCATTATGGAAAGACTAACGCCTCAACAGCGTTTACAAATCGTACAATTGTATTACAAAAATCGACGTTCTGCGAAAAGTGTTTATCGCGCGCTCAGGCCAACTTATGGTGTTCAGCGATGAGGCCCATTTTTTGCTTAATGGCTTCGTCAATAAGCAAAATTGCCGTAGTTGGGCTGAAGAGCAACCCGAAGCCATTCACGAACTGCCATTACATCCATGGAAAACTACCATTTGGGCCGGCCTATGTGCTGGAGGAATCATCGGTCCATATTTCTTAAAAGACGATGTAACAGTGAATGGCGAACGCTATCGCGCCATGATAAACGACTTTTTGATGCCGGAAATTGAAGCCCGTGATCTCCACGACATTTGGTTCCAACAAGACGGCGCTACATCCCATACAGCCCGTGACACAATGGATTTACTGCGTCCTCGTCTCGGTGAGCAATTGATCTCTCGTTTCGGACCGGTGGATTGGCCACCAAGATCGTGTGATATCACACCTTTGGACTTTTTTTTTGTGGGGCTATGTAAAGTCTAAATGTTTTGTGGATAAACCAGCTACGATTGAGGAATTGGAAGCCAACATTACTCCAGTTATTCACGAGATACCGACCGAAGTCCTCGAGCGAGTCATTCAAAATTGGTGTTTACGGATGACCGAATTACGGTGCAGCTGCGGCCAACATTTGAAAGAGATTATCTACAAAAAATAAATGTCATGAATGGTTCTAAACAAAAATAATAAAGATTGCCCAACCAATTTGAATTTTTGTTGTTTTATTTCAATTTAAAATCCGATATATATATTGTTTGTGCTAGTTTAATCAAAATTGTAGATTATGGGGTGGTTGCCCCTAACTCCCCCGCCGTTTGTCCGAGACTCCGACAAGGTCTTCGTACAAATATTTATATAAATTGAAACTTTACGATATGTTTTGTACATTAGGAGTGATTGCAATGTTTATCATTATAAAAGAAATGCCCGTGATTGTTATTTTTTAAATTCTCTATATTAACTTCACTTGCCCGCGGCTGGCTGGCTGGCCGGCTGGCCAAATCTTGTGATCAATTTTTAACCCACTTCCTACAGCCCGATTTTATTGAAATTTTGCACACATGTATATCTCCCATGACAACACTTTCCATTAATTATTATTCGGGGGGCTCCCATACAAATATTTTACAAAATTTACCCGATTTTCTTTAAATTTTGTACACATGTGTGTCTTCGATGGAAAGCACTTTTTGTAAAAATTTGGAGCGATCGGCCCCTTGGGGACCCCAATCGCTTTTAAATATCGCTATATCGCATCAGATCACGGCAAAGTCTGAGCTCTGTGCTTTGTGAGCAGCGCTGTTCGCTGCCGCTGCGTCATTTGGTGAATGATTTTGCCACAAAACGAGCACGCAAGAATTTACAAGAAAAATTTTAATTTTTATGGGTTGTTTTTTATATTGGTACTTTTATTTCTTCGATTTCTCTTCGATTTCTCTTCGAGAATCTTTAAAATTCTTTAAAATAATTAAACCAGGGTATATTTCCTTTATTATTTCTGGATTGCAATTTTCTATGTCACATTTGGCTTCTTTAGATTTGATAAGGTGACTAAGGCATTTGTCATTTAATTCAATTAGCTTTTTTTTAAATTGCCTTTTTCAGTTTTGTTATAAATATTTCTGTATTCGCCAATTATAAATATATTTTCTTTTATTGCAAACATTTTATTCTCTTTAGTTGGGATTGGTTCGACTAACAAACGATAGAATTTTTTTGTCTGAATATGATTTTTTTTTTTTTATATAGAGACTTATTGCCAAGGGATGACTCCCTGAATGACTTACGTCACGCCAATAAGTTGGGCTAAGCCCTTTATTAAAATTCAAAATAAAATAAAAATCGAAGGAATGTGATTTACAATATATCACATTCCTCACGTTTGTAGCCGGTTTCAATTTATTTTCTCAGAATTCCCCTGATTCATTGGAAAATCAATACGAAAAACGAACACGAATTTAGAACGACGCGAGTCCAAATACTTTTATCAATGAATCATGGTCAGGGAAAACTACAAAAAACCTTGACCAAGAAAATATTACAAATATTTAAAAAATATTAAAAATACTGATAAACCATTTAAGAAACAACTTATGAATACTTTAACACCTTAACCATCATCCTTCAAGATGTTGTTCACGGCTAATTTAAACGCCTGCAGATTATAAGATTCTGGAAACACGTGTTCGACCAATTGATTCCACATCGAAGAGACTCTCGGAAAAAAGGAGGTTTTAAAGTGTTGGGTTCTACATGAAGGCAAATCTATGTTGATTGCACCTTACACGAGTGTTAACGTTACTGAGAAAAGGCCCAGGAACTAGAGAACGGGTTTCTAAAGAACATTTACCGTTGTAAAATTTATAGAAAACAGATAAAGCTCCTACATTTCGTCTGTGCTCCAAAGTATCAAGAGACGAAGTAATGGTTACATCGTTTATCAAACGGATAACTCTATTCTGAACACCATCAAGATTAACCAAATGCGATCTTGGAGCACCACCCCACACATATGAATTAAATTCTAAAATTGGTCTAACATAAGATTTATATAATCTTAACACTTCAGAGGGAGTGAAGTAGAAGTTACAACGTCTTATGAAGCCTAAACATTGGCTAGCTCTTTTTGAAATTTCATAAATATGTTCTTTCCAGGAAAGATCACTTGATACTTTTAAACCTAACAACTTAAGTGAATCAGATCTCGCAATAGAGGTACCATTAACAACAGGAGGAACATAATGTTGAGTTGTCTTCTGAGAAAAAAGGCAAGACTGGAATTTATTTGGGTTAACTCTGCCCCAATCAAGAATGATTTGAATATTAGACAGAATAGTCAAATTCATTAATTCACGCGAACCATTTACGCGAGAATTGCATTCTTTTTGATTGACTAACTCAATGGAGGCCGATAGTGTTGTATCATCAGCAAATGAATGGATATCACAGGTTGTAGAAGACAACAGGTCGTTGATATATATCAAGAAGAGCGTGGGAGACAAGGATGATCCTTGAGGCACGCCAGCATTGATCCCATGTGAATCTGAAGATATACCATTTAATACAACTTTTATTTTACGGTTCCATAAATAATTCTCAATCCATGTAATGAGAGAGGAGTGTAAATTCAGCGCACGAATCTTATTAATAAGACAATCATGCCATACTCTATAAAAAGCTTTAGCAATCTAAGTAAACAACGCTTGATTCACCTAGGTTTTCAATGCTTCGCTCCAAACAATGAGTCATGCACGTCATTAGTTCGCCTGAAGATCGATTTTTACGAAATCCATACTGCGCATCGGATAAAAGAACAATCGAATCCAGATAGTTCATTAGTCTGAAATTAACGATAGATTCCATTACCTTCGATAGAACCGACAACAAAGCAATAGGTCGGTAGTTCGTAGGTGCCGATTTATCACCTTTTTTCGGAACGGGTTGAATATTTGCTATTTTCCAAAATGATGAAAAAACACCTGTCTTCATTGAGATATGAAACAATTTGCTAAGCGGTTTTGCCAAAGTAAGATGACAACTTTTCAATACTAATGGCGGAATACCGTCGGGGCCAGTCGCTTTATTGTGGTCAAGTTCTTTCAGAATCTTTGAAACAACCCGTTTCCAAAAATAGATTTTAGACATACCTGGGCCTAAATTCGGGAGAATTGGGGGGCTTTGATTAGTTAAAGGAAGAGTAGACGCACCAGCGAAATGAGAAGCTAAGAGATTAGCTTTCTCAATATTAGTTCTATAATGAATACCATTATGAAATAAAGAAGGAATAGACGAAGTATTGTCTGCAAAGTTTCTTTTAACCAATGCAGCAAACGACCAAAAGCTACGACTGTTTAAATCAGAATCCAAAATTTTTCGCATGCTATCTCGAATCTTAAGGTCATATATTATTTTGGACCTTTTCAATATAGCGTTTGATCTGTTTCTTGCTATTCGAAACTTTACAAGGTTTTCTTCAGAAGTGCAATTAATTAATTTATTTTTATGAGTATTTTTCCTTTTAAATGAAGAAGGAATGCAATTTTTCATTCCTAGCAAAATGGTTGACGTGATAAGTTGTGATACTTCATCAGCATTATTGCTGTAAAAACAGGTTGACCAATCAAATGAGCTATAAAATTGGTTCAGGAGCTCCCAGTTAGCATTTTTATAGTGCCAGAGTAGCCTTTTACTTGTAGGCTCTATAAGGGCTGGTGATATTGAAAATTTGGCTACTATCAAAGCATGGTCAGAAAGACCTAATGGAGCAGATACATCAATTGAATATTTATCAGGCATAGTTGTAAGAAATAAATCTAAAAGGTGAGGTGATTGACCAGTAGTATCGGGATACCTAGTTGGCTTATCAACGAGTTGGGTGAAAAGATTAACATTTGAAGCTCAGCGGTTTCACCTGATCGATCTCTACCATTCGAATAGGTCAACCATGAATCATTGTGGACATTAAAATCACCCAAGACTACCAATTCTGATGTTGGTGATGATTGGTAAATCTTGTCTATTGTGTCTGAAAAGTAATTAAACTCAATATTAGTGTCATCAGGTGACAAATTAGGACTACGATAAAGGGAACAAATAAATATCGAATGGTTTGAAATTACAATTTCAATCCATATCGTATTGAACATTGGATTACTGTTTGGAATATTAAAATTAGGTACACTAAAACTGATGTCTTCTCGTATAAATAAAATAGCCCCACGATGAGGAACCAAACAGTCGACACGAGAATACCCCGGACATTGAAAATCATTTGGGGTACCCATAGAAGAGGCCTGCGTTTCACATAAACTTAGAACCGCAGGTTTATTCGCGTCAAGATGTGCTACGATCGATTTGAAATTACTTTTAAAGCCGCGAATATTTGTGAAATGAATTTCAAAATATGAGTTCATTTTACAAATTAAAAATACCGATCCCGTCAAGATGATGAAAATATACGTAAAATAAGATAATAATAAAATAAAAAATCAAAAAATATTAAAAATTACAATAATAAGAAGAATTTCTACCAACCAACCACTCAACAGTGAAAACGTTGATGGTAAAAATACAACTATAACTATTTGGTTTTTATAATAGGCAACAGTATAGCAATAGCAACACAGACCCATTGCCCGACCCCGTGGTCCGAGGGGCCTCAAATTGTGTTGTCTCCGGAAATACACATGTGTTCAAAATTTGAATAAAATCGGGCTTTGGGAAGTGGGTTAAAAATTGATCGCAAGATTCCACGCAGACGACCGACGACTGACATCCGTGCCATGGGCAAGTGAAGTTTATATAGAGAATTTAAAAACACAACCCATAAAAATTAAAATTGTTCATGTAAATTCTCTAATAGGAGATACATATTATGTGTTTAAAAATTGAAGAAAATCGAGCTAATTAAAAAAAAATTCATGGGCACCTCCTGGGCCTCAGGGTCCGTTCACTCCAAAAATTTTACAAAAAGTTTGTCCATCGGAGAAACACATGTGTATAAAATTTGAAGAAATCGGATTAATTTTTTCTAAAAAATTTGTATGGGGCCTCACGACTTCGGGGCCAGGGGTCTCCAACATTTTTAATAAAAGTCTTGTACATCGGAGATACACATGTGTATAAAATTTGAAGAAAACCGCGGCCTGAGGTCTCCAAAATTGTTACAAAAAGTGTTGTCCAACGGAAATACACATGTGTAAAAAATTTGAAGTAAATCGGGTTAATTTTTTTTAAAAAATGTGTGTGAAGGCTTACTACCCCGCGGCCTGAGGTCTCCAAAAACAGGTATATAAAATTTGAAGAAAATCGGGGCCCCAAATTTTAATAGATAGTGTTGTCATCGGAGATATGCATGTGTGCACAATTTCAATGAAATCGGACTTTGGAAAGTGGGTTAAAAATTGATCGCAAGATTCCACGCCAAACAAACAAATAAGCACACGGGCACGCGAAGTTAATATAGAGAATTTAAAAAAAACGTCGAAATACTTTTATCAATGATTAATGCCATACGGTATGCCATCTATATAACTACGGAGTAATGTTATATTATAGTTTATCTGGTAAATTTGTCGAAACACTTGTAATTCACTTTTCATATCATTTATGTAGTTGCATATAGTATATTACAGAACGAGCAAGGAAAGTGGAGTTTATCGTGCGAGGTCGAAGCTTGACGAACGAGGCGGTAGCCGAGTTCGGCAATCTTACGAGCACGATGAGCACTTTTCTGCAAGTCGTGTACTCTATTTTTCACGCGTCCAAACCGGTTTTTTTTTCTAAATTGAGAGAGAAGCAGAAATCTGAGAATGTGTGTTCGCTGTGACTGCAGTAAATAACAAAGAAATGAATTTTTCACGCGTCCAAACCGGTTTTTCTGCCAAATCGAGAGAGAAGCAGAAATCACAAACGACAAACAAAAGAGAATTCTTGCTCAATGTGTTCGCTGAGATTTTAGTAAATAACAAAAGACGTTTATATCATAACTACTGTTGTTATGGGCTACTTTCGAGGCTAGTTTATAGCGTACGAAACAGTCACTTTCGTCCATGGGCGTGTGAAAAGATATTAGTAATGCTCATCTGCTGCTTGTTGATGAGATTTTATATGTTACCTTTCTGTTAATATATTCCTGAAAAGGATGTTTAGTTTACTGGTTAAAATGATTTCCTACGGTATGCCATCTATATAGCTACGGAGTAATGTTATATTATAGTTTATCTGGTAAATTTGTCGAAACACTTGTAATTCATTTTCCATATCATTTGTGTAATTGGATAAGATATTAGTAATGCTCATCTGTTGCTTGTTGGTGAGATTTGATATGTTACCTATTTGATAAGATATTTGTTTATTTATAGAAAATTGTTTATTTGATTCAAGGATTAACTCATGGTTTTTTTAGATACGTTATCTAAGGTATCTTTAATTAATTCTCCATATTCACTATCAATTGTTCCTGTCAAGAATTTTAATCCTTTTCCTATGTAATGGTATGAGGAATTTAGGGCAAATGCAAGTAAAGGTATGATCGCCATGTAATGGTAATAGCAATGTAATGGTATGAGTTATTTAGGTCAGGATCGCCATGTAAAGGATATCGCTCGTTCTTCTCTTAGT
This sequence comes from Nephrocerus scutellatus, assembly GCA_947095585.1. Lineage (NCBI taxonomy): Eukaryota > Metazoa > Arthropoda > Insecta > Diptera > Pipunculidae > Nephrocerus > Nephrocerus scutellatus. Next base: position 63,207,189 of record OX352764.1, on the reverse strand, counting down.
CCTCCACTAGTCCTGGCTATTTCGCCTTCGACTTAGACCTTTAGGCAGTTTCCTGCACTTAAGGTGGGATTCCAATTAGAGTGGATCTTTTTGATACCTGTAGAATTTAAGGCTCGAAAGCCTAATAAAATGCCGGTGGTATAAGTTTGACGTTCTATTTCGAAGTAATCTTTATTGGATAATTGTTGCTTATTTATAGGTGTTCAAAGACTTAAAAACATACTACATAATTTAATAAGAATATAAAATGTACACACATGCATACTAGTTTAGATCGATTAGTGCTGGTCAGCATTTTGGCATTATTGCATACCAAACATTCTTAATTGCTTTAGGTCGCTTGCCTATATTGCTGATGTGACATATTTACCAGCACAGGCAAGTGACCTATTTTGTTTATAATTTTATTGCATGCTCGGTCAGTGCCATGCACAGCAAGGGTAAGTGACCGAACGTTATTTACTTTTTTATGATCAGCGCTCGCTTGCTTATAATGCTTTCTGTGCATTTTGTTGTCATAGGCTAACGACCGCCGATCGTACTGTCATTACTTTGTATGCTGTCATGCTCAGGCATAGAGTGTGCCAACAAAGTAATAAGACTCTTTTTTTTGTTCGTTCACTCGTTGAGTGTTTATGCTGTAATATTTTAATTGTGGTTCATATGCAGAAGGCAATATGAGGAATGCATTTAACTATAGGAATAAAGAATCGATCTAACCTTGAATACAATGTTAGCGCTGGTATGCTCCATTCACACCACTCTTCCTGGGGGAAAAAGGAGAAATCATGACACATCGTGATTTCTTCTTTTTAGGCGCCACTGCGTATCATTTTCTGGTTTGATTACCAGGTGGAAGATTTTTTTCTGTTTTACAATTTTTTGAAATAAATTTTTGTTTTGCCGTAAAAAGGTTACGTTAATTTGGAGAAGTACATATGTAGGTATATTTATATCCTATTGTGAAATTTTAGTTTAATATATTCATTCAATCTTAATTATAATTGTAATTTTTTGTATTTGTATTCTTCATCCTCGAAACTGTTATATTTTATAAGCTCAATTATTTAATATCCATGGTAGTTATAAGTTATATATAAGTTTATTTTAGTTTTGTAAAGGCGTTTAAAGTTTTTTATTTTGAAAAGATAATATAATAATTAATACGAATACAAAAAATATGTGTTCTCAATTTATTGATGAAATTAAGTAACTAATTATTGTTTGGTATTTAAAAAATTTAATTGATAAAAAGTTAAAATTATATACAAGTATAAATATTAATAATTATAACGCGATTTCCATTTCTGCAATTTTTAACAACCTTTCTGCATTGATTGTTTTTGTCGTTTGCTGTATTTGTGAACCGTCCACTGCTCCTGATGTCGAGGATATTTGACTTATATTTGTACCTGGCTGTTGTATTATAGAAACTTCACCAATATCATCTGATCCAGTAACTGAAGAATTGGCAGATATTGAATTCATTATGTTGATTTTTGGCATCAATTGTTGTATAAGGCTTGGTAGTATTGATAGTCCATATTCTGTAGCATCAAATATGGGCGTCATACATCTTTCGTTCCATAAAGTTTGATTGCCTTCTTTACGCCACTCATATAAGAATACGAGTATATGTGCATAAGCCTTGATTGCTGTAATTCGGGCGCTTGGAGCATACTGAAGCAGTAGCTTCTTCTCTAGTAGGCGGATTCTTGTTGTCTCTAGCAAATTAGGTTGTCCTCGGGCGGCCATTTTCCATGCGTTGTTGTTTATCTTCATTTTAATTTTTTTTCCGTTGTCGTTATGTGAGGTGTTGGTGAAAAAAACTGGCAGTAATGCTAAAGTCAGTTCTCACTTGGATTCCAATTGTCTATGGCTGCGAAGATTCCTACTAGGTGTGGGAATCGATCCACCTCGGCATTAACTTCATCTATCTTACTTGCTGTGTATCGGCGAAAGACGTCTTCATAATCGAATTCGTCAGTTTCCCTTCCGCTGTCGCTGTCGTTGTCCATGTTTTAGTTTTATGCTGTGATTTCGGCAATGGAATTTGAATACTGGCTGGATGTAGTTATTTAGAAGTAAGCTTTTCTGATGTATTCGGCTGCGATGGCTAGCTGCTCCTCACTGGACATTAGTTAAAAATTATATGTGAAGACTTTGTAATTGGTCGTATTAAAAACGTGGGTCGTTTAGACTGGCAGAATCTTAGTAGGCTGGCAGGATCTTCTTAGACTGGCAATATTAAAAGATTCCAGGTAGACGTGGCAGGATCTGGTAATATTTAGAAGATTCGAAGATTCCAGGTAGGCATGGCAGGATCTGGTAATATTTAGAAGATTCGAAGATTCCAGGTAGGCATGGCAGGATCGCCATGTAATGGTAATAATAATTTTATGGTAAATGCAAGTAAAGGTATGATCGCCATGTAATGGTAATAGCAATGTAATGGTATGAGTTGTTTAGGTCAGGATCGCCATGTAAAGGATATCGCTCGTTCTTCTCTTAGTCCTCCACTAGTCCTGGCTATTTCGCCTTCGACTAAGACCTTTAGGCAGTTTCCTGCATTTAAAGTGGGATTCCAATTAGAGTGGATCTTTTTGATACCTGTAGAATTTAAGGCTCGCAAGCCTAATAAAATGCCGGTGGTATAAGTTTGACGTTCTATTTCGAATGCACAGCAAGGGTAAGTGACCGAACGTTATTTACTTTTTTATGATCAGCGCTCGCTTGCCTATAATGCTTTCTGTGCATTTTGTTGTCATAGGCTAACGACCGCCGATCGTACTGTCATTACTTTGTATGCTGTCATGCTCAGGCATAGAGTGTGCCAACAAAGTAATAAGACTCTTTTTTTTGTTCGTTCACTCGTTGAGTGTTTATGCTGTAATATTTTAATTGTGGTTCATATGCAGAAGGCAATATGAGGAATGCATTTAACTATAGGAATAAAGAATCGATCTAACCTTGAATACAATGTTAGCGCTGGTATGCTCCCTTCACACCTAATATATTTATAAGCCCTCTTTTATTTCTAATGTGTAGTTTAAGTCCCTTAACTCTAGCGTCTAAAAGGTTACAATCATGTTTGTATGCCAAGAAGGACCTAATTTTGTAAGTGGACACATGAAATCGGTGGTGAAAATGAACACATGAAAATGGTGTCCACTCACAAAATAAGATTCTTCTTGGCAAGTCTGTTTGAAGAAGAGAATGCAATGAGTGAAAGAGTAAAAAAATGCATCCAAAAATGCATCTCGAAAAAAATCTCGGTATGGCTTAAATAATTTAAAAGCGTTCAAGAGTTATAGTGTGTGAAGTCATGTAAGGTCAAAAGTACGTTTTCGTTCATTTTACATTTTACGCAATATATTGAGAGGCGGAAAATTATCCGAGAACATTTTTCGAAATAATCGCGTTTAAAAATAAAATTTAAGAAAAATTTACAATTTTTGACCTCGAAAATTTTATTTTCCGTCAAAAAAAAACCAACAGTGACCTTATAGTTAGAAGCGTTCAAGAGTTACAGGGTGTGTAGTGATGTAAGGTCAAAAGTACGTCTCTTCGCATTAAAGCGCTACGCACACCGCAAGGGGTGTAAATAGACACCCCCCTACCCATACGATTTTTTCACGAAATTAACCAAGAAATTACCCCTTTAAGTATTTGCCACCTTAACGGATACATCCTGTATATCCATTATTAAATTCTCTATATTAACTTCGCGTGCCCGTGGGTTTGTGTGTGCCATGGAATCTTGCGATGAATTTTTAACCCATAGCCCGATTTTATTGAAATTTTGCACACATGTATATTTCCGGTGACAATACTTTCTATTAAAATTTCGTGGGGCCCCATAACTTTTTTTTAAGAAAATTAACCCGATTTTCTTTAAATTTTATATACGTATGTATCTCCGATGAAAAACACTTTTTGTAAAAAATTTGGAGACCCCGGGCCCGGGTTCGTGGGGCCCCATAGCATTTTTTTTAAAAATTAACCCGATTTTCTTCAAATTTAATACACATGTGTATCTCCGATAGACAACACTTTTTGTAAAAAATTTGGAGACCCCGGGCCCGGGTTCGTGGGGCCCCATAGCATTTTTTTAAAAATTAACCCGATTTTCTTCAAATTTAATACACATGTGTATCTCCGATGGTCAACACTTTTTGCAAATTTTTTTTTAAAAAACAACCCGATTTTTTTTAAATTTTGTATCTCCGATGGACAAATTTTGTATCTCGGGGTCGGGGGGCTCCCATACAAATATTTTACAAAATTTACCTGATTTTTTTTTAAATTTTATACAAATGTGTATCTCCGATGGAAAACACTTTTTGTAAAAATTTTGGAGAGATCGGGCCCCTGGGTCGGAGGGGCACCCATACAAATTTAATGAAAAAAGTTCGCGATTTTTTTCAAATTTTATAGGCATGTGTATTTCCGATGGACAAAACTTTTTGTAAAATTTTTGAAGCGATCGGTCCCCGGGCTCCCATACAATTTTTTTTTTAATTATCAATTTTTAACGCACTTCCTAAAGCCCGATTTTCCTGAAATTTTGTACACATGTGTATTTCCGGTGACAATACTTTCTTTTAAAATTTGGAAGTGATCGGGCCCCGTGTTCGTGGGGCTCCCATACAAATTTAAAATAAAAATTACCCGATTTTTTTCAAATTTTACACACATGTGTATACCCAATAAACAATCTTTTTCTATACTATTTGGTAGTGATCGGACCCCAGGTTCGGCCCCAAGGCCCTTATACATTTTTTTAAATACTGTCGCAATTCAACGACTGTGTGCGGTGTGTGCTGCGCAGTCGGCTGCGCTGTTTGGTTTGGTGGATTTTGATTGCAAAATCTATTCTGCTGTTCATGGCAGCACTACGAGTTTGCGTCGCCATATTTTAACTCGGCACTTACACGGTTATTAATAATGTCAATTTTTTTAATAATGAACAAAAACAGAAAATTTCGGTTTCACATCATTTCTCAAGCATCAATATACATTACTCCGACTTACACAATCATTATTAATGCCATTTCACAAAGTTACCATGAATGTGCGTAATAGTATAAAAGTCGAATCGATTATGCACATTCCATTTCATCTTTAAGTAATATGTATGTATTTTGTTTACTAATGTCTCTTTGCAATTGCACAAACCGTATCCGAAACCATTAATAAATATGCTATTTCACAATTAACAAAACATACTGGTCGTTGTCATTTTCATCATTTGATCTTTTTTTTTATTGCAAATAGTCTCTGGACCAGGTAATTGGCCCAGGCGACTAACATTGGTCCTTCGAGCCGGATATCCAGGATTCGAAAGTGTCGTTGTTCGTGCGCGTACAAAAACTCGATTTTTCAAATCAGATCAACACAGTGAGTGTTGAATTCAAATCAGCTCAGCACAGCGAGTGTTGAAAGTGTCGTTGTTCGTGCGCGTACAAAAACTCGATTTTCTAAATCAGATCAACACAGTGAGTGTTGAATCAAATCAGCTCAGCACATTGAGTGTTGAAAGTGTCGTTGTTCGTGCGCGTACCATTAACTCGATTTTTTAAATCAGATCAACACAATGAGTGTTGAATCAAATCAGCTAAACACAGTGAGTGTTGAATTTAAACCCAATCGACACAGTGAGTGTTGAAAGTCACTGTTCGTGCGCATACAAAATAACTCAATCTAAATCAGCTCAACACAGTGAGTGTTGAATCAAATCGGATCAACACAGTGAGTGTTGAATTAGAAACTCAATATAACACAAATTTGGACGATTTAAAGAGGCGGGTACATAAAGGGAGCAACGCTTAAATTCAGGTGTGTGGCATTTTATTTACATTCTTTTTAAAGTTATTTAAAGGTATCGATTGTAATTATATATAAGACTTGTGTGTGTGGGAGTATAGTAAGTCCTAAGTCAGAATGAGTAAGGGGAAAATGTCTGTAGCAATTGAAGCAATTCAAACAATCGCACTCGAGTTGGATGCCGACTATAAAGCATATCAGGAGTTGGGTATCAAAAGGCAGTCAATGCACATGAACGAGGTGCGTCTTTCAAATCTAGAGACGTCGTTCAATGAAGCTAGAGCTCTTCATCAAAAAATTGTTGAATCTCCAAGTGAAGAAACGAAGATAAAATATATGGAAGCCCGCACGTTCCACAAGTTGAAGGAACTGTTCTTCGCATATTCATGCGAGTTAAAGGAACATCTCACAACCGCTGATAGTCCAAGCTTCTTACACAAATCAATAGCTGGTTCAAAGGGTCCGTCGGTTGAATTGAAGCTTCCTCCGATGACAATTCCCACTTTTGATGGCTCTTTAAAAATGTGGCCCGAATTCAAGGCGTTATTCGAGAGCCTAGTGCCAAAAATTCCTCAATATCCGAGGCACAAAAGTTGCAATATCTAAAGGGCAACTTAAGCGGTGAAGCTGCGCGTATGCGACGAAACACCGACACGAATTTCGAAACTGCCTTAGCATTGCTAGTCAAACGGTTTCAGAATGTACGATTGTTAAAGGACAATCAATTCAGATTGCTCTTTGATCAACAGAAAATCGTTCAAGAGTCATCTGATGACTTAAAACTACTGCTTGATACAACGAATGAAGCCAAGCAATCCTTAAAAAACCTTGGCGTGTCAGTGGATTCTTGGGAAGATATGCTGATTTTTCATACAGTACAAAAGCTTCCGTCCACCACTCGAGGTCATTGGAAATCTCACATTGCGACTCATGTGGATTATCCGACACACAGCATATTGGAAGATTTCATTTTAATGAGATATAGGACATTAGAGGGGCGGTCAGCCATCAGCAGAAATAGGGGGAATAACATAGAATACTCTAGAATTGCATCTGACTGGTGGAAGTGCGATCAAACCTCCACGTGGTGGCAGCTGGTAATTTTCCTCCAATGCAGGAAAAGCTGAATGATCGGGCTAGTCCCTTTAAATTAAGGTTGGCGCGAGGCCAATAACCTCGCCCGTAAAAAATTATTATTACGGAACCCAAAATCAGCAAACACTGATGAACGACGAAGACCACGGCAACGAAAACGGCTAAACGATTTAAGAATTTTCTCATGGAACGTACGCTCACTGTATAGAGCTCGAGCTGTACAGCAGCTAGCTGATACCATGTCCAAATATAATGCTGACTTAACAGCAATTCAGGAGATGCGGTGGACAGGGAATGGTGTCTTACAAAAATCAGAATATGACATTTATTACAGCTGTCATGCAATCATGTGCTCGGGGTGGGGTTTCTAGTCAGCAAAAGAATGAAACCTACCGTTATCGGCTTTAATGCAGTAAATGAACGGCTATGCACCCTTTGCGTGCGGGGAAAATTTAAAAACATAAGCCTCATAAACGTTCACGCACCTACAGAGGATTCCCCAGATGATCGAACGGGAACTCCATGCCTGCCCTCAGTATGATGTAAAAATCATTCTGGGGGATATGAATGCTAAAATAGGTAGGGAGCCAGTATTCAGGCAGTACATTGGCACCCATAACTTACACGAGAACACTAATGACAATGGATAACGAGTCATAGAGATGGCAGCAAGCAATAATTTGGTCGTTGCGAGTACAAGGTTTGCGCGTAAAAATATCCACAAAGCCACCTGGGTATCTCCCGATGGAGCAACTCGCAACCAGATAGACCACGTGTTGATAGACTGCCGCCACAACCCGAACCTGATGACGGTACGAACGTACCGAGGTGCCAACGTCGACTCGGACCACTATCTTGTTGGTATGGTGCTCTGAGCGCGGATTGCATCATCACGGAAGACTGCATCCGCGAATCAGATTCGAGTCAACACGGCTGCCCTTCGCAATGAAGAGACCAGAAACAACTTCGGTCAAGCGATAGGACTCGCCCTAAATGCAGGGAGAGTAAGTCCTGGGGCTGAGACGTCGGGCGTAGAAGAGAAATGGACACGCCTTAAGAATACTGTCATTAGTACTGCTGACTACATCTTAGGCAGTAGTCGTAGAGATCGGAACGACTCGTTCGATGACGGTTGTAAGCTAGCGACTGAACGTTATAATGTTGCGTTCCGAGCAATGCAACAATCTCATAGAACGCGGGCACGCGAATATGAATATAAAGAGCTCAGAAGATATGAAAAAATAGTTCACCGGCGAAAGAAAGCAGCCTGGAAGAAGAATATCGTCCGTGAACTGGAACAATACAGGGAGCAATGACCGCACCAGGTGCGGAAGTTCTACCAAAGGGTCCGCGGTATGACGCAATATACACCGTGTTGCACATACTGCAAGGACAAAGAGGGTAATCTGATCGCCGATCTTAAAGGCAGCTTAGAGCGATGGGAAAAACACTTTCATGAGTTGCTAAATGGCCAGCTAACTGAGGAAGTGGAGGCTCCACCAATGACCGAAGATCATACTATGCCGGCGCCACCAAGCATAGTCGAAGTTGCAGAGCGATAAATCGGCTCAAAAATAATAAGGCCCCGGGATCTGATGGGATCCCAGCGGAACTGATAAAAATTACACCAAGCAATTCATGAAATAATAGTGCAAGTATGGGAAGAAGAAGTTATGCCAGAAGACTGGCGAAGAGGCATCATGTGCCCCATACATAAGAAGGGAGATATCAGAAAATGCAGCAATTATCGTGGTATAACGTTGTTGAGTACCGCGTTTAAGATTTTCTCTGGCTTACGCTGACGATATTGACATCGTTGGTAGAAACCAAAGAGCTGTACAGGAAGCTTTCATCCAGATAGAGCAGGCGGCACGAAATCTGGGGCTGCACATAAATGAGAGCAAAACAAAGTACATGGTGGCCACGTCTGCGAGTAGAAGATCCAACATTAGTCCCTCAATTCAGATAGTGGAGCGCGAATTTGAAGTAGTGCAATCCTTTAACTATCTCGGGTCAACTATAGCAGCCGATAACAGCATGGAACCAGAAATACGCGCACGGTTGCTTTAAGCCAACAAAGCCTACTATAGCCTGTCAAGACTCTTCAAATCCAGGAACTTAACCATAATATCCAAGCTGCTGATATATAAGACAATGGTCATACCAGTACTTACATATGGATCCGAGACTTGGGTGCTTAGCAAAAAGCATTCTGACCTCTTAGCCGCGTTCGAGAAAAAAGTCTTACGGAGAATTGTTGGTCCCGTATGTGAGGAAGGACGATACCGGGGACTCTATAATGATGAGATCTACGAGCATTACCGCGATGTCGACATCGTGAAGAAAATTAAGCTCGGTAGGCTCCGGTGGGCAGGACAACTAGCTCACATGAGCGAAGAGGATCCTGCTCGGAAAGTCCTTTGCGGTAGGATTTATGGAACACGACCGCGAGGCCGGCCAAGCCTACGCTGGAAGGATGGCGTAGACCAGGACGCCCAGAGTTTAGGGATGCCAAACTGGATGACATCGGCTCGAAATCGGGACCGGTGGAGAGACTTTTTGCGGAAGGCCAGGACCGGACCCCGGTTGTAGAGCCAAATATGATGGTGAGGACATTAGAGGTCATCGGACAATCGTCCTCAAGTGTCAGTTCATCAAAATCGAAATAATTCACTCCAAGTACAGTGCGTACACACAATTCTACCGTTTTGAAATGTCCAATGTGCCAAGGAGCCCACGCAATCCGAAACTGTCCGAAATTCAAGGCTATAAGTCCCGTAAAAAGACAGGATATTGTGAAGAGATATAAATTATGCTTCAATTGTATCTCCAACGCGCACTACACTAAAGCATGCACAAGTACATTTACTTGTTATACGTGCAAGAAAAGGCATCACTCGCTGTTACATAACGATGCAACAAATACAATGCAGAATCATGACTCGCGGTCAATCGGTCCGACCCAGTCATCAATTCAAAAGGCCGAGTATTATGGACGCAACCCACAGCCTACTACATTAGAGCAGCCAACGTGCTCCATCCAAGCTGCTTCAGCGTATAATACGTACATAGCCGAACCCGATAAAGTTCAAGTTGTGCTTCTCGCCACTAATAAAGGTAGTCCCGGAAGGTGGCCAACCGGTGGTCTTGCGTGCACTAATAGATCCCGGATCAGAAACGTCCCTAATTTCAGAATCTGCATGCCAATTATTAAACTTGAAAAAGGAGAAGAAAACCGTAATGGTTTTGGGAATTGGAGGAACAAACACAGGTGTCTCCAAATACAAAGTCTCCTTTACGATAAATTCATGCATCAACAACCAATTTGAACTACGCCTAACAGCATTGCTTCTACCTAAGGTCACATCTGAGTTGCCAATGAGAAATACTCAGAGCGCTGACTGGAATCACCTCCGACGTCTGCAATTAGCAGATTCGACTTTTATCAAACGAAACAAAATCTACATCTTGCTTGGCGCAGACGTGTTTCCATCAATCATTCTTGAGGGCATCGTGAAGGGCACACCAGGCACGCCTATGGCTCAAAATACAGAGCTGGGTTGGGTGTTGTCCGGGGGTGTTCTCCCGTCAAATTCATCGATAACGTCTCTCCACATCACTACAGAAGAGAGAGACTTAGATAAACTGCTTTCAAAATTTTGGGAACTAGAGGAAGTAGGAAAGAAGTCAATGCTTTCACCAGAAGACGAACAGTGTGAATTACATTTTTGTCGAACCTGTTCGCACATTGCAACAAGTAACGAGAGATAGAAATCCCATTATCATTTGATGACAATAACGCAATTAAAACGTTAGGGATCCAATGGCATCCAGGAAAAGACACATTTTCATTCAAGATAAGGCTCCCAATACAAACAAGAACTACAAAAAGAACGATTCTATCAGACATCGCTCGGCTCTATGATCCTTTAGGATGGATTTCTCCGTGCGTCATTCTTGGCAAGATCCTAATGCAAGAAATATGGAAGGCACACCAAGCATGGAACGAGGAACTCTCAGAAGAAATCCTTACGAATTGGTACACTTGGAAAGCAGAGCTAACAGCACTAAACGACATAGAAATTCCGCGATGGATACATTGCAACAACGAATCGCGCATTGAAGTCCACGGATTTTGTGACGCATACGCTGCAGCAGTCTACATTCGCGCAATCAACATTCACCAATCTACTGTTGTCAAAAACCAGGGTTGCACCTTTCAAAACCAAATCGTTGGCACGGTTAGAGTTGTGCGGAGCTGTACTATTATCACATTTGTTGGTACACACCATCGAAACCATGGGATTGCAAGGGGCACAACTTACGCATGGTCAGACTCACAAATAACTCTGGCCTGGATAAAGGCAGCACCATACACGCGAACCACATTTGTTGCCAACAGAGTGGCCGAAAATCAAGAGCTGATCGACCCTAAATGTTGGATATACGTCCCGTCTAAGGATAACCCAGTGGACATAGCTTCACGAGGACTCCTGCACAGGGAACTGATTGATAAGGATCAGTGGTGGAACGGCCCAGAATATTTACACTCATTTGAGGAACAGTGGTATCCTATGTATGATATAGACAATACAGATCTGGAAACGAAAGCGTTTGAAATTTCTTTAAACTAAAAATTTCTAAAGATAAAAAATGAATTTCTTGAAACCGGACAACCCATAACGAACATTTTTTACTTCTGTGCACATGTTTGCTCGTGAGAAGTCAACGAACTTTTTTGTAGTTTTTCGTGCTCGAATGAGATTGATACGCATAGTACATCTGGAATTTTTCAGCGAGGAGATTACTCGACTCGCGAACAATGAAACAGTGCATAAGGGAAGTAAATTAGCTAGACTGTCACCCATCCTGGACGAGTACAAGATACTGAGAGTCGGTGGACGGTTGGAGAACGCGGACTTGCCCTACTCTTAACGTCATCCTATAATTTTACCTTCACAGAACGTTTTAACCACACTCATAACCCAGGAGGTTCACATAAGACTGTTGCATGCCGGTCAACAACTAATGATGGTAACTCTTCGCGTAGAATATTGGGTCCTCCAACTCAAATCGAATGTTAAAACATGTACCCACAAGTGTCTCAAATGTTTTCGGCACACGGCTACAATAAGGCAGCAAAAAATGGGAAACCTTCCAGCCCCACGAGTGAATGAAGCTCGACCGTTCCAAACAGCTGGGGTGGATTATGCTGGACCTGTGCAATTAAAGGAATGGAAGGGTCTCTGTAACAAAACCACGAGGGCCTACATTGCCATTTTCGTCTGTTTTTGCACGAAAGCTGTTCATCTTGAACTGGTGAGCGATTGCAGCACGCCGGCGTTTCTAGCAGCATTCAAGCGCTTTACAGCCCGGCGAGCCATCTGCACCGACCTGTACAGTGACTGTGGCACTAATTTTCAAGGAGCCGCAAAAATCATCGATTTAGAAAAACCACATTTACAGAGGCAGTGGGCCGAAGACATTGCTATTCAACTTCAGACAAATGGAACCACATGGCACTTTAACCCTACGGCAGCTCCACATTTTGGGGGGCTCTGGGAAGCGGGAGTAAAATCAATGAAGTACCATTTAAAGAGAATTATAGGGCATTAAACACTCACCTTTGAGGAGTAAGCAACTATACTGAAGCCAGTCTGAACTCACGACCGCTCTGTCCAGAGGATCTATCGATTTTGACACCAGGACATTTCCAATTAGGTTCATCTTTACCTGCTGCTCCGGAAAGGAACTTAACCGACAGCAAATCAAATCATTTGGACAGATGGCAACTATTGCAGAAGATTCAACAGGATCTGTGGAAGATATCGACTCCTATCGACTCCAACGCCGCTCGAAATTGTTAGACCCTACACCCAATCCACAAATAGAACAAGTAGTAAAACTGCAAGAAGAAGCAACACTTCCTACAATTTGGCGTCTCGGCAGAATTATAGAAACACACCCTGGATTAGATGGAAGGGTTCGTGTAGTTACCATTAAAACAACAACAAACATACAGCCCAGTCACTAAACTTTGCCTTTTGCCAATGATAAAGAAAGAGTGGGCACACACACACACAAGCAATAATCAAATTCGTCCACCAAATATAAACAGAAACCATAGTTTACTAATTTAATTCACCTCTTATAATAACCTTTCATTGCATTGAGAAACAAAAAATTTTGTCCATCGGAGATACACTGTATATAAAATTTGAAGAAAATCGGGTTAATTTTTTTGAAAAATTTTTATGGACGACCCCGGCCACCAAAATTTTTGCAAAAAGTGTTGTCCATCGGAGATACAAACGTATATAAAATTTAAAAAAAAGTGGGTTTAGTTTTTAAACCATTTGTTGGGACCCCATGACCCTCCAGACCCTGTCTCCAAAATTTTTACAAAAAGTATTAACCATCGAAGATACACACGAATATAAAATTTAAAAAAAGTCGGGTTAATTTTTTTTAAAAATTGTTTGGGGCGGGCCCGATGACCCTGGGGCCCGGGGTCTCCAAAACTGGGATTTTCTTAAGTGCAATGGATATGATTTCAAAATTCGATCCTGAACTAAGAGCACACATCGAATCGGTCAAGAAAGGAAATATTTCATATTTTACGCCATATATTCAAAACGAACTAGTGGATATTCTTGCGTCTGAGGTCAAAAAATACATTTTAGACGACGTTCGGTTGGCAAAATACTTTTCTATACTTTTTGATTGTACGCCAGACGTATAGCATCAAGAACAGATGTCACAAATATTGAGATTCGTAAAAATATCCAAACAAAAAGTTACAATCGAAGAACGTTTTATAGATTTCATCCAGTCTCATGAAAAAATGGGCAAGGGATTGTTGAAAGAAATTTTAGAGAAACTAGAAGTGGACAAATTGAATAAACAAAATGTTCGTGGCCAAGGCTACGACAATGGAAGTAATATGGTTGGAAAATATAGCGGAGTGCAAGCCAAAATAAAACAAATAAATGAAAATGCAGATTACGTGCCCTGTGCAGCGCATTCTTTGAATTTATCTGGAGTAAACACTGCTAGTGTGACACTCAAAATTATTAGTTTTTTTGGAACAATTATAGCGTTTTTTCGAGTTCTACGGTCAAAAGAGAAACTTTGAAGAAACACTTGAAAATTTCTTTAAAAAAACATGCTGACACTAGATGGGCCTCTTAAGCTAGAGCCGTCAAAGCTTTAAATATGCAAATACCACAAATTTGGCAAGTGCTCAAGATTCTAAGTACCAACAATTTGATTACGGAAACTGCTACCGCTAGAAACTTAATGGACCTAATAAACTTTAAATTTATATGAACCTTGCAAATTTGGGATCAAGTTTATGAATCTGTTGATAGAGTAAATGTAGCTTTACAGTCGAAAACCATAACTTTCGACAAAGTGGACGGGAGACAGTGGACAATTTTTTCGAAAAAGCTTTGTGAAGAATGTGACATTGAGAATAATTTTCCTGAAAAGCGACGACACGACACCAAAAATTCAAAATTCAGATAAATGAAGTAATTGATAGAAAACTTCTGAATTCAAATGGGATCTGAAAAACTTCATAACATTCAAGATATGTTACATTTTTTGACGATAAAAAGTATATCTCCATATTCAGTTCAACAATTAAAGAAACATGCATCTGATTTGAGTATTAAATGTTCTACAGACATAAATGCCACAGAATTTTTGGCCGAAATAGAAACTTTGAAGAATCAAATTAAAGCGACTTCATTATTTGAAAAATGGGAATGTCAATCAAGCCTAAGTCTTATTCAGAGGATAGTAGAAGTCGCTATAAAAAAATTTAACGATGCCAGTGACTGTAGCTTCTTATGAAAAATCATTCAGTAAATTCAAACTGATAAAGACGTACTTGCGCTCGACGATGAGTCAGGAAAGGTTATCTGGCCTAGCAATTTTGTCAATTGAAGCTGACATAGCACGACTCCTGTCGTATGATAATGTCATTAAGGACTTCGCTATAAGGAAAGCCCGGAGAGTAAATCTTTAAGTAAATAGTTGTCTTATTTTGTTTACGTTTACGGTTTGTATTTGGTGTTTTATGTCTATAATATATTTGGCATGATTGTTAATAAGATTCGTGCGCTGAATTTACTCCTCTCTCATTACATGGATTGAGAATTATTTATGGAATCGTAAAATAAAAGTTGTATTAAATGGTATATCTTCAGATTCACATGGGATCAATGCTGGCGTGCCTCAAGGGTCATCCTTGTCGCCCACGCTCTTCTTGATATATATCAACGACCTGTTGTCTTCTACAACTTCTGATATCCATTCATTTGCTGATGATACAACACTATCGGCTTCCATTGAGTTTGTCAGTCAAAAAGAATGCAATTCTCGCTTGTTAGGTTCGCGTGAATTAATGAATTCTATAATTCGGTCGAACATTCAAGTCATTCTTGATTGGAGCAGATCTAATAGAGTAGAATTTAACCCAAATAAATTTCAGTCTTGTCTTTTTTCTCAGAAGACAGTTAAACATTACGTTTCACCTGTTATTAATGGTGCCCATATTGCGAGATCAGATTCACTGAAGTTGTTAGGTTTAAAAGTATCTAGTTATCTTTCCTGGAAAGAACATATTTATGAAATTTCAAAAAGAGCTAGCCAATGTTTGGGCTTTATAAGACGTTGTAACTTCTACTTCACTCCCTCAGAAGTATTAAGATTATATAAATCTTATGTTAGACCAATTTTGGAAATTAATATGTGTGCTCCAAAATCTCATTTGGTTCATCGTGATGGAGTTCAAAATAGAGTTATACGTTTGATAAACGATGTATAAATTACTTCGTCTCTTGATACTTTGGAGCACAGACGAAATGTAGGAGCTTTCTCTGTTTTTTTACAAATTCTACAACGGTAGATGTGCTTTAGAAACCCGTTCTCTAGTTCCAAGTCCTTTTGTCAGTAACGTAAACACTCGTTTAAGTCCACTCAACATAGATTTGCCTTAAAACTTTTTTCTTGTAGAACCCAACACTTTAAATCCTCCTTTTTTCCGAGAGTCTCTTCGATGTGGAATCAATTGGTGGATCCCGTGTTTCCCGATTCTTATAATCTGCAGGCCTTCAAATTAGGCGTTAACAACTTCCTGAAGGATGAAGATGAAGGCTGAAGTGCTCATAAGCTTTTTATTAATATTTTTATTATATATAATTTTGAAAAAAAAAAAAAATTCATTATCTACATTATTTTTAAAATTTGTAATATTTTCTTGGTCAAGGTTTTTTGTAGTTTTCTCTGACCATGATTCATTGTCGAAAGCATTTGGACTCGCGTCGTTTTAGTTTTTCGTTTTCGTTTTCCCGTATTGCTTTTTCAATGAATCAGGGAGAATTCTGAGAAATGAGAGATAGTAGAAGTCGCTATAAAAAAATTTAACGATGCCAGTGACTGTAGCTTCTTATGAAAAATCATTCAGTAAATTCAAACTGATAAAGACGTACTTGCGCTCGACGATGAGTCAGGAAAGGTTATCTGGCCTAGCAATTTTGTCAATTGAAGCTGACATAGCACGACTCCTGTCGTATGATAATGTCATTAAGGACTTCGCTATAAGGAAAGCCCGGAGAGTAAATCTTTAAGTAAATAGTTGTCTTATTTTGTTTACGTTTACGGTTTGTATTTGGTGTTTTATGTCTATAATATATTTGGCATGATTGTTAATAAGATTCGTGCGCTGAATTTACTCCTCTCTCATTACATGGATTGAGAATTATTTATGGAACCGTAAAATAAAAGTTGTATTAAATGGTATATCTTCAGATTCACATGGGATCAATGCTGGCGTGCCTCAAGGGTCATCCTTGTCGCCCACGCTCTTCTTGATATATATCAACGACCTGTTGTCTTCTACAACTTCTGATATCCATTCATTTGCTGATGATACAACACTATCGGCTTCCATTGAGTTTGTCAGTCAAAAAGAATGCAATTCTCGCTTGTTAGGTTCGCGTGAATTAATGAATTCTATAATTCGGTCGAACATTCAAGTCATTCTTGATTGGAGCAGATCTAATAGAGTAGAATTTAACCCAAATAAATTTCAGTCTTGTCTTTTTTCTCAGAAGACAGTTAAACATTACGTTTCACCTGTTATTAATGGTGCCCATATTGCGAGATCAGATTCACTGAAGTTGTTAGGTTTAAAAGTATCTAGTTATCTTTCCTGGAAAGAACATATTTATGAAATTTCAAAAAGAGCTAGCCAATGTTTGGGCTTTATAAGACGTTGTAACTTCTACTTCACTCCCTCAGAAGTATTAAGATTATATAAATCTTATGTTAGACCAATTTTGGAACTTAATTCATATGTGTGGGGTGGGGCTCCAAAATCTCATTTGGTTCATCGTGATGGAGTTCAAAATAGAGTTATACGTTTGATAAACGATGTATAAATTACTTCGTCTCTTGATACTTTGGAGCACAGACGAAATGTAGGAGCTTTCTCTGTTTTTTTACAAATTCTACAACGGTAGATGTGCTTTAGAAACCCGTTCTCTAGTTCCAAGTCCTTTTGTCAGTAACGTAAACACTCGTTTAAGTCCACTCAACATAGATTTGCCTTAAAACTTTTTTCTTGTAGAACCCAACACTTTAAATCCTCCTTTTTTCCGAGAGTCTCTTCGATGTGGAATCAATTGGTGGATCCCGTGTTTCCCGATTCTTATAATCTGCAGGCCTTCAAATTAGGCGTTAACAACTTCCTGAAGGATGAAGATGAAGGCTGAAGTGCTCATAAGCTTTTTATTAATATTTTTATTATATATAATTTTGAAAAAAAAAAAAAATTCATTATCTACATTATTTTTAAAATTTGTAATATTTTCTTGGTCAAGGTTTTTTGTAGTTTTCTCTGACCATGATTCATTGTCGAAAGCATTTGGACTCGCGTCGTTTTAGTTTTTCGTTTTCGTTTTCCCGTATTGCTTTTTCAATGAATCAGGGAGAATTCTGAGAAAATAAATTGAAACCGGCTACAAATGTGAGAAATGTGATATATATTGTAAATCACATTTCTTCGATTTTTATTTTATTTTGAATTTAATAAAGCTTAGCCCAACTTATTGCCGTGATGCAAGTCATTCAGGGAGTCCTCCATTGGCAATGAGTCTCTATATATAAAAAAAAAAGTGAAAATTGGAGTGATCGCGCCTCGGGCTCCCAATTTTTTTTTAAAAAGTAACCCGATTTTTTTCAAACTTGTCCATGTCCATATCCAGATGCATCCCGTGCCACAACTCGAGCCCACGGGTCCACCATTAAGCCTATCTTCGGACCTACTAACCAATTCATTGATTCCTTCTTTAGCCGCACAATAGGTATTTGGAATGAATTGCCTGATTCAGTTTTTCCGAACTTGTATGATCTGCAGTAAGACATACGTAACAAACACACACACACAAATAATAACTTTAATTATCAAACAGTAAAAATAACGCAAGTTCACAATTTTATACCGGACAACTTTTAAATGCACACAAAAACAGTTATAATTTATCGCTTTGCAAGAACTTTTACATTTCGACTGGTTAAATTCCAATTAACTACAGAAACAGAAGGAGAACGCGTTTCGCGGCTTCATCAAATGCGCAACAGAGCGTCTACATTGAGAGCCACAGAAAGGAAGGTGACAAAAGCGGGATGAATCATCTTTGTCTAGAGCCGCAGAAATGGAAGAAGAGATCGCGAGCTTCATAATATACCAACAGAGCGTCTACGTCGAGAGTTTAATGGTAGAATGATATTCATAGTAACACCCTGATACGGTATGCGTCGCGGGACGAAAAGAAAGAAGAAAAATTTGAATTGTTATTACAATGTTGTAATTAAAATCACAGTTGTTCTTTTTTTGCTCTCCTAATCGATGTGCAAGGGAGGCTGCGGAGTGGCCTGCACAGACAGAAGATGATGCCGTAACATCATCCGATGTCTTCTACGGCTGCTCAGCAGAAGAAATTTTGTTTTCTATTCAATGTTCTCGACCATTTAATTGGTTGACCCAAATCGGTTGATGCCTTTGCTGGCCGAAATTATGCCGGTTGTTGAGGAACTAGGACATAAAGGCGATATATATTAACTAAAAAGAAAAGCTTGGTGAAGCATGTGTCTCACGAGCTGTCAACCCGGACTTCTGAAAAGCATTTGTGACTTCGTAATCGATTTACCCCCGGCCAAATGAGGCATGTCGAGGGGAAAAATTGTGTGGTGAAATGTGTACTAGTAATTCACATGTATCCTCACCTAACAAAGAGGACACGACATTAGCTCGTTTGGGAACCAACTTGGTCTTCATAAATTTTCAAGGTCTCCAAAACGACCTTGCACTTCCCATCCTAACAGAACGCTGATCTTCAAAAATTTTTTGGTGCCGAACGGTTTATTGAAAAGCGCTTTTCGGCTAAGGAAGCAGGAAATAAAATATGTATCTACATTTCATTTTTTTCCGTTCTTTAATGTTCCTATTAGGGGATTCCCCATGTTATGTCAAACTCAGCATTTCGTTCGTCGTTTGCGCTTTCATTAATTGGTGGTTCCCCTTTTTTAAGTTGTTTGATGTCAAAGGATTTTAGGAGTCAGTTGAATAAATTTGCATAAGACGAACGCGTCGCGTCGATATAATTTTCAGTTTTAATTTGAGTGAACAGAATTTTAAAAAGAAAAAATGAATAAGCGTCATTACCGCGAACTTGACATTGAAAACAAATGTCAAGTTTTTAAGTGTTACAAAGAGGAACATTTGTCTCAAAGATGTCTTGCACAGAAATTTGGTTGTAGCAAAAGTAAGATCCAAAGAATTTTAAGTACCAAAGAGGAAATTAAATTGGCGTTTGAAAAGTGAAAATCTTGTTTATCTTTTGCCGGAATAGATGTTTTCACATTCAAGTGGTTCAGCTTAGCTAGAGAAAAGAATGTGCCAATATCGGGTACGATTCTGCAAGCTAAGGCTCTTTCAATAGCAAAAAATCTTAAGATTGACCATTTCAATGCTTCTAATGCATGGCTCGAATCCTTCAAAGTGCGACACAACATTGTTTTTAAAATTCTTTGCGGGGAAGGCGCTAATGTTGATACTGCTACATGTCAGGATTTCAAGAAAATTTTAAAAGCTATCTGTAATGGTTATGACCCTTAAAACATTTTCAATTTGGATGAATCTGCGTTGTTTTTTAAAGCAACACCTACAAAGTCTCTTCAACTTAAAAATGAAAAATGCAGCGGGGGTAAACTTTTGAAGGAAAGACTGACAAAAGCTTTAATTTGCAGTGCGGGGGGAGAAAAGGGGCCAGTGATGGTCATCGGTAAGATATTTTTTTATAAAAAAAAGTTTCGTTTGCTTACTTTTTTTGCTACCAACAGGCAGAGCCGCTAAGCCCCGAGCTTTTAAAAAGATGAATGTCGAAAAAGCATTGGGCATAACTTGGAGAAGCAATAAAAAGGCTTGGATGAATTCTGTTTTGTTTCGAGAGCGGCTTACCTCTTTCGACAAAAAAATGATAAAACAAAACCGAAAGGTTCTTGTTTTTGCAGACAACGCTCCTTCTCATGTTATAAGTGGATTAAAAAACGTCGATCTAAAGTTCTTTCCTACAAACACAACATCGCATTTACAGCCACTCGATCAAGGCAACATCAAAAGCCTAAAATCCCATTATAGAAAACATCTTATGCAGCATTTGATTTTGTACATAGATGAAGCCAATAATATATCTGAAGTGTCAGGTAAAATAAATGTCTTGGATGCATGCGGCTGGCTCAAACTAGCATGGGAGGACGTCACTCCAACCACAATTTCAAATTGCTTTAAGAAATGTGGATTTTTCGCAGAAGAGCAGATCAATACAATTGCTGAGGAGGTAACACTTCAACCTACTCTGTCTGACGATTTTGTTACTATAGACAACAATGTTGTAACATCCCAGGGCTAGTCGGATAATTGGGAAAATGATTTTTTTAATCTATTAAGCCAGCAACTTCTGAAGCTGAAGTAGAAGAATCTTCTTCGGATGAAGAAATTGAGACAATTCCTGGACCCTCACAATCTCTCACATTCAAAGACGCATTTTCGCATTTGGACTTGTTAAAAGACTTCTCGTGTGAAAATGGATTGGATGAAGTATTGTCGTCTTTAAATAGCTGTTCTCAAAAATTGTTGGCAGCGTTGTGGTTCAAAAAAAAATTACCGATTTTTTTTTCTCAGCAGACAAATTAACATACATATGTACCTATGTACATACATACATATATATGTACATTATGTAGTACATTAATTACAATAACAAATACCGATGTATTCAAACAGAAAAAAAAAAACCCATAAAAATTAAAATTTTTCTTGTAAATTCTCTAATCGGGGATACACACACACACACACACACACACACACACACTGCGTGCTCGTTTTGTGGCAAAATCATTCACAAATGACGCAGCGGCAGCGAACAGCGCTGCTCACAAAGCACATAGCTCAGACTTTGCCGTGATCTGATGCGATATAGCGATATTTAAAAATTGTATATTGGGGTCCCCAAGGGGCCGATCGCTCCAAATTTTTACAAAAAGTGTTTTCCATCGAAGACACACATGTGTACAAAATTTAAAGAAAATCGGGTAAATTTTGTAAAATATTTGTATGAGAGCCCCCCGACCCCGCGGCCCGAGGGGCCTCAAATTTTAATAGAAAGTGTTGTCTTGGGAGATATACATGTGTGCAAAATTTCAATAAAATCGGGCTGTAGGAAGTGGGTTAAAAATTGATCACAAGATTTGGCCAGCCAGCCAGCCAGCCAGCCACGGGCAAGTGAAGTTAATATAGAGAATTTAAAAATAAACTTTTTTGAACTGAACCTTGTCTTTTACATTTTAGATTAAATAGCAATTTGCATCAATGTATGTATACTCTGAAAATACCTTTGTAAGTGGACCGGTCCAATTAAAATGGACCTCCATAATCGGACCAACTGCTAATCGGACCACAATCTTTGGCTCCCAAAGGTGGTCCAATTTTACAGGTTTTACTGTATATACGAACGGAAACTTTATGTAGTAGGATTTCATACCATAATTTGCCTATAACTTACCAGTGTAAAGTAGAGGTTTTTTTGTTGTTGCATCGAGCCTACTATTGCACTGTGTCCTTTTGTTAAGGAAAGTTTTTTTGTAAGGATTCCAAATCCTCGCGACACACGAATTAATACGCGCGGGATTAAGCGGAATATAATGATAAAAATATTTTTTCCTACACAGCACGGATTCTGCTCACCTCGACAGCGCTGGCGACATGGTAAGGATCTACGCGCAAAAATGTAAGTGTCTTATCATTTGTTTGTTTTATTTTAAACATGATTGATTGATTGATTATTGTTTAAACACGCTACACCAGTAGTGGTCGTTATGTTAAATTTAAGCATTCTCGAATCAGATGTTTGGAACTCAGGAGTCAGGTTGTTGTTGGTGTACCTTAATGGTGGCACCTAGACTTCTTGACCAGAACCGTAACTAGTTGTTATCTAAACATTATAAAAATAATAATATTCGGCACGACAAACCGTTGCGGTCCAAGCCCTAGCTTCTCGGACCATTGGTGTTGTGCATGTATTTTTTTGCACACAAATGAAAGGGACCTACAATTAAAGGCCGGATCCGAACGGCGAATTGAGAAGCTTTCCGTGACAAGTTTCTACTCTAGGAACGTTTGCCTCCCATTCGCGAGAGGTGGTACACCCTGAAAAATACTTTTTGGTGTTACTGGGATTCGAGCCACGAACCTCTGCTCAGTAGCGCTTTTCCACTGAGCCACGGCGCCACCTTAACATTAGTTTCTGAATTTTGTGATTTACATTTATCTTGCGTTGAGAATTTACCTTTATTATGGATAACTATGTTAAAGTTATACAAAGTACATGGTGGCCATGTGTGCGAGTAGAAGATCCAACATTGGTCCCTCAATTCAGATAGTGGAGCGCGAATTTGAAGTAGTGCAATCCTTTAACTATCTCGGGTCAACTATAGCAGCCGATAACAGCATGGAACCAGAAATACGCGCACGGTTGCTTAAAGCCAACAAAGCCTACTATAGCCTGTCAAGACTTTTCAAATCCAGGAACTTAACCATAACATCCAAGCTGCTGATATATAAGACAATGGTGATACCAGTACTTACATATGGATCCGAGACTTGGGTGCTTAACAAAAAGCATTCTGACCTCTTAGCCGCGTTCGAGCGAAAAGTCTTACGGAGAATTTTTGGCCCCGTATGCGAGGAAGGACGATTCCGGAGACTCTATAATGATGAGATCTACGAGCGTTACCGCGATGTCGACATCGTGAAGAAAATTAAGCTCGGTAGGCTCCGGTGGGCAGGACACCTAGCTCGCATGAGCGAAGAGGAACCAGCTCGGAAAGTCCTTTGCGGTAGGATTTATGGAACACGACGGCGAGGCCGGCCAAACCTACGCTGGAAGGATGGCGTGGACCAGGACGCCCAGAGTTTAGGGATGCCAAACCGGATGACATCGGCTTGAAATCGGGACCGGTGGAGAGACTTTTTGCGGGAGGCCAGGACCGGACCCCGGTTGTAGAGCCAAATATGATGATGATGCTAAAGTTACTTAATGATAAAGGAATCCACGTGTTTATTAACTGATGAGGGTCCGTTAATTTAATTTTTTTTAAATATACCTATATTTTGATAACGTAGTTTTATTGGTAATTTACTATTGCAAATATTTACTGCTAAGAAAGCGATATTTGTTAATTATATTTTGGGAATCCAATTAATTTCTTCTTTGAATTTAAATAATTTTTTTATCATTATTTTTTGAAAATAAAGAATTTTTTCTTTTAAAAAAAAACACTCTTTATATAAGTTTATTAAAACACTACAAAGTTTATTTTTTTCAGAGCAGGTTGCTCTGACTTTTATTATCTGATTCTTGTTAAGACATTCACATTCGCATAGAATTTGCTGACTTAGAAATAATTCACATTTATTGCAATATGAATTTCGATGAAAATTGATATTAAGTTATTGCTGATTTACTTTTATTGCAATATGAATTTCTATGGAAATTTATTTTGTGTAGACAAACAAGCCAGACGCTTGGTCAGCATTTCCGTTTGGTCAGCACTCGTGTTGAAGTTAAATTATACTTTTATTATTTATTTTAAATTTTAAAAACAACATATTTTCATTTATTTTTGTAAAATAAAAGAATATGTTATAAAAATATTGTTGTAGAACTTTCTTTTTGTGACAAATATAAAATATTATTTTTTATGAAACGACCGTTTTCGGATATTTCATCCTTCTTCAGGTTTCTATTATCGACTGACTTTTTGCATTTTTGGGTTTATTTATATTTAATTCCGAGGTTAATGTTATATTGTCCGTTTTAATGTATTTGTCGTTATTGTATTATAATGTCATATATATTGTTCCTTTTTGTGTTTATTTTATCGTAAGTTGCAGGGGATCTTTTCGTCGTTTGTAAATTTCGAATTCCTCTAATCGATTCATCATGTCGCTTTTTTGTATTCTATGCATAATTTCCTTCCTTGAATGGTTTTCATCTTTTAGGTGTTGTGCGAAATTAGATTTTGTGATAGATCTTGTGTTACCGTTTAATTCTTTTACGTGTTCCTGAAAACGTTGTGCGAAGGATCTCCTTGTTTGTCCGACATAATATTTTGTTCAATCACTTCAAATTAATTTGTGTATGCCGCACTCTAATTTGTTGTTGTCGCAAAAAATAACAAAAGAATTCAATTATACCATTTTTACAGTATACATTTTTTTCTCTTTGGAACCTAATTATATTGTGAGAATCGAATTTTTATTTTGCTTTGAGAAATTCCTTTTACTTTTACATAGTAAAAGGAATTATAAATAGTAATCATGAAAATGTTCAAACTCGGGATTTTTACAGATTTTTGCATGATTTTGAAGGAAATCGGAATACCGATAGTGACACAGTTTTTCGGGTATTTGCAAATAACTCTAAAAACTCTAACTCTAAGTAAAAGGAGAAATCTGTTATGTGCAAAATAAATTAAACAAAAAACAAAAAAAAATAGAACAAAAAAATTTGAAAAAAAATTGAAGTTTTTCGAGTTTTTGCAAATAATTCTAAAAATATAGATCTTAGGAGAAATCTGTTAAGTGCAAAAGAAATTAAACAAACAAATTAATATAATTTTACTGAATATTCCGGCCCGGTCCGTAAAAGAAAGTCGTTTCTCCAGTTTAAAACGTTTTTATTAGCTCGCTTTCGAGTATTCGGGTGGAATTTTGTAATCGATTTTAAACTAACTTCCCATTGAGCTAGAGACTTGAAACTGTAAACATAGCTCAAAACTGGATGAACCTATTGTTACGAAATTCAACTTTCGAGTTCGTAAAGAATTTTGCAAGTAAAACACAACACAAGTTTATTTATTTACAAATAAGAACTTTAATAATCAAACAGTAAAATTAACTAAAGTTCACAATTCACAAAAAACTTCACAAAAACACTTATTATAACAATACTTGTACTTCACTACTATTTTTGACGTGACAACGTCTCACTCCAAGGTTAAAGAGGGTACATGTTCAAAAACTCAAATGTTAAATGTCACTATTTAACAGATGTTAAGTTACGTTTTTAACAGATGTTAAGTAACGTTTTTTAACAGATGTTATGTTACGTTTTTAACAGATTTTAATTAACGTTTTTTAATATCCAATGGGATTTGGTCATGAGAAACTAGAGTTTTTGAACAAAGCAATTTATCAAGCGATTCGCATGAAATTCGGAATGTAGGACTAATATGTGACTATAGGACTTGTTCCTATGGAAATTCTGGGATCTGGCCAATAGGGTCTGGGATTTTTGGAACCAAGCCATTTCTCAAGGGATTCGTATGAAACTCGTAATGTAGGACTAATATGTGACTATAAGACTTGTTCCTATGGAAATTCTGGGATCTGGCCAATAGGGTCTGGGATTTTTGGAACCAAGCCATTTCTCTAGGGATTCGTATGAAACTCGGAATGTAGGACTAATATGTGACTATAAGACTTGTTCCTATGGAAATTCTAGGATCTGGCCAATAGGGTTTGGGATTTTTGGAACTAAGCCATTTCTTAAGGGATTCGTATGAAACTCGAAATGTAGGACTAAGATGTGACTATAAGTTTTTTTCCTATGGAAATTCTGGAATATGATCATTATTGTCTGGAATTTCTGGAATAAAGCAATTTCTCAAGCGAAATAACATATGACAACTGTCAAGTTTTCTTAAGAAAATGCGCTCGCCAGCGCACATCTAATCGATTGGCAAAGTAACGAAAGTATTGCGAACGCTATTATGGGCGCAGCATACATTTTCATTGTATTCGCTCATTTAATCGTCGGGTTTTGACACTAGCGTAAAGAGATGAAATTACATTATAGTTCCGGCTTAAGACTTCTTGCTATGGAAATTCTTGAATATGATTATTATGGTCTGGAATTTCTGGAACAAAGCAATTTCTCAAGCGATTGAAATGAAATTCGGAATGCAGGACTAATATGCGGCTATAAGACTTCTTCCTATGGGAATTCTGGAGTATGATCATTATGGTTTGGAATTTCGGGAACTAAGCAATTTCTCAAGCAACTCGTGCCTTTTAATTTAATCGTAATATTGGCCACAACGTCAAAGAATTTCACTCCAACCGCACGTAAAGATTACACGCACATATTTTTTTAACAGCTCTTACTTCTCCTACTACTATCGACGCAACTGCATTACTATGTTTGTGCAGTGATATGATATAAATATTTAATATGTACCCACCTCACAATAAATAGTTATGAACATTTAAATCAGCTTATAAATTATTTATTCGTTGTATGTGATGTGATTGATGATCATGTATGTGGTTTCAATAACATACAATCAAGCAGAGCAGAACGAAACAAACATATGCAGTAGTAGGCTGCGGTCAAGAATTCAGCCGCTGCGCAGTTTATGCTGCATGTTGGTCAAAAATTCACTTTTCAGCCAATGCATTAAAGAAAAAGCGACTGCGCAGTTTACGCAGCTACTTAAAATGGGATGCAAATAGCAAAATGTAAATGTCAAATTGTCGCCCTACAAGCAGACTGTAAGTCGGTTCAAAATATAGCCGCAATTTCGTGCATACCGACTGCCTGCCATTTTTTTGTGCAGCACAAGCTGCGAAGCTACTTAATTCTTTACAACAGCCGTAGTGATAGTATAGTCTCTGTTCATTTTCCTAACAGTGCTCTGCTCTGCTCTTTCTATCAACATTGTGAGTGAGTGCTCTCGTGTTTGGTCTTGTAACAGAAAACAATACTTCTATAAGTTACAGAAATAAGAGAACAATGCAAAAGAAATTTAATGAGAAATAATTGGCCTGCATTTTTGAAAAGCGACAATCTTACAATACCATTTTGAAGTATGGGCAGCACTACTTAGTACTCACTACTTTCCTCTTCTAATTTAATTTAAAACTACTCAAATTTTTTATGAGTTGAAATCAAAAGCTGCATTACTGTGTTTGGGCAGTAATATGTAATATGCAGCAACTTCACAGTTAGTGGTTATGAACAATAAAATCAGCTTATAAATTATTTATTCTGTTGTATTTGATGTGATTGATGATCATGTATGTGGTTTCAATAACAACAATCAAGCAGAGCAGAACGAAACAAACATATGCAGTAGTAGGCTGCGGTCAAGAATTCAGCCGCTGCGCAGTTTATGCTGCATTTTGGTCAAAAATTCAATTTTCAGCCAATGCATTAAAGAAAAATTGACTGCGCAGTTACGCAGCTACTTAAAATTGGATGCAAATAGCAAAATGTAAATGTCAAATTGTCGCCCTACAAGCAGACTGTTAGTCGGTTCAAAAATAGCCGCAATTTCGTGCACACCGACTGCCTGCCATTTTTTTGTGCAGCACAAGCTGCGAAGCTACTTAATTCTTCACCGCAACCGTATTGATAGTATAGTCACTGTTCATTTTCTATCAGTGCTCTGCTCTGCTCTTTCTATCAACATTGCATAAATGATACAGTGCTCTGTGAAAGAGAAAAAAAAAATACAAATTTTGTTGCTGCTATTTCCTTTTCTTTTGGCTTAACTTATCCTTAGTATACAGTAAGTTCGATTGCTGGTTTGATTTTTTTAATATCAAGAAGGCGTACCACCGTACTCGAAAATTTGAGAATCGCCTAGAGAAGACTATATTTAGAAATCTTCATTTCAGTGTCGTTTGGCATTTTGTGCACATAAGTTTGAATGGTTTTTGCATTTTTTAATTATTATAAAAAGTATTACAGTAATTTATTTTTGTTATTTACATTAAACAATATTTCCTTGTATAGCAGATATCAGCTTTAATATATTTAAGTAATAATCTTCTACAAAAAATCATTTTAAACACAGATTTTTTTTATATAAAAATGAAGCTAAATTTAACATTATAAAAATGCCAGTCTCTCAGTCAAAGAAGAGATGTTCGATCGTAAGTTGGATGTCTGCCACTGAACAATGAATCTACCATCGACCATTGAGTCAACCATCAAATATCATACATGGCATTAAGCATCGGTTCAAAATAACTATTCGATCATTTACAGAAATAAGAGAACAATGCAAAAGAAATTGAATGAGAAATAATTGGCCTGCGTGTTTCAAAGTGACATTCTTACCATACCATTACCTTTTCTCTTCTAATTTAATTTAAAACTACTCAAATTTTTTTATGAGATGAAACCAAAATCTCCATTACTGTGTTTGGGCAGTAATATGCAATATGCAGCAACTTCAAAGTTAGTGGTTATGAACATTAAAATTCGCTTATAAATAATTTATATATAATGTGATGTGATGATGATGTATGTGATGAGCTACGGTGCTAGTAGTATAGAGTATAGAAGTATAGATATATAGAATATATATATATATATATATATATATATCCGTCCGTGTTTATGTCCCACAGACAACAAGATCTTAGTTTTCTTTTCTTTCGTCCCGGACAGACGTTGTCACGCTCAAAACCCACGGCCGTGTCTTCGACACAGCCTACCCTGCTCTTTTGCAAGAGCTTTTCAACTGCACTGGTTGAATTCCAAATAAGAACTAACTTACTTCGGCCTAACGCCTCTATTTATACTCGACCAAAAACTTCCAGAAACTTCTAATCTTGTAGACAGAAATATCGAGAAAAGTCCAGAAAATTGTAGCCTTATTCCTTTATTTACAACTAACGATACTTATATTCAATAAGTCATCTTCTAAAAATAAAGTACATGTTCAAATTTGTTCTTTCGCAAAAACCGGGCAATCCGCACAAACCGGTTTGACTAAATTTTTGACCAGTACATTATGATTCAAACTTACAGGCGATTTTGAATTCTATTGTATGCGCTACTGACTACTTTTCGTAACATTGCCCCCACCTTAAATCTGTTCGTCCCGAACAGATTCAGAACTCCCTCTAATGTTGTACCTTGTCAATCTGTCGATGCGGACAACTTCCTTTTTATATATGTTCCTCTTGTAGGGTTTTTCCCAACTTTGCTGTGGTTTCTGTAATTCCCCTTGTCTTGTCTTGGAATTGTATAGCAAACGAAGTCTCCTTCCTGAAATTTTTTATAGTTCGCACGCAGGTAATTCCGTGTTTTTATTCCTTCGTTACCATTCACGACGTTGTTCTTTACTGATCTATGGACATTGATCACCCTTGGTCTTCGATCGGAATCATTTGCATCTTGCTCAACTATTGTCGCTACAACTTTATATCGATGAGTTTTCCCTCTAGCTGTTTGTTGCAGTTCTCTTCTTGCATCACACTTCGCACATGCTCGGCACCAGTTTTCAACATCTCTGCGACAATTGGCCCAAAATAATCTACTTTTTACTTCATGTTGTGTTCTCCTAATTCCCAAGTGTTCGCCTGATGTTGCACTGTGTGCATCGTGAAGAACATTGTTCATCAAATTCGTTGGTAACACTACCTTTGATTTAGAACACCGACCTTGCTGTTGCAATTTTTTGCCGGTCTTTCTCATAGTACTGGAGCAATTTAATCACCCTGCTCTTGTTCTTTTCTTAGCTGCTCTCTTGTCAAATCATCTTTCATCTGCTGGACCGTATTCGTGAAACAATTGAACATTTTTGGATTTTCGCTTTTCTACTTTGTTTGTACTCAACACTTCCTGAATGATCCACAATTGTGATTGCCGGTCATGCTGAGCGGAACTTCCACATTATGCCATCTCAGTGCTTGCTTTTTCAAATGTGACATATGGTGCCCAATATGCATTCATCTTCCACACGGGCAACAATAAACCAATGTCCAAACCTTTATCGTCCAAATTCGACTGTAATGAAACGTTCACCATTAACTGCTGAAGCCTCTCCTGTAGCTGTCCTCAACCTGTAATGATGCACTCTGTTTACTTGCTCTCCAGACACCATTTCAGGACTCACAATTGATCTTGAAGCTCCTGTGTCTAAAATAAAATCGCAAGGTCTTCTCTCCACTACGCCATTAACAACCAGACTGTTGCAATCCCTTCCAAGATTTGTGGTGCGTATTGTGACCCTGGGATATTCCTTAGTCTTCTTCAGCCTTTGCCCTGCAAAGCTGGTACAAGACGATCGCTCCACCTTCTTCAAGTGTTGTGCATCTATCCGCCGTAATCTTTCCACATTATTGATACCATTACAGGCTGTCTCATCATGTTTCCAGTGCTAAGTTCCTTGCAATCCCGAATGAAATGTCCAGGTTTCTGACATCTAAAACACCTTAATGAAGAATCGAATCTGCTAATTCTCTCGTTTTAAAAGCGACCAGTAG
Organism: Nephrocerus scutellatus; assembly: GCA_947095585.1. Classification (NCBI taxonomy): domain Eukaryota; kingdom Metazoa; phylum Arthropoda; class Insecta; order Diptera; family Pipunculidae; genus Nephrocerus; species Nephrocerus scutellatus. The sequence continues at coordinate 63,176,357 of OX352764.1, read as the reverse complement.
TTGATTTTTGGATCTTCTCTTCAATCGGAGCTTTAATTTGTGTGACGTCCTCCGTTTCTATCTTGCGTAGCCCAACAAATTCGAAGACACACTGGCTTTAGCGGCTACATACTCCAAATCCGATGCCAACACTTCATTCATCGACTTTCCTCTGGCTGTTGTCTTCAAGTGAAGGTTTAACTGTATCTCGAATAGAATTAATGAACGCATCCACTGCCAATCCGTCCAAGATACCAGCCGGAACCCACAATGGGCTTGTCGTGCTAGTTTAGTTATTTCCCGCTCTAATTCTTGAAGTCGTTCTTCTCGCTGTTGTTTCATCATCTGGAGCTGTATTTTACTAAGCTCCTGGGTGTGAGACTTTCCATAATGCAAGTCCAACTCTTTCAAGATTCTTACGGATCTTATCTCGCCATTTGGAATTATTTGTAATACATCAGCCGCCTTGCCCCTCAACGCCAGGATTAGGGAATTTAATTGTTCTTCAGCGCGATCGAACGCAGGAGGCTTCAATATTCCTTTCTGGTTGCTAGAGAATTCTGGAATTACTCTGGTACTGGTTTGTTGAGCGTTTTCCCTGACGAACTGGGTACGACTATCCAAACGGGTCTCAAACTCTTTAATTTTGCCTTCCAGACCATTCTTCTTTCCTGTCACGTTCGTCTTGAAAGATTTCAGTTCTAATTGTTGCTTGAATTTCACTCATCTTGTTTGAACTCCATTTATTTCTCCTTTGAGTGTTTCAAGCTTCTGATTTTGTTTATCAAATTTGGAGTTAAGCTCTTGACTTTGCTGATAAATTCCTTTCTTAGGTCTTGTGTTTGCTGACTCAATTCCTCCTTCAGTTCCTGGCTTCGTTTCTGCGATTGTTGAATTTGCTGTTCAAACTTAACGGTCAGTTTGGAATTTAACTGCTGCTTTTGCTGATCCAATTCTTTTTTGAAGTGAAACTTTTTTACGAAGGGGGCAACAATTTTCAAGTGTTACACTGTTATTACTCTGTTGTACACATTGCTCTGTTGTTCACTTTTGTTAATTTTATGCCTCGTTTTCTTTAGTTATATTTTATGTGTTTGTAACAATATATGTAAATAACTACAAACATAACTATATATATATAAATACATATATTACTACGGCCACAGCTCCTATGGAAATTCTGGGATCTGACCAATATGATCTGGAGTTTTGGGAACTAAGCCATTTCTAAAGCGATTCGTATGAAACTCGGAATGTAGGAATAATATGGGACTATAAGATTTGTTCCTATGGAAATTCTGGGATCTGGCCAAAAGAGTCTGGAGTTTTGGGAACTAAGCCATTTCTAAAGCTATTCGTATGAAACTCGGAATTTAGGACCAATATGCGACTGTAAGATTTGTTCCTATGGAAATTCTGGGATCTGAACAATAGCATTTGGAGTTTTGGGAACTTAGCCATTTCTCAAGTGAAATGGCATGAAACTCGGAATATAGGACTAAGATCCAACAATAAGACTTGGTCATATGAAAATTCTGGAATCTGGCCAATAGGGTCTGGAATTTTTTGGAACTAAGCCATTTTTCATCGTCATCTCATCTCATCTTTAATCGTAATTTCACACGCCACAACGTCAAAAAAGTTTCACTCAACCGCGTGTAAAAGTTACACGCACTCTTTTTTTAGTTATTCGCTTTGCTGTTCGAACTTCTAATTTAATTTGGATCTCAATTCTAGATTCATCTGTGTATTTTCCTGACTCTGTTGCTGCGATTGCTGCTGAGATTCTTGCTTTTGCTGAATCAACTCATTTTTAAATTCTTCACTTTGTTCACCAAAACAAAATTGACAAATCACAACAAAAAAAAATTCAAAGCCAGTTTGCAAATTGTTTCACACACACACTACTAAACGTTTTAAAATATTGTTACGAAAAGTGGTTATTAGCGTACATAATAGAATTAGAATCCTAAGAAAAATCCCAATGGAAATACTGCATACTAAAAATAAGCATATTCGTGTTGCATACTTTTAGGCTCCGCCTGCAAGTTTGAATCATTGTGTACTGGTCAAACAAGTAGTCAAACCGGTTTGTGCGGTTTGTCCGGTTTTTGTAAAAGAACATGATGAATATGTAGTCTATTTTTTAGATATTATTAGATATCTGGATATTTCTGTCTGCAATATTAAAAGTTTCTGGATGCTTTTGATTGAGTATAAGATTATTAGTTGTTTGGAATTTAACCAGTGCAGTTGTAAAAGTTCTTGTAACGTGATAAAGCTATAACCTAAGAGAATTATTGTGAAGTACTAGCATCATAAGTGTTCTTGTGTACATTTAAAGTAATCACCATTATAAATTGTGAACTTGTGTTAATTTTATTGTTGTTCATTAAAATTCTTATTTGTAAATTAATTAACTTGTGTTGTGTTTTATTTGCAAAATCCTTTACGAACTCGAAAGCCTCAATTTCGTAACAATTGGTGTCAGAAGTGGGATTTTGCAAATCGGAAGACATTAAAATTTTACATATCGTGTAAATTGAGAGATAGTAAAATTTTACAAATCGTTGAACAAAAAATTAGGTGAAATTTTACAAACCGATAAACAGTAAATAAAATGGAAAGTGCAGTGAACATTAAATCATATAGTTCCCAGGAGCTTAAAGAAGAGCTTGGACGGCGAGGTCTAAGCACCGCTGGAAATAAACAAGAGTTATTTCTCCGATTGCAACAAGTCGTTAAAGGGGAAAAGCAGCAAGCTGGTGAAGTGTTTTCAATTGATACGGAGTTATTGGAGCGACGGCTACTTCGGAAGATAAATAAGCACCAAACATGGAAGCGATGTTTAATGCTCTAATACAACAAACGAAGCAGCAAAGTCAACAATCGCAGCAACAGAGTCAAGAGTTAAGAAAAGATTTGAATTTTACAAATTAGTGATAAGTTGAAACAGCAAAGCCAAAAGCTGAATCGACAAAGTCAACAGCAAAGCCAAGAACTGAAGCAGGAATTTACTCGGCAAACCCAAGAACTGAACTCCAAATTCGATCAGCAAAATCAAAAGCTGGATGTTATTCAGGAAAAGTTAAGGGGTGAGATGAGTGGAATTCAATCAACAATTCAAGAGGAAGTGAAATCGCTCGAAACGAACATGACAGGAAAAGTGAGTGGTCTGGAAGGCAATTCGGCAGATAGAACACTCAACAAAGCAGTACCAGAGTAATTCCAGAATCCTCTAATAACCAGGAGGGAATTTTGAAGCCACCTGCGTTCGATGGCGATACAGCTATCGAAAATTTCAAAGTCCAGTTTGCAGCTGCTGTACAACATAATGGATGGGGCGCTGAAGAACAGCTAAATTCACTAATCCTGGCGTTGAGGGGCAAGGCGTCAGCCGCCCACAAATGATTCCAAATGCTAAGATGAGTTCCGGAAGAATCTTAAAGGAGTTAGACTTGCGTTATGGACAGTCTCACACACAGGAGCTAAGCAAAATACAGTTCCAGATGAAGAAACAGCAACGAGGAGAACGACTTCAAGAACTAGAGCGAGAAATAACTAAGCTCGCACGACAAGCTTATTGTCGGCTAGTATCTTGGACGGATTGGCAGTGGATGCGTTCATCAATGCTCTTCGAGATGAACAGTTGAAGCTTCACTTGAGGACAACAGCCAGAGGAAAGTCGATGAATGAAGTGTTGGCATCGGCTTTGGAATACGAAGTAGCTAGAGCCAGTTTGTCTACTGAGTTGGTTAGACTGCGCAAGCTGGAAACAGAGGATTATTAGTTGTTTGGAATTTAACCAGTGCAGTTGTAAAAGTTCTTGTAAAGTGATAAAGCTATAACCTAAGAGAATTATTGTGAAGTACTAGCATCATAAGTGTTCTTGTGTACATTTAAAGTAATCACCATTATAAATTGTGAACTTGTGTTAATTTTATTGTTGTTCATTAAAATTCTTATTTGTAAATTAATTAACTTGTGTTGTGTTTTATTTGCAAAATCCTTTACGAACTCGAAAGCCTCAATTTCGTAACAATTGGTGTCAGAAGTGGGATTTTGCAAATCGGAAGACATTAAAATTTTACATATCGTGTAAATTGAGAGATAGTAAAATTTTACAAATCGTTGAACAAAAAATTAGGTGAAATTTTACAAACCGATAAACAGTAAATAAAATGGAAAGTGCAGTGAACATTAAATCATATAGTTCCCAGGAGCTTAAAGAAGAGCTTGGACGGCGAGGTCTAAGCACCGCTGGAAATAAACAAGAGTTATTTCTCCGATTGCAACAAGTCGTTAAAGGGGAAAAGCAGCAAGCTGGTGAAGTGTTTTCAATTGATACGGAGTTATTGGAGCGACGGCTACTTCGGAAGATAAATAAGCACCAAACATGGAAGCGATGTTTAATGCTCTAATGCAACAAACGAAGCAGCAAAGTCAACAATCGCAGCAACAGAGTCAAGAGTTAAGAAAAGATTTGAATTTTACAAATTAGTGATAAGTTGAAACAGCAAAGCCAAAAGCTGAATCGACAAAGTCAACAGCAAAGCCAAGAACTGAAGCAGGAATTTACTCGGCAAACCCAAGAACTGAACTCCAAATTCGATCAGCAAAATCAAAAGCTGGATGTTATTCAGGAAAAGTTAAGGGGTGAGATGAGTGGAATTCAATCAACAATTCAAGAGGAAGTGAAATCGCTCGAAACGAACATGACAGGAAAAGTGAGTGGTCTGGAAGGCAATTCGGCAGATAGAACACTCAACAAAGCAGTACCAGAGTAATTCCAGAATCCTCTAATAACCAGGAGGGAATTTTGAAGCCACCTGCGTTCGATGGCGATACAGCTATCGAAAATTTCAAAGTCCAGTTTGCAGCTGCTGTACAACATAATGGATGGGGCGCTGAAGAACAGCTAAATTCACTAATCCTGGCGTTGAGGGGCAAGGCGTCAGCCGCCCACAAATGATTCCAAATGCTAAGATGAGTTCCGGAAGAATCTTAAAGGAGTTAGACTTGCGTTATGGACAGTCTCACACACAGGAGCTAAGCAAAATACAGTTCCAGATGAAGAAACAGCAACGAGGAGAACGACTTCAAGAACTAGAGCGAGAAATAACTAAGCTCGCACGACAAGCTTATTGTCGGCTAGTATCTTGGACGGATTGGCAGTGGATGCGTTCATCAATGCTCTTCGAGATGAACAGTTGAAGCTTCACTTGAGGACAACAGCCAGAGGAAAGTCGATGAATGAAGTGTTGGCATCGGCTTTGGAATACGAAGTAGCTAGAGCCAGTTTGTCTACTGAGTTGGTTAGACTGCGCAAGCTGGAAACAGAGGACATTACATAAATAAAAGCCCTTATTAAAGAGGAAATCCGAAAAACAAAAACTGGAAGCCCTCAGAACGACGGAAACCCAATATCTAATTCTTGTCCAAAATGTTTTAGATGGCAGAAACCTGGACATTTCATCTGCGACTGCAAGGAACCAAGACCAATAAAAACTACAGTACAGCCAGTGAATCGTGTCAAGAGGCCTGAAAATTTGCGGCAGATAGGCGCATCGCAGATAAACGAGGTGCAGCAGCCAGCTAACTTCGTAGCTGCAGACCAGGAAAACTAAGTTACACCAGCTTTACGGGGCGAAGTTGCAGCAATTAAAGGAGAGTGCTCCTGTAGTGTCATGTTTGGAGGAATAAGGTTTTCTCATCGGTTTATTGTTGCCAGCATTACATATGAATGAATATTGGGCTTGGATTTCATGACAGAGCACGAGATGTCCCTTGATCTGAAGAACCACGTGTTAAAGTGGCGTAATGTGGAAGTACCCCTTCAAATAAACGACAACCAGATTGGCGGGCGGGCTATCATCTATCATCTATAGCAAGGTGAACGGTGATCTCGGGGACAGTACAGTAGGAATATTGGAGCCAACCAATTTCAATAAGAGCGGATTGATATGCGGAAAAACTCTAGTGAAACTCCAGCCTAAGATACCAGTGAGAATAATGAAAGTCAGCCCATCACCGAAAGTAATAAGAGAAGGAACAGTCATTGGCAAGACTCAGGGAGTAAGCTGTATCGCAAACTGTAAAAGTAAAGAATACGCCACTAGTTCTGGAAAGGAAGCAGATAATTCGTTCGCTATGTAAACATCTTCCAGAAGCGCAGCGACAAGCAGCAGAAAAGGCTCTAGAACGTTGCCGACGTTTTTGCTGTCAGCGACAACGACATGGGTAAAACCAATATAGTGTGACATCGAATCGATACAGGAAATGCGACTCCAATTCGACAGACGCCAAGACGATTACCACTTGCTAAGCAACAAGAAGCAGAAACGCTGGTTAAGAAAATGGAACCTGATGGAATCATAGAGAAGTCCAAAAGCCCATGGAGCTCACCTGTGGTACTTGTTCAAAAGAAAGAATTTACATGAGCTGCGAAGGTTTCTGGGGCTATGCTCATACTATCAACGGTTTGTGCCTAACTTCGCAGATGTTGCACGAAGCCTTCATCGCCTTTCAGGTCAAGTGGCCAGATGGATCGGACGACTCGAGGCATATTCATTCAGAACAGAGCATCGAAAAGGAACTGCAACATAATACCGACGGGTTATCCAGAAGTCCTTGTGCACCCCAATGCAAACACTGTACAAGGCAAGAATACAAGAAGTGCTCTGAAGTAGTTGCACAAATAAGACTACATTTCAAAGATCGCCGGACAAAAGAGCAGCTAAGGGAGGAACAAGTGGGCGATGATTCGATTTCTCCAATATTTCAATGGATGGAGCAAGGTGAAAGACCGGAGTGGCACGAGATTGCAACAGCAAGTCCTACAGTAAAAAGTTACTGGGCTCAATGGCAGTCATTGAGATTGGAAGATGGACTACTGGTAAGGCAATGGGAATCGGCTGATGGTAAAAGCACAAAATCACAGATTGTGCTACCATCGAATAGAGTCAAAGAAGTCTTGCAAGAATTACATAGTGGTACATCAGGAGCGCATTTGGGCGTTAATAAGACGCTAGATAAAGTTAGGAATCGCTTTTATTGGATCAATTGCCGTAGAGATGTGGAAGACTGGTGTCGAACGTGTGACATGTGCGCAGCAAGCAAAGGACCGCAACCAAAAACTAGAGGAAAAATGCAACAGTACAATGTTGGAGCACCATTTGAGCTGGTGGCAATGGACATAGCTGGTCCATTCCCAGAAACAAGAGATGGAAATCGCTATATACTCGTGTGCATTGATTACTTCAGTAAATGGGCAGAAGCATATCCCATCGCAAACCAGGAAGCTAGCACGGTGGCTAGGGCATTCGTGGACAATTGGATATGCAGATTTGGGGTACCACTGGAACTACATTCCGATCAAGGGCGGAATTTCGAATCGCTAGTCTTTCAAGAGCTGTGCCAAGTACTCAACATCAAGAAAACGAGGACTACTCCGTTATATCCGCAGTCAGACGGAATGGTCGAAAGGTTCAACAGAACGCTAGAAGAGCATCTGCGAAAAGAAGTTAATGCCAACCAAGATGAACGGGATCGTTGTTTACCGTTGATTATTATGGGTTATCGTAGTGCTGTCCACAACACAACTAAAAACTCTCCAGCAATGGTTGTATTTGGCAGAGAACTTCGTCTACCATGCGACATCAAATTTGGATTACCACCAGTAGAGCGGACAACAGAGGAGAACTACGTTAGTGATCTAAGTCAGAGGATGACCGCAGTTCATGCTGCAGTAAGGAGCAACATAGTGGATGCCAGCAACCTAATGAAAACGCGATATGACCTGCGAGCAAACTGTGGTGGATTTCAGGAAGGAGATTTGGTCTGGCTTTACAATCCCAAGAGAAGAAAAGGTAAATCTCCAAAACTACAGCAGAGTACGGAAAGACCTTATAAGATCATAAGGAGGATTAATCATATCGTATATCGGATTCAACAAAGCCCCAGATTTAAAATGAAAGTAGTTCACATTGACAGGTACAACAACAGAAGGAGTGCAGAATCTGTTCTGGACGAACAGAATTAAGGTGGGGGTAATATTACGAAAAGTAGTTATTAGCGTACATAATAGAATTAGAATCCTAAGTAAAATCCCAATGTAAATAGTGCATACTTAAAATAAGCATTTTCGTGTTGCATACTTTTAGGCTCTAACACTATTAGATTATTTGAAATTTGAAATGTAACCGCCTGCAAGTTTGAATCATTGTGAACTGGTCAAACAAGTAGTCAAACCGGTTTGTGCGGTTTGTCCGGTTTTTGTAATAGAACATGATTGAACAGTCTATTTTGAGAATATGACTCATTACATATAAGTATTGTTAGTTGTAAATAAGGAATAAGACTACAATTTTCTGGATATTTCTGTCTGCAATATTAGAAGTTTCTGGATGCTTTTGATTGAGTATAAATGGAGGCGTTAGGCCGAATTAAGATTGTTTGTTGTTTGGAATTTAACCAGTGCAGTTGTAAAAGTTCTTGTAAAGTGATAAAGCTATAATCTAAGAGAATTATTGTGAAGTACTATTTAGTATCATAAGTGTTCTTGTGTACATTTAAAGTAATCACCATTATAAATTGTGAACTTGTGCAGCTGGAGTATCAGATCAGAGCAGACTACTACGCACAATACTAAACGTTTTAAATTAAAAATGTATTTTTATTAGTCAACATGTTTTTAGTTGCGGATGATTTTTTTTTTTGATTTACATTTATTTTGAAAATTTAAGTTACTGGCATTTAATTGATTTAATTTACGAACATTTTTGTTTATTTTATTTCTTGCTGCCTTATAAGTCGGGTTTGTTCCTTATCAGATTAATAATTGGGAGAATGTCAATGATAGTTTAATAAATTTGAGGTTGAAGGATTGAAAAATGTGTGTCTAGAACTTCGTTATTTTTTTCCTCCCGGCACAGGTAATACCCAGGTGAACGGTGGTTTAAGTATATATGGAAATCTGCTATCATCTGAGATCCATGGAAGGTCAAGAGGAAGAGATGGAGTGTAGAAAATTTTGTGTTGTTTTGTCCAGCTCTGTTTTTGTTGTTGCATTCCAGCATTGCAGAAATCAAAACATAATTTGGCTTTTGCTTTGTGTTACCTTTTTATGTTGAAGGTAACGCTAAAAGATAACACAGTTCTTAATAAAATTTATAAACAAAAGGTTTTCTTTATTTTCCCAAAAAACCATGTGGTTGAAACACACCTATTTCACAACTGAATAAAATAAAAGCTCTCCTCACAATTCTAAAAAACATTATTATTATTATTCGTTGCCCTGGTAACATCTCCCCCTTTAAGAAAGAACGTAGTCTGAAAGATGTTCCGGGATGCGACGATCTCGAGCTGATCTTCGTAAGGTTGGTTGATCCGATGATGGCAATTGCTCAACAATTTCAGGTTGCGAAACATTTGTATCCTCAATTATAGTGGCAGGGGTTGTAATTGTCGGTAGATCGAATGCTTCAACTAAAACATCTAATCGGAAAAGTCCTGTTCGATTACCGGTTAACCATACGTTGTACATTACACCACCGATTCTTTCGATGATTTTGCCAGAGACCCAGTCTTTTTTGTTTTGCGTGTGTACTTGCGCATATACTAGATCGCCATTTTTGAATCTTCTTGCTTTGGCACCGTGCTTGATATTAAATTGACGTTCTTGAGCATGATTTCGGTTAGTTGTTAAGATGACAGTTGAAGGTACTCGTAATAAATCATTTGATGTTCGAAGAGTACGTCCCAACATGATACTTGATGGTGACACATTTCCAGGTACACTTCGCTTTGGTATAGTTCGATAATATAACAGGAATGAATCCAGAATTTCGTCATCTAGTATTTTCCCCCCTTCGTGTTTTCGAAGAGTTCGTTTCAAGGTGTCAACGAATCGCTCTGCCTGCCCATTAGATTGAGGATGGTAAGGTGCAGTGAAGATGTTATCAATTCCGTTTTCTAGACAAAATTGTTTGAAACGAGCGCTGGATGACTCTTGTGAAACTGTTTCAATAATCGATTGTGATAAATTGAAGGAATAACGATTCGTTCGCCACACATCAGACAACGTGAAACGACGGCCAATGAATTTTTGCGATTTAAAAATTTTGCGACATTTTCATTTTCAATTTGACTTTGCTTCTTAGGCCATCCGTTTTAATAACCGTTTGAATTGGATAACCGATTGCAGTACGACATCGTTTTCAGTTGCATTTTGAACCATTTGGAATGACAATGGTTACGTCGTTAAAAGTTTGGTTAACGTCATTTTCGATTTCGATTGATGCTATGACGTAATCTTTGTTATGTCGCGGATGTTCGTTGATTAATCGTCATAGCACATCAGCATGACCAAAACCTTCTGATGAAATGTGTTTGATTGTGAAATCGTATGCAATAAGCGTTGTTGCCCAACGTTGAAGTCGGTTTGCTGTATGCCCTTTTCGGAACCAAAATAGCGAGAAAAGGCTTATGATCGGTTTGTAACAAAAACTTCATACCGAATATCATTTTATGAAATTTTGTTACAGCAAAAATCAAAACTAAGCCTTCTTTTCGATTTGACCGTAATTTTTCTCTGCTGTTGTTAATGATCTTGCAGCATGGTAGATGGCTTTTTGAGTTCCATCCGAATATTAATGTAATATGACGGCACCCAATCCATATGATGATGCATCCGCAGCAACAATGATTTCATGTTCTGGATTGTAATATTTGACCAACAAGTCCGATGCGAGAATGCTTTTGAGTTTCTCGAAAGACTGTTGACATTTGTTCGACCAATTGAAATTTACGTCTTTCTTTAACAAATCATCAAGTTGACCTCGATAATTTTTCAAACTTGGAACGAATTTGCCATAATAATTTATTGCACCTAGAAAAGATCGAAGTGTTGAAACGTCATGAGGTGTTGGCAATTTTTGTATTACTTCGACTTTGGCTGTATCTGGGCGAAGACCATCCTTATCAACAACATGTCCCAAAAGAACATTTGCTAATTTTTAATTTGAACCCATACTACTGCATGCGTTCCAAAAGTTTTAAGAGAATTTTACCAGAAACTATAATATCGTCCATGTACGCAGCCACATTGTTCACCCCGGCGATCATGGAATCGGCGATACTTTGAAAAATACCAGGAGCTGACTTTATGCCTGGATGTAGATGGTTGAATTGGAAAAGTCCACGATGCGTGTTGATTGTAAGCATCTTGCGATATTTTTCATCAACTTCGACTTGCAAAAATGCATCTGATAAATCGAGTTGACTGAAAACTGTCGAATTCGCTAATTTCGCAAAAATGTCGTCGATTAACGGAAGCGGATTTTGATTTGATTCAAGTTGTTCGTTGAGACCTGTTTTGTAGTCTGCACAAATGCGAACACCACCACTACTCTTTTGTACGCCAACGATTGGTGCGGCACACTCGGAGAAATCGATTGGTGATATAAAAACTTTGTCTTGCGCTGTATACGGAACAGGTCGTTTTTGACAAAAAGTTGGTCGAGCATTTGGTTTGAGGTATAACTTCGCTTGTACCTTGGTACATAACCCTAGCGAATCATCAAAAACTACAGGAAATTTGTCTTGTAGAAATTCTGTTGTGATTGGCGAAAATTCTCTAACGTTGTTACAAATTTCATCAAACGGTACATTCCACAAGTTAAATTTTTCGATCCAATCGAAGATTTATATCGGTAAAATCTGATACAAATAATTTATCTGTTTCGATTTTATCTCCAAGTAACATTTGAACGACAACTTCACCAAAAATGTTGATTGGGGTTCCCGACGTACTCTTAATTAAATGAGTTGTCGGAAGGAGAAACAAGTTTCGTCCAATTTTCATTTGATATGATTGTTACATCCGACGCTGTATCTATTTGCAGATCGATAAATACACCATTGACTTTGCCTGTGACATATTTACGCTTTGATTTTTCGATGACATCGGAGTTGTTGATTTATCGGAAGTTCTGTTATTCTTTTTACCCGATTGAAACATTCGCAATAACCCTCTTTGTGATCCGTGTTTAGACATTGTGTACATTTGTGATTCTTAAACGAACAATGTTGCGAAAAGTGCATACCACCACAACTCCAGCATTGTGATTTGGGACCTGTTTCGCTTTCCGATGACACATTAGGTGTTTTACTTTCATGCTTCGCCTTGTTTCCTTTAGGTTTCACTGATTTCTTGATTGAATGAACAGATTTACCTAATTGTGGATGTTCAACCAAATTTGTATCACGCTTGATATTTATAATCAGCGAACATTCTTCGATGAGCTTCTCTAATGTTACATTTTCAACGGTGTTGAACTTGCTGAGGAGTCTCGTACATCTCTTGCATCTTCTTTGAAAAAATCCTCATAACGGGAATACCATGCGTCGAAAATATATCACCGATCAAGAATTAGCTTAATGTGTTCATCCATTTTTTAGGTTAAGAAAATGTTCTAAATATCAAAATAATCCTACGTATGAGCCTCACACATGCACTGTGTAAATACAACTCTATCTATGCATACATACTTGAAAGAAATAACGAATGAAACAAACTTCAGTCTTGTACATTCAGCTGCGCAGTAAACACGTTGTTTTATTTCAGGTTATGGGCCCAGTCCCATGCAATATTCGTTTTTCTGTCGCGTTAATTTTTGTCAGGATTATCATCAAGATAGACAATAAATTCGTTCGGTGCGTGATTGGAATTTTGCAGTGAAGAACCGTGCGCATACAAGTGTTAAACAACTTTTTAAAATTATTCGTCCGCCATGGCTAGTAGCTCAAGCTATTTGGTTAGCGTGCCTAAGATAAAGGGTCGTGAAAATTATAGTGATTGGTGTTTCGCCGCAGAGAATTTTCTAGTGTTAGAAGGCATGGTCAAATGTATCAAACCAGAGCCTGAAACTAACCCAGAAGCTGCAGATGATGCGAAAACAAAAGCAAAACTGATTTTGACAATAGACCCGTCTATCTACGTGCATATCAAGAACGTTAGTACATCAAAAGTGGGAAAAATCAAAAACTTTGTTTGATGACTCAGGGTTTACAAGAAAAATAAGCCTACTAAGAAATTTAATATCCATTCGACTTGAAAACTGCACATCGATGACGTCATATGTAACTCAGATCGTTGAAGCGGGTCAGAAACTGTCTGGAACAGGTTTTAATATTAGTGATGAGTGGATTGGTTCTATCATGCTGGCTGGATTATCTGAAAAGTAGATGCCCATGATAATGGCCATCGAACATTCTGGCATGTACATCACGATAGACGCCATTAAGTCAAAATTGATTGACATGGATCCGGAGGCTAATGAAGTCAACAATGCATTAGCATGTTTCCGTTACCAACATAAAAAATCTAATAATGATATGATTGGAAAAGATGGCGTAGAGAGTGCACAAAAGATTACGCCTATCAAAGAGAAGATTAAGATATTTTAATTAAACATTAAAGTAATATACAATTTTGATTTAAAACTAAACTTATAAATAATATTAATATGTGTCGGCTCAACAATAGGGGCCCGACGTATTTACATTGTCTTTTTTTTTTGGTATTGTTTATTTTTAAACAATATTTTTTACTACTTAATCTACTAAATGTTTATTTTTAAGGTTATTAAATTTTAAACAATAATTTTAAAATAAAATAAGAATGAAAAATATTAAGCGGCGTATAAACAGGGCGAACTTCAGCCTCTGTAATATTGTTTGCCCGCCTTCTCGTAGAAGGAGACGTCTTGATTGTTAAAGATGTCATCGAATCTAGCATCAGTGAATCCTCTTATGTGTATGTACCGGTGACTTGGCTCGATTTCCTCGATTCGCAGTCCTTGCATCTCAGGACTTGGATGTGTTTCCAATGCGTCGACGAATTTCCTCGCCATTCGGAACAAGTGGTCAGTTATTGGCAGCAGACCTGCTGCTTCGTATAGTTTTGTAGTCGACACAAACTTATAGCTGTTTGTCACCCTCCAGAGTCCTGTACAAATCCTTAGTACCTTCCTTTCAAATAGGGAGATCTTCTTCATCGTTGTTGGTGAGACGGTGAACCATATGGGGTAGCCATAGGTTATCACTGGCCTGATGAGTTGCTTGTAGATAAGCAGCCTGGTGTTGTTGGACAGACCGTTTCGTCTTTTAAGTAGCGGGTGCACCAAATGAAAAGCGTGGTTCGCTTTTTTCATTGTTTTGTCGATGTGAGAGTTAAACTTGAGCCTCTCAGTAAAGTTGATTCCCAGGTACTTAGTCTCTGACTTGGTGTTTATTGTTGTGTTATCCGGAAGGGTGATTTTTAAGGCTCTGCACCGGCTTGCGATTTTTCTTATCCTTGTTTCGGTTGCTGGTACTCGGTAGCAGATGAGTTCCGTGTTATTGGCGTTGATCTTTAGTCCCCACTTCAGGTAGTAGTCCCAAAGATTTCTGAGGTGTTCCTCCACTCTTCGGGCAGCTATCTCGGGAGAGCGGGAAACTGCATACGTTATGGAGTCATCCGCGAAGAGCATAGTCCTTGTTCCGGCTGTATTTGTGGGTTGATCCGCCGTGAAGATGCTATACAGGATTGGTCCAAGTCTGGAACCTTGAGGAACTCCGGCTTTGATCCTTTTCCTTGTCGATGGGCGGTCGTACACCTGTACAAAGAAGACCCTGTTAAATAGAAAATTTTTAATTATTTTTACAATATAATTGGGGAAACCAAAACTAATAAGCTTGTACAGTAGCCCGTTTATCCAGACACTATCGAAAGCTTTTTCGATGTCTAGCAAACAGGCCACTGTACTACTTTTGACGTTCAGTCCTTTAGTGACGTCACTGTGAAGCTTCAGCAGAGGGTGCAGCGTAGAGTGCTTTTCTCGGAAACCGTACTGAAAGGAAGGAATAAGATTTCTTTCCGTACAAAACGTATTGATCTTTTTACGGATCAATGATTCCAATACTTTACTGATACAACACAGTAAAGCTATTGGACGGTAACCAGTTACGCTGGAGCGGTCGGTTTTCTTGGGTACTGGTACTACCTTGGCCACCTTCCAGTTGTCCGGAAAGTAGCCATTGTTTAGGCAATTGTTCAAAATTATGGTTAACATCAAAATTGCCATACCCGGTAACTTTTTAAGCAAAAAGTTAGAAAACCCATCTGTGCCTGTTGATTTTTTTGAGTTTCCACTCATAATCAAATCATTGACAACAGCTGTTCCGGTAAACATATCGACATCTACGGGTGCGTTGGCGCGATTTTCTTCACTGAACTGCACTATAGTATTTCCTGGAGAAGTGGTGTCTTCCACAAGACTTTCAACCTCTTCCAAGAAATCTGGAAGATGCGTTGGTGGTCGGTCCGTAAAGCTCCTTTCAAAATGGCAGGCAAAGGCTTCCGCTTTCTCAGCAGCGCTGGATACTGTTCGATCTTCAATGGTGATAATCTCTGGAATGGTAATACGCTTTCCAACCAGAGAGTTCAGCTTCCTAAAAGCATCAGGGCCTGGTTTGATGTCCTGGAGCCGTTTGGTCAGTTCATCTTCCTGAAACCTCCGCACAGCTTGACGACACATGTTAACTGTACAACGCAGTTGCGAAAGTACAGACAGGTATTCGTCGTTGACTGTGTCCTATTGAAGATTCTCTGAAGGCGTTTCCTAAGCCGTTGCTTGTGAGCATATATAGCCTGTATATGCTCAGGCAAGTGTTGGAAGCGATCCCTGCTACTGCGAATTGTTTTCTGCCGATTAATGGCTGAATTCACTGTAATCTCAAAATTTCTGATAGCATCATCAATTTCTGTATTCTCCAGATTTCTGCAAGCCGCTGGAATAGGAAGTTCAGCTTCAACTTCTGATCTAAACCGGTTCCAGTTTATTTTCTTAAAGTTGATGTGAAGTTCAGGTGTTGGGGTGACTTGCACAATTCGCTGGTTCAGCCTCACTCGAAGCTCTATGGCCATATGATCCGAGTCGCTATCATGCGCCAAGCAGGAATAATTTCTTAATTCTGGGAGAATATTTAAGAAATTTGTGGTTGCCAGAAAGAAATCCAAAGTTGACGGTGTCCGAGGGTACGTCTTCCGGGGCTGTGAAACTATAGCCATCGTGTGCTGATGCGGATTTGAGTCCATCCAGTCTGTAATGGCCCTTCCTTTGTGATTGCACACTTCGTCCTGCCATCGAGTATGTCTAGCATTAAAATCACCTCCAACAACACAGTATGTGTGTCTAGAGGAGGTGTTGCAGACAGTTTGCAAATCCCGTTGGATGTCTTCCCTCGTTGCGTTACAGTGATTGTACACCGATATCACCAGCAAGGTCTCCACTTCGTTGACTTTAATGCTGACAGCTGTTGCTTCCATGCTACGTAGACCACTGATTTGCACCTTTTCGCCTGCCATAGTGTTCCTGATAAGGACCGCCGTCCCAGAGCGTCCACTGCCTTTGTCGACCCTGTGGATATTGTATCCGTCTGGACTGAACGGATTTCTCCCAGTGAGATTTGTTTCCTGTAAAAGAAGAATGTCAGGTTTATTAGTTTTAATAAATAATGTTAGTGTGATACGCCTAGCTAACGAATAAATGGAATTCACATTATATGAGAATATACTTATCCTGCTTATTGTGAACATAATTCACAAATAAGTCGACCCAAAACGGTTGTTTTGGACCTGTCATCAAGACTGCTATAATTAGCAGGCACGACTTCTCTTGCCTTCTGTAAAATTGTAAAGAGGTCAGCTCCAAATAGCCTTTCCGTATCGTCGAAGATGTTGGCTTTTTCGGTAGATGGTACAGGTTTAACGGCTGGCTTTTTTATTGGTTTGCTGTTTGATGCTGCATGGCTGCTTGTTAGAGGCTTGCTGATCGTTGCTGGCTTGCTGGAAGTCCCCATAGCAGCTATACTAGCAAAACTTACTCCCTTTACTATGGCTTTTGAAGCAGACATCTGGGCGAATTTATGTTGTTCCTTCTTCTTTTGTGCGGTTTTAAGCTTTTCAGCCATCTTTTCCTTATATTTTGGACATCCTTTATAGTTTGCCGGATGTCCATTTTTCTGGCAGTTTGTGCAGAAAACGTTGTCGTCTTTTATATTGTCTGCATTTCTTGGGCATTGGCCAGGCAAGTGCTCATCTTTGCACTTGACGCATCTGTATTTCATGCCGCAATTACTTGCGACATGTCCAAATTTTTGGCAGTTTCTGCATTGAGTAATGCCCGCCGATTTTAGTTTTTCCCAATGCACCAACTGGTTCAAAAGGAGGGTTTTTGAGCAAACTGCCGCTTTATCGCAGTTCTTCTCTAGCTCGACAATGAAATGATTAAATTTCTTGTCAGTCCTTTGAGATTTGAAGGGTTTCACCACTAGTACAGGGACACCCTCTGTCGTCAACGCTTCCTTGACATCTTCAGCATCAAAGGAGCGGTGAATACCTTTTAGGACCAACATTTCTTTCCTGTCCTCCTTTGCAGTATAAGTATTAAACTCAGTCTTTCCCGATTGTAGGAAAGACCGAATTAGCTGATGGCCATCTCTGTTCATGGCCGTAACGACTGATTTGTTGCTGTTGATGTTGCGAATTCTGCAACTAATGTTGGCGCTCTTCGTGAACTTTGATAGTTCAGCGACGTTTAGTCTGAAGCAGACTATTGGCGGCATGGAAAAAGGTTTTGATGTTGGTCCCGTAGTTTGGGATTTTTGGCTGGATGGAGCGACTGGTGGTGGTGCCTTCTTATTTGAGACCTTTTGGGACTCTTTTGGTAAAGCTGTTTTATCAACAGCAATTTTTTTATCAACAGCAGCCACTCCAGGAGAAGATGATGTTGGTGGTAATGATGGTCTGGAATTTCCAGACAACCTTCTTTTTTTTGCCTTTGCGGGCATGGTTTCGGGAGAAGACCAAGCTTTGCGACTGTCTTCGTCGCTGGAGTTATCCTCTCCACCACTGCTGGATTCGGGCACTTCAGTATCCGATTCCTCGACAACGCTCATGGTTTCCTCCTCTGAAGTCGCTGAATCGCACAGCTGGTTCACTTCATCCAGCCTTCGGTACAACGACAAGAGGAAATCCCCACCATGGTTGGTTACTTGTTCCTTAATTAAGGACAAGACCTCGTTTACTTTTTCCTTCCTTTTTGCTTTTTTCCCCATTTTATAGGGCTGATCGAAAGGAAGATCTTTTCTGAAAATATATATGAAATGAAAGAAAAATATTTCTGAAATTAAAAAATAATTAGTGAAATAATAAAAAAATAAAAAGTAGCAGGTAGCGAAATGCTCGCTTTTGGTTTGGGTTTTTTTTTCAATCGGTAGCAGGTAGCTATGATGCGTGATCTGCGTGTGCTCGTGTTGAGCGCTCGATGATGACTGCCTATCAAAGAGAAACGAAACGTCAAATGTCTACGATGTAAACAGTATGGCCACTATCGCAATCAATGCGGAAATACAGAAATATCTGCAAAGAATGTACATGAAAAACAAAAATACACTAATGCATTTAGTGCCGTGTTTTTAAATGGTAACTTTCATAAAAGTGAATGGTATATCGACTCAGGAGCGAGTTCAAATTTAACGACAAATCAACATTGGGTGGTCAACGCGTGTTATTCCGGTTTTACGAAGGAAATTATGGTCGCTGATCAAAATAAAGTGCCCGTATTGTGTTGTGGAAATGTAAAAATTACTACTTCAACTGGAAAGTGTGAATTTGAGGTTATGGTTTAAAACGTGTTATGTGCTCCTAGTCTGGCTACGAATCTCTTATCAGTAAGTCAATTAATAAGACAAGGGAACAAAGCATCCTTTACCAGCGACGGGTGTGAAATCTTTAACAAGAAGAATATTTTAGTAGCTACAGCTTCTCTTGTAAATGGAGTGTATAAACTGAATACACCCACTTATTTAATGGCTGCAGTTGTGGACTCTCCAGAAGTCTGGCACCGTAGATTAGGACACGTTAACAGTTATTACATGAATAATATGCAGAATGCTGTGGAAGGAGTTATTTTGGACAAGAAGGCCGATATTCGCAAGATGAATTGTATAGTGTGCTGTGAGGGCAGGCAAAATCGATTGCCGTTTCTCATGAAGGCAACAGGAGTACAGAGCTGTTGAACATAGTACACAGTGACGTATGCGGGCCGATGGAAAATGTTTCTCTTGGAGGATCCAGGTACTTCCTTCTGTTTGTTGATGATCATAGCCGCATGGCCTATGTATATTTTTAAAAAAATAATAGTGAGGTTTTTCAGTGTTTTAAAGACTATAAAACAAAAGTTGAAAATTTAACTTCAAAGAAAATAAAGATTCTGCGAAGTAATAACGGCCGAGAGTATTGTAATAATGATTTCGATAAATATTTAGAAGAAACGGGAATAATTCATCATAAATCGAACCCTTACACTGCCGAACAAAATGAACTTTGTGAACGCATGAACAGAACCATTGTAAAAAAGGCCCGATGTCTTTTGTTTGACAGTAAATTAGATAAGCAATTTTGGGCTGAGGCCGTTAACACTGCCGTTTATTTACAAAATCACATTGTAAAAGGTGGATTGAACAATCCAAACACCCCATATGAGCTGTGGACTAACAAAAAGCCAAATCTAAGTCACATCAGAGTATTTGGCAGTATAGTCATGAAGCACATCCCCAAAGAGAAAAGACACAAATTAGACAAGAAATCTGAAAAATGTATTCTGATAGGTTATTCTGAGGATATCAAAGGATACAGAATATACAACCTAGCAACTCAGACGATTGCAACCAGTCGAGATGTCATTATTTTTGAAGAAAATTCATCACATCAGGATAATGCGTTTGTAGACATAAATTGCAAGCCAGAAAAGAATTCAGAAGTTTGTCTGGACCCAGTGGAGGATGCTACAAGGAATGCTAGTGAGTTAATTGATTTCTTCGTTTCTGAAGAGAGTGAAGATCTAAACGATGAAACTTATGTGCCAAATGAGGAATCAATGACAGCTGATGAAAGTTTTGAAATTGCAAACAATCTAATATCTTTACCACCGAGAGAAAGAAGAATGCCAGATAGATATGGACATATGTGCACTGAAAGTAATAACGTTGAGATCGAAGAGCTGACAATAGAAGAAGCTCTACAAGGACCCGAGAAGGAGCATTGGGAGCAAGCTGTAAAAGAAGAACTACAAAGTTTTGGAGACAATGGGGCCTGGGAGATTGTGGATTCCCCAAGTAGTGTCAATTTTGTGAAGTGCAAATGGGTTCTCAAAAAGAAACTTGAAACTGATAAAGGTGTGCGTTATCGGGCTAGACTGGTGGCTAAAGGTTGATCTCAAAAATATGGCGTAGACTATGATGAGACATTTTCTCCGGTAGTGAGACATACTACATTGAGGTTATTGTTTTCATTGTCAGTTCAATTGAATTTGGATGTGGTTCATCTTGATGTCTAGACAGCATTTTTAAACGGTGATCTGGACGAGACAATATACATGCAAAAGCCTATTGGTTTTGTTTGTTCTGATGATAAGAAGATTCTAAAACTAAAAAAGACTATATATGGACTCAAACAGGCATTCAGATCTTGGCTCAAAAAGGTAGATAATTGTATGTTGGCAGATGGCTATAATAAATCTAAAATGGAACCGTGTTTGTATACAAAAATTATTGGTAGTAAACGAACTATAGTAACATTGTATGTAGATGATTTTTTTGTATTTTCAAATGATAAAATTGAGATGAAACATCTGAAAGAAATGTTAAAGTATATTGACCAGTTACTAAGTACGTTTAATATGACAGAATGTAAAACAGTAAATACCCCTATGGAGACAAAGTTATTTGTCAAGAAAGCATTATTGTCCAGAGATCAAGTTCCATATCAAGAGCTAATGGGTAGTTTAATGTATTTAGCTATACTTACACGTCCTGACATAGCTTAATCAGTGTCATATCTTAGTCAATTTAATAATTGTCATAATGAAGAACATTGGATATATGCAAAAAGAATATTGAAGTATTTAAAGAAAACTAAACCATAGGTTTAAAATATTGTAAAACCGAAGATATTAAAATTAAAGGTTATGTAGATGCCGACTGGGCTAACGATCTTAATTATAGAAGATCATATACAGGATTTTGTTTTATGTTATCAAAATCTGTAATATCTTGGAGTTGTAGTAAACAAAAATGTATTGCCCTTTCAAGCACAGAGGCTGAATATGTATCACTAAGAATATTTATGAAATAACTTTATATAATGATAATCAAAGTGCTTTTAAATTATTAGTAAATCCTGTATTCATAATAGAACAAAACATATTGAAGTCAGATATCATTATTGCAAAGACATGATAAATAATAAAATTGTTCTTGTTAAATATTTATGTGCGACAGATTACCAGCAGATTTGCTAACAAAAAGCTTAAACCATGTAAAACATTATAAGTTCATGAATACATTAGGTATTGTTAAAGTTTTGTGATGTGTTTGCATATTGAAGGGATAATTTTGAGTGGGGTTGTTGTAAATATCAAAATAATCCTACGTATGAGCCTCGCACTGTGTAAATACAACTCTATCTATGCATACATACTTAAAAGAAATAACAAATGAAATAAACTTCAGTCTTGTACATTCAGCTGCGCAGTAAACACGTTTTATTTCAGAAAAGCAAACAACTTTTTTACTTTTGTTTTCCACTATCCTCGTCGCCAAAATCTGTTACCTTTTTATGTTGAAGGTAGCGCTAAAAGATAACACAGTTCTTAATAAAATTGATAAACAAAAGGTTTTCTTTATTTTCCCAAAAAACCATGTGGTTAAAAAACACACCTATTTCACAACTGAATAAAATAAAAGCTCTCCTCACAATTCTGAAAAACATTATTATTATTATTTGTTGCTTTGGTAACACTTTGTTTTTTTTGTGTGCTGTTGTTTTGCCCGTCGTGTTGTTTGTTGTTGTTGCGTTTGGTTCAGATCTGTTGTTTTTGGTGTCTTGATACGAAAATAATTTGCAATATGCAAACTCGTTTGGTTTGAGTTGTTCGGCTCAGCTCTCACACCGAACAACAACAAAACCGTGTGTATTGGTTTTGTTGTTGTTCGGCAGCGTGTTTCGGGTTGTTGTTGATGTATTGTTCGGTGTGTCGCTCTTTTGTTGTTGGTACTTTTCGGGCGTTGTAATAGGCAAGCTCGTTCGGTTTGAGCTTGTGATAGATCACAAGCCGCTTTTATCAATATTTTGTCCGAGTAAACAGCTCCCAACCATGACAGCTAACAGATTGCAGCGGTGGGCAATAATCCTCATGGGATATACATATACGATAAAGTATAAACAAACAAATCTTCATGGAAATGCTGACGCATTATCACGATTACCATCAAGTCCTGATATCGAATTCGATAAACAAGAAGAAAGCTGTTTTCAAACAATGGTAGAGCTCGATGAAGAAATTGCTAATTTTCCAGTCAAGGCTACAGCGTTTGCAAAGCAAACTGCTAAAGATCCAGTGCACAGAAAGGTGTTTCAGATGTTAGAAACCGGTTGGCCTGAATCTGCCAAAGCTCTTAGTGAGGAACTGAGACCGCTTTTCTTCAGACGTCTTGCTATAGCTTAGCATAATGGAGTGCTAATGGAACAATCGAACGTGTCAAGGGTTATTGTGCCAACCAAACTACGTTATAAAGTACTTGCAATGCTACATACAAACCATCGTGAGAACCAAGCAGCTTGCACGCCGTCACTGCTGGTGGCCAGGGATAGACAAAGAGATTAGTGCCCTGATAAATAGTTGCACAACGTGTCTGCAAAATAATTCGAGTCCTCGCCAGAAATTCACGAATTGGCCAACTCCATCGAAACCATGGGTACATGCTGATTTCGCTGGTCCTTTTCTGAAAAACATGTATTTAATCTGTGTGGACGCATACTCGAATTTTCCATATGTCGTCGAGATGTTAAACACATCAGCCGATGCTACGATTCGTGCTTTGGAAAACATTTTCGCTATCGAGGGTTTGCCAGAACTGTTGTTATCTGATAATGGTCCCCAATTTATAGCAGAGAAATTTCAACGTTTCTGTTTGGAAAAGGGCATTCAACATCTTAAATCTGCTCCTTTTCATCCAGCATCAAACGGAGAAGCCGAAAGGATGGTCAGGACGTTCAAAACAGCCATGAAAAAACTTAATCATGAAGTTAATAATGAACGTAAAGCTCTACTAAATTTTCTTGAGTCTTACAGGAGCTTACCAAATTCTATGGGGAAATCACCTGCAGAACTCTTACATGGTAGACAACTCCGCACATTGTTGTCGCAGCTAGCTCCGCGAGCCGTAAGACATTTGATGCCATCGCAGAGATCAAAATTTAATAAAGGGGATGAGGTATACTTAAGAAGTTTGTCCAGAGGACCTAAGTGGATATCAGCGGAGACGACTGCTTTAATCGGAACTCGAATGTTCGTTGTACAAACTGATCGAGGTTTAACCAGAAGACATCAAAACCAGATTCGCAAAGCAATTACCCCCTCCGATTTTGAAGAAGCTAGCCGCTTGGCAACACTGTGCCAGGAGAAAGATGTTGTCTCCTCCTTACCAGTCTCATCACCTGAAGGTGAAGGCTCTGCCTGAGAACGAAAGCCAGCGGTTCGTTTCACATCTAGTGAGAAAATTCGTCACCGACGACGCTAATTTGTCGGAGAGGAATTTGTATTATTACACACATACAGTTGTATGTGTATGATTTGATATTTTCAGTAGCAGCGCATTAGCGTCAGTTGACTTATAACTCTCGCGCGCTACACATCGCATTAACATTTATTTATTATTATTATGTTATTAATATTAAGTTAAATAAAGATAATTGAAATACACAACGTCACGGACATCGAAACATTAGTAACCAAAATGACAGAACTGGAAGTAGCTCCCCATGGTGAAAGCATCCGAGCAACATTAACCACAGCCAATGATCGTAAAGGATAAGCCTTCCTAAAAAAGGGGGTGAATGACAGACTACGTATTATACTCGACAGCGCCAGACACACGACTTTTCAAGAAGCGGCACAGCACTTGCTGGAAATAAACCAAGTGTCAACAAATTCCTCGATTAACTATCTCAACTATAACCAGAACTTTAGAGGACAAAAATTTAGAGGACACAACTTTAGAGGACAAAACTTTAGAGAGTAAAATTTCAGAGGACAAAACTCTAGGGGACGGAACGACAATAACATGACCAACAATTACAACTCTAACCATAATAATAATAACAGAGTAATTCCACAGAGCAATTCTGATAACCGCAATAGAGCAAGCTACCAGAATAACAACTACCGACAGGGTTACGATAATAGAAACTACGTCCCGAATACAAATATAAATAATAATGATAATAGTAGGACAACCAAAGGTAACCCAACTAACAACCAAAGGGTAAGAGCATTGGGAAAGGAACAACCCACCGAAGGGACAGCCGACCCTTCGGAGGGGAGTCTATAAATCCCGACATACCAAAAACCATATATACGACGGGGATAGAAAACGGCCTTTACGTTCAAATAGAATCCAACAATAACAAAGTCATACGATGCATACTAGACACCGGAGCATCCATTTGCGTAATAAAAAGTTCCGTAGTTGAGGGAATTATACCAATAGAAAAAAACTATAGTACGAACATTATAGGTATAGCAGGGAATCTACGTTCAAAGGGAACCTGTACTAGCACCTTACATATTGGAAAGAACATCATTCCGTACGAATTCCATGTAGTACCCGATTCCTTTCCCGATACCCGTCGATGGTATTATTGGAGCAAACTTCTTAATGGAGTTTGGTGCGGTAATTGATCTAGAAATCTTACATTTTATTTTAAAATTAATAACAGACAGCTTTCGGTACCGATATGTGTACAATATAGTTTAAATACCATAACCGTGTCTCCAAGATGTGAAGCTACATATTGGGTAAATACAAAGCATATAGATTCCAGAATATTCTATTCTCAAGAATTTTGCAAAGTTTACATGACTGGATCCATATCTACGGCCATCCCAATCAAAATTCACAACATTCGCGAAACTGCTGTAAACTTTAAATGGGCAGAACCAATATCATTCCCAGTATCCGAGCATTACGTTTTACAGTACAAAAAGGAGGACGCTGTACCAAGCACGAGAATAAAGAAGTTACCTAGCGAAATTAATTTCGATACACTGAATAATGAGGAGAGAACTGAAATCGATTCAATATGCACAAAATTCCACGATATTTTTCACTTGAAAGGAGACAAGCTTACTTACACTCGCCTAGGACAAGCAGATATAACACTAAAAGAGGGAGCGACACCAAAATATACCAAACCCTACCGACTACCACATACACAAAAACAGCATATAAAAAACGAAATAGACTACATGCTAGAAAATGACATAATAGAACCATCAGTATCCGCTTGGAACTCTTCGATACTCGTAGTACCAAAAAAGAGAGATCCCGTTACCAATCTGCAAAAATTCCGAATGGTTATAGATTACAGGAACGTAAATAAGAGAATAGAAGACGATAAATTCCCATTAACCAATATTGGTGATATTTACGACATGGTAGGAGGAGCAGTATATTTTTCATGTATTGATTTAAGTCAAGGATACTACCAAATGGAATTGGAACCAAAAAGTAGACCTATGACAGCATTTTCAACGGAGGACGATCACTATCAGCTAAAACGACTATAACCTTATAGATCATAATAAAAATCTGATAGACGTGTTCAAACGACTTAGGGAAGTAAACCTAAAAATTCATCCAGAAAAGTGTGCCTTCCAACGAAAAGAAGTATTGTATCTAGGGCACATTATTACCGAAAAGGGAATTCACCAAGATCCGACAAATTACGCAGCAATGAGCAATTATCCTACCCCAACAAATGCAGACGATGTAAGAAGATTCGTAGCATTCGCTAATTACTACCGTAAATTTATTCCAAACTTTGCCACAAGCCATCCCACTCAACAAATTACTTAGAAAAAACGTAGAATTCAATTTTATTCAAAACTGCAAAAAATCTTTTCAACTTCTTAAAACAATCCTTACTAGTCAAATTTTACAATTCCCAAATTTCGACAAAGAATTCATTTTACGGACAGACACCTCAGGTTTTGCACTAGGTGCTTTATTGTCCAATTTCGATGACAAACCTATTGCTTATGCGAGTAAAACTCTGAGTAGTGCCGAGAAGAATTATGGCACTATCGAAAAAGAGTTACTGGCAATAGTATGGGCGATAAAACACTACCGACCATATTTGTTTGGACGGAAATTCAAAATTATAACAGACCACAGACCATTAGTTTACCTTTTTTCCCTTAAAGAACCCTCAAGTAGATTAACAAAATTCAGACTGCTACTAGAAGAATATAATTTTCACATTGAATATACACCCGGAAAAGATAATTGCACAGCTGACGCTTTAAGTCGCATTAAATGGGATTCTGACCAACTTAAAGAACTACACGTATGTGTCATAACAAGATCTAAAACACAAGCAGAGAAGTCAATACAGAAAAATCTAACGGACAGACAGGAAACAGAAACAGAAGAAAGTAATCGTATAATTACTGAGCTACTCAAGCCACAGAGCATGGAAATAAAATAACGGAGCTACAAATATGTAACAATTTCGAGGACGTGGAATATCAAATAAAAGATATAGATATAATCCTGGGACCCAACAAGGTTTTGGCATACGTCCCAGTGAAGAATTGTATACTCCTAAGAAGGGACAAGGATGGCACTACAGCCCGATCGACATCATTTTGCGATTTGTTGTCGAGGGACGTGCATCGCATCTGCGGACCATTATCAATTAATAAATTATACGTTACAAAAGAAGAAATTACGAAACCCTAAGACGGCCGTCGAGAATACAATATTCGCGAGTTGCAAAAAATCTTAGGAGATATGTTTAAGAAAAGTAATGTAAAGGTGCACCTAATAAATAAATGTATAGAAATTACCGATCCTCATAAAAGAAAATATTGCTCAACGATTATCATATATTACCAACAAGTGGACATGCAGGAATAAACCGCATGATAAAAACGATTTAACAAAAATAATTCTGGACAGGAATGCAGAACGACATAGCTAGATATGTAAAGCATTGTACAATATGTCAGAAGAATAAACATGTTACACCCAAGAAACAGCCAATGGAAATAACTTTAACTGCAGAATCAAGTTTCGACAAAATATATTTGGACTTAGTTGGTCTTTTAGACGAATCGGTGAATGGATATAGGTACGTACTGACTTTACAAGACGAACTGACCAAATTCACGGAAGCTATTATAATTCGAAATAAGAAAGCTGGTACAGTAGCTATAGGTCTAGTAGAATGTTTCATCCTTAGATATGAATTTCCAAAAACTGTAGCCTCTGATCAAGGAACAGTATTTATAAACAAAATTTATAAAAAAAATAAAACAAATTTTTTGCGAACAAAATCAAATCAAAGTACTTAAAAGCCCGCCATATCACCCACAATCTAATGGAATCGCGGAGAGGGCGGTGCAAACGGCAAAAAAAATCTTTAAAAAGAAGTGTTATTGATCAGAAATTTTCAAATTTAAATTTCAAATTTTATCGAAGATAAAATCAGTCAGTACATGTTCAACTACAGGAACTTCACCCTCGGAAAAAATACTTGCTTTTAAACCAAAAGTTGACCATTGTCAAAATATTATAGGAAGTCCAGTGAAGCTAATCTGGTAAAAGATAATAGATATAAAAACAAAAACTTAAAATTAAAGAAGGTAATTCCTAAATTTAAAGTCGGAGAAACTGTTTACATACTTCAAAACTATGCATTCAAATTTTATTAAATCGATTCCAGCAACGGTTACCAGTTTTTTAAGTCCAGTACGATTCGTAGTATTAATAAATAACCAAAAAATATGTTTATTTAAACCAATTAAAGAAATATCATAAAAAAATACTATATTGAGGAAATTAATAATGATCATTACAACAATTGCAAACGGAGAAGAGAAGATAGTAACATAGAAGAAATAAAGCAGCTTAAGACGATCAAAAAGAGTAAGGAGAAAACCAGATAGATTGAATTATAAAAACAACTTGGGGACTTCGACCCTTCGGAGGGAAAAATGTAGTATAGGTAGTACATACATACCCTTATATTATTAGTGTAGTTATTATTGTAATTATTATAGTAACATTTTATATCATAGCATTTTATAATAAAATGGAAGAGGGTTTTCTTCCTCTTCCTCTTTGAACAAGCAACGTGACTGGTTTTATTTCAAGACATATCACATTTGTCGGCAGAACTTAAATTAATTAATATTACATTTAAATTTTCAGGAAGCGAAATGCGGTTTGATAATGATGAAACTTCTTAGCGCGCGTTGGAACTAAAATTTCAAGGTTGCAGCGATTTTCTGACGTCATAATGCGAAACGATTTTAAATATGAAGAATGCAAAAAGGTACTTGGCCAGGCAGAGAAAAAGAAAGAACTATGCTATATTCGTTGTTGGGATAGTGGGGCTCTTTTGGGGGTATTTTGATGGATCTTTTGAGGGTCTATTTGGGGTCTTTCACGTAATCTTTTAGGGGGTCTTTTGGAGGCATTTTGAGAATCTATTAGGGGTCTATAAAGGATCTTTTGAGGGTATTATGGGGGTCTTCTGAGAGTCGTTTATAGGTCTTTTGAGGGGGTTTATTTGCGGTCTTTTGAGGATTTTTTGGTGGCTTCTTTGGGTTCTTTTGAGGCTCTTCTAGGGGTCTTTATGCTTGCGCGTATTAACGCATCAAAAAAAATATAAATGAAAAAAAATATCTTCGTAGCTATTTATATATCCGTTAATCAATCATTATTCTGTTTTTACATCACCAGCTACTTGCATGGTCATGGAGGTGCTGCTCTTCTTGGTACAGAATATAATAAAATACCACTTTTTTTATGTTGTTATTTAAATGTAAATTTTTCATCTAAAAATTCGATACCTTTAATTAACTTTCTGTGTGAAAAATATAATCTGAATATAAATAATGATCCTTAGATCCTTGTATTGTCAATTATACCAGTCATCATCAGAAAACATTGTAAATATCGAAGAAAAAATTTAAAAATAAAAAGTTGGTGTGTGGACTTGTGTATGCGCGTTAAAAATTATACTTCTTTGGCGTGATAAAAAGATTAAAGGTTAATATACACATTAAAAATCCATATGAATTAAATGATAAGACGAGTAAAGGGAGATATAAAATTCGATCGATGGAATTTTATCGCACTACTCGATTTATAGCAAAGCAGAATTGTTGAGTCTCTATAAATAAAAATATAGAATTATGTATTAGACCCTTTTTTTTAAATATATAAAAAAAATCGTCAAAAAAATCTCAAAAGACCTATCAAAAGTGCTCTCAAAAGATCCCCATAAAACTCCCAAAAGACTACCCAAAAAAATCTCAAAAAAAGCCAAAACATTTTTAAAAGAAACCCAAATACCCCCGAAAGAGAAGGAAAGAAAGAAGAATCCCAAGACCTATCAAAATACATTCAAAAATACATTCGCAAAAGGCTTCCAAAAGACCCAGTACCTAGCGTCGTCGGTGACGAATTTTCTCACTAGATGTGAAACGAACTGCTGGCTTTCGTTCTCGAGCAGAGCGTCTAGGAAGTTCGGCCGTTGGTGATTTAAGAATCCCTTTAGGTGATGAGACTGGTAAGGAGGCAGCAACATCTTTCTCCTGGCACAGTGTTGCCAAGCGGTTAGCTTCTTCAAATTCGGCGGGGCCAATTGCTTTGCGAATCTGGTTTTGATGTCTTCTGGTTAAACCTCGATCAGTTTGTACAACGAACATTCGCGTTCCGATTAAAGCAGTCGTCTTCGCTGGTATCCACTTAGGTCCTCTGGAAAAACTTCTTATGTATACCTCATCCCCTATATTAAATTTTGATCTCTGCGATGGCATCAAATGTCTTACGGCACGCGGAGCTAACTGCGACAACAATGTGCGGCGTTGTCTACCGTGTAAGAGTTCTGCAGGTGATTTCCCCGTAGAATTTGGTAAGCTCCTGTAAGACTCAAGAAAATTTAGTAGAGCTTTACGTTCATTATTAACTTCATGATTAAGTTTTTTCATGGCTGTTTTGAACGTCCTGACCATCCTTTCGGCTTCTCCGTTTGATGCTGGATGAAAAGGAGCAGATTTAAGATGTTGAATGCCCTTTTCCAAACAGAAACGTTGAAATTTCTCTGCTATAAATTGGGGACCATTATCAGATACCAACAGTTCTGGCAAACCCTCGATAGCGAAAATGTTTTCCAAAGCACGAATCGTAGCATCGGCTGATGTGTTTAACATTTCGACGACATATGGAAAATTCGAGTATGCGTCCACACAGATTAAATACATGTTTTTCAGAAAAGGACCAGCGAAATCAACATGTACCCTTTCCCATGGTTTCGATGGAGTTGGCCAATTCGTGAATTCCTGGCGAGGACTCGAACTATTTTGCAGACACTTTGTGCAACTATTTATCAGGGCACTAATCTCTTTGTCTATCCCTGTCCACCAGCAGTGACGGCGAGCAAACTGCTTGTTTCTCACGATGCCCCAATGGCCTGTATGTAGCATTGCAAGTACTTTATAACGTAGTATAACGTAGTTTGGTAGATTAGCACTCCATTATGCTGAGCTATAGCAAGACGTCTGAAGAAAAACGGTCTCAGCTCCTCACTAAGAGCTTTGGCAGATTCGACCATAAGCGTATTGATGGAACTTTTGTACCCCGAAAATTATGGCTAGGGCTTCCTTTTCAATCTGACTATATTTCCGCTGTTGTGCGTTTAATGTTTTAGATGCATGAGCAATTGGTCGTTCAGATCCATCTTGATAGCGATGTAGGAGCACAGCCCCGATTCCATGAGATGAATCATCTGTAGCTAGGTTTAATGGCAAATTGTCCGTGAAATTCGCAAGGCGAGTAGATTATACAACTGCAGCTTTCAGTTTTTTAAAAGCTTCTTGGTGATGGCTAGACCAATGAAAAACGATACTCTGCTTCCTCAGTTCATTCAGGGGCGCTGCAATTCGAGACAAGTTATCAATAAATTTTCCATAATAATTTACCTTTCCAAGGAAAGCCTGTAACTGCTTAAGATCTTTTGGCGCATTCATCTTATTTATTGCTTCAGTTTTTGTGTTTGACGGTTTAATCCCCCTTGAATCTATCATATGACCAAATGAACATTTATTTATATTACGCCGAAGGCCATGTGACGACAAACGGTTTAACAGCTCTTTAACCGTCTCAAAATGTTCACTGTTATTTCGACCTGTAACAATGAAATCGTCTAAATAGGCAGCACAAGGATCCATGCCACTAATGACTTGCTCCATTAGTCGTTGAAAAATCCCTGGAGCACTTGCCACTCCGAACGGGAGCCGCTCGTACCGGTACAAACCAAACAGCGTGTTTACTGTCAAGTACTTTTTTGAATCTTCATCCAAAGGTATTTGAAAATATGCATCACTATAATCTATCTTTGTGAAAAACTCACCACCTTGGAGCTTATGGAAAATCTCCTCTGCCCTTGGAAGCAAGTACCTATCGACTTCCAACTGTGAATTAACCGTTACTTTAAAATCGCCAGCATTTGCATATTCGGCAAATAGCATCACGAATTGGGCATTGAACATAACTATGTCGAACCCCACAACCTGGACAAGATCGCTTGCCTTCTCTGATACCATTGCCTCTTTTATCATCCATCCTCTTTCGCGAATGCGATCGACCTCTATAGCCTGAATATTTTTTATCGAAATTTTTACCCATTGGTTGCACGTGATGAACTTGCATTGCATGGTCACCTTTAATAGCCAAAACAGACTTCTGTGTTGATTCGAAGGTTTCAGCAATTTTTAACACTTCGTTCAAACTTGGATTCGACTTTTGCAAAGCTGCCGCATGCACTGCATCGTGTGGAGTTTTGCAAAGCTGCCGCACGCACTGCATCGTGTGGAGTGTGAAGCACAATTATATCGCGAATTAAGTTATCCACAAACGGGTTTTCACAGCCTTCTTTTTCACACACAAATACACACTCACGCGCCGCTCCACTAAGATCCGCTAACCACTCTGCATAGGTTTGGTTTGCTTTCATAGAAATTAAAAAAAACCTAACGGGCTGCTAGAACATGCGTATTATCAGCGAAATGCGCAGTTAGCTTTGACATAAGCACTTCGTATGATACACTTTCTATGCTAGTATCGGAAAAAATATTTTTTATCAATTCATACAAGTCCGGACTGGACCAAGACAGGAAAAATGCCTTCTTTTGTATATTAGCTACAACATTATCAGCTTGAAAATGTTGGTTTAATTGATCAACAAAAGATTTCCATGATTGATTTCGCCTATAAAACGGTGGAAATACCGGAATATTATTACGCACAGTCGTAGCACTGTTATCGCTTGCTTTTGTTGCAGTTCCATTCTGCATCATTTTTTCAACAAATACTTTTTGATCAGTTAACACACTAGTCATCCACTCCTGCTGTTTTCCTAGCAATTTTGCATAAATCCATTATTTTTTCCGATTCCGCCATCCTCGACGCCAATTGTTGTGTATTTCAATTATCTTTATTTAACTTAATATTAATAACATAATTATAAATGCGAATGTGAATGCAAATGCTAATGCGATGTGTAGCGCGCGAGAGTTATAAGTCAACTGACACAACACATACAACTGTATGTGTGTAATAATACAACAGTGACGAATTCTTGTATAGGTCGGTTTCCCTGATGTGTCCTACTAAGTTTGTTTTGTATTAGTTCTATGGTTTCTTTTGGTCCGTTAGGTATTTTTTTAGTTGTTCAAAATCTTCTGGTTTTTGACTTCCCAATTCGGTGAGTGCCCTACTTTGAATTTTGCATTTAAGTAAGAACTTTATTAATGTTTGTTTTGCGGTCGGGGTGAGTGTATCGTAATAGAACTCGATACTGTTTAAAGAGTCCCTGATGTTTTCCAGTCTTTTACTTTCTTCTTTACTCGTAAGGGTTGGTAGCTTCTGCGCGATGATGAAACTAAATTCGTCCGTCATTTTGCCTACGTCTGTTAGTGTTTCGTTTGGTGTAAGTTTTGTGACTTCTGTTATTTCTTCCTGTATTCTGCTTTTTGCTATTCTATCTATTGCTTCTGTTTTGTATCTGTGCAATCTTTCACATATTTTGAAAGTCCTTGTTATCGAAAAAAGTTTCATCTAGGTCTGTAGCTATAGTTTGGGCTTGTTCAAAAATTTCATGAATTTGTTCTAATCTTGGCTGAGCTGATTCCTTAGATCTTTTTCTGTTAGGGTCATCTTTTATAAGCTTTTTTACTATTTTATTCAGATCTTCTGTAAGAGAACCGAGTTTTTCCATAGAGTTTTAATAAATTTGTTGAAGTAATATCAAACAGCATCAAATTCGTCTCAGCTGGCGAACGCCATAATCTGGAAAAATAGGAAACCACAAAAAGAATCATTTAGTTAAAAATGTCATTATAATTTTTGTTTCCTTTAATGTTTGACAATTACCAGTTTTCATTGTGAATTAAAACAAGCTCAATGGTGTAATGGTACACGTTCACATTAAGTACTAAAAAAGGTTCTAGAGTTTTAGATTTAATGTCAAATATTTTGATATGTTTTGCTTTTCCTTTGTTCCTTTGTCATGGGTAGAAGCTATACTTTTTAGAGAGAAAGAAATTTTTGTTTGGTTTTGTTTTGGAAATTACTTCTTTTGTTAAAATAAATGTTAATGTAATTTAATATAGTGGTTTGCCGCAAAATAAAATTCTTAAGCACAAAAACGCTTGTGTTTTTCATCAAAATTTTTGGAGTACCGTAAGATATGAAAGTGAATAAACAAATAAACTCATAGTCTTCTACCTATTATGTTTTTTTTTATTATCTCTTTTTGAATGACCTTATTTACTTTTTTGCTTAATATCTTGCGAATGTAGCTCAACCCTATGATTATTATTATTACCAGCAAAACCGTTACTATGTCTATTCCATAGTTCATTGTTTCGTAATTTTTATTGGTCTGAGGTCCATTGTTATTCACAATGACGTCTTCGACTTTTGACTGGGTTTTCCCATTTTTCTAAATTAAAACTGTTTAAAATGCTAGTTAATATATTTATATATAAAATTTTATTTATTTATTATTTATTTTTTTTTTGAGGAAAATTATTAAATCTAAATTTCATGTATTATTCCTCCTCGTCTGTTTCCCAATTGTCGATTATTCTAGACATTTCTACTAAATGTGGGAACTTGTCTACTTCGGCATTTATGAGTCTGGTTTTATATTGTCGGATTACGTCTTCCAATATAAATTCATCGGTATCCCTGTCACTTTCGTTGTCCATTTGTGGTAGTTTCGCTTGTGGTAGTTTTGTCAAATTAGATTTGTCTAGCTCTGCTTAAGGTGTCATCGAATAATTTTTCGAACGCCTGTTTCTCTGATTGGTTGTTCCTTTTCTTTTCCCTCTTACTGGTGCGGATGGCCTTTTTTAAATACTTTATTTGCCGTAGGAATTATTTTCTTGTTTCTTTTGACTGGTTTGGAATGTTTGTCAGTCTTTTCAACTCAACTAGTTGTTGCTTCTATCGCGCTTGTCTGCCTCCTCGTTTCTTTGATGGTCATAGTATAGTATAGGCTTCGACTGCTGGCTTCTTCAATTTCTGTCGTCGTCTGTACTCCTCTATTGACAGTGGCTTTGGTCCCACCTGGTCCTGTTCCACTGGAACCTCGGGCTGGAGCAGGGCTTGTGCTTCCCTGATGTAATCGGCCGCAAGTGCAAGTTTCTCTTGCTGTCGTTCGTTGCTCGACGATAAAAAAAGACATATATGAAAAATTATTTCAGTACTCAGTATTAAGCCAGAGTCCGGCAGGATCGCCATCCTAATTTGTCCTAATTTGTTGGAACAATATCTCGATATCTGACTCGTGTTGCCGTGTCAACGTAACCCCAAAAGCCGGAGCTCTCTAGGTAGTCAGAATACCGAATTGGTATGATGCTTTAATAAATGAAAAGTCGATTATTATTGTTCAACGTTAGGTGTGAAGATGATTTTATTCAGTGAATTTTCCCTTCTTTTATACAAAAATAATTGATCGGTTTTCGACCATGCATCCACTCTGGAATGCCTACTCATCGATATTCATATTTTACATAATATCGCTTTATCAGCATAGTGTATGTATGTACGTATGTAATATATGACCGAACGCGTTAAGTGTTTTTTGGTTCGTTCGCCTATGCTGCTGCATTGACATATTTATTTCCACAAGCGAACGACCTTATTATTTCATTACCATTTCCATGCGCCGCTTACTCAGCGCAATGTATGGAAAGGGTAATTAACGTTGTAAGCGGCCGGCGCTGGTTTACCCATGATGCTTAGATTGCATATTTATTTCCATAGGCGAACGACCGCCGGTCATAAATTATGCTATTGGAGATGTTTTATATTTTTTGTTCCCATGCACCGAGTGTGCCATTATAGAATACGTATGGGTTATTTTTGTTTACTTTTGTTTTCATGCACCAAGTGTGCTATTAATTAATACGCAGTACTGATTTGTGTATGCTTTTACTTTGAGAGGCACTAGAGTCGATGTAGGGTCAAAAACGTTGTATGCTTTTAGGCATGTTATTTATCTTAAAAAAGCCAAAACATTGTTTTGTTGTTGTTTCTTTCATTACTTCTAGTTCAATTCCACTTTTTCTTTTATTTTATAAGGCCTTATTAAAAATGGGACTTGCATTTTCTTCTAAGTTAATAACCGCTTTTTCCTCTTTTATTGGGTTTATATTGGATGTTGCAAAAACATTTGGAAAAACTTTCAAAATTTCCTCTTCTACACTCACATTTGCACTAAATTCATTTATAACTTCATCTGCATTGTTGTTTTCAGTCGCTATCTAACTAACAAACACCTCCCGCCAGTTTGGGAACAAACAATCAATCCAATTACCTAACAGCGGCAAAAATTTATTGTGAGTTTCCACCACAACAATAGGCAAATAGTTGTAATATACGCAAACTTTTATTTGACCCATTACTTTAATATTGCTACCATTTATACTTATTCGAAGCTCTTTATCAAAATGTTTTAACTTACTGCTTTTAATCTGTTCTCTATATGTTTCTTGATGAACTACAGTTACTGCTGCCCCCGTATCAACTTCAAAATTGACTACAATGTTGTTTACTGCAATAGAAATACAAAAAGGTTTATTACATAACTCAATAGTATTAATCGCAAATAATTTTTTTATCACTTGATTATTCCAGCACTTAGTTGCTATGTGCCCTCTCTCTCCACACTTAAAGCATGTCCAACTTCTTACTTTACAAGTTCCCTTCTGATGACTCCGGCCACAACGATTGCAAATCCACTTGCCGCTAGCTGTTGGCTGTTCATGATGTCCTCCATTCTGATTGTCGTCTCTCTTGTACCTTTCTTCATTTTTCTGCCTATGGTGTGATCTGAACTGATCTGCTGTTTGAAAATTTTGTGTCTTCAAAGCATATGCCTCCACAATCTGTAGATGTTGGGCCGCCGAATCAATATCGCGTAAATTTTTCCGAGTTAAGGCATCGTTGAGAACTTCACTTAGAAGCTTAGCTCTCAAATTCGTTCCACTAACTCACACACTAATCTGTCCCTTAGAGCCTCACCGAGAAATTACTTGAAATTGCAAGTTGCTGCTAGAGACTTTAACTCCACAATATATTCCTCTATTGGTTCTCCTTCTTTTTGATTGCGCGTGTGGAATTTGTAGCGTTCTGCTGTTTCATTCACTTTTGGGTTTAAATGTGCACCCAATATTTTCATTATTTCAGAAAATGTTTTCTTTTTCGGCTCTTCTGGTGCTGTCAATGAGGACAAAACTTCGTATGTGATTGGCCCCATCAGAGTTATAAATAATGGGACCTGCTTTTCCTTGGGCATATCATTTACTACGAAATATTGCTCTATTCTTTGCACATATAAAATAAAATTTTCACGCGCCCATAGACGAAAGTGACTGTTTCGTACGCTATAAACTAGCCTCGAAAGTAGCCCATAACAACACTAGTTATGTTATGATATAAACGTCTTTCGTTATTTACTACAATCTCAGCGAACACATTGCGCATGAGCAAGAATTCTCTTTTGTTTGTCCTTTGTGATTTCTGCTTCTCTCTCGATTTAGCAGAAAAACCGGTTTGGATGCGTGAAAAATTCATTTCTTTGTTATTTACTGCAGTCACAGCGAACACACATTCTCACATTTCTGCTTCTCTCTCTCGATTTAGCAGAAAAACCGGTTTGGACGCGTGAAAAATAGCGTACATGACTTGCAGAAAAGGTGCTCATCGTGCTCGTTAGATTGTCAAGCTTCAACCAAGCACGATAAACTCCACTTTCCTTGCTCGTTCTGTAATATACTATTTCACCCGGAATGAATTGTTCGATTACTCCAATCAAAGACATATTCTTGTTGAAATAAAATATGAGCTGATGACGATAACTTTTTCTTTTCCCTTGAAACCGACACAATTTTTATATGCACAACTTAAAATACGATAGTAAAGTTTTGATTGTGGTGTTTTTACTTATTTCAATGAGAAAAAATTTGGTGGTAATTAATTCTGTTTTGTTTTTAATTAAGTTTATCCTCGTCGCCATTGATATGTCTTGAAATAAAACCAGTCACGTTGCTTGTTCAAAGAGGAAGAGGAAGAAAACCCTCTCTTATTTTATTATAAAATGCTATGCTATAAAATATTACTATAATAATTACAATAATAACTACTCTAATAATTTAAGGGTCTGTATGTACTACCTATACTACATAATGGTAAAAAAGTACTTTTCTGAATGTTTGAGAACATTTTTTTTGACGTGACAACGTCTCACTACAAGGGGTGCATTTTCAAAAAGTCAAATGTTAAATGTCCCACTGTTGTGATCAACAGAATGTCCCACTGTTAAAGGTCCGACTGTTGTGATCACTATTAAATATCACAAAATTTAAATGTCAGTACTTTGGGAACTAAGCCATTTCACAAGAGATTCGCATGAAGTTCGGAATGTAGGACTAAGATGTGACTATAAGATTTCTTCCTATGGAAATTCTAGAATATGATTATTATGGTCTGGAATTTCTGGAGCAAATCAATTTCTCAAGCGATTCGCATGAAATTCGGAATGTAGGACTAAGATGTGAATATTAGATTTCTTCCTATGGAAATTCTGGAATATGATTATTATGGTCTGGAATTTCTGGAGCAAATCAATTTCTCAAGCGATTCGCATGAAATTCGGAATGTAGGACTAAGATGTGACTATAAAATTTCTTCCTATGGAAATTCTGGAATATGATTATTATGGTCTGGAATTTCTGGAGCAAATCAATTTCTCAAGCGATTCCCATGAAATTCAGAATGTAGGACTAAGATGCGACTATAAGATTTCTTCCTATGGAAATTCTGGAATATTATTATTATGGTCTGGAATTTCTGGAGCAAATCAATTTCTCAAGTGATTCACATGAAATTTGGAATGTAGGACTTAGATGTTGTAACGGAGTTTCCCAGCCGGGGTAGAACTCAGTGTGACCAGGGTTCGATTTAAATTTGGTCGTTACAATAATAAAATTTGTTTTGTTAAGGGTTTGGAATCTTCTCTTTATTTATTTTAATTCTATTCAATATTTAATACAAGATGATGATATACAAGGATGATTGATTGATTAGGAAATTAAGGTTTATGTTATATAACGTTTGATAATTCTCCTGTGAAAAGAGGTTAGGAAGTTAATTGTTCATGTTATATAAAGTTTGTTAATTCTCCTGTGAAAAGATATTAGGAAATTAATTGTTCATTTTATATAAAGTTGGTTAATTCTCCTGTGAAAAGATATTAGGAAGTTAATGATTATTTTACATAAAGTTTGTTATAATGCTGTGAGGGCGGATGATTGCACAGCGTGTAGCTTCAGCGGTAATGGCAAGGTAAGCACTCTTAAGCCACTAATGTGAGAATTCAGTCGACGTTGCAGCGTTTAGCTTCAGCGGTAATGGCAAGGTAAGTACTCTTAAGCCACTAATGTGAGGGTTCAGTTAGTGTCGCAGCGTTTAGCTGCAGCGGTAATGGCAAGGTAAGCACTCTTAAGCCACTAATGTGAGAATTCAGTCGACGTTGCAGCGTTTAGCTTCAGCGGTAATGGCAAGGTAAGCACTCTTAAGCCACTAATGTGAGAATTCAGTCGACGTTGCAGCGTTTAGCTTCAGCGGTAATGGCAAGGTAAATACTCTTAAGCCACTAATGTGATTCCGAAAGGAACTCAGGAAGACTGCCCTGTCTATAGAGCTGCGTGCTCCTTTTATACTTTTCCGTTGATGTTTTTCTTCGGTTTTCCACTGTATAGTCCGATACAGATTGCCATATATTGTTGGCAATATACATGGTCGACTTGTTTTGAAAACATGTTTCATGTTTGGTCGCATTGCAATATACATGCAATATACATGTTTTTGACGTATTGCAATATACATGAAAGATACATGTTTCGGTTTTAATATACGCATGCTCTGCCATATGCGTGTAGTGTATTTGTTTGGACTTTTACTCATCTCTGCTGACGTCATTTGCACATTTCGTTTTGAAAACGGTTTGTGTTTCAAAAAGTTTCGGTCATCGACCCCATCAGCCGTTTGTCTGAAGTTAGTGCTGTGCATTGGGTTCCGATCGGTGTGTAAGCGTCCACTGCCGCCTGGGTGCGAGTGGGACGGCCGTATTTTCGGGCGAATTCAATACTGCTCCTGTCTTGTGCTGCATATTCTCTTTTTTTTTTGTCTCTTCTATTATCTTCTGTTCGCCTATGACTCCCATTAGATCAGTTACGCCGGATTGGTCACTGTGGTTTCGCTCGACTCGGTGGTAGTTAGGTTCACCGGCTGTGGTTGGTTCTCCTCTTAGTATTTGCCTGTTTTTATGAGAGAGCGAGAGTGGTGGATATTGAGTCATTTTCGTGTTGTATTAGGTGCTTATCGAATATAATTTCCACTCTTCTTTGATATTGAGTGATTTTTTTCTTTATTTGTTTTGCTTAGTGAGAACACTGTTTACATACATTTGATTGGTGTTGCTTTATTAATTCAATAATTCATGTATGTATTTAGAACAAAGTTTTTTTTTAACAAACAAATAATAAAAATGAGAAACAAAATATTATGGTGATGGAATGATGAGGTGGTGGTATACATAATGCGTATTGTGTAGGGAAATTCTTCGTTCTGCGCGGAATTTCCCTTCACATCTCCCCGCTGCTTTGGCGAACGCTCACGATTCCCCTTTTTGTGATGAGGACTTCAAAGTGTATATTTTCCTCAGTGTGGCGAAAATGGTGTCGTCGTTGTCCTTTTCGTAACACTTCGGCCTTGGCCTTGTCGATCTTCTTCTGGAGCCCTTGGGGCCATGCCGGCGGAGTAGTTTCTTTGGGGTGTGAGGTGCCAGGTTGTTGCCTTTTTGTTTCCGGTTCGGCTGTGTTGTCGTTGCTGCCCGTGCGTCCTCCCAGCGGTCTGTGGTGCGTGACCACTTGGTTGAGGTGGTCATCGTTAATTATCGCTTTCTCTTTCTGGTGACCTTGGAGATCAGTGTGGTCGTCTTTTCGTTTGTCGGAACTGTGACTGTCGTTGCTGGTACTGCTACTGCTATTGCTACTGCTGCTGCTGCTGCTGCTACTACTACTACTGCTGCTGCTGCTGCTGCTGCTGCTGCTGCTGCGGTTTCCTCAGCCGCTCCGTCTGTCATTATGCCGGCGGCTCCTGGGCTCCTCATCTCCCGATTTGTGGAAGTCTATCTCGGGAAATTTTATTGTGGCATCTGTGTTGGTCCTGATTACTGCAGCCAAGATTTTGCGTTTTTCGGCGATTCTGGTGACTGTCATCCTCTCTCCTACTGTCGCAAGGCCTGGAAGGCCCATTGTTAACACTCCTTCGGCTGCTTCCAATAAGTACAACCCGCAGTCTATCCGGTTGGTCTGTTGTGGAATGTTGATGGAGTGACTCGGGTACGAGCCGTCATAGTGCTGCCACGATCCCTGATGGCCTCTGACCCGGTGTTCCTGGATGAAGAAACCCCTTATCAGCCGTGTGGTCTCTTTGCGTTCCGTTGTAGCCAAAGAGTCGTATACGTAGATCCTGGCCCTTTCGGGCGTTCCAGGGTGCGCCACTACGGTGAGGTACCAGTGCTTGTTCTCGCACACTGGGATCAGTATGAGCTCTTTGCTGAGGATTTCACCATCCTTGTTCCATCGTCGGACTAGCGTGTGACGTTTTTCGGCGATCGTCTCTTCGTCCTCTTGTGGGGCCGGTTCATAGCTCCTCATGCGGTCCACTAGGAAGGAGGTTCATACCTTTGTGCGGACCCGTTGTTCTTCGGCGATTCTTCTTATCGACCACCTAAGGCCCACTTCGATGAGCGTATCGTTCAGAAATGAGCCATACCTGAGGCGATAGTAATCCGACATACGGACGTCGATGCCTTCTGGTCCAGGCGGGTATTTGCAAACCAACTTCTCTAGATCGGCGTTACTAACTTTTGGTACTGCCTTCCAGGCGCCGGCTGCCCGTTTAAGGGTGATGCGTTGTAGAGTTTCGGTATTTGCCATCTTATTTTGTTGTTTTGTGGATTTGCTTTTCTCGTATTACGATTGTTGTTTACTCGCGAACTCGTCGTGATCACAGTGTAAATATTTATTACTGCTTCCACCCGATCATTTTGCTCCCGAGGAGACTTGTTGTAGGAACACTAACTCGCACAGTACCGTAATGTTGCGTAGTTTGCCCTTGTTTAGGTTTTTGCACGTTCGTTTCCTAACACTTTTGAATGTTCCTTGGTCGTTAGATGTTGGGGAACTTCCTGCATGTTGATGGTAAGACTATGGGAACGTGTTGCGTAGCGTTGGCATCGTCGGGGTTATGTTGGTGGGTGTTTATAGATATTTGTTTTGTGTTTCATTGCCCGTGGCGGTTTGTATTTGTTGTTGGTTCGTGTGGTTCTTGTGATGTGTAATTTTCTCTTGTGTTTCCAAGTGCTCGACTGTGGGATCCTCGTGGAAATTTTTGAGTTCACTAATGTGTGCGGTGCGTTCCTTACCTTGTCCCTTTCTTTGTAACTTGACGATTACTGGTGAGATGAAGTCTGTTACCCTGTACGGCCCGTCGTACCTTGGTGCTAGTTTGCTGGCGAATCCTTCCAGGGCGTTTGACAGTTGGTGTTGCTTGATGAGTACTAGTTGTCCTACTTCGGGCTTCCATGTGCGACGTCTTAGGTTATAATGGCGGGCTTGGTCTCCTGCCGCACGTTCCAGGTTTCGTCGGACGATTTCAAAGACCTCGGTCATCTGCTTTGCGCGTTCGTTGGGTGTCCTGGATACCGTACCTGTTCCTGGGGTGACCTGGTCGTACAATGCGTTTGGAAGACGTGGCTCTCTGCCCTGCGTGAGGAAGGCGGGGCTGTATCCTGTGGAATCTTGTAGGCTGGAGTTTATCGCAAGCATGACTTCTGGTAGTTTTTCATCCCTAGTACGCTGTTGTGTTCCAGAAAGCTGGGCGATGATGGTTTTGATGGTGCGATTCGCTCTCTCGGTTGGATTTTCCTGCGGCGTATATGGGGCAGTGAATTGGTGCCGAGTGCCCATGGCCTGCAGGAATCGGCGAAATACCTTGCTGGTGAATTGGGCGCCGTTGTCCGTAATCAACACCTTCGGTACACCGTAACGTGCAAGGATGCGTTCTCGGAACGCTTTCCTTACTCCATCTGTTGTTGCGCGCCGCATCGGGATCAATTCGACCCATTTCGAAAATCGGTCGAAAAAGACCAGGAGCATGGTATTCCCATGTTTCGATCTTGGCAAAGGTCCCACGAAATCGGCGCATAGTGTGGCCCACGGTTCTTCTGCGATCTGGGTAAGCATTTTCCCGGCTGCTTGTTGTTGGTTGGGTTTGTATTTTTGGCAGCTTTCACAACTCTTCACATAGTTTCGGATGTCTCAAAACATCCCTGGCCAGTAGTAGTGCCCGCATATGCGCGCCGTGGTCTTGCGAATACCCATGTGTCCTGCTGTAGCATTGTCATGATTTTCTTGTAAAACCTGCCCTCGAAGCCCCTTGGGGACACAGAGTTTCCACGGGGCCGCATCCTCGTCCCCGGTACGCTGTTCAATATGTCGGTATAGTTGATCGCCTTCCATGACGTAGTCTGGAAACTTTGCGGGGTACTCCTTGACCTGTGTGACCCGTTTCTCTAGCCAGTGGCATCGTGGCGTTGGGGCTGGTTCATCTGCAGCTATCATAAGTGTCTCGTAGGGTTGTCGTGACAGTGCGTCCGCGACAACGTTTAACTTACCCCGCCTGTATTTGATGTCGAACGTGAACTGTTGAAGTTCGAGGGCCCATCGGGCGATTCGTCCGG
The DNA here is from genome assembly GCA_947095585.1 of Nephrocerus scutellatus. Taxonomy (NCBI): domain Eukaryota; kingdom Metazoa; phylum Arthropoda; class Insecta; order Diptera; family Pipunculidae; genus Nephrocerus; species Nephrocerus scutellatus. Next base: position 63,132,823 of record OX352764.1, on the reverse strand, counting down.
ATGGGCTGGTAATGGAATTCAACCACTTCAGAGAGAGGTGGTCCGTTATAACGGTGAAATGGTATCCCTCGATGTACTGTCGCATCTCGGTTGCGGAGTAGTTCCTTTCCGCCGGGTTAAGATGTCGGCTGGCGTAGGCGATGACCCGTTCACTGCCATCTAGTTCCTGTGTGAGGACTGCCCCTAAGCCGTAGTCACTTGCATCGGTCTGGAGTGAGAATTTCTGCGTGAAATCTTGACATGCAAGAATCTGCGCTTCCGTTAAGCCTTGCTTCAGTTGTTCGAAAGCCGCTTGCTGCTCTTCTCCCCATTTCCAGTGTTTGCCCTTTTTTAACAGTGTGGTCAGGGGTTGTGCTGTCTTGGCAAAATCGGGCACGAATCGTCGATACCAGGAGGCGATTCCCAAATAACGTCGTACTTCACGGACGTTTCGCGGTGGTTTCAACTCCTTAATTGCGGCTACCTTGTCGGGATCAGTGTGTATACCCTGTCTACTCACCACATGGCCTAGATATCTGATCTCTGTTTTGCAGAAATCACATTTTTTCCGGATTTATTTTTAGGTGGGCTTCTTGGAGCCTTCTGAATACTGTGCGTAGGTTTTCTAGGTGTTCGTCGAACGTCCTTCCAGTGACAATTATATCATCAAGATACGCGAACGCGTGGGGTTCCATTTCCGGCCCGATGACTCTGTCAAGTGCCCTCTGGAAGGTGGCTGGTGCAGAGTGTAAACCGAATGGCATCACCCGCCACTGGAATAGGCCGCGGCCAGGCACCGTAAAGGCAGTGTATTGTCTGCTCTCATTTTCCATTGGTATCTGCCAATACCCGTTCCGCAAGTCCAGACTGCTGATGAATTTTGCGCCTCGGAGTCTTTCTAGGATGTGTTGAATTCTGGGAAGAGGGTAGGCGTCCGGTATTGATCGTGCGTTGAGTTCCCGGTAATCGATGCATAGTCTCCATTTGCCGGTCTTTTTCCGAACCAGGACTATCGGTGCGCTGTGTGGACTGTGAGAGGGTTCTATGCACCCCTTGGTCAGCAGTTCGTCTATCTCTGTGTTGATGACTTCTTGCATTGCTGGATTCCGGGGGTAGTACCGCTGCTTTATTGGCCTATCGTCACGCATGACGATCTTGTGTTCTGCTATATTAGATACAGCAGGTAGCTTGTCAAATTTTTCGAACTCCTGCTGGAGGAAAGCCGAAAGTTTTTCTTTATCCGTTCGTGGTGTAGTTGTAGTTGTGGTGCTTTGTTGAACGCTGTCTGCTGCTCCTATCCGTTCTTCGAGTCTCACTGTCTGGCCGCCGCAAGTTAACCGTGCGCCGACTCGTGATAGGAAATCCAGCCCCAGTATGACGTGGTCCATGGCGTCTGGAAGGACCAGGAACAAGAACTCCGTGTGTCTGTTCCCAATCCGAATGTCTAATCGTAACGCCTCTTGGATAAGTTTAGGTGTCCCTTCTACCATCCGGACTGTCATGTTGACGGCTACGCTGTTGGTGGTGCTCCTCCTGTCTGTAGCAGATTGTTCGCTGATGAAACTTCTAGTAGCTCCCGTATCGATGGTGGCGTTAACAAGCTCTCCTCCTATGGCGATGGTGGCTAGAATGCGGCTGGAATCAGAAGTTAGGAAATTTATAGGGTATGAGGTGTCTGTCTCTGGGGTTCCGTTGCACCTCTGTTCCACCGGTTCCCCTGTTCGTTTCCCGCCCGGTTGTTTCGTTTGCGGCAACACTCCATTGTTCGTATTTGCCGCTTTCCGCAGTCCCAGCAAAAGAGTACTTGCGGGTTGCGGCAGTCCCGTCTGACGTGGCCGTGTTGACCACATCGCATGCATGCGGTCCTGACGTCTATTCGTTCATTGGCGTCTGATGCGACCATGCAGTTTTTTTCCTTCGGTCTAGGCCCTGACACATGGTTGATTGGGTCCGCGGCGTCTGCTATGCCCTCGAAATCCTCCGCGAGTCCGATGAGTTCCCGGAGGTTACCGAAATCTTTCCGTCGGATATAATATTGGTATTCTTGACGGCAGTTCCGGAAGATTCTTTCTACCTGCTCTTCCTCTGGGTAATTCGCGTGCCTCATCAGGTTCTGCATCGTAATTACGTAGTCTTTGAATTGTTCCTGTGGCTTCTGGCGTCTTTGGCGGATTTCGTCGTCCAGACGTTCCCAGTATCTGGTGGGCAGGAAGAATTGCAAAAAGTCCGTCTTGAAGCTGCTCCAGTCCTGCCACCTCTGGTTGTTGCTGCGGAACCACAGGAAGGCTCGGTCGCGAAGCAACTCCGGCATAGTCCGGGGGAGCAGATTTCTACTCAACGAGTATGCATCCGCGAGCTCTTCCAATCTCTCGATAAACAGAAGAGGTTCTTTGCCACCGTCGTACCGCACTGACCATTTACGCACCTGGTCGATAACCATTGGGTACGATGCCCCTGGTGCCTCTGTTGGGTTTCGGATGTCAATTGTTTCCCCTGGTACTGGGGACGCCGTCCTGCTTACCACCGCCTTCGGTTCCGTGTAACCCTGTGAATCCGTAGGGTTCAGGTATATTTGAGGAATCGGTGAAGTGCCGCGGATATGCTTTTTTTCCAACTCGATGAGGCGCGTTTCGTCCTCTGACGTGACGTCTCGCCCTGTAATATAGTTGGAAAAACGTTTCCTCAGTTCTTCTACCGAACCGTTGGTATCTAATCTGAATTCGTTCATACAATTTTTTAATTCATCTTTTGCTAGGTTGTACACCCAGCTCGTTTTGACCATTTTGGTCAAATTTATATAAAGTTCATTTTATATAAAGTTGGTTAATTCTCCTGTGAAAAGATATTAGGAAGTTAATGATGATTTTACATAAAGTTTGTTATAATGCTGTGAGGGCGGATGATTGCACAGCGTGTAGCTTCAGCGGTAATGGCAAGGTAAGCACTCTTAAGCCACTAATGTGAGAATTCAGTCGACGTTGCAGCGTTAAGCTTCAGCGGTAATGGCAAGGTAAGTACTCTTAAGCCACTAATGTGAGGGTTCAGTCGGCGTCGCAGCGTTTAGCTGCAGCGGTAATGGCAAGGTAAGCACTCTTAAGCCACTAATGTGAGAATTTAGTCGACGTTGCAGCGTTTAGCTTCAGCGGTAATGGCAAGGTAAGTACTCTTAAGCCACTAATGTGAGGGTTCAGTTAGCGTCGCAGCGTTTAGCTGCAGCGGTAATGGCAAGGTAAGCACTCTTAAGCCACTAATGTGAGAATTCAGTCGACGTTGCAGCGTTTAGCTTCAGCGGTAATGGCAAGGTAAGCACTCTTAAGCCACTAATGTGAGGGTTCAGTCGGCGTCGCAGCGTTTAGCTGCAGCGGTAATGGCAAGGTAAGCACTCTTAAGCCACTAATGTGAGAATTCAGTTGACGTTGCAGCGTTTAGCTTCAGCGGTAATGGCAAGGTAAGCACTCTTAAGCCACTAATGTGAGGATTCAGTCAACGTTGCAGCGTTTAGCTTCAGCGGTAATGGCAAGGTAAGCACTCTTAAGCCACTAATGTGAGGGTTCAGTCGGCGTCGCAGCGTTTAGCTGCAGCGGTTATGGCAAGGTAAGCACTCTTAAGCCACTAATGTGAGAATTCAGTTGACGTTGCAGCGTTTAGCTTCAGCGGTAATGGCAAGGTAAGCACTCTTAAGCCACTAATGTGAGGATTCAGTCAACGTTGCAGCGTTTAGCTTCAGCGGTAATGGCAAGGTAAATACTCTTAAGCCACTAATGTGAGGGTTCAGTCGGCGTTGCAGCGTTTAGCTGCAGCGGTAATGGCAAGGTAAGCACTCTTAAGCCACTAATGTGAGAATTCAGTTGACGTTGCAGCGTTTAGCTTCAGCGGTAATGGCAAGGTAAATACTCTTAAGCCACTAATGTGATTCCGAAAGGAACTCAGGAAGACTGCCCTGTCTATAGAGCTGCGTGCTCCTTTTATACTTTTCCGTTGATGTTTTTCTTCGGTTTTCCACTGTATAGTCCGATACAGATTGCCATATATTGTTGGCAATATACATGGTCGACTTGTTTTGAAAACATGTTTCATGTTTGGTCGCATTGCAATATACATGCAATATACATGTTTTTGACGTATTGCAATATACATGAAAGATACATGTTTCGGTTTTAATATACGCATGCTCTGCCATATGCGTGTAGTGTATTTGTTTGGACTTTTACTCATCTCTGCTGACGTCATTTGCACATTTCGTTTTGAAAACGGTTTGTGTTTCAAAAAGTTTCGGTCATCGACCCCATCAGCCGTTTGTCTGAAGTTAGTGCTGTGCATTGGGTTCCGATCGGTGTGTAAGCGTCCACTGCCGCCTGGGTGCGAGTGGGACGGCCGTATTTTCGGGCGAATTCAATACTGCTCCTGTCTTGTGCTGCATATTCTCTTTTTTTTTTGTCTCTTCTATTATCTTCTGTTCGCCTATGACTCCCATTAGATCAGTTACGCCGGATTGGTCACTGTGGTTTCGCTCGACTCGGTGGTAGTTAGGTTCACCGGCTGTGGTTGGTTCTCCTCTTAGTATTTGCCTGTTTTTATGAGAGAGCGAGAGTGGTGGATATTGAGTCATTTTCGTGTTGTATTAGGTGCTTATCGAATATAATTTCCACTCTTCTTTGATATTGAGTGATTTTTTTCTTTATTTGTTTTGCTTAGTGAGAACACTGTTTACATACATTTGATTGGTGTTGCTTTATTAATTCAATAATTCATGTATGTATTTAGAACAAAGTTTTTTTTAACAAAAAAAATAATAAAAATGAGAAACAAAATATGATGGTGATGGAATGATGAGGTGGTGGTATACATAATGCGTATTGTGTAGGGAAATTCTTCGTTCTGCGCGGAATTTCCCTTCACAATGTGACTATAAGATTTCTTCCTATGGAAATTCTAGAATATGATTATTATGGTCTGGAATTTCTGGAACAAAGCAATTTTTCAAGCGATTCGCACGAAATTCGGAATGTGTGACTAAGATGCGACTATAAGATTTCTTCCTATGTAACTTCTGGAATATGATCATTATTGTCTGGAATTTCTGGAACAAAGCAATTTTTCCAGCGATTCGCACGAAATTCGGAATGTGTGACTAAGATGTGACTATAAGATTTCTTCCTATGGAACTCCTAGAATATGATCATTATTGTCTGGAATTTCTGGAACAAAGCAAATTTTCAAGCGATTCGCACGAAATTCGGAATGTGTGACTAAGATGTGACTATAAGATTTCTTCCTATGGAACTTCTTTGTGGTCTGGAATTTCGAGAACTAAGCAATTTCTCAAGCGACTCGTTTCTTTTAATTTAATCGTAATATTGGCCACAACGTCAAAGAAATTTCACTCCAACCGCGCGTAAAGATTACATGCACTCATTTTTTTAACAGCTCTTACTTATCCTACTACTATCGACGCAACTGCAACTGTTTGGGCAGTGATATGCAAATCCAAAAACTCACAATAAATTGGTATGAACATTTAGATCAGCTTATAAATTATTTATTCTGTTGTATTTGATGTGATTGATGACTTCAATAACATACAATCAAGCTCACAGCTTGAGCAGAACGAAACAAACATATGCAGTAGTAGGCTGCGTTCAAGAATTTAGCCGCTGCACAGTTTATGCTTCATGTTGGTCAAAAATTCACTTCTCCAGCCAATGCAGTAAAGAAAAATCGACTGCGCAGTTTACGCAGCCACTTTAAATTTGATGCAAATAGCAAAATGTTAATGTCAAATTGTCGCCCTACAAGCAGACTGTAAGTCGGTTTAAAATGTAGCCGCAATTTTGTGCATACCGACTGCCTGCCAATTTTTTTGTGCAGCACAAGCTGCATAACTCCTTAATTCTTTACCGCAGCCGTAGTGATAGTATAGACTCTGTTCATTTTCTATCAGTGCTCTGCTCTGCTCGTTCTATCAACATTGCATAAAATGATACAATGATCTCGTGTTTGGTCGATTAACAGAAAAAAAATACTACTATAAGTTACAAAAAAAGAGGCAGATAACAATGATAACCTGCAAGCTTCCTTGCAATTATTTTCATTTCTTTTCGCTTATCTTATCCTTACTCATGTTAACAGTAACTAGAGTAAATAACTCTTCGATCAATTACAGAAATGAGAGAACCATGCAAAAGAAATTTAATAATGATTTAATAATGAATAATTGGCCTGCATGTTTCTTCGATGCTCGTACGAGATCATAAACATGTCCAGCAGTCGTGATCGAAGTTCTCTATCCATGTACCATTTAAAAGTTGCAAGCGACGTTTCTATTGCTACCATTTCATTTTCTTTTGGCTTGATTTTCTTTTATCACTCCAACTTTACTAAGAGTTAATAACTCTTTCATAATATTACATAATAAAAAGAGAACCAGATAAAACGAAATTAATGGCGAATATTGCGTCTTTGCGTTTCAAAGCGAAAAAAAATTTGATGCATGCTTCTATTTCCATGCCATACCACTTCCCCAACAACTCAATCACCCTCTATCACTCTACGGCTAATATGTGTATGTGTAGTACTAGTAATTGTATTGAAACTCGAAAGTCCCCTTCGGTGCTCTGCTTACTCGTTCTCTTAGCCTTGCAGTTGCAACTTGCAACCCATACGGTTGCACGAAAAAAGTTCGTGTTGGTTCTCTGCTTGCTTTCTCTCAGCTTTTCTTTAATAATTTATAAATTACAAAATTTCTCAGTGAAATTATAGAGCGAGAAACGAAAGTTTTTGTAGTGAGAAACAGGAAATTTTTATATGGATTTAGCTCTCTTCTTCTCTTTTAAGCATGTATTCTTAAACAGTTGGGTATTCTGTAGAGAAGGTTATGAGTAACAGCTTCTGTTAGTTTATTGTCTGCTTGTTCCCTTTCGGCTTTTTTTAACATTCTGTTCGTCTTCTATCTTTATATAATAGACGGTTCGCCATTCACTTCTTATTAAATTAACTATGCTTATCATTGTACTGAGTGTATACTAATACAAAATCAAACAATAATCTTTAATATACGGTTCATTTCTCATTGTTTATAGAATAATGACTCTGAAATATCCTTTCAGTACCATACAATTTTAATATATCCGTCCGTGTTTATGTCCCACAGACATTCTTTCTTTTCTTTCGTCCCGGACAGACGTTGTCACGCTCAAAACCCACGGCCGTGTCTTCGACACAGCCTACTCTGCTCTTTTTGCATTTTTGGAGAATTGCAGTCGTACATTTGCCGTCATCGGTCGTCATCATTTATAAGTGCGCGGCCACTTAAAAAAATGGCGATGTAATTTTATTTCTTTTCCGAAAACAAATTTATTTAATGTTAATATTAATACTTACCTGAGTTATCAATATTAAACCGCATTTTGCTTTTTGAAAATTTAAATATAATATTAATTAATTTAAAGTGCTGCCGACAAATGGAAAAAAGGTGTACAACTTTCCTGAATGTTCGAAAACACTTTTGTTTTGAATTTTTGGAGAGTTGAAGTTCTACATTCGCAGTCGTCGGTCGTCATCATTTATTAGTTCGCGGCCACCTAAAAAAATGGCGATGTAATTTTTTTTTCCTTAAATCAAATTAACTACGTTCTAAATAATAATAATAATAATATTTGGCGCGACAGACCATTGCGGTCCAAGGCCTAACTTCTCGCGACCATTTGTGCTGCACATGTTAGTTTTTGGACACAAATGGAAGGGACCTACAATTTAAGGCCGGATCTGAACGGCGAATTGAGAAGCTTTCCGTGACAAGGTATTAATTACTCTCGGAACGTTTGTCACCCATTCGCGAGAGGTGGGACACTGTGGAAAATACTTTTGGTGTTGCTGGGATTCGAACCTGAACCTCCTGCGCAGCAGCCATGTGCACTACCACTGAGCCACGGCGCCCACACGTTTTAAATAAAAACGTTTTAATTTTCATCATCAAACCACATTTCGCTTCCTGAAAATTGAAATACATATAGTAATAATTAATTTAAAGTGCTGCCGAAAAATAGAAAAAGGTAAACCTTCCTTATTTTTTTTTTGCATTTTTGGAGTGTCGCAGTTTTACATTCGTTGGCGTCGATCATAATCATTTAGTAGTGCGCGGCCACTTAAAAAAACGAATGGCGATATATTTTATTTCTTTTCCGAAAACCAAATTAAGTAAATGTTAAATAAAAACCTTTTAATACTTACCTGCGCTATCTTCATCAAACCACATTTCGCTTTCTGAAAACCCGAATATAATAAAATCAAAGTAAAGTTTTAATGATACATAGAATTTCATTTTAACCCCAACGTGGGGCCAAAGGAGGTTTGGATCAATTTCTCACTTCTTCCTGGTCCCTTAGTTTTCTTCATTATTTCAAATTTCTTCTTTTAGAATAGATTAATTAAGGGCAGTGTCATCATGACACTATATATTTCTTTTTGTCCCGCGTAAGGAGGTGATCCGGTGTCCTCTGGAATTGCAAGTAATTTGGCGACCACCGCCGAATTCTTGACTGATGTTCCTGGGCTGCTTGATTTCATCAGGTGATTTGGCGATTGACTGCTGGGCACCTGACCGATGATTCACATTAAATTCTATCTTACGTTGGGAAGTTATCTTCAGTAAATCCTATTTTGGTTTTCCTTTACACCTTTTGGGGTTCGGAACTGTTTGGGGCTGACCGGGAATGATAGGATTGGTGTCCTTGGCGTTATTCCTGGCAGGTTAAAACCTCAGCAGTTCGGTGAAGTGTAAACTGGTAACCCACCAAACTTTCTCTAAATTTTAGTGTTTACCTTTACCCAGGACGAGTTGTACGGAATATCGCTGGTTAGGTTGGAATATTGTACAAGGCTAGCGTTAGCTTGAAAGGCTAGGCAGGTTACTGAGACTTTTTCTCAGACTTGTTTAAAAATCGAACTCAGTCTTTGTACTTATTTGACTTTGATACTAGTGAGAATTTTTTTAGGGAACGTATGATGTCTTCTTTGTGCAGTAATCCAACCATTGAGCGGCAGTGAAAGATTCCGTGTGAAACGGAAGAACAAGGATGTGAAGGAGAAAGAGAGAGAGAGAGAGAGATTCACCAGTAAAGTCATTTTTAATTTTTTTATTTCTTTTGGTTGTTGTTATTGGTAGAAGATCCACCATTGGTCCCTCAATTCAAATAGTGGAGCGCGAATTTGAAGTAGTGCAATCCTTTAACTATCTCGGGTCAACTATAGCAGCCAATAACAGCATGGAACCAGAAATACGCGCACGGTTGCTTAAAGCCAACAAAGCCTACTATAGCCTGTCAAGACTCTTCAAATCCAGGAACTTAGCCATAACATCCAAGCTGCTGATATATAAGACAATGGTCATACCAGTACTTACATATGGATCCGAGACTTGGGTGCTTAGCAAAAAGCATTCTGACCTCTTAGCCGCGTTCGAGAGAAAGGTCTTACGGAGAATTGTTGGCCCCGTATGTGAGAAAGGACGATTCCGGAGACTCTATAATGATGAGATCTACGAGCGTTACCGCGATGTCGACATCGTGAAGAAAATTAAGCTTGGTAGGCTCCGGTGGGCAGCACACCCAGCTCGCATGAGCGAAGAGGATCCTGCTCGGAAAGTCCTTTGCAGTAGGATTTATGGAACATGACAGCGAGGCCGGCAAAGCCTACGCTGGAAGGATGGCATAGACCAGGACGCCCTGAGTTTAGGGATGCCAAACTGGATGACATCGGTTTGAAATTGGGACCGGTGGAGAGACTTTTTGCGGGAGGCCAGGACCGGACCCCGGTTATAGTGCCAAATATGATGATGATTTATCATAGTTCCCTGAAGGAAAGGGAGAAAGATTATTCCTGCTTGAACAAGTGTTTTATTTATTTAATAATAAAGCAAAAAAAAACCACCCATAAAATTTAAATTAAAATTTTTCTTGTAAATTCTCTAATCGGCGATACACACACACACACATCGATGAAATAACCTCAAAAGAGGACATATGCGATGCAATAAAGTCTCAATTTGAAGTAGAAAACATTTCACCGACTGACTTCCTTTCCTTGCGAAAAGCCTATGGTGGAACCCAAACAGCGACAATTAGTCTTCCTGAAGAGAAGGCAAAGAAGCTTCTTGATACAAAAAAAAATTAAAATTGGCTGTGTCGTCTGTCGCATCCGCGAACGGGCACTCCTCAAAAAGTGCTTCAAATGCTTGGAATTTGGGCACTTTGCCAAACAGTGCAAAAACGGAGAAGATCGCTCCAAGCTTTGCAGAAGGTGTGGGGAAAAAGGCCACATAGCAAAGAATTGCGTCAAGGAGCCTTCCTGCATGTTCTGTAGAAAGGAACACCCAAAAGAAGCCAAGCAGCAGGCCACACAGCAAAGAATTGCGTCAAGGAGCCTTCCTGCATGTTCTGTAGAAAGGAACACCCAAAAGAAGCCAAGCACGTAGCGGGCAGCAGCAAGTGTCCGGTCTTTAAGAGAGCTATAACTCCCAGAAGAGTATGAAGATTATTCAGATAAATCTTAATCACTGCGAGATAGCGCAGGATATCCTGATACAGACAGCAAAAGACGAGAGAGCGGACATTATGTTAATCAGTGAGCCGTACAAATCTCTTGACAACATCGTTTGGACCTGCGATAAAACGAAGAGCGCTGCAAAATGGATTTGCGGCAGACATGCCTTCCAAGATGTAGATGGGCAGGTGGAGGGCTTCGTACGAGCAAAGATAAATGGCATCAATTTTTACAGTTGTTATGCAAGACCTAGCTGGACGGCGAGTGAGTACGCAGCAATGCTAGAGAGCTTAACGGCCGATGCTCATGGAAGAGCTCCAGTAGTTATTGGGGGAGATTTTAATGCCTGGGCAACAGACTGGGGCAGCAGACTAACGAATGATAGAGGACGTTATCTGCTAGAATCTTTCGCAACACTAGAGATAGGCTTAGCAAATAACGGTTGTGTAAATACGTATCGCAAAGCAGGAATGGGATCGATCATCGATATAACCTATGTTAGCAGCTCCCTCCTGCGAAACAAAAAATGGCGGGTCAGCGAAGAATATACGCACAGCGACCACCAGGCGATTATAATTGAAATTAAATAAAGAAACCCCGTGCAACCCCCAAAAGTAGGGGGTCCTAAATGGAAAGATAAGTTATTAAGATGAATTCGTGAACGCAACTTAAAGAATAAGAGACAACAAAGCTCCTGGACCCGATGGCATTTCTAACAAGGCATTGAAAGCGGCCATCCGAAGCAGGCCGGACATGTTCGTGGCATGCATGCGAAGGTGTTTAGATGAAGGAGTTTTCCCTGAACCTTGGAAACTGCAACATTTAGTGTTGCTGCCAAAGGGAAACAAACAACCGGGCGATCCACCGTCGTACCGCCCAATATGCCTACTAGATACAAAGGGAAAGATACTCGAGGGGATCATATATGACAGGTTGCTTAATATAGCGGATAATAAAGGAGAACTGTCAGATCATCAATTCGGGTTTCGAAAATCGCGCTCGCCCGTCGACGCCATATAGGCGGTGGTTCATATAGCAAAGAAAGCGATTGAAGGAGAAAGATGGCGGTGGGGCACAAAAGAATATTGTGCAGTAGTGACACTGGACATAAAAAATGCCCTTAACTCTGCAAAATGGTCCTCAATAAGAAGATCACTCGCCAGAATGGATGCACCGTACTATATAAGGAAGATAGTATCAAGCTACTTAAGCGATAGAAGGTTGAGGTACGAAACCAATGAGGGTACAAAGTACTGTAACGTCTCCACAGGAGTCCCACAAGGATCGGTGCTGGGTCCCCTTCTATGGAATATTATGTACGATGGAGTTCTAAGACTAGCATTACCACCAGGCGTACAAATATTTGGATTCGCTGACGACATCGCCGTTGTCACAGTGTCAAAGACAATCAATGGAATAGAGTCAGCCACGAACGAAGCAGTTGGCCAAATCAAAGAATGGCTAGTATCCGTAGGTCTAGAATTAGCCGACCATAAAACGGAAGCAGTCCTGATTACCAGCCGGAAAAAAATGGAATACATAAGTATACGGGTTGGTAATCAGACCAGCAGATCAAAGGATTCTGTCAAATACCTAGGAGTAATGATTGACAGTAGGCTCCGTTTTAAAATACACGTGGACTATTCTAGCAGAAAGGCGTCGCAGATGCAGGCAGCATTATCTCGGATACTGCCAAATTGCTGAGATCTGAGGATAAGTGGACAGAAGTGTGTGTATTCATAACGAATGTGCAAAACGAGCTGCGAAGAATCGAAAAGATAAGGCGATCAGCAGCAGCAGAAGATGCAGAAGGCATAGAGTAATCTGCTAACCAGCCCCGTGATGTAATACCTAACGGCAGTCCCGCGGGGAGAGTGGTTGAAGTGTGTAAGGAGGGCTTAGTACGTAGGCGTAATTCCTGGTACGAACATTCAGGTTTACGAATCGTGCATGCTAGTACCCCTGGAGGGCTCTACTGGTATCTTTTAGAAGATTCCCCACCTTTGGCACAGCCATAAAAAACACACACACCGCAAGGGCACTCTTGAAGTAGAGTCTTGGGTCTGACAACCCCACGGGACCTAGTCCGGGGAGTAAAACCACGTCAACAAACCTTGGTTCACCTGCCCCGGGTGATAGTACCATGTGAGGGTTCCTAGCCAGGGTTACGGCGGAGAAGAAGTCACTGTCAACCTCTCTTGCATGGAAAAACCGTGGCCAACGAGGGAGCGCGGCATTCAACGAATGCATTAAGACTGAGCCCAGTAAGGTCTTAGTTATGGTATACTGGAAGCACAATCTTGATCTGTCAACTCTTGGGCTGACGTCTGTAGTATTCTGTTACCTGAGTAGGCGAGAGTGAAATTTTGCTGAAATGGCTTTCAGGCTAATGCTACCGGCGCCCCCGTCCCGTTAAAACCATGACAGGGCTCAAAGTACGCTCAATGTTTCGTCGCTATTAAGTTATGTAGGTACAGATGAAAATTCCTGTCTAACACTGATCTGGCTCTGAACACAAGACCCCATAAGGGCTCGTGTCAACCCATTGCATGGCCTCACTGCTTGCATAGATAACCATGGGATCCTTAGGTGACTACACACCCGAACACTGATAACGGCTTTGAGTGGGGACCCATTTAAAATGAATTCTTTGAAATTATGAGGAGGAGAAGTAGAAGAGGTGGTCGAAGTAAACGCCTTTCAAAGGAGTTCCAGATTGGTAAGGTCACCAGCTGGCCAAAAAACTAAATCGCCAGGATCCACAGAGGTACGCGTATCGCCGTCAACTAGTAAGAAGACGACGACCGAAAAACCAAAACATCAGAAGTCTGATTTCCTCAAGCTAGGCGAGCAAATCAGGGAACTAGTAGATATGCTCGAAGATGGAAAAAGGCGGTCTATCCACTAAGCAATGCGTGATGCAATTGATAGCATAAAAAAGCTTTATGAGCTATCGGCTATCAGCCTTAAAGATGAAAAGGCAAAGGAGGTGATTAGAAAACACACCTCCTCACATTTCCCACTGGCTAAAAGCTACACTTGAGCCAAAACGGAAGCAGACGATAGACAGCGAGACGCCAAAAGCAAAAAGGCATCAAAATCAAAGGTCGTTACAAAAACCCATAGAAAAGGTAACAGCGACTACCGCTAAAATCCCGGAGGGAAAAAACGGAAATGCACCGAAAACGGGAGAAGGCGAATGGACAAGGGTTGTCACCAAAGGAAAAAAGGTCAAAACCAACGCCATTAGCAAGGAGACTGCCACCAGGCAAACATAAAAAAAAAGTCAGAAAGATAAGACCCGACGCTATCGTTATACAAGCGAAGGGTGAAATGTCATATGCGCAGATTCTACGTAACATGAAAGCGGACCCAAAAATGGAGCTAATTGGAAAAGAAGTTTCCAGGATCAGGAGAACACAAAAAGGCGATCTTCTCATCCAGCTTAAGGATACAGGGGAAAAGACCGCCGAATTCAAGAGTGTCCTCAGCGAAGCGCTAGGCGAGCAGGCGATTGTTAGGACTCTTACCCAACGGACTAGTATCGAGATCAGGGACATCGATGAAATAACCTCAAAAGAGGACATATGCGACGCAATAAAGTCTCAATTTGAAGTAGAAAACATTTCACCGACTGACTTCCTTTCTTTGCGAAAAGCCTATGGTGGAACCCAAACACCCAAAATTAAAATTGGTTGGGTCGTCTGTCGCATCCGCGAACGGGCACTCCTCAAAAAGTGCTTCAAATGCTTGGAATTTGGGCACTTTGCCAAACAGTGCAAAAACGGAGAAGATCGCTCCAAGCTTTGCAGGGGGTGTGGGGAAGAATGCCACATAGCAAAGAATTGCGTCAAGGAGCCTTCATGCATGTTCTGTAGAAAGGAACACCAAAAAGAAGCCAAGCACGTAGCGGGCAGCAGCAAGTGTCCGGTCTTTAAGAGAGCTATAACTGCCAGATGAGTATGAAGATTGTTCAGATAAATCTTAATCACTACGAGATAGCGCAGGATATCCTGATACAGACAGCAAAAGACGAGAGAGCGGACATTATGTTAATCAGTGAGCCGTACAAATCTCTTGACAACATCGTTTGGACCTGCGATAAAACGAAGAGCGCTGCAATATGGATTTGCGGCAGACATGCCTTCCAAGATGTAGATGGGCAGGCAGAGGGCTTCGTACGAGCAAAGATAAATGGCATCAATTTTTACAGTTGTTATGCAAGACCTAGCTGGACGGCGAGTGAGTACGCAGCAATGCTAGAGAGCTTGACGGCCGATGCTCATGGAAGAGCTCCAGTAGTTATTGGGGGAGATTTTAATGCCTGGGCAACAGACTGGGGCAGCAGACTAACGAATGATAGAGGACGTTATCTGCTAGAATCTTTCGCAACACTAGAGATAGGCTTAGCAAATAACGGTTGTATAAATACGTATCGCAAAGCAGGAATGGGATCGATCATCGATATAACCTATGTTAGCAGCTCCCTCCTGCGAAACATAAAATGGCGGGTCAGCGAAGAATATACGCACAGCGACCACCAGGCGATTATAATTGAAATTAAAGAAAGAAACCCCGTGCAACCCCCAAAAGTAGGGGGTCCTAAATGGAAAGATAAGTTCTTTGATATAGAGATGTTTGAGGAGGTCATAAACACAAGCATCCTAACTGAAAGCGGAAGAGCTGAGATCCTGTCGCAACAACTTGCTCGTACAATTACCACAACGTGCGACGCAGCTATGCCTAGAAGAATACCAAGCAAGAGAGGGGTACGTTGCTATTGGTGGAACGAGCAGATAAAAGCACTGAGAGCTATCTGCCTACAAGCCCGGCGCAGAGTTCAGCGTTCAAGAAGGGGAACCGATTTTCAAGAACGGCTTGATATGCTTAGACTGGCGAGACGAAATTTTAAAAACGCGATTAAGGAAAGCAAGTTAAAGTGCTTTAAAGAACTATGTGACGAGGCTGACATCAACCCCTGGGGCACAGCATACAAAATAGTTATGGCAAAGCTCAAAGGCGGTAAGTCCCCACAAATTTCATGCCCAACAATGCTTAGGTCCATCGTAGAACACCTTTTTTCGCAAGAACCATATACAATGTGCAACATAATTAGAGAAATTTGCACAGAAAGTATTCAAAGGCTAACAGTTGATGAATTCGTGAACGCAACTTAAAGAATAAGAGACAACAAAGCTCCTGGACCCGATGGCATTCCTAACAAGGCATTGAAAGCGGCCATCCGAAGCAGGCCGGACATGTTCGTGGCATGCATGCAAAGGTGTTTAGATGAAGGAGTTTTCCCTGAACCTTGGAAACTGCAACATTTAGTGTTGCTGCCAAAGGGAAACAAACAACCGGGCGATCCACCGTCGTATCGCCCAATATGCCTACTAGATACAATGGGAAAGATACTCGAGCGGATCATATATGACAGATTGCTTAATATAGCGGATAATAAAGGAGCACTGTCAGATCATCAATTCAGGTTTCGAAAATCGCGCTCGACCGTCGACGCCATATAGGCAGTTCATATAGCAAAGAAAGCGATTGAAGGAGAAAGATGGCGGTGGGGCACAAAAGAATATTGTGCAGTAGTGACACTGGACATAAAAAATGCCTTTAACTCTGCAAAATGGTCCTCAATAAGAAGATCACTCGCCAGAATGGATGCACCGTACTATATAAGGAAGATAGTATCAAGCTACTTAAGCGATAGAAGGTTGAGGTACGAAACCAATGAGGGTACAAAGTATTATAACGTCTACACAGGAGTCCCACAAGGATCGGTGCTGGGTCCCCTTCTATGGAATATTATGTACGATGGAGTTCTAAGACTAGCATTACCATCAGGCGTACAAATATTTGGATTCGCTGACGACATCGCCGTTGTCACAGTGTCAAAGACAATCAATGGAATAGAGTCAGCCACGAACGAAGCAGTTGGCCAAATCAAAGAATGGCTAGTATCCGTCGGTCTAGAATTAGCCGACCATAAAATGGAAGCAGTCCTGATTACCAGCCGGGAAAATATGGAATACATAAGTATACGGGTTGGTAATCAGACCATCAGATCAAAGGATTCTGTCAAATACCTAGGAGTAATGATTAACAGTAGGCTCCGTTTTAAAATACACGTGGACTATTCTAGCAGAAAGGCATCGCAGATGCAGGCAGCATTATCTCGGATACTGCCAAATTGCTGAGATCTGAGGATAAGTGGACAGAAGTGTGTGTATTCATAACGAATGTGCAAAACGAGCTGCAAATAATCGAAAAGATAAGGCGATCAGCAGCAGCAGAAGATGCAGAAGGCATAGAGTAATCTGCTAACCAGCCCCGTGATGTAATACCTAACGGCAGTCCCGCGGGGAGAGTGGTTGTAGTGTGTAAGGAGGGTTTAGTACGTAGGCGTAATTCCTGGTACGAACATTCAGGTTGACGAATCGTGCATGCTAGTACCCCTGGTGGGCTCTACTGGTATCTTTTAGAAGATTCCCCACCTTTGGCACAGCCATAACACACACACACACACACACAAACACACACACACACACACACACACACACACACTCTTGAAGTAGAGTCTTGGGTCTGACAACCCCACGGGACCTAGTCCGGGGAGTAAAACCACGTCAACAAACCTTGGTTCACCTGCCCCGGGTGATAGTACCATGTGAGGGGTCCTAGCCAGGGTTACGGCGGAGAAGAAGTCACTGTCAACCTCTCTTGCATGGAAAAACCGTGGCCAACGAGGGAGCGTGGCATTCAACGAATGCATTAAGACTGAGCCCAGTAAGGTCTTAATTATGGTATACTGGAAGCACAATCTTGATCTGTCAACTCTTGGGCTGACGTCTGTAGTATTCTGTTACCTGAGTAGGCGAGAGTGAAATTTTGCTGAAATGGCTTTCAGGCTAATGCTACCGGCGCCCCCGTCCCGTTAAAACCCTGGCAGGACTCAAAGTACGCTCAATGTTTCGTCGCTATTACGTTAGTGGTGTAGGTACAGATGAAAATTCCTGTCTAACACTGATCTGGCTCTGAACACAAGACCCCATAAGGGCTCGTGTCAACCCATTGCATGGCCTCACTGCTTGCATAGATAACCATGGGATCCTTAGGTGACTACACACCCGAACACTGATAACGGCTTTGAGTGGGGACCCATTTAAAATAAATTCTTTGAAATTATGAGGAGGAGAAGTAGAAGAGGTGGTCGAAGTAAACGCCTCTCAGATTGGTAAGGTCACCAGCTGGCCAAAAAACTAAATCGCCAGGATCCACAGAGGTACGCGTATCGCCGTCAACTAGTAAGAAGACGACGACCGAAAAACCAAAACATCAGAAGTCTGATTTCCTCAAGCTAGGCGAGCAAATCAGGGAACTAGTAGATATGCTCGAAGATGGAAAAAGGCGGTCTATCCACCAAGCAATGCGTGATGCAATTGATAGCATAAAAAAGCTTTATGAGCTATCGGCTATCAGCCTTAAAGATGAAAAGGCAAAGGAGGTGATTAGAAAACACACCTCCTCACAAACTTCCCCCTGGCTAAAAGCTACACTTGAGCCAAAACGGAAGCAGACGATAGACAGCGAGACGCCAAAAGCAAAAAGGCATCAAAATCAAAGGTCGTTACAAAAACCCACAGAAAAGGTAACAGCGACTACCGCTAAAATCCCGGAGGGAAAAAACGGAAATGCACCGAAAACGGGAGAAGGCGAATGGACAAGGGTTGTCACCAAAGGAAAAAACGTCAAAACCAACGCCATTAGCAAGGAGACTGCCACCAGGCAAACATAAAAAAAAGTCAGAAAGATAAGACCCGACGCTATCGTTATACAAGCGAAGGGTGAAATGTCCTATGCGCAGATTCTACGTAACATGAAAGCGGACCCAAAAATGGAGCTAATTGGAAAAGAAGTTTCCAGGATCAGGAGAACACAAAAAGGCGATCTTCTCATCCAGCTTAAGGATACAGGGAAAAAGACCGCCGAATTCAAGAGTAGGCGAGCAGGCGATTGTTAGGACTCTTACCCAACGGACTAGTATTGAGATCAGGGACATCGATGAAATAACCTCAAAAGAGGACATATGCGACGCAATAAAGTCTCAATTTGAAGTAGAAAACATTTCACCGACTGACTTCCTTTCTTTGCGAAAAGCCTATGGTGGAACCCAAACACCCAAAATTAAAATTGGCTGGGTCGTCTGTCGCATCCGCGAACGGGCACTCCTCAAAAAGTGCTTCAAATGCTTGGAATTTGGGCACTTTGCCAAACAGTGCAAAAACGAAGAAGATCGCTCCAAGCTTTGCAGGGGGTGTGGGGAAGAATGCCACATAGCAAAGAATTGCGTCAAGGAGCCTTCATGCATGTTCTGTAGAAAGGAACACCAAAAAGAAGCCAAGCACGTAGCGGGCAGCAGCAAGTGTCCGGTCTTTAAGAGAGCTATAACTGCCAGATGAGTATGAAGATTGTTCAGATAAATCTTAATCACTACGAGATAGCGCAGGATATCCTGATACAGACAGCAAAAGACGAGAGAGCGGACATTATGTTAATCAGTGAGCCGTACAAATCTCTTGACAACATCGTTTGGACCTGCGATAAAACGAAGAGCGCTGCAATATGGATTTGCGGCAGACATGCCTTCCAAGATGTACATGGGCAGGCAGAGGGCTTCGTACGAGCAAAGATAAATGGCATCAATTTTTACAGTTGTTATGCAAGACCTAGCTGGACGGCGAGTGAGTACGCAGCAATGCTAGAGAGCTTGACGGCCGATGCTCATGGAAGAGCTCCAGTAGTTATTGGGGGAGATTTTAATGCCTGGGCAACAGACTCGGGCAGCAGACTAACGAATGATAGAGGACGTTATCTGCTAGAATCTTTCGCAACACTAGAGATAGGCTTAGCAAATAACGGTTGTGTAAATACGTATCGCAAAGCAGGAATGGGATCGATCATCGATATAACCTATGTTAGCAGCTCCCTCCTGCGAAACATAAAATGGCGGGTCAGCGAAGAATATACGCACAGCGACCACCAGGCGATTATAATTGAAATTAAAGAAAGAAACCCCGTGCAACCCCCAAAAGTAGGGGGTCCTAAATGGAAAGATAAGTTCTTTGATATAGAGATGTTTGAGGAGGTCATAAACACAAGCATCCTAACTGAAAGCGGAACAGCTGACATCCTGTCGCAACAAATTTCTCGTACAATTACCACAACGTGCGACGCAGCTATGCCTAGAAGAATACCAAGCAAGAGAGGGGTACGTTGCTATTGGTGGAACGAGCAGATAAAAGCACTGAGAGCTATCTGCCTACAAGCCCGGCGCAGAGTTCAGCGTTCAAGAAGGGGAACCGATTTTCAAGAACGGCTTGATATGCTTAGACTGGCGAGACGAAATTTTAAAAACGCGATTAAGGAAAGCAAGTCAAAATGCTTTAAAAAACAATGTGACGAGGCTGACATCAACCCCTGGGGCACAGCATACAAAATAGTTATGGCAAAGCTCAAAGGCGGTAAGTCCCCACAAATTTCATGCCCAAAAATGCTTAGGTCCATCGTAGAACAACTTTTTTCGCAAGAACCATATTAAGGAAAGCAAGTGAAAATGCTTTAAAAAACTATGTGACGAGGCTGACATCAACCCCTGGGGCACAGCATACAAAATAGTTATGGCAAAGCTCAAAGGCGGTAAGTCCCCACAAATTTCATGCCCAAAAATGCTTAGGTCCATCGTAGAACAACTTTTTCCGCAAGAACCATATACTATGTGCAACATAATTAGAGAAATTAGCACAGAAAGTATTCCAAGGCTAACAGTTGATGAATTCGTCAACGCAACTAAAAGAATAAGAGACAACAAAGCTCCCGGACCCGATGGCATTCCTAACAAGGCATTGAAAGCGGCCATCCGAAGCAGGCCGGACATGTTCGTGGCATGCATGCAAAGGTGTTTAGATGAAGGAGTTTTCCCTGAACCTTGGAAACTGCAACATTTAGTATTGCTGCCAAAGGGAAAAATATAGAATACATAAATATACGAGTTGGTAACCAGACTATTAGATTAAAGGATTTTGTCAAATACCTAGGAGTAATGCTTGACAATAGGCTCCGTTTTAAAATACACGTGGACTACTCGAGCAAAAAGGCTTCCCAGATGCAGGCAGCATTATTCCGGATTCTGCCAAACGTTGGAGTCTATATACAGACTCAGTGCACTAAGGACGATCAGCGGGTTCCGAAAGATCTCCGATGATGCTGCCCTCGTTATAGCAGGAATGGTTCCAGTAGATATCCTCGCAGATGAAATGCTTAGGATCTACAACACACACACACTCAATGGCTGTATGGCAAGACCGGTGGGACTACAAGCTGATCCCGAACATTGAGAATTGGACAAACCGATCTCACGGTAACTGCAATTACCAATTTACGCAGTTTCTGTCAGGCCATGGCGGCTATCGAAAATATCTTTATCGATTTGGACACGATAGCTCACCTTTTTGCCCAGATTGTCCAGACATGGAAGAAGACACAGAGCATGCGATTTTCCATTGCAGACGTTTCAGAGAATGGAGAAGCAACCTGCTAAGTCCACACGTCCTTTTAGAAGAAATGAAAAGATCCGAGGATAAGTGGACAGAAGTGTGTGTATTCGTAACGAATGTGCAAAACGAGCTGCGAAGAATCCAAAATATAAGGCGATCAGCAGCATCAGAAGATGCAGAAGGCATAGAGTAATCAACTAACCAGCCCCGTGATGTAATACCTAACGGCAGTTCCATGGGGAGAGTGGTTGAAGGAGAAGGAGTGTGTAAGGAGGGTTTAGTACGTATGCGTAATTCCTGGTACGAACATTCAGGTTTACGAATCGTGCATGCTAGTACCCCTGGAGGGCTCTACTGGTATCTTTTAGAAGATTCCCCACCTTTGGCACAGCCATAAAAAAAAACACACACACACCACGGGCCCTAGTCCGGGGAGTAAAACCACGTCAACAAACCTTGGTTCACCTGCCCCGGGTGATAGTACCATGTGAGGGGTCCTAGCCGGGGTTACGGCGGAGAAGAAGTCACTGTCAACCTCTCTTGCATGGAAAAACCTGCTCGCCGAGGCTCTGACGACCGAGTAGGATCGGTATAACTCCCAACCCGCCCGGAGAAAAAGCCGTGGCCAACGACGGAGCGCGGCATTCAACGAATGCATTAAGACTGGGCCCAGTAAGGTCTTAATTATGGTATACTGGAAGCACAATCTTGATCTGTCAACTCTTGGGCTGACGTCTGTAGTATTCTGTTACCTGAGTAGGCGAGAGTGAAATTTTGCTGAAATGGCTTTCAGGCTAATGCTACCGGCGCCCCCGTCTCGTTAAAACCCTGGCAGGACTCAAAGTACGCTCAAATTCAAATTCCTGTCTAACACTGATCTGGCTCAGAACACAAGACCCCATAAGGGCTCATGTCAACCCATTGCATGGCCTCACTGCTTGTATAGATAACCATGGGATCCTTAGGTGACTACACACCCGAACACTGATAACGGCTTTGAGTGGGGACCCATAAATCGCCAGGATCCACAGAGGTACGCGTGTCGCCGTCAACTAGTAAGAAGACGACGACCGAAAAACCAAAATATCAGAAGTCTTATTTCCTCAAGCTAGGCGAGCAAATCAGGGAACTAGTAGATATGCTGGAAGATGGAAAAAGGCGGTCTATCCACCAAGCAATGCGTGATGCAATTGATAGCATAAAAAAGCTTTATGAGCTATCGGCTATCAGCCTTAAAGATGAAAAGGCAAAGGAGGTGATTAGAAAACACACCTCCTCACAAACTTCCCCCTGGCTAAAAGCTA
Organism: Nephrocerus scutellatus; assembly: GCA_947095585.1. Lineage (NCBI taxonomy): Eukaryota > Metazoa > Arthropoda > Insecta > Diptera > Pipunculidae > Nephrocerus > Nephrocerus scutellatus. The sequence continues at coordinate 63,110,439 of OX352764.1, read as the reverse complement.
CACTTGAGCCAAAACGGAAGCAGACGATAGACAGCGAGACGCCAAAAGCAAAAAGGCATCAAAATCAAAGGTCGTTACAAAAACCCATAGAAAAGGTAACAGCGACTACCGCTAAAATCCCGGAGGGAAAAAACGGAAATGCAGCGAAAACGGGAGAAGGCGAATGGACAAGGGTTGTCACCAAAGGAAAAAAGGTCAAAACCAACGCCATTAGCAAGGAGACTGCCACCAGGCAAACATAAAAAAAATCAGAAAGATAAGACCCGACGCTATCGTTATACAAGCGAAGGGTGAAATGTCCTATGCGCAGATTCTACGTAACATGAAAGCGGACCCAAAAATGGAGCTAATTGGAAAAGAAGTTTCCAGGATCAGGATAACACAAAAAGGCGATCTTCTCATCCAGCTTAAGGATACAGGGGAAAAGACCGAAAATTAAAATTGGCTGGGTCGTCTGTCGCATCCGCGAACGGGCACTCCTCAAAAAGTACTTCAAATGCTTGGAATTTGGGCACTTTGCCAAACAGTGCAAAAACGGAGAAGATCGCTCCATGCTTTGCAGGGGGTGTGGGGAAGAATTACACATAGCAAAGAATTGCGTCAAGGAGCCTTCCTGCATGTTCTGTAGAAAGGAACACCAAAAAGAAGCCAAGCACGTAGCGGGCAGCAGCAAGTGTCCGGTCTTTAAGAGAGCTATAACTGCCAGAAGAGCATGAAGATTGTTCAGATAAATCTTAATCACTACGAGGTAGCGCACGATATCCTGATACAGACAGCAAAAGACAAGAGAGCGGACATTATGTTAATCAGTGAGCCGTACAAATCTCTTGACAACATCGTTTGGACCTGCGATAAAACGAAGAGCGCTGCAATATGGATTTGCGGCAGACATGCCTTCCAAGATGTAGATGGGCAGGCAGAGGGCTTCGTACGAGCAAAGATAAATGGCATCAATTTTTACAGTTGTTATGCAAGACCTAGCTGGACGGCGAGTGAGTACGCAGCAATGCTAGAGAGCTTGACGGCCGATGCTCATGGAAGAGCTCCAGTAGTTATTGGGGGAGATTTTAATGCCTGGGCAACAGACTGGGGCAGCAGACTAACGAATGATAGAGGACGTTATCTGCTAGAATCTTTCGCAACACTAGAGATAGGCTTAGCAAATAACGGTTGTGTAAATACGTATTACAAAGCAGGAATGGGATCGATCATCGATATAACCTATGTTAGCAGCTCCCTCCTGCGAAACATAAAATGGCGGGTCAGCGAAGAATATACGCACAGCGACCACCAGGCGATTATAATTGAAATTTAAGAAAGAAACCCCGTGCAACCCCCAAAAGTAGGGGGTCCTAAATGGAAAGATAAGTTCTTTGATATAGAGATGTTTGAGGAGGTCATAAACACAAGCATCCTAACCGAAAGCGGAACAGCTGAGATCCTGTCGCAACAACTTGCTCGTACAATTACCACAGCGTGCGACGCAGCTATGCCTAGAAGAATACCAAGCAAGAGAGGGGTACGTTGCTATTGGTGGAACGAGCAGATAAAATCACTGAGAGCTATCTGCCTACAAGCCCGGCGCAGAGTTCAGCGTTCAAGAAGGGGAACCGATTTTCAAAAACGGCTTGATATGCTTAGACTGGCGAGACGAAATTTTAAAAACGCGATTAAGGAAAGCAAGTCAAAATGCTTTAAAGAACTATGTGACGAGGCTGACATCAACCCCTGGGGCACAGCATACAAAATAGTTATGGCAACGCTCAAAGGCGGTAAGTCCCCACAAATTTCATGCCCAACAATGCTTATGTCCATCGTAGAACACCTTTTTCCGCACAGAAAGTATTCCAAGGCTAACAGTTGATGAATTCGTGAACGCAACTAAAAGAATAAGAGACAACAAAGCTCCTGGACCCGATGGTTGAAAGCGGCCATCCGAAGCAGGCCGGACATGTTCGTGGCATGCATGCAAAGGTGTTTAGATGAAGGAGTTTTCCCTGAACCTTGGAAACTGCAACATTTAGTATTGCTGCCAAAGGGAAACAAACCACCGGGCGATCCATCGTCGTACCGCCCAATATGCCTACTAGATACAATGGGAAAGATACTCGAGGGGATCATATATGACAGGTTGCTTATTATAGCGGATAATAAAGGAGAACTGTCAGATCATCAATTCGGGTTTCGAAAATCGCGCTCGACCGTCGACGCCATAAAGGCGGTGGTCAATATAGCAAAGAAAGCGATTGAAGGAGAAAGATGGCGGTGGGGCACAAAAGAATATTGTGCAGTAGTCACACTGGACATAAAAAATGCCTTTAACTCTGCAAAATGGTCCTCAATAAGAAGATCACTCGCCAGGACCGTACTATATAAAGAAGATAGTATCAAGCTACTTAAGCGATAGAAGGTTGAGGTACGAAACCAATGAGGGTACAAAGTACTATAACGTCTCCGCAGGAGTCCCACAAGAATCGGTGCTGGGTCCCCTTCTATGGAATATTATGTACGATGGAGTTATAAGACTAGCAATACCACCAGGCGTACAAATATTTGGATTCGCTGACGACATCGCCGTTGTCACAGTGTCAAAGACAATCAATGGAATAGAGTTAGCCACGAACGAAGCAGTTGGCCAAATCAAAGAATGGCTAGTATCCGTCGGTCTAGAATTAGCCGACCATAAAACGGAAGCAGTCCTGATTACCAGCCGGAAAAAAATGGAATACATAAGTATACGGGTTGGTAATCAGACCATCAGATCAAAGGATTCTGTCAAATACCTAGGAGTAATGATTGACAGTAGGCTCCGTTTTAAAATACACGTGGACTATTCTAGCAGAAAGGCGTCGCAGATGCAGGCAGCATTATCTCGGATACTGCCAAATGTCGGAGGACCAGGATATCCAAGGAGGGTCCTAATGTCCAGAGTAGTTAGCTCAGTTCTCCTTTACGCAGCCCCAGTTTGGGCGGAGGCACTGGTGACTAAAGAAATAAGAAGAAACCTATCGTCTATATACAGACTCAGTGCACTAAGGACGATCAGCGGGTTCAGAACGATATCCGATGATGCTGCCCTCGTTATAGCAGGAATGGTTCCAGTAGATATCCTCGCAGATGAAATGCTTAGGATCTACAATAGAAGAGCCTTATCACATCCGGACCAACGATCAATCAAAATGATCAAAGGAGAAGAAAAGGCCACCTCAATGGCTGTATGGCAAGCCAGGTGGGACATAAGTTTGAAAGGAAGATGGACCCACAAACTGATCCCGAATATAGAGAATTGGACAAACCGATCTCACGGTAACTGCAATTATCAATTTACGCAGTTTCTGTCAGGCCATGGCGGCTATCGAAGATATCTTTATCGATTTGGACACGATAGCTCACCTTTTTGCACAGATTGTCCGGAAGAAGATACGGAGCATGCGATTTTCCAATGTGGACGCTTCAGAGAATGGAGAAGCAACCTGCCAAGTCCACAAGTCCTGTTAGAAGAAATGCTGAGATCTGAGGATAAGTGGACAGAAGTGTGTGTATTCATAACGAATGTGCAAAACGAGCTGCGAAGAATCGAAAAGCTAAGGCGATCAGCAGCAGCAGAAGATGCAGAAGGCATAGAGTAATCTGCTAACCAGCCCCGTGATGTAATACCTAACGGCAGTCCCGCGGGGAGAGTGGTTGAAGTGTGTAAGGAGGGCTTAGTACGTAGGCGTAATTCCTGGTAGGAACATTCAGGTTTACGAATCGTGCCTGCTAGTACCCCTGGAGGGCTCTACTGGTATCTTTTAGAAGATTCCCCACCTTTGGCACAGCCATAAAAAAAAAAAAAAAAAAAAAAACACACACACACGCAAGACCCCATAAGGGCTCGTGTTAACCCATTGCATGGCCTCACTGGTTGCATAGATAACCATGGAATCCTTAGATGACTACACACCCGAACACTGATAACGGCTTTGAATTCTTTGAAATTAGGAGGAGGAGTAGGAGGAGGAGAAGTAGAAGAGGTGGTCGAAGTAAACGCCTTTCAAAGGAGTTCCAGATTGGTAAGGTCACCATCTGGCCAAAAAACTAAATCGCCAGGATCCACAGAGGTACGCGTGTCGCCGTCAACTAGTAAGAAGACCGAAAAACTAAAACATCAGAAGTCTGATTTTCTCAAGCTGGGCGAGCAAATCAGGGAACTGGTAGATATGCTGGAAGATGGAAAAAGGCGGTCTATCCACCAAGCAATGCGTGATGCAATTGATAGCATAAAAAAGCTTTATGAGCTATCGGCTATCAGCCTTAAAGATGAAAAGGCAAAGGAGGTGATTAGAAAACACACCTCCTCACAAACTTCCCCCAGGCTAAAAGCTACACTTGAGCCAAAACGGAAGCAGACGACCCAAAAATGGAGCTAATTGGAAAAGAAGTTTCCAGGATCAGGAGAACACAAAAAGGCGATCTTCTCATCCAGCTTATGGATACAGGGGAAAAGACCGCTGAATTCAAGAGTGTCCTCAGCGAAGAAGAGTGTCCCGGCGCAGAGTTCAGCGTTCAAGAAGGGGAACCGATTTTCAAGAACGGCTTGATATGCTTAGACTGGCGAGACGAAATTTAAAAAACGCGATTAAGGAAAGCAAGTCAAAATGCTTTAAAGATTTATGTGACGAGGCGGACATCAATCCCTGGGGCACAGCATACAAAATAGTTATGGCAAAGCTAAAAGGCTGTAAGACCCCACAAATATCATGCCCATCAATGCTTAGGTCCATCGTAGAACACCTATTTCCGAAAGGACCATATACTATGTGCAACATAATAAGAGAAATTAGCACAGAAAGTATTCCAAGGCTAACAGTTGATGAACTCGTGAACGCAAGTAAAATAATACGAGACAACAAAGCTCCTGGACCCGATGGCATTCCTAATAAAGCATTAAAAGCGGCCATCCGAAGTAGGCCAGACATGTTCATGACATGCATGCAACAGTATCTAGATGAGGGAAACAAACCATCGGGCGAACCATCGTCGTACCGCCCAATATGCCTACTAGACACAGTGGGAAAGATACTCGAGCGGATCATATATGACAGATTGCTTAATATAGCGGATAATAAAGGAGCACTGTCAGATCATCAATTCGGGTTTCGAAAATCGCGCTCGCCCGTCGACGCCATAAAGGCGGTGGTCAATATAGCAAAGAAAGCGATTGAAGGAGAAAGATGGCGGCGGGGCACAAAAGAATATTGTGCAGTAGTGACACTGGACATAAAAAATGCCTTTAACTCTGCAAAATGGTCCTCAATAAGAAGATCACTCGGCTGAATGGATGCACCGTACTATATAAGGAAGATAGTATCAAGCTACTTAAGCGATAGAAGGTTGAGGTACGAAACCAATAAGGGTACAAAGTACTATAACGTCTCCGCAGGAGTCCCACAAGGATCGGTGCTGGGTCCCCTTCTATGGAATATTATGTACGATGGAGTTCTAAGACTAGCATTACCACCAGGCGTACAAATATTTGGATTCGCTGACGACATCGCCGTTGTCACAGTGTCAAAGACAATCAATGGAATAGAGTCAGCCACGAACGAAGCAGTTGGCCAAATCAAAGAATGGCTAGTATCTGTCGGTCTAGAATTAGCCGAACATAAAACGGAAGCAGTCCTGATTACCAGCCCGAAAAAAATGGAATACATAAGTATACGTGTTGGTAATCAGACCATCAGTTAAAAGGATTCTGTCAAATACCTAGGAGTAATGATTGACAGTAGGCTCCGTTTTAAAATACACGTGGACTATTCTAGCAGAAAGGCGTCGCAGATGCAGGCAGCATTATCTCGGATACTGCCAAATGTCGGAGGACCAGGATATCCAAGGAGGGTCCTAATGTCCAGAGTAGTTAGCTCAGTCCTCCTTTACGCAGCCCCAGTTTGGGCGGAGGCACTGGTGACTAAAGAAATAAGAAGAAACCTATCGTCTATATACAGACTCAGTGCACTAAGAACGATCTGCGGGTTCAGAATGATCTCCGATGATGCGGCCCTCGTTATAGCAGGAATGGTTCCAGTAGACATCCTCGCAGATGAAATGCTTAGGATCTACAATAGAAGAGCCTTATCACATCCGGACCAACGATCAATCAAAATGATCAAAGAAGAAGAAAAGGCCACCTCAATGGCTGTATGGCAAGCCAGGTGGGACATAAGTTTGAAAGGCAGATGGACCCACAAACTGATCCCGAATATAGAGAATTGGACAAACCGATCTCACGGTAACTGCAATTACCAATGAGGGTTTAGTACGTAGGCGTAATTCCTGGTACGAACATTCAGGTTTACGAATCGTGCATGCTAGTACCCCTGGAGGGCTCTACTGGTATCTTTTAGAAGATTCCCCTCCTTTGGCACAGCCATAAAAAAAACACACACACACACATACTACCGCAGGGGCACTCTTGAAGTAGAGTGTTGGGTTGACGAGGGAGCGCGGCATTCAATTAATGTATTAAGACTGAGCCCATTAAGGTCTTATTTATGGTATACTGGAAGCAATCATTTTGATTTGTCCACTCTTGGGCTGACGTCTGTGGTATTCTGTTACCTGAGTAGGCGAGAGTGAAATTTTGCTGAAATGGCTTTCAGGCTAATGCTACCGGCACCCCCGTCCCGTTAAAACCCTGGCAGGACTTAAAGTACACTCAATGTTTCTTCGCTATTGAGTTAGTGGTGTAGGTGCAGATGAAAAATTCCTGTCTAACACTGATCTGGCTCTGAACGCAATACCACATAATGTCATGCATGCATGGCCTCACTGCTTACATAGATAACCATGGGATACTTAGGTGACTACACACCCGAGCACTGATAACGGCTTTGAGTGGGGACCCAATTTATAATGAATTCCAAGAATTTAGGAGGAGGAGTAGGAGGAGAAGTAGAAGAAGTTTTAGGAGAGGAGAATGTGAATTCTTTTAAAAGGAGTTCGAAGATGGCGAGATCACCAGTGGCCCAAACGTCACAAAGACGCGAATCACCGGAAACAAGAAAGGTGGTAAAGGAAGCCAGCCCCGGCAAATCCGACTTTCGTAACTAGGAGAGCAGATCAAGGGACTGGTAGAAATGTTGGAAGATGGAAAAAGACGTTCCATCCATCAAGCCATGCGATTGATAGCATTAAAAATCTCTATGAGTTATCGGCTATCTACGTTAATAACAAGAAGTCTAAGGAGAAAATGGTAAATCACACCTCATCTCATCTCAAACCTCTCCCTGGCTCAAAGCTTCAATAGAGCAAAAAAGGAAGCAGCCTATCCACAGCGAAACGCTGAATCCAAAGCGGAGGCAAGAGTAACGCCAGTCGTCACGTAAACCTATGGTAATAGCGACGGAAGAAAAAACCCAGGAAAAGGGTATTAAAAATGTTAAAAAAAAACTGGAGAAGGCGAATGGACAAAAGTCGTCGCTTAAACTAAAAATAAAGTGAAGCCAGACGCAACTGCCAAGAAGTGCGTCGTAAAACAAAAGCCAATTTTAAGAAAGGCAAGACCTGACGCCATAGTCATAGAAGCGAAGGGCGAAATATCCTATGCGCAGATATTGCGCAACGTGAAGGCTGATCCAAAACTAGAAACAATTGGAAAAGCAGTATCTAGGATCAGAAGGACACAAAAAGGTGACCTCTTAATTCAATTGAAGGAGACAAGTGACAGGACAGCGGAATTTAAAAGCGTCATAAGTGAGGCGTTAGGCGAACAGGCAAACGTAAGAACTCTCACCCAACGCACTAGCATCGAGCTGAAAGACATCGATGAGATCACCACAAAAGAAGACATTTGTGAATCAATCGAAGTCCAAGCCGGAGTCGAAGGCGTCACACCGTCAGACTTTATATCGCTGAGAAAAGCATATGGTGGAACCCAAACGGCGACTGTCAGCCTTCCAAATGTAAAAGCAAAGAAGCTGCTGTGAGCTAAGAAGATAAAAATCGGGTGGGTAGGTGTCGCATCCGCGACCGGACAGTCTTCAAAAAGTGCTTCAAATGCCTGGAATTTGGGCACATTGCCAAGCAGTGTAAGAACGGAGAAGATCGCTCCAAGCTGTGTAAAAGATGTGGGAATGAGGGCCACATAGCTAAGTCTTGCGCAAAGGAGCCTTCGTGCATGTTCTGTAGAAAGGAACACCCAGAAGATGCGAAGCATGTAGCGGGCGGCAGCAAATGCCCAGTCTTTAGGAAAGCTATCGCCAGCAGAAAAGTATGAAGGTTATCCAGATAAACCTAAATCACTGCGAGAGAGCACAGGATATCCTGTCACAGACGGCTAAAGACAAGAGAGCGGACATAATTTTAATAACCGAACCGTACAAATCTCGTGACATCAACGCTTGGGCATGTGACAACACAAAAAAAGCTGCAATATGGATTTGCAGCAGACATGCCTTCCAAGATGTAGACGGGCAGGCGGAGGGCTTCGTACGGGCAGAAATACATGGAATCAACTTTTATAGTTGTTACACAAGACCCAGCTGGACGATGAGCGAATACTCAGCAATGCTAGAAAATTTAGCGGCCGATGCTCCAGGAAGAGCTCCAGTGGTTATAGGGGGAGACTTCAATGCCTGGGCAACAGACTGGGGCAGCAGATTTACTAATATCAGAGGACATTATCTGCTAGAATCTTTCGCCTCATTAAGTATAGGCATAGCTAACACGGGACGAGCAAATACGTATCGCAAAGCAGGAAGGGGATCGATCATCGATATTACCTTCGCTAGCAGTTCCCTCCTGCGGATGATAAAATGGCGCTTCAGCAAAGACTTTACGCACAGCGACCACCAGGCGATTGTAATTGAAATTAAAGAAAAAAAGCCATGCAACGCCCAAAATTAGGGGGACCCAAATGGAAAGACAAGTTCCTTGATAAAGAAATGTTTGAGGAAGTCATAAACTCAAGCTTCCTAATCGAAAGCGGAACAACTGAGATCCTGTCGCAACAACTTACTAGTATAATCACTACATCTTGCGACGCAGCTATGCCCAGGAGAAGACCTAGCAAGAGAGGGGTACACTGCTATTGGTGGAATGAGCAGATAAAAGCACTGAGAGCTACCTACTTACAAGCCAGACGCAGAGTGCAGCGATCAAGAAAGGGATCAGACATTCAAGAACGTCTTGATATGCTAAGATTAGCTAGACGAAATTTAAAAAATGCAATTAAAGAAAGCAAGTCGAAGTGCTTCAAACGACTATGTGACGAGGCGGACATCAATTCCTGGGGCACAGCATACAAAATAGTTATGGCAAAGCTAAAATGCTGTAAGACCCCACAAAAATCATGCCCATCAATGCTTAGGTCCATCGTAGAACACCTATTTCCGAAAGGACCATATACTATGTGCAACATAATAAGAGAAATTAGCACAGAAAGTATTCCAAGGCTAACAGTTGATGAACTCGTGAACGCAATTAAAATAATACGAGACAACAAAGCTCCTGGACCCGATGGCATTCCTAATAAAGCATTAAAAGCGGCCATCCGAAGTAGGCCAGACATGTTCATGACATGCATGCAACAGTATCTAGATGAGGGAAACAAACCATCGGGCGAACCATCGTCGTACCGCCCAATATGCCTACTAGACACAGTGGGAAAGATACTCGAGCGGATCATATATGACAGATTGCTTAATATAGCGGATAATAAAGGAGCACTGTCAGATCATCAGTTCGGGTTTCGAAAATCGCGCTCGACCGTCGACTCCATAAAGGCGGTGGTCAATATAGCAAAGAATGCGATTGAAGGAAAAAGATGGCAGTGGGGTACAAAGGAATATTGTGCAGAAGTGACACTGGACATAAAAAACGCCTTTAACTCTGCAAAATGGTCCTCAATAAGAAGATCACTCGCCAGAATGAATGCACCGTACTATATAAGGAAGATAGTGTCAAGCTACTTAAGTTATAGAAGGTTGAGGTACGAAACCAATGAGGGTACACAGTACTATAACGTCTCCGCAGGAGTCCCAAAAGGATCGGTGCTGGGTCCCCTTCTATGGAATATTATGTACGATGGAGTTCTATGACTGGCATTACCACCAGGCGTACAAATATTTGGATTCGCTGACGATATCGCCTTTGTCACAGTGTCAAAGACAATCAATGGAATAGAGTCAGCCACGACTGAAGCAGTTGGCCAAATCAAAGAATGGCTAGTATACGTCGGTCTAGAATTAGCCGACCATAAAACGGAAGCAGTCCTGATTACCAGCCGGAAAAATATAGAATACATAAATATACGAGTTGGTAACCAGACTATTAGATCAAAGGATTTTGTCAAATACCTAGGAGTAATGATTGACAATAGGCTCCGTTTTAAAATACACGTGGACTACTCGAGCAAAAAGGCTTCCCAGATGCAGGCAGCATTATTCCGGATTCTGCCAAACGTTGGAGGACCAGGTTATCCAAGGAGGGTCCTAATATCTAGAGTAGTCAGCTCAGTCCTCCTTTACGCAGCCCCAGTTTGGGCGGATGCACTGGTGACTAAAGAAATAAGAAGAAACATGTCGTATATATACAGACTCAGTGCACTAAGGACAATCAGCGGGTTCCGAACGATCTCCGATGATACTGCCCTCGTTATAGCAGGAATGGTTCCAGAAGATATCCTCGCAGATGAAATGCTTAGGATCTACAACACACACACACTCAATGGCTGTATGGTAAGACCGGTGGGACTACAAGCTGATCCCGAACATTGAGAATTGGACAAACCGGTCTCACGGCAACTGCAATTACCAACTTCGCAGTTTTTGTCAGGCCATGGCGGCTATCGAAAATATCTTTATCGATTTGGACACGATAGCTCACCTTTTTGCCCAGATTGTCCGGACATGGAAGAAGACACAGAGCATGCGATTTTCCATTGCAGACGCTTCAGAGAATGGAGAAGCAACCTGCCAAGTCCACAGGTCCTTTTAGAAGAAATGCTGAGATCAGTGGATAAGATGCAGAAGGCATATAATAATTTGCTAACCAGCCCCGTGATGTAATACCTAACGGCAGTCCCATGGGGAGAGTGGTTGAAGTGTGTAAGGAGGGTTTAGTACGTATGCGTAATTCCTGGTACGAACATTCAGGTTTACGAATCGTGCATGCTAGTACCCCTGGAGGGCTCTACTGGTATCTTTTAGAAGATTCCCCACCTTTGGCACATCCATAAAAAAAAAACACACACACACTGCGTGCTCGTTTTGTGGCAAAATCATCCACCAAATGACGCAGCGGCAGCGAACTGCGCTGCACACAAAACACAGAGCTCAGACTTTGCCGTGATCTGATGCCATATAGCGATATTTAAAAATTGTATAGGGGGCCCTAGTGGGCCGATCACTCCAAATTTTTACAAAAAAAATTTTCCCATCGAAGACACACATGTGTACAAAATTTAAAGAAAATCGGATAAAATTTTGTAAAATATTTGTATGGGAGCCCCCCGAACCCGAGGTCGGAGGGGCCTCAAATTTTAATAGAAAGTATTGTCACTGGAAATATACATGTGTGCATTTCAATAAAATCGGGCTATGGGATGTGGGTTAAAAATTGATCAGAAAATCTGACCAGCCAGCAACCCAGCCAGCCACCCAGCCAGCTACGTGCACGCGAAGTTAATATAGAGAATTTAAAAACAACCCATAAAAATTAAAGTTTTTCATGTAAATTTTCTAATAGGAGATAGGTATGTGTTTAAAATTTGAAGAAAATCGGGCTAAATTTTTAAAAATATAAAACAGGATTGATATGAGATTCAGAGTATAGTTTGTACATTTTCTACACTTAAGTCGCTTGGTATGTATTTCGCTTGCTATGTAAAATAATTTATCCTAGCCCCATACAAATTCCTAATCCCTTACAGATATTCCTGACTATTTTTAATTGTGAATTTTTAATAGCTATGAAACTATACTTGTAAGATTATAATTATAACGTGGTGCGCATCCAATAGATAACTGATGCATGAGTAGTCGCTTGCACCCCAAGTTTTTCATTTTAAATCCTACAAGACGCAAAAGCTACAAACAAAGGACATAAAATAAAGTGATTTTTCATAAGAGGGGTGCATACATTCGTGATGGACATGGCAATATATCACTTTTTGTAGACCGCTGGGATGATCTTTATTTTGCTCGGGAGAATGCTGAATTCCCGAAAACTAGTGGAAAGGCAGACTGGACATAAAATAAAATCATCGTAGTACTTCAGTCGAGAATCTTATGAATATTTGGCGGATCAGGGCATTCAGTGGAGATTGACAGTTCGTTATACTTCACAGCAAAATGGAGTTGTGTAGAGTATTGTAACGAAAAGTAGTTAGTAGCGCATATAATAGAATTCGAATTCTAACATAAATCGCAATGTACATACTGCATACTAAAAATAAGCACTTGTATGTAGCATACTTATAGGCTGTACGACTTTAGATTATTTGAAATTTGAAATGTAACCGCCTGCAAGTTTGAATCATAATATACTGTTCAAAAATGTAGTCAAACCGGTTTGTGCGGCTTGCCCGGTTTTTGTAAAAGAACATGATTGAACATGTAGTTTATTTTTAGAAGATTACTCATAATAATAATAATAAGGCTACAATTTTCTGGTCTTTTCTCGATATTTCTTTCCACAATATTGAAATGTAGTCAAACCGGTTTGTGCGGTTTGCCCGGTTTTTGTAAAAGAACATGATTGAACATGTAGTTTATTTTTAGAAGATGACTCATAATAATAATAAGGTTACAATTTTCTGGTCTTTTCTCGATATTTCTGTCCACAATATTGAAAGTTTCTGGAAGCTTTTCAATGAGTATTAAAGGTGGCGTTCACTGCAGAGAATTGATTAGTTATTTGGAATTTAACCAGTGCCGTTAAAAAACTCTTGCTTGCAGAATTATTGTAAAGTACAAGTATTATAAATGTTTTTGAGTTCATTTAAAAGTTGTTCAGTATAAAGCTGTTAACTTGTGCTATTTTTACTGTTAGTTAATTAAAGTTGTTATTTGTAAATTCATAAACTTGTGTTGTGTTTTATTTGCAAAATCCTTTACGAACTCAAAAGCCTGAATTTCGTATCAGTATGACAAGATGTTTGTTATTGCAATCTGGGTTAAGCGCGTTAGATTGGTCTGAAGCTGTTGCGACATCTTATCACATTCGCAATATATATCCAACGGATAGTTCAAAATGAGAAATTCCCTATCGGAGATGGACTAAAAGGAAATTATTTCTCAATTACCTCCAGACGTTTGGTTCAAAGGTGCACATTGCACTGGACACAAAATAAAATGGCTGCAGTCGGACAATGATCGTGAGTATACTGCAGTCGAGAGTCTTATGAATATTTGGCGGATCAGGGCATTCAGCGGGGATTGACAGTTCCTTATATTTAACAGCAAAATAGAGTTGCAGAGCGTATGAATCGCACGCTTATGGATATGACAAGATGCTTGTTATTGCAATCTAGGTTAAGCGCGTTAGATTGGTCTGAAGCTGTTGCGACATCTTATCACATTCGCAATATATATCCAACGTATAGTTTAAAATGAGAAATTCCCTATCGGAGATGGACTAAAAGGAAATTATTTCTCAATTATCTCCAGACGTTTGGTTCAAAGGTGCACATTCTTAGCAAGGAACCTGGTACGTGTATACTACGTGTATATCAGTTGAAGGCGTGTTCGTGGGATATCCTCAAGAAAGAAAGGGATATCGGGTTTTGGCCACCGAATAAACAGCAAATCATAGATTCTCAAAGGATCAAAGGATTCAACAAAGTGTGCTAGAAGTAAGCTATAATCGTCACCATATGTGCCATTGACACTGAAACAGCAGAATTTCACAGTTCCTGGAAGACCACGTGAATTAAATACTATGAATAAATGAAAACCTAGTAAGATATTTCATCCTTTACATTCCACAATCCTTACATTAGCCAACGAACATCGGTGGAACGCAAATGAGGTTGTAAGTCTAATAAAGAATAATATTTGGGAAATTGTTCCTAAGAATAGCCATCGTGGGCTGTCGCTGTGTTCTTACAAATAGGTATAATCCGAATGGCTTGGTAGAGACACGTAAAGCTCTATTAGTAATTAAAGGGTATATGTAGTCAGAAATATGACGTGAATTACCATTAGACGTTTGCTACCGTTGCATGACTTGAGACTTTGCATTTTTTATTGCCCCATTGCAGTTCGATATTGTCACAGCTTATTTGAACGGATCTTTGGATGGAAAAGTTTTCATGAGAGTACCCGAGATGCTGGAATGAAAAGTTTCCAAACAGGACAAAGAATCAGCACTAGAGCGAAAAGTATGTAGAAGAATAAACGAGAAGGGGACAATGATTGTAAACTGTAAAAAGCTCTACATGTATTGTGAAGGGATCGCATTAAGCGCTGTAAAACGCTTAACTTACATGTCGCACCAACAACATTGTAAAGCAATTAATTGCTTCATAGGTCTGATTGAATTCTTGATTCAATAAATCCCCATTAATTGCATTCCTCGCAAATGCCCTCTGCATACGAACCGCACTTAAAACGGCAACGTAAAAACAAAAACAAAAGTGTCGCATTACTTTCTTTGGACGCTCTGTGCCTGCGGGCATTAACATGCATTAACAATTACAGAGGGTGCGATCAGCGGTCGGCTACTTATGACAACAAATTTGCTTACGAGGCATCATAGGCAAGCGAGCGCTGATCGTTAAATGCTTTCGGTCGCGTTTACCCTCTAAATACATCATAATAAAATTATGAACGAAATTTTTAGGTCGTTTGCCTATGGTGATAAACATGTAACATCAGCAATATAGGCAAGCGACCCAAAGCCCTGGAATGCAATAATGCTGACCAACACAATATGGATTATTGGGACAGCAAGCGATTCAGACCTGTATACATTGATAGATATTATTATTTAAACGTATCGATAGATATTCGCGGTAGATATATGTACTGTATTATTTAAATGTATTGATAGATATTATCACTATATTATTCGCATGTATTAATCGATATTCACAATATACATATTATCAGATATTATTCGCATGTATTAGAGTCTTCGGACTATAAATAAGAAACCAATTTTTAACTAGTGGATGTCCAATAAAGGAGCATCAGAATATTTTTGAAAGTGTATCCATTGCTACGGAGCTCACATTTAAATTATGGACTGTGTCAAGCTGGTCGGCAGTGGTACAAAACGCTCAGTGAAAAATTTTTAAGTATTGGCCTAAAACAAACAAAGAATGAACCGTGCTTATTTTATAAAGATGATAGTAAAAATAAGCTGTTTGTGCTGGTGTCAGTTAATGACATGTTAGTTGCATCAAGAGATCATTGATTTACGAAGAAATTTGTTGGAAGATTTTGAAATAATGGATCTTGGTATTGCCAGACACTGCCTCGGCCTAGATATAAATCAAGCAGAAAAAATAATCAAACTCTCTCTGACAGGTTACATTCTGTGATTGCTTAATCACCACGGGATGGAAAGGTGAAAGCCGGTTATGACACCCTCTGAAATTAATATGCACTTTGATAATGGAAGTTGCGAATCAGAAGAGAACTTTCTATATCGCAAACTAATTAGTTCTTTAGTGTACTTATCAGTAGCTATATGTCCTGATATAGCAAATACTTTGCCAAGATTGGAATAATTTACTGGTAAGCCAGATAAATGTCATTGGCTGGTGCGAAGGGACTTCTCAGATATCTAGCTGGTAGTACGAACATTGGACAATGATATACACAAAAACTGATGAGCCGTAATTGGGTGCATAGATCTGATAACAGATCCTGTTTTTCATGCCCAAACTAAACACATCGAAATGAAACATCACTTTGTACGTGAATCGGTATCTGCTGGACTATTTGCGTTGGAACATATTCCGATTTCCGACTTAAATTATGACTGCAGATGTGTTGACCAAGTCATTAAAAGGAGTAAACTACAGGAGATGTGTTGGAGAACTAGGCCTTAGCAGGTCTTCAAAACGTGCATTTTGCCAGGACGTGTTGGAGACCATTTCTGATTCGGTCACCGATCGAACGTTACTTGTCTGACAAAAGACATATTTTTATCGTGCGCTATAGCTATTTCGTACTTCGTTCACTTCAATTCTTCTTTTTGCTGATTCAACATCGCTGAGACCTGAAAATGCCGATACTCGTTTGATATTTTTAAAATCTCTATTATTAATAAATATCTTTCATTTTGTATTTATATTTCAAATAACGCATACACCTATGATTTACTCTTAACCTCGTGTACTAGTTAAAGATAATATTCGATAACAAAATCCAACTGGTAAATGTTTACATCTAGTCTTCTTTATAAAAATCAGTAATAGTTAAGTGTACAATATTTAACAAATAAAATTAAAACATTTCAAATTTAAACGCAGATCTCTTGAATATGTACACGTTTTTTACTTGCAGTCGTAGATACAGTGTTTGTTCCCGATTGTCGCAGTATGCCTCCCTGGTAGAGTTGAAATGATTTTGGTGGTGGTGGTGGTTTTGGTATATCCTCAGATGAGGCTTTTAAAGCATTTTCAATTTCTTTGAAAGACATCTGTCCGGAAAGTACGGTAAAGTCGAATGGATTTGGTTGTGAACCAATGGATGTTTTGATTTTTTCTGTTGTTTTTTTTGGAAAATAAGATGAAATCCCCATATAACTTTTTTGGTTTAAATGTATACCGGACTGGTTAGTAAAATCATTTGGATTCTCTGAAGAAATTTTTGTTTTTAATAAATCTAATGTATTTGTCGAGCAAGACCAACTATTTTCTAACACAGCATACTGTTTTGTAGTAACATCTATTATCTGACCAATTTCATTGCTGTGGAAAATTTTTTCATCATAACAGTTATATTCGCCAAGTGTTGATTTTCCAAATGATGAGTCCAGGACACTGGTATTTACAATGAATTTTGGGGTTTCTAAATTATTTGATTCGTCATTATCTTGCAGTTCATTTTTTGCTTTAGCATCTCTTGCTCGCTTTTCTCTTTGATGATAGATACCCGCAAAAATTAGAATGTTTAGTAACAGAAGAAAGCAGCCGACTGAAACCGTTGCCACCAAAGCAGTAGTATAGTTTTGAAATTGTTTTCCACTTAGGCGACGTAGTATTTCCATACTGAAGTCATTTTTATCGGAAAAAGAACTATTATCTCTTAATGAAGTGACATTATCTGTTGTATAAGAAGACTCATTAATCACACACTCTGCAAACAGAATTAATTGAAAATATTATTATTTATCTAGTTAGTTGAAAAAACTTAATAATTATTAATATAATATTGAAAATTACCTTTATATATATTTACATATATAAGCACATAAATGCAATAGTCACGAATTTAGTCGCTGGGCAGGTTAACAAAAGTTCAAAAGTAGTATAATCTTCACAGAACTGGGCAAGAAAACGTTACTTTTAAATTCAGACACAAATATATAATAGAAATATATACATTTTTTTATACATAGACTCATTGCCAAGGGAGAACTCCCTAAATGACTTGCGTCATGGCAATAAGGTTGGCTATGCCCGTTATTTATATAAATAACAAGTAAATGTAAAAAACTTTTTCGGGTACAAACTTTTATGTATGCCACATGCCACACAGTCCTTTATTATTTGGTATTAACCGCTAAAATATCTGTTTTTCACGCATCACACGCGCCAGACGCGAGTCGTTACATGCGTAACACGTGGGATATCCGAATTTGCTCCTGACATTGAACTGCTCAAAAAGTGTCAGCCCTCTTAGTCGTGCAAAATGTGGTTAAAAATGACCTCAAAAAGAATAAAATGGTGGCATTTTCAAACATCACACTCGCCACATGCGAACGCAACACACGCCATAAGTAGAATATAAACAATGCTATTTTGGACTTAAACACTTACAAAATTTCAACTCTCTAGGTCAAAACGAAGGTGAAAAAGTGGAAAAAAATACATGTATGAAAGTTCATCACTTGAGAACGGCCGACCGAGTTGAGTGATTTTTTTGTGTGTTCATAATGACCAGGACAAGGTATATACGGAAAGACAAATTAAAAAAGTTGCCCGGAAAATTCTGAAAAAAACTGAAAGTGCATTTTGCGATGGGATTTTTGTATAAGCTGGCGACCATAATTCACGATTCGAACACGTATATATGTATATATATTCCCGATATAAGTGTCGATTCTCGATAGTTTTCGGAGTGTGTTAGGTGGTCAATGGGAGGTGAATGGTCTATTGGCGAGGGTTGGCGTCATTGGGTGGGTTTTCTGTTGTCGGGTGGTCAGTGGACGGGGGCAGGTGGGCGGGTGGTTAGGGTAAGGGGCGAGGGTAAGTTGGGTGGGGGTCAGTTTCACAGTATCACATTCCCCACCTTTGTAGTCGGTTTCAAATTTTTTTATCAGACTTCTCTCTGATACGAAAAAACGAACACAAAACGACGCTAGTCCAAATGCTTTTATCAATGGATCATGATTTTTCAAATATCATTCATTCTACAAACAACATTTTTTTTTAAATAATCTAATCTTCTAATAAGCACTACGGTCGTCCTTTCCTTCTGGAAGTTTTTGCCGGCTATTTTGAAGGCCTATAGATTAAAAGATTCTGGAAATACGGAGTCGACCAATTGATTCCACATCGGAGTCACTCTCGGATAAAAGGAGGATTTGAAGTGTTGTGTTCTACATGAAAACGGTTTTAAGGCAAATATATGTTGATTAGACCTGAAACGAGTGTTTACGTTGTTGACAAAAGGAACTGGAACTAGAGAACGGGTTTTTGAAGAACATCTACCGTACTAAAATTGTAGAAAACAGTTAAATCTCGTACATTTGCTTCAAAGAATAAAGAGATGAAGTAATGGTTACACCGTGTATCATCCGGATAACTCTATTCTGAATTCCATCAAGATAAAGCAAATGCGTTTTTGGGTTCCTATCCCACACATATGAATACAATTCCATAATTGGTCTAACATAAGTCTTTTATAATCTTAATACTTCAATGGAGGTTGTGAGGAGTCAATTCGGCAGAAAATTTACTCCACACATCTTTGTAAATATATATACTTACTTATTATTTTATGAAATAAATCCACATGGAAAAAAAATTATTACAACAAGATCATTTTAACATCAACATTCATTAAATTTAAAATGCCGACGGCGTCCCTGCTCAGACGCAGCGCGACTGCACTTCTCCACTTTAGAAATGCGATTATGAGATCACGCTTCCATTTTTGGGACAGTGATCTTCAATTGGCAAACAATTATTAATATTGAGTAGCCGTGCCTCTACTGCAACCACAATAATGCAAAGGTAGAAGAGTAAAGGGGACGACGCATATGACATGCAATACTCTACACGCATTCGGGAGCGCAAAAGCGTAGGCGGTCCCTATAATAAAATAAACACACACACAACAACGACATTCACCAAAAACAACGCAAACACAAGCATAGAGATTATGATAATCAAAATCAACGGATGAGGTCAACGACCGAGGCTATTTTGGACTTAAACACTTACAAAATTTCAACTCTCTAGGTCAAAACGAAGGTGAAAAAGTGGAAAAAAATACATGTATGAAAGTTCATCACTTGAGAACGGCCGACCGAGTTGAGTGATTTTTTTGTGTGTTCATAATGACCAGGACAAGGTTTATACGGAAAGACAAATTAAAAAAGTTGCCCGGAAAATTCTGAAAAAAACTGAAAGTGCATTTTGCGATGGGATTTTTGTATAAGCTGGCGACCATAATTCACGATTCGAACACGTATATATGTATATATATTCCCGATATAAGTGTCGATTCTCGATAGTTTTCGGAGTGTGTTAGGTGGTCAATGGGAGGTGAATGGTCTATTGGCGAGGGTTGGCGTCATTGGGTGGGTTTTCTGTTGTCGGGTGGTCAGTGGACGGGGGCAGGTGGGCGGGTGGTTAGGGTAAGGGGCGAGGGTAAGTTGGGTGGGGGTCAGTTTCACAGTATCACATTCCCCACCTTTGTAGTCGGTTTCAAATTTTTTTATCAGACTTCTCTCTGATACGAAAAAACGAACACAAAACGACGCTAGTCCAAATGCTTTTATCAATGGATCATGATTTTTCAAATATCATTCATTCTACAAACAATATTTTTTTTTAAATAATCTAATCTTCTAATAAGCACTACGGTCGTCCTTTCCTTCTGGAAGTTTTTGCCGGCTATTTTGAAGGCCTATAGATTAAAAGATTCTGGAAATACGGAGTCGACCAATTGATTCCACATCGGAGTCACTCTCGGATAAAAGGAGGATTTGAAGTGTTGTGTTCTACATGAAAACGGTTTTAAGGCAAATATATGTTGATTAGACCTGAAACGAGTGTTTACGTTGTTGACAAAAGGAACTGGAACTAGAGAACGGGTTTTTGAAGAACATCTACCGTACTAAAATTGTAGAAAACAGTTAAATCTCGTACATTTGCTTCAAAGAATAATGAGATGAAGTAATGGTTACACCGTGTATCATCCGGATAACTCTATTCTGAATTCCATCAAGATAAAGCAAATGCGTTTTTGGGTTCCTATCCCACACATATGAATACAATTCCATAATTGGTCTAACATAAGTCTTTTATAATCTTAATACTTCAATGGAGGTTGTGAGGAGTCAATTCGGCAGAAAATTTACTCCACACATCTTTGTAAATATATATACTTACTTATTATTTTATGAAATAAATCCACATGGAAAAAAAATTATTACAACAAGATCATTTTAACATCAACATTCATTAAATTTAAAATGCCGACGGCGTCCCTGCTCAGACGCAGCGCGACTGCACTTCTCCACTTTAGAAATGCGATTATGAGATCACGCTTCCATTTTTGGGACAGTGATCTTCAATTGGCAAACAATTATTAATATTGAGTAGCCGTGCCTCTACTGCAACCACAATAATGCAAAGGTAGAAGAGTAAAGGGGACGACGCATATGACATGCAAAACTCTACACGCATTCGGGAGCGCAAAAGCGTAGGCGGTCCCTATAATAAAATAAACACACACACAACAACGACATTCACCAAAAACAACGCAAACACAAGCATAGAGATTATGATAATCAAAATCAACGGATGAGGTCAACGACCGAGGAGCGTTGAACACAATACATTTACACACAACAACAAAACTATACTGCCGACATTAGCCTATGTATAACCCGTTGAAAACAGCAACCACAGTAAGCAAACGGAGTACCTTACAACAACAAACATAAATGGGTTTTCGTCAACATTATTTGACAACAACAATGCTGTGGGGAGCATAGCCACAGTGGACAAATGAAATCCCATACAACAACAAACACAGGGGAGATTTTCGCCAACATTTCTTCAAAGAAAAAAAGAATAACAAAGACAATAAAACAACAACAGCAACCTGGAGTTGTGTATACACATGAGCGACTAAAATAAAAACAACAACAACAACACGCATACTCAATGCAGTTCCGATATAACTGATCATGGAAAAGAATACAGCATTGCAACAACGGTGATTTACCGGACAATGGAAAATATGGAAAATATGGAAAAAAGAACAACCCGGTTCGATGTTATAAGCCGCTTCACGTCCTATAAAAGGGGACACAGATCCAGTAAACAGCCTCTTCTTCTTTGGACAGACTTCTGATAGTGAACTGAGCGTAGAATACTCTTTTAACTGATCAAAATACTTGGACATAGCGACTCTTGGCAGCGAACTGAGCGTAGAATCCTCTTTTTACAGGTCAAAATACTTGGACACAGCAACTCTTGGCAGCGAACTGAGAGTAGAATCCTCTTTTCGATGGTCAAAACACTTGAACACATAGAATCTTGGTAGCGAACTGAGCGCAGAATCCTCTTTTCACTGGTCAACATATTTGGACATAGCAACTCCTGGCAGCGAACTGAGCGCAGAATTCTTTTTTACTGGCCAAAATACTTGGACATAACGGCCCAACTCACTGGTCAGATTATTCTTGCGCAGACTGATTACTTTGATCTCGCTGGACCTGGGCATCAAACCACAGGAAACACTACTTATTAAAATCTCAGATTTAAGTCTTCTTACCATATTATAAACATTTCCTTTTTTTTAAGAAAGAAAAATAAATATTTGAATTCAGAGTTCTAAAATAAATAAATCTTTTATTGTAACGAGCCTAAATTGAACGAACCCTGGCCACACTGAGGATACCCCGGCTGAGAAAAACCTCGTTACAATTGGCGCCCGAGCAGGGACTCTGGAAAATACGTAACAAGCGAAGAAACCCAAACAACAATCCAATATGGTCAAAACAGGCTGGATTTACACACTGTCGAAGGAGGACTTTCAAAATTACCTGGATGAGTTTAGACTATATTCCTACAGGACCCCGAAGAAGTTTACAGGAGAGGCACTGTATGGTCAGTCAGCCTGAAGAAGGACCATATAATCCCCAAATGACTTGTCGATGGTGCCGACAGGAAGGCTGCTTTCAAAAGGAGTGCACTCACCCTTGGGTAATTTTCTGCTGGGATTGTGGCCAACAAAGTATCAGGACAATTGACTGCTGCCGCCAACGTAATTCACACGCTGAGAATCGTCATTTGCTCCTGTCCGTCGCAGGGCGACACCGAATTCTCGCTCACATCATCATTAACGGCGAACCCGGTTAGGGCCACCATTGACACCGGAGCATCTCGCAGTTTCGTCAGCGAAGCTTTGGCTGAAAGGGTTAGACATTTGGACAACACTAAAGTAATTTTTAGGGATCATCACCGTCACCACAGCCACCAACTAAATCAAAACCGCAAACTCCACAGTCAATCCAGCAGTCACGTTACTCACAGTCGGCTCAGCAGTCACAGTCGCCTCAGCCGTCACAGTCGCAACAGCCAGAAATCCCGCCGCCAAGAACCAAAGCAGTTTTTAGGAATCATCACTGTCGCCAGAGCCACCAACTTAATCAAAAGCTATCAAAGTCGCCACAGATGTCACAGTCGCTACAGATGTCACATTCGACACAGACGCCACAGCCGTCACAGTCGGCCAACTCGTCCTGGTTAAGCAACATCATCTGTCCAACGCACTGGAAGGATTCACCAGCAAGCTCGCACTGAAGTACGACGGGCAATACCAAGTGGTAGATTTCGTTTCACCCGTCATTGCAAAGCTGACGTTATGTGGCCAGACGAAGGAGCGTACCGCTCACTTGGGGGGACTTAAACAGTTCCACCAAAATTCCCCAACCGACACATGTGAAAGTACACATCGCAGGATCAGCCGACCACAGAGAAATCCACCAACAACAGGCCAGAAACATGTTCAGCTACACAGAGATGACAACAAAGTCTTGAAACAAGGTTCAACACAGGCAAGGAGACATAATGTTTCGACAACAACCTAAGCTATTGAAGCAACAACAACATCCTAGGACAGGCAGGGAAATCGGCCAACACAACGTGTAAGAACAATTAGAGAATTAGCAATAGAAGAATAAAGAGAACATTTTTACTAATGTTACAAAAAGAATAACCAAAGCCAAATCAAAATATGCAGTCCGTTTCTGTTCTCCCAGATGCTCAAGGTCCATTTCACCTTGAGAGCGACAAGTACGTGGCCATTATCCATCATAACCAAATGCGACTATGGGATAAAAGGGGAGAATTTATACGAAGTGAAGTGGCGTTGGTCCCAATCGGCAAATCACTGGTACTTAGCCGTTGTCAGCCACCCAGGAAGCCCCGACCGGGTGAAGATAATCATCTACGATTCACTGGCTACAGAGGGACGGGACCACGCCATCACCATATTTAAAGCGTATTGCATCTAGGAACTGCGCACGAACGGACACCAGTGGACGTGGCAGGAGCTCCAGAACCATTATCCTGGCCACCACGCCAACACCCTACAACAACAAAACCTCACAGACTGCGGAGGCAACCGAGAAAGTGATGACCTGCAAGATATCTGAGCTTGATTCGGTATGTGACGAAATGTCCCACGAAAGTTCAATGGGTAGGAGAAGGTTGTTAGCCCAGGAATAACGGACGCACGCAGCCCCTGAGATTGGTTTCCCCGAGCTGGTTTTCGGCGAGGATAACCCGCATAAAAACAACAACAACACGGCATGACGCATACGCAATGCAGACCTGATAGTGAACTGAGCGTAGAATCCTCTTTTTGCTGATCAAAAACAAAGAGTCATGCACGTCATGAGTTCACCTGAAGAGCGATTTTTGCGAACTCCATATTGCGATACTGATAAAAGAGCATTTGTATGCAGATAGTACATGAGTCTAATGCACAATTTTTTTTCATAAAAACTCTACCCCAGAATCGCGCTCGACCGCAGAACTTTTCAAAAAGTAAATCGAACACGAAAGGCGAAAATCTTTTGTTTACATTTTTTTGTTGCATGTGTTGTTGTTGTGCTAGTATAAAGAGGGGTAAATCTCCCAAAATATCCAGAGCTGTTTTAGCTCTACGGTAGAGTCGTTTTGAAGGGGAAACGAACAACTTGACAGCCAAAAAAAATCTAGGGCAGTTTTACGAAAAAAAATTAACATAAAACTAACGATAGATTCCATTACCTTCGATAGAACCGACAACAAAGCAATAGGGCGGCAGTTAGTAGATGGAGATTTATCACATTTTTCGGAGCAGGTTTTCGGCGAGGACAACCCGCAGAAAGAAGCTAAACGACGTATCCACCGGCGCAACCACCGACGCAGCCGATATAACAGCAGTAGTAGCAACAACAGCAGTAGTAGCAGCAACAGCAATAACAGCAGTAGCAGCCGAAACAGTACAACCAACAACAACGTAGCAGTGACAACAGTAGCGGAAACGACGAACGGAAGAGATTTGACCGTACGAATCTCGGAAAACGCCCCGGCAGCAACCAACACCAGCCGACACAAAAACAACAAAAGGCAACCCCTATATGAGAGGACGCAGCAAAAGATACCCCAACAGAGTGCAACCTCGAAGCCAACGGAGAGGTCGCCGCGGCAGATTGGTCCCAGGGCCTACGGGAAAAGATCGAGCAAGCAAAATCAAAAATTAAGACTAGAGGATGGCGAAGATTTAAGTTCTCCCACCAACAAGACAACATTTTGTTCACGGCCCTCGTGACCAATACCGGAATAGTCAGCGTTATCCGACGTGACCCGGAGGGGTGAGGTGTCAATTCAGCAGCAAATTCACTCCACACATTTATCTTTGTAAATATATATACTTACTTATTTTTGTTATGAAATAAATCCACATGGAAAAAAAATTATTACAAAAAGATCATTTTTACATCAACATTCATTAAATTTAAAATGCCGACGACGTCTCTGCTCAGACGCAGCGCGACTGCACTTCTACACTTTAGAAATGCGATTATGAGACTACGCCTCCATTTTTGGAACAGTGATCTTCAATCGGCAAACAATTATAAATATTGAGTAGCCGTGCCTCTACTGCAACCACCATAACGCAACGATACAAAAGTAACTCTACACGCATTCGGGAGCGCAGAAGCGTAGGCGGGCCCTATAATAAAATAAACACACACACAACAACGACATTCACCAAATACAACGCAAACACAAGCATAGAGATTATGATAATCAAAATTAATACTATTTCAATACTAAATCAATACTATTTACACACAACAACAAAACTATACTGCCGACATTAGCCTATGTATAACCCGTTGAAAACAGTAACCACAGTAGGCAAACGAATCCCTTACAACAACAAACATAAAGGGGTTTTCGTCAACATTTTTTGCAAACAACAATGCTGTTGAGTGCAAAGCCACAGTGAACAAATGAAATCCCATACAACAACAAACACAGGGGGGATTTTCGCCAACATTTCTTCAAAGAAAAAAAGAATAACAAAGGCAATAAAATATCAACAGCAACCTGGAGTTGTATATACAAGTTATCATGAGAAGCCCTCACATTCAACATTCACATAGGTTGGTTGCACCTAAGCAACCAAAATACTCTCCCCGAGCCCCTAAGTCAGCACATTCAACATCAACACAGGTTGCTGCACCTGAGCAACCAAATACACGAGCTGCTAAGTCAGCAAAGTAGAGCGGAAACATTGGCGGAGGAACAGCAGCGCAGCGCAAAGTGGTGGCTTAGGTTTAAGCTAGGTAATCCGTGTAAATTTAGTTTTAGCTCTCACTTCAAAGGGACAGCAACGAGCTGTAATAAATTGTTAAAGTAAATAGAAATAAAATCGTTTAATTTACACATAAGCGACAAAAATAAAAACAACAACAACACGGCATGACGCATACGCAATGCAGACCTGATAGTGAACTGAGCGTAGAATCCTCTTTTTGCTGATCAAAATACTTGGACATCGCAACTTTTTACAGCGAACTGAGCGTAGAATCAAAACACTTGGACAGAGAGACTCTTGGCAGCGAACTGAGCGTAAACTCCTCTTTTCACTGGTCAACAAACTTGGACATAGAAACTTCTGGCAGCGAACTGAGCGCAGAATCCTTTTTTCACTGGCCAAAATACTTGAACATAATGGCTCGGTTGACAGTGAAGTAAGCGTAGAATCCTT
The DNA here is from genome assembly GCA_947095585.1 of Nephrocerus scutellatus. Classification (NCBI taxonomy): domain Eukaryota; kingdom Metazoa; phylum Arthropoda; class Insecta; order Diptera; family Pipunculidae; genus Nephrocerus; species Nephrocerus scutellatus. Next base: position 63,083,776 of record OX352764.1, on the reverse strand, counting down.
GCTCACTGGTCAGATTATTCTTGCGCGGACGGATTACTTCGATCCCGCTGGACCAGGGCATCGAACCACAGGACACACTACTTTAAATTTCAGATTTAAGTCATCTAACCATATTATAATCATTTCCTTTTTTTTTGAAAGAAAAATAAATGTTTGAATTCAGAGTTCCAAAAAAAATAAATCTTTTATTGTAACGACCCTAAATTAAATGAACCCTGGTAACACTGAGTATACCCCGGCTGGGAAAAACCTCGTTACAAGGTCTTATGAAGTCCAAATATTTGCTCTCTCTTTTTGAAATTACACAAATATTTTCAGCCCCAATCACGAATGACTTAAATGGTTGACAGAATAGCCGAATTTATGAATTCACGCGAATCAATCAAGTAAGAATTGCATTCTTTTTACTTATAAACTCAATGGAAGCCGATAACTTTATATCATCAACAAATGAATGGATATCACAGGTTGTAGAAGAGAACAAGTCATATAATTATATATCAAGAACAGCGTAGACGACAAGGATGACCCTTGTGGCATGTGAATCTGATGATATACCGTTCAATACAACTTCTATATTACGGTTCCATAAATAATCATCATGCAATGAGTGAGGTGTGTTAGCTAAGCGCACTAAACTTATTAATAAGACAATCATGCCATTCTCTATCAAAAACCTTAGAAATATCCAAGGATACAACGCTTGATTCACCTAGATTTTCAATGCTTTGCTCCCAACAAAGAGTCATGCACGTCATGAGTTCACCTGAAGAGCGATTTTTGCGAACTCCATATTGCGATACTGATAAAAAAGCATTTGTATGCAGATAGTACATGAGTCTAATGTACAATTTTTTTTCATAAAAACTCTACCCCAGAATCGCGCTCGACCGCAGAACTTTTCAAAAAGTAAATCGAACACGAAAGGCGAAAATCTTTTGTTTACATTTTTTTGTTGTGTTGTGTTGTTGTTGTGCTAGTATAAAGAGGGGTAAATCTCCCAAAATATCCAGAGCTGTTTTAGCTCTACGGTAGAGTCGTTTTGAAGGGGAAACGAACAACTTGACAGCCAAAAAAAATCTAGGGCAGAGTTTTACGAAAAAAAAATTAACATAAAACTAACGATAGATTCCATTACCTTCGATAGAACCGACAACAAAGCAAAAGGGCGGCAGTTAGTAGATGGAGATTTATCACATTTTTCGGAACAGGTTGAATATTAGCTATTTTCCAAACTGACGGAAAACACCTGTCTTCATTGAGAGACGAAATAATTTGTTAAGCGGTTTCGCCAAAGTATGATGTAATCTTTTCAATAATAATGGCGGAATACCGTCGGGTCCAGTCGCTTTATTGGGGTCAAGTTCTTTAAGAATCTTAGAAACAACCCGTTTTTGGAAATAGATTTTAGAAATTCCTGAACCTACATTCGGAAGAATTGGAGGACTTTGGTTAGAGAGGCACTGTATGGTCAGCCAGCCTGAAGAAGGACCATATAATCCCCAAATGACTTGTCGATGGTGCCGACAGGAAGGCCGCTTTCAAAAGGAGTGCACTAACCCTTGGGTGATTTTCTGCTGGGAATGTGGCCAACAAAGTATCAGGACAATTGACTGCTGCCGCCAACGTAATTCACACGCTGAGTATCGTCATTTGCTCCTGTCCGTCGCAGGGCGACACCGAATTCTCGCTCGCATCATCATTAACGGCGAACCCGGTCAGGCCACCATTGACACCGGAGCATCTCGCAGTTTCGTCAGCGAAGCTTTGGCTGAAAGGGTTAGACATTTGGACAACACTAAAGTAATTTTTAGGGATCATCACCGTCGCCACAGCCACCAACTAAATCAAAACCGCAAACTCCACAGTCAATCCAGCAGTCACGTTACTCACAGTCGGCTCAGCAGTCACAGTCGCCTCAGTCGCAACAGCCAGAAATCCCGCCGCCAAGAACCAAAGCAATTTTTAGGAATCATCACTGTCGCCAGAGCCACCAACTTAATCAAAAGCTATCAAAGTCGCCACAGATGTCACAGTCGCAACAGATGTCACATTCGACACAGACGCCCCAGCCGTCACAGTCGGCCAATTCGTCCTGGTTAAGCAACATCATCTGTCCAACGCACTGGAAGGATTCAACAGCAAGCTCGCACTGAAGTACGACGGGAAATACCAAGTGGTAGATTTCGTTTCACCCGTCATTGCAAAGCTGACGTTATGTGGCCAGACGAAGGAGCGTACCGCTCACTTGGGGGGACTTAAACAGTTCCACCAAAATTCCCCAACCGACACATGTGAAAGTACACATCGCAGGATCAGCCGACCACAGAGAAATCCACCAACAACAGGCTACACAGAGATGATAACAAAGTCTTAAAACAAGGTTCAACACAGGCAAGGAGACATAATGTTTCGACAACAACCTAAGCTATTGAAGCAACAACAACATCCTAGGACAGACACAACGTGTAAGAACAATTAGAGAATTAGCAATAGAAGAATAAAGAGAACATTTTTACTAATGTTACAAAAAGAATAACCAAAGCCAAATCAAAATATGCAGTCCGTTTCTGTTCTCCCAGATGCTCAAGGTCCATTGCACCTTGAGAGCGACAAGTACGTGGCCATAACCCATCATAACCAAATGCGACGATGGGATAAGAGGGGAAAATTTATACGAAGTGAAGTGGCGTTGGTCCCAATCGGCAAATCACTGGTACTTAGCCGTTGTCAGCCACCCAGGAAGCCCCGACCGGGTGAAGATAATCATCTACGATTCACTGGCTACAGAGGGACGGGACCACGCCATCACCATATTGAAAGCGTATTGCATCTAGGAACTGCGCACGAACGGACACCCGTGGACGTGGCAGGAGCTCCACAACCATTATCCTGGCCACCACGCCAACACCCTACAACAACAAAACCTCACAGACTGCGGAGGCAGCCGAGAAAGTGATGACCTGCAAAATATCTGAGCTTGATTCGGTATGTGACGAAATGTCCCACGAAAGTTCAATGGGTAGGAGAAGGTTGTTAGCCAAGGAATAACGGACGCACGCAGCCCCTGAGATTGGTTTCCCCGAGCTGGTTTTCGGCGAGGATAACCCGCAGAAAAACGACGTATCCACCGGCGCAACCACCGACGCAGCCGAAGTAACAGCAGTAGTAGCAACAACAGCAGTAGTAGCAGCAACAGCAATAACAGCAGTAGCAGCCGAAACAGTACAACCAACGACAACGTAGCAGTGACAACAGTAGCGGAAACGACGAACGGAAGAGATTTGACCGTACGAATCTCGGAAAACGCCCCGGCAGCAACCAACACCAGCCGAAACAAAAACAACAAAAGGCAACCCCTATAGGAGAGGACGCAGCAAAAGATACCCCAACAGAGTGCAACCTCAAAGCCAACGGAGAGGTCACCGCGGCAGATTGGTCCCAGGGCCTACGGGAAAAGATCGAGCAAGCAAAATCAAAAATATAGACTAGAGGATGGCGAAGATTTAAGTTCTCCCACCAACAGGACAACATTTTGTTCACGGCCCTCGTGACCGAGACCGGAATAGTCAGCGTTATCCGACGTGACTCGGAGGGGTGAGGTGTCAATTCAGCAGCAAATTCACTCCACACATTTATCTTTGTAAATATATATACTTACTTATTTTTGTTATGAAATAAATCCACATGGAAAAAAAATTATTACAAAAAGATCATTTTTACATCAACATTCATTAAATTTAAAATGCCGACGACGTCTCTGCTCAGACGCAGCGCGACTGCACTTCTACACTTTAGAAATGCGATTATGAGACTACGCCTCCATTTTTGGAACAGTGATCTTCAATCGGCAAACAATTATTAATATTGAGTAGCCGTGCCTCTACAGCAACCACCATAACGCAACGACATAACAGTAACCACAGTAGGCAAACGAATCCCTTACAACAACAAACATAAAGGGATTTTCGTCATCATTTTTTGCAAACAACAATGCTGTTGAGTGCAAAGCCACAGTGAACAAATGAAATCCCATACAACAACAAACACAGGGGGGATTTTCGCCAACATTTCTTCAAAGAAAAAAAAGAATAACAAAGGCATTAAAATATCAACAGCAACCTGGAGTTGTATATACAAGTTATCATGAGAAGCCCTCACATTCAACATTTGCATAGGTTGGTTGCACCTAAGCAACCAAAATACTCTACACGAGCCCCTAAGTCAGCACATTCAACATCAACACAGGTTGCTGCACCTGAGCAACCAAATACACGAGCTGCTAAGTCAGCAAAGTAGAGCGGAAACATTGGCGGAGGAACAGCAGCGCAGCGCAAAGTGGTGGCGTAGGTTTAAGCTAGGTAATCCGTGTAAATTTAGTTTTAGCACTCACTTCAAAGGGACAGCAACGAGCTGTAATAAATTGTTAAAGTAAATAGAAATAAAAACGGCATGACGCATACGCAATGCAGACCTGATAGTGAACTGAGCGTAGAATCCTCTTTTTGCTGATCAAAATACTTGGACATCGCAACTTTTTACAGCGAACTGAGCGTAGAATCAAAACACTTGGACAGAGAGACTCTTGGCAGCGAACTGAGCGTAAACTCCTCTTTTCACTGGTCAACAAACTTGGACATAGAAACTTCTGGCAGCGAACTGAGCGCAGAATCCTTTTTTCACTGGCCAAAATACTTGAACATAACGGCTCGGTTGACAGTGAAGTAAGCGTAGAATCCTTGCTCACTGGTCAGATTATTCTTGCGCGGACGGATTACTTCGATCCCGCTGGACCAGGGCATCGAACAACAGGACACACTACTTTAAATTTCAGATTTAAGTCATCTAACCATATTATAATCATTTCCTTTCTTTTTTAAAGAAAAATAAATGTTTGAATTCAGAGTTCCAAAACAAATAAATCTTTTATTGTAACGACCCTAAATTAAACGAACCCTGGTAACACTGAGGATACCCCGGCTGGGAAAAACCTCGTTACAAGGTCTTATGAAGTCCAAATATTTGCTCGCTCTTTTTGAAATTACACAAATATTTTCAGCCCCAATCACGAATGACTTAAATGGTTGACAGAATAGCCGAATTTATGAATTCACGCGAATCAATCAAGTAAGAATTGCATTCTTTTTACTTATAAACTCAATGGAAGCCGATAACTTTATATCATCAACAAATGAATGGATATCACAGGTTGTAGAAGAGAACAAGTCATATAATTATATATCAAGAACAGCGTAGGCGACAAGTATGACCCTTGTGGCATGTGAATCTGATGATATACCGTTCAATACAACTTCTATATTACGGTTCCATAAATAATCATCATGCAATGAGTGAGGTGTGTTAGCTAAGCGCACTAAACTTATTAATAAGACAATCATGCCATTCTCTATCAAAAACCTTAGAAATATCCAAGGATACAACGCTTGATTCACCTATATTTTTAATGCTTTGCTCCCAACAAAGAGTCATGCACGTCACGAGTTCACCTGAAGAGCGATTTTTGCGAACTCCATATTGCGATACTGATAAAAGAGCATTTGTATGCAGATAGTACATGAGTCTAATGTACAATTTTTTTTCATAAAAACTCTACCCCAGAATAGCACTCGACCGCAGAACTTTTCAAAAAGAAAATCGAACACGAAAGGCGAAAATCTTTTGTTTACATTTTTTTGTTGCATGTGTTGTTGTTGTGCTAGTATAAAGAGGGGTAAATCTCCCAAAATATCCAGAGCTGTTTTAGCTCTACGGTAGAGTCGTTTTGAAGGGGAAACGAACAACTTGACAGCCAAAAAAAATCTAGGGCAGAGTTTTACGAAAAAAAAATTAACATAAAACTAACGATAGATTCCATTACCTTCGATAGAACCGACAACAAAGCAATAGGGCGGCAGTTAGTAGATGGAGATTTATCACATTTTTCGGAACAGGTTGAATATTAGCTATTTTCCAAACTGACGGAAAACACCTGTCTTCATTGAGAGACGAAATAATTTGTTAAGCGGTTTCGCCAAAGTATGATGTAATCTTTTCAATAATAATGGCGGAATACCGTCGGGTCCAGTCGCTTTATTGGGGTCAAGTTCTTTAAGAATCTTAGAAACAACCCGTTTTTGGAAATAGATTTTAGAAATTCCTGAACCTACATTCGGAAGAATTGGAGGACTTTGGTTAGAGAGGCACTGTATGGTCAGCCAGCCTGAAGAAGGACCATATAATCCCCAAATGACTTGTCGATGGTGCCGACAGGAAGGCCGCTTTCAAAAGGAGTGCACTAACCCTTGGGTGATTTTCTGCTGGGAATGTGGCCAACAAAGTATCAGGACAATTGACTGCTGCCGCCAACGTAATTCACACGCTGAGTATCGTCATTTGCTCCTGTCCGTCGCAGGGCGACACCGAATTCTCGCTCGCATCATCATTAACGGCGAACCCGGTCAGGCCACCATTGACACCGGAGCATCTCGCAGTTTCGTCAGCGAAGCTTTGGCTGAAAGGGTTAGACATTTGGACAACACTAAAGTAATTTTTAGGGATCATCACCGTCGCCACAGCCACCAACTAAATCAAAACCGCAAACTCCACAGTCAATCCAGCAGTCACGTTACTCACAGTCGGCTCAGCAGTCACAGTCGCCTCAGTCGCAACAGCCAGAAATCCCGCCGCCAAGAACCAAAGCAATTTTTAGGAATCATCACTGTCGCCAGAGCCACCAGCGAACTGAGCGTAAACTCCTCTTTTCACTGGTCAACAAACTTGGACATAGAAACTTCTGGCAGCGAACTGAGCGCAGAATCCTTTTTTCACTGGCCAAAATACTTGAACATAACGGCTCGGTTGACAGTGAAGTAAGCGTAGAATCCTTGCTCACTGGTCAGATTATTCTTGCGCGGACGGATTACTTCGATCCCGCTGGACCAGGGCATCGAACAACAGGACACACTACTTTAAATTTCAGATTTAAGTCATCTAACCATATTATAATCATTTCCTTTCTTTTTTAAAGAAAAATAAATGTTTGAATTCAGAGTTCCAAAACAAATAAATCTTTTATTGTAACGACCCTAAATTAAACGAACCCTGGTAACACTGAGGATACCCCGGCTGGGAAAAACCTCGTTACAAGGTCTTATGAAGTCCAAATATTTGCTCGCTCTTTTTGAAATTACACAAATATTTTCAGCCCCAATCACGAATGACTTAAATGGTTGACAGAATAGCCGAATTTATGAATTTACGCGAATCAATCAAGTAAGAATTGCATTCTTTTTACTTATAAACTCAATGGAAGCCGATAACTTTATATCATCAACAAATGAATGGATATCACAGGTTGTAGAAGAGAACAAGTCATATAATTATATATCAAGAACAGCGTAGGCGACAAGTATGACCCTTGTGGCATGTGAATCTGATGATATACCGTTCAATACAACTTCTATATTACGGTTCCATAAATAATCATCATGCAATGAGTGAGGTGTGTTAGCTAAGCGCACTAAACTTATTAATAAGACAATCATGCCATTCTCTATCAAAAACCTTAGAAATATCCAAGGATACAACGCTTGATTCACCTATATTTTTAATGCTTTGCTCCCAACAAAGAGTCATGCACGTCACGAGTTCACCTGAAGAGCGATTTTTGCGAACTCCATATTGCGATACTGATAAAAGAGCATTTGTATGCAGATAGTACATGAGTCTAATGTACAATTTTTTTTCATAAAAACTCTACCCCAGAATAGCACTCGACCGCAGAACTTTTCAAAAAGAAAATCGAACACGAAAGGCGAAAATCTTTTGTTTACATTTTTTTGTTGCATGTGTTGTTGTTGTGCTAGTATAAAGAGGGGTAAATCTCCCAAAATATCCAGAGCTGTTTTAGCTCTACGGTAGAGTCGTTTTGAAGGGGAAACGAACAACTTGACAGCCAAAAAAAATCTAGGGCAGAGTTTTACGAAAAAAAAATTAACATAAAACTAACGATAGATTCCATTACCTTCGATAGAACCGACAACAAAGCAATAGGGCTGCAGTTAGTAGATGGAGATTTATCACATTTTTCGGAACAGGTTGAATATTAGCTATTTTCCAAACTGACGGAAAACACCTGTCTTCATTGAGAGACGAAATAATTTGTTTAGCGGTTTCGCCAAAGTATGATGTAATCTTTTCAATAATAATGGCGGAATACCGTCGGGTCCAGTCGCTTTAAGAATCTTAGAAACAACCAGTTCTCGGAAATAGATTTTAGAAATTCCTGAACCTACATTCGGAAGAATTGGAGGACTTTGGTTAGATAATGGAAGCGTAGACGCACAAACAAAATGCGAAGCTAAGATATTGGCTTTCTGAATACCAGTTTTATAAAGAATACCATAATGGAATAAAGAACCAACTTTTAACCAGGGCAGCAAAACGACCAAAGCTTCGATCTGAATCTAAAAAATTTCGCATTCCCGAATCACTTGGTCATTTATTATTTTGGGCCTGTTTATTATGTCGTTTGCTCTGTTTCTGGCTATTCTAAGCTAAGGTTCTAAGGTTTTCTTCGAAAGGGCAATTAACGTAGTCCAAATGGGCATGGGACTGCTAACCTGAATTTTTATTAAACCACTTATTCTTACAAACTATGCTTTTCTTAAAGGAGTAAGGAATGCAATTTTTCATTCCTGGCAAAATGGTGGAAGTGATAAGTTGAGATGTTTTATCAGCATTATTGTTGGAAAAGCAGGTTGACTAATCAAATACGCTATAAAATTTATTCAGGAGCTCCATGTTAGCATTTTCTAATTGCCAGAGTAGCCTTTGACTCTTTGCTCTTTGGCTATTACCAGAACTTGGTCGGAAAGTCCTAATGGAGCAGATTGACCAGTAGTATCGGGATACCTAGTTGGCTTATCGGCGAGTTTGGTAAGAAGATTAATATTTGAAAATAGTTCTGCGGTTTCACCTGTTCGACCTCTACCATTCGAAAAGGTCATTGTGGACATTGAAATCACCCAAGACTACCAATTACGATGTTGGTGAGTACTGACGAATCTTATCGTCTCCGATAAATAGTCAAATTCATTTCTAGTGTCATCAGGTGATAAATTAGGACTACGATATAGGGAAGAAATAAACATGGAAAGGTTTGAAATTTCAATTTCAATCCAGGCACACTAAATTAGATATCATCAAGGAACGAAGAGAAAACCCCATTGATGTGGAATCAAATAGTCGACACGGGAATCCTTCGGATATTGAAAATCGTTTGGGGTACCCATATAAGAAACCTGAGTGTCACTTAAACTAAGAAAGTCAGGCTTCTTCGCGTCAAGATGGGATAAGACCGAGTTAAAATTTCCTTTGAAGCCACAAATATTTGTAAATGAATTTCAAAATTAGAATTAATTTCACAATGTAAAATTATCGAACCCGTCGAAATGGAAATTAAAAACGTAAAATTAGATTTATATAACTAGAAATATATAACCCAATAAACTAAAAATAAGATAATATTAAAATTTTTTTTAAATGTTTTTATTAAAACATAACTAGTCTCCTAAAATTGAGAAAATAAAACAGGTGATAGATCTGGAGCGTAAAAATATCCACAAAGCCATCTGGGTATCTCCTGATGGAGCCACTCGCAACCAGATACACCACGTGTTTATAGACCACCGCCACAACCCGAACCTGATGACGGTAAGAACGTACCGAGGTGCCAACGTCGACTCAGAGCACTATCTTGTTGGTATGGTGCTCCGAGCGCGAATTGCATCATCACGAAAGACTGCATCCGCGAATCAGATTCGAGTCAGAATCAGATTCGAGTCGCAACGAAGAGACCAGAAACAACTACGGTCAAGCGTTAGGGCTCAGCCTAAATGCTGGGAGAGTAAGTCCTGGGGCTGAGATGTCAGGCGTAGAAGAGAAATGGACACGCCTTAAAAATACTGTCACCTGTGTATATTAAAGGTTAAAACGCCATTCATAAAACACTGCGGCTAGCAGCACTCGACGACGACACTTTCACAACTATTCACCTATGAATTGCCGCTCAATAATTTGCCGCTCTGCCGCTCTATCGCTTGCCGCTCAGTGCGTGGGCTTAGCCTAAGAAAGAATGCTGAAAAAACGAAAATTATTTCTTATGACAGAAATGAACATATTATTTGAATAATCAAGAAATTGAATATCTAAAGGAATATATTCATATAGCTGATCAATTAATAACACTGGAAAACCGACAAGACACAAAAATTAATACGTGAATAGCCAAAGAATGGAATCAATTATCGAAGCAAAAAAATATCTTAAGAGTCAAAGGACCCTTAAAGCGAACACCCACCTTGCAAAGTCGGACATATGGAACGCAAACATATGGAGTTTCACAACGAAATCAACAAATAACCTACAAACAGCTCAGATAACAATGTAAAGATGTTTTTTAAAAGTTTAAAGAAGGCAGAAAATCAGAAACGAATACTAAGAGAAAGAACAATTTCTAAAGACGTAATTCAAAATGCTTGTATCGAGTTTTGTTTTGTTTTCCATATATTTTATTTTTCAGCGAAGACTTCATGCGTTTACAACGTCGGTATATTTAAGCTATTTTCTACAATACTACTAATACTACATACGTGGAAAAGGAGCGGGAGGGGGTTTAACGGGGTGCTGGTCGGAAAGCGTGTCCGTGTCAGTCAGTGCCCCCGCGAGTGTGCGAACTGAAGTGAACTGAAATGAGTGAACCCACTCAGTCACTTATGCCGAGAAAATTCGGACTTCGGTACGAATAGTGCAGCCCGCTTCACAAGTCAAAGTGAATATAAATCAGTGAATATAGATCAGTCAGGGCTCATGCAGTCGCACACGGTGGAATGGTGCTTGGGTGGAACGGTATGGTGAGTACGGTACGGTACGGTAAGTAGCAAGGCAGAGTGAATATCAATCAGTCAGTGCTTTTGCAATTTACCAGGAATTCCCCTAGCAAATGGTTCGTACAGAACCTCAAGACGTTACTCCGGTCGCAGTCCCCATGTCATTACTTTAATACCAAAACCTGTTAGGAATTATATGATGATTTACAATCAGAAATTGCAGTAGGTACTTGTATGGCGACATGTGGACCAGTGCTTGCACTTTACAGTATATGGGGTATTATGTATTGACTGCTGTATTCCCACGTGCATATACGTCACTTCGACTGCATGGTCAAGTGTGTTGTACTTGATTACCTGCTTGTCGACGTCGGCTGCATTTTGTGTATGCCGTACGGTACGGTAACACTGAAATCGTTCGTACCTGTTCACAACAAGTGTATGGCAATTCGAGAGAGCTAGTTGGGACAGCCTTTGGGAAATGGCTACAGTTCTGTAATACGAACCAGAAAATGAAATATCTTTTTACATGCCACCTCTTCATGATTTAAACCCCAAAACTCGCGATTCGCATGAAATTCGGAATGTAGGACTAAGATGCGACTGCAAGACTTCTTCCTATGGAAATTCTGGGATATATCATTATTGTCTGGAATTTCTGGAACAAAGTAATTTCTCAAGCGATTCGCATGAAAATCGGAATATAGGAATAAGATGCGACTATAAGATTTCTTCCTATGGAAATTCTGGAATATGATCATTATTGTCTGGAATTTCTGGAACAAAGTAATTTCTCAAGCGATCCGCATGAAATTCGGAATGTAGGACTAAGATGTGACTATAAGATTTCTTCCTACGGAAATTCTGGAATATGATCATTATTGTCTGCAATTTCTGGAACAAAGCAATTTCTCAAACGATTCGCATGAAATTCGGAATGTAGGATTAAGATGCGACTATAAGATTTCTTCCTATGGAAATTCTGGAATATAATCATTATTGTCTGGAATATCTTGAGCAAAGTAATCTTTCAAGCGATTCGCATGAAATTCGGAATGTAGGACTAAGATGTGACTATAAGATTTCTTCCTATGGAAATTTTGGAATATGGTCATTATTGTCTGGAATTTCTGGATCAAAGCAATTTCTCAAGCGATTCGCATGAAATTCGGAATGTAGGACTAAGATGTGACTATAAGATTTCTTCCTACGGAAATTCTGGAATATGATCATTATTGTCTGGAATTTCTGGAACTTCATCTGGAATTTCAAGCGATTCGCATGAAATTCGGAATGTAGGACTAAGATGCGACTATAAGATTTCTTCCTACGGAAATTCTGGATTATGATCATTATTGTCTGGAATTTCTGGAACAAAGCAATTTCTCAAGCGATTCGCATGAAATTCGGAGTGTAGGACTAAGATGCGACTATAAGATTTCTTCCTATGAAAATTCTGGGATATATCAATATTGTCTCGAATTTCTGGAACAAAGCAATTTCTCAAGCGATCCGCATGAAATTCGGAATGCAGGACTAAGATGTGACTATAAGATTTCTTCCTATGGAAATTCTGGGATATATCAATATTGTCTCGAATTTCTGGAACAAAGTAATTTCTCAAGCGAATCGCATGAAAATCGGAATGTAGGATTAAGATGCGACTATAAGATTTCTTCCTATGGAAATTCTGGAATATAATAATTATTGTCTGGAATATCTGGAAGTAATTTTTCAAGCGATTCGCATGAAATTCGGAATGTAGGACTAAGATGTGACTATAAGATTTCTTCTTATGGAAATTTTGGAATATGATCATTATTGTCTGGAATTTCTGGATCAAAGCAATTTCGCAAGCGATTCGCATGAAATTCGGAATGTAGGACTAAGATGTGCCTATAAGATTTCTTCCTACGGAAATTCTGGAATATGATCATTATTGTCTGGAATTTCTGGAACTTCATCTGGAATTTCAAGCGATTCGCATGAAAATCGGAATATAGGACTAAGATGTGACTATAAGATTTCTTCCTATGGAAATTCTGGAATATGATCATTATTGTCTGGAATTTCTGGAGCAAACCAATTTCTCAAGCGATTCGCATGAAATTCGGAATGTAGGACTAAGATGCGACTATAAGATTTCTTCCTACGGAAGTTCTGGAATATGATCATTATTGTCTGGAATTTCTGGAACAAAGCAATTTCTCAAGCGATTCGCATGAAATTCGGAATGTAGGACTAAGATGTGACTATAAGATTTCTTCCTATGGAAATTCTGGGATATATCATTATTGTCTGGAATTTCTGGAACAAAGTAATTTCTCAAGCGATTCGCATGTAAATCGGAATATAGGAATAAGATGCGACTATAAGATTTCTTCCTACGGAAATTCTGGAATATGATCATTGTTGTCTGGAATATTTGGAACAAAGCAATTTCTCAAGCGATTCGCATGAAATTTGGAATGTAGGACTAAGATGTGACTAAAAGATTTCTTCCTATGGAAATTCTTGAATATGATCATTATTGTCTGGAATTTCTGGAGCAAAACAATTTCTCAAGCGATTCGCATGAAATTCGGAATGTAGGACTAAGATGCGACTGCAAGATGTTCGGAATGTAGGATTAAGATGCGACTATAAGATTTCTTCCTATGGAAATTCTTGAATATAATCATTATTGTCTGGAATATCTGGAGCAAAGTATTTTTTCAAGCGATTCGCATGAAATTCGGAATGTAGGACTAAGATGTGACTATAAGATTTCTTCCTACGGAAATTCTGGAATATGATCATTGTTGTCTGGAACATTTGGAACAAAGCAATTTCTCAAGCGATTCGCATGAAATTTGGAATGTAGGACTAAGATGTGACTAAAAGATTTCTTCCTATGGAAATTCTTGAATATGATCATTATTGTCTGGAATTTCTGGAGCAAAACAATTTCTCAAGCGATTCGCATGAAATTCGGAATGTAGGACTTGCGACTGCAAGACTTCTTCCTATGGAAATTCTGGGATATGATCATTATGGTCTGGAATTTCTGGAACAAAGCAATATCTCAAGCGATTCCCATGAAATTCGGAATGTAGGTCTAAGATGCAACTATAACACTTGTTCCTATGGAAATTTTGGAATATGATCATTATTGTCTGGAATTTCTGGATCAAAGCAATTTCTGAAGCGATTCGCATGAAATTCGGAATGTAGGACTAAGATGTAACTATAAGATTTCTTCCTACGGAAATTCTGGAATATGATCATTATTGTCTGGAATTTCTGGAACTTCATCTGGAATTTCAAGCGATTCGCATGAAAATCGGAATATAGGACTAAGATGTGACTAAAAGATTTCTTCCTATGGAAATTCTTGAATATGATCATTATTGTCTGGAATTTCTGGAGCAAACCAATTTCTCAAGCGATTCGCATCAAATTCTGGGATATATCATTATTGTCTGGAATTTCTGGAACAAAGTAATTTCTCAAGCTATTCGCATGAAAATCGGAATATAGGAATAAGATGCGACTATAAGATTTCTTCTTATGGAAATTCTGGAATATGATCATTATTGTCTGGAATTTCTGGAGCAAAGCAATTTCTCAAGCGATTCGCATGAAATCCGGAATGTAGGACTAAGATGTGACTATAAGATTTCTTCCTACGGAAATTCTGGAATATGATCATTATTGTCTGGAATTTCTGGAACAAAGCAATTTCTCAAGCGATTCGCATGAAATTCGGAATATAGGACTAAGATGCGACTATAAGATTTCTTCCTATGGAAATTCTAGAATATAATCATTATTGTCTGGAATATCTTGAGCAAAGTAATCTTTCAAGCGATTCGCATGAAATTCGGAATGTAGGACTAAGATGTGACTATAAGATTTCTTCCTACGGAAATTCTGGAATATGATCATTATTGTCTGGAATATTTGGAACAAAGCAATTTCTCAAGCGATTCGCATGAAATTTGGAATGTAGGACTAAGATGTGACTAAAAGATTTCTTCCTATGGAAATTCTTGAATATGATCATTATTGTCTGGAATTTCTGGAGCAAAACAATTTCTCAAGCGATTCGCATGAAATTCGGAATATAGGACTAAGATGCGACTGCAAGACTTCTTCCTATGGAAATTCTGGGATATGATCATTATGGTCTGGAATTTCTGGAACAAGGCATTATCTAAAGCGATTCCCATGAAATTCGGAATGTAGGACTAAGATGCAACTATAACACTTGTTCCTATGGAAATTCTGGAATATGATCATTATGGTCTGGAATTTCTGGAACAAAGCAATTTCTCAAGCGATCCGCATGAAATTCTGAATGTAGGACTAAGATGTGACTATAAGATTTCTTCCTACGGAAATTCTGGAATATGATCATTATTGTCTGGAATTTCTGCAACAAAGCAATTTCTCAAACGATTCGCATGAAATTCGGAATGTAGGACTAAGATGCGACTATAAGATTTCTTCCTATGGAAATTCTGGAATATAATCATTATTGTCTGGAATATCTGGAGCAAAGTAATTTTTCAAGCGATTCGCATGAAATTCGGAATGTAGGACTAAGATGTGACTATAAGATTTCTTCCTACGGAAATTCTGGAATATGATCATTGTTGTCTGGAATTTCTGGAACAAAGCAATATCTAAAGCGATTCCCATGAAATTCGTAATGTAGGACTAAGATGCAACTATAACACTTGTTCCTATGGAAATTCTGGAATATGATCATTATGGTCTGGAATTTCTGGAACAAAGCAATTTCTCAAGCGATTCGCATGAAATTCGGAATGTAGGACTAAGATGCGACTATAACACTTGTTCCTGTGGAAATTCTGGAATATGATCATTATGGTCTGGAATTTCTAGAACAAATTAATATCTTAAGCGGTTCACATGAAATTCGGAATGTAGTACTAAGATGCGATTAAAAGACTTCTTCCTATGGAAATTCTGGAATATGATCATTATGGTCTTGAATTTCGGGAACTAAGCAATTTCTCAAGCGACTCGTGCCTTTTAATTTAATCGTAATATTGGCCACAACGTCAAAGAATTTCACTCCAATCGCGCGTAAAGATTACACGCACATATTTGTTTAACAGCTCTTACTTCTCCTACTTCTATCGACGCAACTGCATTACTATGTTTATTATTTATTCTGTTGTATGTGATGTGATTGATGATCATGTATGTGGTTTCAATAACATACAATCAACCTCATAGTTTGAGCAGAACGAAACAAACATATGCAGTTGTAGGCTGCGGTCAAAAATTCAGCCGCTGCACAGTTTATGCTGCATGTTTGTCAAAAATTCACTTCTCCTGCCAATGCAGTAAAGAAAAATCGACTGCGCAGTTTACGCAACCACTTTAAATTTGATGCAAATAGCAAAATGTTAATGTCAAATTGTCGCCCTACAAGCAGACTGTAAGTCGGTTTAAAATGTAGCCACAATTTCGTGCATTACGTGCAGTCGGTGACTGCCTGCCAAATTTTTTGTGCAGCACAAGCTGCGTAACTCCTTAATTCTTTACCGCAGCCGTAGTGATAGTATAGTCTCTGTTAATTTTCTATCAGTGCTCTGCTCTGCTCGTTCTCTCAGCATTGCATAAAATTATACAGTGCTCTCGTGTTTGGTCGATTAACAGAAAAAAAAAATACAACTATAAGTTACAAAAAAAGAGGCAGATAGCAATGACAAACTGCAAGCTTCCTTGCTACTATTTTCATTTCTTTTGGCTTGTTTTTCTTTAATCACTCCAACTTTACTAAGAGTTAATAACTCTTTCATAATATTACATAATAAAAAGAGAACCAGATAAAACGAAATTAATGGCGAATATTGCGTCTTTACGTTTCAAAGCGAAAAAAATTTTGATGCATACTTCTATTTCCATGCCATACCACTTCCCCAACAACTCAATCACCCTCTCTCTCTCTACGGCTAATATGTGTATGTGTAGTACTAGTAATTGTATTGAAACTCGAAAGTCCCCTTCGGTGCTCTGCTTACTCGTTCTCTTAGCCTTGCAGTTGCATCTTGCAGCCCATACGGTTGCATGAAAAAGGTTCGTGTTGGTTCTCTGCTTGCTTTCTTTCAGCTTTTCTTAAATAATTTATAAATTACAAAATTTGAATTTGAATTGATATGGCCTCAGGTTAGAGAATTTACATGGAAGATTACTAGATTATAAGTTAGTTTTTTTTAACAAAATTAAAGCCTGCGTCTCGTAAAACCGTTTGATGCTTTTGCATTGCGTAAAAAAAAATAAACGTATCCGTCTAAATGCATCTTGTATTTATTTGCATGTATATCGAGTGTATCTGAATTAGTTGTTAAATTTAACAGGGCTCCAACAAATAAAAAGGTCGATTAAAATTAATTTTTCGCGTGCTGTTTTCTTTTCTTTCATCCCGGACAGACGTTGTCACGCTCAAAACCCACGGCCGTGTCTTCGACACAGCCTACCCTGCTTAGCACAGCGTGGGCGTTAGGATATTAGGGAGAGGAAAAGATGAGATGTATATGCAAGCGTGTCTTAAACGACTGCAGATTATACAAATGCGGAAACACAGAATCAGGCAATTCATTCCACATAGCTATCGTGCTGCTAAAGAAGGAGAAGGAATCTCTGAATTGGTTAGTACGTCCGAAGATAGGCTCAATGGTGGACCCGTGACCCCGAGCAGGAAACATTTCTACGATGTTCAAGCGATTCGATTGTTTTCGTGATATATACGTCACCAATAAGTTTTAACGCGCGGTTCTGAACTCTGTCTAGTTGATGCAATGTGGTCTTGGGGAAACCTGCCCAGACAATACAGTTGTATTCAAGTTTAGGGCGAACATACGCCTTGTAAAAGTAGCCAGATCTGAAGGAGTGAAGTACATCTTGCACCGTTTTAGGAAACCTAAACATCTCGCAGCATTTTTGGCGATAGCAAATATGTGGTCGTTCCAACGAAGCTCGTTGTTGACGCACATACCGAGAATTGAGAGTTTTTCAGTTTCTTTGATGCAAGATCCATTCATGAATAAAGCTTGGGGGTTTATGTTACGCTTAGACGACAGAAGACAGCATTGGGTTTTAGAAGCGTTTAATTCAACTCTATTATGTAGTCCCCAACTTGTTATGCTGTCAAGGTCAGAATTTAACGTGCTTTACATACGTTGTTTTTCAAGTTCCACTTGTGACGAAGAGGGGCGTGCAGAAAGCGTAAAGTCATATGAAACGCTAAGAGTACTGCCGTCAGCGAAAGAATGGATTGGATTAGATGTGGTGGATAGGAGATCATTAATGAAAATCAGAAAGAGTGTCGGAGATAAAACAGAGCCTAGAGGAACACCGGTGTTTATGAGGTCAACATTGTATTTGAATCGTTACAATACGACCTGGATTGAACGGTCAGAAAGGTAGTAAGTAGTCCAATCGAGCAGGGTGTTATTAATTCCATAAGCATTCCTTTTCGACAAAAGAGCTTGATGCCAGACTCTGTCAAATGCCTTGGAAATATCGAGTGCAACAACTTTACTTTCACGAAATTTGTGAATAGACTGGTTCCACTTTTCAGTGAGATAAGCCATCACGTGACCTGTAGAACGTTACTACGAAAACCATACTGCTGGTCACTAAGGATTTCACGTGTTTCAAGGTATTGCATAAGCTTACGATTGATCAGGGTTTCCATGACCTCGCAGAGTATAGATGTTAGCACAATGGGTCGGTACGAGGAAAGAGATGACGTTTCGCCTTTTTTAGGAACAGGCTGGATAAAGGTTGTTTTCCAATTCCTTGGGACGACTCAACAAGAATAAGAGAAATGGAAAAGTCTGCGCAGTGGTAATGCCAACGTTGAAGAACACATCCTCAAAACTATAGCGGGAATGCCATCAGGCCCAGCAGATTATGAATGTTAAGGTCATTTAAAACCCTAGCCACTTGACGAGTACGAAAGTAAATCTGTCCCATAGAGGATTCAACTCTTACAAGTACAGGCGGCGACAACGCGCTATCTGGCAGCGTAGAGCTAGCTGCGAAATGTACAGCAAGCAGATTGGCCTTGTCCAAAGAGCTGACAGTTGGAATGTCATTGTAAATGAGAGTTGGAATTGAAGACGAGCCAGTATTTTTGATTCGTTTCACGAATGACCAAAAAGTTTTTTGTCTCAGTTTTTGGTCATAGTCGAATTTTGCGCGTTTAAGGTTGCAATCATTTTTATTTAACCGAAAGCATACCTCACGGTTCCTAGTAGCCTGTTTGCAGCTTAAATCATACCAAGCATTTTCCTTCGGTTTGAGTTTTCGAGTCCTTTGTCATTATATCCTCAACTTGATCGTTGGTTGAGATGTATTGCAACTTAATTTCCTTGTTGGCTACAGCTTCTCGAATGAAATTGTATTTCACTTCGATATGTTTTTTTCGTTTGTGTTCTCGTGGCTCTTCTGCCACCTTGATGCACAACCGAATACATATCTTCTAATATTGTTGTTGATGATGTACAACGATGACCAAGTTCATTCAATAAACATCGTAACCATTTGGCTTCACAAATGCGATTTACTAATGCCAAATATTCAGCTTCAGTTGACGAAGGACTGACAGTCGGTTGCTTTTGTGATAGCCAACTTACTTTATTGCCATTGTAACGGAGTTTTCCAGTCGGGGTAATCCTCAGTGTGATCAGGGCTCTGTTTATATTCGGTCGTTACAATAATAAAATTTGTTTGTTAAGGTTCTCGGAATTTTCTTTATTTTGTTAATATTCAATTAGATATTTATTCAATTTCATTTAAAATTGATGATGTTTGTAGCTCCTTGAGGCGTGTAGCGATGGGTTTCTAGCGACACCTCCTTGGCAGCGCGTGATGTCGTGGCGATCTGTTGTCTAGCGATGCCTCCTTGGCAGCGCGTGATGTCGTGGTTTTATGTTGTTTTCCTATGGCGAAGAGATAAGGAAATTAAGTTTATTTTATATAAAGTTTGATATAATATTTTCGATAGCGGATAATTTCACAGCGTTTAGCTCCTGCGGTAACGGCAAAGTAAGTACTCTTCAACCGTTAATTTAAGGATTCAGTCAGCGTCGCAGCGTATAGCTTCTGCGGTAACGGCAAGGTAAGTACTCTTCAACCGTTAATTTGAGGACTCAGTCAGCTTCTGTGGTAATGGGGAAAGTACTCTTTAACCATTAATCTTAGGGATTCAGTCAGCGTCGCAGCGTTCAGCTTCTGCGGTAATGGCAAGGTAAGTACTCTTTAACCATTTATCTTAGGTATTCAGTTAGCGTCGCAGCGTTCAGCTTCTGTGGTAATGGCAAGGTAAGTACTCTTTAACCATTAATTTGGGGACTTCGTGAGCGCCACAGCGTTTAGCTTCAGCGTAGTTGATTCCAAAAGGAAAAGACTGCCCTTCTGTTGAGCGGCGTGCTCCTTTGATACTTTTCCGTTGCTATAAACTATTGGGAAGCCGTTGTTGCAATACAGCGTGGTTTTCCGTTTGTTCGTCGTTGTCCTTGTGTTTTGTTGTTGTTTTATTTGATTTTCCTAATACAGTCTGATGCATACTGCCATATGTTGGTGGCAATATACATGATTGACGTATTTTTGCATACATGTTTCCATTTGGTAGTAAACATTTGAAATATGCATGTTCTTATTGTAATATACATGTTTTCATTTATTACAATATACATGTTTTGTCTTTTGGCAATATACATGTAATATACATGTTTTCATTTTTTGGATCTTTCTTTGCTTATCTCTGCTGACGTCATTTGCACATTCGGTTTTGAAAACGGTTTTGTGTTTCGAAGAGTTTCGACCTCATCAACCGTTTGTCTGATGTTTATGTTCATAGAATTCTAATCAATGCGTATGAGTCCTCTGCAGCCTGATTGTGAGTCCATCTCGCAGCATTTTTGGCGATAGCAAATATGTGGTCGTTCCAACGAAGCTCGTTGTTGACGCACATACCGAGAATTGAGAGTTTTTCAGTTTCTTTGATGCAAGATCCATTCATGAATAAAGCTTGGGGGTTTATGTTACGCTTAGACGACAGAAGACAGCATTGGGTTTTAGAAGCGTTTAATTCAACTCTATTATGTAGTCCCCAACTTGTTATGCTGTCAAGGTCAGAATTTAACGTGCTTAACATACGTTGTTTTTCAAATTCCACTTGTGACGAAGAGGGGCGTGCAGAAAGCATAAAGTCATATGAAACGCTAAGAGTACTGCCGTCAGCGAAAGAATGGATTGGATTAGATGTGGTGGATTGGAGATCATTAATGAAAATCAGAAAGAGTGTCGGAGATAAAACAGAGCCTAGAGGAACACCGGTCTTTATGAGGTCAACATTGTATTTTAATCGTTACAATACGACCTGGATTAAACGGTCAGAAAGGTAGTAAGTAGTCCAATCGAGCAAGGTGTTATTAATTCCATAAGCATTCCTTTTCGACAAAAGAGCTTGATGCCAGACTCTGTCAAATGCCTTGGAAATATCTAGTGCAACAACTTTACTTTCACGAAATTTGTGAATAGACTGGTTCCACTTTTCAGTGAGATAAGCCATCACGTGACCTGTAGAACGTTACTACGAAAACCATACTGCTGGTCACTAAGGATTTCACGTGTTTCAAGGTATTGCATAAGCTTACGATTGATCAGGGTTTCCATGACCTCGCAGAGTATAGATGTTAGCACAATGGGTCGGTACGAGGAAAGAGATGACGTTTCGCCTTTTTTAGGAACAGGCTGGATAAAGGTTGTTTTCCAATTCCTTGGGACGACTCAACAAGAATAAGAGAAATGGAAAAGTCTGCGCAGTGGTAATGCCAACGTTGAAGAACACATCCTCAAAACTATAGCGGGAATGCCATCAGGCCCAGCAGATTATGAATGTTAAGGTCATTTAAAACCCTAGCCACTTGACGAGTACGAAAGTAAATCTGTCCCATAGAGGATTCAACTCTTACAAGTACAGGCGGCGACAACGCGCTATCTGGCAGCGCAGAGCTAGCTGCGAAATGTACAGCAAGCAGATTGGCCTTGTCCAAAGAGCTGACAGTTGGAATGTCATTGTAAATGAGAGTTGGAATTGAAGACGAGCCAGTATTTTTGATTCGTTTCACGAATGACCAAAAAGTTTTTTTTGTCTCAGTTTTTGGTCATAGTCGAATTTTGCGCGTTTAAGGTTGCAATGATTTCTTCAACCGTTAATTTAAGGATTCAGTCAGCGTCGCAGCATATAGCTTCTGCGGTAACGGCAAGGTAAGTCTTCAACCGTTAATTTGAGGACTCAGTCAGCTTCTGTGGTAATGGGGAAAGTACTCTTTAACCATTAATCTTAGGGATTCAGTCAGCGTCGCAGCGTTCAGCTTCTGCGGTAATGGCAAGGAAAGTACTCTTTAACCATTTATCTTAGGTATTCAGTTAGCGTCGCAGCGTTCAGCTTCTGTGGTAATGGCAAGGGTAAGTACTCTTTAACCATTAATTTGGGGACTTCGTGAGCGCCACAGCGTTTAGCTTCAGCGTAGTTGATTCCAAAAGGAAAAGACTGCCCTTCTGTTGAGCGGCGTGCTCCTTTGATACTTTTCCGTTGCTATAAACTATTGGGAAGCCGTTGTTGCTATACAGCGTGGTTTTCCGTTTGTTTGTCGTTGTCCTTGTGTTTTGTTGTTGTTTTATTTGATTTTCCTAATACAGTCTGATGCATACTGCCATATGTTGGTGGCAATATACATGATTGACGTATTTTTGCATACATGTTTCCATTTGGTAGTAAACATTTGAAATATGCATGTTCTTATTGTAATACACATGTTTTCATTTATTACAATATACATGTTTTGTCTTTTGGCAATATACATGTAATATACATGTTTTCATTTTTTGGATCTTTCTTTGCTTATCTCTGCTGACGTCATTTGCACATTCGGTTTTGAAAACGGTTTTGTGTTTCGAAGAGTTTCGACCTCATCAACCGTTTGTCTGATGTTTATGTTCATAGAATTCTAATCAATGCGTATGAGTCCTCTGCAGCCTGAGTGTGAGTGGGACAGCCATACTTTCGGGCGAATTCAATGCTGTTCTTGTTTTGTGCTTAATATTTTTCCCTTTTGTAATTTCCTGATCGCCTATGACTCATATGAGATCGGTTGCGTTGGAACCCAATCAGAATCAGCGTAACCAGTCAAAATATCACTCGCAGCATTAAGTTGATAAGCCATTCTCATTTCAGCTGAGTGAATGTATCGCAAAATACGTTTCGCATATATAAACTGTTCATTAGTAAAAAAGTTGAGATGTTTCTATACGGTTGATCAGTCAAGTTCTTTTCATTACCATTTGATAAACTCAAACCAATTACAAGCAGTGTTCTAGTCCGATTTACAGTTTTTCATGTTAAATTTCGTTAAAACAATGACTTACTCAATTTTTGTCTTTCACAAACTCTTCTGGTTGTGTCATAAATATGTCTTCCTTTAATTTAAATGTATTGCTGCCATTCTTTGATCGGGCGCCGGGGTCGGGGGGCACCCAAACAAATTGTTTACAAAATTTACCAGATTTTCTTCAAATTTTATATGCATGTGTATCTTCGATGCATAACACTTTTTGTAAAAATTTGGAAGTGAAATGACCCCAGGGTCGGGGGAGCTCTCTAACAAAAATTTTAAAAAATTTACCCGATTTTATTCAAACTGCACATTGTTTATTCCCGATTAGAGAATTTACACGAATTTTTTTTTTTTAGCACAATTTGCACCGGCACTTTTCTTACCGTCAGAATCATTCTTCTTTGACAATTTTACTCTGCAATTTGCTCTTATATGCCCAGGCTTTTTGCATCTATGACAAATAATTTTTGAACGATCTGCTTGCATTGCCACCGAATCAGTCGATTTTCCGCTACGTACATTTCCACACGCAGCACGCTTTCCACACTGGTGACTGGTCCAATAGACGACTTTTAACAAATTAGATTGTTAGTTTTGTTTCCAGCGCTGTAACCAAGCCATCAAAACTTTTCGGTAATGTTTAATCAAATGACAAACAACGTCAAGTTCTTCCAATGTGGCACCAAACGATTTCAGAGCACGGATTTTGGCCGCAAATGTGAAAAACTCACATCTTAACCGCAAGTTCGTAGTATAAGTAGATATTGTGTGTAGTAGTATGATTTTTAACGCATGCGCATAATTTGATTTTGCTTTAATGTCAACAGCAGTGTTACTCGTTGCTTCCACCTCAAATAACAAAAATGCTACAATAACATAATTTGCTTGGGTGAGTAAAATTATGGAGTTATCGCTGAAATGCATTCATGGCAAAAATTAAAGAATAAATTTAGAACACATGTTATCGCATATTCGGTAATTAATAAGCAAAGTAATAAAAAGAATAAAGGTAAATTGAAAAATATAACAAATGATATTTGAAATAAAAAATTTAATAAAAATAAAAATTATATGAGAAGAGGAAAAATAAACGAACATAAATAGAATAAAGAGAACAAACAAACAACTGTGCAAAATGGGTAAAAGAGTTTAGTGAGCAAGGGCGCCCAATATTGAGCTTGGTAGTGCATTAAATATGGTTTGCTTAGAAACTGTTTCGCTGATACACGGATACATGCTAAAAAATATCGCAAATGTTTATGGAATGGTAATCAACAAAAGAGCAAAATCAATATTTACGTTTCTCGCTCTTTGCATTTCCACCAGTTAGCGCGTTTAAGCGTCTGCTTATTTTTTGTACACTCCCATCAAATTCCCACAAACACAGACGCGTTTGAGATAGTTTCACTGCATTAGTATGCGTACAGTTGGGCTTTCTATAGAGATGATTTGATCACAGCTAACAATTATAACGCCCACTAATACATGTGTTCTAAATTTTCTCTGCCTCCGTCTCGGTGTTTGCAGTGCGACCCTTCTCTTCAAATTCAAATTTCGCCATTTTGATCTGAGCTGACCTTGAAAATCGCTTAAAATAATCCTACAACATTTTTCCTTCAATTCGGCTCACACTTATTGTAGCATTATTTGAAGCCCGTATACGTGTACATGCAAGAAGCAAATTATTTTATTGTAGCATTATTGTTATTTGAGGTGGAAACAATGAGTAACACTTTGGTGAGACTTTTTCACATCTCACCTAGTTTTGAGTACGTGAGTTGTCGTCTGCATTAGACAAAATCAAACCGATTCAGAATTTGTACTAGAATCTTATAACGGGTGTTTTTTTAAGAGGTTGCCGATTTTTTTTTTGAATAAAACACATATAAAATTATGAAATGACCAAAATTTTTTTTTATTTGGTAGATAATTTTTTGGCATTTAACATTTAAACACAATTTCTGGCATATGGCTACCACGACTATTTTTCACAAATGTCATTCTGGAGGTCCAATTTTCCAGCACTTTTTCAAGCATTTGAGGGCGTATGTCAGCAATGACACGTTGAATATTGGTTTCCAAAGCGTCAATCGATTGAGGTTTATCCACATAAACCAATGACTTCACGTATCCCCACAAAAAGTAATCGAGTGGCGTCAAATCGCACGAACGCGGAGGCCAATTCACCGGACCATTTCTCGAAATAATGTTGTCGTTGAAAGTTTCTTTCAATAAGTCGATTGTTTCACGTGCTGTATGGCAAGTGGCACCATCTTGTTGAAACCACATTTCATCCATATCCATATCTTCAAGATTTGACAACAAAAACTCATTTAACATGGTTCTGTATCGATTTCCATTCACGGTAACGCGTCGTCCTTCCTCATTTTTAAAGAAATATGGACCGATGATCCCACCAGCCCATAGACCGCACCAAACAGTACATTTATCAGGATGCATTGGTAATTCTTGAACGACGTGTGGATTATCTTTGCTCCAAATGCGACAATTTTGTTTGTTGACGTATCCATTTAACAAAAAATGCGCCTCATCACTGAAGAGAATTTTACGGTAAAAAAATGGATCTTCGTTCAATTGATTTAACGACCAATCACTGAATTCACGGCGCAAACGATGGTCGTGTGGCTTTAATTCTTGCACCAATTGAATTTTGTATGGCACCAAACCCAAATCTTTACGTAAAATTTTCCATAAAGTCGATGGACAAAGTCCAATTTGCTGAGCACGACGACGAATCGATAAATTGTCGTTTTCTTCGACACTGGCCTCAACGACAGCAATATTTTCTTCTGTACGAACTCTTCTCATTCTTGTCGGTGGCTTGGCATCCAAAAGAGTGAATGTAGACCGAAATTTGGTAATTACGTTCTTTATGGTGGTCTCTGACGGACGATTATGTGCACCATAAAATTCACGAAGTGCTCTATAAACATTTTTAATTGAACACTGATTTTGAAAATAAATTTCCACGATTTGAAAACGTTGTTCTGGAGTTAACCTATTCATAATGATTTGCCAAACAATACTGAGTAGAAATGCTACTTTGAGCTGTCAAAACAACTGTCATAAAATAAAACGACATCTATCGGAAAAACAAACCTCCTAAAAAAACACCCTTTACTAGAATCTGCCATTAAATTACACTAAAACCAAAGAAAGAAAAAACATCACACAACTTTAAAATTGTATGCTATACACCTCGTACGTATACGAACTGACATCTCACATTCAGGTGAGTTTTTCACATTTGCGGCCAAAATCCGTACTCAGTTCACGCACAATATGATCGAATTGCATAAAATATTCGTTGATTTCGTCAACATCTTTGTATATCATGTTTAATATTTCCTTCGCGAATTGTTTGTCTGTAATGTATTTCAGCCGGCACGTCATTAAATCGATTTACAATTCTTTTCATCTCATTTCAACGTGTCTTTGATCTTCTTACTTTTTGCATTATTGTCCGTAACAACTATTAATAATCTAATAATAATAGCTGTATTTTATTTGGAATCCGAATAAGGAATTTGAATGTCAAAACCAGCCAAACAGCAGGTTTTCCAATTCCAAAGAAGGAATTCGACAGTGCAATTGTTGTTGTAATTCCTTATTCCTCGGCAAATAATAATCTGACGTAGCGTCCACACGGACTATTGAATTGAAACTTACTTTTTAAAGTCGACTCTGGTGGTGAGAATTATAAATAAAAATTTGGTTAAATATTCTTAACCAAAAATTTTTTTTTGGTTAACGCTTAATCACTTTCTGGTCTATCCAATGTGTTTGTTTTTGTAATTTTTATTTTTTTGTTGAAAGCAATATAGCAATAGGTGCACAAGCCGTGTACAAATCTGCAAAGTAGTGGCTTTTTAAAGGGTGTCCCAACAAGAGCGCCGGATCGTCTTGCATTTAAATTCAAAAAATTTTAAAGAAAAAACACATTTATTTTTGAATTAAGCAAACATTCTCCATATTCTTAAATCGCGTAGTCTGTACGACAAATGTCAAAAAAAAAAAATTACTTGGTACTCTTGTTGGGACACCATATATAACCTTGCATGGATAAGTTGAATAATAATTAAACTGAAGCTACTGTCCAAATTCAACATTTAACACATGTATTTCACTTACTCACCTGTCGTAGGCAAATTGGATATCCTATTATTTTCAGTCAAACTTCTATTGTTAGACGAATAATTATTTTTATTATTATCGATTATAAGATCTTCTTCACTATCCATAGGTTTTGTGTAAAAATGTGGGCGTACAATACCTAAAAAAATGATGTTTAATTACAAAAATAACATATTACCTCACATAGTGTTTTACCATCATAAAACTGAATGTGATCCTCAGAAAGTTTATGGTGCAACATAGACAAATCATTAAAATTAGAATGCTTATGTAGTTGAGGTATAAGGTTAAGCCACATTGAAAGTTTATGACCACGGTAGTGACTCTGAACATCTGCCTTGGTTCCTTAAAAATTAAAAATGTTTTATAAAATACTTTCAATTTGTTATTTGATAAGTATATGTACTCGTATTTATATATATTTTTCACGCGCCCATAGACGAAAGTGACTGTTTCATACGCTATAAACTAGTTTCGAAAGTAGCCCATAACAACACTAGTTATGTTATCATATCTCATCATATCATATCTTTGTTATTTACTGCAGTCACAGCGAACACACATTCTCACATTTCTGCTTCTCTGTCGATTTAGCAGAAAAACCGGTTTGGACGCGTGAAAAATAGCGTACATTACTCGCAGAAAAGTGCTCATCGTGCTCGTTAGATTGCACGATAAACTCCACTTTCCTTGCTCGTTATGTAATATACTATATTACCTAGCTCTAAATATAACTGGTTTACTGTGTCATATGCATCCCAAAATGGCAAACTGTCATGTGTACTTTCAGCATCATTATTAAAAAAAACAGGGTATTTTTCATTTAGAAAGTCGCTATTGCTTCGCAAACGCCTTTTGTAGTTATATTTTGATTCTAGCAGAGACTCTTTATTAATATCCATTTTTATTTCAGACGAAATAACCAAACGAGATTCCTTGATATCTAAATTTGTTGTCTTTCGTTTCTTTCGATCAGTATAATATGTTATATTTAAAAAGTTATATTCGATTTCTTGTTGTTGAATATGACGTTTTATTTTCGGATGTATTAATTTGTCTGCCATTCCTTTCTGAGACATTAAATTATTGTCTTTTGAGTCCTTCGTCGCAGATATGTCATCTTGGGAAAAGGATTGATTATTAGGTTTATTGAGCCAGTCCATTGATTGATTCGGATTGCTAAAAATGTTGAGAAAAATCATTTAAAATAAAAATTAGAAAACTATTTTAAAGGATGTGCACGTACCCCGTTTTAGCAAAGTTCGATAAATACTTCAACATTAACCGACCTATTTGTTTCTCTTGAGAAGTATAGTTATAGGGAAATAGTGGTGACAACGGGAGCCCAAACCAAAATGGCAAATCTTCACCGCGAACTGACCCAGTTCTCTAAAACCATGATAAAATCGAAAATAAATAAAATATCAAAATTTAGTTAAAACTTGCTGTAGAAACGATTTGCAGAAAAACTTCAAAACTTAAATTTGGGCAATATACTACCATTTTTCACGTGTGGGGCGGCAGCAGTACCTTTTACATAAAAAATTTGTATTGACTATACTGCTACGCGATTAGCATTTAAAATTTTTTTGTAAATTTTTTTTAAGAGTATTATGAGTGGAATTTTGATGGTCTCGCAGTTTTGAGGGCGTTCGTTTTTCGTATGAAATTCGGTATGTAGGACTAAGATGCGACTATGAGACTTGTTTCAATGGAAATTCTGTGATCTGGCCAATAGGGTCTGGAATTTTGTGGACCAAGCCGTTCCTCAAGCGATTCGTATGAAATTCGGTATGTAGGACTAAGATGCGACTATGAGCCTTTTTCCAATGGAAATTCTGTGATCTGGCCAATAGGGTGAGGAATTTTGTGGACCAAGTCATTTCTGAAGCGATTCGTATGAAATTCGGTTTGTAGGACTAAGATACGACTATGAGACTTGTTCCAATGGAAATTCTGTGATCTGGCCAATAGGGTCTGGAATTTTGTGGACCAAGCCATTTCTCAAGCGATTCATATGAAATTCGGTATGTAGGACTAAGATGCACCTAAGAGACTTGTTCCAATGGAAATTCTGTGATCTGGCGAATAGGGTCTGGAATTTTGTGGACCAAGCCATTTCGCAAGCGATTCGTATGAAAT
This sequence comes from Nephrocerus scutellatus, assembly GCA_947095585.1. NCBI lineage: Eukaryota > Metazoa > Arthropoda > Insecta > Diptera > Pipunculidae > Nephrocerus > Nephrocerus scutellatus. Next base: position 63,054,165 of record OX352764.1, on the reverse strand, counting down.
TCGGTATGTCGGACTAATATGCGCCTATAAGGCTTGTTCCAATGGAAATTCTATGATCTGGCCAATAGGGTCTGGAATTTTTTGGACCAAGCCATTTCTCTAGTGATTCGTATAAGATTCGGTATGTAGGACTAAGATGCGACTATGAGGCTTGATCCAATTGAAATTCTGTGATCTGAAAAATGGGGTCTGGAATTTTGTGGACCAAGCCATTTCTCAAGCGATTCGTATGAAATTTGGTATGTAGGACTAAGATGTGACTTTGAGACTTGTTCCATTGGTAATTCTGTGATCTGGCCAATCGTGTCTGGAATTGTAAGGACCATGCCATTTCTCAAGCGATTCGTATGAAATTCGGTATGTAGGACTAAGATGCGACTATGAGACTTGTTCCAATGGAAATTCTATGATCTGGCAAATAGGGTCTGGAATTTTTTGGACCAAGCCATTTCTCAAGCGATTCGTATAAAATTCGGTATGTAGGACTAAGATGCGACTATGAGACTTGTTTCAATGGAAATTCTGTGATCTGGCCAATAGGGTCTGGAATTTTGTGGACCAAGCCGTTCCTCAAGCGATTCGTATGAAATTCGGTATGTAGGACTAAGATGCGACTATGAGCCTTTTTCCAATGGAAATTCTGTGATCTGGCCAATAGGGTGAGGAATTTTGTGGACCAACTCCTTTCTGAAGCGATTCGTATGAAATTCGGTTTGTAGGACTAAGATGCGACTATAAGACTTGTTCCAATGGAAATTCTGTGATCTGGCCAATAGGGTCTGGAATTTTGTGGACCAAGCCATTTCTCAAGCGATTCGTATGAAATTCGGTATGTAGGACTAAGATGCACCTGAGAGACTTGTTCCAATGGAAATTCTGTGATCTGGCGAATGGGGTCTGGAATTTTGTGGACCAAGCCATTTCGCAAGCGATTCGTATGAAATTCGGTATGTCGGACTAAGATGCGCCTATGAGGCTTGTTCCAATGGAAATTCTATGATCTGGCCCATAGGGTCTGGACTTTTTTGGACCAAGCCATTTCTCAAGCGATTCGTATAAAATTCGGTATGTAATACTAAGATGCGACTATGAGACGTGTTCCAATGGAAATTCTGTGATCTGGCCAAAAGGGTCTAGCATTTTGTAGACCAAGCCATTTCTCTAGTGATTCGTATAAGATTCGGTATGTAGGACTAAGATGCGACTATGAGGCTTGATCCAATTGAAATTCTGTGATCTGAAAAATGGGGTCTGGAATTTTGTGGACCAAGCCATTTCTCAAGCGATTCGTATGAAATTTGGTATGCAGGACTAAGATGCGACTTTGAGACTTGTTCCATTGGTAATTCTGTGATCTGGCCAATCGTGTCTGGAATTGTATGGACCATGCCATTTCTCAAGCGATTCGTATGAAATTCGGTATGTAGGACTAAGATGCGCCTAAGAGACTTGTTCCAATGGAAATTCTGTGATCTGGCGAATAGGGTCTGGAATTTTGTGGACCAAGCCATTTCGCAAGCGATTCGTATGAAATTCGGTATGTCGGACTAAGATGCGCCTATGAGACTTGTTCCAATGGAAATTCTGTGATCTGGCCAATAGGGTCTGGAATTTTGTGGACCAAGCCATTTCTAAAGCGATTCGTATGAAATTCGGTATGTAGGACAAAGATGCGACTATGAGATTTTTTCCCGTGGAAATTCTGTGATCTGGCCAATAGGGTGAGGAATTTTGTGGACCAAGTCATTTCTGAAGCGATTCGTATGAAATTCGGTTTGTAGGACTAAGATGCGGCTATGAGACTTGTTCCAATGGAAATTCTGTGATCTGAAAAATTGGGTCTGGAATTTTGTGGACCAAGCCATTTCTCAAGCGATTCGTATGAAATTCGGTATGTAGGACTAAGATGCGACTTTGAGACTTGTTCCATTGGTAATTCTGTGATCTGGCCAATCGTGTCTGGAATTGTATGGACCATGCCATGTCTCAAGCGATTCGTATGAAATTCGGTATGTAGGACTAAGATGCGCCTAAGAGACTTGTTCCAATGGAAATTCTGTGATCTGGCGAATAGGGTCTGGAATTTTGTGGACCAAGCCATTTCGCAAGCGATTCGTATGAAATTCGGTATGTCGGACTAAGATGCGCTTATGAGACTTGTTCCAATGAAAATTCTGTGATCTGGCCAATAGGGTTCTGGAATTTTGTGGACCAAGCCATTTCTAAAGCGATTCGTATGAAATTTGGTATGTAGGACAAAGATGCGACTATGAGATTTTTTCCCGTGGAAATTCTGTGATCTGGCCCACAGGGTCTGTAATTTTGTGGACCAAGCCATTTCTCAAGCGATTCGTATGAAATTCGGTATGTAGGACAAAGATGCGACTATGAGACTTTTTCCCATGCAAGTTCTGTGATCTGGCCCATAGGGTCTGTAATTTGGTGGACCAAGCCATTTCTCAAGCGATTCGTATGAAATTCGGTATGTAGGACTAAGATGCGACTATGAGCCTTTTTCCAATGGAATATCTGTGATCTGGCCAATAGGGACTTGAATTTTCTGGACCAAGCCATTTCTTAAGTGATTTGTATGAAATTCTGTATGTAGGACTAAGATGCGACTTTGAGACTTGTTCCATTGGTAATTCTGTGATCTGGCCAATCGGGTCTGGAATTGTATGGACCATGCCATTTCTCAAGCAATTCGTATGAAATTCGGTATGTAGGACTAAGATGCGACTATGAGACTTGTTCCAATGGAAATTCTATGATCTGGCCAATAGGGTCTGGAATTTTTTGGACCAAGCCATTTCTCAAGCGATTCGTATGAAATTCGGTATGTAGGACTAAGATGCGACTATGCGACTTGTTTCAATGGAAATTCTGTGATCTGGCCAATAGGGTCTGGAATTTTGTGGACCAAGCCATTTCTCAAGCGATTCGTATGAAATTCGGTATGTAGGACTAAGATGCGACTATGAGACTTGTTTCAATGGAAATTCTGTGATCTGGCCAATAGGGTCTGGAATTTTGTGGACCAAGCCATTTCTCAAGCGATTCGTATGAAATTCGGTATGTAGGACTAAGATGCGACTATGAGCCTTTTTCCAATGGAAATTCTGTGATCTGGCCAATAGGGTGAGGAATTTTGTGGACCAAGTCATTTCTGAAGCGATTCGTATGAAATTCGGTTTGTAGGACTAAGATGCGGCTATGACACTTGTTCCAATGGAAATTCTGTGATCTGAAAAATGGGGTCTGGAATTTTGTGGACCAAGCCATTTCTCAAGCGATTCGTATGAAATTCGGTATGTAGGACTAAGATGCGACTTGGAGACTTGTTCCATTGGTAATTCTGTGATCTGGCCAATCGTGTCTGGAATTGTATGGACCATGCCATTTCTCAAGCGATTCGTATGAAATTCGGTATGTAGGACTAAGATGCGCCTAAGAGACTTGTTCCAATGGAAATTCTGTGATCTGGCGAATAGGGTCTGGAATTTTGTGGACCAAGCCGTTTCGCAAGCGATTCGTATGAAATTCGGTATGTCGGACTAAGATGCGCTTATGAGACTTGTTCCAATGAAAATTCTGTGATCTGGCCAATAGGGTCTGGAATTTTGTGGACCAAGCCATTTCTAAAGCGGTTCGTATGAAATTTGGTATGTAGGACAAAGATGCGACTATGAGATTTTTTCCCGTGGAAATTCTGTGATCTGGCCCACAGGGTCTGTAATTTTGTGGACCAAGCCATTTCTCAAGCGATTCGTATGAAATTCGGTATGTAGGACAAAGATGCGACTATGAGACTTTTTCCCGTGCAAGTTCTGTGATCTGGCCCATAGGGTCTGTAATTTGGTGGACCAAGCCATTTCTCAAGCGATTCGTATGAAATTCGGTATGTAGGACTATGATGCGATTATGAGACTTTTTCCAATGAAAATTCTGTGATCTGGCCAATAGGGTCTGGAATTTTGTGGACCAAGCCATTTCTCAAGCGATTCGTATGAAATTCGATATGTAGGAGTAAGATGCGACTATGAGACTTGTTCCAATGGGAATTTTGTGATCTGTCCAATAGGGTCTGGAATTTTCTAGATCAAGCCATTTCTCTAGCGATTCGTATAAAATTCGGTATGTAGGACTAAGATGCGATTATGAGACTTTTTCCAATGAAAATTCTGTGATCTGGCCAATAGGGTCTGGAATTTTGTGGACCAAGCCATTTCTCAAGCGATTCGTATGAGATTCGATATGTAGGAGTAAGATGCGACTATGAGACTTGTTTTAATGGAAATTCTGTGCTCTGGCCAATAGGGTCTGGAATTTTGTGGACCAAGCCATTTCTCAAGCGATTCGTAATAAATTCGGTATGTAGGACTAAGATGTGACTATGAGACTTGTTCCAATGGAAATTCTGTAATCTGGCCAATAGGTTCTGGAATTTTGTGGACCAAGCCATTTCTCAAGCGATTCGTATGAAATTCGGTATGTAGGACTAAGATGTGACGATGAGACTTGTTTCAATGGAAATTCTGTGATCTGGCCAATAGGGTCTGGAATTTTTTGGACCAAGCCATTTCTCAAGCGATTCGTATGAAATTCGGAATGTAGGACTAAGATGCGACTATGCGACTTGTTTCAATGGAAATTCTGTGATCTGGCCAATAGGGTCTGGAATTTTGTGGACCAAGCCATTTCTCAAGCGATTCGTATGAAATTCGGTATGTAGGACTAAGATGCGACTATGAGACTTGTTTCAATGGAAATTCTGTGATCTGGCCAATAGGGTCTGGAATTTTGTGGACCAAGCCATTTCTCAAGCGATTCGTATGAAATTCGGTATGTAGGACTAAGATGCGACTATGAGCTTTTTTCCAATGGAAATTCTGTGATCTGGCCAATAGGGTGAGGAATTTTGTGGACCAAGTCATTTCTGAAGCGATTCGTATGAAATTCGGTTTGTAGGACTAAGATGCGGCTATGAGACTTGTTCCAATGGAAATTCTGTGATCTGAAAAATGGGGTCTGGAATTTTGTGGACCAAGCCATTTCTCAAGCGATTCGTATGAAATTCGGTATGTAGGACTAAGATGCGACTTTGAGACTTGTTCCATTGGTAATTCTGTGATCTGGCCAATCGTGTCTGGAATTGTATGGACTATGCCATTTCTCAAGCGATTCGTATGAAATTCGGTATGTAGGACTAAGATGCGCCTATGAGACTTTTTCCAATGAAAATTCTGTGATCTGGCCAATAGGGTCTGGAATTTTGTGGACCAAGCCATTTCTCAAGCGATTCGTATGAAATTCGATATGTAGGAGTAAGATGCGACTATGAGACTTGTTCCAATGGGAATTTTGTGATCTGTCCAATAGGGTCTGGAATTTTCTAGATCAAGCCATTTCTCTAGCGATTCGTATGAAATTCGGTATGTAGGACTAAGATGCGACTATGAGACTTGTTTCAATGGAAATTCTGTGATCTGGCCAATAGGGTCTGGAATTTTGTGGACCAAGCCATTTCTCAAGCGATTCGTATGAAATTCGGTATGTAGGACTAAGATGCGACTATGAGCCTTTTTCCAATGGAAATTCTGTGATCTGGCCAATAGGGTGAGGAATTTTGTGGACCAAGTCATTTCTGAAGCGATTCGTATGAAATTCGGTTTGTAGGACTAAGATGCGGCTATGACACTTGTTCCAATGGAAATTCTGTGATCTGAAAAATGGGGTCTGGAATTTTGTGGACCAAGCCATTTCTCAAGCGATTCGTATGAAATTCGGTATGTAGGACTAAGATGCGACTTGGAGACTTGTTCCATTGGTAATTCTGTGATCTGGCCAATCGTGTCTGGAATTGTATGGACCATGCCATTTCTCAAGCGATTCGTATGAAATTCGGTATGTAGGACTAAGATGCGCCTAAGAGACTTGTTCCAATGGAAATTCTGTGATCTGGCGAATAGGGTCTGGAATTTTGTGGACCAAGCCGTTTCGCAAGCGATTCGTATGAAATTCGGTATGTCGGACTAAGATGCGCTTATGAGACTTGTTCCAATGAAAATTCTGTGATCTGGCCAATAGGGTCTGGAATTTTGTGGACCAAGCCATTTCTAAAGCGGTTCGTATGAAATTTGGTATGTAGGACAAAGATGCGACTATGAGATTTTTTCCCGTGGAAATTCTGTGATCTGGCCCACAGGGTCTGTAATTTTGTGGACCAAGCCATTTCTCAAGCGATTCGTATGAAATTCGGTATGTAGGACAAAGATGCGACTATGAGACTTTTTCCCGTGCAAGTTCTGTGATCTGGCCCATAGGGTCTGTAATTTGGTGGACCAAGCCATTTCTCAAGCGATTCGTATGAAATTCGGTATGTAGGACTATGATGCGATTATGAGACTTTTTCCAATGAAAATTCTGTGATCTGGCCAATAGGGTCTGGAATTTTGTGGACCAAGCCATTTCTCAAGCGATTCGTATGAAATTCGATATGTAGGAGTAAGATGCGACTATGAGACTTGTTCCAATGGGAATTTTGTGATCTGTCCAATAGGGTCTGGAATTTTCTAGATCAAGCCATTTCTCTAGCGATTCGTATAAAATTCGGTATGTAGGACTAAGATGCGATTATGAGACTTTTTCCAATGAAAATTCTGTGATCTGGCCAATAGGGTCTGGAATTTTGTGGACCAAGCCATTTCTCAAGCGATTCGTATGAGATTCGATATGTAGGAGTAAGATGCGACTATGAGACTTGTTTTAATGGAAATTCTGTGCTCTGGCCAATAGGGTCTGGAATTTTGTGGACCAAGCCATTTCTCAAGCGATTCGTAATAAATTCGGTATGTAGGACTAAGATGTGACTATGAGACTTGTTCCAATGGAAATTCTGTAATCTGGCCAATAGGTTCTGGAATTTTGTGGACCAAGCCATTTCTCAAGCGATTCGTATGAAATTCGGTATGTAGGACTAAGATGCGACGATGAGACTTGTTTCAATGGAAATTCTGTGATCTGGCCAATAGGGTCTGGAATTTTTTGGACCAAGCCATTTCTCAAGCGATTCGTATGAAATTCGGAATGTAGGACTAAGATGCGACTATGCGACTTGTTTCAATGGAAATTCTGTGATCTGGCCAATAGGGTCTGGAATTTTGTGGACCAAGCCATTTCTCAAGCGATTCGTATGAAATTCGGTATGTAGGACTAAGATGCGACTATGAGACTTGTTTCAATGGAAATTCTGTGATCTGGCCAATAGGGTCTGGAATTTTGTGGACCAAGCCATTTCTCAAGCGATTCGTATGAAATTCGGTATGTAGGACTAAGATGCGACTATGAGCTTTTTTCCAATGGAAATTCTGTGATCTGGCCAATAGGGTGAGGAATTTTGTGGACCAAGTCATTTCTGAAGCGATTCGTATGAAATTCGGTTTGTAGGACTAAGATGCGGCTATGAGACTTGTTCCAATGGAAATTCTGTGATCTGAAAAATGGGGTCTGGAATTTTGTGGACCAAGCCATTTCTCAAGCGATTCGTATGAAATTCGGTATGTAGGACTAAGATGCGACTTTGAGACTTGTTCCATTGGTAATTCTGTGATCTGGCCAATCGTGTCTGGAATTGTATGGACTATGCCATTTCTCAAGCGATTCGTATGAAATTCGGTATGTAGGACTAAGATGCGCCTATGAGACTTTTTCCAATGAAAATTCTGTGATCTGGCCAATAGGGTCTGGAATTTTGTGGACCAAGCCATTTCTCAAGCGATTCGTATGAAATTCGATATGTAGGAGTAAGATGCGACTATGAGACTTGTTCCAATGGGAATTTTGTGATCTGTCCAATAGGGTCTGGAATTTTCTAGATCAAGCCATTTCTCTAGCGATTCGTATAAAATTCGGTATGTAGGACTAAGATGCGATTATGAGACTTTTTCCAATGAAAATTCTGTGATCTGGCCAATAGGGTCTGGAATTTTGTGGACCAAGCCATTTCTCAAGCGATTCGTATGAGATGCGATATGTAAGAGTAAGATGCGACTATGAGACTTGTTTTAATGGAAATTCTGTGCTCTGGCCAATAGGATTCGTATGAAATTCGGTATGTAGGACTAAGATGCGACTTTGAGACTTGTTCCAATGCAAATTCTATGAACTGGCCAATAGGGTCTGGAATTTTTTGGACCAAGCCATTTCTCAAGCGAATCGTATGAAATTCGGTATGTAGGACTAAGATCCGACTATGAGACGTGTTCCAATGGAAATTCTGTGATCTGGCCAATAGGGTCTAGAATTTTGTAGACCAAGCCATTTCTCCAGCGGTTCGTATAAAATTCGGTATGTAGGACTAAGATGCGACTATGAGGCTTGATCCAATTGAAATTCTGTAATATGAAAAATGGGGTCTGGAATTTTGTGGACCAAGCCATTTCTCAAGCGATTCGTATGAAATTCGATATGTAGGAGGAAGATGCGACTATGAGACTTGTTTTAATGGAAATTCTGTGATCTGGCCAATGATCAGATCCCCGACCCTACAGCCCGATCACTTTAATAGAAAGTATTGTCACCGGAAATAAACATGTGTGCAATATTTCAATAAAATTAGGCTTTGGGAAGCTGGCCAGCCAGCCAGCCAGTCCACCAGCCACGGGCACTCGAAGTTAATATTGAGAATTTAAAAATACGACAACGTGCTTTTAAATGAATCGGAGGAAGAACGTAACGATAGACGGGAAGCTGATCGCATTTCCCATAGAAAAAGACGTGAAAATGAATCGGAGGATACACGTTACTACATACGAGAAAATGATCGTACTGCGCATACAGAAAGGCTTGAAAAAGAATCGGAGGTAGAACATAATGATAGACGAGAAGCTGTTCGCATTTCCCATAGAGAAAGGCGTGAAAAAATTAAGGATGATATACAACTACTTCATCGTTTAAATAATAATTTTTATAAACAGATAAATTCCTTAGGTGATTCTCCCTGTATGGTATGTAAAAAATTTGTATATCCACTTCAAATTGTTACATTATAAAAAAAAATATTTCCTAATTATTTACCATCTGAATTAATATTTCTCTAAAATTATCTAATCGTAGCAAGACTCATTTAACTACATAATTATCAGAAAGAATCCCATCCTTCTAGAGCCTACTGGAATGCACTTGATCCCGTTATAATACCGTATGAAATTGGACTACTTACTTCTGTTGAACGTCGATTAATTTCCCGAATTAACTTATATCCTGAAATTATAAAACTTGATGGACGTTTTGGACAAAAATCACTTAAAGGATAAGCTATTCACTTTGCTCAAGACGTCCAAGAAATACCTGATCAATTATTACCTCGACCTATTGACGAATGTGGCTTAGTAGTAAAAACAGAATTTTTGGAAATTGTTAATGCTATTCGACAATTAAATATCGACATTTCTAGACTTGAAACTGTTCTTTGCTGGCTTATTACTAATAATCCACTTCATAACGACGTAACAATTCGAATGCCTGATGAAATTAACATTCAAAATATTTGTCGTGTAACACAAATTATTCCCATTTTAAGTGTCCAAAGTGAATGGAAAGTAAAAGGCCTTCAAACTCGTGTTCTTCGCGTTCATTTTCATCAAATATTTCGAATACATGCAGGGCAACAATATACTACAGTGACTGCTGCAGCTCTTCTAAAATTTAAATTGTTAGCAATCAATGACTGGACTTCGACTTCTGTTGACCAAATACTTCTTGACAGTAATAATTTTTATGAGTAAATTGTACGTGAACATCTTCGCAATTTACAGAAATATTTAACAAACAAGTAAATTTTATTTTTTCAAATGATCCTGCATTTTTTGGTAATATTGGTGGTAACGCAAATAGCTTGTCTCTCGAAGCCGTAATTTTTGTTTTTTTTTTCCAAGAGATGACTTCAGTATTGTTATTTGTAATGGTAATTCACGGTTAATTGGAAAAATTTTGGCTAACAATATAATACAATATTATTTATTTTCATTCCAGGCGGAACTTCATCCCATTTAAATTTTTTAACCGGGAAATTTTGTGTGGTTGAAACAGAATCTCAAACTGAATTAGTTAGTACTAAAATTAGTTAGTTACTAAAATTAAGTATATGTGGTAAAAATCGAAGCAAACAATTTACGGCTAAACTACGGTACACGTATTTCTCGATTTGGCCTTCTTTATACCCCTCTCCTTGAGCAGATTGCGAAAATCGCCATCTTGTTTGGTGGTGACGCCCACTTTAGGTGAGAGGGGCATCCAAAGTTTTGACTTTTTTTTTAGAAAAATGATTTTTTCTAAGTACATAGAAGGAGGTATGGGGGTTAATTGGCATCATACGAAAGGTAATAAAAATACCTTCCATACACTCAGCTATTGGAGTAAAACCAATGGACGTTGCAGAAGGAAACGTTGACAAACAGAAAATACATAATAAACAAAAAACTGACAAAGAACGTAGGACAGCCAAACTTAACGAAAAACGCGAAAACTATCAACCAGAACATATAGAAGGATATGTTATATGTGATATAAAATTATAAAGCTTTAGGACACAAAAACGAACCCAAATATAAAAAGCTAGTGTTAGATAATATTCACCCAACCAATATAAAACGCACAAAACCATGTATTTCAGGAAATAAAACTGGATGTTGTTGAAATAATAACAGACTATGACATTACATATACTACACATAATTAAACGCATCTAGATCGAAAATATTGTTACGAAATTCAGGCTTTCGAGTTTGTAAAGGATTTTGCAAATAAAACACAACACAACACAAGTTTATTAATTTATAAATAACAACTAATAATATAATAATAATAAAAAAAAATAATCCAAACAGTAAAAATAACATAAGTTCACAATTTATACTGGTGATAACTTTAATTGTACACAAAAACACTTATAATACTTCTACTTTACAATATTTCTGCAAGCAAGAGCTTTTCAACTGCACTGGTTAAATTCCAATTAACTAATGAATTCTCTGTAGTGAACGTCACCTTTTATACTCATTGAAAAGCTTCCAGAAACTTCCAATATTGTAGACAGAAATATCGAGAAAATACCAGAAAATTGTAGCCTTATTCCCTTATTTACAACTAACGATACTTATGAGTCATCTTCTAAAAATAGACTAGATGTTCAATCATATTCTTTTACAAAAACCGGGCAAACTGCACAAACCGGTTTGACAACATTTTTGATCAGTACGTAATGATTCAAACTTACAGGCGGTTACATTTCAAATTTCAAATAATTTAATAGTCTAAAGTGTGCTAGATAAACGTGATTATTTTTAGAATTTTTTAGTTCTAATTTTAGTACTTTTATTTTGTACCTTGCGATTTATCTTGGATTCGAACCTATTGCCCTACTAACTACTTTTCGTAGCATTACCCCCACCTTAATTCTGTTCATCCCGAACAGATTCAGCACTCCTTCTGACGTTGTACATCTGGGGCTTTGTTGGATCCGATATACTACACCATTAAACCTCTTAATGATCTTGTAAGGGCCTTCCCAACTTTGCTGTAGCTTTGGAGATTTACCTTTTCTTCTCTTGGGATTGTAAAGCCAGACCAAATCTCCTTCCTGAAATCCACCAAAGTTTGCACGCAGGTCATCCGGTTGCTGGCATCCACTATGTTGCTCCTTGCTGCAGCATGAACAGCGATTATCCTCTGCCTTAGATCACTAAACTTAGTTCTCCTTTGTTGTCGGCTCTACTGGTGGTGATCCAAAAATGATGTCGCATGGTAGACGAAGTTCTTTGCCAAATACAATCGTTGGCGATTCAAAATTCCGCCCTTGATCGGAATGTAATTCCAGTGGTACTCCAAATCAGCAGCTCCAATTGTCCACGAATGCTCTAGCTACCGTGCTAGCTTCCTGGTTTGCGATGGGATATGCTTCTGCCCATTTACTGAAGTAATCAATGCACACGAATATATAGCGATTTCCATCTCTTGTTTCTGGGAATGGACCAGCTATGTCCATTGCCACCCGCTCAAATGGTGCTCCAACATTGTACTGTTGCATTTTGACGTGACAACGTCTCACTCCAAGGTTTAAGAGGGTACATGTTCAAAAACTCAAATGTTAAATTTCACTATTTAACAGATGTTAAGTTACGTTTTTAACAGATGTTAAGTAACGTTTTTTTAACAGATGTTAAGTTACGTTTTTAACAGATTTTAAGTAACGTTTTTTAATATCCAATGGGATTTGGTCATGAGGAACTAGAGTTTTTGAACAAAGCAATTTATCAAGCGATTCGCATGAAATTCGGAATGTAGGACTAATATGTGACTATAGGACTTGTTCCTATGGAAATTCTGGGATCTGGCCAATAGGGTCTGGGATTTTTGGAACCAAGCCATTTCTCTAGGGATTCGTATGAAACTCGGAATGTAGGACTAATATGTGACTATAAGACTTGTTCCTATGGAAATTCTAGGATCTGGCCAATAGGGTCTGGGATTTTTGGGTCCAAGCCATTTCTCAAGGGATTCGTATGAAACTCGGAATGTAGGACTAAGATGTGACTATAAGATTTCTTCCTATGGAAATTCTGGAATATGATCATTATTGTCTGGAATTTCTGGAATAAAGCAATTTCTCAAGCGATTCGCATGAAATTCGAAATGTAGGACTAAGATGTGACTATAAGATTTCTTCCTATGGAAATTCTGGATTATGATCATTATGGTCTGGAATTTCGGGAACTAAGCAATTTCTCAAGCGACTCGTGCCTTTTAATTTAATCGTAATATTGGCCACAACGTCAAAGAATTTCACTCCAACCGCACGTAAAGATTACACGCACATATTTTTTTAACAGCTCTTACTTCTCCTACTACTATCGACGCAACTGCATTACTATGTTTGTGCAGTGATATGATATATTTAATATGTACCCACCTCACAATAAATAGTTATGAACATTTAAATCAGCTTATAAATTATTTATTCGTTGTATGTGATGTGATTGATGATCATGTATGTGGTTTCAATAACATACAATCAAGCAGAGCAGAACGAAACAAACATATGCAGTAGTAGGCTGCGGTCAAGAATTCAGCCGCTGCGCAGTTTATGCTGCATGTTGGTCAAAAATTCACTTTTCAGCCAATGCATTAAAGAAAAATCGACTGCGCAGTTTACGCAGCTACTTAAAATGGGATGCAAATAGCAAAATGTAAATGTCAAATTGTCGCCATACAAGCAGACTGTAAGTCGGTTCAAAATATAGCCGCAATTTCGTGCATACCGACTGCCTGCCATTTTTTTGTGCAGCACAAGCTGCGAAGCTACTTAATTCTTTACAACAGCCGTAGTGATAGTATAGTCTCTGTTCATTTTCCTAACAGTGCTCTGCTCTGCTCTTTCTATAAACATTGTGAGTGAGTGCTCCCGTGTTTGGTCGTGTAACAGAAAACAATACTACTAAAGGGTGTTTTTTAAGGAGGTTTGTTTTTCCGATAGATGTCGTTTTATTTTATGACAGTTGTTTTGACAGCTCAAAGTGGCATTTCTAAGGAGTTAATTCAGCAAAAGCAAAAGAAGTGAGTGGTCTGGAAGGAAAAATTAAAGAGTTCCAGATCCGATTGTATAACCGTACCTAGTTTGTCAGAGAAAGCCCTCAACAAACCATTACCAAATTCTTTTCAAAATCATCTAGCACCCAGAAAGGAATATTGAAGCCTCCTGCGTTCGATGGCGAGACAGCCCCTGTTTGGAGCTGCCTTACAACATAATGGATGGGGTGAGGAAGAACAGCTAAATTCTCTGATCCTAGCGTTGAGGGACAAGGCAGCCGACTATTGCAAATGATTCCGAATGCTGAGATTAATTCCGGAAGAATCTCGAAAGAGTTGGACTCGCGTTGTGGACAGTCTCACACACAAGTTTCATTTGAAGACAACATCGAGAGGAGAAACAATGAATCAAATTGTATGTATTGTATTGGCATCGGCTTTGGAGTATGAAGCAGCTAATGCCAGTGTGTCTTCGAATTTTGTTGGGCTACGCAAGTTAAAAACAGAGGACGTCGCAGAAATAAAAGCTCTGATTGAAGAGGAGATCCAAAAATCAACCACTTTTTTTTATTATTATTATTGTCTGGAATTTCTGGAATAAAGCAATTTCTCAAGCGATTCGCATGAAATTCGAAATGTAGGACTAAGATGTGACTATAAGATTTCTTCCTATGGAAATTCTGGATTATGATCATTATGGTCTGGAATTTCGGGAACTAAGCAATTTCTCAAGCGACTCGTGCCTTTTAATTTAATCGTAATATTGGCCACAACGTCAAAGAATTTCACTCCAACCGCACGTAAAGATTACACGCACATATTTTTTTAACAGCTCTTACTTCTCCTACTACTATCGACGCAACTGCATTACTATGTTTGTGCAGTGATATGATATATTTAATATGTACCCACCTCACAATAAATAGTTATGAACATTTAAATCAGCTTATAAATTATTTATTCGTTGTATGTGATGTGATTGATGATCATGTATGTGGTTTCAATAACATACAATCAAGCAGAGCAGAACGAAACAAACATATGCAGTAGTAGGCTGCGGTCAAGAATTCAGCCGCTGCGCAGTTTATGCTGCATGTTGGTCAAAAATTCACTTTTCAGCCAATGCATTAAAGAAAAATCGACTGCGCAGTTTACGCAGCTACTTAAAATGGGATGCAAATAGCAAAATGTAAATGTCAAATTGTCGCCATACAAGCAGACTGTAAGTCGGTTCAAAATATAGCCGCAATTTCGTGCATACCGACTGCCTGCCATTTTTTTGTGCAGCACAAGCTGCGAAGCTACTTAATTCTTTACAACAGCCGTAGTGATAGTATAGTCTCTGTTCATTTTCCTAACAGTGCTCTGCTCTGCTCTTTCTATAAACATTGTGAGTGAGTGCTCCCGTGTTTGGTCGTGTAACAGAAAACAATACTACTAAAGGGTGTTTTTTAAGGAGGTTTGTTTTTCCGATAGATGTCGTTTTATTTTATGACAGTTGTTTTGACAGCTCAAAGTGGCATTTCTAAGGAGTTAATTCAGCAAAAGCAAAAGAAGTGAGTGGTCTGGAAGGAAAAATTAAAGAGTTCCAGATCCGATTGTATAACCGTACCTAGTTTGTCAGAGAAAGCCCTCAACAAACCATTACCAAATTCTTTTCAAAATCATCTAGCACCCAGAAAGGAATATTGAAGCCTCCTGCGTTCGATGGCGAGACAGCCCCTGTTTGGAGCTGCCTTACAACATAATGGATGGAGTGAGGAAGAACAGCTAAATTCTCTGATCCTAGCGTTGAGGGACAAGGCAGCCGACTATTGCAAATGATTCCGAATGCTGAGATTAATTCCGGAAGAATCTCGAAAGAGTTGGACTCGCGTTGTGGACAGTCTCACACACAAGTTTCATTTGAAGACAACATCGAGAGGAGAAACAATGAATCAAATTGTATGTATTGTATTGGCATCGGCTTTGGAGTATGAAGCAGCTAATGCCAGTGTGTCTTCGAATTTTGTTGGGCTACGCAAGTTAAAAACAGAGGACGTCGCAGAAATAAAAGCTCTGATTGAAGAGGAGATCCAAAAATCAACCACTGGTCGTATTTACGACAGAAATAGCAGATTCGATTCATCATTAAGATGTTTTAGATATCAGAAACCTGGACATTTCATTCGGAATTGCAGGGAGTTGCGCACTGGAAACGTTATGAGACAGCTTGTGAATGGTGTCAATAATTTGGAAAGATTACGGCGGTTAGATACACAACATTTGAAAAAGGTGGAGCGATCGTCTTGCACCAGCTTTGCTGGCAAAGGTTGAAGAAGACAAGGGAGTATCCCAGGGTCACTATACGTAGTACTAATCTTGGAAGAGATTGCAACGGTCCGTGTTGTTAATTGCGTATTGGAGAGAAGACCTTGCGATTTTATTCCAGACACAGGAGCTTCCAGATCAATCGTGAGTCCTGAAATGGTGCCTGGAGAGCAAGTAAAGATAGTACATCACTACAAGTTGAGGATAGCTACAGGAGAAGCTGCATCAGTTTAAGGTGAACGTTTCCTTAAGTCGAGTTTGAAGAATTAAAGTTTCGACATCGGTTTATTGTTACCCGTGTGGAAGATGAATGCATATTACGTTTGGACTTTATGATGCAAGTGCTAAGATGGCCTAATGTAGAAGTTTCACCCAGAACTACCGGCAATCACAATGTTGAGACATTCAGGAAGTGTTATGTCCCCCAGGACAATCTCATTAGAAGACAGGAAAGCCCTAAATGCTCAGTTGTTTCACGAATCACGGTCCAGCAGATGAAAAATCATTTGACAAGAGCGCAGATTAGGGAAGAACAAGAGCAGGATGATTAAATTGCTTCAGTACTTCGATGGATGGAGAAAGGAGAAAGATCGCAGTGGCACAAAATAGCAACAGTAAGTCCTACAGTAAAAAGTTACTGGGCTCAATGGCAGTCATTGACATTCAAAGATGGACTACTGATAATGCATAGGAATCTGCCGATGGTTGGTGTACAATTAAAGTGTTACCAACGAATTTGTTAAACAAAATTCTTTACAAAACACACACTGGAACACCAGGAGAATACTTAGGAATTAAGAGGATACTCAATAAAGTAAGAAGTCTATTCTTTTTGGTCAATTGCCGCAGAGATGCTGAAAACTCTTGCCGAATGTGTGCGAAATGTGCTGCAAGAAGAGTCCCAAGACAAGACAAGGGAAATTACAAAAAACACAGCAAAGTTGGGAAGATCACTACAAGAGGAGCAACGACGCTAAAAAAATATACTAAAAATAGGCACTGAATTAGAATTAAGCAATTTTGAATAGCATACTTTTATGCTGTAAGATTTATTACATTACTTGAAATGTAACCACCCGTAAGTTTAAATCATTATGTACTAGTCAAAAATCAAACCGGTCTGTGCGGGTTTCCCGGCTTTTGTGAAAGTACATGATTGCACATGTAGTTTATTTTTAAAAGATGACTCATTACATATGAGTATGGTTGGTTGTAAATAAGGGAAGTTGCCACAATTTTCTGGATACTTCTGTCTATATAGTTGTTATTTGTATATTAGTAAGCATGTGTTGTGTTTTATTTGCAAAATCCTTTACGAACTCGAAAGCCTAAATTTCATAACAATTGGGGTAACAATTGGTGTTAGAAGTGGGATTTTGCAAATTGTGGGACAGTAAAATTTTGAAAATCGTAAGACAGTACAATTTTGCTATTCGGTGAACAATAAATAAATTAAGTAATAAATTATATAAATTAAGTGAAATTTTTACAAATCGATAAACAGTGAATAGGAATGGAAAGTGCAGTGAACATTAAATCCTGTAGTTTCCAGGAGCTTAAAGAAGAGCTTGGAAGGCGAGGCCTAAGCACCGCTGGAAGCAGGAGTTATTTCTCCGATTGCAACAAGTTGTTAAAGCGGAAAAACAGCAGGCTGGAGAAGCGTGTTCAATTGAGACGGAGTAAGTGGAGCGAAAATCGTCTACTTCGGAAAACAAAGAAGTGCCAAACATGGAAGAAATGTTTAATACAATAATACAACTAATTAACTGTACATTTGACCAGCATAGTAAACAGATACACAGCAAAATTGACCATCAAAGTAAGCGAAGTGAAGAGATTAAAAAGGAGTTGATTCAGCAAAATCAAAAGGATCAGCAAAATCAGCAGTTAAATTCCAAACTGACCGTAAATTTTGAGCAGCAGGAATTGAACTCCAAATTTGATCAGCAAAATTAAGCTGGATGTTATTTAAGAAAAGCTAAGAGGTGAAATGGGCGAAATTCCATACGCTCAAAGGAGAAATAAATGGAATTCATGAAGAAGTGAGTGGTCAGGAAGGAAAAATTAAAGAGTTCGAGACCCGATTGGATGAACGTATACCCAGTTTGTCAGTCTCAACAAAACATTACCAGATTCATTCCAGAATCATCTAGCACCCAGAAACGAATATTGAAGCCTCCTGCGTTCGATGATGTGACAGTGTTTGAAAATTTCAAAGTCCAGTTTGGAGCTGCCGTTCAACATAATGGATGGGGTCCGGAAGAACAGCTAAATTCTCTGATCCTAGCGTTGATGGGCAAGGCAGCAGACTATTACAAATGATTCCAAATGCTGAGGTGAGTTCCGGAAGAATCTTAAAGGGTTGGACTTGCGTTGTGGACATTCTCACATACAGGAGCTAAGAAAAATACTGCTCCAGATTAGGAAACAACAGCGAGGAGAACGGCTTCAAGAATTAGAACGGGAAATTAATAAGCTCGCACCACAAGCCTATTGTGGAGTTCGTTTCATTTGAAGACAACAACAAGGATAAACAATGAATCAAGTTTTGCCATCGGCTTTGGAGTATGAAGCAACTAATGCCAGTGTGTCTTCGAATCTTTTTTGGCTACGCAAGTTGGAAACAGAGGACTGATTGGAGAGGAGATCCAAAAATCAACGACTGGCCGCTTTCAAAACGACAGAAATAGCAGATTCGATTCTTCATTAAAATGTTTTAAATGTCCGAAACCAGGAAATTTCATTCGGAATTGCAAGGAAGTAAGCACTGGAAACATTATTAGAAAGCATGTGAATGGTGTCAATAATCGGGATGATTATGACGGTTAGATGCACAACATTTGAAAAAGGTGGAACGATCGTCTTGTACCAGCTTTGCGTGGCAAAGGCTGAAGAAGACAAGGGAATATCCCTGGGTCACAATACGTAGTACAAGTCTTGGAAGGGATTGCAACAGTGTAGTTGTTAATGGCGTATTGGAGAAAAGACCTTGCGATTTTATTCTAGACACAGGAGATTTCAGATCAGTCGTGAATCCTGAAATGGTGCCTGGAGAGCAAGTAAAGATAGTGCATCACTACAAGTTGAGGACAGCTACAGGAGAAGCTGCATCAGTTAAGGGTGAACGTTTCTTTACAGTCAAATTTGGAGGATTAAGGTTCGACATCGGTTTATTGTAGCCCGTGTGGAAGATGAATGCATATTGGGTCTGGACTTTATGATGGCGCACCAGATGTCACTTGATTTGAGGAAGCAAGTGCTAAGATGGCGTAAAGTAGAATTCCGCTCAGAATTACCGGCAATCACAATGATGAGACATTCAGAAAGTTTTATATCCCCGAGTACAATCGCATTAGAAGATAGGAAAACCCTAAATGCTCAGTTGTTTCACGAATCACGGTCCAGCAAATGAAAGATCATTTGACAAGAGAGCAGCTTAGGGAAGAACAAGAGCAGGATGATCCAATTGCTTTAGTACTTCTATGGATGGAGCAAGGAGTAAAACCGCGGTGGCACAAAATTGCCACAGCAAGTCCTACACTAAAAAGTTACTGGTCTCAATGGTAGTTATTGAGATTCAAAGTTGGACTACTGGTAATGCAATGAGAATCTGCCGATGGTCGGTGTACCAAAGCAAAGATAGTGCTACCAACGAATTTAGTGAACAAAGTTCTTCACAAAACACACACTGGAACACCAGGAGAATACTTAGGAATTAAAAGGACACTGAATAAAGTAAGAAGTCTATTCTTTTGGGTCCATTGACGCAGAGGTGCTGAAAATTGGTTCCGAACGTGTGTGAAATGTGCTGCAAAAAGAGAACTTCAACAAACAGCTGGGGGGGAAACGCATCGAAATAAGTGTTTAGCGTCTTATAATGAGCAAGTTCCAAAGGTAGCTGATCGAACACCAAGAAAGGATGGTAATTTCGTTTGGCTTTACAATCCCAAGACAAGACCAGCCAGCCAGCCAGTCCGCCAGCCACGGGCATGCAAAGTTAATATAGAGAATTTTAAAAGGAAGTTGCTCACATTGACAGATTGACAAGGTACAACATCAGAAGGAGTGCTGAATCTATTCGGGACGAACAGAGAAAGGTGGTGGTAATATTACCAAAAATAGTTAGTAGCGCAGATAATGGAATTCGAATCCTAAGATAAATGGCAATGTACATACTAAAAATAGGCACTAAATTAGAATTAAGCAGTTTTGAATAGCATAGTTTTATGCTGTAAGAATTATTAGATTATTTGAAATGTAACCGCCTGTAAGTTTAAATCATTATGTACTGGTTAAAAATGTAGTCAAACCGGTTTGTGTGGTTTGCCCGGTTTTTGTGAAAGTACATGATTGCACAACTTTATTTTTAAAAAATGACTCAATACATATGAGTATGGTTAGTTGTAAATTAGGGAAGTTATTGCCACAATTTTCTGGATATTTCTGTCTATAAGATTGAAAGTTTTTGGAAACTTTTAAATGAGTATAAATAGAGGCATTTGGACGAAGTAAGTTAGTTCATTGTTTAGAATTCAACCAGTCAAGTTCTAAAAGTTCTTGCAAAGTAAAACTGATACCACCTAAGAGAATTATAGCGAAATACAAGTGTTGTTGTAAAAAGTGTTTTTCTGTACATTTAAAGTTATCACCAATATAAATTGTGAACTTGTATTATTTTTACGGTTTGTTTATTCAAGTTGTTACGGTTTGTTAATCAAGTTTTTATTTGTAATTTCATAAACTTGTGTTGTGCTTTATTTGCAAAATCCTTTACGAACTTCGTAACAATATTCATCATTGTCCCTATCTTTATGTGTTTTGACGTGACAACGTCTCACTCCAAGGTTTAAGAGGGTACATGTTCAAAAACTCAAATGTTAAATGTCACTATTTAACAGATGTTAAGTTACGTTTTTAACAGATGTTAAGTAACGTTTATTTAACAGATGTTAAGTTACGTTTTTAACAGATGTTACGTAACGTTTTTTTAACAGATGTTAAGTTACGTTTTTAACAGATGTTACGTAACGTTTTTTTAACAGATGTTAAGTTACGTTTTTTAATATCCAATGGAATTTGGTCATGAGGTTTTGAACAAAGCAATTTATCAAGCGATTCGCATGAAATTCGGAATGTAGGACTAATATGTGACTATAGGACTTGTTCCTATGGAAATTCTGGGATCTGGCCAATAGGGTCTGGGATTTTTGGAACCAAGCCATTTCTCAAGGGATTCGTATGAAACTCGTAATGTAGGACTAATATGTGACTATAAGACTTGTTCCTATGGAAATTCTGGGATCTGGCCAATTGGGTTTGGGATTTTTGGAACCAAGCCATTTCTCAAGGGATTCGTATGAAACTCGGAATGTAGGACTAATATGTGACTATAGGACTTGTTCCTATGGAAATTCTGGGATCTGGCCAATAGGGTCTGGGATTTTTGGAACCAAGCCATTTCTCTAGGGATTCGTATGAAACTCGGAATGTAGGACTAATATGTGACTATAAGACTTGTTCCTATGGAAATTCTAGGATCTGGCCAATAGGGTCTGGGATTTTTGGAACCAAGCCATTTCTCAAGGGATTCGTATGAAACTCGGAATGTAGGACTAAGATGTGACTATAAGATTTCTTCCTATGGAAATTCTGGAATATGATCATTATTGTCTGGAATTTCTGGAATAAAGCAATTTCTCAAGCGATTCGCATGAAATTCGAAATGTAGGACTAAGATGTGACTATAAGATTTCTTCCTATGGAAATTCTGGAATATGATCATTATTGTCTGGAATTTCTGGAATAAAGCAATTTCTCAAGCGATTCGCATGAAATTCGAAATGTAGGACTAAGATGTGACTATAAGATTTCTTCCTATGGAAATTCTGGAATATGATCATTATTGTCTGGATTTTCTGGAATAAAGCAATTTCTCAAGCGATTCGCATGAAATTCGAAATGTAGGACTAAGATGTGACTATAAGATTTCTTCCTATGGAAATTCTGGAATATGATCATTATTGTCTGGAATTTCTGGAATAAAGCAATTTCTCAAGCGATTCGCATGAAATTCGGAATGTAGGACTAAGATGCGACTATAAAGGCTAAACTATAATGCAATTTCGCCCTCTTACGTTAAAGTCAAAATCCGACGAAATGCTTTCCAAAGATTCTAAAGTTTCTCATCCGACCAAAATGTAGTTTTGTCACCTCGACGAAATAACATATGACAACTGTCAAGTTTTCTTAAGAAAATGCGCTCGCCAGCGCACATCTAATCGATTGGCAAAGTAACGAAAGTATTGCGAACGCTATTATGGGCGCAGCATACATTTTCATTGTATTCGCTCATTTAATCGTCGGGTTTTGACACTAGCGTAAAGAGATGAAATTACATTATAGTTCCGGCTTAAGACTTCTTGCTATGGAAATTCTTGAATATGATTATTATGGTCTTGAATTTCTGGAACATAGCAATTTCTCAAGCGATTGAAATGAAATTCGGAATGCAGGACTAATATGCGGCTATAAGACTTCTTCCTATGGAAATTCTGGAGTATGATCATTATGGTCTGGAATTTCGGGAACTAAGCAATTTCTCAAGCGACTCGTGCCTTTTAATTTAATCGTAATATTGGCCACAACGTCAAAGAATTTCACTCCAACCGCACGTAAAGATTACACGCACATATTTTTTTAACAGCTCTTACTTCTCCTACTACTATCGACGCAACTGCATTACTATGTTTGTGCAGTGATATGATATATTTAATATGTACCCACCTCACAATAAATAGTTATGAACATTTA
Source organism: Nephrocerus scutellatus (assembly GCA_947095585.1). Taxonomy (NCBI): domain Eukaryota; kingdom Metazoa; phylum Arthropoda; class Insecta; order Diptera; family Pipunculidae; genus Nephrocerus; species Nephrocerus scutellatus. The sequence continues at coordinate 63,031,461 of OX352764.1, read as the reverse complement.
AATCAGCTTATAAATTATTTATTCGTTGTATGTGATGTGATTGATGATCATGTATGTGGTTTCAATAACATACAATCAAGCAGAGCAGAACGAAACAAACATATGCAGTAGTAGGCTGCGGTCAAGAATTCAGCCGCTGCGCAGTTGATGCTGCATGTTGGTCAAAATTCACTTTTCAGCCAATGCATTAAAGAAAAATCGACTGCGCAGCTTACGCAGCTACTTAAAATGGGATGCAAATAGCAAAATGTAAATGTCAAATTGTCGCCCTACAAGCAGACTGTAAGTCGGTTCAAAATATAGCCGCAATTTCGTGCATACCGACTGCCTGCCATTTTTTTGTGCAGCACAAGCTGCGTAACTCCTTAATTCTTTACCGCAGCCGTAGTGATAGTATAGTCTCTGTTCATTTTCTATCGGTCATCTGCTCTGCTCGTAACAGTGCTCTCATGACGTGCAGAAAGACAAAACTACTAGTTTCAAAGTTTCAAAAAAGATCCATGTTACAATGAAAACCTGCAAGCTTCCTTGCAACTATTTCCTTTTCTTTTCGCTTATCTTATCCTTAGTCATGTTTACAGTAACTAGAGTAAATAACTCTTCGATCAATTACAGAAGGGAGAGAACCATGCAAAAGAAATTTAATCACGCCTGCATGTTTCAAAGCGACATTCTTAGCATACCATTTCGATGCATTGGTTAGTGCTGCTCACTTCTCTTCTCTTCAAATTTAATTTAAAACAACTCAAATTGTTTTATGAGTTAAAACCAAAAGCTGATTACTCTTTTTGGGCAGTGATATGCAATATGCAGCCACTTCACAGTTAGTGGTTATGAACATTTAAATTCGCTTATAAATAATTTATATATAATGTGATGTGATGATGATGTATGTGATGATGATGTATGTGATGAGCTACGGTGCAAGTTGTAGGACTTGTATAGAAAAAAATTTTAATATATACGTCCGTGTTTATGTCCCAAAGACAACAAGATCTTTGTTTTCTTTTCTTCGTCCCGGACAGACGTTGTCACGCTCAAAACCCACGGCCGTGTCTTTGACACAGCCTACCCTACTCTTTTTCCTCTAGTTTTTGGTTGCGGTCCTTTGCTTGCTGCGCACATGTCACACGTTCGACACCAGTCTTCTACATCTCTACGGCAATTGACCCAATAGAAGTGATTCCTTACTTTATCTAGCATCTTATTAACGTCCAAATGCTCTCCTGATGTACAGCTATGTAATTCTTCCAGGACTTCTTTGACTCGGTTTGTTGGTAGCACAATCTGCGATTTTGTGCTTCGACCATCAGCCGATTCCCATTGCCTTACCAGTAGTCCATCTTCCAATCTCAGTGATTGCCATTGAGCCCAGTAACTTTTTACTGTATAACTTGCTGTTGTAATCTCGTGCCACTCCGGTCTTTCACCTTGCTCTATCTATTGAAATATTGGGGCAATCGAATCATCGCGCACTTGTTCCTCCCTTAGCTGCTCTTTTGTCCAGCAATCTTCTACTTCTAGTGTTGTTTGTGCAACTACTTTCCCTTCAGCAATTCGAATGATTTTTGGTGCTCGCTCGACCATTGAAACTTTTGGTTCTTCTCAGTAAGGCGATGAAGGCTTCGTGCAACATCTGCGAAGTTAGGCACAAACCGTCGATAGTAGGAGCATAGCCCCAGAAAACTTTGCAGCTTATGTAAATTCTTTGGTACAGGACATTCGTTAACAGCTTCCAACTTCTTGGGATCCGTGCATACTCCTTGACTGGATACAATGTGGCCCAAATAATTCACTTCATTTTTGAAAAGGGTACATTTCGGCGGACTCAACTTTAATCGATTCGATATCGCACTACATATATTGGTTTTAGCCATGTCGTTGTCGCTGACAGCAAAAACGTCGGCAAATTTCTCTAGCGCCTTTTCTGCTGCTTGTCGCTGCTCTGCTGTAAGATGTTAACATAGCGAATGAATTATCTGCTTCCTTTCCAAATCTAGTAGCTTATTCTTTACTTTTACAGGCTGACAGTTTGCGATACGGCTTACTCCCTGAGTCTTACCAATGACTGTTCCTTCTGTGATCACGTTCGGTGATGGGCTAACATTCATTATTCTCACTGGTATCTTAGGCTGGAGTTTCACTAGAGTTCTTCCGCATAGCAATCCGTAATCACTCTTAGCCCACCACTCTGGTTGTCGTTTATTTGAAGGGGTACTTCAACATTACGCCATTTTAACACGTGGTTCTTTAGAACAAGACACATTTCGTGGTCTGTCATGAAATCCAAGCCCATTATGCATTCATCTGTAATGCTGGCAACACTAAACCTATGAGAAAACCGTATTCCTCCAAACATGACACTACAGGAGCACTTTCCTTTAATTGCTGCAATTTCACCGGTCGCTGTCCTTAATTATAACGAAATACTTTAGCAAGTGTGCTTAAATCAGTGTTATTTGTAAAACTTTAAAAATCATATTTATTCGCGCGTAATAAACGCGAAATTATCTTCAAACAATTGTGCTCTGTGTAAACTATCACGGTCATCTGAAATTCTCACCGGAAGATCAATCAGTGCAAAGGTAAGCAGAATCCTTATTTCTCAATTTGCCTGGTGATCAATTGACATCGACTGCGGTGCTCCAGCGCTCCGTGGACCTTGTGGAACCGTTGGAACCCAAGCTAGCATCAAAAGCTCCAAACACCTAAGCTTTCTAGCCCAGATTCATTAGGATTATCACAGACAACAACCACCCGATCTGCCTAATTGCCTAAAGGTATGCTCTGTTTTTCATGACCTACGTGAAAAATGAGTGTATTAAGATCGCCTCCAGGGGCTAACTCTACCCGACTGGAAAACAACTTATTTTACCTTGCCTCAAAACTAACTTCAACGACAGCAACACTAACATCAACAACCATTACAACTGCAAGTGCATCATCGTTCAATACAACGACCACACTAATTTCAAGTAACACCAACACTATAACAACACCCATAACAAATACATCTCTAACCATAATAGCAGACGACCCCACCACAAAACCTAGCGCAATGCAATCAAAAAGAAACAGGACATCCCCCGAAAAAACTAATCAAAGCAAAGCTAAAAAACTCAAAAATCAAAATACCCTAAAAAACTACTGGCTGAACCAACCCGAGGAGAAATCTCACAATCGCTTTGATATCCTTTCAACGGATGATGAACTCGATGAACCTGAAAGCTTGCCTCAAAAAAACGTTCAAGAAAATTACAAGACCAAGTCGCCGAAACCCCCGCCAATATTGACATTGACACCCTTAACCTAACTACTTCAAATGACACCTACGAATTAAAAGTCTTACAAAATAATGAAATATAAATACAGTCCACCGACTCCATAACATATACAAAAATAGTAAAAGTACTCAAACTCAAAAACACACAATATTATACATTTAAACCCAAGGAACAGCGTAACTTTAGAGTCATGCTACGTAATATGCACCGCTCCGCGGACCAGGAGGAAATCAAAAAAGAACTAAACGAATATGGACACAGCGTTGCTAACATACACAACATTTTACAACGTGGAACTAAAAAGCCCCTTTCAATATTCTCCATTGAACTTGAAAATAATAAGAACAACAAAGACATATATAACATAACTCACCTTATGCACTGCAAGATATGTTTCGGACCACCTTATCAAAAAAGGTCCATCCCCCAGTGCATGAATTGCCAAAAATACGGTCACACTTTTGCTCACTCGAACCAACCTGCGTGAAGTGCGCCGGAAAACACAGGACGACTGAATGTACTTTATCTCCGGATTGCAATAACTTAAAATGCGCACTCTGCGGGAAACCACACACCGCAAACTATAAGGGTTGCGAAGTATATAAAGCTCTAAAGGTACAAAGATATCCGGAACTAAGGAAAAAAACGCTCGATGAGCAGAACTCAGAAGTTAAAAACCCTGACAAAACCAAAACTGTCTCCAGCATGGTTCAACCTTCCACAACATATGCTGAGGCAATTAAAAGCAATACAATTCCTGCCGTAAAAAATAATACTCCCCCTACAAACAGCAATCAGGAACCCAGGAAAAATACTCTTTCGACAAACCATAAACAGGAAAACTCAACAAAATCCTCAGATGACCTATACGAAATAAAAGAAATGATGAAACAACTAATATCACTAAACAACTAATTGATGACTAAAATAAATAATGACAGTAATTTAAACCTTAAAATCGTCATATGGAACTCAAACGGACTAATCCAACATGCTCTAGAAGTAAAACTATTTATCGAAAAACAACTCAATAGACATCCTTTTAATTTCAGAAACTCACTTCACAAGCAAGAGTTTTCTAAAAATTCCCAGCTTTAAAATCTTCCACACAAACCACCCTAGTGGACGAGCTCACGGCGGAACCGCAATTATGCTCAGACAAGATATCAAATGCCATGAACTAGAAGAATACAGAATAGACTATCTACAAGCGACAACCATCCAAATCGAGGACACACAAGGACCCCTAACAATATCTACACTATACTGCCCACCAAAGTTCACATTTACTACCTTGGAGTATACTGAATACTTCAAATACCTGGGGCCACGTTTTCTCGCAGGTGGAGACTTTAACGCAAAGAATACAAACTGGGGATCAAGACTAACAAACAAAAAAGGAAGAATTCTCATGGATGCTTTGAACAGGTGCAACTGTAAATTTTTAAGTACTGGAGAACCAACCTATTGGCCCACTGACACCAGAAAAATTCCTGACCTCATAGACTTCTGCATAACTAAGAACATTAACTTAAATCAACTAACAATAAAAACTTGCCTTGACATTTCCTCAGACCACTCACCAATCATTATTGAATATCTCAAAAACGTAAGACTGCAAATAAAAATGCCACCCTTGACTAACCACAAGACCGACTGGGATGCATACCGACAACTTGTTAACGAAAATATTGAACTAACGATTCCGCTAAAAACCCATCAAGACCTTGAGAGTGCAATAATTCACCTCAACGATACTCTTTTCCTTGCCGCACTAAAATCAACGCCAGAGTTAAAACAACGAAATAATGCTACTTTCACGTCGAAAAAAATAAGAAAAAAAAAATAATAATCAAAGAAAAGCGAAAATTTAGGAAAATTTGGCACACTACTAGATCACCGCTTGACAAAGCAAACTACAACAAATCGACGAAAGAACTAAAGGCTATCATCAAAGAGGACAACAACAGTCGTATAAACAAATACTTGTCAAATCTCACACCAACGCACACAACCAACTTCTCTCTGTGGAAATTAAACAAACGTCTTAAGAACGGAACTACCCATCAACCACCTATTAAAAACATTGACGACACCTGGCCTAGAACATGCATGGACAAAGCGAAAACTCTAGCTGACTACTTTAAAACAACATTCACCAATGCAATTAATGGTCAGAATATCTCATTTCTACAAAATAACACAACTACAAACACAAGAATTAAGCGAATATCCACCAAAGAAATAAAAGAACACCTTAAACCTAAACTAAATCTAAAAAAATCTGCCGGGTATGACATGATAAATGGAAAACTATTAAAATATTCACCTGACAATGCTTTATATACCTTAGAAATATCTTTAACGCTGTTATACGTCAAAATTACTATCCTATTATATTACCAATTATATCAAAGATATTCGAAAAAATGATACTTGACCGTATTGACAAAGTAGTAAAACGACAAAATCTTATCCCAGACCACCAATTTGGTTTTCGACAAAAACACTCGACTATTCAAAGAGTTCATCGCGTAACCAATAGAATATTGAATGACTTGGACGAGGAAAAATATTGTGTGTCAGTTTATTTAGACGTTGCAAAGGCCTTCGATAGTGTGTGGCATAAAGGGCTACTATTCAAATTAAACAATATGCTTCCTGACTACTATGAGCTAATTAAAAGCTATTTGAACGATAGACACTTCTACGTGCAATACAAAGATGAGTGCTCCGATTTACGCCAAATAGATGCAGGTGTACCACAAGGAAGTGTTTTAGGACCTACGCTCTATCTTCTTTATACAGCGGACATACCGACTCCAATCAACTCCATGCTAGCTACATTTGCAGATGACACGATTGAGAATCCTATCCTCAAACAAATGCATAAAACTAGCCACAGAACAAGCCAGAATAGCTCTGAACAGGACAGTAGAATGGTTCCTCAAATGGGGAATCAAGATAAACGAGGACAAAACAACACAAGTTGTATACACTACAAAAAGAAATTATAATCCAGAAATTATAAGCTTAAACAACAAAGAAATCCCCCTTGACAATGAAGCTAAATAGCTGGGTATATTAATAGACAAAAAATTTACTTGGAAACCTCATATTATCTATAAACGAAACCAAATAAAAAGCAAATTCAGACAACTTTTCTGGCTTCTAGGGAAGAATTCAAAGTTATCAACAGAAAATAAACTATTAATATATAAAACTATCATAAAACCAATATGGACTTACGGGATTCAAATATGGGGAACTGCCTGTACGACAAACATCAACATGATTCAAAGACTGCAAACAAAAATTCTCAGAACTATTGTAAACGCACCATGGTATATAACCAATGAAGACTTACAACGTGATCTCAACATCCTCACTGTAAAAGACGAAATAAAAAAAAATTTAAAAAAATAACCAATAAAAAAACAACCCATAAAAATTAAAATTTTTCGTGTAAATTCTCTAATCTTGGGGCCACTTCAAAATTTTTACAAAAAGCGTTGTCCATAGGATTAAACATGTGTGTATAAAATTTGATGAAAATTGGGTAAATTTTTAAAAATTTAATGGCGCCTTTCGTCACCGAGGCCTTTTTACAAAAAGTGTTGTCCGTCAGAGATACACTCGCGTATAAATTTTAAGAAAATCAGACGATCACTACCAAATATTTACAAAAAGTGTTTTCCATTGCAAATACACATGTGTATAAAATTTGAAGAAAATCGGGTACTTTTTGTAAAATATTATATGGGCACCCCTCGGTCCTAAGGCCTGACGGGACCCAAATTTTAATAGAAAGTGCTGTCTCCGGAAATACACATGTGTGCAAATTTCAATAAAATCACGCGTTGATAAGTGGGTTAGAAATTGATCGCAAGATTCCACTACAAACAAACAGACCGACCGACTGACAGACAGGCGTGCCACGAAGTTAATATAGAGAATTTAAAAACCATAACATTAACTTAAAACAAAACCTGATTATACCGGGTGACTGACACTAATTGTTACCAACTTTAGACTGACATTGCTATCAAACCAGTGATGACAGAGCGCTCAAATTTACACTAATGACAGTTCATTACATTGTTTACAAGCGTAAAAAAGCATTTTAGTGGGAAATATTCAGAAAAAAGTTATCCGCAATGGAATTCAAGCGTAATAGTGTGATTGCTCTATATTTGGCTGGAAAACTACAGCCGCAGATTGTTAACCAGTTAAAACATCTGCATGTGAATAAAATGTTTGTGTATCGCACCATCAATCGTTATAACGATACTGGCAGCATTGCAAAACGCCATGGTGGTGGATCGAAACGCACTGCAACATCGCCGGATATCATTCGAAAGGTGAAAGCCAAATTGGCTCGGAATACGCGCCGTAGCGGCAGAAAAATGGCTCGTTAGGCGAACATTTCGCTCGAACGGATGCAGCACATATTGAAAGATCATTTTGGACTAAAGGCCTTGAAATTCCAAAAAACGCATGGTCTCACCGATGCTCAAAAAAAAAGTTAGAGTGGAAAGAGCAAAGGAGTTGTTGCGTTTGCACGAAAGTGGCGATTCGCCGAATTTGGTTTTCTCCGCTGAGTCACCGTTCGTTATTGAGCCATATGTAAACAAGCAAAATGACCGGATTTACTTGTCCGGCCGTTCTACTGAAAATTTGGACCAACGGATTGCCACTCGAAACCAAACGCCGCCGATGGTGATGGTGTGGGCCGCCGTAGCGGCTGAAAGCCGTTCACCGCTCGTTTTTTTGGACCGTGGCATCAAGATTTATGCTCAAATTTATCGGGATCATGTGTTGGAAGGAGCATTGAAGCCTTGGGCACAAAAAAATTTCGGCCGCAGAGCCTGGACATTTCAACAGGACTCGGCGCCGAGTCAAAAAACGCGCGTCAATCAAGATTGGCTGAGAAACAACGTTCCGCGGTTTATTTCCACTGCCCAATGGCCATCAAATTCACCGGATGCAGATCAGCTAGATTTCTCGGTTTGGGGTATTTTGAAGAGAAAGGTTGGGACAAAAAAATACCAAAGTGTCGATCATCTCAAGCAAGCGCTTCGCCAGTAATGGGCCAAAATACCGCAGAGCCACTTTCGTGCTGCATGCAATAGCTTTGTCGGCCATAAGGCCATAATCGCGACTAAGGGTAAGTAAAACTGCTAATGCAATTCGAAAATTTAAATATTTGTGAACATTTTTTACTTTGATTCAATAAAATTCATCAAAAAATAAAAATTCTGTGGCGTTTTGTTTTGGTAACACTTCGTGTCAATCACCCTGTATACAATGTTTTTAGTATCACCTTCAAGAGCAAGAAGAAATACTACGATATCGATAAATAAATTCTTAGGTGAACCCACCATAGAGAAAACAAAATAAAGTTGTCCCTGGGAAAAACATGATATCGATAGATTTATATTCAGTGGCTACGCCTGTTAACCTGGCAAGTATTTGATTGTTTATTTCGTGGATGTCTTCACTTTTAGAAGCAAGAATGGCCCTTTCTCGCAACTTGTTCAAAATGTGATAGTTTTGAGAGACAGCTGGAATAATGGAATTTATTAGCTATGCGACAGATTACGAAAATCCGATGTCAATTTTATATTGCAATAAGACACCTTCTCCAATTTGAAGTAGGAGTGACAATATGTTCAACCACAAAACCCGTCCGCTCACCGAGTACCATTCTAAACACCACTATTCACCTCAGCGACCCCGAAAACTATAAAATCGTCACTAATATAGGTATGAAATCGGTTTTTCGGTATTATAATATTCTTCATGGACTGTACCAATAGATATGCAGTAAATCGTATGGGTAGCTGTTTTAATCTTCAATTTTAATCATTAAATTTGGTAAATATTTTTTTTGCAAAAGTTTAAGAGTACTTGGTGAAAAAAAATGTATGAAACTATTTTAAAAAAAATGCTTGTTGAATAGTGTTTTTAAACTGGTATTTATAATATAACAAACTTTAAAAAATTCAATCATTTATTGTCTTAAACTGTACCTGATGATAAGGGATTCATAAAAAACAAAATAACACAGTGATAAAACTTTATTTGACTTGTGAGCATTTAAAGTAAATGATCAAACTGTCTGCTCTGATACACGCGTGACATCTCCGAATGGGAGCTCTTTTGAGAAATTGCGCATAACGCCGCTAGTAATTTTTAATGCGGCTTCCTAGACTCATTAAAAGAGCAGGGTAGGCTGTGTCGAAGACACGGCCGTGGGTTTTGAGCGTGACAACGTCTGTCCGGGACGAAAGAAAAGAAAACAGCACGCGAAAAATTAATTTTAATCGGCCATTTAAATGTTTTCTTTGTAAGAGCCCTGTTAACTTTAACAACAAATTCAGATGCACTCGATATACATGCAAATAAATACAAGATGCATTTTGACGGATACGTTTATTTTTTTTACGCAATGCAATAGCATCATACGGTTTTACGAGACGCAGGCTTTAATTTTGTTTAAAAAAAACTAACTTATAATGGTTAGAATGTTCCATGTAAATTTTTTAACCTGAGGCCATATCACTTCCATATTTGTATAGAAATTGTTGTCGTCATATAATCATTATATACAAAAGGATATTTCAGAGTCATAATTCTATAAACAATGGGAAATGAACCGTATATTAAAGATTATTGTTTGATTTTGTTTTAGTATACAGTCAGTACAATGATAAGCGTAGTTAATTCAATAACAAGTGAATGGCGAACCGTCTGTTATATAAAGATAGATAGAACAGAATGTTAAAAAAACCGAAAGGGAACAAGCAGACAATAAACTAACAGAAACTGTTACTCATAATCTTCTCTACAGAATACCCAACTGTTTAAGAATACATGCTTAAAAGAGAACAAGAGAGCTAAATCCATATAAAAATTTCCTGTTTCTCACTACAAAAACTTACGTTTTTCGCTCTATTTCCTTCACTGATAAATTTTGTAATTTATAAATTATTAAAGAAAAGCTGAAAGAAAGCAAGCAGAGAACAAACACGAACCTTTTTCGTGCTACCGTATAGGTTGCGCAGAAACGATATTCGCCATTAACATCGTTTTATCTGGTTCTCTCTTTATTATATAATTTGATGGAAGAGTTATTAACCCTTCGTAATATTGGAGTGATTAAACAAAAGACAAGCCAAAAGAAAAGGCTTGTCTTGTCGCTTTGAAACATGCAGGTCAATTATTCATTATTCAATTTATTTTGCCTGGTTCTCTCATTGCATGCATGAGTAAGGATAAGATAAGCGAAAAGAAATGAAAATAGTTGCAAGGAAGCTTGCAGGTTGTCATTGTTATCTGCCTCTTTTTAAATTCTCTATATTAACTTCACTTGCCCATGGCTGGCTGGCTGGCTGGCTGGCTGGCTGGCTGGCCAAATCTTGTGATCAATTTTTAACCCACTTCCTACAGCTCGATTTTATTGAAATTTTGCACACATGTATATCTCCCAAGACAACACTTTCTATTAAAATTTGAGACCCTCGGGCCGCGGGGTCGGGGGGCTCTCATACAAATATTTTACAAAATTTACCCGATTTTCTTTAAATTTTCTACACATGTGTGTCTTCGATGGAAAACACTTTTTGTAAAAATGTGGAGCGATCGGCCCCTTGGGGACCCCAATATACAATTTTTAAATATCGCTGTATCGCATCAGATCACGGCAAAGTCTGAGCTCTGTGCTTTGTGAGCAGCGCTGTTCGCTCCCGCTGCGTCATTTGTGAATGATTTTGCCACAAAACGAGCACGCAGGGTGTGTGTGTGTGTGTGTGTATCCCCGATTAGAGAATTTACAAGAAAAATTTTAATTTTTATGGGTTGTTTTTTTTGTAACTTATAGTAGTATTTTTTTTCTGTTAATCGACCAAACACGAGAGCACTGTATCATTTTATGCAATGTTGATAGAACGAGTAGAGCAGAGCACTGATAGAAAATGAACAGAGACTATACTGTCACTACGGCTGCGGTAAAGAAATAAGGAGCTACGCAGCTTGTGTTGCACAAAAAAATTGGCAGGCAGTCGGTATGCACAAAATTGCGGCTACATTTTAAACCGACTTACAGTCTGCTTGTAGGGCGACAATTTGACATTTACATTTTGCTATTTGTATACAATTTAAAGTGGACGCCTAAATTGCGCAGTCTATTTTTCTTTACTGCATTGGCTGAAAAGTGAATTTTTAACCAGCGCAGCGGCTGAATTCTCGGCCTACTACTGCATATGTTTGTTTCGTTCTGCTCAAGCTATGAACTTGATTGTATGTTATTGATATCAAATACATCATCATCAATCACATCAAATAAAGGGTGTTTTTTTGGGAGGTTTGTTTTTCCGATAGATGTCGTTTTATTTTATGACAGTTGTTTTGACAGCTCAAAGTGGCATTTCTACTCAGTATTGTTTGGCAAATCATTATGAAAAAAAAAAAAAAAATGACATTTGTGAAAAATAGTCGTGGTAGCCATATGCCAGAAATTGTGCTTAAATGTTAAATGCCAAAAAATTATCTACCAAATAAAAAAAAATTTTGGTCATTTCATAATTTTATATGTGTTTTATTCAAAAAAAAAAATCGGCAACCTCTTAAAAAAACACGTTATATCTAACGGGTGCCAAAAAATTATCTACCAAATAAAAAAAAATTTTGGTCATTTCATAATTTAATATGTGTTTTATTCAAAAAAAAATCGGCAACCTCTTAAAAAAACACGTTATATCTAACGGGTGTTTTTTTAAGAGGTTGCCGATTTTTTTTTTGAATAAAACACATAAAAAATTATGAAATGACCAAAATTTTTTTTTATTTGGTAGATAATTTTTTGGCATTTAACATTTAAACACAATTTCTGGCATATGGCTACCACGACTATTTTTCACAAATGTCATTTTTTTTTTTTTTTTTTTTTTTTTTTTTTTTTTTTTTTTTTTCATAATGATTTGCCAAACAATACTGAGTAGAAATGCCACTTTGAGCTGTCAAAACAACTGTCATAAAATAAAACGACATCTATCGGAAAAACAAACCTCCCAAAAAAACACCCGTTACAACAGAATAAATAATTTATAAGCGGATTGAAATGTTCATAACAATTTATTGTGAGGTGGGTACATATTAAATATATCATATCACTGCACAAACATAGTAATATGTGCGTGTAATCTTTACGCGCGGTTGGAGTGAAATTCTTTGACGTTGTGGCCAATATTACGATTAAATTAAAAGGCACGAGTCTCTTGAGAAATTGCTTAGTTCCCGAAATTCAAGACCATAATGATCATATTCCAGAATTTCCATAGGAAGAAATCTTATAATCGCATCTTAGTACTACATTCCGAATTTCATGCGAATCGCTTGAGAAATAGCTTTGTTCCAGAAACTCCAGACCATAATGATAATATTCCAGAATTTCCATAGGAAGAAGTCTTATAGTCGCATCTTAGTCCTACATTCCGAATTTCATGCGAATCGATTGAGAAATTGATTTGTTCCAGAAATTCCAGACCATAATGATCATATCCCAGAATTTCCATAGGAAGAAGTCTTATAGTCGCATCTTAGTCCTACATTCCGAATTTCATGCGAATCGCTTGAAAAATTGCTTGGTTCCAGAAATTCCAGACAATAATGATCATATTCCAGAATTTCCATAGAAAGAAGTCTTATAGTCGCATCTTAGTCCTACATTCCGAATTTCATGCGAATCGCTTGAGAAATTGATTTGTTCCCGAAATTCCAGACCATAATGAATATATTCCAGAATTGCCATAGGAAAAAGTTTTATAATCGCATCTTAGTCCTACATACCGAATTTCATACGAATCGCTGGAGAAATTGATTTTTTCCCGAAATTCCAGACCATATTCTAGAATTGCCATAGGAAAAAGTTTTATAGTCGCATCTTAGCCCTACACCCCGAATTTCATGCGAATCGATTAAGAAATGCCTTAGTTCAAAAAGTTATAGTTCCTAATGACCAAATCCCAGTGGATATTAAAAGTGTGGCATAACAGAGGACAAAATGCTGTTAAAATAGTGACATAACAGAGGACAAAATGCTGTTAAAATAGTTCCATTTAACATTCGACTTTTTGAATATTTAACCCTTAACCTTGTAGTGAGACGTTGTTACGTCAAACAGTTTTATAATCGCATCTTAGTCCTACATACCGAATTTCATACGAATCGCTTGAGAAATTGCTTTGTTCCCGAAATTCCAGACCATATTCCAGAATTGCCATAGGAAAAAGTTTTATAGTCGCATCTTAGCCCTTCACCCCGAATTTCATGCGAATCGATGGAAAAATGCCTTAGTTCAAAAAGTTCTAGTTCCTAATGACCAAATCCCAGTGGATATTAAAAGTGTGGCATAACAGAGGACAAAATTCTGTTAAAATAGTGACATAACAGAGGACAAAATGCTGTTAAAATAGTTCCATTTAACATTCGAGTTTTTGAATATGTACCCCTTAACCTTGTAGTGAGATGTTGTCACGTCAAAACTTGTAAACTTCTGTTCGGCTTAGAGTAGACCTCTTCCCAAATAAAAAAATCCAATAATTTATTTTGAACTAGTATTGAAATCTGTCTTCTCGCATTAGATGCGGATTTGAAAGTTGCAAGCTGTGGAGATTGTGCATGTTTAAGTATCCATCGCTCTTCAGCGTTGATTCATCGCTTCACATAATATTATTAAAGAATTGTGGATCTTGTTTTATTTTCGCAAGCATCTGTCGGTAGAAAATCAGTCTCGGTTGCAGAGTTTGCACGAGTGTAATATGGTAGTAGTGGAACTTTTTTTTTTAATACGCTCGATTTTGCGATTATGAAATTGCTGTTGTAGAGGTAGACGGATCTCGCTCAATTTCCTCATAGTAATAGTCAGTAATAGTGGGTGTTCCAGTGCTTGTACCATCAACACCGCTGCTAGGTATTCTTCCAAGTAACACCCGTGGACTCTGATGAATACGGGGTAATCCGGGTGACGAACGTTAGGGTATCTTTCCCTTTAAAGGGCTGCAGCTTCAATTGCTTTGCCTCTGCACTCACCGTAAATAAAATGCATTTTTGCGTATTCCTGTAACGTGTACTGAATACGTGGTATTTTGATACTTAAAAATCCGATGTCGAGCACTATGCTATTTGTTAACGGAGCTCATTATTACATTTTACTCTTACTCGCTCGCTCACATTTAACCAACTAACATTTATTTAAGTCAAATAGAGTTTTATCACTGTTATTTTGTTTTTAAATTCTCTATATTAACTTCACGTGCACGTGGCTGGCTGGCTGGTCAGATTTTCTGATCAATTTTTAACCCACTTCCCATAGCCCGATTTTATAGAAATTTTGCACACATGTATATTTCCGGTGACAATACTTTGGGGCCCCTCGGACCCCGGGATCGGGGGGCTCCAATAAAAATATTTTACAAATTTTACTCGATTTTCTTAAAATTTACAAAAGTGTATCTCCGATGGAAAACACGTTTTGTAAAAATTTTGGAGACCCCGGGCCCCAGGTTCATTGGGCCCCAAAAAAAATTTTTAAACAAATTAACCCGATTTTTTTAAAATTTTATAGAAGTATGTATCTCCGATGGACAACACTTTTTGTAAAAATTTTGGAGACCCCGGGTCACAGGGTCATGGGCCCCAACAAATTTTTCAAAAAAGTTAACCCGATTTTCTTCAAATTTTATTTACGTGTGTATCTCCGATGAACAACACTTTTTGTAAAAAATTTGATACCCCGGGCCCTGGGGTCGTAGAGTCCCAAAAACTTTTTTAAAAAAATTAATCCGATTTTCTTCAAATTTTATATACGCGTGTTTCTTCGATAGAAAACACTTTTTGTAAAAATTTTGGACACCCCGGGCCCAGGTTCATGGGGCCCCAACAAATTTTTTAAAAACTTCACCCGATTTTCTTCAAATTTTATATACGTGTGTATCTCCGATGGACAACACTTGTTGTAAAAATTTTACAGACGCCGGGCCCTTGGGTCGTGGGGCCTCATACAAATTTAAAACAAAAATTAATCCGATTTTGGTAAAATTTTATACACATGGTTATCTCCGATGGACAAAACTTTTTGGACATTTTTTGAGCGAATGGGCCCTGAGGCCCGAGGGGTGCCCGTATAATTTTTTTTAAAAATTAGCCCGATTTACTTTAAACTTTAAACATATGTGTATCTCCGATAGACCGAAATTTTTGTAAAAATTTTCGAGTTTTTGATTTGAATTTTTTTAACACATGTGTATCTCCGGTGAGAATAGTTTTTGAGAAAATTTTGAAGTGAAGGGGGCTGTTATGTTAATTTTTTCCAAATTAACACAGTTCAAACTTTGCACACATATGTATCTCCTATTAGAGAATTTACATGAAAATTTTTAATTTTTATGGGTTGCTTTATTATGGGTTGCTTTATTTATGAAGCCCTTATCATCAGGTACAGTTTAAGACAAGAAATGATTGAATTTTTAAGAGCTTGTTATTTAGTCGAATTTACTCCTTGTGCATATTTATAGCAATAACCCCGCATTTACATTTAATAAAAGATTGTATTATACCATTTTCAAAACTGTATTAAACACGCATCTTTTTAAAATGGTTGGCCGCTTAGGCTAATGACACACGATGATTGTACAGAGAACCAATGGAATAGTGCGCACGAACTATTCGCAACCAAAAAAGAGTCGGTATGGTCGCGAACTGTTTTACCCAGCGACTTCCCTCCACGGGGCGCGAACCGTAGAGCGTCATTAGGGGTACTGTTATATATCAGAATGAACACACCAAATGAGAGCGCGTCATTTAAAATTTCTTATGCATTTTGAAGTTTTCCGGTTATCTTAATACATAAAAAAGCAACCCATAAAAATTAAAATTTTTCGTGTAAATTCTCTAATTGATACACAAAGTGCAAAGGGAGCCACTCCAAAATTTTTACAAAAAGTGTTTCCACCGGAGATACACATGTCTAAAAAATTTTAAGAAGATCGGGCTAATTTTTAAAAATTTATACGGAAGCCCCTCTGCCTTGGGGTCACTTCAAAATTTTTACAAAAAGCGTTGTCCATAGTATTAAACATGTGTGTATTAAAGAAAATCGGGTAAATTTTTAAAAATTTAATGGGGCCTTCACCGAGGCCCGATCACGCCAAAAAATTTACAAAAAGTGTTGTCCGTCAGAGATACACTCGCGTATACAATTTTAAGAAAATCAGGTTCTATTTTTTATAAAATTTGTATAGGTGCCACCCGACCCCGGGCCCTGATCACTTCCAAATGTTTACAAAAAGTGTTGTCCGTCGGAGATACACTCGCGTATACAATTTTAAGACAATCGGCAACTTTTTTTTACAAACTTTGTAGGGGTGCTCCCCGACCCCGGTCCCGATCACTACCACAAATTTACAAAAAGTGGTGTCCATCGGAGATACACATGTGTATTAAAATTGAAGAAAATCTGGTATTTTTTTTTATAAAATTTGTATGGGTGCCCCCCGACCCCAAGGCCCGATCACTCCCAAATATTTACAAAAAGTGTTTTCCATTGGAGAAACAGATGTGTATAAAATTTGAAGAAAATCGGGTCCTTTTTTTTATAAAATTTGTATGGGTGCCCTCCGACCCCGGGCCCGATCACTTCCAAATTTTTACAAAAAGTGTTTTCCATTGGAGATACACATATGTAAAAAATTTGAAAAAAATCGGGTACTTTTTGTAAAGTGTTGTCATGGGAGACACGCATGTGTGCAAAATTTCAATAAACTCGGGATTTAGGAAGTGGGTTAAAAATTTATCACAAGATTTGGTGTGCCAGCCAGTCAGCCAGCCACGGGCAAGTGAAGTTAATATAGAGAATTTAAAAATGAAACACTGTCTGTATGTCTGTTCACGCTTAACTCGAATGCCGCTCATTCAATATACGCTATTGAGGGGGTTGACGTGATGGGTGGCTTGACTCGAAGACCGTTTATTTTTATACATAAATTTATTGCCAAGGGAAAACTCACTGAACGAATTGCGCCGCGGTAATAAGGTGGGCTATACCCTTTAGCATAAATTAAATGAACGATTGTAGGAAAAAAATCATGGATAGTAAGATTGATATTGAAGTTAGATAGTGGAGCCACGAGAAAAACCGGAATTGTGGGACATGCCACAAAAAATACAAAGATTACCACAAAAATAAAAAAACAACCCATAAAAATGTGTGCCAAGTTTAAATAAAATCGGGTTACTTTTTAAATAAAAATTTTGGGAGCCTCCCGACCCCGGGGCCCAATCACTTCAAATTTGTTTACAAAATTGTTGTCCTTTGGAGATACACATGTGTTTTAAATTCGAAAAAATCGGGCTAATTTTCAAATAATTTATATGTGCCTCAGGACCCCGAACATTCCAAAAAATTTACAAAAAGTTTTGTCCATGGAGATACACATGTTTTTAAATTTGAAAATCGGGTTCATTTTCAAAAAAAAAATTATATGGGCACCTCTCGGGCCTCAGGGCCCCATCACTCCAAAAATGTTTGTCAATCGGAGATACACAGGTGTTTAAAAATTAAAGAAAATCGAAAAACGAACAAAACAATTTTTGCTGTTTATCCGAATTTTTTGACTTTCCTTTGTAATTGTCTTTGTTTCCTAGGACTATAACGAACAAAACAAAAAAAGAATTACGCTAATCCATCGTTCGAACCGTGAATTGTGCGCACATAAATCCTATGGAAAACAGCACTTTCAGTTTTTTCCGAATTTTACAATTTTCCGGGCATCTTTTCTTTCTTTTTTTTTCGCATAAACCTTATTCGCCCTATGGCAAATTTATAAAATAAAAATCATAACAATCGGTCGAGCCGTTTCGGATCAGTTGAGAGACAAACACCGTGACACGAGATTTTTATATATTAGATATATATAATTTTTTACTTTTTGCTTTTTGAGCACTATATCAAAATATGTAGGACAGTTGTTACACAGTCGAAAATCAATACTAATGTTCACAAACAAAAAATTTTTTGGGGTAAGCGTAAACACTTAGGGAGGTCGACGAACAGACGAACACTGTGACAAATAATATTAGAAACAAAAATACTATACGAAAATTTAATACTTACATAACGCTTGAGATAACTGTAAAACCAATGTGAATTGCAAAACAATTGTTTTTATTTTCATTTCTAGTCACGAACAATTAATACTTTTTCTTTAAAATAATAAAAAATTATATGTATAATGCAGTATTGCAATGCAGAATAAAAGTTTTGAAGTTAAAAGTCTTTAAATAAAATTTGTCCACATATACCTATTATGTATTCTCCTTATAACGTAAACATAATTCAAACAATATTTTTAAAGGTCTAATGCAACTAGTGGGCGCCGTGGCTCAGTGGATAGGAGCATGGACTGCTGAGCAGGGGGTTCATGGTTCGAATCCCAGTAACACCAAAGTATTTTTCACGGTGTCCCACCTCTCGAGAAAGTTAGACAAACGTCCGAGAGTAAATAAATGGTTGCGAGAAGTCAGGCCTTGGACCGCATGCGGGTCTGTTGCGCCGATATTATTATTATAATGCAATTTTAACGGTTTTCCATTAAATCAAAATATCTTCTCAATATTAAATCGTAACATTAAATTAGATTTTACTAATTATACCGGTGGACACTGGTCGATTATGTGGTTGCTAGCTGGATTTAAATTTTAAATGAAAGTTTTTTATTTTACAAATTTTTTTTAATTATTCTAACAACATATCTACCTAATACTTAAGGGGCCAAAGATTTAATTTTTTTTTGGTGGTTGCCTTATATCAAAATATAGAAAAATATTTCTCTCCTTGTATTAAACGGCCACCTTTAAAAAGGAAAAAAAACAACCCATAAAAATTAAAATTTTTCATCTAAATTCTCTAATCGCAGAAATTGATATGGGAGCCCCTCGATCCTGGGCCATTTTTTTTTATTGTAGAAGAAAATCATCGAAACAAACATTTGACATCAGATGTTAAAATTGAAAAAGCTCAGATCATTTTATTCTGAGCACTTAGAGCACGCTCATACTCTGAGCAAATAAGAAACACGAACATTTATCTTGAGAACTCTTTGACTGCTCTGAACTAATTTATGAAAACGCCAAATGACAGAATATTGTGAAAACTTGTTGTTCTATCTGTAAGTTGATATCGACAACAAAAAAAACGACATCAATAAAAATACAATTCAGTAAATAAAAATGTAAGTTGAAGTAAGCATAAAACATGTATGTCTCGTTTCATTTGCTGGGTTCATTTGTGCGTGCGCTAAGATTTCTCTCTCTCTCTCCACCACCACCAAAACCATGCAGCGCAGCCGACTGCGCAGCACACACCGCACACAGTCCATAAAGGGCTACGAATATCTGATGCCAGTACAGATATTTAAAAAATGTATAAGGGCCTTGCGGCCGAACCCAGGACCCGATCACTACCAAATTTTCGAAAAAGTATTGTTTATTGGGTATACACATGTGTGTAAAATTTGAAGAAAATCGGGTAAATTTTTTAAAATTTTTGTTTGCGAGCCCCCCGACCCCGCAGCCCGAGGGGCCTCAAAATTTAATAGAAAGTGTTGTCTCCGGAAATACACATGTGTGCAAAAATCGGGCCATGTGAAGTGGGTTAAAAATTGATCGCAAGAATCCACGACAGACGACCGACCGACGACCGACCGACGACCGACCGACGACCGACGACCCACGGGCAAGTGAAGTTAATATAGAGAATTTAATAATAAGCAGAAAACATCAAATCGCGCTTTGTAATCACACAAATGACCTAATACAAAGCTTACCCGAACTAGAAACCAACACAAGAAGACGATTGAGAAGACGCAAACCGGTAGACCTCCAATATAATTAAATAAAGAAAAGCTGTATTCAAATCATCAAATATTACATCTGTCTTATCGACACCTAGTAATTATTATAAGAGATAATTAGCGGGATAAACATCTTGCAGCCATTGCCTTACAGATACTTGTTAAACGACATTTTGTTTTTACATAATTACAATTACATTACAGATTAAAACGTCAATTGAATATAGCTTTTCTTTATTTACATAAAGTTGGGAAATTAAAAAAAAAAAAAAAAAAAAACCTTTGGACACCACCACCTTGGGACTTAAAACTGATCTGGAAACTCCTGTATCCAAGGTAAACGTACATTGTTTTCCTTCTAACACACCACTTACAACCAAGCTGTTGCTGTCCTTTCCAAGTTTTGCAATGTTCACCGTGACCTTGGGGCTCTCTCCCCTCTTCACCAACTTACGCCATTAAAAACTGGTGTAACTTAGTTTTCGTGGTCTGCAGCTACGAGGTAAGCTGGCTGCTTCACCTCATCCACGTGTGATGCGCCTATCTGCCATAAATTTTCAGGCCTCTTGAAACTATTCACTTGCTGTATTGTAGTTTGTACCGGTCTTGGTTCTTTGCAGTCGCGGATAAAATGTCCAGGTTTCTGGCATTTAAAACATTTTGGACGGGAACTAGATGTTGGTTTTCCATCGTTCTAAAGGCTTCCAGTTTTTGTTTTTCGGATTTCCTCTTTAATAAGGGCTTTTATTTGTGTAATGTCCTCTGTTTCCAGCTTGCGCAGTCTAACCAACTCAGCAGACAAACTGGCTCTAGCTACTTCGTATTCCAAAGCCGATGCCAACACTTCATTCATCGACTTTCCTCTGGCTATTGTCCTCAAGTGAAGCTTCAACTGTTCATCTCGAATAGCATTGATGAACGCATCCACTGCCAATCCGTCCAAGATACCAGCCGGAACCCCACAATAGGCTTGTCGTGCAAGCTTGGTTATTTCCCGCTCTAATTCTTGAAGTCGTTCTCCTCGCTGTTGTTTCTTAATCTGGAGCTGTATTTTGCTTAACTGAGACTGTCCTTAACGCAACTCTTTCAAGATTCTTTCAGAACTCATCTCGGCTTTTGGAATCATTTGCAATACATCAGCCGCCTTGCCCCGCAACGCTAGGATTAGAGAATTTAGTTGCTCTTTAGCGCCCCATCCATTGTGTTGTACCGCAGCTCCAAAGTGGACTTTGAAATTTTCAAATGCTGTCTCACCATCGAACGCATGAGGCTTCAATATTCCTTTCTGGTTGCTAGAAGATTCCGAAATGATTCTGACAAACTGGGTACGATTGTCCAACAGGGTCTCAAATTCTGCTGATTGTGCTGCTCCAATTCTTTCTTTAGTTTTTCGCCATGCTGGTCCAACTTGTCACTTATTTAAAAGTTTAAATCTTTCTTCAGACCTTGACATTGATATTCCAACTTCTCGTTTAATTTGGAACTCAATTCTAAATTCATCTGTGTATTCTCCTGACTCTTTAGCTGCGATTGTTCACTTTGATGCTGCATTTGTTCCCTCTGCTGGTCAAACTTGCTATTCTTTTGTTGCATTAGAGCTTGCAACATCGCCTCAATGCTTTACTTACCACCGTTTTCGTCAGAAAAAAACAATTTTCGCTCCACTAACTCCGTCTCAATTGAAAATACTTAACCGGATTGCTGCTTTTCCCCTTTAACGACTTGTTGCAATCGGAGAAATAACTCTTGCTTATTTCCAGCGGTGCTAAGACCTCCCCTCAGATGCTCAGATCATTTTATTCTGAGCTCTTAGAGCACGCTCATACTCTGAGCAAATAAGAAACACGAGCATTTTCTTGAGAATTCTTTGACTGCTCTGAACTAATTTATGAAAACGCCAAATGACAGAATATTGTGAAAACTTGTTGTTCTATCTGTAAGTTGATATCGACAACAAAAAACGACATCAATAAAAATACAAGTATCTCGTTTGGAGAGCAAGTAGCATCCAGTCCTCTTGAAAAAGCCGAAGCCTTTGCCTGTCATTTCGAAAGGAGCTTTACGGACCAATCACCAGCTCATCTTCCAGATTTTGTAGAGCAGGTTGAAAGTCTTGTGGAAGACACAACTTCTCCAAGAAATTTTAAAGTGCAGTTCAGTGAAGACAATCCCGCTAGCGCACCCGTTGACGTGTATATGTTCACAGGGACAGCAGTTGTCAGTGATTTAATTATGAGTGGAAACTCTAAAAAATCATCGGGCACTGACGGAATTTCCAATTTTTTACTTAAAAAGCTGCCGAATATGGCGATTTTGATGTTAACTATAATATTCAACAATTGCCTAAACAATGGTTACTTTCCAGACATCTGGTAAGTGGCCAAAGTAGTACCAGTTCCCAAGAAAACTAACCGTTCTAGTGTAACTGGTTACCGCCCCATAGCTTTACTGTGTTGTACCAGTAAAATATTGGAATCCTTGATCCGTAAAAAGATCAATGAGTATTGTTCGGAAAGAAATCTAATTCCTGCCTTTCAGTTCGGCTTTCGAGAAAAGCACTCTACTCTGCACCCTCTGATGAAGCTTCACAGTGACGTCACTAAAGGACTAAACGTCAAAAGCAGTACAGTAGCCTGTTTACTAGACATCGAAAAAGCTTTCTAGAGTGTCTGGATCAACGGGCTTCTGTACAAACTTATTCGATTTGGTTTCCCCAATTATATTGTGAAAATAATTAAAAATTTTCTTTTCAACAGGGTCTTTTTTGTACAGGTGTATGGCAGCCCATCGACAAGGAAAAGGATTAATGCCGGAGTTCCCCAAGGCTCCAGACTTGGAGCAGTCCTATTTAGCATCTTCTCGGCGGATCAACCCACCAATGCAGCCGGAACAAGGACCATGCTTTTCGCGGATGACTCCATAACCTATGCCGTTTCCCGCTCTCCTGAGATAGCTGCCCGAAGAGTGGAGGAACACCTCCGAAACCTTTGGGAGTACTACCTGAAGTGGGGACTGAAGATTAACGCCAACAAAACGGAACTCGTCTGCTTCCGAGTACCAGCAACCGAAACAAGGATAAGAAAAATCGCAAGCAGGTGCAGAGCCTTAAAAATCACCCTTCCGGATAACACGATAATAAACACCAAGTCAGAGACTAAGTACCTAGGAATCAACTTTACTGAGAGGCTCAAGTTTAACTCTCACATAGAAAAAACAATGAAAAAAGCGAACTACGCTCTTCATTTGGTGCACCCGCTACTAAGAAGACGAAACGGACTGTCCAACAACACCAGGCTGCTCATCTACAAGCAGCTCATCAGGCCAGTGATAACCTATGGCTATCCCATATGGTTCACCGTCTCACCAACAACGATGAAGAAGATCTCCCTATTTGAAAGGAAGGTACTAAGGATCTGTACAGGGCTCTGGAGGGTGCCAAATAGCTATAAGTTTGTGTCGACTGCAAGACTTTACGAAGCAGCAGGTCTGCTGCCAATAATAGATCACTTGTTTCAAATGGCGAGGAAATTCGTCGACGGATTGGAAACTCATCCAAGTCCTGAGATGCCAGGTCTGAGAAGCGAAGAAGTCGAGCCAAGTCACCGGTACATACACATCAGAGGATTCACAGATGATAGATTCGACACATCCTTAATAATCAAGACGTCTCCTTCTACGAGAAGGCCATCAATCAACATTACAGAGGCTGAAGATCGCTCTGTTTATACCCTCTCATATTCTTTTAATTTTTATTTTATTTTAGAATTTATTGTTTAAAATTAAATTGCTTTAAATATAACATGTAGTAGATTAAGTAGTCAAAAATATTGTTTAATTATAAGCAATACGAATAAAAGACAATGTAAATACGTCGGGCCCCTATTGTTGAGCCGACACTTATTAATAATAGTTATAAGTTTAGTTTTAAGTCAAAGTTGTATATTTCTTAAATGTTAAATAAAATATCTTAATCTAATCTAAATCAATAAAAATACAATTCAGTAAATAAGTAAGTTGAATTAAGCATAAAACAGTTATGTCTCGTTTCATTTGCTGGGTTCATTGGTGGGTGAGCTAAGATTTCTCTCTCGTGGTTTCAGTTTAACGTTGCATTTGCGAACTGTGCCCGGAGTACGGTTTGATCTTATGAACCTTTGTTTTGTAACCGATAATGTAACTTTGCTACCCGTCGGCAATCGGGTACATCGGGGACTAACCTCGTTCACCTCGAAAACTCTGTCACTTTGAAAACTATGGGTATGGTTTCGGATACGGTTTGTGCAATTGCAAAGAGACATTAGTAAACAAAATACATACATATTACTTAAAGATGAAATGGAATGTGCATAATCGTTTCGACTTTTATACTATTACGCACATTCATAGTAACTTTGTGAAATGGCATTAATAATGATTGTGTAAGTCGGAGTAATGTATATTGATGCTTGAGAAATGATGTGAAACCGAAATTTTCTGTTTTCGTTCATTATTAGAAATTATTATTAATTATTAATAATCGTGTAAGTGCCGAGTTAAAAATATGGCAAACAAAATCCACAACCCAAAACCAAGCAGCGCAGCCGACTGCGCAGCACACATCGCACACAGTCATTAAAGTACGATGGTATCTGATGCCACTATATGATATTTAAAAAAATGTATAAGGGCCTTGCGGCCGAACACGAGGCCCGATCACTACCAAATTTTAGAAAAAGTATTGTTTATTGGGTATACACATGTGTGTAAAATTTTAAAAAAATCGAGTAATTTTTATCTTAAATTTGTATGGGAGCCCCACGAGCCCGGAGCCCGATCACTTCCAAATTTTAAAAGAAAGTATTGCCACCGGAAATACACATGTGTACAAAATTTCAAAAGTTGGGCTTTAGGAAGTGCGTTAAAAATTGATAATTAAAAAAAAATGTGTTCGAAGAAAATCGGGAACTTTTTTCATAAAATTTGTAAAATTTGAAGAAAACCGGGTAAATTTTTTAAAAAATTTGTATGGGAGCCCCCCGACCCCGCGGCCCGAGGTGCCCCAAATTTTAATAGAAAGTATTGTCATGGCCAAGACACATGTGTGCCAAATTTGAATAAAATCGGACTTCAGGAAGTATGTTAAAAATTGATCTCAAGATTCTGCCACCCAGCCAGCCAGCCACGGGCACGCAAAGTTAATACAGAGAATTTAATATCACAAGTTCACAATTATATACTCATTGAAAAGCTTCCAGAAACTTCCAATATTGTAGTACGGAATGATTCAAACTTACAGGCGGTTACATTTCAAATTTCAAATAATCTAATAGTCTTACAGCCTTAAAATATGCTACATAAAAGTGCTTATTTTTAGTATGCAGTATTTTTTAGTTCTAATTTTATTACTTAGTTTTGGTACATTGCGATTTATCTAGGCTTCGAACCTATTGCACTACTAACTACTTTTCGTAGCAGTATCATAACATCTATAAAAAACCAGATTAGACTATAAAATTCTTGAAAGCAAACAGCTACTCACTTACGAGTTAGAAAGCTTATAGCTCAAATTAAAAACTCTCTTACCACACAAAAACAAACAAGGACTAATGAATATACTGGGAACAGGAATGAAATGGCTATACGGGACGATGGACGATAACGATAGACAAAATATAGAAGAACATCTCAAATTTATTGATGAAAACAACCATAATACAATCTCTAAACTTAATCAACAATTCAAAATTAACGACCATTTAATAGAACCATCACGCAAATAAAAAGTGCTATTGCGTCAGACAGAAGACAATTTAGTAATAAATTAAACGAAATTCAGTCAACATACGAAACAATATATACACAGTTTACATACCTAGATGTTTTTCCAAACAATAAAAATTATAAGCAATATTGATCACATTAAAAATAACATAGCTTCTTCCATGTTCCAATATTTTAACAAATGATGAAATACTAAACTATAATATTGATCTCTATAAATTAGAAACCATAAAACTTGGCACTACCAATTATAAAGACGATGGCATAATCTTTTGTAATTTATTGAACTTGAATTCTGAAAAAATTAGTTTGAGAATTTAAGATGCAAATCAAAAGGCAAGCACTCTACAAATGACCTTCCTATCCCTATATGTATTTCACAAGAGCCTCCAGTAAAATATGCCAAACAAAGTGGCGTAAATACATTACCAAAAATGCTACGTTACCTCCCGGACTATCATGTCTAACCTTGTACATACTTTATATTTAATATATTTTAGAAAATAGTATGACTTTGTAAGAATTGCGCAAAAAATCATTATTATTAAGGTTTATACAATCAAATATAATTAATTTATTTACTTGTGGGTATTCCTCTTCAATCGTTTTATGCTTGAAATGTAAAAAATAGCTGCGACCTAGTCGTAAACTATGCATGTATCCAAGTTTTACAAGAGATGATGCTGTGTGCCCGTCACTTAAAAATGAGAGAACGGCATCTCTTGAACTAAATGGATTTCGGACAGCCTTTTCCCAATCTGTATATTCATTCTGTAAAAAACCAAAGCAAAAAAAACAAACAGATATTTAACCACAACACGAGAGAGAAATTCCTTGTAGTGTCATAAGATTAACAAATAACGAAAGCACCAAGGATGATTGCGCTATTAAAGTCAGATCTATCTCCAACATGTAAATTTTTTGTTTGATTTTTTATTAACTAGTAATTAAAACAAAAATATGTTGGCTTTACAATCTATAACCAAATAGATGTGCGGTTTTATACGTTTCGTTTCACTTCTTTAAAAACACTTAGGTTATGACTTAATTTATGAAATATACAAAACTCGATTAGTAACAAATGTAATAAATCAAATATTTTGAAATTAATTAAAATAATATTCCCTAATTTTTTGAACTTTTGTTTGTTTGTTTGTTTCCGGTGACAACACTTTCTATTAAAATTGGAAGACTCTCCGGCCTCGATTTTGTAAAAAAATTACCCACTTTTCTTAAAATTTTATACATGTGTGTATCTCCGATGGACAACACTTTTTGTAAAATTTTTAGAGTGATTGGGCCTCGCGGTCGGGGGCCCCTTCCAACTTTTTAAAAATTTACCCGATTTTCTTAACTTTTATACACATATATTTAATCCGATGGACAACACTCATTGTAAAAATTTGGAGGTGGCCCCAGGGCCACAAGGGCTCCCATATAATTTCTTAAAAATTACCCCGATTTTATTTAAATTTTAAACACATGTCCGATGGAAAACACTTTTTGTAAAAATTTAGAAGTGATCGCGCTATGGGGTCGCTGTGCTCCGATACAGTTATTTTAAAAAATGTTGTATAACGGTGTATCTTCTGTGAGAACACTTCTTAGCAAAATTTAGAAGTGATCGGGCCCCGAGGCTGAAGAGTTCCCATATAAAAAAATTCATTAAACATGTTGAAATAACATGTTCCGCATACCGAATAGATGCATTGGTTAAAACATTGACATTCAAATTTTAATTGTATTTTTTAAACAAAACATGTTATAATAACTAATTTAATAAAACTACGTATTTTACCTGTTTAAATTAAATACAATTATATTCAATAAATACGACAAAACTTACTTTAAAACACCTTTTTTGTGAAAATTTAAATAAATAATAACTATACTAATAACATTTTTGTGAATATCTCGAGTCCAGAGCCACATAACGTCCAAAAAAAGGAACTTATAGCACCAAACGAACATATTGTTACGAAAAGTAGTTAGTAGCGCAGATAATGCAATTTATTAGAATTAAGCACTTACAAAACCATACTTTTAGGCTGTAAGATTAATTAGATATTTTAAATATAACGGACTATAAATTTAAATCATTATGTACTGGTCAAAAATGTAGTCAAACCGGTTTATTTTTCGATGATGACTCATTACATATGAGTATGGTTAGTTGTAAATAAGGGAAGTTGCCACAATTTCCTGGATATTTCTGTCTTTATGATTGGAAAACTTTCCAATGAGTATAAATAGTACGCCGTTGCCGCTTGAGTTCATTAGTTATTTGGAATTCAAACA
This sequence comes from Nephrocerus scutellatus, assembly GCA_947095585.1. Lineage (NCBI taxonomy): Eukaryota > Metazoa > Arthropoda > Insecta > Diptera > Pipunculidae > Nephrocerus > Nephrocerus scutellatus. Next base: position 63,003,209 of record OX352764.1, on the reverse strand, counting down.
GTTAAGTTCTTGCAAAGAGATACTGCTATCACCTAAGAGAATTATAGTGAAATACCAGTGTGTTGTAATAAAGTGTTTTTGTGTACATTTGAAGTTATCAACAATATAAATTGTGAACATGTGTTATTTTTACTGTTTGTTTATTAAAGTTGTAATTTATAATTAATAAACTTGTGTTGTGTTTTATTGGCAAAATCTTTTAAGAGCTCGAATGCCAAAATTTCGTAACAATTAGTGTCAGCAGTGGGATTTTGCAAATCGGAAAACAATAAAATTTGAAAATCGTGAGAAAGTAAAATTTTCCAAAACAGTATTGGTCATTTTTAAGACATGAGAAAGGAAATAAATTAAGGGAAACTTTACGAAGTGATCGGAAAGTAAATAATAAAATGGAAAGTGCAGTGAACATTAAATCCTATAGTTCCCATGAGCACTGCTGGAAATAAGCAAGAGTTATTTCTCCGATTACAACAATTCGTCAAAGCAAGCTGGTGAAGTGTTTTCCATTGAGCCGGATTTAATGGAGCAAAAATCGTATCCTCCGGAAGAAAAGGGTGGTACGTCAAGAATGGAAGCGAAGTTGCAAGGGGAAAAGCAGCAAGCTGGTGAAGTGTTTTCCATTGAGCCGGATTTAATGGAGCAAAAATCGTATCCTCCGGAAGAAAAGGGTGGTACGTCAAGAATGGAAGCGAAGTTGCAAGTGATAATGCAACAAATTAACAGTAAGTTTGACCAGCATAGTGAACAATCGAAGCAGCAATCGCAACAACAGAGTCGGGAGAATAAACAGATGAATCTAGAATTGAGTTTCAATTAAACGAGAAGTTGGAACAGCAAAGTCAAGGTCTCAAGAAAAGATTTGAATGTTCAAATTAGTGACAAGTTGGAACAGAAAATCAACAGTTAAATACCAAATTTACCGTTAAGTTTGAACAACAAATTCAACAATCGTAGAAACAAAGCTATGAACTGAAGCAGGCTTTTACTCGGCAACACCAAGGACTGAACTCCAAATTTGATCACCAAATTCAACGTTACCTCCCGGACTATCATGTCTAACCTTGTACATACTTTATATTTAATATATTTTAGAAAATAGTATGACTTTGTAAGAAGAAATCATTATTATTAAGGTTTATACAATCAAATATAATTAATTTATTTACTTGTGGGTATTCCTCTTCAATCGTTTTATGCTTGAAATGTAAAAAATAGCTGCGACCTAGTCGTAAACTATGCATGTATCCAAGTTTTACAAGAGATGATGCTGTGTGCCCGTCACTTAAAAATGAGAGAACGGCATCTCTTGAACTAAATGGATTTCGGACAGCCTTTTCCCAATCTGTATATTCATTCTGTAAGCAAGCTGGTGAAGTGTTTTCCATTGAGCCGGATTTAATGGAGCAAAAATCGTATCCTCCGGAATAAAAGGGTGGTACGCCAATCATGGAACCGATGTTGCAAGGGGAAAAGCAGCAAGCTGGTGAAGTGTTTTCCATTGAGCCGGATTTAATGGAGCAAAAATCGTATCCTCCGGAAGAAAAGGGTGGTACGTCAAGAATGGAAGCGATGTTGCAAGTGATAATGCAACAAATTAACAGTAAGTTTGACCAGCATAGTGAACAATCGAAGCAGCAATCGCAACAACAGAGTCGGGAGAATAAACAGATGAATCTAGAATTGAGTTTCAAATTAAACGGGAAGTTGGAACAGCAAAGTCAAGGTCTGAAGAAAGATTTGAATGTTCAAATTAGTGACAAGTTGGAACAGAAAATCAACAGTTAAATACCAAATTTACCGTTAAGTTTGAACAACAAATTCAACAATCGTAGAAACAAAGCAATGAACTGAAGCAGGCTTTTACTCGGCAACACCAAGGACTGAACTCCAAATTTGATCACCAAATTCAAAAGCTGGATGTTATTCAGGAAAAATTAAGAGGTAAGATGAGTGAAATTCAATCAACAATTCCAGAGGATGTGAAATCGCTTTAAACGAACATGACAGGAAAAGTGAGTGGTCTGGAAGGCAAAATTAAGGAGATTGAGACCTAGCTGGACAATCGTACCCAATTCGTCAGAGAGAACGCTCAAAAAAGTAGTACCAGAATTTTCTAGCAACTAGAAAGGAATATTGAAGATTTTGAAAATTTCAAATTCCAGTTTGAAGCTGCGGTACAACCTAATGAATGGGTTGCTGAAAAACAGCAAAACTCTCTTATCTTAACGTTGAGGGGCAAGGCAGCAGACGTATTACAAATGATTCCAAATGCCGAGATGAGTTCCAGAAGAATCTTGAAAGAGTTGGACATGCGTTATGGACAGTCTCATACCCAGGAGTTAAGCAAAATAAAACTCCAGATGAAGAAACAACAGCGAGGAAAACGACGTCAATTAGAACGGGAAATAACCAAGCTAAAATGACAAGCGTGTTATGGAGTTCCGGCTGGTATCTTGGACGGACTGGCAGTGGCTGTGTTCATCAATTATATCCGAAATGAGCAATTATAACTTCATTTGAGGACAACAGCCAGAGGAAAGTCGATGAAATATGTATTGGCATCGGCTTTGGAATATGAAGCAGCAAGAGCTACTTTGTCCACTGATTTACTTAGATTGCGCAAGTTGGAAACTGAGGATATCACACGAATAGAAGCCCTCATTGATGAGAAGATCAGAAAATCGAGGACTGGACGCCTCTAGAACGACAGGATTTCTACATTTAATTCTCGTCCAAAATGTCAGAAGCCTGGACATTTCATCTGCGTCTCCAAGGAACCAAGACCAGTACAAACTACAATACAGCCTATGAATAGTGTCAAGAGGCCTGAAAATGTACGGCAGATAGGCGCATCACATGTGAATGGAGTGCAAAAGCCAGCTCACCTCGTAAATGCAGACCAGGAAAACTAAGTTACACCACCTTTACCGAAAAAGCTGGTGAAAAGGGGAGACACCCCCAAGGTCACGGTGAACACTGCCAAACTTGGAAAAGATAGACACAGCTTGGTTATTAGTTGTGTGTTAGAAGGAAAACCATGCACGTTTACCTTGGATACAAGAGCTTCCAGATCAGTTGTAAATCCTAAAGTGGTGTCCAAAGGTCAAGTGGAAGAAGTATTTCGCTATAATTTGAGGACAGCGACAGGTGAAGCTGCAGCAATTAAAGGAGAGTGCTCCTGTAGTGTCATGTTTCGAGAAAGACAACCAGAGTGGTGGGCTAAGTTTCAGTACTGAAGAAAAAGTGGAGACACCACCGATGTGCGAGAAAATCATCTACGGCAAGGTGAACGGTGATCTTGGGGACAGTAGAGTAGAAACCAATTTCAACAAGAACGGATTGCTATGCCGGAGAACTCTAATGAAACTCCAGCCCAAGATACCAGTAAGAATAATGAACATTAGCTCATCAACGACGGTAATAAGACAAGGAACAGTCATTGGCAAGACTCCGGGAGTAAGCTGCATCACAAACTGCCAGCCTGTAAATTAAAAGAATACGCCACTACATCTCGAAAGGAAGCAGATAATTCGTTCGCTGTGTCTACATCTTTCAGCAGCAGCAACACAGCACGCTAGAACTGTTGTAACGAAGTTTTTCCCAGCCGGGGTATCCTCAGTGTGACCAGGGATTTTCTGTTGATTTCGATCAGTGTCCCAAAAATGGGGGTGTCGCCTAATAATCTCATTCATATGGCTGGAGAAATGCAGTCGGCCTGCGTCTGAGCAGAGATGCCGTCGGCGTTTTCAGTTTTATAAATGTTGAATTTATAAAATATAAGTAAGTATATATATATATTTATAAAGAAAAATGTGTGGGGTGAATTCGCTGCCGAATTGACTCCTCACACAGTTTGCCGTCGTGTTTGCTGTCAACGACAACGACATGGGTAAAACCAATAGGGCGACAACGAATCGATACAGAATATGCTACTCCAATTCGACAGGCGGCAATACGATTACCACTTGCTTAACAACAAGAGGCAGAAACACTGGTCAAGAAGATGGAATGTGATTGAATTAGAGAGAAATCGAAAAGCCCATGGAGCTCACATGTGGTACTTGTTCAAAAGAAAGATGATTCAACGAGATTTTGTGTCGACTATCGAAACCTGAACGATGTCACCAAGAAGGTAGTTTTCCATTTCCAGTCATAGATGACACGTTGGATACTTTATCTGGAGGCAGAATATTTAGTACATTGGATCTGTAAAGCGGATACTGGCAGGTAGCAATTCATGATGACGACAAGGAGAAGATAGTATTTACTACGGGAAACGGTTTGTATCAATTTTCTGTAATGCCGTTTGGTTTATCCAATGCTCCTGCGAGGCCTTAGCTAGAAGACACGTCTGGTCTATTTGGATTACATCATTGTTTTTGGACTCACCTTCAATGAGCACGTGAATAATCTTCGGCAAGTTCTGGAAACCATTAAAGCTGCCGGACAAAAGTTGAGTAGCCTTTTCAAAAATAAAGTAAATTATTTGGGCCACATGGTATCCAGTCAAGGAGTTCCTACGCACGGATCTCAAGAAGTTGGAAGATGTTAACGAATGGCCGGTACCACACAATTTACATGAGCTGCAAAGTTTTCTGGGGCTATGCTCCTACTATCGACGGTTTGTGCCTAACTTAGCAGATATTGCACGAAGCCTTCATCGCCTTACTGAGAAGAACCAAAAGTTCCAATGATCGAGCGAGCACCAAAACTCAGTCGAATTGCTGAAGGGAAAGCTATGCAGTTCTCCAATTTTAGCATATCCACAGGCAGGGGAACTCTTCATCTAGGACACTGACGCGAGTAATGCGGAAATAGGAGCGGTGCTATCGCAGAATCAAGAAGTAAAGGACCGTGTTAAAGCGTACTACAGCCGATCGCTCTCTAAGCCAGAGAAAGGCTACTGTGTGACGCGAAGGGAATTGCTAAGTGTTGTGGATAGCGTCAAACACTTCCACAAGTACATATATGGTCAAGACTTTCTTCTTCGAACTGACCATGCAGCACTCAAGTGGCTAATGCAGTTTAGGAAACCAGAGGGTCAAGAGGCCAGATGAATCGAACGACTGCAGGCATACTCATTCAGGACAGAGCATCGAAAAGGGCTGATGGATTATAAAGAAGACCTTGAGCACCCCAATGCAAATAATATAATAATAACATTTTTGTGAATATCTCGAGTCCAGAGCCACATAACGTCCAAAAAAAGGAACTTATAGCACCAAACGAACATATTGTTACGAAAAGTAGTTAGTAGCGCAGATAATGCAATACGAATCCCAAGATAAATCGCCAAAAATAGGCTCTTTATTAGAATTAAGCACTTACAAAACCATACTTTTAGGCTGTAAGATTAATTAGATATTTTAAATATAACGGACTATAAATTAAAATCATTATGTACTGGTCAAAAATGTAGTCAAACCGGTTTATTTTTCGATGATGACTCATTACATATGAGTATGGTTAGTTGTAAATAAGGGAAGTTGCCACAATTTCCTGGATATTTCTGTCTTTATGATTGGAAAACTTTCCAATGAGTATAAATAGTACGCCGTTGCCGCTTGAGTTCATTAGTTATTTGGAATTCAAACAGTTAAGTTCTTGCAAAGAGATACTGCTATCACCTAAGAGAATTATAGTGAAATACCAGTGTGTTGTAATAAAGTGTTTTTGTGTACATTTGAAGTTATCAACAATATAAATTGTGAACATGTGTTATTTTTACTGTTTGTTTATTAAAGTTGTAATTTATAATTAATAAACTTGTGTTGTGTTTTATTGGCAAAATCTTTTAAGAGCTCGAATGCCTAAATTTCGTAACAATTGGTGTCAGCAGTGGGATTTTGCAAATCGGAAAACAATAAAATTTGAATATCGTGAGAAAGTAAAATTTTCCAAAACAGTATTGGTCATTTTTAAGCCATGAGAAAGGAAATAAATTAAGGGAAACTTTACGAAGTGATTGGAAAGTAAATAATAAAATGGAAAGTGCAGTGAACATTAAATCCTATAGTTCCCATGAGCACTGCTGGAAATAAGCAAGAGTTATTTCTCCGATTACAACAATTCGTCAAAGCAAGCTGGTGAAGTGTTTTCCATTGAGCCGGATTTAATGGAGCAAAAATCGTATCCTCCGGAATAAAAGGGTGGTACGCCAATCATGGAACCGATGTTGCAAGGGGAAAAGCAGCAAGCTGGTGAAGTGTTTTCCATTGAGCCGGATTTAATGGAGCAAAAATCGTATCCTCCGGAAGAAAAGGGTGGTACGTCAAGAATGGAAGCGATGTTGCAAGTGATAATGCAACAAATTAACAGTAAGTTTGACCAGCATAGTGAACAATCGAAGCAGCAATCGCAACAACAGAGTCGGGAGAATAAACAGATGAATCTAGAATTGAGTTTCAAATTAAACGAGAAGTTGGAACAGCAAAGTCAAGGTCTGAAGAAAGATTTGAATGTTCAAATTAGTGACAAGTTGGAACAGAAAATCAACAGTTAAATACCAAATTTACCGTTAAGTTTGAACAACAAATTCAACAATCGTAGAAACAAAGCTATGAACTGAAGCAGGCTTTTACTCGGCAACACCAAGGACTGAACTCCAAATTTGATCACCAAATTCAAAAGCTGGATGTTATTCTGGAAAAGTTAAGAGGTAAGATGAGTGAAATTCAATCAACAATTCCAGAGGATGTGAAATCGCTTTAAACGAACATGACAGGAAAAGTGAGTGGTCTGGAAGGCAAAATTAAGGAGATTGAGACCTAGCTGGACAATCGTACCCAATTCGTCAGAGAGAACGCTCAAAAAAGTAGTACCAGAATTTTCTAGCAACTAGAAAGGAATATTGAAGATTTTGAAAATTTCAAATTCCAGTTTGAAGCTGCGGTACAACCTAATGAATGGGTTGCTGAAAAACAGCAAAACTCTCTTATCTTAACGTTGAGGGGCAAGGCAGCAGACGTATTACAAATGATTCCAAATGCCGAGATGAGTTCCAGAAGAATCTTGAAAGAGTTGGACATGCGTTATGGACAGTCTCATACCCAGGAGTTAAGCAAAATAAAACTCCAGATGAAGAAACAACAGCGAGGAAAACGACGTCAACAATTAGAACGGGAAATAACCAAGCTAAAACGACAAGCGTGTTATGGAGTTCCGGCTGGTATCTTGGACGGACTGGCAGTGGCTGTGTTCATCAATTATATCCGAAATGAGCAATTATAACTTCATTTGAGGACAACAGCCAGAGGAACGTCGATGAAATATGTATTGGCATCGGCTTTGGAATATGAAGCAGCAAGAGCTACTTTGTCAACTGATTTACTTAGATTGCGCAAGTTGGAAACTGAGGATATCACACGAATAGAAGCCCTCATTGATGAGAAGATCAGAAAATCGAAGACTGGACGCCTCTAGAACGACAGGAATTCTACATTTAATTCTCGTCCAAAATGTCAGAAGCCTGGACATTTCATCTGCGTCTCCAAGGAACCAAGACCAGTACAAACTATAATACAGCCTATGAATAGTGTCAAGAGGCCTGAAAATGTACGGCAGATAGGCGCATCACATGTGAATGGAGTGCAACAGCCAGCTCACCTCGTATATGCAGACCAGGAAAACTAAGTTACACCACCTTTACCGAAAAAGCTGGTGAAAAGGGGAGACACCCCCAAGGTCACGGTGAACACTGCCAAACTTGGAAAAGATAGACACAGCTTGGTTATTAGTTGTGTGTTAGAAGGAAAACCATGCACGTTTACCTTGGATACAAGAGCTTCCAGATCAGTTGTGAATCCTAAAGTGGTGTCCAAAGGTCAAGTGAAAGAAGTATTTCGCTATAATTTGAGGACAGCGACAGGTGAAGCTGCAGCAATTAAAGGAAAGTGCTCCTGTAGTGTCATGTTTCGAGAAAGACAACCAGGTGGGCTAAGTTTCAGTACTGAAGAAAAAGTGGAGACACCACCGATGTGCGAGAAAATCATCTACGGCAAGGTGAACGGTGATCTAGGGGACAGTAGAGTAGAAATAGTGGAGCCAACCAATTTCAACAAGAACGGATTGCTATGCCGGAGAACTCTAATGAAACTCCAGCCCAAGATACCAGTAAGAATAATGAACATTAGCTCATCAACGACGGTAATAAGAGAAGGAAAGTCATTGGCAAGACTCCGGGAGTAAGCTGCATCACAAACTGCCAGCCTGTAAATTAAAAGAATACGCCACTACATCTCGAAAGGAAGCAGATAATTCGTTCGCTGTGTCTACATCTTTCAGCAGCAGCAACACAGCACGCTAGAACTGTTGTAACGAAGTTTTTCCCAGCCGGGGTATCCTCAGTGTGACCAGGGATTTTCTGTTGATTGCGATCAGTGTCCCAAAAATGGGGGTGTGGCGTAATAATCTCATTCATATGGCTGGAGAAATGCAGTCGGCCTGCGTCTGAGCAGAGATGCCGTCGGCGTTTTCAGTTTTATAAATGTTGAATTTATAAAATATAAGTAAGTATATATATATATTTATAAAGAAAAATGTGTGGGGTGAATTCGCTGCCGAATTGACTCCTCACACAGTTTGCCGTCGTGTTTGCTGTTAACGACAACGACATGGGTAAAACCAATAGTGCGACATCGAATCGATACAGAATATGCTACTCCAATTCGACAGGCGGCAATACGATTACCACTTGCTAAACAACAAGAGGCTAAACTTGCTAAACTGGTCAAGAAGATGGAATGTGATTGAATTAGAGAGAAATCGAAAAGCCCATGGAGCTCACCTGTGGTACTTGTTCAAAAGAAAGATGATTCAACGAGATTTTGTGTCGACTATCGAAACCTGAACGATGTCACCAAGAAGGATAGTTGTTTTCCATTTCCAGTCATAGATGACACGTTGGATACTTTATCTGGAGGCAGAATATTTAGTACATTGAATCTGTAAAGCGGATCTCTACGCACGGATCTCAAGAAGTTGGAAGATGTTAACGAATGGCCGGTACCACACAATTTACATGCGCTGCAAAGTTTTCTGGGGCTATGCTCCTACTATCGACGGTTTGTGCCTAACTTAGCAGATATTGCACGAAGCCTTCATCGCCTTACTGAGAAGAACCAAAAGTTCCAATGATCGAGCGAGCACCAAAACTCAGTCGAATTGCTGAAGGGAAAGCTATGCAGTTCTCCAATTTTAGCATATCCACAGGCAGGGGAACTCTTCATCTAGGACACTGACGCGAGTAATGCGGAAATAGGAGCGGTGCCATCGCAGAATCAAGAAGTAAAGGACCGTGTTAAAGCGTACTACAGCCGATCGCTCTCTAAGCCAGAGAAAGGCTACTGTGTGACGCGAAGGGAATTGCTAAGTGTTGTGGATAGCGTCAAACACTTCCACAAGTACATATATGGTCAAGACTTTCTTCTTCGAACTGACCATGCAGCACTCAAGTGGCAAATGCAGTTTAGGAAACCAGAGGGTCAAGAGGCCAGATGAATCGAACGACTGCAGGCATACTCATTCAGGACAGAGCATCGAAAAGGGCTGATGGATTATAAAGAAGACCTTGAGCACCCCAATGCAAATAATATAATAATAACATTTTTGTGAATATCTCGAGTCCAGAATTAAGCACTTACAAAACCATACTTTTAGGCTGTAAGATTAATTAGATATTTTAAATATAACGGACTATAATTTAAATCATTATGTACTGGTCAAAAATGTAGTCAAACCGATGATAACTCATTACATATGAGTATGGTTAGTTGTAAATAAGGGAAGTTGCCACAATTTCCTGGATATTTCTGTCTTTATGATTGGAAAACTTTCCAATGAGTATAAATAGTACGCCGTTGCCGCTTGAGTTCATTAGTTATTTGGAATTCAAACAGTTAAGTTCTTGCAAAGAGATACTGCTATCACCTAAGAGAATTATAGTGAAATACCAGTGTGTTGTAATAAAGTGTTTTTGTGTACATTTGAAGTTATCAACAATATAAATTGTGAACATGTGTTATTTTTACTGTTTGTTTATTAAAGTTGTAATTTATAATTAATAAACTTGTGTTGTGTTTTATTGGCAAAATCTTTTAAGAGCTCGAATGCCAAAATTTCGTAACAATTAGTGTCAGCAGTGGGATTTTGCAAATCGGAAAACAATAAAATTTGAAAATCGTGAGAAAGTAAAATTTTCCAAAACAGTATTGGTCATTTTTAAGCCATGAGAAAGGAAATAAATTAAGGGAAACTTTACGAAGTGATCGGAAAGTAAATAATAAAATGGAAAGTGCAGTGAACATTAAATCCTATAGTTCCCATGAGCACTGCTGGAAATAAGCAAGAGTTATTTCTCCGATTACAACAATTCGTCAAAGCAAGCTGGTGAAGTGTTTTCCATTGAGCCGGATTTAATGGAGCAAAAATCGTATCCTCCGGAATAAAAGGGTGGTACGCCAATCATGGAACCGATGTTGCAAGGGGAAAAGCAGCAAGCTGGTGAAGTGTTTTCCATTGAGCCGGATTTAATGGAGCAAAAATCGTATCCTCCGGAAGAAAAGGGTGGTACGTCAAGAATGGAAGCGAAGTTGCAAGTGATAATGCAACAAATTAACAGTAAGTTTGACCAGCATAGTTAACAATCGAAGCAGCAATCGCAACAACAGAGTCGGGAGAATAAACAGATGAATCTAGAATTGAGTTTCAAATTAAACGAGAAGTTGGAACAGCAAAGTCAAGGTCTGAAGAAAGATTTGAATGTTCAAATTAGTGACAAGTTGGAACAGAAAATCAACAGTTAAATACCAAATTTACCGTTAAGTTTGAACAACAAATTCAACAATCGTAGAAACAAAGCAATGAACTGAAGCAGGCTTTTACTCGGCAACACCAAGGACTGAACTCCAAATTTGATCACCAAATTCAAAAGCTGGATGTTATTCAGGAAAAATTAAGAGGTAAGATGAGTGAAATTCAATCAACAATTCCAGAGGATGTGAAATCGCTTTAAACGAACATGACAGGAAAAGTGAGTGGTCTGGAAGGCAAAATTAAGGAGATTGAGACCTAGCTGGACAATCGTACCCAATTCGTCAGAGAGAACGCTCAAAAAAGTAGTACCAGAATTTTCTAGCAACTAGAAAGGAATATTGAAGATTTTGAAAATTTCAAATTCCAGTTTGAAGCTGCGGTACAACCTAATGAATGGGTTGCTGAAAAACAGCAAAACTCTCTTATCTTAACGTTGAGGGGCAAGGCAGCAGACGTATTACAAATGATTCCAAATGCCGAGATGAGTTCCAGAAGAATCTTGAAAGAGTTGGACATGCGATATGGACAGTCTCATACCCATGAGTTAAGCAAAATAAAACTCCAGATGAAGAAACAACAGCGAGGAAAACGACGTCAACAATTAGAACGGGAAATAACCAAGCTAAAACGACAAGCGTGTTATGGAGTTCCGGCTGGTATCTTGGACGGACTGGCAGTGGCTGTGTTCATCAATTATATCCGAAATGAGCAATTATAACTTCATTTGAGGACAACAGCCAGAGGAAAGTCGATGAAATATGTATTGGCATCGGCTTTGGAATATGAAGCAGCAAGAGCTACTTTGTCCACTGATTTACTTAGATTGCGCAAGTTGGAAACTGAGGATATCACACGAATAGAAAGCCCTCATTGATGAGAAGATCAGAAAATCGAAGACTGGACGCCTCTAGAACGACAGGAATTCTACATTTAATTCTCGTCCAAAATGTCAGAAGCCTGGACATTTCATCTGCGTCTCCAAAGAACCAAGACCAGTACAAACTACAATACAGCCTATGAATAGTGTCAAGAGGCCTGAAAATGTACGGCAGATAGGCGCATCACATGTGAATGGAGTGCAACAGCCAGCTCACCTCGTATATGCAGACTAGGAAAACTAAGTTACACCACCTTTACCGAAAAAGCTGGTGAAAAGGGGAGACACCCCCAAGGTCACGGTGAACACTGCCAAACTTGGAAAAGATAGACACAGCTTGGTTATTAGTTGTGTGTTAGAAGGAAAACCATGCACGTTTACCTTGGATACAAGAGCTTCCAGATCAGTTGTGAATCCTAAAGTGGTGTCCAAAGGTCAAGTGAAAGAAGTATTTCGCTATAATTTTAGCTCATCAACGACGGTAATAAGAGAAGAAACAGTCATTGGCAAGACTCCGGGAGTAAGCAGCATCACAAACTGCCAGCCTGTAAATTAAAAGAATACGCCACTACATCTCGAAAGGAAGCAGATAATTCGTTCGCTGTGTCTACATCTTTCAGCAGCAGCAACACAGCACGCTAGAACTGTTGTAACGAAGTTTTTCCCAGCCGGGGTATCCTCAGTGTGACCAGGGATTTTCTGTTGATTTCGATCAGTGTCCCAAAAATGGGGGTGTGGCCTAATAATCTCATTCATATGGCTGGAGAAATGCAGTCGGCCTGCGTCTGAGCAGAGATGCCGTCGGCGTTTTCAGTTTTATAAATGTTGAATTTATAAAATATAAGTAAGTATATATATATATTTATAAAGAAAAATGTGTGGGGTGAATTCGCTGCCGAATTGACTCCTCACACAGTTTGCCGTCGTGTTTGCTGTCAACGACAACGACATGGGTAAAATCAATAGGGCGACAACGAATCGATACAGAATATGCTACTCCAATTCGACAGGCGGCAATACGATTACCACTTGCTAAACAACAAGAGGCAGAAACACTGGTCAAGAAGATGGAATGTGATTGAATTAGAGAGAAATCGAAAAGCCCATGGAGCTCACATGTGGTACTTGTTCAAAAGAAAGATGATTCAACGAGATTTTGTGTCGACTATCGAAACCTGAACGATGTCACCAAGAAGGATAGTTTTCCATTTCCAGTCATAGATGACACGTTGGATACTTTATCTGGAGGCAGAATATTTAGTACATTGGATCTGTAAAGCGGATACTGGCAGGTAGCAATTCATGATGACGACAAGGAGAAGATAGTATTTACTACGGGAAACGGTTTGTATCAATTTTCTGTAATGCCGTTTGGTTTATCCAATGCTCCTGCGAGGCCTTAGCTAGAAGACACGTCTGGTCTATTTGGATTACATCATTGTTTTTGGACGCACCTTCAATGAGCACGTGAATAATCTTCGGCAAGTTCTGGAAACCATTAAAGCTGCCGGACAAAAGTTGAGTAGCCTTTTCAAAAATAAAGTAAATTATTTGGGCCACATGGTATCCAGTCAAGGAGTTCCTACGCACGAATCTCAAGAAGTTGGAAGATGTTAACGAATGGCCGGTACCACACAATTTACATGAGCTGCAAAGTTTTCTGGGGCTATGCTCCTACTATCGACGGTTTGTGCCTAACTTAGCAGATATTGCACGAAGCCTTCATCGCCTTACTGAGAAGAACCAAAAGTTCCAATGATCGAGCGAGCACCAAAACTCAGTCGAATTGCTGAAGGGAAAGCTGTGCAGTTCTCCAATTTTAGCATATCCACAGGCAGGGGAACTCTTCATCTAGGACACTGACGCGAGTAATGCGGAAATAGGAGCGGTGCTATCGCAGAATCAAGAAGTAAAGGACCGTGTTAAAGCGTACTACAGCCGATCGCTCTCTAAGCCAGAGAAAGGGTACTGTGTGACGCGAAGGGAATTGCTAAGTGTTGTGGATAGCGTCAAACACTTCCACAAGTACATATATGGTCAAGACTTTCTTCTTCGAACTGACCATGCAGCACTCAAGTGGCTAATGCAGTTTAGGAAACCAGAGGGTCAAGAGGCCAGATGAATCGAACGACTGCAGGCATACTCATTCAGGACAGAGCATCGAAAAGGGCTGATGGATTATCAAGAAGACCTTGAGCACCCCAATGCAAATACTGTACAAGGCAAGAAAACAAGAAGTGCTCTGAAGTAGTTTCACAAGTAAGACTACAAGGAGAAATAGGAGACAATAAGGAGAAAGACCGGAGTAGCACGAGATTGCAACAGCTAGTCCTACAGTAAAGATTTTTTAGGCTCAATGGCAGTAATTGAGATTGAGAAATAAATTGTCAGCTTTTGTTATTAAATTCTCTATATTAACTTCGCGTGCCCGTGGCTGGCTGGCTGGTTGGCTGGCTGGTGGGCGGCATCTTGTGATCAGTTTTTAACACACTTCCTAAAGTCCGATTTTGTTCATACTTTGCACACATGTGTATTTCCAATGACAATACTTTCTATTTGAGAGTGATCGGGCTGCGCGATCGGGGGGCTCCCATACAATTGTTTTTCCATATATCGGCATCAGATCATATCATACTATGATGACTGCGTTCTATGTGCGCTGATGACCTGATGCGCTGTAAGCAGCGCTGCTTGCTTTACGATTGTGGTTGTTTTGTTGTTGGGTTGCAGTGCTTCGCATTTGTTTTTGATTTTATTACAAATTATTATTTTGATAAATTTACAAATGTAATAAAAACAAGCACCCGATCTTCTTTAAATTTTATACGCATGTGTATCTTCAATTGCGAAAACTTTTTGGAAAAATTTAGAAGATCGAGTCCTGGGGTCGCGGGGCACCCATACAAATTTTATACAAAAAAGTATCCGATTTTCTTAAAATTTTTAACGCATGTGTATCTCCGATAAACAACACTTTTTGTACAAATTTTGGGCCCCAGTGTCGAAAGGACCCATACAAAATTTTAAAAAAATTTCCCGATTTTCTTCAAATTTTATACACATGTGTATCTCCTATGGAAACAATATTTGTAAAAAATTTTGAATGATCGGGATGGGCTCCTAAACCATTTTTATAAAAAATTTACCCGAAAGAATTTACACGAAAAATTAATTTTTACGGGTTGTTTTATTTTTATGGGTTTGTTTATTAAAGTTGTAATTTATAATTAATAAACTTGTGTTGTGTTTTGTTTGCAAAATCCTTTACGATTTCGTGTAGTGGTTTATGCGTGATGACCTTACATACCTATCCACCAACGTTTTTATACATTAGATATACACATTTTCAAAAATATCTCGACTCCAGCACCACCTACCTGGCTCAAAAGCTCTACTTAAAGCTGCATTTATCGAACATATGGTGTGAAAATGTTCAGTAGTTTAGGCGTGATGATGTTACCTATATATGCACCAAAACATACCTGCACATTTTCGTTAATGCAATACCTTTTATAGTTCTTATAGCTTACTCATGTGTTCGTTGAATGTACGTACGAATACGCATTTTCAAATATATCTCGACTCCAGCGCCACCTACCAGGCTCAAAAGCAGTACTTATAGCTGCATTTATCGAACATATGGTGTAAAGATGTTCAGTAGCTTAGGCGTGCTGACGTTACTTATATATGCACCAAAACATAGCTGCAAATTTTCGTTAATGCAATACCTTTTATACTTCTAATAGATTACTCATGTGCTCATTGAATGTGCGTGCGAATACGGTCATTCAAATTGGCCATACATATTTTCCAACTAATGCCTCTCAAAATAGGTTCTATCAACTTCGTACTACTAGGTTCGTAAAAAGCTAACAGCCTTGAGAATTGTAGTTTGCTCTCTTAAAATGCTAGGCTTTATGCTTGGTACAGCTCGGACGTTAAGATTAAGCAGTGGAAAAGGAAAGCTGTATGTTTTCTACTGCTTTGAATGCGTATTTATGTGAAAATACAGAGAATCTACTTCCGAAAATGGACTTGAAGGTAAAAGAGGCGGCATGCAACTTGCTATTTCCCTTGAACACAGGTGGTGAGAGTAGCGATAAAATATTGAGAGGCAGGATATATTCATGCAGTGTTCAGGAGAACCTATTGACATCGCATTTTGTTAAATTCTCTATATTAATTTCGCCCGCCCATGTGTTTGTTTGTTTGTCGTGGAATCTTCTTCTTCTTTATGGCCTGTATCCCCTTGTGAGTCCCAGGGCCTCTCCTACGCCTACACGCCATCGCGTGCGGTTCCTGGCAATAAGCTTCAGCTCTCTCCAACTCTTCCCCAATTGCCGTGCCTCCTCTTCAACTATTCTGCGCCATGTATTTCTTGGACGACCCGTTCTTCTACCATCCTGAGATAACGGGTTCCATTGCATTGCGTAGTTTGCTATGGAAATTTCGCCTTTTCGGAGTGTATGACCAATCCACTGCCACTTCCGTCGTTGGATGGTTGTGCCTATTGGTTCCTGACCCGTTCTCTGGTAAAGATGTTCGTTAGAGACACGATTAGGCCAGAAAACCCTTAAGATGTTCCGTAGGCACCTATTTACGAATGTTTGTAATCTTTTTGTGATAGTAGCGGTCACCTTTCAAGTGCTGCACCCATACAACAGCACAGATTCAACATTTGAGCGGAACAGTCGCAGCTTGGTGTTTAAGCTGATCGCATTGCATCGCCATATCATGGACATCATTCCAAACACCGATTTTGCTTTGCCGATTCAGTTGACAATGTCCTGTTCGGTTCCACCTTCGGTCGAGACAACACTCCCAAGATATTGGAAACTCTCTACTCTCTCTACCGGCTGTCCAGCAATGTTAACATGAGTAAGTGAGTTAGTGCCGAGGTTGATGATTTTGGTTTTGGCGGTATTAATCTTCAAACCCGCAACATTTGCCTCCCTCTCCACATTTGTTGTCATTTGGTGCAGCTCCATAATTCTGTGTGAGAGTAAACAAACGTCGTCAGCGTAATCCAGATGTTTGAGTTGAGATGTAAGAGTCCAACGAATTCCTCCGTTTCCAGTAGATAAAGCTGCGCGAAGTACATCGACAAGGCGAGCCAGATTAACTGTCTGTTGACACTGTCAAACACCTTCTCAAAATCGATGAACAGTAGGTGCAGTGGTGACCGGAATTCAACGCACTGTTCAATAATTATCAGCAGGGTGTTTATGTGGTCTATACAGGAGGATCCAGTGCGGAAACCAGCTTGTTCGGCATCGAGTGTATCTTCCAGATGTTCTTTAATACGCTCAAGTACTACTTTGGCTATTACTTTTGCAACTGCAGGGAGAACGCAAATGCCTCTCCAGTTTTCGCACTCCATAAGACTACCATTTTTAGGAAGCTTGACAATCATTCCCTTCTTCCACTCGTCGGGGAATCTTTCTACCTCCCAAGCTCTGTCTACAAGAGGATATAAAAGCTCTGCTGATGTCGTTGGAGCTGCACGCAGAAGCTCTGCGGGTATACCAATACAAAAACACGGTTAAGGACCGTAGAGAAATGCTCCTTCCATCGCTGGAGCTGATCCTCATCTGACACGAGTACGGCACCATCTAGGCCTTTCACCGGATGTTGGCTAGAGCGGTGACCACCTGTCAGCTCTTTGGTGATTCTGTAAACGGTTCTGCTATCGCACCTGCTCGCTGCTTCCTCTGCTTCTGAGGCCAGGTTGTTAATATAGTTACGCTTGTCACGTCTTACACTACGCTGCACTTCTCTCATTTTTCTTCGATACATGGACTCTAGCTCACTCCTCGCTGCTGCTGGGATATCTACAATACGAGCTTTAAGTAGCTTATATTCTTCAATCCGCCTCCAGGTATCTTCGGTAAGCCACGTGCTGTGCCTTGCCTGGCTTCTACCAACAATACTTTCTGCTCCAGATGTGAAAACATTTTTCACAGCCTTCCAATGCTCCTGGATGGTTGTCGGCAGTGAGCTGCTGATTGCTTCCACTCCTTGCGATAAATGATCCCTTAATTGCTGGCGTACGTAGGGGATCTTTAGCCAGTCGATGTTATACCTAGGCATTCGGATGATATTGCGGATTCTATGAACTGATGCAGTACGTAACTGGACAGTAGCTACCATAAGGTGATGATCACGTACCATACCCATGTCGGCTCCTCGTCTGTTTCGGACGTCTAACAGACAGCTCCTAAAACGCCGGCTGATCGCCATATGTTCGATTTGGTTGGATAATGATTGCCTGTCAGTTGACACCCAGCTGACCTTGTGGCAAGTCTTATGCTCAAACATGGTGCCTCCTATGACAAGGTTGTTGGTGTTGCAGAAATTAACAAATCTTTCACCATTGTCATTTCGTTCGCCGAGGCCGTGCTTCCCAATCACATGCTTGAGTCCTTCATTGTCGTTGCCAACCTTGACATTCAAGTCCGCCATCACGATGACGATATCTCCGTTCGGCGTTGCGTTGAATACAGCGTTTAGTTGACTGTAGAAGTTGTCCTTTTCATCCTCAGTCGAGGGATTCGTTGGGGCGTAGCACTGTATGATCGTGACGCGCCGTACTCTAGTCCGAAATCTGGACGATAAGATCCTATCAATATACGGGTGCCAGGAAATTAGGACTCTACGTGCTGTTGGCGTTAGCAGCAGACCCACTCCAGATTCACGGGGACTGCCAGAGGGTTTGCCAGAGTAGAGTAGCCCAGTGTTACACGTTGGGGATTGGTACTCTCCCGCGTCGAACCATCTTACTTCACTCACTCCCAGTATGTCCATATTGTATCGAAGAAACTCACGTTCCAGTTGAAGAAATCTGGAATTTTGAGGTCCTTCACTCCCAGAGTCAAGGAGCGTCCTCACATTCCAGAAACCAATCTTCGTCCGGGTACAATAGCCAAAAATCGTCATTATTCGATCATTACTTATCCGAGGCGTTGTTTCAGTCTCAGTAGCGGGTATTTTTCGGTACCGCAGGGTACTAGCCCACGTTACCTAGACTAGAAACGCAAGACCGTTCGCACTTGCAGTTTTAGCCTACATGTATAAGGATTTATACACATAGTTGCCCGGGACCACCACGAGGAGGTAGAGCAAGCACTACATCACGAACTTGATTGTTGCGCTACTGGCCCAAACCAAGTTTTGAGCAGTCAGTAGTTTCCCGATCAATCGCAATGCAGATCCCCTCGTGGAATCTTGCAATCAATTTTTATCCACGTTCCAAAGCCAGATTTCATTGAAACTTTGTACACTTTCTTTTAAAATGTTGTGCCACTCAGGCCTATGGGCCGGGGGCTGCCCATAGATATATTTTTAAAATTATTCTGATTTCCCTCAAATTTTAAGTACATGTGTATTTACGATGGACAACAATTTTTGTAAACATTTTGGTGACCCTGGGCCACGGGGTCGTGGAGCTCCATACATATTTAAAAAAAAAATTAACCCGATTTTCTTAAAATTTTATACACGTATGAATCTCCGATGGACAACCCTTTTGTAAAATTTTGGTGAACTCCGGCCCTGGGGTCGTAGGGCCCAAATTTTTTTTGGAGTGATTGGGCCTTAAGGCCCGAGTGGTGCCCATTTTATTTTTTATTTTTTTTTTTAAATTAGCCCGATTTTCTTCAATGCATATCTTCGATGGACAAAACTTTTTGTAAAATTTTTGGAGTGATCGGTTCCTGTGGGCCGAGGGGCGCCCAATTAATTTTTTTTTTAATAACCCCTGTGCCTGTGTACCTCCGAATGACAAAACATTCAGTAATTTTTATCCCATATAATTTAAGTGGGCGCCGTGGCTCAGTGGTAATGCACATGGCTGCTGAGCAGGAGGTTCAGGTTCGAATCCCAGCAACACCAAAAAGTATTTTTCACGGTGTCCCACCTCTCGCGAATGGGTGACAAACGTTCCGAGAGTAATTAATACCTTGTCACGGAAAGCTTCTCAATTCGCCGTTCGGAATCCGACCTTAAATTGTAGGTCCCTTCCATTTGTGTCCAAAAATTAACATGCGCAGCACAAATGGTCGCGAGAAGTTAGGCCTTGGACCGCAATGGTCTGTCGCGCCCAATATTATAATTTTTTAAATTTCGGTTTTCCCCCGTTCTTGTTTGATCTCTCCCTGCCCTGAAAATTAAGGGCGAAGAATCCAATTGTTATTATTGAGAATATTATAAGGACTGTATTTGAAGCTAGGCCAATTTTGGTGAGTACCCAAATTTTTTTGGTGTTCTGCACTTGAAGGTTTTTTTATCATTTCTAATGACAGGATCGTGGGCGCCGTGGCTCAGTGGTAATGCACATGGCTGCTGAGCAGGAGGTTCAGGTTCGAATCCCAGCAACACCAAAAAGTATTTTTCATGGTGTCCCACCTCTCGCGAATGGGTGACAAACGTGTTCCGAGAGTAATTAATACCTTGTCACGGAAAGCTTCTCAATTCGCCGTTCGGAATCCGGCCTTAAATTGTAGGTCCCTTCCATTTGTGTCCAAAAAATTAACATGTGCAGCCAAATGGTCGCGAGAAGTTAGGCCTTGGACCGCAATGGTCTGTCACGCCAAATATTATTATTATTAATGAAAGGATCTCTTCTGGGGATGTTTCCGCGTCTTGTTGTTGTAGAACGCCTGGCAAAGGGTTAAATGTTGTTAATTTTACAAACATATTTTGTGTGTGACCTTATTGTGAAGTTGGGATGCTTTATAATAAATGTGCCGCTCAACGGTTGTTCGTCTATGGTTATCGTTCCATTGTAGTCGTTCAGGGGCAGTATGTCTTGTTAATAATTGCTGTATTGCTTTGGCAAAGCCGGCTTGGCTTTACAAAGCAACAGCTTTTGGCTTTAAATTTTCGATGCATTTTAATGTGTATGTGTTAAAAAAAACACCGCCTTACGGTGAGCGCTATAACTAAAAAATGGCTTTAGTTATAAATCCTAAAAACTTTTTGGATTTATTTTCGGCTTTATGCTTATGCGATTGTTGTTGTAAGCCAAGATGGATTAGCCAAAGCAATACAGCAAATGTGGATGATTTTACATTTTTTAATATTTGGTCGTGGTCTTGTTTTCTTTTTGGTAAATTTACATTTTGCTGTCTAGACTGTTCTAACTGATCTGGTAACTGAAATTTTAATTACGACAAATATTTCTAAAGGTTTTTTCTTTACTTTTAAATGCATTGTCGAAATATATTCATGCACTGATTTAAACAGTAACTCTATGAATCTCATATTTGTGTTATCGGACTTCAGGCATCTCATTATTTCTTAGAGTGTTAAATGGAATTATTCAACTTGGCCGCTGATAGTGCTAGTGGAAGAGGGTGTAGCGTATATGTTAGACTTCTATTCTCATGGTCTTTTGGTCTTTTAATAGCAATGAAATAAAGGCACAAGTTAGGTATTTTTTATTATCGATAACTATCAAATTCAGTATTCCAAATATAACTATTACTTTTTGTATTGGGTCTTTAATGTGTTCTTTTGCTCTAGACGGGATAATTTTTACTTAAGTGTAAATATCAATATGTACGATTTCTCCAGGATATTGAGGAATGGGGGTGGTTTAAATTTGTGGATTCAGTGGGTGGCTTTCATATTTCTGTTCGCAGCAAGACGAACTTTGTTTTACTATTTTTCCTATATTTGAATGTATGCTAAGAAAATGTAAATTTTTGTGTTTTGTTTTCAAGGTTGTTTCTATACACAGCACTTACATCCATTCTTTCCAAGGTCATGAAAACGATGATCAATTTTCAGCTCATGAAATATCTTGAAACCAATGTAATCCTTAGTTACCGGCAGT
The DNA here is from genome assembly GCA_947095585.1 of Nephrocerus scutellatus. Taxonomy (NCBI): domain Eukaryota; kingdom Metazoa; phylum Arthropoda; class Insecta; order Diptera; family Pipunculidae; genus Nephrocerus; species Nephrocerus scutellatus. The sequence goes on along the minus strand of OX352764.1, from coordinate 62,981,685 downwards.
ACGGGTTCTGTTCTCTGTCTCTGTTCTGTCCCCGGCACACTTATTCATTTTTATCAATGATCTCTTATCTGTGACTTCTAATCCAATTCACTCTTTCGCTGACACAAGCTCATAGACATCTCCTATCTTCTTTCTCTTTTCCTTAACGCCAACGCTGTGCCAAGCATATAGCCGAATATAATAAGGGTGCGAACCCCTTTTCGCGTGCGCAAATTATAAAAAAAATGTGCTCGCTGGTGTTTCTAGATAATTATCTGTTCTTGTTCGGTTGCCGTTGGTATGTTTTACTAGATTTGGTCTAAAGTGTATTTTAAGGTCTTTGAAGTGGAGTGGGTAAATTTCTTGAATTTTACTCATTAGGCTTTCTGTCGTGTAGAGCAGAATTTCTCAAACTGTGAGCCTCGGTTCCTAGGGGACAATTATGAAGAAATTCTTAATAAAAAATATGAAAAAAAAAAAAAAAATACTGAATATAGACGTGAATTACCGGATAGATAAAAAAAATTTTTTGTTCTATATTTTGTGCATTTATTTTCTAGGGGCTAGGTAGTCGATGCAATTTTTAATTTTGGTGTTTTTGGTTTTGTTTTGTGAAATTGTGTTATGTGAAAATATTTATTATTCAGCGGCAGATTTCAAAAATCGATCTCAATTTAACATTTCCATAAAACACGGCTACTACGGCGACCATCGACCCCATCCACCTAGAGCTGACTGACCATCACCATTCAACTCAGCGACCCCAAAAACATTAGAATCTACGCTAATATCGGTCACCCCCCCTCAGTTATCGACCCCATCCCCCTAGAGCTGTCTTACTACCACCATTCAACTCAGCGACCCCGAAAACCATAGAATCGGTACTAATATCGGTCACCCCCCCCCCCTCAGTTATAGATCACATCCCCCTAGAGCTGTCTTATCATCAACATCCAACTCAGCGACCCCAAAAACCATAGAATCGACACTAATATCGGTCACCCCCCATTCAGCTATTGACCCCATCCCCTACAACTGTCTTAACATCACCATTCAACTCGGCGACCCCGAAAACCATAAAATCGACACTAATATCGGTCACCCCCCCCTTAGTTATCGACCCCATCCACCTATAGATGTCTTACCATCACCATTCAACTCACCGGCCCCGACAACCATGAAATCGAAACTAATATCGGTCACGCCCCTCTCCCTCTGTTATTGACCCCATCCCCCTAAAACTGTCTTACCATCACCATTCAACTCAGCTACCCCGAAAACCATAAAATCGACACTAATATCGGTCACCCCCCCTCCGTTATAGACCACACCACCCTAGAACTGTCTTGCCATCACCATTCAACTCAGCGACCCCGAAAACCATAGAATCGACTCTAATATCGGTCACTTCCCCCCCCCCCCCTTAGTTATCGACCCCATCCACCTAGAGATGTCTTTCCATGACCATTCATCTCAGCGACACCGAAAACTATAGAATCAACACTAATATCGGGCACCCCCTCCCCAATAGTTATCGACCCCATCCACCTAGAGCTGTCTTACAAAAACTATTCAATTCAGCGACCACGAAAACCATAAAATCAACACTAACATCGGTCCCCCCCTCAGTTATAGACAACATCCCCCTAGAGCTGTCTTACCATCACCATTCAACTCAGCGACCCCGAAAACCATAAAATCGACACTAATATCGGTCACCCCCCTTAGTTATCGACCCCATCCACCTAGAACTGTCTTACCATCAACATTTAACTCAGCGGCCCCGAAAACCATAGAATCGACACTAATATCGGTCACCCCTCCCCCCCTCTCAGTAATCAACCCAATCCACCTAGAGATGTCTTACCATCACCATTCAACTCAGCGACCCTGAAAACCATAGAATCGACACTAATATCGGTCACCCCCCTTAGTTATCGACCCCATCCACCTAGAGCTGTCTGACCATCACCATTCAACTCAGCGAGCCCGAAAACATTAGAATCTACACTAATATCTGTCACCCCCCCCCCCTCAGTTATCGACCCCATCCCCCTAGAGCTGTCTTACCATAACCCATTCTCTAATAACCATTTCTCTAATTTTTCAGTTGTTGTAAATAAATCTTCACAGAGATTAGAACTGAAACTCCGCAGTGTTCTTCTTATTAAATTCTCTATATTAACATCGCGTGCCCGTGTGTTTGTGGGTTTGTGGGTGTGTGGATTTGTGTGTCATGGAATCTTGCGAACAATTTTTAACCCACTTCCCGATTTTATTGAAATTTTGCACACATACTTTCTATACTTTCTATTAAAATTTCAGGCCCCTCGGTCCCCGGGGTCGAGGGGCTCCCATACAAATATTTTAAAAAATTTACCCGATTTTCTTAAAATTTTATACAAATGTGTATCTCCGATGGAAAACACTTTTTGTACAAATTTTGGAGAGATCGGGCCCCTGGGTCGGGGGGGCACCCATACAAATCTTATGAAAAAAGTTGCCGATTTTCTTTAAATTTTATACGCATGTGTATCTCCGATGGACAAAATTTTTTGTAAAATTTTTGAAGCGATCGGGCCCCGGGGTCGGGGGGCTCCAATACAAATTTTTGAAGTGAAAACTTCTCTTAGCGCGGTACGCATATTTTTAGATGAGATAAAATCTCTGAACTCGCGACATGGTTACGAGACGCAGCTATAGTGTGTGTATACTGTAGTTAATACACAAACCAACTAACTCACTCAAATGAAAAATAAGAAGATGGCAGTATAGTGCTATTTTCTGGTAGTAAGGACACAATCCAGTTTACACATGAAATCAAAAACAATAGTAGATGGTAGCACATAGTTATTTGTAAGTAACGCACAAACCAACTTGATTGAGGCATAATAAAACTGTGTCGCAGAGGTGGTAGAGTCTGTGTCTGTGTTTTGCGTTTGAGTTTTTTGTATAGGACTAGTTCAGTAGTACTTAACTTGACAGTAGATGGATGGCTTATAAATACAGAAAATTAATTTGTGAACATAGCATTGCCCCATATGCGTTAGACATCTAGTAGGCATTTTGCATGTTGGCATTTTGGGAAACTTAAAAATTCAGCGCATGCGCATATTCTCTCTGCTTATGAATTTTCACTTCTGTCGGCACTCCCGGAGTGCTTAACTTGACTTTTTTTTTTAATTATCAATTTTTAACGCACTTCCTAAAACCCGATTTTCCTGAAATTTTGTAATTTTGTACACATGTGTATTTCCGGTGAAAATACTTTCTTTTAAAATTTGTAAGTGATCGGGCCTCGGGTTCGTGGGGCTCCCATACAAATTTAAAATAAAAATTACCCGATTTTTTTTTTCAAATTTTACACACATGTGTATACCCAATAAACAATACTTTTTCTAAAATTTGGTAGTGATCGGGCCCCAGATTCGGCCGCAAGGCCCTTATAAATTTTTTTAAATACCGTCGCACTTCAACGACTCTGTGCAGTGTCGGCTGCGCTGCTTGATTTGGTGGATTTTGATTGCAAAACCTATTCTGCCTGTTCATGGAAGCACAACGAGTTTGCGTCGCCATATTTTTAACTCGGCACTTACACGATTATTAATAATGTCATTATTTCTAATAACGAACGAAAACAGAAAATTTCGGTTTCACATCACATCTCAAGCATCAATATACATTACTCCGACTTACACAATCATTATTAATGCCATTTCACAAAGTTACCATGAATGTGCGTAATAGTATAAAAGTGGAATCGATGATGCACATTCCATTTCATCTTTAAGTAATATGTATGTATTTTGTTTACTAATGTCTCTTTGCAATTGCACAAACCGTATCCGAAACCATATCCATAGGTTAGCTTTCAAAGAGACAGAGTTTTCGAGGTGAACGAGGTGAGTGCCCATGTACCCGATTGCCGACGGGTAGCAAAGTAACATTATCAGTTACAAAACAAAGGTACATAAAATCAAACCGTACTCCGGGCACAGTTCGCAAATGCAACGTTAAACTGAAACCACGAGAGAGAAATCTTAGCTCACCCACAAATGAACCCAGCAAATGAAACGAGACATAAATGTTTTATGTTTAATTCAACTTACTTATTTACTGAATTGTATTTTAATTTTTTTATATTTTTTTTTTATTATTTTTATTTTTTTATTTTTTTTTTATTTTTTGTTGTAAATATCAACTTACAGATAGAACAACAAGTTTTCACAATATTCTGTCATTTGGCGTTTTCATAAATTAGTTCAGAGCACTCAAAGAGTTCTCAAGAAAAATGCTCGTGTTTCTTATTTGCTCAGAGTATGAGCGTGCTCTAAGAGTTCAGAATAAAATGATCTGAGCATTTTCAAATTTGACATCTGATGTCAAATGTCTCTTTCGATGATTTTCTACTACAATAAAAATAAAACAACCCATAAAAATTTAAATTTTTCTTGTAAATTCTCTAATCGGAGATACACACACACACACACACTGCGTGCTCGGCTTGTGGCAAAATCATCCACGAAATGACGCAGCGTCAGCGAACAGCGCTGCTCACAAAGCACAGAGCTCAGACTTTGCCGTGATCTGATGCGATATAGCGCTATTTAAAAATTGTATATTGAGGTCCCCAAGCGGCCGATCGCTCCAAATTTTTACAAAAAGTGTTTTCCATCGAAGACACACATGTGTACAAAATTTAAAGAAAATCGGGTAAATTTTGTAAAATATTTGTATGGGAGCCCCCCGAACCCGAGGTCCGTGGGGCCTCCAATTGTAATAGAAAGTATTGTCACCGGAAATATACATGTGTGCAAAATTTCAATAAAATCGGGCCATGGGTTAAAAATTGATCAGAAAATCTGACCAGCCAGCCAGCCAGCCAACCAGCCAGCCACGTGCACGCGAAGTTAATATAGAGAATTTAAAAAAATTACCCAGAATCGAGGGGTCCCATATCAATTTCTGCGATTAGAGAATTTAGATGAAAAATTTTAATTTATATGGGTTGTTTTTTTTTTTACTTTGAACAACACTTTTTCCACTTTGAAATTCTATATATTCTATAAATTAGTTAATAAATTTAATCTTTGTTTTTTTTTTAATTTTAACGATTTTAGCAATAGCTTTTAAAATGGACAAGTGGCTATTAAAAAAAGAGCAGGGTAGGCTGTGTCGAAACATCATCACATCACATTACATATAAATTATTTATAAGCGAATTTTAATGTTCATAACCACTTACTGTGAAGTTGCTGCATATTGCATATTACTGCCCAAACACAGTAATGCAGCTTTTGAATTCAACTCATAAAAAATTTGAGTAGTTTTGAATTAAATTAGAAGAGAAAAGTAGTGAGTAGTGCTGCCCATGCTTCGAAATGGTATGGTAAGAATGTCACTTTGAAACACGCAGGCCAATTATTTCTCATTCAATTTCTTTTGCATTGTTCTCTTATTTCTGTCGAATAGTTATTTTGAACCGATGCTTAATATCATGTATGATTTTTGATGGTTGACTCAATGGTCGATGGTAGATTCATTGTTCAGTGGCAGACATCCAACTTACGATCGAACATATCTTCTTTGAGACTGACATTTTTATAATGTTAAATTTAGCGTCATTTTTATATAAAAAAAATCTGTGTTTAAAATGATTTTTTGTAGAAGATTATTACTTAAATATATTTAAGCTAATATCTGCAATACAAGGAAATATTGTTTAATGTAAATAACAAAAAATAAATTAGTGTTATACTTTTTATAATAATTAAAAAATGCAAAAACCATTCAAACTTTTGTGCACAAAATACAAAACGACACTGAAATGAAAATTTCTAAAAATAGTCTTCTCTGGCAGGCAGTCGGTATGCACGAAATTGCGGCTATATTTTGAACCGACTTACAGTCTGCTTGTAGGGCGACAATTTGACATTTACATTTTGCTATTTGCATCCCATTTTAAGTAGCTGCGTAAACTGCGCAGTCGATTTTTCTTTAATGCATTAGCTGAAAAGTGAATTTTTGACCAACATGCAGTGTTCGATAGCTCAGTTAAAGGAATAAGTAAAAAATGCACTGTTTAAAAAGTGGACTGTATATTTAAATAATTAATTTATGGGTACAAGAAAATCGCCCTGATTAAAATCGTTGTCTGCTGCTCACGTTGAATGCTCAAAGGTATATCGGCCGCCCTGGTCGAGTGCTGCTACAGAATTTTGACCGCCCTGGTCAACTGCTCAAAAGTAAGTAAAGTAAAACATTTCGATAATGTTTGCTCAGTGCACAGCGCAGTCGGCTCGTCTCGTTGAGGCACCAGACCCACCACCTTTTGAGTGGTGAGAGCAGCGCAGCATGCACAAGTAGATCACACAGCCAGCTCGTATGGCGTGATCAACGATAGCCATTGTCTGCTGTATAGCACACACATAGCGCATATTATGTGTTGGCAGTGTAGCACCGTAATATGGGGTGATGCATGCAAAGGAATTATTAGCTGTACCAGTATGGCGTGATGTTTTTGTTGTTGCGTTGTTGCGCACTGCAATTTGTCTCGTTATTGATATTTCCCTTTTCTCTGTGCACCGTGGGACGAAATGTGACTCCGGCACGCTGGGACAATTTCTCTCAATCTTTAACACTGCCCCCGTTGAAGCCTCGGGTTCAATACCGCTCCGCTGGTTAGTTGTCCATGGGTAGCACGCACAGCTTTTGCACCGGACGTCTCAGGCTCGTATGCTCCAATCGCACATCCGCGCTTCGCACAAGTCCATCTTCGCCCTGGTGGACTTCCATGATTCGGCCGAGAGGCCAGGCTGTTGGCGGTGTGTTCTCTTCCTTCATGAGAACCAAATCGCCGACCTGGACGTTCCCTTGAGGTTGGTTCCACCTAAATCTTTGCTGCAGTGTGTGGAGATACTCCTTGCTCCATCTTTTCCAGAAGTGCTGTTGCATTTGCTGGATGGTGCTCCAAAGCCGTAGCCTATTTGCTGGAACTTCGCTCACGTCAGCTGTCAGTGGCTGCACCAACTGCTCACCGACCAGGAAATGGCCGGGAGTTAGTACGCTCAAATCCATGGGATCATCCGATAAAGCGCATAATGGCCTGGAATTCAGGCATGCTTCGATTTGCACCAATACCGTCGCTAATGTCTTGAACGTGAAAATATAATTGCCCAGAATCCTGCGCAAGTGATGCTTCATGGACTTTACTCCGGCTTCCCAGATTCCTCCTGTGTGTGGTGCTCCTGGCACGATGAACTTCCATTCAGTTCCCATAGCCCAAATTTGCTCCTGGACCATATGACTTTTCCATAGCTCTGCTGCCTTCTTTAGCTCGTTGTTGGCACCCACGAACGTTGTCGCGTTATCGCCCCATAGCACTGCACATCTTCCACGTCGTCCTGTGAATCTCTGGAAGGCAGCTAGAAATGCTCCTGTCGTCTGGTCACTCACAAGCTCCAAATGCACCGCTTTCGTTGCCATGCACACGAATAGTGCGATGTATCCCTTTTCGATGATTTTGCATCGGCCTGCTCTAGCCTTGATCTGCACTGGTCCGGCATAGTCCACACCGCTATGCTTAAATGCTCTTGCCGGCTGCACACGATCACCAGGAAGATTGCCCATTAGCTGCTCGACGACTATCTGCTTCTGTCGGAAACAGGTGACACAGCGCCCAATGTGTGTTTTAGTTGCACGGCGGAGCCCAGTGATCCAAAAGCGCTGCCTGATGTACTGCATGCACAGCTGTGCACCACCATGCAAGGTCTTGAAATGTGCTTCTCTGATCAGAAGCTGGCTCAATGTGCCTTTCGCTGGGAGGATGATTTGATGCATGCTCTCATACGGCAGCGATGAATTTTGCAGGCGCCCTCTTACTCTCAGTACTCCCTTAGCGTCTGTGAATGGAGTGAGAGTGATGATACTGCTCGCACTTTGCACCGATGATTGTCTTTTTAGTAGCTCTAGCTCCTGCTGGTACGCACCTTGTTGCGTTGTCTGCACCCAGTATTCCAATGCTTGCTCTCGCTCCAATGGTGATATAAAACCATGGCTGGGTAGCTGGGTTTCCCTTTTGCACCTTCGCATAAATCTGAGCACGTAGGCTATCACACTCAGCACGCTCCGTAACGATGTTCTCCGCTCCAGTAAGCTCTCGCCATTGATGCTCAGGCACGTAGGAACGAGGCATCTCGCGCTGCCGATGAAGGCTGCCTTCGTTTCTGAGGTTGCTCCGATTTTTTGCTGCATGTTCATGGTCGGATGCACGCTCGGCCATTGCTCTTCTGGAAGCTCGAGCCAGGAAGGCCCACTCCACCATAAGCTCTTATTAATTAGCTCTTTCGATATGATTCCTCTGGAACCCAAATCTGCTGGATTGTCGGCTGATGGGACATGTTTCCAGCGATGACCTCCCGTCAAATAATGGATGGCACTCACCCGATTGGCGACGAATGTCTTCAGCTCATATGGCATTTTGTTTAGCCAATGGAGCACTATTGTTGAATCCGTCCAGAACGTTATTGGCACGCCCTGCATTTCACACGCTTCGACTGTAGAATTTGTCAATCTGCTCAAAAGGTGGGCTGCACATAATTCCAACCTCGGAATGGATATCGTTTTTAGCGGCGCCACTCTAGTCTTGGAAGTCAACAATGTGCACGTTGATTGACCAGTGGCAGATGTGTTCTTCACATAAACGACGGCTGCATAGGCTCTTGCAGATGCGTCCGCAAACCCATGTATCTCCATTCTGCTCCCACGTTGGGTGCCCAACCATCTCGGCACTCGCACATCTACTAGGCACGACAGCTCCTCATAGAACTTGCTCCATTCTTGCTCTATTTCCTTGGGTATCTGCTCGTCCCACTTTGTGCCCGATCGCCAGAGATCCTGAATGATGATTTTAGCCCTGATCACCACTGGTGCGATGTAGCCATTTGGGTCGTACAGCTTCGCAATTGCACTGACCACAGCTCGTTTAGTAAGTGGCGTATTAGTCTGCTCCAAATTAACCTTGAACTGGATCTCGTCGCTCGAGGGATTCCAAACTAACCCCAAAATGGATGTGCGCTGATCCTCTTCCAATACCAGCACTGTATTGCTGCTCGATGTTTGGCTAAACTCTGCCAGCACTTCTTTGCTCGATGACATGAATTTGTCAAGCTCGAATCCTCCAGCTCTTAGAGATGAGATGATCTCTCTGTACAATTGTGTCGCTTCTTCTTCACTATCAGCTCCGGTCAACATGTCGTCCATGTAGAAATTGCTTGTGATGGCGCTATGTTCCATCGGATGGTCGTAGGCACATTTGCACACTGCTCGCACTGCATTAAAACTTCTGGATGTTATTCGATATAATATCCGCTGAACGCACTGCTCGGTGACTAAATTAATATTTCCGTTGTCTTGTAATGCTCTTGCCCCGGTGCTCGCTCTTGTTCTGCACTGCACATTAATGAGGGTTGTCGCCAATAAAGCACGGCTGACGACATGGATGCACTGCTCTTCTGCTCCTGCTCTGCATACGTCGCTGTCATAGTAACATCCTATGGCGACTAACACCTGATGCTCTGCGTGTGGCACCACGATGCTAGCTAAACTGCTTGCCGCACTTCGGCCAGATATAAGCGGTATATATTCCTGCACGCTACGTCGACCATTATGCTCGCTCAAGAAGTATGATGCACCAGCTATCTGCACGTTCTCGCACAATGTAATGGAAATGATTAACAATTGTCTGTTCACTTCTATTATTTAGCCCGTAAGACCATCAACGCCCTGCAGCAATCCAGGTCAACCCTTCGGAGATTTCTACAGGTGGACGATGGAATTAATATAAAAGGAAACTATAATTTTAATGTACAGTCGCCGCACATTTGCGACTTGATTGCAGCCCTGATAATTGCGCCAAAGTTTTTCGCACTGTTTATTAAATAACTGTACTTTTGATGTACAGTTACTGCGCACTTGCAGTCTGAACGCCTTAAATCCACAACTGCGCACTGCGCAATTTTTTTCTCTTTGCATTAGCTTTAAACATGTGCATCTTACGTGCACTTTGCACGAATTTGGAAATGATCTAATGATTTCCTTTGCACAAAATTTTCGCACAATTTAACTTTCTGTTTTAAGCCTGAATACGGGCTGCTCTGCTCGATTTTGCAAGGTACAGTTTCAGTTCACAGTAAGTATAAGCGCATGATAGCGCAATACAAAAATTACGATGCACAGTTTTCTGCACAGAATAATTTTTAGCGCACGATGATGGTTGTAAATGTACCGTAGAGACGGCGATGATATGCACGAGATTTTTTCTAGATGCTTTTCTCTCATGCGCTGTGCACATAACCTATGCGAACTGCCCAATTTAATGTTCGCACTGAAAGCACAAAATGGCTGTGATATTACTGCGTTTATTGCACAGCTTTTTACGAAATTGCAAATGAGAAGGAATTGATCAATACAGTTATAGCACACTTGCACAAAGAAAAAAACAACTGCACAATTTATGCTGTTCGCTCTAAACAGTTTTGGTCTTTTTTCACTAAATTTAGTTTTCGCACTGAAAATGTTTTGCCGGAAAATTACTTCGCACTGAAAGTCTTACTTTTGCACTATTTAAAGAATTTTCCAAAAATTTCTATAGGTCTCTAGCACAATTTTTTATTTGGCTCGCAAGGACCAAATGTTCGATAGCTCAGTTAAAGGAATAAGTAAAAAATGCACTGTTTAAAAAGTGGACTGTATATTTAAATAATTAATTTATGGGTACAAGAAAATCGCCCTGATTAAAATCGTTGTCTGCTGCTCACGTTGAATGCTCAAATGTATATCGGCCGCCCTGGTCGAGTGCTGCTACAGAATTTTGACCGCCCTGGTCAACTGCTCAAAAGTAAGTAAAGTAAAACATTTCGATAATGTTTGCTCAGTGCACAGCGCAGTCGGCTCGTCTCGTTGAGGCACCAGACCCACCACCTTTTGTATGCAGTAAGTGGTGAGAGCAGCGCAGCATGCACAAGTAGATCACACAGCCAGCTCGTATGGCGTGATCAACGATAGCCATTGTCTGCTGTATAGCACACACATAGCGCATATTATGTGTTGGCAGTGTAGCACCGTAATATGGGGTGATGCATGCAAAGGAATTATTAGCTGTACCAGTATGGCGTGATGTTTTTGTTGTTGCGTTGTTGCGCACTGCAATTTGTCTCGTTATTGCTCTTTCCCTTTTCTCTGTGCACCATGGGACGAAATGTGACTCCGGCACGCTGGGACAATGTCTCTCAATCTTTAACATGCAGCATAAACTGCGCAGCGGCTGAATTCTTGACCGCAGCCTACTACTGCATATGTTTGTTTCGTTCTGCTCTGCTTGATTGTATGTTATTGGAACCACATACATGATCATCAATCACATCACATACAACAGAATAAATAATTTATAAGCTGATTTAAATGTTCATAACCACTTACTGTGAAGTTGCTGCATATTACATATTACTGCCCAAACACAGTAATGCAGCTTTTGATTTCAACTCATAAAAAATTCGAGTAGTTTTAAATTAAATTAGAAGAGGAAAGTAGTGAGTACTGAGTAGTGCTGCCCATACTTCAAAATGGTATGGTAAGATTGTCGCTTTTCAAACATGCAGGCCAATTATTTCTCATTAAATTTCTTTTGCATTGTTCTCTTATTTCTGTAACTTATAACGGGTGTTTTTTTAAGAGGTTGCCGATTTTTTTTTTGAATAAAACACATATAAAATTATGAAATTTGGTAGATAATTTTTTGGCATTTAACATTTAAACACAATTTCTGGCATATGGCTACCACGACTATTTTTCACAAATGTCATTCTGGAGGTCCAATTTTCCAGCACTTTTTCAAGCATTTGAGGGCGTATGTCAGCAATGACACGTTGAATATTGGTTTCCAAAGCGTCAATCGATTGAGGTTTATCCACATAAACCAATGACTTCACGTATCCCCACAAAAAGTAATCGAGTGGCGTCAAATCGCACGAACGCGGAGGCCAATTCACCGGACCATTTCTCGAAATAATGTTGTCGTTGAAAGTTTCTTTCAATAAGTCGATTGTTTCACGTGCTGTATGGCAAGTGGCACCATCTTGTTGAAACCACATTTCATCCATATCCATATCTTCAAGATTTGACAACAAAAACTCATTTAACATGGTTCTGTATCGATTTCCATTCACGGTAACGCGTCGTCCTTCCTCATTTTTAAAGAAATATGGACCGATGATCCCACCAGCCCATAGACCGCACCAAACAGTACATTTATCAGGATGCATTGGTAATTCTTGAACGGCGTGTGGATTATCTTTGCTCCAAATGCGACAATTTTGTTTGTTGACGCATCCATTTAACAAAAAATGCGCCTCATCACTGAAGAGAATGTTACGGTAAAAAAATGGATCTTCGTTCAATTGATTTAACGACCAATCACTGAATTCACGGCGCAAACGATGGTCGTGTGGCTTTAATTCTTGCACCAATTGAATTTTGTATGGCACCAAACCCAAATCTTTACGTAAAATTTTCCATAAAGTCGATGGACAAAGTCCAATTTGCTGAGCACGACGACGAATCGATAAATTGTCGTTTTCTTCGACACTGGCCTCAACGACAGCAATATTTTCTTCTGTACGAACTCTTCTCATTCTTGTCGGTGGCTTGGCATCCAAAAGAGTGAATGTAGACCGAAATTTGGTAATTACGTTCTTTATGGTGGTCTCTGACGGACGATTATGTGCACCATAAAATTCACGAAGTGCTCTATAAACATTTTTAATTGAACACTGATTTTGAAAATAAATTTCCACGATTTGAAAACGTTGTTCTGGAGTTAACCTATTCATAATGATTTGCCAAACAATACTGAGTAGAAATGCCACTTTGAGCTGTCAAAACAACTGTCATAAAATAAAACGACATCTATCGGAAAAACAAACCTCCTTAAAAAACACCCTTTAGTAGTATTGTTTTCTGTTACACGACCAAACACGGGAGCACTCACTCACAATGTTTATAGAAAGAGCAGAGCAGAGCACTGTTAGGAAAATGAACAGAGACTATACTATCACTACGGCTGTTGTAAAGAATTAAGTAGCTTCGCAGCTTGTGCTGCACAAAAAAATGGCAGGCAGTCGGTATGCACGAAATTGCGGCTATATTTTGAACCGACTTACAGTCTGCTTGTATGGCGACAATTTGACATTTACATTTTGCTATTTGCATCCCATTTTAAGTAGCTGCGTAAACTGCGCAGTCGATTTTTCTTTAATGCATTGGCTGAAAAGTGAATTTTTGACCAACATGCAGCATAAACTGCGCAGCGGCTGAATTCTTGACCGCAGCCTACTACTGCATATGTTTGTTTCGTTCTGCTCTGCTTGATTGTATGTTATTGAAACCACATACATGATCATCAATCACATCACATACAACGAATAAATAATTTATAAGCTGATTTAAATGTTCATAACTATTTATTGTGAGGTGGGTACATATTAAATATATCATATCACTGCACAAACATAGTAATGCAGTTGCGTCGATAGTAGTAGGAGAAGTAAGAGCTGTTAAAAAAATATGTGCGTGTAATCTTTACGTGCGGTTGGAGTGAAATTCTTTGACGTTGTGGCCAATATTACGATTAAATTAAAAGGCACGAGTCGCTTGAGAAATTGCTTAGTTCCCGAAATTCCAGACCATAATGATCATACTCCAGAATTTCCATAGGAAGAAGTCTTATAGCCGCATATTAGTCCTGCATTCCGAATTTCATTTCAATCGCTTGAGAAATTGCTATGTTCCAGAAATTCAAGACCATAATAATCATATTCAAGAATTTCCATAGCAAGAAGTCTTAAGCCGGAACTATAATGTAATTTCATCTCTTTACGCTAGTGTCAAAACCCGACGATTAAATGAGCGAATACAATGAAAATGTATGCTGCGCCCATAATAGCGTTCGCAATACTTTCGTTACTTTGCCAATCGATTAGATGTGCGCTGGCGAGCGCATTTTCTTAAGAAAACTTGACAGTTGTCATATGTTATTTCGTCGAGGTGACAAAACTACATTTTGGTCGGATGAGAAACTTTAGAATCTTTGGAAAGCATTTCGTCGGATTTTGACTTTAACGTAAGAGGGCGAAATTGCATTATAGTTTAGCCTTTATAGTCGCATCTTAGTCCTACATTCCGAATTTCATGCGAATCGCTTGAGAAATTGCTTTATTCCAGAAATTCCAGACAATAATGATCATATTCCAGAATTTCCATAGGAAGAAATCTTATAGTCACATCTTAGTCCTACATTTCGAATTTCATGCGAATCGCTTGAGAAATTGCTTTATTCCAGAAATTCCAGACAATAATGATCATATTCCAGAATTTCCATAGGAAGAAATCTTATAGTCACATCTTAGTCCTACATTTCGAATTTCATGCGAATCGCTTGAGAAATTGCTTTATTCCAGAAATTCCAGACAATAATGATCATATTCCAGAATTTCCATAGGAAGAAATCTTATAGTCACATCTTAGTCCTACATTTCGAATTTCATGCGAATCGCTTGAGAAATTGCTTTATTCCAGAAATTCCAGACAATAATGATCATATTCCAGAATTTCCATAGGAAGAAATCTTATAGTCACATCTTAGTCCTACATTCCGAGTTTCATACGAATCCCTTGAGAAATGGCTTGGTTCCAAAAATCCCAGACCCTATTGGCCAGATCCTAGAATTTCCATAGGAACAAGTCTTATAGTCACATATTAGTCCTACATTCCGAGTTTCATACGAATCCCTAGAGAAATGGCTTGGTTCCAAAAATCCCAGACCCTATTGGCCAGATCCCAGAATTTCCATAGGAACAAGTCCTATAGTCACATATTAGTCCTACATTCCGAGTTTCATACGAATCCCTTGAGAAATGGCTTGGTTCCAAAAATCCCAGACCCAATTGGCCAGATCCCAGAATTTCCATAGGAACAAGTCTTATAGTCACATATTAGTCCTACATTACGAGTTTCATACGAATCCCTTGAGAAATGGCTTGGTTCCAAAAATCCCAGACCCTATTGGCCAGATCCCAGAATTTCCATAGGAACAAGTCCTATAGTCACATATTAGTCCTACATTCCGAATTTCATGCGAATCGCTTGATAAATTGCTTTGTTCAAAACCTCATGACCAAATTCCATTGGATATTAAAAAACGTAACTTAACATCTGTTAAAAAAACGTTACGTAACATCTGTTAAAAACGTAACTTAACATCTGTTAAAAAAACGTTACGTAACATCTGTTAAAAACGTAACTTAACATCTGTTAAATAAACGTTACTTAACATCTGTTAAAAACGTAACTTAACATCTGTTAAATAGTGACATTTAACATTTGAGTTTTTGAACATGTACCCTCTTAAACCTTGGAGTGAGACGTTGTCACGTCAAAACACATAAAGATAGGGACAATGATGAATATTGTTACGAAGTTCGTAAAGGATTTTGCAAATAAAGCACAACACAAGTTTATGAAATTACAAATAAAAACTTGATTAACAAACCGTAACAACTTGAATAAACAAACCGTAAAAATAATACAAGTTCACAATTTATATTGGTGATAACTTTAAATGTACAGAAAAACACTTTTTACAACAACACTTGTATTTCGCTTTAATTCTCTTAGGTGGTATCAGTTTTACTTTGCAAGAACTTTTAGAACTTGACTGGTTGAATTCTAAACAATGAACTAACTTACTTCGTCCAAATGCCTCTATTTATACTCATTTAAAAGTTTCCAAAAACTTTCAATCTTATAGACAGAAATATCCAGAAAATTGTGGCAATAACTTCCCTAATTTACAACTAACCATACTCATATGTATTGAGTCATTTTTTAAAAATAAAGTTGTGCAATCATGTACTTTCACAAAAACCGGGCAAACCACACAAACCGGTTTGACTACATTTTTAACCAGTACATAATGATTTAAACTTACAGGCGGTTACATTTCAAATAATCTAATAATTCTTACAGCATAAAACTATGCTATTCAAAACTGCTTAATTCTAATTTAGTGCCTATTTTTAGTATGTACATTGCCATTTATCTTAGGATTCGAATTCCATTATCTGCGCTACTAACTATTTTTGGTAATATTACCACCACCTTTCTCTGTTCGTCCCGAATAGATTCAGCACTCCTTCTGATGTTGTACCTTGTCAATCTGTCAATGTGAGCAACTTCCTTTTAAAATTCTCTATATTAACTTTGCATGCCCGTGGCTGGCGGACTGGCTGGCTGGCTGGTCTTGTCTTGGGATTGTAAAGCCAAACGAAATTACCATCCTTTCTTGGTGTTCGATCAGCTACCTTTGGAACTTGCTCATTATAAGACGCTAAACACTTATTTCGATGCGTTTCCCCCCCAGCTGTTTGTTGAAGTTCTCTTTTTGCAGCACATTTCACACACGTTCGGAACCAATTTTCAGCACCTCTGCGTCAATGGACCCAAAAGAATAGACTTCTTACTTTATTCAGTGTCCTTTTAATTCCTAAGTATTCTCCTGGTGTTCCAGTGTGTGTTTTGTGAAGAACTTTGTTCACTAAATTCGTTGGTAGCACTATCTTTGCTTTGGTACACCGACCATCGGCAGATTCTCATTGCATTACCAGTAGTCCAACTTTGAATCTCAATAACTACCATTGAGACCAGTAACTTTTTAGTGTAGGACTTGCTGTGGCAATTTTGTGCCACCGCGGTTTTACTCCTTGCTCCATCCATAGAAGTACTAAAGCAATTGGATCATCCTGCTCTTGTTCTTCCCTAAGCTGCTCTCTTGTCAAATGATCTTTCATTTGCTGGACCGTGATTCGTGAAACAACTGAGCATTTAGGGTTTTCCTATCTTCTAATGCGATTGTACTCGGGGATATAAAACTTTCTGAATGTCTCATCATTGTGATTGCCGGTAATTCTGAGCGGAATTCTACTTTACGCCATCTTAGCACTTGCTTCCTCAAATCAAGTGACATCTGGTGCGCCATCATAAAGTCCAGACCCAATATGCATTCATCTTCCACACGGGCTACAATAAACCGATGTCGAACCTTAATCCTCCAAATTTGACTGTAAAGAAACGTTCACCCTTAACTGATGCAGCTTCTCCTGTAGCTGTCCTCAACTTGTAGTGATGCACTATCTTTACTTGCTCTCCAGGCACCATTTCAGGATTCACGACTGATCTGAAATCTCCTGTGTCTAGAATAAAATCGCAAGGTCTTTTCTCCAATACGCCATTAGCAACTACACTGTTGCAATCCCTTCCAAGACTTGTACTACGTATTGTGACCCAGGGATATTCCCTTGTCTTCTTCAGCCTTTGCCACGCAAAGCTGGTACAAGACGATCGTTCCACCTTTTTCAAATGTTGTGCATCTAACCGTCATAATCATCCCGATTATTGACACCATTCACATGCTTTCTAATAATGTTTCCAGTGCTTACTTCCTTGCAATTCCGAATGAAATTTCCTGGTTTCGGACATTTAAAACATTTTAATGAAGAATCGAATCTGCTATTTCTGTCGTTTTGAAAGCGGCCAGTCGTTGATTTTTGGATCTCCTCTCCAATCAGTCCTCTGTTTCCAACTTGCGTAGCCAAAAAAGATTCGAAGACACACTGGCATTAGTTGCTTCATACTCCAAAGCCGATGGCAAAACTTGATTCATTGTTTATCCTTGTTGTTGTCTTCAAATGAAACGAACTCCACAATAGGCTTGTGGTGCGAGCTTATTAATTTCCCGTTCTAATTCTTGAAGCCGTTCTCCTCGCTGTTGTTTCCTAATCTGGAGCAGTATTTTTCTTAGCTCCTGTGTGTGAGAATGTCCACAACGCAAGTCCAACCCTTTAAGATTCTTCCGGAACTCACCTCAGCATTTGGAATCATTTGTAATAGTCTGCTGCCTTGCCCATCAACGCTAGGATCAGAGAATTTAGCTGTTCTTCCGGACCCCATCCATTATGTTGAACGGCAGCTCCAAACTGGACTTTGAAATTTTCAAACACTGTCACATCATCGAACGCAGGAGGCTTCAATATTCGTTTCTGGGTGCTAGATGATTCTGGAATGAATCTGGTAATGTTTTGTTGAGACTGACAAACTGGGTATACGTTCATCCAATCGGGTCTCGAACTCTTTAATTTTTCCTTCCTGACCACTCACTTCTTCATGAATTCCATTTATTTCTCCTTTGAGCGTATGGAATTTCGCCCATTTCACCTCTTAGCTTTTCTTAAATAACATCCAGCTTAATTTTGCTGATCAAATTTGGAGTTCAATTCCTGCTGCTCAAAATTTACGGTCAGTTTGGAATTTAACTGCTGATTTTGCTGATCCTTTTGATTTTGCTGAATCAACTCCTTTTTAATCTCTTCACTTCGCTTACTTTGATGGTCAATTTTGCTGTGTATCTGTTTACTATGCTGGTCAAATGTACAGTTAATTAGTTGTATTATTGTATTAAACATTTCTTCCATGTTTGGCACTTCTTTGTTTTCCGAAGTAGACGATTTTCGCTCCACTTACTCCGTCTCAATTGAACACGCTTCTCCAGCCTGCTGTTTTTCCGCTTTAACAACTTGTTGCAATCGGAGAAATAACTCCTGCTTCCAGCGGTGCTTAGGCCTCGCCTTCCAAGCTCTTCTTTAAGCTCCTGGAAACTACAGGATTTAATGTTCACTGCACTTTCCATTCCTATTCACTGTTTATCGATTTGTAAAAATTTCACTTAATTTATATAATTTATTACTTAATTTATTTATTGTTCACCGAATAGCAAAATTGTACTGTCTTACGATTTTCAAAATTTTACTGTCCCACAATTTGCAAAATCCCACTTCTAACACCAATTGTTACCCCAATTGTTATGAAATTTAGGCTTTCGAGTTCGTAAAGGATTTTGCAAATAAAACACAACACATGCTTACTAATATACAAATAACAACTATATAGACAGAAGTATCCAGAAAATTGTGGCAACTTCCCTTATTTACAACCAACCATACTCATATGTAATGAGTCATCTTTTAAAAATAAACTACATGTGCAATCATGTACTTTCACAAAAGCCGGGAAAACCGCACAGACCGGTTTGATTTTTGACTAGTACATAATGATTTAAACTTACGGGTGGTTACATTTCAAGTAATGTAATAAATCTTACAGCATAAAAGTATGCTATTCAAAATTGCTTAATTCTAATTCAGTGCCTATTTTTAGTATATTTTTTTAGCGTCGTTGCTCCTCTTGTAGTGATCTTCCCAACTTTGCTGTGTTTTTTGTAATTTCCCTTGTCTTGTCTTGGGACTCTTCTTGCAGCACATTTCGCACACATTCGGCAAGAGTTTTCAGCATCTCTGCGGCAATTGACCAAAAAGAATAGACTTCTTACTTTATTGAGTATCCTCTTAATTCCTAAGTATTCTCCTGGTGTTCCAGTGTGTGTTTTGTAAAGAATTTTGTTTAACAAATTCGTTGGTAACACTTTAATTGTACACCAACCATCGGCAGATTCCTATGCATTATCAGTAGTCCATCTTTGAATGTCAATGACTGCCATTGAGCCCAGTAACTTTTTACTGTAGGACTTACTGTTGCTATTTTGTGCCACTGCGATCTTTCTCCTTTCTCCATCCATCGAAGTACTGAAGCAATTTAATCATCCTGCTCTTGTTCTTCCCTAATCTGCGCTCTTGTCAAATGATTTTTCATCTGCTGGACCGTGATTCGTGAAACAACTGAGCATTTAGGGCTTTCCTGTCTTCTAATGAGATTGTCCTGGGGGACATAACACTTCCTGAATGTCTCAACATTGTGATTGCCGGTAGTTCTGGGTGAAACTTCTACATTAGGCCATCTTAGCACTTGCATCATAAAGTCCAAACGTAATATGCATTCATCTTCCACACGGGTAACAATAAACCGATGTCGAAACTTTAATTCTTCAAACTCGACTTAAGGAAACGTTCACCTTAAACTGATGCAGCTTCTCCTGTAGCTATCCTCAACTTGTAGTGATGTACTATCTTTACTTGCTCTCCAGGCACCATTTCAGGACTCACGATTGATCTGGAAGCTCCTGTGTCTGGAATAAAATCGCACGGTCTTCTCTCCAATACGCAATTAACAACACGGACCGTTGCAATCTCTTCCAAGATTAGTACTACGTATAGTGACCCTGGGATACTCCCTTGTCTTCTTCAACCTTTGCCAGCAAAGCTGGTGCAAGACGATCGCTCCACCTTTTTCAAATGTTGTGTATCTAACCGCCGTAATCTTTCCAAATTATTGACACCATTCACAAGCTGTCTCATAACGTTTCCAGTGCGCAACTCCCTGCAATTCCGAATGAAATGTCCAGGTTTCTGATATCTAAAACATCTTAATGATGAATCGAATCTGCTATTTCTGTCGTAAATACGACCAGTGGTTGATTTTTGGATCTCCTCTTCAATCAGAGCTTTTATTTCTGCGACGTCCTCTGTTTTTAACTTGCGTAGCCCAACAAAATTCGAAGACACACTGGCATTAGCTGCTTCATACTCCAAAGCCGATGCCAATACAATACATACAATTTGATTCATTGTTTCTCCTCTCGATGTTGTCTTCAAATGAAACTTGTGTGTGAGACTGTCCACAACGCGAGTCCAACTCTTTCGAGATTCTTCCGGAATTAATCTCAGCATTCGGAATCATTTGCAATAGTCGGCTGCCTTGTCCCTCAACGCTAGGATCAGAGAATTTAGCTGTTCTTCCTCACCCCATCCATTATGTTGTAAGGCAGCTCCAAACAGGGGCTGTCTCGCCATCGAACGCAGGAGGCTTCAATATTCCTTTCTGGGTGCTAGATGATTTTGAAAAGAATTTGGTAATGGTTTGTTGAGGGCTTTCTCTGACAAACTAGGTACGGTTATACAATCGGATCTGGAACTCTTTAATTTTTCCTTCCAGACCACTCACTTCTTTTGCTTTTGCTGAATTAACTCCTTTTTAATCTCTTCACTTTGTTTACTTTGATTGTCAATTTTGCTGTTTATCTGTTCACTATTCTTCTTCTTCTTCTTCTTATATCCTATATCCCTTGTGGGTCCTAGGGCCTATACTGCGCCTACGCTCCATCGCGTGCCGTTACTGGCAATCAGCTTTAGCTCCCTCCAACTCTTCCCCAATGGCAGTGACTCCTCCTCAACTGTTCAGCGCCATGTATTTCTCTGACGACCCGTTCTTCTTCCTTTCTGAGATAACGGATTCCATTGCATTGCGTAGTTTGCTATGGAACTCTCGCCTTTTCGGAGTCTATGACCAATCCACTTCCACTTCAATCGTTGGATGGTTGTGCCTATTGGTTCCTGACCCGTTCTCTGGTAATGATGTTCGTTAGAGATGTTTCGTAGTCACCTATTTAAGAACGTACATCCAGATGTTTAAGTTGAGATGTAAGAGTCAAACGAATTCCTCCGTTTCCAGTAGATAAAGCTGCGCAAAGCACATCGCTAATTACCAACAAAAAAAGTATCGGCGATAGAATGCAACTACAACGTACCCCACATAGGAACTCGAATTCCTCTGACAGCATTCCTCTATGCAGGATATGATATTTAGAGCCATCATAAATTGCTTTAATAAAAGCTATTAGTTTATCGGGGATACCTCTCCTGCGCAAGGCGAAACAGATAAACTGTTGACACTGTCAAACGCCTTCTCAAAATCGATGAACAGCATGAGTAGTGGTGACCGGAACTCAACGCACTGTTCAATAATGATCCGCAGGGTGTTGATGTGGTCGACACAGGAGGATCCAGTGCGGAAACCTGCTTGTTCGGCATCGAGTGTATCTTCTAGATGTTTCTTAATTCGCTCAAGTACTACTTTGGCTATTACCTTTGCAACTGCAGGAAGAACGCAAATGCCTCTCCAGTTTTCACACTCCATAAGACTACCTTTATTAGGGAGCTTGACAATCATTCCTTTCTTCCGCTTGTCGGGGAAAATGTTTGCCTCCAAGGTCTATCTACAAGAGGATATAAAAGCTCTGATGATGTTGTCGGAGTGGCACGCAGAAGCTCTGCGGGTCCTACCGACATTTTGTTCATCAGTGCGTTGATCGCGATCTCATCTTTACTGAGAGTTGAGGTGCGAATTCGGGAAATTGTTACCTCCGGCAACTCCGTTTGATTTGGGTGCATATCGTTGGCAAATACATGTTTTAGGACCGTAGAAAAATTCCCCGTACCTGGCGTACAAACAAACAAACAAACAAACAAACAAACAAACAAACAAACAAACAAACAAACAAACAAACAAACAAACAAACAAACAAACAAACAAACAAACAAACAAACAAACAAACAAACAAACAAACAAACAAACAAACAAACAAACAAACAAACAAACAAACAAACAAACAAACAAACAAACAAACAAACAAACAAACAAACAAACAAACAAACAAACAAACAAACAAACAAACAAACAAACAAACAAACAAACAAACAAACAAACAAACAAACAAACAAACAAACAAACAAACAAACAAACAAACAAACAAACAAACAAACAAACAAACAAACAAACAAACAAACAAACAAACAAACAAACAAACAAACAAACAAACAAACAAACAAACAAACAAACAAACAAACAAACAAACAAACAAACAAACAAACAAACAAACAAACAAACAAACAAACAAACAAACAAACAAACAAACAAACAAACAAACAAACAAACAAACAAACAAACAAACAAACAAACAAACAAACAAACAAACAAACAAACAAACAAACAAACAAACAAACAAACAAACAAACAAACAAACAAACAAACAAACAAACAAACAAACAAACAAACAAACAAACAAACAAACAAACAAACAAACAAACAAACAAACAAACAAACAAACAAACAAACAAACAAACAAACAAACAAACAAACAAACAAACAAACAAACAAACAAACAAACAAACAAACAAACAAACAAACAAACAAACAAACAAACAAACAAACAAACAAACAAACAAACAAACAAACAAACAAACAAACAAACAAACAAACAAACAAACAAACAAACAAACAAACAAACAAACAAACAAACAAACAAACAAACAAACAAACAAACAAACAAACAAACAAACAAACAAACAAACAAACAAACAAACAAACAAACAAACAAACAAACAAACAAACAAACAAACAAACAAACAAACAAACAAACAAACAAACAAACAAACAAACAAACAAACAAACAAACAAACAAACAAACAAACAAACAAACAAACAAACAAACAAACAAACAAACAAACAAACAAACAAACAAACAAACAAACAAACAAACAAACAAACAAACAAACAAACAAACAAACAAACAAACAAACAAACAAACAAACAAACAAACAAACAAACAAACAAACAAACAAACAAACAAACAAACAAACAAACAAACAAACAAACAAACAAACAAACAAACAAACAAACAAACAAACAAACAAACAAACAAACAAACAAACAAACAAACAAACAAACAAACAAACAAACAAACAAACAAACAAACAAACAAACAAACAAACA